>OU896713.1:33042998-34382545 GCA_918026855.4 Phaedon cochleariae | reverse complement strand
ACAGGGGCGAGAGATCCGTTTTCGGAAAGATGAAGAGGTGCTTTAGCACAATATAACGATCACTTTGGTTCTGGTGTTCGAAGAGGTCACATGTGCTATGTGCCATTTTTTTAATCCTGTGCATCAGCAGCAAGGTAACAGGTTCATCCTGGATTTTGTATTCCTGCCGTCCAAGGACTGAAATACTTCATCCCTGCTACCACCAAGATCCTTCCAAAAACTCCAGCCGTTTGATTTGGTTCCCGGCAAGCCAGAAGTCTCTGTCCAGGATCGACCACGTGGACCTGGACAATTTTTGATATCCTGTTCATACCCTCCAAAGAAGGTGAGTCCTTTTGAGGTTTATTACCACTCTTCTCCACTAGAACTTGATTCCAGGCGTAACCGGTATGTTTTTATTTCTTTCAATTAGGGTTTTTTGGGAGGACATTCTAGCCCACATTTTTGATTCCGGATCACGATGTTGCGCTGTTCAGCGATGTGGTTACGACAAACGGAGTCATCCGGTCTTTCATCGTCAGTTGCATCGTCGATTTTAGCTGCTAGCTCCGGTTATTGCGTCCATCAGCCTCAGCAACTCATTGGTTGTCCCGATTCAGCTCGCAATGTCTGGTTTCTGCTAGTTTCAATCTACCGGTCAGCACCAGCTGCCCTTCGTTCTGCTCCAGCCGTCTTTCTTCCAGTTCCAGTCGTCAACTTCAGCTGCTAGTTAGTCAGCATCGTCAGACCACAGCGTGATGGAAAATAATTATTATGGGTGGTAATTTTTGATCAGTCAGGTAATATATAATAATAATTTAGTTCTCACCAAATTTCTGACCATACCATGTATGTAATGATTTTTTATTTCCATTGACTAAATGGTTTGGTAAGATACCAAGCAACTTTGAATACTTATGTGAGAGGTGAGCGAAACATAGTACTATGCGATAGCCCCTGCAGATAGTTAGACTATATTTCACCACTTTGTTGTATTATTCGATCTAGAAAACATCTAGAGGTTTGGTAACATTGAATTATGTTTTTTTTGATTATCTTATTTTCTATATTGATCATATTCCCATCCATCAAATGCTCAAATACTGGAAGAAAATTAAATTGATAATATTTACATCTAACATATGTCAGTACAAGATATAGTACAAATTCAAGTTGATAATCTGTACATCTATCAAATATTCATCAATTGATCATAATAATTTTTTTTGCCAGTATGTTAGATATCCTAGAAATATTTCCATCCATCACGTTGTTGTAGATATGTAAATAATATATGTGTCACGTTTATATTGACTTTTATTTATGATATGACGAACATTCACTAATTCTCTGGAATTTACAAATATCACTTATGCAGTCAAATATTCTATATAATAGTCATTCCTGTTTGGTTCCTTAACTTTTCAGATAGCTACCTGTGATCCAAGAGTCAATAGTTGTGATAAATCAAGAGTTAAGTGGCGCCCGAATTTCTTTTTTGATAATTGAGTTATGCGATCTTTTTTATTCAACGAACCCATAGTGTTTCTCTGACCAACAGCTGCCGTTTGCATGTAACCAATTATGTCTGCTTCAAAAATCATAATTTTGAGAATTGTAAGGTTACAACTTGAATGTTCAACTCGAAGGTTAAAGTTGAAGGTTCAACTTGAAGTTGGAACTTGAAGGTTGAACTTGAAGGTTGAACTCGGAGGTTGAACTTGAAGTTTGAATTTGAAGGTTCAACTTGAAGGTTCAACTCGAAATTTAAATCTGAAGGTTGAACTTGAAGGTTGTACTTGAAGGTTCAACATGAAGGTTGAACTCGAAGGTTGAACTCGAAGGTTGAACTCGAAGGTTGAACTCGAAGGTTGAACTTGAAGTTCGGACTTGAAGGTTGAACTTGAAGTCTGAACTTGAAGTCTGAACTTGAAGGTTGAACTTGAAGGTTGGACTTGAAGGTTCAACTTGGAGTGTGAACTTGGAGGTTGAAATTGGAGTTCGAACATGTAGTTTAACTTGAATGTTCAACTTGGAGGTTGAACTTGAAGGTTGAACTTGAATTTTGAACTTGGAGTTAAACTTGAACGTAAAACTTGAAGGTTAGAACCTTCAAGTCAAACCTTCGAGTAAAACCTTCAAGTTCAACCTTCGAGTTCAATCCTCAAGTTCAAACTTCGAGTTGAACCTTCAAGTTGAACTTTCAAGTTCGAACTTCAAGTTCAACATTCAAGTTCAAACTTCAAGTTGAACCTTCAACTTCAACCTTCAAGTTCAAACTTCAAGTTCAACCTTCAAGTTTAACTTCAAAATCAACCTTCAAGTTCAAACTTCAAGTTGAACCTTCAAATTCAACCTACAAGTGGAACCTTCAAGTTGAACCTTCAAATTGAACCTTCAAGTTCAACCTTCAAGTTCAACCTTCAAGTTCAACCTTCAAGTTCAAACTTCAAGTTCAACCTTCACGTTCAACTACATGTTCAAACTTCAAGTTCAACCTTCGAGTTCGACCTTCGAGTTCAAACTTCAAGTAGAACCTTCAAATTGAACCTTCAAGCTCAAACTTCGAGTTAAGCCTTCAAGCTCAAGCTCCAAGTACAACCTTCAAGTTCAACCTCTAAGTTTTCACTTCAAATTGAACCTTCAAGTTCAACCTTCGAGTTCAACCCTCAAGTTCGAACTTCGAGTTGAACCTTCAAGTTGAACTTTCATGTTCGAACTTCAAGTACAACATTCAAGTTCAAACTTCAAGTTGAACCTTCAAGTTCAACCTTCAAGTTCAAACTTCAAGTTCAACCTTCAAGTTTAACTTCAAGTTCAACCTTCAAGTTCAAACTTCAAGTTGAATCTTCAAGTTCAACCTATTAGTGGAAACTTCAAGTTGAACCTTCAAATTGAACCTTCAAGTTGAACCTTCAAGTTCAAACTTCAAGTTCAACCTTCAAGTTCCCTTCAAGATCAAACTCTGAGTTGAACCTTCAAGTTCAACCTTCAAGTCGAACACCCAAGTACAACCTTCAAGTTTTACTACATGTTCGAACTTCAAGTTCAACCTTCGAGTTCGACCTTCGAGTTCAAACTTCGAGTAGAACCCTCGAATTGATCCTTCAAGCTCAAACTTCGAGTTGAGCCTTCGAGCTCAAGCTCCAAGTTCAACCTTCAAGTTCAACCTCTAAGTTTTTACTTCAAATTGAACCTTCAAGTTCAACCTTCGAGTTCAACCTTCAAGTTCAAACTCCAAGTTCAACCTTCCTGTTCATCCTCCAAGTTCAAACTTCAAGTTCAACCTTCAAGTTCAACCTTCTAGTTCAACCTCTAGGTTACGCTTCAATTCCAACATTCAAGTTCAAACTTCGAGTTCAATCTTCAAGTTCAACCTTAAAGTTCAAACTTCAAGTTGAACCTTCAAGTTCATTTTTCAAGTTCAAAGTTCGAGTTCAACCTTCAAGTTTTTACTTCAAATTGAGCCTTCAAGTGCAAACTCCAAGTTCATTTCTCAAGTTCAAACTCCAAGTTCAACCTTCCTGTTTAACCTCCAAGTTCAAACTTCAAGTTCAACCTTCAAGTTCAACCTTCTAGTTCAACCTTCAGGTTAAACTTCAATTTCAACATTCAAGTTCAAACTTCGAGTTCAATCTTAAAGTTCAACCTTCAAGTTCAAACTTCGAGTTGAACCTTCAAGATCATTATTCACGTTCAACCTTCAAGTTCAACCTCCAAGTTCAAACTTCAACTTCAACCTTCAAGTTCAACCTTCAAGTTCAACCTTCTAGTTCATCCTCCAGGTTTGACTTCAATTCCAACATTCAAGTTCAAACTTCGAGTTCAATCTTCAAGTTCAACCTTCAAGTTCAAACTTCAAGTTGAACCTTCAAGTTCAAACTTCGAGTTCAACCTTCGAGTTCAACCTTCGAGTTCAAACTTCGATTTCAACCTTCAAGTTCAACTTTCAAGTTCAAACTTCAAGTTCGACCTTCAAATTCAACCTTCTAGTTCAACCTTCAGGTTAAACTTCAATTTCATTTTTTGAGTTCAAACTACGAGTTCAACCTTCAAGTTCAAACTTCGAGTTGAACCTCCAAGTTCATAATTCACGTTCAAACTTTGAGTTCAATTCTCAAGTTGAACCTTCGAGTACAACCTTCAAGTTCAACCTTCAAGTTCAAACTTCAAGTTCAACCTTCAAGTTCAAACTTCAAGTTCAACCTTCGAGTTCAACCTTCGAGTTCAAACTCCGAGTTCAACCTTCAAGTTCAACCTCCAAGTTCAAACTTCAAGTTCGACCTTCAAATTCAACCTTCTAGTTCAACCTTCAGGTTTAACTTCGATTTTAACATTCGAGTTCAAACTTCGAGTTCAACCTTCAAGTTTAAACTTCAAGTTCAACCTTCAAATTGAACCTTCGAGTTGAACCTCCAAGTAGAACCTCCAAGTTCGACCTCCAAGTTCAATCTGCAAGTTCAAACTTCAAGTCCAAACTTCAAGTTGAAACTTCGAGTCAAATCTTCGAGTTCAACCTTCAAGTTAAACCTACAAGTACAACCTTCAAGTTCAACCTCCAAGTTCAACTTCAAGTTCAAACTTCAAGTTCAACCTTCAAGTTCAACCTTCAAGTACAACCTTCGAGTTCAAACTTCAAGTTCAACCTTCAAGTTCAACCTTCAAGTTCAAACTTCGAGTCAAATCTTCGAGTTCAACCTTCAAGTTGAACCTACAAGTACAACCTTCAAGTTCAACCTTCAAGTTCAACTTCAAGTTCAAACTTAAAGTTCAACCTTCAAGTTCAACCTTCAAGTACAACCTTCAAGTTCAAACTTCAAGTTAAACCTTCAAGTTCAAACTTCAAGTTCAACCTTCAAGTTCAACCTTTGAGTGTAACCTTCGAGTATGAACTTTGAGTTCAAACTCCAAGTTGAACCGTCAAGTTCAACTTCATGTTCGAACTTCAAGTTATACCTTCAAGTACAACCTTCGAGTTCGTTCTTCAAGTTCATTTTCAAGTTCAAACTTCAAGTTCAAACTCCAAGTTCAACCTTCCTGTTCAACCTCCAAGTTCAAACTTCAAGTTCAACCTTCAAGTTCAACCTTCTAGTTCAACCTTCAGGTTAAACTTCAATTTCAACATTCAAGTTCAAACTTCGAGTTCAATCTTCAAGTTCAACCTTCAAGTTCAAACTTCGAGTTGAACCTTCAAGTTCAAACTTCGAGTTCAACCATCAAGTTCAACCTCCAAGTTCAAACTTCAAGTTCAACCTTCGAGTTCGACCTTCGAGTTCAAACTTAAAGTAGAACCTTCAAATTGAACCTTCAAGCTCAAACTTCGAGTTGAGCCTTCAAGCTCAAGCTCCAAGTTCAACCTCTAAGTTTTTACTTCAAATTGAACCTTCAAGTTCAACCTTCGAGTTCAACCTTCAATTTCAAACTCCAAGTTCAACCTTCCTGATCAACCTCCAAGTTCAAACTTCAAGTTCAACCTTCAAGTTCAACCTTCGAGTTCAACCTCAAGGTTGAGCTTCAATTCCAACATTCAAGTTCAAACTTCGAGTTCAATCTTCAAGTTCAACCTTGAAGTTCAAACTTCAAGTTGAACCTTCAAGTTCATTTCTCAAGTTCAAAGTTCGAGTTCAACCTTCGAGTTTTAACTTCAAAATGAACCTTCAAATGCAACCTTCAAGTTCAAACTCCAAGTTCAACCTTCCTGTTCAACCTCCAAGTTCAAACTTCAAGTTCAACCTTCAAGTTCAACCTTCTAGTTCAACCTTCAGGTTAAACTTCAATTTCAACATTCAAGTTCAAACTTCGAGTTCAATCTTCAAGTTCAACCTTCAAGTTCAAACTTCGAGTTGAACCTTCAAGTTCAAACTTCGAGTTCAACCATCAAGTTCAACCTCCAAGTTCAAACTTCAAGTTCAACCTTCAAGTTCAACCTTCAAGTTCAACCTTCTAGTTCAACCTCCAGGGTTGACTTCAATTTTAACATTCAAGTTCAAACTTCGAGTTCAATCTTCAAGTTCAACCTTCAAGTTCAAACTTCAAGTTGAACCTTCAAGTTCAAACTTCGAGTTCATACTTCGAGTTCAAACTTCGAGTTCAAACTCCGAGTTCAACCTTCAAGTTCAACCTTCAAGTTCAAACTTCAAGTTCGACCTTCAAATTCAACCTTCTAGTTCAACCTTCAGGTTTAACTTCAATTTCAACATTCGAGTTCAAATTTCGAGTTCAACCTTCAAGTTCAAACTTCGAGTTGAACTTCCAAGTTCATAATTCACGTTCAAACTCTGAGTTCAACTCTCAATTTGAACCTTCGAGTACAACCTTCAAGTTCAACCTTCAAGTTCAAACTTCAAGTTCAACCTTCAAGTTCAAACTTCAAGTTCAACCTTCGAGTTCAACCTTCGAGTTCAAACTTCGAGTTCAACCTTCTAGTTCAACCTTCAGGTTTAACTTCAATTTCAACATTCGAGTTCAAACTTCGAGTTCAACCTTCAAGTTCAAACTTCAATTTCAACCTTCAAATTGAACCTTCGAGTTGAACCTCCAAGTAGAACCTCCAAGTTCAACCTCCAAGTTCAATCTGCAAGTTCAAACTTCGAGTCCAAATTTCAAGTTGAAACTTCGAGTCAAATCTTCGAGTTCAACCTTCAAGTTAAACCTACAAGTACAACCTTCAAGTTCAACCTCCAAGTTCAACTTCAAGTTCAAACTTCAAGTTCAACATTCAAGTTCAACCTTCGAGTACAACCTTCAAGTTCAAACTCCGAATTCAACCTTCAAGTTCAACCTTCAAGTTCAAACTTCGAGTCAAATCTTCGAGTTCAACCTTCAAGTTAAACCTACAAGTACAACCTTCAAGTTCAACCTCCAAGTTCAACTTCAAGTTCAAACTTCAAGTTCAACCTTCAAGTTCAACCTTCAAGTACAACCTTCAAGTTCAAACTTCAAGTTCAACCTTCAAGTTCAACCTTCAAGTTCAAACTCCAAGTTCAACCTTCAAGTTTCCTTCAAGATCAAACTCTGAGTTGAACCTTCAAGATCAACCTTCAAGTCAAACACCCAAGTACAACCTTCAAGTTCAACTACATGTTCAAATTTCAAGTTCAACCTTCGAGTTCGACCTTCGAGTTCGACCTTCGAGTTCAAACTTAAAGTAGAACCTTCAAATTGAACCTTCAAGCTCAAACTTCGAGTTGAGCCTTCAAGCTCAAGCTCCAAGTTCAACCTTCAAGTTCAACCTCTAAGTTTTTACTTCAAATTGAACCTCCAAGTTCAACCTTCGAGTTCAACCTTCAAGTTCAAACTCCAAGTTCAACCTTCCTGTTCAACCTCCAAGTTCAAACTTCAAGTTCAACCTTCAAGTTCAACCTTCTAGTTCAACCTCAAGGTTGAGCTTCAATTCCAACATTCAAGTTCAAACTTCGAGTTCAATCTTCAAGTTCAACCTTGAAGTTCAAACTTCAAGTTGAACCTTCAAGTTCATTTTTCAAGTTCAAAGTTCGAGTTCAACCTTCGAGTTTTAACTTCAAAATGAACCTTCAAATGCAACCTTCAAGTTCAAACTCCAAGTTCAACCTTTCTGTTCAACCTCCAAGTTCAAACTTCAAGTTCAACCTTCTAGTTCAACCTTCAGGTTGAACTTCAATTTCAACATTCAAGTTCAAACTTCGAGTTCAATCTTCAATTTCAACCTTCAAGTTCAAACATCGAGTTGAACCTTCAAGTTCAAACTTCGAGTTCAACCATCAAGTTCAACCTCCAAGTTCAAACTTCAAGTTCAACCTTCAAGTTCAACCTTCTAGTTCAACCTCCAGGTTTGACTTCAATTTCAACATTCAAGTTCAAACTTCGAGTTCAATCTTCAAGTTCAACCTTCAAGTTCAAACTTCAAGTTGAACCTTCAAGTTCAAACTTCGAGTTCAACCTTCGAGTTCAAACTTCGAGTGCAAACTTCGAGTTCAACCTTCAAGTTCAACCTTCAAGTTCAAACTTCAAGTTTGACCTTCAAATTCAACCTTCTAGTTCAACCTTCAGGTTTAACTTCAATTTCAACATTCGAGTTCGAACTTCGAGTTCAACCTTCAAGTTCAAACTTCGAGTTGAACCTCCAAGTTCATAATTCACGTTCAAACTTTGAGTTCAACTCTCAAGTTGAACCTTCGAGTACAACCTTCAAGTTCAACCTTCAAGTTCAAACTTCAAGTTCAACCTTCAAGTTCAAACTTCAAGTTCAACCTTCGAGTTCAACCTTCGAATTCAAACTTCGAGTTCAACCTTCAAGTTCAACCTTCAAGTTCAACCTTCAAGTTCAAACTTCAGGTTTAACTTCAATTTCAACATTCGAGTTCAAACTTCGAGTTCAACCTTCAAGTTCAAACTTCAATTTCAACCTTCAAATTGAACATTCGAGTTGAACCTCCAAGTAGAACCTCCAAGTTCAACCTCCAAGTTCAATCTGCAAGTTCAAACTTCGAGTCCAAACTTCAAGTTGAAACTTCGAGTCGAATCTTCGAGTTCAACCTTCAAGTTAAACCTACAAGTACAACCTTCAAGTTCAACCTCCAAGTTCAACTTCAAGTTCAAACTTCAAGTTCAACCTTCGAGTTCAACCTTCGAGTACAACCTTCAAGTTCAAACTCCGAATTCAACCCTCAAGTTCAACCTTCAAGTTCAAACTTCGAGTCAAATCTTCGAGTTCAACCTTCAAGTTAAACCTACAAGTACAACCTTCAAGTTCAACCTCCAAGTTCAACTTCAAGTTCAAACTACAAGTTCAACCTTCAAGATCAACCTTCAAGTACAACCTTCAAGTTCAACCTTCAAGTTCAACCTTCAAGTTCAACCTTTAAGTGTAACCTTCGAGTATGAACTTCGAGTTCAAACTCCAAGTTGAACCGTCAAGTTCAACTTCATGTTCGAACTTCAAGTTGAACCTTCAAGTACAACCTTCGAGTTCAATCTTCAAGTTCATTCTCAAGTTCAAACTTCAAGTTCAACCTTCAAGTTCAACCTTCGAGTTCAACCTTCAAGTTCAACCTTCGAGTTCAACCTTCAAGTTCAACCTTCGAGTTGAACCTTCAAGTGAAACTTCAGGTTCAAACTTCAAGTTCAACCTTCAAGTTCAACCTCCAAGTTCAAACATCGAGTTCAACCTTCAAGTTCAATTTTCGAGTTGAACCTTCAAGTATAACATTCAAGTTCAACCTTCAAGTTCAACCTCCAAGTTCAACCTTCGAGTTCAACCTTCAAGTTCAACCTTCAAGTTTAACCTTCAAGTTTGAACTTCAAGTTGAACCTTCAAGTTGAACCTTCAAGTTGAACCTTCAAGTTGAACCTTCAAGTTGAACCTCCAAGTTGAACCTTCAAGTTGAACCTTCAAGTTAAACCTTCGAATTGAACCTTCAAGTTCAACCTTCAAGTTTATTTTCAAGTCTAACTTCAAGTTCAAACTCCAAATTCAACCTTCAAATTCGACCTTCAAGTTCAAACTTCAATTTGAACCTTCAAGTTCAAACTTCGAACTCAAACCCCAAGTTCAACCTTCAAGTTCAACCTTCAAGTTCAAACTCCAAGTTCAACCTTCAAGTTTAACCTTCAAGTTCAAACTTCGAGTTCAACCTTCGAATTAATCCTTCTTGTTCAACCTCCAAGTTTAATCTATGTTAAAAGTCTATGGTATCTCAAAGTGGAGTGAATAGATTCATGAACAAGACACACAAAGTCATCTACACAAATTTATTGACTGAATAATCAGTATCTGTACTTTTAACTCCAAGTTCAACATTCAAGTTCAAACTTCAAGTTCAACCTTCGTCACCTTCGAGTTCAACCTCCAAGTTCAACCTTCGAGTTCAAACTTCAAGTTGAACCTTCAAGTTCAACCTTCACGTTCAAACTTCGAATTCAACTTTCAAGTTGAACCTTCAAGTTCAACCTCCAAGTTCAACCTCCGAGTTCAAACTTCGAGTTCAACCTTCGAGTTGAAACTCCAAATTGAACCTCCAAATACAACCTTCAATTTCAACCTTCAAGTTCAACATTCAAGTTCAACCTTCAAGTTTAACTGCAAGTTCAAACTTCGAATTCAACCTTCAAGTTCAACCTTCAAGTTCAAACTTCAAGTTGAAACTTCAAGTTCAACCATCAAGTCCAGTCTTCAAGTTCAAACTTCAAGTTCAACCTTCGAGTTCAAACTTCGAGTTAAATCTTCATACTTACTCTTCAAGTTGAACCAACAAGTACAACCTTCGAGTTCAACCTTCAAGTTTAACTTCAAGTTCAATTTCCGAGTTCAACCTTCAAGTTCAAACTTCAAGTTCAACCCTCAAGTTCATTCTTCGAGTTCAACCTTCAAGTTCAACCTACCTACCTACGAGAAATGAAGTACTGTCTGAAGCAGTGTCAAAATTTAGTGCTGAGTTGGCACCTAAATATACCGAGTGTATTGTTTCGAATAAGAAATCTAGGTTGGTTCATACTTTGAATAATTTATATGGATCTCCTGCTGGAGATTGGCACATCAAAGACCTGAAGCAATGTTCTGGTTCATATTCTGATGTGTCTGTAGGTTAACATTTTATTAGGTTTAACATTTGGTGCGATTATTTTTTGAGTAAAATGATATCGCAACTTTTGAAAATTGTCGGTTCTTCTGTGTAGGCGGCGTAATCTTTGAGAACTGTCGGTCCTTCTGTCTAGGCGACATAAATTTTGAGGAATAGTTGGTCCTCCTGTGTAGGCAACAAAATAATCTTGGGTACAGAAAGGGAGGTTGAATATTCATAGAAAGTTTTCTAGGTGAACTTTCAATCATTTCTTTCAACAGTTTCTCTTCTCCTTGGCCAAGAGAACATCACTGTACATTTTCATGGAAGAGTTGAAATGAGATAATCTGGTTATTTATGAATACCCAGTGATTTTCTCATTATGTAGTTTTTTTTGTATATAATAGAAGTAGGATTTTTTGCACCCCTCAGATCTTGATTTTGGGAGACTTACCGGATTAGACGTTAAATAATTGGAATTAGACATAACCTGAATTAGTGAATCACCAATTGCGACATCACCAGGATTGTTTGGTAGGCAGAGTTACCGCCCCAGAATTAACCCTAAAAAAAATATATCAATGCAGATCTATTTTTTTTTCACAGGGAAAAGAAGTGTGTAGCATTTTAATTTTTCACAATGTATTTTTATGAAGTTCAAAATATACAGATTATAGCTTTATGCAATATATGTATAGCATTAACATTTCTCACACTTCATTTTGAACTTAACATGATTCAATTCTTTTTTAAATTAATGTGATGTAAATATCAAAGTTTATCAAGGAAACGCCTGAAGATTTCACAACTTCATTCACTTCAACATACCTGATACATTCAAAAAGTTTAAGAGTATAACATACGGAAATACTGTTGGTCAGAATAATTCTTGGTCGATCTCGAAATTGATTCAGCCAATTCGGTGATAATAAGATGGATTATTTTCCTCAAATAGAGGATTTGTATCGTTTACGTTATTCAGCAGAGTTGGCATACTACTCACCAAAACATAACAAGAGTCCATTCTACAATAATGGTTCGCAGGATACCTTCTGGAAATTAGTAAAAGGTCTTTTCTCAAGTGGCAAATAGCTCCCCCGTTTCGTTGCGCCCTTTCACAAGCTTCTTTACGTTGTTTTGTTCCTCATTATTTCTGAAAGCAGAGTGCCAGCTATCCATCACTTGTAGATTGTCATCACTGTCATCTCTGTCAGCCCAACCCAAACTCCTTCCCTTGCTCGCACCAAGAATGTCAAAATCGAGGTTGACAGGTTTATTTTTGGATTTCTTGAGAAGTTGTTGAATTTCGTAGGAGTAGTCAGGATTGGTCAGTTCGAAGAAAAATTCGTGGAATTCACTATTTTCTACTCCTTCTCCATTCTGGTCTTCCAAGACAATTGAACAGGGGCGAGAGATCCGTTTTCGGAAAGATGAAGAGGTGCTTTAGCACAATATAACGATCACTTTGGTTCTGGTGTTCGAAGAGGTCACATGTGCTATGTGCCATTTTTTTAATCCTGTGCATCAGCAGCAAGGTAACAGGTTCATCCTGGATTTTGTATTCCTGCCGTCCAAGGACTGAAATACTTCATCCCTGCTACCACCAAGATCCTTCCAAAAACTCCAGCCGTTTGATTTGGTTCCCGGCAAGCCAGAAGTCTCTGTCCAGGATCGACCACGTGGACCTGGACAATTTTTGATATCCTGTTCATACCCTCCAAAGAAGGTGAGTCCTTTTGAGGTTTATTACCACTCTTCTCCACTAGAACTTGATTCCAGGCGTAACCGGTATGTTTTTATTTCTTTCAATTAGGGTTTTTTGGGAGGACATTCTAGCCCACATTTTTGATTCCGGATCACGATGTTGCGCTGTTCAGCGATGTGGTTACGACAAACGGAGTCATCCGGTCTTTCATCGTCAGTTGCATCGTCGATTTTAGCTGCTAGCTCCGGTTATTGCGTCCATCAGCCTCAGCAACTCATTGGTTGTCCCGATTCAGCTCGCAATGTCTGGTTTCTGCTAGTTTCAATCTACCGGTCAGCACCAGCTGCCCTTCGTTCTGCTCCAGCCGTCTTTCTTCCAGTTCCAGTCGTCAACTTCAGCTGCTAGTTAGTCAGCATCGTCAGACCACAGCGTGATGGAAAATAATTATTATGGGTGGTAATTTTTGATCAGTCAGGTAATATATAATAATAATTTAGTTCTCACCAAATTTCTGACCATACCATGTATGTAATGATTTTTTATTTCCATTGACTAAATGGTTTGGTAAGATACCAAGCAACTTTGAATACTTATGTGAGAGGTGAGCGAAACATAGTACTATGCGATAGCCCCTGCAGATAGTTAGACTATATTTCACCACTTTGTTGTATTATTCGATCTAGAAAACATCTAGAGGTTTGGTAACATTGAATTATGTTTTTTTTGATTATCTTATTTTCTATATTGATCATATTCCCATCCATCAAATGCTCAAATACTGGAAGAAAATTAAATTGATAATATTTACATCTAACATATGTCAGTACAAGATATAGTACAAATTCAAGTTGATAATCTGTACATCTATCAAATATTCATCAATTGATCATAATAATTTTTTTTGCCAGTATGTTAGATATCCTAGAAATATTTCCATCCATCACGTTGTTGTAGATATGTAAATAATATATGTGTCACGTTTATATTGACTTTTATTTATGATATGACGAACATTCACTAATTCTCTGGAATTTACAAATATCACTTATGCAGTCAAATATTCTATATAATAGTCATTCCTGTTTGGTTCCTTAACATTTCAGATAGCTACCTGTGATCCAAGAGTCAATAGTTGTGATAAATCAAGAGTTAAGTGGCGCCCGAATTTCTTTTTTGATAATTGAGTTATGCGATCTTTTTTATTCAACGAACCCATAGTGTTTCTCTGACCAACAGCTGCCGTTTGCATGTAACCAATTATGTCTGCTTCAAAAATCATAATTTTGAGAATTGTAAGGTTACAACTTGAATGTTCAACTCGAAGGTTAAAGTTGAAGGTTCAACTTGAAGTTGGAACTTGAAGGTTGAACTTGAAGGTTGAACTCGGAGGTTGAACTTGAAGTTTGAATTTGAAGGTTCAACTTGAAGGTTCAACTCGAAATTTAAATCTGAAGGTTGAACTTGAAGGTTGTACTTGAAGGTTCAACATGAAGGTTGAACTCGAAGGTTGAACTCGAAGGTTGAACTCGAAGGTTGAACTTGAAGTTCGGACTTGAAGGTTGAACTTGAAGTCTGAACTTGAAGTCTGAACTTGAAGGTTGAACTTGAAGGTTGGACTTGAAGGTTCAACTTGGAGTGTGAACTTGGAGGTTGAAATTGGAGTTCGAACATGTAGTTTAACTTGAATGTTCAACTTGGAGGTTGAACTTGAAGGTTGAACTTGAATTTTGAACTTGGAGTTAAACTTGAACGTAAAACTTGAAGGTTAGAACCTTCAAGTCAAACCTTCGAGTAAAACCTTCAAGTTCAACCTTCGAGTTCAATCCTCAAGTTCAAACTTCGAGTTGAACCTTCAAGTTGAACTTTCAAGTTCGAACTTCAAGTTCAACATTCAAGTTCAAACTTCAAGTTGAACCTTCAACTTCAACCTTCAAGTTCAAACTTCAAGTTCAACCTTCAAGTTTAACTTCAAAATCAACCTTCAAGTTCAAACTTCAAGTTGAACCTTCAAATTCAACCTACAAGTGGAACCTTCAAGTTGAACCTTCAAATTGAACCTTCAAGTTCAACCTTCAAGTTCAACCTTCAAGTTCAACCTTCAAGTTCAAACTTCAAGTTCAACCTTCACGTTCAACTACATGTTCAAACTTCAAGTTCAACCTTCGAGTTCGACCTTCGAGTTCAAACTTCAAGTAGAACCTTCAAATTGAACCTTCAAGCTCAAACTTCGAGTTAAGCCTTCAAGCTCAAGCTCCAAGTACAACCTTCAAGTTCAACCTCTAAGTTTTCACTTCAAATTGAACCTTCAAGTTCAACCTTCGAGTTCAACCCTCAAGTTCGAACTTCGAGTTGAACCTTCAAGTTGAACTTTCATGTTCGAACTTCAAGTACAACATTCAAGTTCAAACTTCAAGTTGAACCTTCAAGTTCAACCTTCAAGTTCAAACTTCAAGTTCAACCTTCAAGTTTAACTTCAAGTTCAACCTTCAAGTTCAAACTTCAAGTTGAATCTTCAAGTTCAACCTATTAGTGGAAACTTCAAGTTGAACCTTCAAATTGAACCTTCAAGTTGAACCTTCAAGTTCAAACTTCAAGTTCAACCTTCAAGTTCCCTTCAAGATCAAACTCTGAGTTGAACCTTCAAGTTCAACCTTCAAGTCGAACACCCAAGTACAACCTTCAAGTTTTACTACATGTTCGAACTTCAAGTTCAACCTTCGAGTTCGACCTTCGAGTTCAAACTTCGAGTAGAACCCTCGAATTGATCCTTCAAGCTCAAACTTCGAGTTGAGCCTTCGAGCTCAAGCTCCAAGTTCAACCTTCAAGTTCAACCTCTAAGTTTTTACTTCAAATTGAACCTTCAAGTTCAACCTTCGAGTTCAACCTTCAAGTTCAAACTCCAAGTTCAACCTTCCTGTTCATCCTCCAAGTTCAAACTTCAAGTTCAACCTTCAAGTTCAACCTTCTAGTTCAACCTCTAGGTTACGCTTCAATTCCAACATTCAAGTTCAAACTTCGAGTTCAATCTTCAAGTTCAACCTTAAAGTTCAAACTTCAAGTTGAACCTTCAAGTTCATTTTTCAAGTTCAAAGTTCGAGTTCAACCTTCAAGTTTTTACTTCAAATTGAGCCTTCAAGTGCAAACTCCAAGTTCATTTCTCAAGTTCAAACTCCAAGTTCAACCTTCCTGTTTAACCTCCAAGTTCAAACTTCAAGTTCAACCTTCAAGTTCAACCTTCTAGTTCAACCTTCAGGTTAAACTTCAATTTCAACATTCAAGTTCAAACTTCGAGTTCAATCTTAAAGTTCAACCTTCAAGTTCAAACTTCGAGTTGAACCTTCAAGATCATTATTCACGTTCAACCTTCAAGTTCAACCTCCAAGTTCAAACTTCAACTTCAACCTTCAAGTTCAACCTTCAAGTTCAACCTTCTAGTTCATCCTCCAGGTTTGACTTCAATACCAACATTCAAGTTCAAACTTCGAGTTCAATCTTCAAGTTCAACCTTCAAGTTCAAACTTCAAGTTGAACCTTCAAGTTCAAACTTCGAGTTCAACCTTCGAGTTCAACCTTCGAGTTCAAACTTCGATTTCAACCTTCAAGTTCAACTTTCAAGTTCAAACTTCAAGTTCGACCTTCAAATTCAACCTTCTAGTTCAACCTTCAGGTTAAACTTCAATTTCATTTTTTGAGTTCAAACTACGAGTTCAACCTTCAAGTTCAAACTTCGAGTTGAACCTCCAAGTTCATAATTCACGTTCAAACTTTGAGTTCAATTCTCAAGTTGAACCTTCGAGTACAACCTTCAAGTTCAACCTTCAAGTTCAAACTTCAAGTTCAACCTTCAAGTTCAAACTTCAAGTTCAACCTTCGAGTTCAACCTTCGAGTTCAAACTCCGAGTTCAACCTTCAAGTTCAACCTCCAAGTTCAAACTTCAAGTTCGACCTTCAAATTCAACCTTCTAGTTCAACCTTCAGGTTTAACTTCGATTTTAACATTCGAGTTCAAACTTCGAGTTCAACCTTCAAGTTTAAACTTCAAGTTCAACCTTCAAATTGAACCTTCGAGTTGAACCTCCAAGTAGAACCTCCAAGTTCGACCTCCAAGTTCAATCTGCAAGTTCAAACTTCAAGTCCAAACTTCAAGTTGAAACTTCGAGTCAAATCTTCGAGTTCAACCTTCAAGTTAAACCTACAAGTACAACCTTCAAGTTCAACCTCCAAGTTCAACTTCAAGTTCAAACTTCAAGTTCAACCTTCAAGTTCAACCTTCAAGTACAACCTTCGAGTTCAAACTTCAAGTTCAACCTTCAAGTTCAACCTTCAAGTTCAAACTTCGAGTCAAATCTTCGAGTTCAACCTTCAAGTTGAACCTACAAGTACAACCTTCAAGTTCAACCTTCAAGTTCAACTTCAAGTTCAAACTTAAAGTTCAACCTTCAAGTTCAACCTTCAAGTACAACCTTCAAGTTCAAACTTCAAGTTAAACCTTCAAGTTCAAACTTCAAGTTCAACCTTCAAGTTCAACCTTTGAGTGTAACCTTCGAGTATGAACTTTGAGTTCAAACTCCAAGTTGAACCGTCAAGTTCAACTTCATGTTCGAACTTCAAGTTATACCTTCAAGTACAACCTTCGAGTTCGTTCTTCAAGTTCATTTTCAAGTTCAAACTTCAAGTTCAAACTCCAAGTTCAACCTTCGAGTTCAACCTTCAAGTTCAACCTTCGAGTTCAACCTTCAAGTTCAACCTTCGAGTTGAACCTTCAAGTAAAACTTCAGGTTCAAACTTCAAGTTCAACCTTCAAGTTCAACCTCCAAGTTCAAACATCGAGTTCAACCTTCAAGTTCAATTTTCGAGTTGAACCTGCAAGTATAACATCCAAGTTCAACCTTCAAGTTCAGCCTCCAAGTTCAACCTTCGAGTTCAACCTTCAAGTTCAACCTTCAAGTTCAACCTTCAAGTTTAAACTTCAAGTTGAACCTTCAAGTTGAACCTTCAAGTTGAACCTTCAAGTTGAACCTTCAAGTTGAACCTTCAAGTTGAACCTTCAAGTTAAACCTTCGAATTGAACCTTCAAGTTCAACCTTCAAGTTTATTTTCAAGTCTAACTTCAAGTTCAAACTCCAAATTCAACCTTCAAATTCGACCTTCAAGTTCAAACTTCAACTTGAACCTTCAAGTTCATCCTCCAAGTTCAAACTTCAAGTTCAACCTTCAAGTTCAACCTTCTAGTTCAACCTCTAGGTTAAGCTTCAATTCCAACATTCAAGTTCAAACTTCGAGTTTGATCTTCAAGTTCAACCTTAAAGTTCAAACTTCAAGTTGAACCTTCAAGTTCATTTTTCAAGTTCAAAGTTCGAGTTCAACCTTCAAGTTTTTACTTCAAATTGAACCTTCAAGTGCAAACTCCAAATTCATTTTTCAAGTTCAAACTCCAAGTTCAACCTTCCTGTTTAACCTCCAAGTTCAAACTTCAAGTTCAACCTTCAAGTTCAACCTTCTAGTTCAACCTTCAGGTTAAACTTCAATTTCAACATTCAAGTTCAAACTTCGAGTTCAATCTTCAAGTTCAACCTTCAAGTTCAAACTTCGAGTTGAACCTTCAAGATCATTATTCACGTTCAACCTTCAAGTTCAACCTCCAAGTTCAAACTTCAAGTTCAACCTTCAAGTTCAACCTTCAAGTTCAACCTTCTAGTTCATCCTCCAGGTTTGACTTCAATTTCAACATTCAAGTCCAAACTTCGAGTTCAATCTTCAAGTTCAACCTTCAAGTTCAAACTTCAAGTTGAACCTTCAAGTTCAAACTTCGAGTTCAACCTTCGAGTTCAACCTTTGAGTTCAAACTTCGAGTTCAACCTTCGAGTTCAACCTTCGAGTTCAAACTTCAAGTTCGACCTTCAAATTCAACCTTCTAGTTCAACCTTCAGGTTTAACTTCAATTTCATTATTTGAGTTCACACTACGAGTTCAACCTTCAAGTTCAAACTTCGAGTTGAACCTCCAAGTTCATAATTCACGTTCAAACTTTGAGTTCAATTCTCAAGTTGAACCTTCGAGTACAACCTTCAAGTTCAACCTTCAAGTTCAAACTTCAAGTTCAACCTTCAAGTTCAAACTTCGAGTTCAACCTTCGAGTTCAACCTTCGAGTTCAAACTCCGAGTTCAACCTTCAAGTTCAACCTCTAAGTTCAAACTTCAAGTTCGACCTTCAAATTCAACCTTCTAGTTCAACCTTCAGGTTTAACTTCGATTTCAACATTCGAGTTCAACCTTCAAATTGAACCTTCGAGTTGAACCTCCAAGTAGAACCTCCAAGTTCGACCTCCAAGTTCAACCTTCAAGTTCAAACTTCGAGTTGAACCTCCAAGTTCATAATTCACGTTCAAACTTTGAGTTCAATTCTCAAGTTGAACCTTCGAGTACAACCTTCAAGTTCAACCTTCAAGTTCAAACTTCAAGTTCAACCTTCAAGTTCAAACTTCGAGTTCAACCTTCGAGTTCAACCTTCGAGTTCAAACTCCGAGTTCAACCTTCAAGTTCAACCTCTAAGTTCAAACTTCAAGTTCGACCTTCAAATTCAACCTTCTAGTTCAACCTTCAGGTTTAACTTCGATTTCAACATTCGAGTTCAAACTTCGAGTTCAACCTTCAAGTTTAAACTTCAAGTTCAACCTTCAAATTGAACCTTCGAGTTGAACCTCCAAGTAGAACCTCCAAGTTCGACCTCCAAGTTCAATCTGCAAGTTCGAACTTCAAGTCCAAACTTCAAGTTGAAACTTCGAGTCAAATCTTCGAGTTCAACCTTCAAGTTAAACCTACAGGTACAACCTTCAAGTTCAACCTCCAAGTTCAACTTAAAGTTCAAACTTAAAGTTCCACCTTCAAGTTCAACCTTCGAGTTCAAACTTCAAGTTCAACCTTCAAGTTCAACCTTCCAGTTCAAACTTCGAGTCAAATCTTCGAGTTCAACCTTCAAGTTAAACCTACAAGTACAACCTTCAAGTTCAACCTCCAAGTTCAACTTCAAGTTCAAACTTAACGTTCAACCTTCAAGTTCAACCTTCAAGTACAACCTTCAAGTTCAAACTTCAAGTTCAACCTTCAAGTTCAACCTCCAAGTTCAACCTTCAAGTTCAACCTTTGAGTGTAACCTTCGAGTATGAACTTCGAGTTCAAACTCCAAGTTGAACCGTCAAGTTCAACTTCATGTTCGAACTTCAAGTTGTACCTCCAAGTACAACCTTCGAGTTCAATCTTCAAGTTCATTTTCAAGTTCAAACTTCAAGTTCAAACTCCAAGTTCAACCTTCGAATTCAACCTTCGAGTTCAACCTTCGAGTTCAACCTTCAAGTTCAACCTTCGAGTTGAACCTTCAAGTAAAACTTCAGAGGGAGAAAAACAATAACTCAAAGTCGGTCGACCACAAAATTTAATAAAAGGAGTGACTATAGTTTCGGCTCAACGGCCATCTTCAGACACAATGTAAAAAAGTACCTAGAAAATGTTATGCCTTTAAATCTCAGGGGGTGAGTAGTGAGAAAAATGGAATAGAATGTTATTCACCCCCGAGTTTGGTTGATGAATTACCTAAGATTTATTAGGTGTTTTAAATCTTAAATGTATTGACAACAGAAAAAGTGTTTTTAGTGCCCAGTTTGATACCGTAGAAACTAGACACTGGTAGTTCAGCGGGACAAATGGGTGGGTACGTTAGGCTTAGTAAAATACTAAGTTTGATAGGGATGAATATGCTTTTAATCACAAGTAAATTCTGAAATGACAAATAAAGTGCTCCAAATGATACTATAGTTGGCTCAAGACTTCCAAAGTAACTGAGTATCAATAGTAATATTACCTGAACAGTGTACAATTATTGCAACAACAAGAAATATAAATTGACTGACTGAAATCAACTCTTCAGATCAGTGTAAAATAATACAATCACTGCTCAAAATCAACTCTCTGAGACAGTATGATAATATATATAGCTTATTAATCAACAAAATAACTCAGTAAATCAGTATCAATGAGACAAAAGAAATAATAAGGCCTATTTTACCGCAGTGCACTTTTGGTTTACAGGGGTATATTTTGTAGCTATACTGAGTGTCTATTAAATCAATGACATGTTGCAATTATATTATGTTGAATGAAATTTAAAACTGATGAATTATGGTTGGTGGTAGTTTATTCCAAGTAAAATACTATTCCTGGTGGTGCATGGAACGAACTCACCAAATTATGAGCAGGTCCTGATGTGTATCATCTGGCTCTGATGTACAGGGGGATCAGGTGAAGTCAGGCAGCGTTGTCAGGTGGTGTCTCCGGTGTGTCGCCCTTCAGCCACAAACGAGCAGGCCCCAAAAACGCGAATTGACGCAGCGAAGCGTTGACTGCCGACGACTATAAGACAGTCCCAGGTCTGAGCTGATGGGGCGCAAAACTTGAGTGCGACAGTCGGGAGAGGAGGCTTTGGCCCGATAAAAGGAACCCTATATGGAATGACGACAATCGTGCGTTATTTTACCAACACAAGGAATGACAAGAAAATAGCAGCTGATGATTAAAAGAATATGTAGTACCTTGGATGTTGTGTGGGTTCCAGAAGTGGTGATGCAGGTCGGCTCGGCCACGTGGATTTCAGCCACGAAGAATCCCTCTATAGAAGCAACAGGAATCCCATCATCCCAGCGATGATAATGGATATCCCAAATTTGAGATCTTTTTCTAATTAATCCCAACACTAAGTAATGGAAAATCGAATATTAGACAAATTCGAAATTATTCAAGAAACAGATCTCACGGCTTACTTTTGTGACCAGGCTGGTAGACTGCTGCAGACAAAATGGTGCCTATGAAGATCGAAGGGGCTGTCCTTGCCACATCTCACCGGAAGATCACCCTTTTTTGTGTATCTTCCCCTATACTCCCACACACATCAATCACCGGACGATATAAAATTATAGGCGGGAGATATCCCCGCGAACACCCTGTACATGGCATTTCTACCTCACCATGGTAGTGAAAACTATGTCGATAATATCAAGAGAGGTGTCGAGACCATCAGAAAAAAAGGAATATCATTAAATCACCATTTATTTCAAGTCAGAATATATTATTGCCAGTTATTATTGTTTGGATTTGAAACTTCAAATATTCAAACGCGGTCATGCGCAACTGAGGATCATTGTAAACCTGAATAGTGGGGCGAAATACGTCATCATCTTCTTCCCGTGCGATGACCCTTTATCACCATGTAACATAACCCATAACGCTCATACTTACAAGGAATTAGTGCCAAATCAACAAACAGGTACATAATGGCGAAGATACAGAGTGCCAAATCATCATAACGAGATATGATGCTGATTGTGAGCCGTTAGAGCCCGTATTCGTGATGATAGCAAGGGAACTATGGGTCAATGTCCCATGATGACAATGTTGAAAATTCGAGAAGATGCATGCAGAGGTTCGCAAATAGTGGTCATCCGTCATTAGTGTCATTACCGTCAATAGAGACTAAACGTCATCAAGCTGACAGTGACATTTTCAATAATTACAATAATTACATAACAATGATATTTATTTGAAAATATAACGGCAACAATAATTACAAGAATGATACTCGAAATTCAAGATGAAATTTGGCGAAATACCTGTGGACTGAATCAGTCATGTGTGACAATTCCAGGAACCAACTACCTACCTACCAAAATTTGTAAACAAAACATTCTGACCAAGAGGTATGCAATAACGATAACTAGTAGGCTAAAAATCACAATATAATTCCTTATTTACAGCAAAAATTGAGTTAGAATCAATAACAACGAACAGAGAAATTCCAATCGATAGCCAGCAGTAAACATCACAGATGAATTCAATTATGAACCAATGAAAAAGAGAGTGAAAAGTAGGTAAACAATAATGCATAGCTCTGTTTTCTGCAGTATTTTCGTAACGTCATGAACGAAGTGTAACACTCCCCCTCTACCCCGAAGAGATTTACCTGTAAATCTCAAATAAAACGAAAATACTGTCTGCTATGATATGGGTTCATATTGAATTCAGGAATGACCGTCCTCATCATCAGATGGCTGATCAGGTGGATGAGACTTGATGTCCTGAACGTGCCAAGTGCCTTTCGACTTGTTAGAGCTGTCTTCAAGTTCATAGGTGACTGGAGAAAGCTTCCTTTTGATCACAAAAGGTCCATTGAAGTTTGGTGCAAACTTTGCTGTGAAGTGGTTCGTGGCATCCGACAGTGCGTGATTTTTCACATAAACTGATTCACCAACTGCAAAACTAACGGGCCTATGCCTGAGATTGTATCGAACTTTAGACTTTGAGTGTGCAGTGACCAGATGTTTTCGAACATCATCATAGATATTTTCAAATTCCTCCACAGCTCTTCTTGAGGTAGGCACGCTATCTGCTTCAACCAGAGGATGATCATAATCATTGCCACTAGACTTATGCTCACGTCCAAAATTGATAAAGAAAGGTGTTAACCCAGTAGCCTCATGAACGGAAGTTCTGATAGCACAGCCAACCTTTAGCAATAACTCAGCCCATGTTTTGTGATTTTCCTCCACATAGCATGACAGCATAGACTTTGAAACTCGATTCACCCTCTCAACTGGATTCGCTTGTGGATGGTACAATGGTGTGAATCGGATGTGGACATGATAATCCTGGCACAACTTTTTGAAGAGATTAGATTGAAATTGTACCCCATTATCACAAATCAGAATTTGTGGACAACTAAACATCAAAAAGATATGTTCCTCAGTTATTCGAGTCACTGCTGCAGCTGTAGCCAATCTCAGAGGGAAAAATAAGGAAAATTTACTAAAAGTATCAGTAACCACATAGATGAACTTGTAACCTTCTTTTGTGCGAGGCAACGGTCCAACAAGATCCACAGAGATCATTTGCCAAGGAACAGTTGGCTCTGGGTGTTTTCCAAGCAAACCAGCTGGACGTTTCAATTCTGGCTTATGACGTATACAAGTCTGGCACCTCTTTACATAAGCAGCAACATCCGCTCGCATTTTAGGCCAAAAGTACCGTTGTTCCAACCTCTTATATGTTTTAAAAACGCCAGCATGACAAGCTACCAAGTTGTCATGGTTGTCACTGATAATTTTTTTTCGGCCTTCCTTTGGTATCACCTCCTTCCAATAATCCGCCGTGTCTCTCAGACCAGGATACGAACAGGAAACATATTTATATAGTTTTCCATTGATAAAACGCCATTGTGGATAGTTTAATGGGCTATCTGAAACATGCTGAACCATTCGGAGATACCAGGGATCTGAAGATGGACTAGTAACATCAGAGACGTTGACAACACTGATTTCTGGTACAGCTCGCGACAATGCATCAGCTACCACGTTATCACGACCTTTACGATGGTAAATCTTGAAATTAAACTGTTGAAGGCGCAACAACCAACGTGCTATTCGACCCTTAGGTTCTCGTAGATTATGGAGCCATACTAAACTGTGATGATCAGTGATGACCGAGAATTCGTACCCCTCAAGATATGGTCGCAACTTCTCCACCGAAAACAGTACAGCCAGACATTCTCGCTCTACAGTGCTGTAATTCCGTTCCTGGCGAGTTAGTGATCGACTGACATAGCATATAACATGCTCTCCATCGTCAAAATTTTGCGACAGAACACCGCCTATACCGTATGCAGATGCATCAGTCTGGACTTGAAAAGGTCGACTAAAATCAGGACAGGTTAGTACCGGAGCTGAAGCCAATGCGTTTTTGATGCCTTGGAACGAAATTTGACAGTCATCTGACCAACACCACTTCTTTTTCTTAGAAAGAAGCGCAGTCATGGGAGCAACTAAGGTGGAAAAATTTGGTATGAACCTCCTATACCACGATGCAACACCCAGTACTCGACGAACCTCAGTGACATTTTTAGGGGGTGGGATGTTCAAAATTGACGAGACTTTTTCAGGATCGACATGGAGACCTTGACTATCTACAACATAACCTAAGTAACGTAGCTCAGGGCGACAAAAGAAACATTTCGATTCTGCGACAGTTAGTCCGGCCTTTTTGAAACGCTCAAATACCTCCTTCAGAGTTTTCAAGTGGTCTTCAAATGAAGATGAAACAATTATGACATCATCTAAATAATAAAAAACATTTGGTTCTAATTCTGGACCCAAAACTTTGTCAATTAGACGTTCAAATGTGGCTGGCGCATTACAAAGACCGAATGGCATTCTTTTAAAATGATAAAGTCCGCGACCTGGTATAGTGAAAGCTGTATAGTCCCTAGACTCGGGTGCAATCAATACTTGCCAGTAGGCAGATTTAATGTCCACAGAACTTAAATATTTTGCGCCTCGTAACTTGTCTAAAATTGAGGAAATGAAGGGGAGTGGGTACGCGTCTTTCTTGGTAACTCTATTAAGTTGGCGATAGTCAACACAGAATCGATATTCGCCTCCTTTCTTTGGCACTAACAAAACAGGACTTGACCAAGCTGAAGAAGAAGGTTCTATTACATCCAAATCCAACATCTCTTTAACTGCTTTATCAATATGTTCTTGCATTATTGGAGATACTCTATATGCCCTTTGCTTAATCGGCTCTGAATCTGTTATGATTTTATGTTGAATCAAAGAAGTACAACCCAATTTATCTCCTTGTTGTTCAAAGTAGGATTTAACTAGTTGATCCAATCGTGATTGCTCTTCATCACTCAAAACTTCCTTTGGAATTACTTTAGTGACAGAACTGATGGTATTGATGCACGAGGAAGGATTCGAAAATGACCAGCAGCCACGCTTCAAATCAGGAATTAAGTTCATTGCCAACCAAAAGTCAACACCCAGTATGATGGAGTGATTTAGCTCAGGAACAACCAAAATATCTAAAATCTTAACTTTATGTTCTAATTTTATCGGTACAGAAATGGAGCCTAATACAACGCAATTCTGATCATTGGCAACAACGCAAGAAGTGATATTTGACTTATTTAAATTGAGACCTAAACCTTTTAACACATCCCATCCAATTTTTCCCATAACTGTATTATTCGCCCCACTATCTAACAAAGCTTTGAATTCAATCTCAAAAATTTCAACTGATAAATATGGTCGATTATCACCTTCACAGTGTGACAAAATATACGAGAGTACTGGCAAAATTGTTTGAGAATCCCTATTTTGAAATGAGTCGACTACTAATTTATCAGAGCACATCACACGACTCCTTAACGGCTCTGTTGCCCGTTTCCCGAACAGTTAGGACAAGTTTTTACTGTGACTTCAGGCCTACCGCATTTAAAACAATGTAACTTTTTGGGTTGTGTACACCTATTCCTAATATGTCCTGACTGACCGCAGTTCCAACAGGTTGGACCTGAAGAGGGTCTAGTAGCGAGCGGAGTAGACTGAGTCGGGTTAGGCCCAAAATTCATAGGAGCAGCTTGAATGAAACTGTTTGAGTAATTCATTAAATCTGAACTATGTGGAAACAAATTATTGGTTACATCAGCAGAAAAAGTAGGATTACTGGCATTACCGTCAACATCCCTGTGATTATTAGCAAATTTATTATGTTGTTGTCCGTAATCTGGAAAAGTAGGCTGTAAAGGAGCAGCATTAATGGCTAAAGGCGAAACTGAATTTAATTCCAAAGTATTGGGTGCATTAGGAAGTGAAAAAGAATTTGATGTATAGTGCTGACTATTTTGGGTCTGTGGGGAATCAAAGTAGTTAGGATTTATCGAGGAGTCAACCGCTGCTATACGAGAATTAGGGGGTCGCTGATACTCCAGTCCAGGTTCGACTGAGTACCTAGGACTCACTAAAGGTGCTCTATAATCTTGAGCGCTCTGATTGGCCTCTTCGATTTCCCTACCTATTGAAATCAATGTTGTTAAAGTATAGACACCTTTTCCCGCAAAAGCCATTTGTAAATATGGTAGCATTTTTCCTCTAATGAAAGCAACCCTATACTCTTCATTCGGTTTAGAATTCAGTTTATCGAATAGGTTTTCCATATATGAAATATAAATAATCACACTTTCATTCGGACCTTGTGTCCTTCTCTTAAGAGTATCCCAAATTTTCTCTTCGTAATTTCGAGGTGAAAAGCTATTTCGCAATGCCAAAACAAAATCATCATATGTTCTGATGTTACTGCGCGCAAAACGGAACCAAATAGATACGTCTCCTTCTAATAATTCTGGAATTGAATCAAAAAGTTGATTTTTGGAAATACCTCTAGAAACTCGCATGTCCTCTAGTTTTTCTAAAAAGTCAGTGACACTACTAGTACCATTAAACTTTAGTCTCCAACGACTCACATCCACGAATCGCTGAGGAGGTACACCAGACTCGAAACTAACACGAGAAATATTCCTGCTATCATTCGTAGTATGAAAATTGACCGGTGAAAAGGGATCTACTTGAGTCGTGCCTATGGTAGCGCAACGACTACTAGGGAGGTTTAATCCAAAATCATTTTGTGCTGGACGTACGGAAGTTACATTCATGTCACGCATCATTTCTGAAATTTTGTTCGTTAAAATTGAAACATCAATGTCCTTTTCCATATCTTGATCCAAGGTTGATTTAGGCTGGGAAGATTGTGCCGCCGGAATATTGAAATTTACATGATTACCATTAGCATTAGGTGCCTTTTCACTATAACTATTGACATGTTCCTCTGCTTCGTCAAATGAAATCAGATCATCTACAAAAGAATGGCTGGTGAAACTGGCATTTGAAGGAGTATTATTATTTGTGGGAACAGTATTACTGGCTGAAGTAGTATTAGATGATTTTCTCCTAGCAGCCCTATATGCACAATCTAATGCAAGTTTCAAATTATTGGCTACGGTGGTCAATTTCAATCTTTCTATCTCATCTTCCGGTATTCTAGCTGGAAGCCTATCAATACGTTTGGAGACATGAATGAGCCGCGATTGAATTTTTTTAAATTCATTTTCGAAATTGTCCTCATCAAATGTTTGAACATCTCCTAATAATTCAGTTACTTTATTATTACAAATCAAAAGCTCATTTTTAGGATCAAACTGCATGGTGGATGTTTGTAATGAACCTTCCTGTTCAGCCTGCAACGCAGCTCTTAATAGCACCCTTTTTTCCTGAACTGTTCCATTTTCTGGGCATGCACCGCGAAGCAAAAGTTCATAAGTTAGCTCATCGCTACGTAGTCTATTGATCTCCATGATATTCCTAAAATTTCTCGGTACCCCAAAAATCAGTTATAAATTCAAGTCCACGCCTGGCTCACTATAGAATAACACGATTGAAATTTCTCAGTCTCAAATCTCGGCAATAATAAATTCGAAGTCAAAATAGGCTGGTAATAAGTATGAAATAATCGAAAATGTTCGATAAGCAAAAAAAAAAAGTAGTTAATAACCTTAATCAAAAATTCAAGAGAAAAAAAAAATTCAAGATCAAATGTCAAATTCAATTTGAAATATCAGAAAAATATAGGGAAATCAACTATCAGGGAAAATGTAAATATTTGCACATGCAAACGACAGTTTGCATACCCCCTCCCTTCCCAGAGAAGAAAAAAAATAAAAAAAACAAACAAGGAAACAATTCCTAAAATTTGACAACACCTAGACGGATACACCCAGCACGCTGACCACCCTGTACAACAACAAACACGACCTGAAAATTTTATGTTCACCAGAGTAAACCTCTAGTAAATAAGAAAAATATATATATATTATCAATTGTTTGATCTATTACTGTGAACCACCTGTATGTGTACACCCTGTATATTGATATCCAATGATCAATGATAACAAATGTGAGTGTAATGGATTTTTGGAATGACCCTGTATAAATTAATTCACTGTTGTAAAATATACAATCTAATAAAATTGACAGATGTTATCTTCTAATATTGTATAACTGACTTGTATATAATTTTATGACCTAACCCTGTACATTTCAGTATTCAAAATTAAAAGAGAAAAAAAAAAATTTTTTCACTAACTTTTTGATTACATTCACCCTGTACGAAGGAACTAGTGAGTGGGCATTGGATATTATATAATAACCAAAATTTCACATAAGGTTTACTTTATGTATGCTCAAGAAAAAAGATTTCGATGGTTAGCAAAAATAACCATTAGTGTGTGTGTTTTTGACAAAAAGTTTTGAAGAAGAAACCTATCTGAAAATTGAATACCCTGTACAATTAAAAATTGACGATAGTTATTTGTTCTCAACAGTCTATACAGAATACACAGGTCATTAGAAAAATTGTCTGAATTGTAACCTTCTATTAATCTCTCCCTATCATCAACTCCAAAAATAAATGGTAATTTTGTCCAAACACCCTGTCGATTCAATGTTTCCGAAAAAAAAAAGAGCGATTCACAGTATAAAATAGATTCAAAAATATACAGAATTATGTGAAATTTAAGCCAAATTGGGAAGTATAAATTTTCAAAAAAAAATTCACTACCACCAATTATTACTTCATAAGTCCAACATATTCACCCTATTGTGCCACTGATAAACGTTGGGCGCCACTGTTATGCCTTTAAATCTCAGGGGGTGAGTAGTGAGAAAAATGGAATAGAATTTTATTCACCCCCGAGTTTGGTTGATGAATTACCTAAGATTTATTAGGTGTTTTAAATCTTAAATGTATTGACAACAGAAAAAGTGTTTTTAGTGCCCAGTTTGATACCGTAGAAACTAGACACTGGTAGTTCAGCGGGACAAATGGGTGGGTACGTTAGGCTTAGTAAAATACTAAGTTTGATAGGGATGAATATGCTTTTAATCACAAGTAAATTCTGAAATGACAAATAAAGTGCTCCAAATGATACTATAGTTGGCTCAAGACTTCCAAAGTAACTGAGTATCAATAGTAATATTACCTGAACAGTGTACAATTATTGCAACAACAAGAAATATAAATTGACTGACTGAAATCAACTCTTCAGATCAGTGTAAAATAATACAATCACTGCTCAAAATCCACTCTCTGAGACAGTATGATAATATATATAGCTTATTAATCAACAAAATAACTCAGTAAATCAGTATCAATGAGACAAAAGAAATAATAAGGCCTATTTTACCGCAGTGCACTTTTGGTTCACAGGGGTATATTTTGTAGCTATACTGAGTGTCTATTAAATCAATGACATGTTGCAATTATATTATGTTGAATGAAATTTAAAACTGATGAATTATGGTTGGTGGTAGTTTATTCCAAGTAAAATACTATTCCTGGTGGTGCATGGAACGAACTCACCAAATTATGAGCAGGTCCTGATGTGTATCATCTGGCCCTGATGTACAGGGGGATCAGGTGAAGTCAGGCAGCGTTGTCAGGTGGTGTCTCCGGTGTGTCGCCCTTCAGCCACAAACGAGCAGGCCCCAAAAACGCGAATTGACGCAGCGAAGCGTTGACTGCCGACGACTATAAGACAGTCCCAGGTCTGAGCTGATGGGGCGCAAAACTTGAGTGCGACAGTCGGGAGAGGAGGCTTTGGCCCGATAAAAGGAACCCTATATGGAATGACGACAATCGTGCGTTATTTTACCAACACAAGGAATGACAAGAAAATAGCAGCTGATGATTAAAAGAATATGTAGTACCTTGGATGTTGTGTGGGTTCCAGAAGTGGTGATGCAGGTCGGCTCGGCCACGTGGATTTCAGCCACGAAGAATCCCTCTATAGAGGCAACAGGAATCCCATCATCCCAGCGATGATAATGGATATCAAAAAATTTGAGATCTTTTTCTAATTAATCCCAACACTAAGTAATGGAAAATCGAATATTAGACAAATTCGAAATTATTCAAGAAACAGATCTCACGGCTTACTTTTGTGACCAGGCTGGTAGACTGCTGCAGACAAAATGGTGCCTATGAAGATCGAAGGGGCTGTCCTTGCCACATCTCACCGGAAGATCACCCTTTTTTGTGTATCTTCCCCTATACTCCCACACACATCAATCACCGGACGATATAAAATTATAGGCGGGAGATATCCCCGCGAACACCCTGTACATGGCATTTCTACCTCACCATGGTAGTGAAAACTATGTCGATAATATCAAGAGAGGTGTCGAGACCATCAGAAAAGAAGGAATATCATTAAATCACCATTTATTTCAAGTCAGAATATATTATTGCCAGTTATTATTGTTTGGATTTGAAACTTCAAATATTCAAACGCGGTCATGCGCAACTGAGGATCATTGTAAACCTGAATAGTGGGGCGAAATACGTCATCATCTTCTTCCCGTGCGATGACCCTGTATCACCATGTAACATAACCCATAACGCTCATACTTACAAGGAATTAGTGCCAAATCAACAAACAGGTACATAATGGCGAAGATACAGAGTGCCAAATCATCATAACGAGATATGATGCTGATTGTGAGCCGTTAGAGCCCGTATTCGTGATGATAGCAAGGGAACTATGGGTCAATGTCCCATGATGACAATGTTGAAAATTCGAGAAGATGCATGCAGAGGTTCGCAAATAGTGGTCATCCGTCATTAGTGTCATTACCGTCAATAGAGACTAAACGTCATCAAGCTGACAGTGACATTTTCAATAATTACAATAATTACATAACAATGATATTTATTTGGAAATATAACGGCAACAATAATTACAAGAATGATACTCGAAATTCAAGATGAAATTTGGCGAAATACCTGTGGACTGAATCAGTCATGTGTGACAATTCCAGGAACCAACTACCTACCTACCAAAATTTGTAAACAAAACATTCTGACCAAGAGGTATGCAATAACGATAACTAGTAGGCTAAAAATCACAATATAATTCCTTATTTACAGCAAAAATTGAGTTAGAATCAATAACAACGAACAGAGAAATTCCAATCGATAGCCAGCAGTAAACATCACAGATGAATTCAATTATGAACCAATGAAAAAGAGAGTGAAAAGTAGGTAAACAATAATGCATAGCTCTGTTTTCTGCAGTATTTTCGTAACGTCATGAACGAAGTGTAACAAAAATTATAAGTTGTTAAATCTAGACAATATGGTGGCTGCGAAAGAACAGGTTCAAACTTCAAGTTCAACCTTCAAGTTCAACCTCCAAGTTCAAACATCGAGTTCAACCTTCAAGTTCAATTTTCGAGTTGAACCTTCAAGTATAACATTCAAGTTCAACCTTCAAGTTCAACCTCCAAGTTCAACCTTCGAATTCAACCTTCAAGTTCAACCTTCAAGTTTAACCTTCAAGTTTAAACTTCAAGTTGAACCTTCAAGTTGAACCTTCAAGTTGAACCTTCAAGTTGAACCTTCGAGTTGAACCTTCAAGTTGAACCTTCAAGTTGAACCTTCAGGTTGAACCTTCAAGTTAAACCTTCGAATTGAACCTTCAAGTTCAACCTTCAAGTTCAACCTTCAAGTTTATTCTCAAGTCTAACTTCAAGTTCAAACTCCAAATTCAACCTTCAAATTCGACCTTCAAGTTCAAACTTCAACTTGAACCTTCAAGTTCATCCTACAAGTTCAAACTTCAAGTTCAACCTTCAAGTTCAACCTTCTAGTTCAACCTCTAGGTTAAGCTTCAATTCCAACATTCAAGTTCAAACTTCGAGTTCAATCTTCAAGTTCAACCTTAAAGTTCAAACTTCAAGTTGAACCTTCAAGTTCATTTTTCAAGTTCAAAGTTCGAGTTCAACCTTCAAGTTTTTACTTCAAATTGAACCTCCAAGTGCAAACTCCAAGTTCATCTTTCAAGTTCAAACTCCAAGTTCAACCTTCCTGTTTAACCTCCAAGTTCAAACTTCGAGTTCAACCTTCAAGTTCAACCTTCTAGTTCAACCTTCAGGTTAAACTTCAATTTCAACATTCAAGTTCAAACTTCGAGTTCAATCTTCAAGTTCAACCTTCAAGTTCAAACTTCGAATTGAACCTTCAAGATCATTATTCACGTTTAACCTTCAAGTTCAACCTCCAAGTTCAAACTTCAAGTTCAACCTTCAAGTTCAACCTTCAAGTTCAACCTTCTAGTTCATCCTCCAGGTTTGACTTCAATTTCAACATTCAAGTTCAAACTTCGAGTTCAATCTTCAAGTTCAACCTTCAAGTTCAAACTTCAAGTTGAACCTTCAAGTTCAAACTTCGAGTTCAACCTTCAAGTTCAACCTTCGAGTTCAAACTTCAAGTTCGACCTTCAAATTCAACCTTCTAGTTCAACCTTCAGGTTTAACTTCAATTTCATTATTTGAGTTCAAACTACGAGTTCAACCTTCAAGTTCAAACTTCGAGTTGAACCTCCAAGTTCATAATTCACGTTCAAACTTTGAGTTCAATTCTCAAGTTGAACCTTCGAGTACAACCTTCAAGTTCAACCTTCAAGTTCAAACTTCAAGTTCAACCTTCAAGTTCAAACTTTGAGTTCAACCTTCGAGTTCAACCTTCGAGTTCAAACTCCGAGTTCAACCTTCAAGTTCAACCTCCAAGTTCAAACTTCAAGTTCGACCTTCAAATTCAACCTTATAGTTCAACCTTCAGGTTTAACTTCGATTTCAACATTCGAGTTCAAACTTCGAGTTCAACCTTCAAGTTCAAACTTCAAGTTCAACCTTCAAATTGAACCTTCGAGTTGAACCTCCAAGTAGAACCTCCAAGTTCAACCTCCAAGTTCAACCTCCAAGTTCAATCTGCAAGTTCAAACTTCAAGTCCAAACTTCAAGTTGAAACTTCGAGTCAAATCTTCGAGTTCAACCCTCAAGTTAAACCTACAAGTACAACCTTCAAGTTCAACCTCCAAGTTCAACTTCAAGTTCAAACTTCAAGTTCAACCTTCAAGTTCAACCTTCAAGTACAACCTTCGAGTTCAAACTTCAAGTTCAACCTTCAAGTTCAACCTTCAAGTTCAAACTTCGAGTCAAATCTTCGAGTTCAACCTTCAAGTTAAACCTACAAGTACAACCTCCAAGTTCAACCTCCAAAATCAACTTCAAGTTCAAACTTAAAGTTCAACCTTCAGGTTCAACCTTCAAGTACAACCTTCAAGTTCAAACTTCAAGTTCAAACTCCAAGTTCAACCTTCGAGTTCAACCTTCAAGTTCAACCTTCGAGTTCAACCTTCAAGTTCAACCTTCGAGTTGAACCTTCAAGTAAAACTTCAGGTTCAAACTTCAAGTTCAACCTTCAAGTTCAACCTCCAAGTTCAAACATCGAGTTCAACCTTCAAGTTCAATTTTCGAGTTGAACCTTCAAGTATAACATTCAAGTTCAACCTTCAAGTTCAACCTCCAAGTTCAACCTTCGAGTTCAACCATCAAGTTCAACCTTCAAGTTTAACCTTCAAGTTTAAACTTCAAGTTGAACCTTCAAGTTGAACCTTCAAGTTGAACCTTCAAGTTGAACCTTCAAGTTGAACCTTCAAGTTGAACCTTCAAGTTGAACTTTCAAGTTGAACCTTCAAGTTAAACCTTCGAATTGAACCTTCAAGTTCAACCTTCAAGTTCAACCTTCAAGTTTATTTTCAAGTCTAACTTCAAGTTCAAACTCCAAATTCAACCTTCAAATTCGACCTTCAAGTTCAAACTTCAACTTGAACCTTCAAGTTCATCCTCCAAGTTCAAACTTCAAGTTCAACCTTCAAGTTCAACCTTCTAGTTCAACCTTCAGGTTAAACTTCAATTTCAACATTCAAGTTCAAACTTCGAGTTCAATCTTCAAGTTCAACCTTCAAGTTCAAACTTCGAGTTGAACCTTCAAGATCATTATTCACGTTCAACCTTCAAGTTCAACCTCCAAGTTCAAACTTCAAGTTCAACCTTCAAGTTCAACCTTCAAGTTCAACCTTCTAGTTCATCCTCCAGGTTTGACTTCAATTTCAACATTCAAGTTCAAACTTCGAGTTCAATCTTCAAGTTCAACCTTCAAGTTCAAACTTCAAGATGAACCTTCAAGTTCAAACTTCGAGTTCAACCTTCGAGTTCAACCTTCGAGTTCAAACTTCGAGTTCAAACTTCAAGTTCAACCTTCAAGTTCAAACTTCAAGTTCGACCTTCAAATTCAACCTTCTAGTTCAACCTTCAGGTTTAACTTCAATTTCATTATTTGAGTTCAAACTACGAGTTCAACCTCCAAGTTCAAACTTCGAGTTGAACCTCCAAGTTCATAATTTACGTTCAAACTTTGAGTTCAATTCTCAAGTTGAACCTTCGAGTACAACCTTCAAGTTCAACCTTCAAGTTCAAACTTCAAGTTCAACCTTCAAGTTCAAACTTCGAGTTCAACCTTCGAGTTCAACCTTCGAGTTCAAACTCCGAGTTCAACCTTCAAGTTCAACCTCCAAGTTCAAACTTCAAGTTCGACCTTCAAATTCAACCTTCTAGTTCAACCTTCAGGTTTAACTTCGATTTCAACATTCGAGTTCAAACTTCGAGTTCAACCTTCAAGTTTAAACTTCAAGTTCAACCTTCAAATTGAACCTTCGAGTTGAACCTCCAAGTAGAACCTCCAAGTTCAACCTCCAAGTTCAACCTCCAAGTTCAATCTGCAAGTTCAAACTTCAAGTCCAAACTTCAAGTTGAAACTTCGAGTCAAATCTTCGAGTTCAACCTTCAAGTTAAACCTTTAAGTACAACCTTCAAGTTCAACCTCCAAGTTCAACTTCAAGTTCAAACTTCAAGTTCAACCTTCAAGTTCAACCTTCAAGTACAACCTTCAAGTACAACCTTCGAGTTCAAACTCCAAGTTCAACCTTCAAGTTCAACCTTCAAGTTCAAACTTCGAGTCAAATCTTCGAGTTCAACCTTCAAGTTAAACCTACAAGTACAACCTTCAAGTTCAACCTCTAAGTTCAACTTCAAGTTCAAACTTAAAGTTCAACCTTCAAGTTCAACCTTCAAGTACAACCTTCAAGTTCAAACTTCAAGTTCAACTTTCAAGTTCAACCTTCAAGTTCAATCTTCAAGTTCAACCTTTGAGTGTAACCTTCGAGTATGAACTTCAAGTTCAAACTCCAAGTTGAACCGTCAAGTTCAACTTCATGTTCGAACTTCAAGTTGTACCTTCAAGTACAACCTTCGAGTTCAATCTTCAAGTTCATTTTCAAGTTCAAACTTCAAGTTCAAACTCCAAGTTCAACCTTCGAGTTCAACCTTCAAGTTCAACCTTCGAGTTCAACCTTCAAGTTCAACCTTCGAGTTGAACCTTCAAGTAAAACTTCAGGTTCAAACTTCAAGTTCAACCTTCAAGTTCAACCTCCAAGTTCAAACATCGAGTTCAACCTTCAAGTTCAATTTTCGAGTTGAACCTTCAAGTATAACATTCAAGTTCAACCTTCAAGTTCAACCTCCAAGTTCAACCTTCGAGTTCAACCTTCAAGTTCAACCTTCAAGTTTAACCTTCAAGTTTAAACTTCAAGTTGAACCTTCAAGTTGAACCTTCAAGTTGAACCTTCAAGTTGAACCTTCAAGTTGAACCTTCAAGTTGAACCTTCAAGTTGAACCTTCAAGTTAAACCTTCGAATTGAACCTCCAAGTTCAACCTTCAAGTTCAACCTTCGAGTTTATTTTCAAGTCTAACTTCAAGTTCAAACTCCAAATTCAACCTTCAAATTCGACCTTCAAGTTCAAACTTCAACTTGAACCTTCAAGTTCATCCTCCAAGTTCAAACTTCAAGTTCAACTTTCAAGTTCAACCTTCTAGTTCAACCTCTAGGTTAAGCTTCAATTCCAACATTCAAGTTCAAACTTCGAGTAAAATCTTCAAGTTCAACCTTAAAGTTCAAACTTCAAGTTGAACCTTCAAGTTCATTTTTCAAGTTCAAAGTTCGAGTTCAAGCTTCAAGTTTTTACTTCAAATTGAACCTTCAAGTGCAAACTCCAAGTTCATTTTTCAAGTTCAAACTCCAAGTTCAACCTTCCTGTTTAACCTCCAAGTTCAAACTTCAAGTTCAACCTTCAAGTTCAACCTTCTAGTTCAACCTTCAGGTTAAACTTCAATTTCAACATTCAAGTTCAAACTTCGAGTTCAATCTTCAAGTTCAACCTTCAAGTTCAAACTTCGAGTTGAACCTTCAAGATCATTATTCACGTTCAACCTTCAAGTTCAACCTCCAAGTTCAAACTTCAAGTTCAACCTTCAAGTTCAACCTTCAAGTTCAACCTTCTAGTTCATCCTCCAGGTTTGACTTCAATTTCAACATTCAAGTTCAAACTTCGAGTTCAATCTTCAAGTTCAACCTTCAAGTTCAAACTTCAAGTTGAACCTTCAAGTTCAAACTTCGAGTTCAACCTTCGAGTTCAACCTTTGAGTTCAAACTTCGAGTTCAACCTTCAAGTTTAACCTTCAAGTTCAAACTTCAAGTTCGACCTTCAAATTCAACCTTCTAGTTCAACCTTCAGGTTTAACTCCAATTTCATTATTTGAGTTCAAACTACGAGTTCAACCTTCAAGTTCAAACTTCGAGTTGAACCTCCAAGTTCATAATTCACGTTCAAACTTTGAGTTCAATTCTCAAGTTGAACCTTCGAGTACAACCTCCAAGTTCAACCTTCAAGTTCAAACTTCAAGTTCAACCTTCAAGTTCAAACTTCGAGTTCAACCTTCGAGTTCAACCTTCGAGTTCAAACTCCGAGTTCAACCTTCAAGTTCAACCTCCAAGTTCAAACTTCAAGTTCGACCTTCAAATTCAACCTTCTAGTTCAACCTTCAGGTTTAACTTCGATTTCAACATTCGAGTTCAAACTTCGAGTTCAACCTTCAAGTTTAAACTTCAAGTTCAACCTTCAAATTGAACCTTCGAGTTGAACTTCCAAGTAGAACCTCCAAGTTCGACCTCCAAGTTCAATCTGCAAGTTCGAACTTCAAGTCCAAACTTCAAGTTGAAACTTCGAGTCAAATCTTCGAGTTCAACCTTCAAGTTAAACCTACAGGTACAACCTTCAAGTTCAACCTCCAAGTTCAACTTCAAGTTCAAACTTCAAGTTCAACCTTCAAGTTCAACCTTCAAGTACAACCTTCGAGTTCAAACTTCAAGTTCAACCTTCAAGTTCAACCTTCAAGTTCAAACTTCGAGTCAAATCTTCGAGTTCAACCTTCAAGTTAAACCTACAAGTACAACCTTCAAGTTCAACCTCCAAGTTCAACTTCAAGTTCAAACTTAAAGTTCAACCTTCAAGTTCAACCTTCAAGTACAACCTTCAAGTACAACCTTCGAGTTCAAACTTCAAGTTCAACCTTCAAGTTCAACCTTCAAGTTCAAACTTCGAGTCAAATCTTCGAGTTCAACCTTCAAGTTAAACCTACAAGTACAACCTTCAAGTTCAACCTCCAAGTTCAACCTTCAAGTTCAAACTTCGAGTTCAACCTTCGAGTTCAACCTTCGAGTTCAAACTCCGAGTTCAACCTTCAAGTTCAACTTCCAAGTTCAAACTTCAAGTTCGACCTTCGAATTCAACCTTCTAGTTCAACCTTCAGGTTTAACTTCGATTTCAACATTCGAGTTCAAACTTCGAGTTCAACCTTCAAGTTTAAACTTCAAGTTCAACCTTCAAATTGAACCTTCGAGTTGAACCTCCAAGTAGAACCTTCAAGTTCAACCTCCAAGTTCAACCTCCAAGTTCAATCTGCAAGTTCAAACTTCAAGTCCAAACTTCAAGTTGAAACTTCGAGTCAAATCTTCGAGTTCAACCTTCAAGTTGAACCTACAAGTACAACCTTCAAGTTCAACCTCCAAGTTCAACTTCAAGTTCAAACTTCAAGTTCAACCTTCAAGTTCAACCTTCAAGTACAACCTTCGAGTTCAAACTTCAAGTTCAACCTTCAAGTTCAACCTTCAAGTTCAAACTTCGAGTCAAATCTTCGAGTTCAACCTTCAAGTTAAACCTACAAGTACAACCTCCAAGTTCAACCTCCAAAATCAACTTCAAGTTCAAACTTAAAGTTCAACCTTCAAGTTCAACCTTCAAGTACAACTTTCAAGTTCAAACTTCAAATTCAAACTCCAAGTTCAACCTTCGAGTTCAACCTTCAAGTTCAACCTTCGAGTTCAACCTTCGAGTTCAACCTTCGAGTTGAACCTTCAAGTAAAACTTCAGGTTCAAACTTCAAGTTCAACCTTCAAGTTCAACCTCCAAGTTCAAACATCGAGTTCAACCTTCAAGTTCAATTTTCGAGTTGAACCTTCAAGTATAACATTCAAGTTCAACCTTCAAGTTCAACCTCCAAGTTAAACCTTCGAGTTCAACCTTCAAGTTCAACCTTCAAGTTCAACCTTCAAGTTTAAACTTCAAGTTGAAACTTCAAGTTGAACCTTCAAGTTGAACCTTCAAGTTGAACCTTCAAGTTGAACCTTCAAGTTGAACCTTCAAGTTGAACTTTCAAGTTGAACCTTCAAGTTGAACCTTCGAATTGAACCTTCAAGTTCAACCTTCAAGTTCAACCTTCAAGTTTATTTTCAAGTCTAACTTCAAGTTCAAACTCCAAATGCAACCTTCAAGTTCAAACTTCAACTTGAACCTTCAAGTTCATCCTCCAAGTTCAAACTTCAAGTTCAACCTTCAAGTTCAACCTTCTAGTTCAACCTTCAGGTTAAACTTCAATTTCAACATTCAAGTTCAAACTTCGAGTTCAATCTTCAAGTTCAACCTTCAAGTTCAAACTCCGAGTTGAACCTTCAAGATCATTATTCACGTTCAACCTTCAAGTTCAACCTCCAAGTTCAAACTTCAAGTTCAACCTTCAAGTTCAACCTTCAAGTTCAACCTTCTAGTTCATCCTCCAGGTTTGACTTCAATTTCAACATTCAAGTTCAAACTTCGAGTTCAATCTTCAAGTTCAACCTTCAAGTTCAAACTTCAAGTTGAACCTTCAAGTTCAAACTTCGAGTTCAACCTTCGAGTTCAACCTTCGAGTTCAAACTTCGAGTTCAACCTTCAAGTTCAACCTTCAAGTTCAAACTTCAAGTTCGACCTTCAAATTCAACCTTCTAGTTCAACCTTCAGGTTTAACTTCAATTTCATTATTTGAGTTCAAACTACGAGTTCAACCTTCAAGTTCAAACTTCGAGTTGAACCTCCAAGTTCATAATTTACGTTCAAACTTTGAGTTCAATTCTCAAGTTGAACCTTCGAGTACAACATTCAAATTCAACCTTCAAGTTCAAACTTCAAGTTCAACCTTCAAGTTCAAACTTCGAGTTCAACCTTCGAGTTCAACCTTCGAGTTCAAACTCCGAGTTCAACCTTCAAGTTCAACCTCCAATATCAAACTTCAAGTTCGACCTTCAAATTCAACCTTCTAGTTCAACCTTCAGGTTTAACTTCGATTTCAACATTCGAGTTCAAACTTCGAGTTCAACCTTCAAGTTTAAACTTCAAGTTCAACCTTCAAATTGAACCTTTGAGTTGAACCTCCAAGTAGAACCTCCAAGTTCAACCTCCAAGTTCAACCTCCAAGTTCAATCTGCAAGTTCAAACTTCAAGTCCAAACTTCAAGTTGAAACTTCGAGTCAAATCTTCGAGTTCAACCTTCAAGTTAAACCTACAAGTACAACCTTCGAGTTCAACCTCCAAGTTCAACTTCAAGTTCAAACTTCAAGTTCAACCTCCAAGTTCAACCTTCAAGTACAACCTTCAAGTACAACCTTCGAGTTCAAACTTCAAGTTCAACCTTCAAGTTCAACCTTCAAGTTCAAACTTCGAGTCAAATCTTCGAGTTCAACCTTCAAGTTAAACCTACAAGTACAACCTTCAAGTTCAACCTCCAAGTTCAACTTCAAGTTCAAACTTGAAGTTCAACCTTCAAGTTCAACCTTCAAGTACAACCTTCAAGTTCAAACTTCAAGTTCAACTTTCAAGTTCAACCTTCAAGTTCAATCTTCAAGTTCAACCTTTGAGTGTAACCTTCGAGTATGAACTTCGAGTTCAAACTCCAAGTTGAACCGTCAAGTTCAACTTCATGTTCGAACTTCAAGTTGTACCTTCAAGTACAACCTTCTAGTTCAATCTTCAAGTCTTCAAGTTCAACCTTCGAGTTCAACCTTCAAGTTCAACCTTCGAGTTGAACCTTCAAGTAAAACTTCAGGTTCAAACTTCAAGTTCAACCTTCAAGTTCAACCTCCAAGTTCAAACATCGAGTTCAACCTTCAAGTTCAATTTTCGAGTTGAACCTTCAAGTATAACATTCAAGTTCAACCTTCAAGTTCAATCTCCAAGTTCAACCTTCGAGTTCAACCTTCAAGTTCAACCTTCAAGTTTAACCTTCAAGTTTAAACTTCAAGTTGAACCTTCAAGTTGAACCTTCAAGTTGAACCTTTAAGTTGAACCTTCAAGTTGAACCTTCAAGTTGAACCTTCAAGTTGAACCTTCAAGTTGAACCTTCAAGTTGAACCTTCAAGTTGAACCTTCAAGTTGAACCCCCAAGTTAAACCTTCGAATTGAACCTTCAAGTTCAACCTCCAAGTTTATTTTCAAGTCTAACTTCAAGTTCAAACTCCAAATTCAACCTTCAAATTCGACCTTTAAGTTCAAACTTCAACTTGAACCTTGAAGTTCGATTTTCGAGTTCAAACTTCAAGTTCAACGTTCAAGTTCAACCTTCAAGTTCAAACTCCAAGTTCAACCTTCAAGTTCAACCTTCAAGTTCAAACTACGAGTTCAACCTTCGAATTAAACCTTCTTGTTCAACCTCCAAGTTTAATCTATGTTTAAAGTCTAGGGTATCTCAAAGTGGAGTGAATAGATTCATGAACAAGACACACAAAGTCATCTCCACAAATTTATTGACTGAATAATCAGTATCTGTACTTTTAACTCCAAGTTCAACATTCAAGTTCAAACTTCAAGTTCAACCTCCGAGTTCAACCTCCAAGTTCAACCTTCGAGTTCAAACTTCAAGTTGAACCTTCAAGTTCAACCTTCACGTTCAAACTTCAAATTCAACTATCAAGTTGAACCTTCAAGTTCAACCTCCAAGTTCAACCTCCGAGTTCAAACTTCAAGTTCAACCTTCAAGTTAAAACTCCAAATTGAACCTCCAATTACAACCTTCAAGTTCAACCTTCGAGTTCAACCTTCAAGTACAACCTTCAAGTTCAAACTTCAAGTTCAACCTTCAAGTTCAACCTTCAAGTACAACCTTCAAGTTCAAACTTCAAGTTCAACCTTCAAGTTCAACCTTCAAGTTCAACCTCCAAGTTCAACCTTCAAGTGTAACCTTCGAGTATGAACTTCGAGTTCAAACTCCAAGTTGAACCGTCAAGTTCAACTTCATGTTCGAACTTCAAGTTGAACCTTCAAGTACAACCTTCGAGTTCAATCTTCAAGTCCATTTTCAAGTTCAAACTTCAAGTTCAACCTTCAAGTTCAACCTTCGAGTTCAACCTTCAGGTTCAACCTTCGAGTTCAACCTTCAAGTTCAACCTTCGAGTTGAACCTTCATGTAAAACTTCAGGTTCAAACTTCAAGTTCAACCTTCAAGTTCAACCTCCAAGTTCAACCTTCGAGTTCAACCTTCAAGTTCAACCTTCAAGTTCAACCTTCAAGTTTAAACTCCAAGTTGAACCTTCAAGTTGAACCTTCAAGTTGAACCTTCAAGTTGAACCTTCAAGTTGAACCTCCAAGTTGAACCTTCAAGTTGAACCTTCAAGTTAAACCTTCGAATTGAACCTTCAAGTTCAACCTTCAAGTTCAACCTTCAAGTTCAACCTTCAAGTTTATTTTCGAGTCTAACTTCAAGTTCAAACTCCAAATTCAACCTTCAAATTCGACCTTCAAGTTCAAACTTCAATTTGAACCTTCAAGTTCAAACTTCGAACTCAAACTTCAAGTTCAACCTTCAAGTTCAACCTTCAAGTTCAAACTCCAAGTTCAACCTTCAAGTTTAACCTTCAAGTTCAAACTTCGAGTTCAACCTTCGAATTAAACCTTCTTGTTCAACCTCCAAGTTTAATCTATGTTAAAAGTCTATGGTATCTCAAAGTGGAGTGAATAGATTCATAAACAAGACACACAAAGTCATCTCCACAAATTTATTGACTGAATAATCAGTATCTGTACTTTCAACTCCAAGTTCAACATTCAAGTTCAAACTTCAAGTTCAACCTTCGAGTTCAACCTCCAAGTTCAACCTCCAAGTTCAACCTTCGAGTTCAAACTTCAAGTTGAACCTTCAAGTTCAACCTTCACGTTTAAACTTCGAATTCAACTTTCAAGTTGAACCTTCAAGTTCAACCTCCAAGTTCAACCTCCGAGTTCAAACTTCGAGTTCAACCTTTAAGTTAAAACTCCAAATTGAACCTCCAATTACAACCTTCAAGTTCAACCTTCAAGTTCAACCTTCAAGTTTAACTGCATGTTCAAACTTCGAATTCAACCTTCAAGTTCAAACTTCGAGTTGAAACTTCAAGTTGAAACTTCAAGTTCAACCATCAAGTCCAGTCTTCAAGTTCAAACTTCAAGTTCAACCTTCCAGTTCAAACTTCGAGTCAAATCTTCGAGTTCAACCTTCAAGTTAAACCTACAAGTATAACCTTCAAGTTCAACCTCCAAGTTCAACTTCAAGTTCAAACTTAAAGTTCAACCTTCAAGTTCAACCTTCAAGTACAACCTTCAAGTTCAAACTTCAAGTTCAACCTTCAAGTTCAACCTTCAAGTTCAACCTTTGAGTGTAACCTTCGAGTATGAACTTCGAGTTCAAACTCCAAGTTGAACCGTCAAGTTCAACTTCATGTTCGAACTTCAAGTTGTACCTTCAAGTACAACCTTCGAGTTCAATCTTCAAGTTCATTTTCAAGTTCAAACTTCAAGTTCAAACTCCAAGTTCAACCTTCGAGTTCAACCTTCAAGTTCAACCTTCGAGTTCAACCTTCAAGTTCAACCTTCGAGTTGAACCTTCAAGTAAAACTTCAGGTTCAAACTTCAAGTTCAACCTTCAAGTTCAACCTCTAAGTTCAAACATCGAGTTCAACCTTCAAGTTCAATTTTCGAGTTGAACCTTCAAGTATAACATTCAAGTTCAACCTTCAAGTTCAACCTCCAAGTTCAACCTTCGAGTTCAACCTTCAAGTTCAACCTTCAAGTTTAACCTTCAAGTTTAAACTTCAAGTTGAACCTTCAAGTTGAACCTTCAAGTTGAACCTTCAAGTTGAACCTTCAAGTTGAACCTTCAAGTTAAACCTTCGAATTGAACCTTCAAGTTCAACCCTCAAGTTCAACCTTCAAGTTTATTTTCAAGTCTAACTTCAAGTTCAAACTCCAAATTCAACCTTCAAATTCGACCTTCAAGTTCAAACTTCAACTTGAACCTTCAAGTTCATCCTCCAAGTTCAAACTTCAAGTTCAACCTTCAAGTTCAACCTTCTAGTTCAACCCCTAGGTTAAGCTTCAATTCCAACATTCAAGTTCAAACTTCGAGTAAAATCTTCAAGTTCAACCTCAAAGTTCAAACTTCAAGTTGAACCTTCAAGTTCATTTTTCAAGTTCAAAGTTCGAGTTCAACCTTCAAGTTTTTACTTCAAATTGAACCTTCGAGTGCAAACTCCAAGTTCATTTTTCAAGTTCAAACTCCAAGTTCAACCTTCCTGTTTAACCTCCAAGTTCAAACTTCAAGTTCAACCTTCAAGTTCAACCTTCTAGTTCAACCTTCAGGTTAAACTTCAATTTCAACATTCAAGTTCAAACTTCGAGTTCAATCTTCAAGTTCAACCTTCAAGTTCAAACTTCGAGTTGAACCTTCAAGATCATTATTCACGTTCAACCTTCAAGTTCAACCTCCAAGTTCAAACTTCAAGTTCAACCTTCAAGTTCAACCTTCAAGTTCAACCTTCTAGTTCATCCTCCAGGTTTGACTTCAATTTCAACATTCAAGTTCAAACTTCGAGTTCAATCTTCAAGTTCAACCTTCAAGTTCAAACTTCAAGTTGAACCTTCAAGTTCAAACTTCGAGTTCAACCTTCGAGTTCAACCTTTGAGTTCAAACTTCGAGTTCAACCTTCAAGTTCAACCTTCAAGTTCAAACTTCAAGTTCGACCTTCAAATTCAACCTTCTAGTTCAACCTTCAGGTTTGACTTCAATTTCATTATTTGAGTTCAAACTACGAGTTCAACCTTCAAGTTCAAACTTCGAGTTGAACCTCCAAATTCATAATTCACGTTCAAACTTTGAGTTCAATTCTCAAGTTGAACCTTCGAGTACAACCTTCAAGTTCAACCTTCAAGTTCAAACTTCAAGTTCAACCTTCAAGTTCAAACTTCGAGTTCAACCTTCGAGTTCAACCTTCGAGTTCAAACTCCGAGTTCAACCTTCAAGTTCAACCTCCAAGTTCAAACTTCAAGTTCGACCTTCAAATTCAACCTTCTAGTTCAACCTTCAGGTTTAACTTCGATTTCAACATTCGAGTTCAAACTTCGAGTTCAACCTTCAAGTTTAAACTTCAACTTCAACCTTCAAATTGAACCTTCGAGTTGAACCTCCAAGTAGAACCTCCAAGTTCGACCTCCAAGTTCAATCTGCAAGTTCGAACTTTAAGTCCAAACTTCAAGTTGAAACTTCGAGTCAAATCTTCGAGTTCAACCTTCAAGTTAAACCTACAGGTACAACCTTCAAGTTCAACCTCCAAGTTCAACTTCAAGTTCAAACTTCAAGTTCAACCTTCAAGTTCAACCTTCAAGTACAACCTTCGAGTTCAAACTTCAAGTTCAACCTTCAAGTTCAACCGTCAAGTTCAAACTTCGAGTCAAATCTTCGAGTTCAACCTTCAAGTTAAACCTACAAGTACAACCTTCAAGTTCAACCTCCAAGTTCAACTTCAAGTTCAAACTTAAAGTTCAACCTTCAAGTTCAAACTTCAAGTACAACCTTCAAGTTCAAATTTCAAGTTCAACCTTCAAGTTCAACCTTTGAGTGTAACCTTCGAGTATGAACTTCGAGTTCAAACTCCAAGTTGAACCGTCAAGTTCAACTTCATGTTCGAACTTCAAGTTTTACCTGCAAGTACAACCTTCGAGTTCAATCTTCAAGTTCATTTTCAAGTTCAAACTTCAAGTTCAAACTCCAAGTTCAACCTTCGAGTTCAACCTTCGAGTTCAACCTTCGAGTTCAACCTTCAAGTTCAACCTTCGAGTTGAACCTTCAAGTAAAACTTCAGGATCAAACTTCAAGTTCAACCTTCAAGTTCAACCTCCAAGTTCAAACATCGAGTTCAACCTTCAAGTTCAATTTTCGAGTTGAACCTTCAAGTATAACATTCAAGTTCAACCTTCAAGTTCAACCTCCAAGTTCAACCTTCGAGTTCAACCTTCAAGTTCAACCTTCAAGTTTAACCTTCAAGTTCGAACTTCAAGTTGAACCTTCAAGTTGAACCTTCAAGTTGAACCTTCAAGTTGAACCTTCAAGTTGAACTTGAACCTTCAAGTTAAACCTTCGAATTGAACCTTCAAGTTCAACCTTCAAGTTCAACCTTCAAGTTTATTTTCAAGTCTAACTTCAAGTTCAAACTCCAAATTCAACCTTCAAATTCGACCTTCAAGTTCAAACTTCAACTTGAACCTTCAAGTTCATCCTCCAAGTTCAAACTTCAAGTTCAACCTTCAAGTTCAACCTTCAAGTACAACCTTCGAGTTCAAACTTCAAGTTCAACCTTCAAGTTCAACCTTCAAGTTCAAACTTCGAGTCAAATCTTCGAGTTCAACCTTCAAGTTAAACCTACAAGTACAACCTTCAAGTTCAACCTCCAAGTTCAACCTTCGAGTTCAACCTTCAAGTTCAACCTTCAAGTTTAACCTTCAAGTTTCAACTCCAAGTTGAACCTTCAAGTTGAACCTTCAAGTTGAACCTTCAAGTTGAACCTTCAAGTTGAACCTCCAAGTTGAACCTTCAAGTTAAACCTTCAAGTTAAACCTTCGAATTGAACCTTCGAGTTCAACCTTCAAGTTCAACCTTCAAGTTCAACCTTCAAGTTTATTTTCGAGTCTAACTTCAAGTTCAAACTCCAAATTCAACCTTCAAATTCGACCTTCAAGTTCAAACTTCAATTTGAACCTTCAAGTTCAAACTTCGAACTCAAACTTCAAGTTCAACCCTCAAGTTCAACCTTCAAGTTCAAACTCCAAGTTCAACCTTCAAGTTTAACCTTCAAGTTCAAAATTCGAGTTCAACCTTCGAATTAAACCTTCTTGTTCAACCTCCAAGTTTAATCTATGTTAAAAGTCTATGGTATCTCAAAGTGGAGTGAATAGATTCATGAACAAGACACACAAAGTCATCTCCACAAATTTATTGACTGAATAATCAGTATCTGTACTTTCAACTCCAAGTTCAACATTCAAGTTCAAACTTCAAGTTCAACCTTCGAGTTCAACCTCCAAGTTCAACCTCCAAGTTCAACCTTCGAGTTCAAACTTCAAGTTGAACCTTCAAGTTCAACCTTCACGTTTAAACTTCGAATTCAACTTTCAAGTTGAACCTTCAAGTTCAACCTCCAAGTTCAACCTCCGAGTTCAAACTTCGAGTTCAACCTTTAAATAAAAACTCCATATTGAACCTCCAATTACAACCTTCAAGTTCAACCTTCAAGTTCAACCTTCAAGTTTAACTGCAAGTTCAAACTTCGAATTCAACCTTCAAGTTCAAACCTCGAGTTGAAACTTCAAGCTGAAACTTCAAGTTCAACCATCAAGTCCAGTCTTCAAGTTCAAACTTCAAGTTCAACCTTCCAGTTCAAACTTCGAGTCAAATCTTCGAGTTCAACCTTCAAGTTAAACCTACAAGTATAACCTTCAAGTTCAACCTCCAAGTTCAACTTCAAGTTCAAACTTAAAGTTCAACCTTCAAGTTCAACCTTCAAGTACAACCTTCAAGTTCAAACTTCAAGTTCAACCTTCAAGTTCAACCTTCAAGTTCAACCTTTGAGTGTAACCTTCGAGTATGAACTTCGAGTTCAAACTCCAAGTTGAACCGTCAAGTTCAACTTCATGTTCGAACTTCAAGTTGTACCTTCAAGTACAACCTTCGAGTTCAATCTTCAAGTTCATTTTCAAGTTCAAACTTCAAGTTCAAACTCCAAGTTCAACCTTCGAGTTCAACCTTCAAGTTCAACCTTCGAGTTCAACCTTCAAGTTCAACCTTCGAGTTGAACCTTCAAGTAAAACTTCAGGTTCAAACTTCAAGTTCAACCTTCAAGTTCAACCTCTAAGTTCAAACATCGAGTTCAACCTTCAAGTTCAATTTTCGAGTTGAACCTTCAAGTATAACATTCAAGTTCAACCTTCAAGTTCAACCTCCAAGTTCAACCTTCGAGTTCAACCTTCAAGTTCAACCTTCAAGTTTAACCTTCAAGTTTAAACTTCAAGTTGAACCTTCAAGTTGAACCTTCAAGTTGAACCTTCAAGTTGAACCTTCAAGTTGAACCTTCAAGTTAAACCTTCGAATTGAACCTTCAAGTTCAACCCTCAAGTTCAACCTTCAAGTTTATTTTCAAGTCTAACTTCAAGTTCAAACTCCAAATTCAACCTTCCAAATTCGACCTTCAAGTTCAAACTTCAACTTGAACCTTCAAGTTCATCCTCCAAGTTCAAACTTCAAGTTCAACCTTCAAGTTCAACCTTCTAGTTCAACCCCTAGGTTAAGCTTCAATTCCAACATTCAAGTTCAAACTTCGAGTAAAATCTTCAAGTTCAACCTCAAAGTTCAAACTTCAAGTTGAACCTTCAAGTTCATTTTTCAAGTTCAAAGTTCGAGTTCAACCTTCAAGTTTTTACTTCAAATTGAACCTTCGAGTGCAAACTCCAAGTTCATTTTTCAAGTTCAAACTCCAAGTTCAACCTTCCTGTTTAACCTCCAAGTTCAAACTTCAAGTTCAACCTTCAAGTTCAACCTTCTAGTTCAACCTTCAGGTTAAACTTCAATTTCAACATTCAAGTTCAAACTTCGAGTTCAATCTTCAAGTTCAACCTTCAAGTTCAAACTTCGAGTTGAACCTTCAAGATCATTATTCACGTTCAACCTTCAAGTTCAACCTCCAAGTTCAAACTTCAAGTTCAACCTTCAAGTTCAACCTTCAAGTTCAACCTTCTAGTTCATCCTCCAGGTTTGACTTCAATTTCAACATTCAAGTTCAAACTTCGAGTTCAATCTTCAAGTTCAACCTTCAAGTTCAAACTTCAAGTTGAACCTTCAAGTTCAAACTTCGAGTTCAACCTTCGAGTTCAACCTTTGAGTTCAAACTTCGAGTTCAACCTTCAAGTTCAACCTTCAAGTTCAAACTTCAAGTTCGATCTTCAAATTCAACCTTCTAGTTCAACCTTCAGGTTTGACTTCAATTTCATTATTTGAGTTCAAACTACGAGTTCAACCTTCAAGTTCAAACTTCGAGTTGAACCTCCAAGTTCATAATTCACGTTCAAACTTTGAGTTCAATTCTCAAGTTGAACCTTCGAGTACAACCTTCAAGTTCAACCTTCAAGTTCAAACTTCAAGTTCAACCTTCAAGTTCAAACTTCGAGTTCAACCTTCGAGTTCAACCTTCGAGTTCAAACTCCGAGTTCAACCTTCAAGTTCAACCTCCAAGTTCAAACTTCAAGTTCGACCTTCAAATTCAACCTTCTAGTTCAACCTTCAGGTTTAACTTCGATTTCAACATTCGAGTTCAAACTTCGAGTTCAACCTTCAAGTTTAAACTTCAACTTCAACCTTCAAATTGAACCTTCGAGTTGAACCTCCAAGTAGAACCTCCAAGTTCGACCTCCAAGTTCAATCTGCAAGTTCGAACTTTAAGTCCAAACTTCAAGTTGAAACTTCGAGTCAAATCTTCGAGTTCAACCTTCAAGTTAAACCTACAGGTACAACCTTCAAGTTCAACCTCCAAGTTCAACTTCAAGTTCAAACTTCAAGTTCAACCTTCAAGTTCAACCTTCAAGTACAACCTTCGAGTTCAAACTTCAAGTTCAACCTTCAAGTTCAACCGTCAAGTTCAAACTTCGAGTCAAATCTTCGAGTTCAACCTTCAAGTTAAACCTACAAGTACAACCTTCAAGTTCAACCTCCAAGTTCAACTTCAAGTTCAAACTTAAAGTTCAACCTTCAAGTTCAAACTTCAAGTACAACCTTCAAGTTCAAATTTCAAGTTCAACCTTCAAGTTCAACCTTTGAGTGTAACCTTCGAGTATGAACTTCGAGTTCAAACTCCAAGTTGAACCGTCAAGTTCAACTTCATGTTCGAACTTCAAGTTTTACCTGCAAGTACAACCTTCGAGTTCAATCTTCAAGTTCATTTTCAAGTTCAAACTTCAAGTTCAAACTCCAAGTTCAACCTTCGAGTTCAACCTTCGAGTTCAACCTTCGAGTTCAACCTTCAAGTTCAACCTTCGAGTTGAACCTTCAAGTAAAACTTCAGGATCAAACTTCAAGTTCAACCTTCAAGTTCAACCTCCAAGTTCAAACATCGAGTTCAACCTTCAAGTTCAATTTTCGAGTTGAACCTTCAAGTATAACATTCAAGTTCAACCTTCAAGTTCAACCTCCAAGTTCAACCTTCGAGTTCAACCTTCAAGTTCAACCTTCAAGTTTAACCTTCAAGTTCGAACTTCAAGTTGAACCTTCAAGTTGAACCTTCAAGTTGAACCTTCAAGTTGAACCTTCAAGTTGAACTTGAACCTTCAAGTTAAACCTTCGAATTGAACCTTCAAGTTCAACCTTCAAGTTCAACCTTCAAGTTTATTTTCAAGTCTAACTTCAAGTTCAAACTCCAAATTCAACCTTCAAATTCGACCTTCAAGTTCAAACTTCAACTTGAACCTTCAAGTTCATCCTCCAAGTTCAAACTTCAAGTTCAACCTTCAAGTTCAACCTTCAAGTACAACCTTCGAGTTCAAACTTCAAGTTCAACCTTCAAGTTCAACCTTCAAGTTCAAACTTCGAGTCAAATCTTCGAGTTCAACCTTCAAGTTAAACCTACAAGTACAACCTTCAAGTTCAACCTCCAAGTTCAACCTTCGAGTTCAACCTTCAAGTTCAACCTTCAAGTTTAACCTTCAAGTTTCAACTCCAAGTTGAACCTTCAAGTTGAACCTTCAAGTTGAACCTTCAAGTTGAACCTTCAAGTTGAACCTCCAAGTTGAACCTTCAAGTTAAACCTTCAAGTTAAACCTTCGAATTGAACCTTCGAGTTCAACCTTCAAGTTCAACCTTCAAGTTTATTTTCGAGTCTAACTTCAAGTTCAAACTCCAAATTCAACCTTCAAATTCGACCTTCAAGTTCAAACTTCAATTTGAACCTTCAAGTTCAAACTTCGAACTCAAACTTCAAGTTCAACCTTCAAGTTCAACCTTCAAGTTCAAACTCCAAGTTCAACCTTCAAGTTTAACCTTCAAGTTCAAAATTCGAGTTCAACCTTCGAATTAAACCTTCTTGTTCAACCTCCAAGTTTAATCTATGTTAAAAGTCTATGGTATCTCAAAGTGGAGTGAATAGATTCATGAACAAGACACACAAAGTCATCTCCACAAATTTATTGACTGAATAATCAGTATCTGTACTTTCAACTCCAAGTTCAACATTCAAGTTCAAACTTCAAGTTCAACCTTCGAGTTCAACCTCCAAGTTCAACCTCCAAGTTCAACCTTCGAGTTCAAACTTCAAGTTGAACCTTCAAGTTCAACCTTCACGTTTAAACTTCGAATTCAACTTTCAAGTTGAACCTTCAAGTTCAACCTCCAAGTTCAACCTCCGAGTTCAAACTTCGAGTTCAACCTTTAAATAAAAACTCCATATTGAACCTCCAATTACAACCTTCAAGTTCAACCTTCAAGTTCAACCTTCAAGTTTAACTGCAAGTTCAAACTTCGAATTCAACCTTCAAGTTCAAACCTCGAGTTGAAACTTCAAGCTGAAACTTCAAGTTCAACCATCAAGTCCAGTCTTCAAGTTCAAACTTCAAGTTCAACCTTCGAGTTCAAACTTCGAGTCAAATCTTCGAGTTCAACCTTCAAGTTAAACCTACAAGTACAACCTTCAAGTTCAACCTCCAAGTTCAACTTCAAGTTCAAACTTAAAGTTCAACCTTCAAGTTCAACCTTCAAGTACAACCTTCAAGTTCAAACTTCAAGTTCAACCTTCAAGTTCAACCTTCAAGTTCAACCTTCAAGTTCAACCTTCAAGTTCAACCTTTGAGTGTAACCTTCGAGTATGAACTTCGAGTTCAAACTCCAAGTTGAACCGTCAAGTTCAACTTCATGTTCGAACTTCAAGTTGTACCTTCAAGTACAACCTTCGAGTTCAATCTTCAAGTTCATTTTCAAGTTCAAACTTCAAGTTCAAACTCCAAGTTCAACCTTCAAGTTCAACCTTCGAGTTCAACCTTCAAGTTCAACCTTCGAGTTGAACCTTCGAGTAAAACTTCAGGTTCAAACTTCAAGTTCAACCTTCAAGTTCAACCTCCAAGTTCAAACATCGAGTTCAACCTTCAAGTTCAATTTTCGAGTTGAACCTTCAAGTATAACATTCAAGTTCAACCTTCAAGTTCAACCTCCAAGTTCAACCTTCGAGTTCAACCTTCAAGTTCAACCTTCAAGTTTAACCTTCAAGTTTAAACTTCAAGTTGAACCTTCAAGTTGAACCTTCAAGTTGAACCTTCAAGTTGAACCTTCAAGTTGAACCTTCAAGTTGAACCTTCAAGTTGAACCTTCAAGTTGAACCTTCGAATTGAACCTTCAAGTTCAACCTTCAAGTTCAACCTTCGAGTTTATTTTCAAGTCTAACTTCAAGTTCAAACTCCAAATTCAACCTTCAAATTCGACCTTCAAGTTCAAACTTCAACTTGAACCTTCAAGTTCATCCTCCAAGTTCAAACTTCAAGTTCAACCTTCAAGTTCAACCTTCTAGTTCAACCTCTAGGTTAAGCTTCAATTCCAACATTCAAGTTCAAACTTCGAGTAAAATCTTCAAGTTCAACCTTAAAGTTCAAACTTCAAGTTGAACCTTCAAGTTCATTTTTCAAGTTCAAAGTTCGAGTTCAACCTTCAAGTTTTCACTTCAAATTGAACCTTCAAGTGCAAACTCCAAGTTCATTTTTCAAGTTCAAACTCCAAGTTCAACCTTCCTGTTTAACCTCCAAGTTCAAACTTCAAGTTCAACCTTCAAGTTCAACCTTCTAGTTCAACCTTCAGGTTAAACTTCAATTTCAACATTCAAGTTCAAACTTCGAGTTCAATCTTCAAGTTCAACCTCCAAGTTCAAACTTCGAGTTGAACCTTCAAGATCATTATTCACGTTCAACCTTCAAGTTCAACCTCCAAGTTCAAACTTCAAGTTCAACCTTCAAGTTCAACCTTCAAGTTCAACCTTCTAGTTCATCCTCCAGGTTTGACTTCAATTTCAACATTCAAGTTCAAACTTCGAGTTCAATCTTCAAGTTCAACCTTCAAGTTCAAACTTCAAGTTGAACCTTCAAGTTCAAACTTCGAGTTCAACCTTCGAGTTCAACCTTTGAGTTCAAACTTCGAGTTCAACCTTCAAGTTCAACCTTCAAGTTCAAACTTCAAGTTCGACCTTCAAATTCAACCTTCTAGTTCAACCTTCAGGTTTAACTCCAATTTCATTATTTGAGTTCAAACTACGAGTTCAACCTTCAAGTTCAAACTTCGAGTTGAACCTCCAAGTTCATAATTCACGTTCAAACTTTGAGTTCAATTCTCAAGTTGAACCTTCGAGTACAACCTCCAAGTTCAACCTTCAAGTTCAAACTTCAAGTTCAACCTTCAAGTTCAAACTTCGAGTTCAACCTTCGAGTTCAACCTTCGAGTTCAAACTCCGAGTTCAACCTTCAAGTTCAACCTCCAAGTTCAAACTTCAAGTTCGACCTTCAAATTCAACCTTCTAGTTCAACCTTCAGGTTTAACTTCGATTTCAACATTCGAGTTCAAACTTCAAGTTCAACCTTCAAATTGAACCTTCGAGTTGAACCTCCAAGTAGAACCTCCAAGTTCGACCTCCAAGTTCAATCTGCAAGTTCGAACTTCAAGTCCAAACTTCAAGTTGAAACTTCGAGTCAAATCTTCGAGTTCAACCTTCAAGTTAAACCTACAGGTACAACCTTCAAGTTCAACCTCCAAGTTCAACTTCAAGTTCAAACTTCGAGTTCAACCTTCAAGTTCAACCTTCAAGTACAACCTTCGAGTTCAAACTTCAAGTTCAACCTTCAAGTTCAACCTTCAAGTTCAAACTTCGAGTCAAATCTTCGAGTTCAACCTTCAAGTTAAACCTACAAGTACAACCTTCAAGTTCAACCTCCAAGTTCAACTTCAAGTTCAAACTTAAAGTTCAACCTTCAAGTTCAACCTTCAAGTACAACCTTCAAGTTCAAACTTCAAGTTCAACCTTCAAGTTCAACCTTCAAGTTCAACCTTCAAGTACAACCTTTGAGTGTAACCTTCGAGTATGAACTTCGAGGTCAAACTCCAAGTTGAACCGTCAAGTTCAACTTCATGTTCGAACTTCAAGTTGTACCTTCAAGTACAACCTTCGAGTTCAATCCTCAAGTTCATTTTCAAGTTCAAACTTCAAGTTCTAACTCCAAGTTCAACCTTCGAGTTCAACCTTCGAGTTCAACCTTCGAGTTCAACCTTCAAGTTCAACCTTCGAGTTGAACCTTCAAGTAAAACTTCAGGTTCAAACTTCAAGTTCAACCTTCAAGTTCAACCTCCAAGTTCAAACATCGAGTTCAACCTTCAAGTTCAATTTTCGAGTTGAACCTTCAAGTATAACATTCAAGTTCAACCTTCAAGTTCAACCTCCAAGTTCAACCTTCGAGTTCAACCTTCAAGTTGAACCTTCAAGTTGAACCTACAAGTACAACCTTCAAGTTCAACCTCCATGTTCAACTTCAAGTTCAAACTCAAAGTTCAACCTTCAAGTTCAACCTTCAAGTACAACCTTCAAGTTCAAACTTCAAGTTCAACCTTCAAGTTCAACCTTCAAGTTCAACCTTCAAGTACAACCTTTGAGTGTAACCTTCGAGTATGAACTTCGAGGTCAAACTCCAAGTTGAACCGTCAAGTGCAACTTCATGTTCGAACTTCAAGTTGTACCTTCGAGTTCAACCTTCGAGTTCAACCTTCGAGTTCAACCTTCAAGTTCAACCTTCGAGTTGAACCTTCAAGTAAAACTTCAGGTTCAAACTTCAAGTTCAACCTTCAAGTTCAACCTCCAAGTTCAAACATCGAGTTCAACCTTCAAGTTCAATTTTCGAGTTGAACCTTCAAGTATAACATTCAAGTTCAACCTTCAAGTTCAACCTCCAAGTTCAACCTTCGAGTTCAACCTTCAAGTTCAACCCTCAAGTTTAACCTTCAAGTTTAAACTTCAAGTTGAACCTTCAAGTTGAACCTTCAAGTTGAACCTTCAAGTTGAACCTTCAAGTTGAACCTTCAAGTTGAACCTTCAAGTTGAACCTTCAAGTTAAACCTTCGAATTGAACCTTCAAGTTCAACCTTCAAGTTTATTTTCAAGTCTAACTTCAAGTTCAAACTCCAAATTCAACCTTCAAATTCGACCTTCAAGTTCAAACTTCAACTTGAACCTTCAAGTTCATCCTCCAAGTTCAAACTTCAAGTTCAACCTTCAAGTTCAACCTTCTAGTTCAACCTCTAGGTTAAGCTTCAATTCCAACATTCAAGTTTAAACTTCGAGTTCAATCTTCAAGTTCAACCTTAAAGTTCAAACTTCAAGTTGAACCTTCAAGTTCATTTTTCAAGTTCAAAGTTCGAGTTCAACCTTCAAGTTTTTACTTCAAATTGAACCTTCAAGTGCAAACTCCAAGTTCATTTTTCAAGTTCAAACTCCAAGTTCAACCTTCCTGTTTAACCTCCAAGTTCAAACTTCAAGTTCAACCTTCAAGTTCAACCTTCTAGTTCAACCTCCAGGTTGAACTTCAATTTTTACATTCAAGTTCAAACTTCGAGTTCAATCTTCAAGTTCAACCTTCAAGTTCAAACTTCGAGTTGAACCTTCAAGATCATTATTCACGTTCAACCTTCAAGTTCAACCTCCAAGTTCAAACTTCAAGTTCAACCTTCAAGTTCAACCTTCAAGTTCAACCTTCAAGTTCAACCTTCTAGTTCATCCTCCAGGTTTGACTTCAATTTCAACATTCTAGTTCAAACTTCGAGTTCAATCTTCAAGTTCAACCTTCAAGTTCAAACTTCAAGTTGAACCTCCAAGTTCAAACTTCGAGTTCAACCTTCGAGTTCAACCTTCGAGTTCAAACTTCGAGTTCAACCTTCAAGTTCAACCTTCAAGTTCAAACTTCAAGTTCGACCTTCAAATTCAACCTTCTAGTTCAACCTTCAGGTTTAACTTCAATTTCATTATTTGAGTTCAAACTACGAGTTCAACCTTCAAGTTCAAACTTCGAGTTGAACCTCCAAGTTCATAATTCACGTTCAAACTTTGAGTTCAATTCTCAAGTTGAACCTTCGAGTACAACCTTCAAGTTCAACCTTCAAGTTCAAACTTCAAGTTCAACCTTCAAGTTCAAACTTCGAGTTCAACCTTCGAGTTCAACCTTCGAGTTCAAACTCCGAGTTCAACCTTCAAGTTCAACCTCCAAGTTCAAACTTCAAGTTCGACCTTCAAATTCAACCTTCTAGTTCAACCTTCAGGTTTAACTTCGATTTCAACATTCGAGTTCAAACTTCGAGTTCAACCTTCAAGTTTAAACTTCAAGTTCAACCTTCAAATTGAACCTTCGAGTTGAACCTCCAAGTAGAACCTCCAAGCTCAACCTCCAAGTTCAACCTCCAAGTTCAATCTGCAAGTTCAAACTTCAAGTCCGAACTTCAAGTTGAAACTTCGAGTCAAATCTTCGAGTTCATCCTTCAAGTTGAACCTACAAGTACAACCTTCAAGTTCAACCTTCAAGTTCAACTTCAAGTTCAAACTTCAAGTTCAACCTTCAAGTTCAACCTTCAAGTACAACCTTCGAGTTCAAACTTCAAGTTCAACCTTCAAGTTCAACCTTCAAGTTCAAACTTCGAGTCAAATCTTCGAGTTCAACCTTCGAGTTAAACCTACAAGTACAACCTTCAAGTTCAACCTCCAAGTTCAACTCCAAGTTCAAACTTAAAGTTCAACCTTCAAGTACAACCTTCAAGTTCAAACTTCAAGTTCAACTTTCAAGTTCAACCTTCAAGTTCAACCTTCAAGTTCAACCTTTGAGTGTAACCTTCGAGTATGAACTTCGAGTTCAAACTCCAAGTTGAACCGTCAAGTTCAACTTCATGTTCGAACTTCAAGTTGTACCTTCAAGTACAACCTTCGAGTTCAATCTTCAAGTTCATTTTCAAGTTCAAACTCCAAGTTCAAACTCCAAGTTCAACCTTCGAGTTCAACCTTCAAGTTCAACCTTCCAGTTCAACCTTCAAGTTCAACCTTCTAGTTCAACCTCTAGGTTAAGCTTCAATTCCAACATTCAAGTTCAACTTCAAGTTCAAACTTCAAGTTCAACCTTCAAGTTCAACCTTCAAGTTCAACCTTCAAGTACAACCTTCGAGTTCAAACTTCAAGTTCAACCTTCAAGTTCAACCTTCAAGTTCAAACTTCGAGTCAAATCTTCGAGTTCAACCTTCGAGTTAAACCTACAAGTACAACCTTCAAGTTCAACCTCCAAGTTCAACTCCAAGTTCAAACTTAAAGTTCAACCTTCAAGTACAACCTTCAAGTTCAAACTTCAAGTTCAACTTTCAAGTTCAACCTTCAAGTTCAACCTTCAAGTTCAACCTTTGAGTGTAACCTTCGAGTATGAACTTCGAGTTCAAACTCCAAGTTGAACCGTCAAGTTCAACTTCATGTTCGAACTTCAAGTTGTACCTTCAAGTACAACCTTCGAGTTCAATCTTCAAGTTCATTTTCAAGTTCAAACTCCAAGTTCAAACTCCAAGTTCAACCTTCGAGTTCAACCTTCAAGTTCAACCTTCCTGTTTAACCTCCAAGTTCAAACTTCAAGTTCAACCTTCAAGTTCAACCTTCTAGTTCAACCTCCAGGTTGAACTTCAATTTTTACATTCAAGTTCAAACTTCGAGTTCAATCTTCAAGTTCAACCTTCAAGTTCAAACTTCGAGTTGAACCTTCAAGATCATTATTCACGTTCAACCTTCAAGTTCAACCTCCAAGTTCAAACTTCAAGTTCAACCTTCAAGTTCAACCTTCAAGTTCAACCTTCAAGTTCAACCTTCTAGTTCATCCTCCAGGTTTGACTTCAATTTCAACATTCTAGTTCAAACTTCGAGTTCAATCTTCAAGTTCAACCTTCAAGTTCAAACTTCAAGTTGAACCTCCAAGTTCAAACTTCGAGTTCAACCTTCGAGTTCAACCTTCGAGTTCAAACTTCGAGTTCAACCTTCAAGTTCAACCTTCAAGTTCAAACTTCAAGTTCGACCTTCAAATTCAACCTTCTAGTTCAACCTTCAGGTTTAACTTCAATTTCATTATTTGAGTTCAAACTACGAGTTCAACCTTCAAGTTCAAACTTCGAGTTGAACCTCCAAGTTCATAATTCACGTTCAAACTTTGAGTTCAATTCTCAAGTTGAACCTTCGAGTACAACCTTCAAGTTCAACCTTCAAGTTCAAACTTCAAGTTCAACCTTCAAGTTCAAACTTCGAGTTCAACCTTCGAGTTCAACCTTCGAGTTCAAACTCCGAGTTCAACCTTCAAGTTCAACCTCCAAGTTCAAACTTCAAGTTCGACCTTCAAATTCAACCTTCTAGTTCAACCTTCAGGTTTAACTTCGATTTCAACATTCGAGTTCAAACTTCGAGTTCAACCTTCAAGTTTAAACTTCAAGTTCAACCTTCAAATTGAACCTTCGAGTTGAACCTCCAAGTAGAACCTCCAAGCTCAACCTCCAAGTTCAACCTCCAAGTTCAATCTGCAAGTTCAAACTTCAAGTCCGAACTTCAAGTTGAAACTTCGAGTCAAATCTTCGAGTTCAACCTTCAAGTTGAACCTACAAGTACAACCTTCAAGTTCAACCTTCAAGTTCAACTTCAAGTTCAAACTTCAAGTTCAACCTTCAAGTTCAACCTTCAAGTACAACCTTCGAGTTCAAACTTCAAGTTCAACCTTCAAGTTCAACCTTCAAGTTCAAACTTCGAGTCAAATCTTCGAGTTCAACCTTCGAGTTAAACCTACAAGTACAACCTTCAAGTTCAACCTCCAAGTTCAACTCCAAGTTCAAACTTAAAGTTCAACCTTCAAGTACAACCTTCAAGTTCAAACTTCAAGTTCAACTTTCAAGTTCAACCTTCAAGTTCAACCTTCAAGTTCAACCTTTGAGTGTAACCTTCGAGTATGAACTTCGAGTTCAAACTCCAAGTTGAACCGTCAAGTTCAACTTCATGTTCGAACTTCAAGTTGTACCTTCAAGTACAACCTTCGAGTTCAATCTTCAAGTTCATTTTCAAGTTCAAACTCCAAGTTCAAACTCCAAGTTCAACCTTCGAGTTCAACCTTCAAGTTCAACCTTCCAGTTCAACCTTCAAGTTCAACCTTCGAGTTGAACCTTCAAGTAAAACTTCAGGTTCAAACTTCAAGTTCAACCTTCAAGTTCAACCTCCAAGTTCAAACATCGAGTTCAACCTTCAAGTTCAATTTTCGAGTTGAACCTTCAAGTATAACATTCAAGTTCAACCTTCAAGTTCAACCTCCAAGTTCAACCTTCGAGTTCAACCTTCAAGTTCAACCTTCAAGTTTAACCTTCAAGTTTAAACTTCAAGTTGAACCTTCAAGTTGAACCTTCAAGTTGAACCTTCAAGTTGAACCTTCAAGTTGAACCTTCAAGTTGAACCTTCAAGTTGAACCTTCAAGTTGAACCTTCAAGTTGAACCTTCAAGTTGAACCTTCAAGTTGAACCTTCAAGTTGAACCTTCAAGTTGAACCTTCAAGTTGAACCTTCAAGTTGAACCTTCAAGTTAAACCTTCGAATTGAACCTTCAAGTTTATTTTCAAGTCTAACTTCAAGTTCAAACTCCAAATTCAACCTTCAAATTCGACCTTCAAGTTCAAACTTTAACTTGAACCTTCAAGTTCGATTTTCGAGTTCAAACTTCAAGTTCAACCTTCAAGTTCAACCTTCAAGTTCGAACTCCAAGTTCAACCTTCAAGTTCAACCTTCAAGTTCAAACTTCGAGTTCAACCTTCGAATTAAACCTTCTTGTTCAACCTCCAAGTTTAATCTATGGTTAAAGTCTATGGTATCTCAAAGTGGAGTGAATAGATTCATGAACAAGACACACTAGGTCATCTCCACAAATTTATTGACTGAATAATCAGTATCTGTACTTTTAACTCCAAGTTCAACATTCAAGTTCAAACTTCAAGTTCAACCTTCGAGTTCAACCTCCAAGTTCAACCTTCGAGTTCAAACTTCGAGTTGAACCTTCAAGTTCAACCTTCACGTTCAAACTTCAAATTCAACTATCAAGTTGAACCTTCAAGTTCAACCTCCGAGTTCAAACTTCAAGTTCAACCTTCAAGTTAAAACTCCAAATTGAACCTTCAATTACAACCTTCAAGTTCAACCTTCGAGTTCAACCTCCAAGTTGAACTTCAAGTTCAAACTTCAAGTTCAACCTTCAAGTTCAACCTTCAAGTACAACCTTCAAGTTCAAACTTCAAGTTCAACCTTCAAGTTCAACCTTCAAGTTCAACCTTCAAGTTCAACCTTCAAGTGTAACCTTCGAGTATGAACTTCGAGTTCAAACTCCAAGTTGAACCGTCAAGTGCAACTTCATGTTCGAACTTCAAGTTGAACCTTCAAGTACAACCTTCGAGTTCAATCTTCAAGTTCATTTTTAAGTTCAAACTTCAAGTTCAACCTTCAAGTTCAACCTTCGAGTTCAACCTTCAAGTTCAACCTTCGAGTTCAACCTTCAAGTTCAACCTTCGAGTTGAACCTTCAAGTAAAACTTCAGGTTCAAACTTCAAGTTCAACCTTCGAGTTCAACCTTCAAGTTCAACCTTCAAGTTTAACCTTCAAGTTTAAACTCCAAGTTGAACCTTCAAGTTGAACCTTCAAGTTGAACCTTCAAGTTGAACCTTCAAGTTGAACCTCCAAGTTGAACCTCCAAGTTGAACCTTCGAATTGAACCTTCAAGTTAAACCTTCGAATTGAACCTTCAAGTTCAACCTTCAAGTTCAACCTTCAAGTTTATTTTCGAGTCTAACTTCAAGTTAAAACTCCAAATTCAACCTTCAAATTCGACCTCCAAGTTCAAACTCCAATTTGAACCTTCAAGTTCAAACTTCGAACTCAAACTTCAAGTTCAACCTTCAAGTTCAACCTTCAAGTCCAAACTCCAAGTTCAACCTTCAAGTTTAACCTTCAAGTTCAAACTTCGAGTTCAACCTTCGAATTAAACCTTCTTGTTCAACCTCCAAGTTTAATCTATGTTAAAAGTCTATGGTATCTCAAAGTGGAGTGAATAGATTCATGAACAAGACACACAAAGTCATCTCCACAAGTTTATTGACTGAATAATCAGTATCTGTACTTTCAACTCCAAGTTCAACATTCAAGTTCAAACTTCGAGTTCAACCTTCGAGTTCAACCTCCAAGTTCAACCTCCAAGTTCGACCTTCGAGTTCAAACTTCAAGTTGAACCTTCAAGTTCAACCTTCACGTTCAAACTTCGAATTCAACTTTCAAGTTGAACCTTCAAGTTCAACCTCCAAGTTCAACCTCCGAGTTTAACTGCAAGTTCAAACTTCGAATTTAACCTTCAAGTTCAAACTTCAAGTTGAAACTTCAAGTTGAATTTTCAAGTTCAACCATCAAGTCCAGTCTTCAAGTTCAAACTTCAAGTTCAACCTTCGAGTTCAAACTTCAAGTTAAGTTCAAGTTGTTACGAGTTGATTTCACTCTAACCAAAAAGCACTGCTAAATCTACGGGAATTGAATGATTTTGTACTAAACTCCGAGCTGAACCTTCGAGCATGATTGTGGAGCCCTACGCCTGACTACTTTGCTGAAACAAAGTAACATATCGATCTGACAAAATCTATTTTTTTTCTGGTTTTTCACGGTATAACTCAACCCTCGCCCTTCCTTGTAGAACCACCAGTGCTGCTTTATAATTCTTAAATAATGGAATCAGGCACTTGAAGAATGTTGCATCAGTATTTCACCTTTGTTATTGGTTACATTGTCAAAATTCCTATGTTTATTTAGTGCTAGTAATGAACCTTAACCCAAGATGTGCTTCTTCTTCTTCTTTCGACAATTTACTGATTGTCAAAATTCCTATGTTCATTTAGTGCTAGTAATGAACCTTAACCCAAGATATGCTTCTTCTTCTTCTTTTGACAATTTACTGACAGGGGACATAGCCAGCAGGTTGCTGAGAAGTGTGGTTGGTCAAGGAATGGTGTGTTCCGAATGAGCGCGTTGCGGCCGCTGGTAATCAAACAGTTTCAATGGTCTGATATGAATTCCGATGTTCCGTGTTCTGTGATGTCATTTAGGCAAATGTGCGATTTCGGCTCCTGATTTGTGTTGTTCTGTGGCTCTATGCTGTCATTTGAGTGATGACTTGATGAGTGATATCGGTCATGCGCATAACTCCTTCTTGGAATCTAGGAGAGAGAGATAACAATATAGTGGGAATTCTTCCTGGCGAATCGGGACTTGATTTTTGGGATTCTGATTTTGGTGACTGGCTACGGGAGAACGTAAAATAGGATTGAAGTCTTTTATTTCGTTGAGTATCGCTTATCGTATTTCGTTTATTTGTCCACTACTAGTGGGATCAAGAGAGACTTCTTCCACTTCATTCTGGACTTGGAGTTCAGAAAATCTCGAAAGAGGATTATTGTGTCTTCGTTCGCCGGCCATCTTCATCACCACGTGAAGCCCACACACCATCCAAAGGTATGTAATATTTCTGGTACTACTCCAAGGATAAGAACTATCAACACCCAAGATGAAAATAGGTTCACAGGTGTTTTCTCTTTTTAGGGCTCCTTGAGGTACTTGGAATTCTTGAGTCACTTGGAATTCTCGAGGTACTTGTAATTCTTGAGGTACTTGGAATTCTTGAGGTACTTGGATTTGTGATGTTAATGGACTTCCTGGTTTACTTAAAGTGTTCTGGTTAACCTACATGATCTAGTCTGAGGCTATCGAGTTGGAGTTACAAGTTTCACCACCTGTATGATTGATCTCTTGGCTGTCAAACAAGAAGTCCAACTAACTAGCTGCTGACTGCTCGCCTGCAGTAGTCACCATAGGATTTACAGCATCTTACTGCTTTGAGCCATCCCGGACTGTACTGTTCAAAAGATGGATTAAACTAGGATCCTGCTCTCTGGAGGGCGTCTTATAGTTTATTTCGGGGCACTACTACCTGGATATTGCAAGAGCTATTAGGATTACGTCATCAGTCAACTGGAAGTTAACCATCAATCTGCAGAAAATTTAGTAAAAAGGCCATTTTTTTTATTAAGCGAAAGTTCTATGTGAACTGAGGTGATCACCAAGGTATAGCCATCAGTAATGTATTAAACTATATTTCTCATCAGTGTTGGAAAACCCAACTGCTTGTAAAGTATGAAAAATGGTCAAATTCATAACTGCAACACCAGAACAGCACCTGTGTTGTGTTTTATTAAATTTAGTAGACATTGAACACTGCCACTTTCATTCACACCAACCTTACTCACCCCACCGCCCACTGAGCTAGTCAGTGTTCCATTCCTTCGGAGTGAATGGGGCACTTTAAACACTGAGTTTTATTACAAATATCATTATATTCAACCTCCCCAGCAGGGTTGAAGGGGAAACAACCATTCCCTTTTGAAGGAATCTCTCAGCCAACTTTTACCCTTCAAAATTTAGTAATAAACTTCAAGTTCAAACTTCAAGTTCAACATTCGAGTTCAACCTTCAAGTTGAACCTTCGAGTATAACTTCAGGTTCAAACTTCAAGTTCAACTTTCAAGTTAAACCTCCAAGTTCAAACTTTATGTTTAACCTTCAAGTTCAACATTCAAATTCAAACTTTAAGTTGAACCTTCAAGATCAAACTTCAAGTTCAACCTCCAAGTTCAAACTTCAAGTTCAACCTTCAAGTTCATCCTTCAAGTTCAAACTCAAAGTTCAACCTTCGAGTTCAAACTTCAAGTTCAACCTCCAAGATTAACTTCTTGTTCAACCTTCAAGTTCAAACTGCAGGTTCAACCTTCAAGTTCAAACTTCAAGTTGAATCTTCAAGTTCAACCTTCAAGTTCAACCTTCAGGTTCAACCTTCGAGTTCAAACCCCAAGTTCAACCTTCAATTTCAACCTTCAAGTTCAATCTTCGAGTTCAATCTTCAAGTTGAACCTTTATGTAAAACCTTCAAGTTTAATTCCGATCCCGAACTTCAAGTTCATCCTTCAAGTTCAAACTTCAAGTTCATCCTTCAAGATCAACCTCCACGTTCATACTTCAAGTTGAAACTTCAAGTTCAACCTTCGAGTTGTACCTTCAAGTACAAACTTCGAGTTCAACCTTTGAGTTAAACTTCAAGATCAAACTCCAAGTTCAACCTTCAAGTTCAACCTTCAAGTTGAACGTTCAAGTTCAACTTTAAGTTCAGAGTTCAAGTTCAACCTTCAAGTTCAAACTTCAAGTTCAACCTTCAAGTTCAACCTTCAAGTACAATCTTCAAGTAGAACCTTCATGAAAAACCTTCAAGTTCAACTTCGAGTTCTAACTTCAAGTTCATCCTTCAAGTTCAACCTTCAAGTTGAACCTCCGAGTGAAACCTTCGAGTTGAACCTTCAAGTATAACTTCAGGTTCAACCTCCAAGTTCAACCTCCAAGTTTAAACTTCAAGTTCAACCTCCGAGTTTAACCTTCGAGTTCAACCTTCATGTTCAACCTTCAAGTTCAACCTTCAAGTTTATTTTCAAGTCTAACTTCAAGTTCAAACTCCAAATTCAACCTTCAAATTCGACCTTCAAGTTCAAACTTCAACTTGAACCTTCAAGTTCATCCTCCAAGTTCAAACTTCAAGTTCAACCTTCAAGTTCAACCTTCTAGTTCAACCTCTAGGTTAAGCTTCAATTCCAACATTCTAGTTCAAACTTCGAGTTCAATCTTCAAGTTCAACCTTAAAGTTCAAACTTCAAGTTGAACCTTCAAGTTCATTTTTCAAGTTCAAAGTTTGAGTTCAACCTTCAAGTTTTTACTTCAAATTGAACCTTCAAGTGCAAACTCCAAGTTCATTTTTCAAGTTCAAACTCCAAGTTCAACCTTCCTGTTTAACCTCCAAGTTCAAACTTCAAGTTCAACCTTCAAGTTCAACCTTCTAGTTCAACCTTCAGGTTAAACTTCAATTTCAACATTCAAGTTCAAACTTCGAGTTCAATCTTCAAGTTCAACCTTCAAGTTTAAACTTCGAGTTGAACCTTCAAGATCATTATTCACGTTCAACCTTCAAGTTCAACCTCCAAGTTCAAACTTCAAGTTCAACCTTCAAGTTCAACCTTCAAGTTCAACCTTCTAGTTCATCCTCCAGGTTTGACTTCAATTTCAACATTCAAGTTCAAACTTCGAGTTCAATCTTCAAGTTCAACTTTCAAGTTCAAACTTCAAGTTGAACCTTCAAGTTCAAACTTCGAATTCAACCTTCGAGTTCAACCTTCGAGTTCAAACTTCGAGTTCAACCTTCAAGTTCAACCTTCAAGTTCAAACTTCAAGTTCGACCTTCAAATTCAACCTTCTAGTTCAACCTTCAGGTTTAACTTCAATTTCATTATTTGAGTTCAAACTACGAGTTCAACCTTCAAGTTCAAACTTCGAGTTGAACCTCCAAGTTCATAATTCACGTTCAAACTTTGAGTTCAATTCTCAAGTTGAACCTTCGAGTACAACCTCCAAGTTCAACCTTCAAGTTCAAACTTCAAGTCCAAACTTCAAGTTGAAACTTCGAGTCAAATCTTCGAGTTCAACCTTCAAGTTAAACCTACAAGTACAACCTTCAAGTTCAACCTCCAAGTTCAACTTCAAGTTCAAACTTCAAGTTCAACCTTCAAGTTCAACCTTCAAGTACAACCTTCGAGTTCAAACTTCGAGTTCAACCTTCAAGTTCAACCTTCAAGTTCAAACTCCGAGTCAAATCTTCGAGTTCAACCTTCAAGTTAAACCTACAAGTACAACCTTCAAGTTCAACCTCCAAGTTCAACTTCAAGTTCAAACTTAGAGTTCAACCTTCAAGTTCAACCTTCAAGTACAACCTTCAAGTTCAAACTTCGAGTTCAACTTTCAAGTTCAACCTTCAAGTTCAACCTTCAAGTTCAACCTTTGAGTGTAACCTTCGAGTATGAACTTCGAGTTCAAACTAAAAGTTGAACCGTCAAGTTCAACTTAATGTTCGAACTTCAAGTTGTACCTTCAAGTACAACCTTCGAGTTCAATCTTCAAGTTCATTTTCAAGTTCAAACTTCAAGTTCAAACTCCAAGTTCAACCTTCGAGTTCAACCTTCAAGTTCAACCTTCGAGTTCAACCTTCAAGTTCAACCTTCGAGTTGAACCTTCAAGTAAAACTTCAGGTTCAAACTTCAAGTTCAACCTTCAAGTTCAACCTCCAAGTTCAAACATCGAGTTCAACCTTCAAGTTCAATTTTCGAGTTGAACCTTCAAGTATAACATTCAAGTTCAACCTTCAAGTTCAACCTCCAAGTTCAACCTTCGAGTTCAACCTTCAAGTTCAACCTTCAAGTTTAACCTTCAAGTTTAAACTTCAAGTTGAACCTTCAAGTTGAACCTTCAAGTTGAACCTTCAAGTTGAACCTTAAAGTTGAACCTTCAAGTTGAACCTTCAAGTTGAACCTTCAAGTTAAACCTTCGAATTGAACCTTCAAGTTTATTTTCAAGTCTAACTTCAAGTTCAAACTCCAAATTCAACCTTCAAATTCGACCTTCAAGTTCAAACTTCAACTTGAACCTTCAAGTTCGATTTTCGAGTTCAAACTTCAAGTTCAACCTTCAAGTTCAACCTTCAAGTTCAAACTCCAAGTTCAACCTTCAAGTTCAACCTTCAAGTTCAAACTTCGAGTTCAACCTTCGAATTAAACCTTCTTGTTCAACCTCCAAGTTTAATCTATGTTTAAAGTCTATGGTATCTCAAAGTGGAGTGAATAGATTCATGAACAAGACACACTAGGTCATCTCCACAAATTTATTGACTGAATAATCAGTATCTGTACTTTTAACTCCAAGTTCAACATTCAAGTTCAAACTTCAAGTTCAACCTTCGAGTTCAACCTCCAAGTTCAACCTTCGAGTTCAAACTTCAAGTTGAACCTTCAAGTTCAACCTTCACGTTCAAACTTAAAATTCAACTATCAAGTTGAACCTTCAAGTTCAACCTCCAAGTTCAACCTCCGAGTTCAAACTTCAAGTTCAACCTTCAAGTTAAAACTCCAAATTGAACCTCCAATTACAACCTTCAAGTTCAACCTTCGAGTTCAACCTCCAAGTTGAACTTCAAGTTCAAACTTCAAGTTCAAACTTCAAGTTCAACCTTCAAGTTCAACCTTCAAGTACAACCTTCAAGTTCAAACTTCAAGTTCAACCTTCAAGTTCAACCTTCAAGTTCAACCTTCAAGTTCAACCTTCAAGTGTAACCTTCGAGTATGAACTTCGAGTTCAAACTCCAAGTTGAACCGTCAAGTGCAACTTCATGTTCGAACTTCAAGTTGAACCTTCAAGTACAACCTACGAGTTCAATCTTCAAGTTCATTTTCAAGTTCAAACTTCAAGTTCAACCTTCAAGTTCAACCTTCGAGTTCAACCTTCAAGTTCAACCTTCGAGTTCAACCTTCAAGTTCAACCTTCGAGTTGAACCTTCAAGTAAAACTTCAGGTTCAAACTTCAAGTTCAACCTTCGAGTTCAACCTTCAAGTTCAACCTTCAAGTTTAACCTTCAAGTTTAAACTCCAAGTTGAACCTTCAAGTTGAACCTTCAAGTTGAACCTTCGAGTTGAACCTTCAAGTTGAACCTCCAAGTTGAACCTCCAAGTTGAACCTTCAAGTTGAACCTTCAAGTTAAACCTTCGAATTGAACCTTCAAGTTCAACCTTCAAGTTCAACCTTCAAGTTCAACCTTCAAGTTCAACCTTCAAGTTCAACCTTCAAGTTTATTTTCGAGTCTAACTTCAAGTTCAAACTCCAAATTCAACCTTCAAATTCGACCTCCAAGTTCAAACTCCAATTTGAACCTTCAAGTTCAAACTTCGAACTCAAACTTCAAGTTCAACCTTCAAGTTCAACCTTCAAGTTCAAACTCCAAGTTCAACCTTCAAGTTTAACCTTCAAGTTCAAACTTCGAGTTCAACCTTCGAATTAAACCTTCTTGTTCAACCTCCAAGTTTAATCTATGTTAAAACTCTATGGTATCTCAAAGTGGAGTGAATAGATTCATGAACAAGACACACAAAGTCATCTCCACAAATTTATTGACTGAATAATCAGTATCTGTACTTTCAACTCCAAGTTCAACATTCAAGTTCAAACTTCGAGTTCAACCTTCGAGTTCAACCTCCAAGTTCCCACATATGGGGTTCAGCACCGAAACATACGCTGATGCTCTTAGATTCCATCCAGAGAAGAGCCATCCGCCTGGTGGGTGACGCCACACTCACTCGCTTTTTGACATCATTGGAACACCGTAGAAAGGTCGGCGACCTTTCACTTTTCTATCGATACTTCCACGGGAAATGTTCTTCGGAAATCTCTGCTGTCATCCCTTCACTAGCAATACCAGTCAGACGAACTAGACAAGCCCAGTCAGCACATCCCTTCGTTGTCAACCTCGAAAGATGCCGAACAGCACTTTATCAAAACTCCTTCATCCATAGAACGGCTGGGCTCTGGAATTCATTGCCTGAGGAAGTATTCCCAACAACATATAATCTCCAGAAGTTCAAAAAGAATTCCAATACCTACCTCCTATCCCTATCCTCCCTAGGAACGCACGATGTTCTTTGAACATTATAGGGATTCCCTCTCGTGCGCTCCAAGCGATAAAAAAAAAAAAAAAAAAAAAAGTTCAACCTCCAAGTTCGACCTTCGAGTTCAAACTTCAAGTTGAACCTTCAAGTTCAACCTTCACGTTCAAACTTCGAATTCAACTTTCAAGTTGAACATTCAAGTTCAACCTCCAAGTTCAACCTCCGAGTTTAACTGCAAGTTCAAACTTCGAATTCAACCTTCAAGTTCAAACTTCAAGTTGAAACTTCAAGTTGAATTTTCAAGTTCAACCATCAAGTCCAGTCTTCAAGTTCAAACTTCAAGTTCAACCTTCGAGTTCAAACTTCAAGTTAAGTTCAAGTTGTTACGAGTTGATTTCACTCTAACCAAAAAGCACTGCTAAATCTACGAGAATTGAATGATTTTGTACTAAACTCCGAGCTGAACCTTCGAGCATGATTGTGGAGCCCTACGCCTGACTACTTTGCTGAAACAAAGTAACATATCGATCTGACAAAATCTATTTTTTTTCTGGAAGTCAGCAAGCTGATTTGTTCACGGTATAACTCAACCCTCGCCCTTCCTTGTAGAACCACCAGTGCTGCTTTATAATTCTTAAATAATGGAATCAGGCACTTGAAGAATGTTGCATCAGTATTTCACCTTTGTTATTGGTTACATTGTCAAAATTCCTATGTTTATTTAGTGCTAGTAATGAACCTTAATCCAAGATGTGCTTCTTCTTCTTCTTTCGACAATTTACTGATTGTCAAAATTCCTATGTTCATTTAGTGCTAGTAATGAACCTTAACCCAAGATATGCTTCTTCTTCTTCTTTTGACAATTTACTGACAGGGGACATAGCCAGCAGGTTGCTGAGAAGTGTGGTTGGTCAAGGAATGGTGTGTTCCGAATGAGCGCGTTGCGGCCGCTGGTAATCAAACAGTTTCAATGGTCTGATATGAATTCCGATGTTCCGTGTTCTGTGATGTCATTTAGGCAAATGTGCGATTTCGGCTCCTGATTTGTGTTGTTCTGTGGCTCTATGCTGTCATTTGAGTGATGACTTGATGAGTGATATCGGTCATGCGCATAACTCCTTCTTGGAATCTAGGAGAGAGAGATAACAATATAGTGGGAATTCTTCCTGGCGAATCGGGACTTGATTTTTGGGATTCTGATTTTGGTGACTGGCTACGGGAGAACGTAAAATAGGATTGAAGTCTTTTATTTCGTTGAGTATCGCTTATCGTATTTCGTTTATTTGTCCACTACTAGTGGGATCAAGAGAGACTTCTTCCACTTCATTCTGGACTTGGAGTTCAGAAAATCTCGAAAGAGGATTATTGTGTCTTCGTTCGCCGGCCATCTTCATCACCACGTGAAGCCCACACACCATCCAAAGGTATGTAATATTTCTGGTACTACTCCAAGGATAAGAACTATCAACACCCAAGATGAAAATAGGTTCACAGGTGTTTTCTCTTTTTAGGGCTCCTTGAGGTACTTGGAATTCTTGAGTCACTTGGAATTCTCGAGGTACTTGTAATTCTTGAGGTACTTGGAATTCTTGAGGTACTTGGATTTGTGATGTTAATGGACTTCCTGGTTTACTTAAAGTGTTCTGGTTAACCTACATGATCTAGTCTGAGGCTATCGAGTTGGAGTTACAAGTTTCACCACCTGTATGATTGATCTCTTGGCTGTCAAACAAGAAGTCCAACTAACTAGCTGCTGACTGCTCGCCTGCAGTAGTCACCATAGGATTTACAGCATCTTACTGCTTTGAGCCATCCCGGACTGTACTGTTCAAAAGATGGATTGAACTAGGATCCTGCTCTCTGGAGGGCGTCTTATAGTTTATTTCGGGGCACTACTACCTGGATATTGCAAGAGCTATTAGGATTACGTCATCAGTCAACTGGAAGTTAACCATCAATCTGCAGAAAATTTAGTAAAAAGGCCATTTTTTTTATTAAGCGAAAGTTCTATGTGAACTGAGGTGATCACCAAGGTATAGCCATCAGTAATGTATTAAACTATATTTCTCATCAGTGTTGGAAAACCCAACTGCTTGTAAAGTATGAAAAGGGGTCAAATTCATAACTGCAACACCAGAACAGCACCTGTGTTGTGTTTTATCAAATTTAGTAGACATTGAACACTGCCACTTTCATTCACACCAACCTTACTCACCCCACCGCCCACTGAGCTAGTGAGTGTTCCATTCCTTCGGAGTGAATGGGGCACTTTAAACACTGAGTTTTATTACAAATATCATTATATTCAACCTCCCCAGCAGGGTTGAAGGGAAAACAACCATTCCCTTTTGAAGGAATCTCTCAGCCAACTTTTACCCTTCAAAATTTAGTAATAAACTTCAAGTTCGAACTTCAAGTTCAACATTCGAGTTCAACCTTCAAGTTGAACCTTCGAGTATAACTTCAGGTTCAAACTTCAAGTTCAACTTTCAAGTTAAACCTCCAAGTTCAAACTTTATGTTTAACCTTCAAGTTCAACATTCAAATTCAAACTTTAAGTTGAACCTTCAAGTTGAACCTTCAAGATCAAACTTCAAGTTCAACCTCCAAGTTCAAACTTCAAGTTCAACCTTCAAGTTCATCCTTCAAGTTCAAACTCAAAGTTCAACCTTCGAGTTCAAACTTCAAGTTCAACCTCCAAGATTAACTTCTTGTTCAACCTTCAAGTTCAAACTGCAGGTTCAACCTTCAAGTTCAAACTTCAAGTTGAATCTTCAAGTTCAACCTTCAAGTTCAACCTTCAGGTTCAACCTTCGAGTTCAAACCCCAAGTTCAACCTTCAATTTCAACCTTCAAGTTCAATCTTCGAGTTCAATCTTCAAGTTGAACCTTTATGTAAAACCTTCAAGTTTAATTTCGATCCCGAACTTCAAGTTCATCCTTCAAGTTCAAACTTCAAGTTCATCCTTCAAGATCAACCTCCACGTTCATACTTCAAGTTGAAACTTCAAGTTCAACCTTCGAGTTGTACCTTCAAGTACAAACTTCGAGTTCAACCTTTGAGTTAAACTTCAAGATCAAACTCCAAGTTCAACCTTCAAGTTCAACCTTCAAGTTGAACGTTCAAGTTCAACTTCAAGTTCAGAGTTCAAGTTCAACCTTCAAGTTCAAACTTCAAGTTCAACCTTCAAGTTCAACCTTCAAGTACAATCTTCAAGTAGAACCTTCATGAAAAACCTTCAAGTTCAACTTCGAGTTCTAACTTCAAGTTCATCCTTCAAGTTCAACCTTCAAGTTGAACCTCCGAGTGAAACCTTCGAGTTGAACCTTCAAGTATAACTTCAGGTTCAACCTCCAAGTTCAACCTCCAAGTTTAAACTTCAAGTTCAACCTCCGAGTTTAACCTTCGAGTTCAACCTTCATGTTCAACCTTCAAGTTCAACCTTCAAGTTTATTTTCAAGTCTAACTTCAAGTTCAAACTCCAAATTCAACCTTCAAATTCGACCTTCAAGTTCAAACTTCAACTTGAACCTTCAAGTTCATCCTCCAAGTTCAAACTTCAAGTTCAACCTTCAAGTTCAACCTCTAGGTTAAGCTTCAATTCCAACATTCTAGTTCAAACTTCGAGTTCAATCTTCAAGTTCAACCTTAAAGTTCAAACTTCAAGTTGAACCTTCAAGTTCATTTTTCAAGTTCAAAGTTTGAGTTCAACCTTCAAGTTTTTACTTCAAATTGAACCTTCAAGTGCAAACTCCAAGTTCATTTTTCAAGTTCAAACTCCAAGTTCAACCTTCCTGTTTAACCTCCAAGTTCAAACTTCAAGTTCAACCTTCAAGTTCAACCTTCTAGTTCAACCTTCTAGTTCAACCTTCAGGTTAAACTTCAATTTCAACATTCAAGTTCAAACTTCGAGTTCAATCTTCAAGTTCAACCTTCAAGTTTAAACTTCGAGTTGAACCTTCAAGATCATTATTCACGTTCAACCTTCAAGTTCAACCTCCAAGTTCAAACTTCAAGTTCAACCTTCAAGTTCAACCTTCAAGTTCAACCTTCTAGTTCATCCTCCAGGTTTGACTTCAATTTCAACATTCAAGTTCAAACTTCGAGTTCAATCTTCAAGTTCAACCTTCAAGTTCAAACTTCAAGTTGAACCTTCAAGTTCAAACTTCGAATTCAACCTTCGAGTTCAACCTTCGAGTTCAAACTTCGAGTTCAACCTTCAAGTTCAACCTTCAAGTTCAAACTCCAAGTTCGACCTTCAAATTCAACCTTCTAGTTCAACCTTCAGGTTTAACTTCAATTTCATTATCTGAGTTCAAACTACGAGTTCAACCTTCAAGTTCAAACTTCGAGTTGAACCTCCAAGTTCATAATTCACGTTCAAATTTTGAGTTCAATTCTCAAGTTGAACCTTCGAGTACAACCTCCAAGTTCAACCTTCAAGTTCAAACTTCAAGTCCAAACTTCAAGTTGAAACTTCGAGTCAAATCTTCGAGTTCAACCTTCAAGTTAAACCTACAAGTACAACCATCAAGTTCAACCTCCAAGTTCAACTTCAAGTTCAAACTTCAAGTTCAACCTTCAAGTTCAACCTTCAAGTACAACCTTCGAGTTCAAACTTCAAGTTCAACCTTCAAGTTCAACCTTCAAGTTCAAACTCCGAGTCAAATCTTCGAGTTCAACCTTCAAGTTAAACCTACAAGTACAACCTTCAAGTTCAACCTCCAAGTTCAACTTCAAGTTCAAACTTAGAGTTCAACCTTCAAGTTCAACCTTCAAGTACAACCTTCAAGTTCAAACTTCAAGTTCAACTTTCAAGTTCAACCTTCAAGTTCAACCTTCAAGTTCAACCTTTGAGTGTAACCTTCGAGTATGAACTTCGAGTTCAAACTCCAAGTTGAACCGTCAAGTTCAACTTCATGTTCGAACTTCAAGTTGTACCTTCAAGTACAACCTTCGAGTTCAATCTTCAAGTTCATTTTCAAGTTCAAACTTCAAGTTCAAACTCCAAGTTTAACCTTCGAGTTCAACCTTCAAGTTCAACCTTCGAGTTCAACCTTCAAGTTCAACCTTCGAGTTGAACCTTCAAGTAAAACTTCAGGTTCAAACTTCAAGTTCAACCTTCAAGTTCAACCTCCAAGTTCAAACATCGAGTTCAACCTTCAAGTTCAATTTTCGAGTTGAACCTTCAAGTATAACATTCAAGTTCAACCTTCAAGTTCAACCTCCAAGTTCAACCTTCGAGTTCAACCTTCAAGTTCAACCTTCAAGTTTAACCTTCAAGTTTAAACTTCAAGTTGAACCTGCAAGTTGAACCTTCAAGTTGAACCTTCAAGTTGAACCTTCAAGTTGAACCTTCAAGTTGAACCTTCAAGTTGAACCTTCGAGTTGAACCTTCAAGTTGAACCTTCGAATTGAACCTTCAAGTTCAACCTTCAAGTTTATTTTCAAGTCTAACTTCAAGTTCAAACTCCAAATTCAACCTTCAAATTCGACCTTCAAGTTCAATCTTCAACTTGAACCTTCAAGTTCGATTTTCGAGTTCAAACTTCAAGTTCAACCTTCAAGTTCAACCTTCAAGTTCAAACTCCAAGTTCAACCTTCAAGTTCAACCTTCAAGTTCAATCTTCGAGTTCATCCTTCGAATTAAACCTTCTTGTTCAACCTCCAAGTTCAATCTATGTTTAAAGTCTATGGTATCTCAAAGTGGAGTGAATAGATTCATGAACAAGACACACAAAGTCATCTCCACAAATTTATTGACTGAATGATCAGTATCTGTACTCTTAACTCCAAGTTCAACATTCAAGTTCAAACTTCAAGTTCAACCTTCGAGTTCAACCTCCAAGTTCAACCTTCGAGTTCAAACTTCAAGTTGAACCTTCAAGTTCAACCTTCACGTTCAAACTTCAAATTCAACTATCAAGTTGAACCTTCAAGTTCAACCTCCAAGTTCAACCTCCGAGTTCAAACTTCAAGTTCAACCTTCAAGTTAAAACTCCAAATTGAACCTCCAATTACAACCTTCAAGTTCAACCTTCGAGTTCAACCTCCAAGTTGAACTTCAAGTTCAAACTTCAAGTTCAACCTTCAAGTTCAACCTTCAAGTACAACCTTCAAATTCAAACTTCAAGTTCAACCTTCAAGTTCAACCTTCAAGTTCAACCTTCAAGTTCAACCTTCAAGTGTAACCTTCGAGTATGAACTTCGAGTTCAAACTCCAAGTTGAACCGTAAAGTTCAACTTCATGTTCGAACTTCAAGTTGAACCTTCAAGTACAACCTTCGAGTTCAATCTTCAAGTTCATTTTCAAATTCAAACTTCAAGTTCAACCTTCAAGTTCAACCTTCGAGTTCAACCTTCAAGTTCAACCTTCGAGTTCAACCTTCAAGTTCAACCTTCGAGTTGAACCTTCAAGTAGAACTTCAGGTTCAAACTTCAAGTTCAACCTTCAAGTTCAACCTCCAAGTTCAACCTTCGAGTTCAACCTTCAAGTTCAACCTTCAAGTTTAACCTTCAAGTTTAAACTCCAAGTTGAACCTTCAAGTTGAACCTTCAAGTTGAACCTTCAAGTTGAACCTTCAAGTTGAACCTCCAAGTTGAACCTTCAAGTTGAACCTTCAAGTTGAACCTTCGAATTGAACCTTCAAGTTCAACCTTCAAGTTCAACCTTCAAGTTTATTTTCGAGTCTAACTTCAAGTTCAAATTCCAAATTCAACCTTCAAATTCGACCTTCAAGTTCAAACTTCAATTTGAACCTTCAAGTTCAAACTTCGAACTCAAACTTCAAGTTCCATCTTCAAGTTCAACCTTCAAGTTCAAACTCCAAGTTCAACCTTCAAGTTTAACCTTCAAGTTCAAACTTCGAGTTCAACCTTCGAATTAAACCTTCTTGTTCAACCTCCAAGTTTAATCTATGTTAAAAGTTTATGGTATCTCGAAGTGGAGTGAATAGATTCATGAACAAGACACACAAAGTCATCTCCACAAATTTATTGACTGAATAATCAGTATCTGTACTTTCAACTCCAAGTTCAACATTCAAGTTCAAACTTCAAGTTCAACCTTCGAGTTCAACCTCCAAGTTCAACCTCCAAGTTCAACCTCCAAGTTCAACCTTCGAGTTCAAACTTCAAGTTGAACCTTCAAGTTCAACCTTCACGTTTAAACTTCGAATTCAACTTTCAAGTTGAACCTTCAAGTTCAACCTCCAAGTTCAACCTCCGAGTTCAAACTTCGAGTTCAACCTTTAAGTAAAAACTCCAAATTGAACCTCCAATTACAACCTTCAAGTTCAACCTTCAAGTTTAACTGCAAGTTCAAACTTAGAATTCAACCTTCAAGTTCAAACTTCAAGTTGAAACTTCAAGTTGAAACTTCAAGTTCAACCATCAAGTCCAGTCTTCAAGTTCAAACTTCAAGTTCAACCTTCGAGTTCAAACTTCGAGTTAAATCTTCATACTTACTCTTCAAGTTGAACCAACAAGTACAACCTTCGAGTTCAACCTTCAAGTTTAACTTCAAGTTCAATTTCCGAGTTCAACCTTCAAGTTCAAACTTCAAGTTTAACCTTCAAGTTCATTCTTCGAGTTCAACCTTCAAGTTCAACCTACCAGTTTAAACTCCAAGTTCGAACTCCAAGTTGAACCTTCAAGTTCAACCTCACGTTCAAACTTCAAGTTAAGTTCAAGTTGTTGCTGCTAAATCTACGGGAATTGAATGATTTTGTACTAAACTCCGAGCTGAACCTTTGAGCATGATTGTGTAGCCCTACGCCTGACTACTTTGCTGAAACAAAGTAACATATCGATCTGACAAATTCTATTTTCTTTCTGGAAGTCAGCAAGCTGATTTGTCCACGGTATAACTCAACCCTCGCCCTTCCTTGTAGAACCACCAGTGCTGCTTTATAATTCTTAAATAATGGAATCAGGCACTTGAAGAATGTTGCATCAGTATTTCACCTTTGTTATTGGTTACATTGTCGAAATTCCTATGTTTATTTAGTGCTAGTAATGAACCTTAACCCAAGATGTGCTTCTTCTTCTTCTTTTGACAATTTACTGATTGTCAAAATTCCTATGTTTATTTAGTGCTAGTAATGAACCTTAACCCAAGATATGCTTCTTCTTCTTCTTCTTTTGACAATTTACTGACAGGGGACATAGCCAGCAGGTTGCTGAGAAGTGTGGTTGGTCAAGGAATGGTGTGTTCCGAAAGAGCGCGTTGCGGCCGCTGGTAATCAAACAGTTTCAATGGTCTGATATGAATTCCGATGTTCCGTGTTCTGTGATGTCATTTAGGCAAATGTGCGATTTCGGCTCCTGATTTGTGTTGTTCTGTGGCTCTATGCTGTCATTTGAGTGATGACTTGATGAGTGATATCGGTCATGCGCATAACTCCTTCTTGGAATCTAGGAGAGAGAGATAACAATATAGTGGGGATTCTTCCTGGCGAATCGGGACTTGATTTTTGGGATTCTGATTTTGGTGACTGGCTACGGGAGAACGTAAAATAGGATTGAAGTCTTTTATTTCGTTGAGTATCGCTTATCGTATTTCGTTTATTTGTCCACTACTAGTGGAATCAAGAGAGACTTCTTCCACTTCATTCTGGACTTGGAGTTCAGAAAATCTCGAAAGAGGATTATTGTGTCTTCGTTCGCCGGCCATCTTCATCACCACGTGAAGCCCACACACCATCCAAAGGTATGTAATATTTCTGGTACTACTCCAAGAATAAGAACTATCAACACCCAAGATGAAAATAGGTTCACAGGTGTTTTCTCTCTTTAGGGCTCCTTGAGGTACTTGGAATTCTTGAGTCACTTGGAATTCTCGAGGTACTTGTAATTCTTGAGGTACTTGGAATTCTTGAGGTACTTGGATTTGTGATGTTAATGGACTTCCTGGTTTACTTAAAGTGTTCTGGTTAACCTACATGATCTAGTCTGAGGCTATCGAGTTGGAGTTACAAGTTTCACCACCTGTATGATTGATCTCTTGGCTGTCAAACAAGAAGTCCAACTAACTAGCTGCTGACTGCTTGCCTGCAGTAGTCACCATAGGATTTACAGCATCTTACTGCTTTGAGCCATCCCGGACTGTACTGTTCAAAAGATGGATTAAACGAGGATCCTGCTCTCTGGAGGGCGTCTTATAGTTTATTTTGGGGCACTACTACCTGGATATTGCAAGAGCTATTAGGATAACGTCATCAGTCAACTGGAAGTTAACCATCAATCTGCAGAAAATTTAGTAAAAAGGCCATTTTTTTTATTAAGCGAAAGTTCTATGTGAACTGAGGTGATCACCAAGGTATAGCCATCAGTAATGTGTTATACTATATTTCTCATCAGTGTTGGAAAACCCAACTGCTTGTAAAGTATGAAAAGGGGTCAAATTCATAACTGCAACACCAGAACAGCACCTGTGTTGTGTTTTATCAAACTCAGTAGACATTGAACACTGCCACTTTCATTCACACCAACCTTACCCACCCCACCGCCCACTGAGCTAGTCAGTGTTCCATTCCTTCGGTATGAATGGGGCACTTTAAACACTGAGTTTTATTACAGATATCATTATATTCAACCTCCCCAGCAGGGTTGAAGGGAAAACAACCATTCCCTTTTGAAGGAATCTCTCAGCCAACTTTTAGCCTTCAAAATTTAGTAATAAACTTCAAGTTCAAACTTCAAGTTCAACATTCGAGTTCAACCTTCAAGTTGAACCTTCGAGTATAACTTCAGGTTCAAACTTCAAGTTCAACTTTCAAGTTGAACCTCCAAGTTCAAACTTTATGTTTAACCTTCAAGTTCAACATTCAAATTCAAACTTTAAGTTGAACCTTCAAGTTGAACCTTCAAGATCAAACTTCAAGTTCAACCTCCAAGTTCAAATTTCAAGTTCAACCTTCAAGTTCATACTTCAAGTTCAAACTCAAAGTTCAACCTTCGAGTTCAAACTTAAAGTTCAACCTCCAAGATTAACTTCTTGTTCAACCTTCAAGTTCAACCTTCAAGTTCAACCTTCAAGTTCAACCTTCGAGTTCAAACCCCAAGTTCAACCTTCAATTTCAACCTTCAAGTTCAATCTTCAAGTTCAATCTTCAAGTTGAACCTTTATGTAAAACCTTCAAGTTTAACTTCGATCCCGAACTTCAAGTTCATCCTTCAAGTTCAAACTTCAAGTTCATCCTTCACGATCAACCTCCACGTTCATACTTCAAGTTGAAACTTCAAGTTCAACCTTCGAGTTGTACCTTCAAGTACAAACTTCGAGTTCAACCTTTGAGTTAAACTTCAAGATCAAACTCCAAGTTCAACCTTCAAGTTCAACCTTCAAGTTGAACGTTCAAGTTCAACTTCAAGTTCAGAGTTCAAGTTCAACCTTCAAGTTCAAACTTCAAGTTCAACCTTCAAGTTCAACCTTCAAGTACAATCTTCAAGTAGAACCTTCATGAAAAACCTTCAAGTTCAACTTCGAGTTCTAACTTCAAGTTCATCCTTCAAGTTCAACCTTCAAGTTGAACCTCCGAGTGAAACCTTCGAGTTGAACCTTCAAGTATAACTTCAGGTTCAACCTTCAAGTTCAACCTCCAAGTTCAAACTTCAAGTTCAACCTTTGAGTTCAACCTTCGAGTTCAAACTTCAAGTTCAACCATAAAGTTCCACCTTCTAGTTCAACCTTCAAGTTCAACTTCAATTTCAACATTCAAGTTCAATCTTCAAGTTCAACCCTCAAGTTCAACCTTCAAGTACAATCTTCAAGTTGAACCTTCATGTAGAACCTTCAAGTTTACCTTCAAGTTCAAACTTCAAGTTCATCCTTCAAGTTCAACCTTCAAGTTCAACCTCCACGTTCATACTTCATGTTGAAACTTCAGATTCAACCTTCAAGTTCAACCTTCGAGTTGAACCTTCGAGTACAACCTCCGAGTTCAACCTTCAAGTTAAACTTGAAGATCAAACTCCAAGTTCAACCTTCAAGTTCAACCTTCAGGTTGAACGTTCAAGTTATAGTCCAAGTTCGAAGTTCAAGTTCAACCTTTAAGTTCAACTTTCAAGTTCAAACTTCAAGATGAACCTCCAAGTTCAACCTTCAAGTTCAACCTTTAGGTTCAAACTTCAAGTTCAACCTTCAAGTTAACTTTTCAAGTTGAACCGTCGAGTTCAACCTTCACGTTCAAACTTCATGTTAAACCTTCAAGTTCAACCTTCAAGTTTAACCTTCAGGTTCAACCTTCAAGTTCAACCTTCAAGTTCAACCTTCAAGTTCAACCTTCAAGTTCGACCTTCAAGCTAAACCTCCAAGTACAACCTTCAAGTTCAACCTACAAGTTTTACTTCGAGTTCAAACTTCAAGTTCAACCTTCAAGTTCAACCTAAAATTTCAACCTTCCAGTTGAACCTATAACAACTTGTTTGATGTTTTGGAAAAAAGATTTTCATTTGTTATAGGCACGGCAGCTCGTTTGTTTGGGAGCAGGTCGTGAGTTAGTTTTTTTCATTGTTTACTAGTGGGGTTATCCTTTTGTCAGGCGCCACTCAATTTTCACAGCGAATTAATGAGAAAAAAATCCAAGATATGAATATGAGCCAAAATAACTGTTAACAGATTCATTCACCTCAACATACCAACAATAGGTATTCAGAATGGTGGTAAATATGTTCTATGATTGTGAACCAGTACAAGGGTAGATTTTTCTCCATATAGGCCTATTCTTTGGGTTTACAGAGTCTCGAACAGACCCAATAGTTCTATTATATGTAAAATCGGATCTCACGCTGTTATGTGTTATTGACAAGTGTTTAAATATCTCATGACATAGGACCGTTAGAAATTACTATTCAAATGTCCTCAGACAGGGAGAAAATATGTATGTTGAATGTCACCAGACAGTGAAACAAACTTCATCTTGAATGTCCTCAGACAGTGAAATGAAAGTATGTTATATGTTGAACGTCCTCAATCAATCAATCAATCAAAATATGCTTTATTGTCCGAAGATTTATATCTCATTGACAAAGTCGTAAAAATTTTTACATATATAAAAATATAAAGTAGGTACACATAAAATCAAATATATACATATGAATAAACTAACAAGCTGAAACGAACTATATATAGACAAGACACATTACATATGTCATCAAGAACGAGAAGTACTACTATCTACTAGTTTGATTTAGATATTCCTGAATATCATGAAATGCCTCTTCTACAAGAATCAACTTCACCGAACGTCTGAAAAAATCAACTGATCCTATGTCCTTAACACTGGACGGAAGATGATTATAAAGCTTAACAGCATTATATATTATTGAGTTTTTTATCAAATTTGAAGAAGGAATAGGAAGCCTCAAATTGCTATTTTGACGGGTGGATCCAACAATGGTATCATATGTTGATTTATTTTTATGTATCAAACATACTGTTTCAAAAATGTACAAAGATGGGAGAGTGAGGATCTAATGTTTCTTGAATAACCCTCTGCAAGATACTCTGGGAACAACTTTGCAAAGATAACGAACAGCTCGCTTCTGAAGGGTGAAAATCATGTTGAAGTGCTGTTTGTTGCATGTTCCCCAGAAAGATATGCCATACCTGGCATGTGACTCGAATAATGCATAGTAAACAATTTTGGCAGTTGCCATGTCCAATTCATTCGAGACCATACGCAAGGCAAAGCAACTAGAAGATAACTTTTTGCTAAGTTCAAAAACATGATTTTGGAAGTTTAGTTTAGTGTCTACTTGAATTCCTAAAAATTTGTTGGCATTGCAAGATGAGATAAAATTGTTTCCTAAAGGTATATCCTCAGACAGTGAAGTCAATATGTGTATGTTGAATGTCCTCAAGACAGTGAGAGAATATGGTATGTTGAATGTCCTCAAGACAGAAAAAAAATGTAAACATAGTCGAAGTCGAAGTTTCTTGTTCTTCCTGTTGTGTGCGTTATACCCGCTTCGATGTTGTCTCATATAATAGTTGCGAACTCATATGCTTCAGAGGTATCCATGTGGGATGATAGAATACAGAGATATGGTGTGCGGACTGATGTTGTCAATGTATCTCCACTTGCCTATTGTTCTCGTTATATGTCCTTCGAAGTCGTCCTATATGGTCAGTGCGATCGTATCTGCAATAACTGTAGGCATGTCAGATGCTAGAATGCGAAGTTAAAGAATAAACATTGTCGAAGTCGAAGTTTCGTGTTCTTTCTGTTGTAAGCGTTATTTCGATTCAGGAAACACTAGACAATGTCTACCTATGAGATGTATAACCGACTTATTATCAAGATTGATGAATTCGAAGTTCTGGCGAACACGCCGATTTACCGACTTTTGATTGTTGAAATCGAAGTTTCTGGTGGTAATGAAAAAGTAAAGTTCTTCACTCGCATATAATAAGCTGTCATATATACCTGTTGAATGGGCATTTGGGATGCTAGAATGGAAAGTTACGAAGTAAACATAGTCGAATAGCCTGTTGTGTGCGTTATACCCGCTTCGATGTCGTCTCATATGATCGTTGCGAACTTATATGCTCCAGAGGTATCTATGTGAGATGATAGAATACAGAGATACAGTGTGCAGACTGATGTTGTCAGAGTATCTTCACTTGTCAATTATTCTCGTTATATGTCCCACGAAGTCTTCTTATATGGTCAGTGCGATCGTATCTGCTATAGCTGTGGGCATGTCAGATGCAAGAATGCGGAGTAACAGTGTGAGCATAGTCGGGGTCGAAGTTTCTTGTTCTGTCTGTTGTGTGCGTTATACCCGCTTCGATGTCGTCTTATATAATAGTTGCGAACTCATATGTTCCAGAGGTATCCATGTGAGATGATAGCATACAGAGATACGGTATGCGGACTGATGTTGTCGGAGTATCTTCACTTGCCTATTGTTCTCGATATATGTCCTTCGAAGTCGTCTCATATTGTCGGTGCGATCATACCTGCCATTGCTGTAGGCATGTCAGATGCAAAAATTCGGAGTTACAGTGTGAACATAGTCGGAGTCAAAGTTTCTTGTTCTGCCTGTTGTGTGCGTTGAAGCCGCTTCGATGTCGTCTTGAATGATCATTGCGAACTACCATGCTACAAAGGTATTCATGTGAGATGTTACAATACAGAGATACAATGTGCAGACTGATGTCGAAGTATCTTCACTTGTCAATTGTCCTCATTATATGTTCCTCGAAGTCATCTTATATGGTGAGTGCGATCGTATCTGCTATTGCTGTAGGCATGTTAGATGCTAGAATGCGGAGTTACAGTGTAAGCATAGTCGAGGTCGAAGTTTCTTGTTTTGCCTGTTGTGTGCGTTATACCCGCTTCGATGTCGTCTCATATAGTAGTTGCGGACTCATATGCTCCAGAGGTATTCATGTGAGATGATAAAATACAAAGATACGGTATGCGGACTGATGTCGGAGTATCTTCACTTGCCTATTGTTATCGTTGTATGTCCTTCGAAGTCGTCCTATATGGTCAGTGCGATCGTATCTGCAATAACTGTAGGCATGTCAGATGCAAAAATGCGAAGTTACAGTGGAAACACAGTCGAAGTCGAAGTTTCTTGCTCTCCCTGTTGTTAACGTTATTTTGATTCAGAAAACGCTAGACAATGTCTACCTATGAGATGTATAACCGACTTATTATCAAGATTGATAAATTCGAAGTTTTGGCGAACACGCCGGTTTACCGACTCTTGATTGTTTAAATCGGAGTTTTTGTTGGATATGAAAAAGTATAGTTCTCCACTCGCATATAATGAGCTGTCATATATACTTCTTGAATGAGCATTCTAGATGCTAGAATGCAAAGTTACAAAGTAAACATAGTCGAAGTCAGAGTTTCTTTTTCTGCCTGTTGTGTGCGTTATACCCGATTCGATGTCAACTCATATGATCGTTGCGAACTACCATGCTCCAAAGGTATCCATGTGACATGATACAATACAGAGATACAGTGTGCAGACTGATGGTCTCAAAGTATCTTCACTTGCCTATTGCACTCGTTATATGTCCTTCGAAGTCATCTTATACGGTCAGTGCGATCGTTTCTACTATAGTTATAGGTATGTCAGATTCTAGAATGTGAAGTTACAGTGTAAACATAGTCGGAGTCGAAGTTTCTTGTTCTTTCTGTTGTGTGCGTTATACCCACTTCGATGTCGTCTTATATGATCGTTGCGAACATATATGCTACAGAGGTATCTATGTGAGATGATATAATACAGAGATACAGTGTGCAGACTGATGTCGTCGAACTAACTTCACTCGTCTATTGTTCTCGTTATATGTCCTTCGGAGTCGTCTTATTTGGTCAGTGCGATCGTATCTATTATAGCTTCAAGCATGTCAGATGCTGGAATGCTAAGTTACAGTTTAAACATAGTCGTAGTCGAAGTTTCTTGTTCTGCCTGTTGTGTGCGTTATACTTGCTTCGATGTTGTCTTATATGATCGTTGCGAACATATATGCTACAGAGGTATCTATGTGAGATGATACAATACAGAGATACAGTGTGCAGACTGATGTCGAAGTTTCTTCACTCGCCTATTGTTCTCGTTATATGTCCTCTGAAGTCGTACTATATGGTCATTGCGATCGTATCTGCTTTAACTGTAGGCATGTCAGATGCTTGAATTCAAAGTTACAGTGTAAATATAGTCGAAGTTTCTTGTTCTGCCTGTTGTGTACGTTATACCCGTTTTGATGTCGTCTCATATGATCGATGCGAACTGATATGCTCCAGAGGTATCTATGTGAGATGAAAAAATTCAGAGATACAGTGTGCAGACTGATGATGTCGAAGTATCCTTACTTGGTTATTAATCTCGTTATATGTCTTTCAAAGTCTTTCTTTATGGTCAGTGCGATCGTATTTGTTTTATCTGTAGGCATGTCAGATGATAGAATTCAGAGCCACAGTGTAAACATAGTCGAAGTATTTTGTTCTCCCTGTTTAATGCGTCATTTCCGTTTCGATATCGTCTCAAATGATCGATGCGAACTGATTTGCTCCAAAGCTATCTATGTGAGATGATAGAATACAGAGATACAGTGTGCTGACTGATGTTGTCAAAGTATCTTTATTTGTCTATTGTTCTCTCTATGAGTCCTTCAAAGTCGTCTCATATGGTCAGTGCCATCGCATCTGCTATAACTTTATTCATGTCAGATGCTAGAATGCAGAGTTACAGTGTAGACATAGTCGAAGTCGAAGTTTCTTGTTCTGCTCGTTGTGTGCGTAACCCGATTTGATGTCGTCACATATGATCGTTGCGAACTACCATGCTACAAAGGTATTTATGTGAGATGTGATAATACAGAAATACAGTGTGCAGACTGATGTCGAAGTATCTTTACTTGTCAATTGTTCTCGTTATATGTCGCTCAAAGTCGTCTCATATGGTCAGTGCGATCGTATCTGCTATAGCTGTAGACATGTCAGATGCTAGAATGTGGAGTTACAGTATAAGAATTGTCGGGGTCGAAGTTTCTTGTTCTGGCTGTTGTGTGCGTTATACATGCTTCGATGTCGTCTTATATAATGGTTGCGAACTCATATGCCCCAGAGGTATCCATGTGAGATGATAGAATACAGAGATACGGTGTGTGGACTGATAATGTCTAAGAATCTCCACTTGCCTATTGTTCTCGTTATATGTCCTTCGAAGTCGTCCCATATGGTCAGAGCGATCGTATCTGCAATTACTGTAGGCATGTCAGATGCTAGAATGCGAATTTGAAGTATAAACATAGTCGAAGTCGAAGTTTCTTGTTTCCCCTGTTGTAAGCGTTATCTTGATTCAGGAAACACTAGACAATGTTTACCTATTAGATGTATAACCGACTTATTATCAAGATTGGGAGTTTTGGCGAACACGCCGATTTTCCGAATCTTGATTGTTGGAATCGAAGTTTTTGGTGGATATGAAAAAGTATAGTACTTCACTCACATATGATGAGCTCTCATATATACTTCTCAAATGGGCCTTCGAGATGCTAGAATGCAAAGTTACAAAGTAAACATAATCGAAGTCGAAGTTTCTTGTTCTTCCTGTTGTGTGCGTTATACCCGCTTCGATGTCGTCTCATATAATAGTTGCGAACTCATATGCTCTAGAGGTATCCATGTGAGATGAAAGAATATAGAGATACGGTGTGCGGACTGATGTTGTCGAAGTATCTCCACTTGCCTATTGTTCTCGTTATATGTCCTTCGAAGTCGTCCTACATGGTCAGTGCGATCATATCTGCAATTACTGTAGGCATGTCAGATGCTAGAATGCGAAGTTAAAGTATAAACATTGTCGAAGTCAAAATTTCTTGTTCTCCCTGTTGTAAGCGTTATTTCGATTCAGGAAACACTGGACAATGTCTACCTATGAGATGTATAATCGACTTATTATCAAGATTGATGAATTCGAAGTTTTGGCGAACACGCCGATTTACCGACTTTTGATTGTTGGAATACATACATACATACATAGTCGAAGTTTCTTGTTCTGCCTGATGTGTGCGTTATACCCGTTTTGATGTCGTCTCATATGACGGTGCGAACTGATTTGCTCCAGAGGAATCCATGTAAGGTGGTAGAATACAGAGATACAGTGTGCAGACTGATGTTCTCGAAGTATCTTCACTTTCCTATTGTACTCGTTATATGTCCTTCGAAGTCATCTTATATGGTCAGTGCGATCGTATCTACTATAGCTATAGGCATGTCAGATTCTAGAATGTGAAGTCACAGTGTAAACATAGTCGGAGTCGAAGTTTCTTGTTCTGCCTGTTGTGTGCGTTATACCCGCTTCGATGTCGTCTTATACGACCGTTGCGAGCATATATGCTACAGAGGTATCTATGTGAGATGAGAGAATACAGAGATGCTAGAATGCGAAGTTCCGGTGTGAACATAGTCGAAGTCGAAGTTTCTTGTTCTCCCTGTTGTAAGCGTTATTTTTATTCAGGGAACACTAGACATTGTCTACCTATAAGATGTATAACTGACTTATTATCAAGATTGATAAATTCGAAGTTTTGGCGAACACGCCGGTTCACCGACTCTTGATTTTTGGAATCGAAGTTTTTAGTAGATATGAAAGACTCGCTAATAATGAGCTGTCATATATACTCTTTGAATGAGCATTTGTGATGCTAGAATGCAAAGTTACGAAATAAACATAGTCGAAGTCGACGTTTCTCGTTCTGCCTGTTGTGTTCGTTTTATCCGCCTCGATGTCATCTCATATGATCGTTGCGAACTTATATGCTCCAGAGGTATCTATGTGATATAATAGGATACAGAGATACAGTGTGCAGACTGATGTTGTCAAAGTATATTCACTTGCCTATTGTTCTCGTTATATGTCCTTCGGAGTCGTCTTATATGATCAGTGCGATCGTCAGATGCTGGAATGCAAAGTTACAGAGTAAACATAGTCGAAGTCAAAGTTTCTTGTTCTGCCTGTTGTGTGCGTTATTCCCGATACGATGTCGACTCATAGTATGATCGTTGCGAACTACCATGCTCCAAAGGTATCCATGTGAGATGATAGAATGAAGAGATACAGTGTGCAGACTGATGTTGTCAAAGTATCTTCACTTGCCTATTGTTCTCGTTATATGTCCTCCGAAGTCGTCTTATATGGTCAGTGCGATCGTACCTGCTATTGCTGTAGGTATGTCAGATGCAAAAATGCGGAGTCACAGTGTAAACATAGTCAGAGTCGAAGTTTCTTGTTCTGCCTGTTGTGTGCGTTATACCCGCTTCGATGTCGTCTTATATGATGTCGTCTTATATGATCGTTGCGAACATATATGCTCCAGAGGTATCTATGTGAGATAAAAGAATACAGAGATACAGTGTGCAGACTGATGTTGTCGAAGTATCTAACTTGCCTATTCTTCTCGTTATATGTCCTTCGATGTCGTCCGATATAGCCAGTGCAATAATCAGCAATAACTGTAGGCATTTCAGATGCTAGAATGCAAAGTTACAGTGTATACATAGTCGAAGTCGAAGTCGTTCTGCCTGATGTGTGCGTTATACCCGTTTTGATGTCGTCTCATATGATCGATGCGAACTGATATGCTCCAAAGTAATCCTTGTAAGGTGATAGAATACAGAGATACAGTGTGCAGACTGATGTTCTCGAAGTATCTTCACTTGCCTATTGTACTCGTTATATGTCCTTCGAAGTCATCTTATATGGTCAGTGCGATCGTATCTACTATAGCTATAGGCATGTCAGATTCTAGAATGTGAAGTTACAGTGTAAACATAGTCGGAGTCGAAGCTCCTTGTTCTGCCTGTTGTGTGCGTTATACCCGCTTCGATGTCGTCTCATATGATCGATGCGAACTGATATGCTCCAAAGTAATCCTTGTAAGGTGTGTTTAAAAAAGTGTGTTTAAAAGTGTTTTTAACCGCCAGCTTAGTTGCAAAGCAACCCTCGAAAGTCAGAGACTTGTGTGAGTTAAGAAGACGGGGACCTTAGCTTTTTAAGTGTCATCCGAAGCACTACTCGGCTGGTAACCGTGGACAGTCCAAAGGATTGATATCTAGGTACCAAGAATGTTGGGTTGGCCACCTATCTCCTCCCGCCCAACGAAACTACCGAAAATTAATTCAGTGCTCGCGCCGGGGATCGAACCCGGACCGCCTGGGCAACAGCCAGCGACTCTACGCTCACGGCCACCAGCCCAGGTGATAGAATACAGAGATACAGTGTGCAGACTGATGTTCTCGAAGTATCTTCACTTGCCTATTGTACTCGTTATATGTCCTTCGAAGTCATCTTATATGGTCAGTGCGATCGTATCTACTATAGCTATAGGCATGTCAGATTCTAGAATGTGAAGTTACAGTGTAAACATAGTCGGAGTCGAAGCTCCTTGTTCTGCCTGTTGTGTGCGTTATACCCGCTTCGATGTCGTCCCATATGATCGTTGCGAGCATATATGCTACAGAGGTATCTATGTGAGATGCTACAATACAGAGATGAAATGTGCAGACTGATGTTGTCGAACTATCTTCACTTGCCTATTGTTCTTGTTATATGTCCTTCGAAGTCGTCTCATTTTTTCAGTGCGATCGTATCTGCTATACCTTCAAGCATGTCAGACGCTGGAATAATAAGTTACAGTGTGAACATAGTCGGAGTCAAAGTTTCTTGTTCTGCCTGTTGTGTGCGTTATACATGCTTCGATGTCGTCTTAAATGATCGTTGCGAACATATATGCTACAGAGGTATCTATGTGAGATGATACAATACACAGTGTGCAGACTGATGTTGTCGAAGTACCTTCACTTGCCTATTGTTCTCTTTATATGTTTTCTGAAGTCATCCTATATGGTCAGTGCGATCGTATCTGCTATAACTGTAGGCATTTTAGATGCTAGAATGCAAAGTTACAGTGTAAATATAGTCGAAGTCGAAGTTTCTTGTTCTGCCTATTGTGTGCGTTATACCCGCTTCGATGTCGTCTTATATAATAGTTGCGAACTCATATGCTCCAGAGGTATCCATGTGAGATGATGGAATATAGAGATACTGTGTGCGGACTGATGTTGTCGGAGTATCGTCACTTGGCTATTGTTCTCGTTATATGTCCTTCGAAGTCGTCCTATGTGGTCAGTGCGATCGTATCTGCAATTATTGTAGGCATGTCAGATGCTAGAATGCGAAGTTACTGTGTGAACATAGTCGAAGTCGAAGTTTCTTGTTCTACCTGTTGTGAGCGTTATTTTGATTCAGGAAACACTAGACAATGTCTACCTATAAGATGTATAACTGACTTATTATCAAGATTGATAAATTCGAAGTTTTGGCGAACACGCCGGTTCACCGACTCTTGATTTTTGGAATCGAAGTTTTTAGTAGATATGAAAGACTCGCTAATAATGAGCTGTCATATATACTCTTTGAATGAGCATTTGTGATGCTAGAATGCAAAGTTACGAAATAAACATAGTCGAAGTCGACGTTTCTCGTTCTGCCTGTTGTGTTCCTTTTATCCGCTTCGATGTCATCTCATATGATCGTTGCGAACTTATATGCTCCAGAGGTATCTATGTGATATGATAGGATACAGAGATACAGTGTGCAGACTGATGTTGTCAAAGTATATTCACTTGCCTATTGTTCTCGTTATATGTCCTTCGGAGTCGTCTTATATGATCAGTGCGATCGTCAGATGCTGGAATGCAAAGTTACAGAGTAAACATAGTCAAAGTCAAAGTTTCTTGTTCTGCCTGTTGTGTGCGTTATTCCCGATACGATGTCGACTCATAATATGATCGTTGCGAACTACCATGCTCCAAAGGTATCCATGTGAGATGATAGAATAAAGAGATACAGTGTGCAGACTGATGTTGTCAAAGTATCTTCACTTGCCTATTGTTCTCGTTATATGTCCTTCGAAGTCGTCTTATATGGTCAGTGCGATCGTACCTGCTATTGCTGTAGGTATGTCAGATGCAAAAATGCGGAGTCACAGTGTAAACATAGTCGGAGTCGAAGTTTCTTGTTCTGCCTGTTGTGTGCGTTATACCTGCTTCGATGTCGTCTAATATGATGTCGTCTTATATGATCGTTGCGAACATATATGCTTCAGAGGTATCTATGTGAGATGAAAGAATACAGAGATACAGTGTGCAGACTGATGTTGTCGAAGTATCTAACTTGCCTATTCTTCTCGTTATATGTCCTTCGAAGTCGTCCGATATAGCCAGTGCAATAATCAGCAATAACTGTAGGCATTTCAGATGCTAGAATGCAAAGTTACAGTGTATACATAGTCGAAGTCGAAGTCGTTCTGCCTGATGCGTGCGTTATACCCGTTTTGATGTCGTCTCATATGATCGATGCGAACTGATATGCTCCAAAGTAATCCTTGTAAGGTGATAGAATACAGAGATACAGTGTGCAGACTGATGTTCTCGAAGTATCTTCACTTGCCTATTGTACTCGTTATATGTCCTTCGAAGTCATCTTATATGGTCAGTGCGATCGTATCTACTATAGCTATAGGCATGTCAGATTATAGAATGTGAAGTTACAGTGTGAACATAGTCGGAGTCGAAGCTCCTTGTTCTGCCTGTTGTGTGCGTTATACCCGCTTCGATGTCGTCCCATATGATCGTTGCGAGCATATATGCTACAGAGGTATCTATGTGAGATGCTACAATACAGAGATGAAATGTGCAGACTGATGTTGTCGAACTATCTTCACTTGCCTATTGTTCTTGTTATATGTCCTTCGAAGTCGTCTCATTTTTTCAGTGCGTTCGTATCTGCTATACCTTCAAGCATGTCAGACGCTGGAATAATAAGTTACAGTGTGAACATAGTCGGAGTCGAAGTTTCTTGTTCTGCCTGTTGTGTGCGTTATACATGCTTCGATGTCGTCTTAAATGATCGTTGCGAACATATATGCTACAGAGGTATCTATGTGAGATGATACAATACACAGTGTGCAGACTGATGTTGTCGAAGTACCTTCACTTGCCTATTGTTCTCTTTACATGTTTTCTGAAGTCATCCTATATGGTCAGTGCGATCGTATCTGCTCTAACTGTAGGCATTTTAGATGCTAGAATGCAAAGTTACAGTGTAAATATAGTCGAAGTCGAAGTTTCTTGTTCTGCCTATTGTGTGCGTTATACCCGCTTCGATGTCGTCTTATATAATAGTTGCGAACTCATATGCTCCAGAGGTATCCATGTGAGATGATGGAATATAGAGATACTGTGTGCGGACTGATGTTGTCGGAGTATCGTCACTTGGCTATTGTTCTCGTTATATGTCCTTCGAAGTCGTCCTATGTGGTCAGTGCGATCGTATCTGCAATTATTGTAGGCATGTCAGATGCTAGAATGCGAAGTTACTGTGTGAACATAGTCGAGGTCGAAGTTTCTTGTTCTACCTGTTGTGAGCGTTATTTTGATTCAGGAAACACTAGACAATGTCTACCTATATGATGTATAACTGACTTATTATCAAGATTGATAAATTCGAAGTTTTGGCGAACACGCCGGTTCACCGACTCTTGATTTTTGGAATCGAAGTTTTTAGTAGATATGAAAGACTCGCTAATAATGAGCTGTCATATATACTCTTTGAATGAGCATTTGTGATGCTAGAATGCAAAGTTACGAAATAAACATAGTCGAAGTCGACGTTTCTCGTTCTGCCTGTTGTGTTCCTTTTATCCGCTTCGATGTCATCTCATATGATCGTTGCGAACTTATATGCTCCAGAGGTATCTATGTGATATGATAGGATACAGAGATACAGTGTGCAGACTGATGTTGTCAAAGTATATTCACTTGCCTATTGTTCTCGTTATATGTCCTTCGGAGTCGTCTTATATGATCAGTGCGATCGTCAGATGCTGGAATGCAAAGTTACAGAGTAAACATAGTCGAAGTCAAAGTTTCTTGTTCTGCCTGTTGTGTGCGTTATTCCCGATACGATGTCGACTCATAATATGATCGTTGCGAACTACCATGCTCCAAAGGTATCCATGTGAGATGATAGAATAAAGAGATACAGTGTGCAGACTGATGTTGTCAAAGTATCTTCACTTGCCTATTGTTCTCGTTATATGTCCTTCGAAGTCGTCTTATATGGTCAGTGCGATCGTACCTGCTATTGCTGTAGGTATGTCAGATGCAAAAATGCGGAGTCACAGTGTAAACATAGTCGGAGTCGAAGTTTCTTGTTCTGCCTGTTGTGTGCGTTATACCTGCTTCGATGTCATCTTATATGATGTCGTCTTATATGATGTCGTCTTATATGATCGTTGCGAACATATATGCTTCAGAGGTATCTATGTGAGATGAAAGAATACAGAGATACAGTGTGCAGACTGATGTTGTCGAAGTATCTAACTTGCCTATTCTTCTCGTTATATGTCCTTCGAAGTCGTCCGATATAGCCAGTGCAATAATCAGCAATAACTGTAGGCATTTCAGATGCTAGAATGCAAAGTTACAGTGTATACATAGTCGAAGTCGAAGTCGTTCTGCCTGATGCGTGCGTTATACCCGTTTTGATGTCGTCTCATATGATCGATGCGAACTGATATGCTCCAAAGTAATCCTTGTAAGGTGATAGAATACAGAGATACAGTGTGCAGACTGATGTTCTCGAAGTATCTTCACTTGCCTATTGTACTCGTTATATGTCCTTCGAAGTCATCTTATATGGTCAGTGCGATCGTATCTACTATAGCTATAGGCATGTCAGATTCTAGAATGTGAAGTTACAGTGTAAACATATTCGGAGTCGAAGCTCCTTGTTCTGCCTGTTGTGTGCGTTATACCCGCTTCGATGTCGTCCCATATGATCGTTGCGAGCATATATGCTACAGAGGTATCTATGTGAGATGCTACAATACAGAGATGAAATGTGCAGACTGATGTTGTCGAACTATCTTCACTTGCCTATTGTTCTTGTTATATGTCCTTCGAAGTCGTCTCATTTTTTCAGTGCGATCGTATCTGCTATACCTTCAAGCATGTCAGACGCTGGAATAATAAGTTACAGTGTGAACATAGTCGGAGTCAAAGTTTCTTGTTCTGCCTGTTGTGTGCGTTATACATGCTTCGATGTCGTCTTAAATGATCGTTGCGAACATATATGCTACAGAGGTATCTATGTGAAATGATACAATACACAGTGTGCAGACTGATGTTGTCGAAGTACCTTCACTTGCCTATTGTTCTCTTTATATGTTTTCTGAAGTCATCCTATATGGTCAGTGCGATCGTATCTGCTATAACTGTAGGCATTTTAGATGCTAGAATGCAAAGTTACAGTGTAAATATAGTCGAAGTCGAAGTTTCTTGTTCTGCCTATTGTGTGCGTTATACCCGCTTCGATGTCGTCTTATATAATAGTTGCGAACTCATATGCTCCAGAGGTATCCATGTGAGATGATAGAATACAGAGATACTGTGTGCGGACTGATGTTGTCGGAGTATCGTCACTTGGCTATTGTTCTCGTTATATGTCCTTCGAAGTCGTCCTATGTGGTCAGTGCGATCGTATCTGCAATTATTGTAGGCATGTCAGATGCTAGAATGCGAAGTTACTGTGTGAACATAGTCGAAGTCGAAGTTTCTTGTTCTACCTGTTGTGAGCGTTATTTTGATTCAGGAAACACTAGACAATGTCTACCTATAAGATGTATAACCGACTTATTATCAAGATTGATAAATTCGAAGTTCTGGCGAACACGCCGGTTTACCGACTCTTGATTGTTGGAATCGAAGTTTTTGGTGGATATGAAATAGTATGGTACTCCACTCACATATAATGCGAAGTTACAGAGGAAACATAGTCGAAGTTTCTTGTTCTGCCTGTTGTGTGCGTTATACTCGCTTCGATGTCGTCTGATATGATCGTTGCGAACTTATATACTCCAGAGGTATCTATGTGAAATGATAGAATACTGAGATACAGTGTGCAGATTGATGTTGTCAAAGTATCTCCACTTGCCTATTGTTCTCGTTATATGTCCTTCGAAGTCGTCTTGTATGGTCAGTGCGATCGTCAGATGCTGGAATGCGAAGTTACAGAGTAAACATAGTCGAAGTCAAAGTTTCTTGTTCTGCCTGTTGTGTGCGTTATTCCCGATTCGATGTCAATTCATATGATCGTTGCAAACTACCATGCTCCAAAGGTATCCATGGGAGATGATAGAATACAGAGATACAGTGTGCAGACTGATGTTCTCGATGTATCTTCACTTGCCTATTGTACACTTCATATGACCTTCGAAGTCATCTTATATGGTCAGTGCGATCGTTTCAGATTCTAGAATGTGAAGTTACAGTGTGAACATAGTCGGAGTCGAAATTTCTTGTTTTGCCTGTTGTGTGCGTTATACCCGCTTCGATGTCGTCTAATATGATCGTTGCGAACATATATGCTACAGAGGTATCTATGTGAGATGATACAATACAGAGATGAAGTGTGCAGACTGATGTTGTCGAACTATCTCCACTTGCCTATTGTTCTTGTTATATGTCCTTCGAAGTCGTCTCATTTTCTCAGTGCTATACCTTCAAGCATGTCAGACGCTGGAATACTAAGTTACAGTGTAAACAAAGTCGAAGTCAAAGTTTCTTGTTCTGCCTGTTGTGTGCGTTATACATGCTTCGATGTCGTCTTGAATGATCGTTGCGAACATATATGCTACAGAGGTATCTATGTGAGATGATAAAATACAGAGATACAGTGTGCAGACTGTTGTTGTCGAAGTATCTTCACTTGCCTATTGTTCTCGTTATATGTTTTCTGATGTCGTCCTATATGGTCAGTGCGATCGTATCTGCTATAACTGTAGGCATGTCGGATGCTAGAATGCAAAGTAACAGTGTAAATATAGTCGGAATCGAAGTTTCTAGTATTGAGGCGAACTGATATGCTCCAGAGGTATCTATGTGAGATGAAAGATACAAAGATACAGTGTGCAGACTGATGTTGTCGGAGTACCCTCACTTGCCTATTAATCCCGTTATATGTCCTTCAAAGTCTTTCTATATGGTCAGTGCGATCGTATCTGTTTCAACTGTAGGCATGTCAGATAAAAGAATTCAGAGCCACAGTGTATACACAGTCGAAGTTTCTTGGTCTCCCTGTTTTATGCGTCATTTCCGTTTTGATGTCGTCTAAAATGATCGTTGCGAACTGATATGCTCCAAAGGTATCCATGTGAGATGATTGAATACAGAGAGAGGAGAGATATAGTGTGCGGACTGATGTTGTCGTTGTGATGGTCAGTGCGATTGTATCTACTATAGCTATAGGCATGTCAGATTCTAGAATGTGAAGTCACAGTGGAAACATAGTCGGAGTCAAAGTTTCTTGTTCTGCCTGTTGTGTGCGTTATACCCGCTTCGATGTCGTCCTATATGATCGTTGCGAACATATATGCTACAGAGGTATCTATGTGAGAAGATACAATACAGAGATGAAGTATGCGGACTGATGATGTCGAACTATCTCCACTTGCCTATTGTTCTCGTTATATATCCTTCGAAGTCGTCTCATTCCCTCAGTGCGATCGTATCTGCTATACCTTCAAGCATGTCAGACGCTGGAATACTAAGTTACAGTGTAAACATAGTCGGATTCGCGGAATTTCTAGTGCTGCCTGTTGTGTGCGTTATTCATGCTTCGATGTTGTCTTAAATGATCGTTGCGAACATATATGCTACAGAGGTATCTATGTGAGATGATACAATACAGAGATACAGTGTGCAGACTGATGTTGTCGAAGTATCTCCACTTGCCTATTGTTCTCGTTATATGTTTTCTGAAGTCATCTTATATGGTCAGTGCGATCGTATCTGCTATAACTGTAGGCATGTCAGATGCTAGAATGCAAAGTTACAGTGTGAATATAGTCGAGTCCGAAGATTCTAGTTCTGCCTCTTGTGTGCGTTATACCCGTTTCGATGTCGTCTCATATGATCGATGCGAACTGATATGCTCCAAAGGTATCCATGTGAGATGATAGAATACAGAGATATAGTGTGCGGACTGATGTTGTCGTTGTGATAGTCAGTGCGATCGCATCTGCTATAACTGTAGGCATGTCAGATGCTAAAATGCAAAATTACAGTGTAGACATAGTCGAAGTCAAAGTTTCTTGTTCTGCCTGTTGTGTGCGTTATACCCGATTTGATGTCTTCTCATAATATGATCGTTGCGAACTACCATGCTACAAAGTTATTCATGTGAGATGTCACAATACAGAGATACAGTGTGCAGACTGATGTCGAAGTATCTTCACATGTCAATTGTTCTCGTTATATGTCCTTCGAAGTCGTCTTATATGGTCAGTGCGATCGTACTTGCTATTATTGTAGGCATGTCAGAAGCAAGAATGCGGAGGTACAGTGTAATCATAGTCGGAGTCGAAGTTCCTTGTTCTGCCTGTTGTATGCGTTATACCCGCTTCGATGTCGTCTCATATGAAATCGTCTAATATGATCGTTGCGAACATATATGGTTCAGAGGTATCTATGAGAGATGAAAGAATACAGAGATGCTAGAATGCGAAGTTTCGGTGTAAACATAGTCGAAGTCAAAGTTTCTTGTGCTCCCTGTTGTAAGCGTTATTTTTATACAGGAAACACTAGACATTGTCTACCTATAAGATGTATAACTGCCTTATTATCAAGATTGATAAATTCGAAGTATTGGCGAACACGCCGGTTTACCGACTCTTGATTGTTAGAATCGAAGTTTTTAGTAGATATGAAAAAGTATAGAACTCCACTCGCATATAATGAGCTGTCATATATTCTTCTTGAATGAGCATTTGAGATGCTAAAATGCAAAGTTACAGAGTAAACAAAGTCGAAGTCGAAGTTTCTCGTTCTGCTTGTTGTGTTCGTTTTATCGGCTTCGATGTATTCTCATATGATCGTTGCGAACTTTTATGCTCCAGAGGTATCTATGTGAGATGATAGAATATTGCCTATTGTCCTCGTTATATGTCCTTCGAAGTCGTCCTATGCGGTCAGTGCGATCGAAACTGCCATAACTGTAGGCATGTCAGATGCTAGAATGCAAAATTACAGTGTATACATAGTCGGAGTCGAAGTTTTTTGTTCTGCCTGTTGTGCGCGTTATTCATGTTTTGATGTCATCTCATATGATCGATGCGAACTGATATGCTCCAGAGAAATTCATGTGAGGTGATAGAATACAGAGATACAGTGTGCAGACTGATGTTGTCGAAGTATCTCCACTTGCCTATTGTACTCGTTATAAATCCTTCGAAGTCATCTCTTATGGTCAGTGAGATCGTATCTACCATAGCTGTAGGCATGTCAGATCCTAGAATGTGAAGTTACAGTGTGAACATATTCGATGTCGAAGTTTCTTTTCTATGTCCTTCAAAGTCAACTTATATGTTCAGTGCGATCGTATCTGCTATAGCTGTAGGCATGTCAGATGCTAGGAAGCAAAGTTACAGTGTAAACATAGTCGAAGTCGAAGTTTCTTGTTCTGCCTGTTGTGTGCGTTATACCCGCTTCGATGTCGTCTTATGTGATCGTTGCAAACATATATGCTCCAGGTATCTATGTGAGATGATAGAATACAGAGATACAGTGTGTGTGCAGACTGATGTTGTCGAAGTATCCTCACTTGCCTATTGCTCTCGTTATAAGTCCCTCAAAGTCGTCTTATATGGTCAGTGCGATTATATCTACTATAGCTGTAGGCATGTAAGATGAACGAATGCGGAGTTACAGTGCAACCAATGTCGGGGTCGAAGGTTCTTGTTCTGCCTGTTGTGTGCGTTATACCCGCACCGATGTCGTCTCATATAAAGTCGTCTCATATGATCGTTGCGAACATATATGCTTCAGAGATATCTATGTGAGATGAAAGAATACAGAGATGCTAGAATGCGAAGTTTCGGTGTAAACATTGTCGAAGTCGAAGTTTCTTGTTCTCCCTGTTGTAAGCGTTATTTTGATTCAGGAAACACTAGACAATGTCTACCTATAAGATGTTTAACCGACTTATTATCATGATTGATAAATTCGAAGTCTTGGCGAACACGCCGGTTTACCGACTCTTGAATGTTGGAATCGAAGTTTTTGGTGGATATGAAAAAGTATAGTACTCCACTCAGATATAATGCAAAGTTACAGAGTGAACATAGTCGAAGTCGAAGTTTCTTGTTTTGCCTGTTGTGTGCGTTATACCCGCATCGATGTCGTCTCATATGATCGTTGCGAACTTATATGCTCCAGAGGTATCTATATGAAATGATAGAATACTGAGATACAGTGTGCAGATTGATTTTGTCAAAGTATGTTCACTTGCCTATTGTTCCCGTTATATGTCCTTCGAAGTCGTCTTATATGGTCAGTGCGATCGTCAGATGCTGGATTGCAAAGTTACAGAGTAAACATAGTCGAAGTCGAAGTTTCTTGTTCTGCCTATTGTGTGCGTTATACCCGCTTCGATGTCGTCTCATATAATAGTTGCGAACTCATATGCTCCAGAGGTATCCATGTGAGATGATAGAATACAGAGATACTGTGTGCGGACTGATGTTGTCGGAGTATCGTCACTTGGCTATTGTTCTCGTTATATGTCCTTCGAAGTCGTCCTATGTGGTCAGTGCGATCGTATCTGCAATTATTGTAGGCATGTCAGATGCTAGAATGCGAAGTTACTGTGTGAACATAGTCGAAGTCGAAGTTCCTTGTTCTACCTGTTGTGAGCGTTATTTTGATTCAGGGAACACTAGACAATGTCTACCTATAAGATGTATAACCGACTTATTATCAAGATTGATAAATTCGAAGTTCTGGCGAACACGCCGGTTTACCGACTCTTGATTGTTGGAATCGAAGTTTTTGGTGGATATGAAAAAGTATGGTACTCCACTCACATATAATGCAAAGTTACAGAGTAAACATAGTCGAAGTTTCTTGTTCTGCCTGTTGTGTGCGTTATACTCGCTTCGATGTCGTCTGATATGATCGTTGCGATTTTATATACTCCAGAGGTATCTATGTGAGATGATAGAATACAGAGATACAGTGTCCAGATTGATGTTGTCAAAGTATCTTCACTTGCCTATTGTTCTCGTTATAGTAATATTCTTTCAATCTGAACTAACTGAAATATTCAACTTGAACTGAACTGCATTGTTCTTTCGAATGACGTTCATTATGTACAATGCATGTCAACTGATTCAGTTCAGTTCAAGTGAAATGTGTCATTTAGTTCAGAATGAAAGAATATCACTTATATGTCCTTCGAAGTCGTCTTATATAGTCAGTGCGATCGTCAGATGCTGGAATGCAAAGTTACAGAGTAAACATAGTCGAAGTCAAAGTTTCTTGTTCTGCCTGTTGTGTGCGTTATTTCCGATTCGATGTCAATTCATATGATCGTTGCAAACTACCATGCTCCAAAGGTATCCATGTGAGATGATAGAATACAGAGATACAGTGTGCAGACTGATGTTCTCGATGTATCTTCACTTGCCTATTGTACACTTCATATGTCCTTCGCAGTCATCTTATATGGTCAGTGCGATCGTTTCAGATTCTAGAATGTGAAGTTACAGTGTGAACATAGTCGGAATCGAAATTTCTTGTTCTGCCTGTTGTGTGCGTTATACCCGCTTCGATGTCGTCTTATATGATCGTTGCGAACATATATGCTACAGAGGTATCTATGTGAGATGATACAATACAGAGATGAAGTGTGCAGACTGATGTTGTCGAACTATCTCCACTTGCCTATTGTTCTTGTTATATGTCCTTCGAAGTCGTTTCATTTTCTCAGTGCGATCGTATCTGCTATACCTTCAAGCATGTCAGACGCTGGAATACTAAGTTACAGTGTAAACAAAGTCGAAGTCAAAGTTTCTTGTTCTGCCTGTTGTGTGCGTTATACATGCTTCGATGTCGTCTTGAATGATCGTTGCGAACATATATGCTACAGAGGTATCTATGTGAGATGATAAAATACAGAGATACAGTGTGCAGACTGATGTTGTCGAAGTATCTCCACTTGCCTATTGTTCTCGTTATATGTTTTCTGATGTCGTCCTATATGGTCAGTGCGATCGTATCTGCTATAACTGTAGGCATGTCAGATGCTAGAATGCAAAGTAACAGTGTGAATATAGTCGGAATCGAAGTTTCTAGTATTGAGGCGAACTGATATGCTCCAGAGGTATCTATGTGAGATGAAAGATACAGAGATACAGTGTGCAGACTGATGTTGTCGGAGTACCCTCACTTGCCTTTCAATCCCGTTATATGTCCTTCAAAGTCTTTCTATATGGTCAGTGCGATCGTATCTGTTTCAACTGTAGGCATGTCAGATAAAAGAATTCAGAGCCACAGTGTATACACAGTCGAAGTTTCTTGGTCTCCCTGTTTCATGCGTCATTTCCGTTTTGATGTCGTCTCAAATGATCGTTGCGAACTGATATGCTCCAAAGGTATCCATGTGAGATGATTGAATACAGAGAGAGGAGAGATATAGTGTGCGGACTGATGTTGTCGTTGTGATGGTCAGTGCGATTGTATCTACTATAGCTATAGGCATGTCAGATTCTAGAATGTGAAGTCACAGTGGAAAAATAGTCGGAGTCAAAGTTTCTTGTTCTGCCTGTTGTGTGCGTTATACCCGCTTCGATGTCGTCCTATATGATCGTTGCGAACATATATGCTACAGAGGTATCTATGTGAGATGATACAATACAGAGATGAAGTATGCGGACTGATGATGTCGAACTATCTCCACTTGCCTATTGTTCTCGTTATATATCCTTCGAAGTCGTCTCATTCCCTCAGTGTGATCGTATCTGCTATACCTTCAAGCATGTCAGACGCTGGAATACTAAGTTACAGTGTAAACATAGTCGGATTCGCGGAATTTCTAGTGCTGCCTGTTGTGTGCGTTATTCATGCTTCGATGTTGTCTTAAATGATCGTTGCGAACTTATATGCTACAGAGGTATCTATGTGAGATGATACAATACAGAGATACAGTGTGCAGACTAATGTTGTCGAAGTATCTCCACTTGCCTATTGTTCTCGTTATATGTTTTCTGAAGTCATGCTATATGGTCAGTGCGATCGTATCTGCTATAACTGTAGGCATGTCAGATGCTAGAATGCAAAGTTACAGTGTAAATATAGTCGAGTCCGAAGATTCTAGTTCTGCCTCTTGTGTGCGTTATACCCGTTTCGATGTCGTCTCATATGATCGATGCGAACTGATATGCTCCAAAAGTATCCATGTGAGATGATAGAATACAGAGATATAGTGTGCGGACTGATGTTGTCGTTGTGATAGTCAGTGCGATCGCATCTGCTATAACTGTAGGCATGTCAGATGCTAAAATGCAAAGTTACAGTGTAGACATAGTCGAAGTCAAAGTTTCTTGTTCTGCCTGTTGTGTGCGTTATACCCGATTTGATGTCTTCTCATAATATGATCGTTGCGAACTACCATGCTACAAAGTTATTCATGTGAGATGTCACAATACAGAGATACAGTGTGCAGACTGATGTCGAAGTATCTTCACTTGTCAATTGTTCTCGTTATATGTCCTTCGAAGTCGTCTTATATGGTCAGTGCGATCGTACCTGCTATTATTGTAGGCATGTCAGAAGCAAGAATGCGGAGGTACAGTGTAATCATAGTCGGAGTCGAAGTTCCTTGTTCTGCCTGTTGTGTGCGTTATACCCGCTTCGAAGTCGTCTCATATGAAATCGTCTAATATGATCGTTGCGAACATATATGGTTCAGAGGTATCTATGTGAGATGAAAGAATACAGAGATGCTAGAATGCGGAGTTTCGGTGTAAACATAGTCGAAGTGAAAGTTTCTTGTGCTCCCTGATGTAAGCGTTATTTTTATACAGGAAACACTAGACATTGTCTACCTATAAGATGTATAACTGCCTTATTATCAAGATTGATAAATTCGAAGTTTTGGCGAACACGCCGGTTTACCGACTCTTGATTGTTGGAATCGAAGTTTTTAGTAGATATGAAAAAGTATTGAACTCCACTCGCATATAATGAGCTGTCATATATTCTCCTTGAATGAGCATTTGAGATGCTAAAATGCAAAGTTACAGAGTAAACAAAGTCGAAGTCGAAGTTTCTCGTTCTGCTTGTTGTGTTCGTTTTATCGGCTTCGATGTATTCTCATATGATCGTTGCGAACTTTTATGCTCCAGAGGTATCTATGTGAGATGATAGAATATTGCCTATTGTCCTCGTTATATGTCCTTCGAAGTCGTCCTATGCGGTCAGTGCGATCGAAACTGCCATAACTGTAGGCATGTCAGATGCTAGAATGCAAAATTACAGTGTATACATAGTCGGAGTCGAAGTTTTTTGTTCTGCCTGTTGTGCGCGTTATTCATGTTTTGATGTCATCTCATATGATCGATGCGAACTGATATGCTCCAGAGAAATTCATGTGAGGTGATAGAATACAGAGATACAGTGTGCAGACTGATGTTGTCGAAGTATCTCCACTTGCCTATTGTACTCGTTATAAATCCTTCGAAGTCATCTCTTATGGTCAGTGAGATCGTATCTACCATAGCTGTAGGCATGTCAGATCCTAGAATGTGAAGTTACAGTGTGAACATATTCGATGTCGAAGTTTCTCTTCTATGTCCTTCAAAGTCAACTTATATGTTCAGTGCGATCGTATCTGCTATAGCTGTAGGCATGTCAGATGCTAGAAAGCAAAGTAACAGTGTAAACATAGTCGAAGTCGAAGTTTCTGCGTTATACCCGCTTCGATGTCGTCTTATGTGATCGTTGCAAACATATATGCTCCAGGTATCTATGTGAGATGATAGAATACAGAGATACAGTGTGTGTGCGAACTGATGTTGTCGAAGTATCCTCACTTGCCTATTGCTCTCGTTATAAGTCCCTCAAAGTCGTCTTATATGGTCAGTGCGATCATATCTACTATAGCTGTAGGCATGTAAGATGAACGAATGCGGAGTTACAGTGCAACCAATGTCGGGGTCGAAGGTTCTTGTTCTGCCTGTTGTGTGCGTTATACCCGCTCCGATGTCGTCTCATATGAAGTCGTCTTATATGATCGTTGCGAACATATATGCTTCAAAGGTATCTATGTGAGATGAAAGAATACAGAGATGCTAGAATGCGAAGTTTCGGTGTAAACATTGTCGAAGTCGAAGTTTCTTGTTCTCCTTGTTGTAAGCGTTATTTTGATTCAGGAAACACTAGACAATGTCTACCTATAAGATGTTTAACCGACTTATTATCATGATTGATAAATTCGAAGTCTTGGCGAACACGCCGGTTTACCGACTCTTGAATGTTGGAATCGAAGTTTTTGGTGGATATGAAAAAGTATAGTACTCCACTCAGATATAATGCAAAGTTACAGAGTGAACATAGTCGAAGTCGAAGTTTCTTGTTTTGCCTGTTGTGTGCGTTATACCCGCATCGATGTCGTCTCATATGATCGTTGCGAACTTATATGCTCCAGAGGTATCTATATGAAATGATAGAATACTGAGATACAGTGTGCAGATTGATTTTGTCAAAGTATCTTCACTTGCCTATTGTTCCCGTTATATGTCCTTCGAAGTCGTCTTTCATGGTCAGTGCGATCGTCAGATGCTGGATTGCAAAGTTACAGAGTAAACATAGTCGAAGTCAAAGTTTCTTGTTCTGCCTGTTGTGTGCGTTATTCCCGATTCGATGTCAACTCAAATGATCGTTGCGAACTACCATGCCCCAAAGGTATCCATGTGAGATGATAGAATACAGAGATACAGTGTGCAGATTGATGTTGTCAAAGTATCTTCACTTGTCTATTGTTCTCGTTATATGTCCTTCGAAGTCGTCTTATATGGTCAGTGCGATCGTCAGATGCTGGAATGCAAAGTTACGGAGTAAACATAGTCGAAGTCAAAGTTTCTTGTTCTGCCTATTGTGTGCGTTATATCTGCTTCGATGTCGTCTTATATGATCGTTGCGAACTTATATGCTCCAGAGGTATCTATGTGAAATGATAAAATACGGAAATACAGTGTGCAGACTGATGTTGTCAAAGTATCTTCACTTGAATATTGTTCTCGTTATATGTTCTTCGAAGTCGTCCTATATGGTCAGTGCAATCGAATCAGCAATAACTGTAGGCATATCAGATGCTAGAATGCAAAGTTACAGTGTATACATAGTCGAAGTCGAAGTTTCTTGTTCTGCCTGATGTGTGCGTTATACCCGTTGTGCTGTCGTCTTATATGATCGATGCGAACTTATATGCTCCAGAGGAATCCATGTAAGGTGATAAAATACAGAAATACAGTGTGCAGACTGATGTTCTCGAAGTATCTTCACATGCCTATTGTACACTTTATATGTCCTTCGAAGTCATCTCATATGGTCAGTGCGATCGTATCTACCATGGCTATAGGCATGTCAGATTCTAGTATGTGAAGTTACAGTGTAACATAGTCAGAGTCGAAATTTCTTGTTCTGCCTGTTGTGTGCGTTATACCCGCTTCGATGTCGTCTTATATGATCGTTGCGAACATATATGCTACAGAGGTATCTATGTGAGATGATACAATACAGAGATGGAGTGTGCAGACTGATATTGTCGAACTATCTCCATTTGCCTATTGTTCTCGTTATATATCTTTCGAAGTCGTCTCATTTTTTCAGTGCGATCGTATCTGCTATACCTTCAAGCATGTCAGACGCTGGAATACTAAGTTCTGCAGTTTCTGTCTGACAGTTTTGAAGAGCAGAATGAACAAATAAAAAAGTCTCTTGTAGAAATCAAGGAACTCAAGGACGAAAATCGAAAACTGAAAAAAGAAGTACAAACGATGGAAGAGAGGCTGAATTATATTGAACAAAAGGATAAAATGAAGAACATAGTTGTATCTGGAATACCCAAGCAAGAAGAAGAAGTCAGCGAAACCATGAAAAAACTTTTCAAAGCCATGAAAGTGCAGATTAATGATGGTGATGTTCTGGAAACCTTTCGGCTGAATTCCAATGAAGATGCACCCATTCTACTGAAACTAAAAAATATGGAGGAGAAAAATACACTGATGTCAAAAATTAGGGATCTTAAAGGAATCAAACTGAATGAATGTGGTTTGTCTGGAGGAAATAAAAGTATTTATTTTAATGGAGATCTTACAAGACAAAACCAACTTCTTTTCAAAAAAGCAAGGGAGTTAAAAAAAAAAAGAAATATAACAAAGCATATGTCTCAAATGGAAAAATCTATTTGAAGAAGAATGAGAACGATAGACCAATAAGAATCACAAGTGAGACAGACCTAGAGCAGATGTGATAATTGGAAAAATCTTAGTAATAAGTGAAGTATATAGTAAATAAACTATTGAAATTACTCTATATTAATATAAGAAGTTTAAGAAACAAAACCAATGATCTCTGTGATATAATACTAGCTAGCCAGAAAACTATACATATAATAATTCTTACTGAAACCTGGCTGTACTCAAATGAAACCAACTTCTTCAACCTACCTTCATATACAGCAGTACATGATTGCCGAAAATCTAGAGGTGGAGGAACAAGCATATATGTAAGAAATGAGCTGAAATATGTACTAAACAATAAATACAAGATAGCTATCGAAGATTGCAATATAATATCAATATATTTACCCCAACCAAACCTAACAATATTCTCTTTATATAGACCACCAAAAAACAAATGCAATATTTTCATACCAGAAATAGATAAACTTCTGGAAAAGCAAAAAAGTCCATGTATTTTAGTAGGAGATATTAACCTGGACCTGCTGAAATCCTCTGTAGCTATAAATTCATATAAACAAGTGGTGGCAATTAATGGATTCCAATTTCAGAACACTTTTAACCAACAAAGCGCTACAAGAACCACAAAAAATAGTGCATCCATACTAGACCACTTGATCACCAATAAAAACATAAAATGCACCATGAAATTAGAAAATCATAAAATTTCAGATCATAAAATTATACACATAGAAACAAAAAAATCCTTCATGACGTATAAGAAACAAAATATTACAAAAACCTACCTAGATATACATAAATGGAGAAATCAAATTGCCGACAAGATTGAAAAAGAGGATTGCACTTCTTTCAAGAATCTATCAAAAATGATGGAAGACACAAAAAAAGATTGCACTAAGGAATCAACAATAAGAATAAGAAATAATAATTACTGGATTACAAATGAATACATACGAAAGATGAAAGAGAGAGACAGACTATATGTAAGGTGGAAAAAAATACAAAATGAAAATACAGAAAATGAATTCAAAAAGTCAAAAAATGAACTGAACAAACTAAGAATAAAACTGCAAAAACAGTATGCAGAGAAAAAATTTCAGGAGACTCAAGGAGACTGCAAGAAAACATGGAAAGTAATCAATGAACTGTGCAGTAAAAGCCACCATGAAAACAAGAAAATACCCAAACTTGTAGATGAACATGGAAACACATTTAATGATGACCAGAGTATTGCAGAGGAGATGAATAGGCACTTCACAACCATTGGGCAATCACTGGCTACCAAAATAAAACAGACACCTGGATTAATATTCCAAGAAGAAGAAGTAGAAGAGAGTATAAGCCTAGGAAACACTGATTCAGCAGAAATAAAAGATATAATAAAAGACATGAAAAACCACTGTGCACCAGGACTTGATGGGGTAACAAAAAAGGACTTAGTAACTCTATTGGACATCATCGGTCCTAAGATTGTGGAGCTAATAAATGATGTGCTGGAAAATGGATGTTTTCCAGAGGAACTTAAAATTGCAAAAATTATTCCTGTATACAAAAAAGGAAATCATGATAATGCACATAACTATAGGCCTATATCACTATTAAGTACCTTTAGTAAAATCTTGGAAGAAGTAATAAAAAAAAGACTAGTCAAGTTTATTGATAACACATTCAAATATGACAGTAACCAATATGGATTTCAAAAAAATAGTAGCACCCTAGGAGCAACAGTGGACCTGCTGGAATACATAACGAATGAGTTGGATAAAAACAGATATGTTGTCGCTACATTCATAGATCTTCAAAAAGCTTTTGATACTGTCGATATTTCACTACTTATGGAAAAGCTACAAAAAATGGGATTCAGGGAAAAATGCCTGGATCTTTTGAAATCATTTTCCACAGGAAGAAAACAGCAGACCAATGTCAACGGTGAAGTGAGTCACCAGACAAGTGTTAGTGTAGGAGTTGCACAAGGATCAGTGTTAGGGCCCCTCCAGTACTTATTACATGTGCAAAGTCTGAAGTATGCAGGTCTGAAAGCAAAGTATTTCAAATTCTGTGATGACACAGTATTAGTTTTCCCAGGTATGCATGAAAAATATCTTGAAGAAAATGTAAATAGTGAGCTCAAACGTTACTATGACTGGCTGTGTTACAATAAACTAAGTTTAAACGTTGAAAAAACTGTCTACATGGTATTGCAACAAGTAGGAAAGAAACAAATAAATCCACAAATAAAAATAAATGACTCTGTAATTAAGAAAGTTAAAGAATATAAATATCTAGGACTGATAATATCTGCAAATTTATTATGGGATGTGCATGTGAACAGTATTGTTGAAAAAGTGGCTCCAATGCTAGGAGCAATAAGAAGGTGTAATCATATGCTCAACAAAAACTCGAGATATCTCTTATACAATAGCTTTATTGAACCTCATTTGAGATATTTGGTCCCATGTTATGGAAATGCCAGTGTGGATATAATGAATAAACTACAAAGACTGCAAAACAAATCAATAAAAACTATATTCTCTAGAAACTATCTTACACCAAGTGACACATTGTATAAAGACTATCCATTCCTGAAAGTTGAACAACTGAAAAATCTTGAGCAGGCTAAACTTATATATAAAATCAAGGATAAACTTATGAAAACAAGTGTAGAACTGAAGCAAACTAAAGACTATCACAGCTATAACTTGAGATCAACAGATATGTACAGAAACAAACTATTACGAACAAAAAAAGGTCAAAATTCTCCTATTTACCAAAGCATAAAAATGTATAATCTTATTCCGAAAACTGTATTTGAAGGAAGTGAGAAGGTAGTATATCATAACCTCATGAAGTATTATAGAAGTAGAAACAGTGTAGATGAGTAGGCACATATTGAATTTGAATTGTTAAGGATTTTAGTTTTATAAACATTGTTATCTATTATTCTGTTGTATTTAGGCCTTGTTGCCAGATCTTTGTTATCTGATTTGAGGTCAGAAATAAATTCTTTAAAAAAAAAAAAAAAAAAAAGTTACAGTGTGAACATAGTCGGAGTCAAAGTTTCTTGTTCTGCCTGTTGTGTACGCTATACATGCTTTGATGTCGTCTTAAATAATCTTTGCGAACATATATGCTACAGAGGTATCTATGTGCGATGATACAATACAGAGATGAAGTGTGCGGACTGATGTTGTCGAACTTTCTCCACTTGCCTATTGTTCTCGTTATATGTCCTTCGAAGTAGTCTCATTCCCTCAGTGCGATCGTATCTGCTATACCTTTAAGCATGTCAGACGCTGGAATACTAAGTTACAGTATAAACATAGTCGAAGTCGAAGTTTCTTGTGCTGCCTGTTGTGTGCGTTATTCATGTTTCGATGTTGTCTTGAATGATCGTTGCGAACATATATGCTACAGAGGTATCTATGTGAGATACAGTGTGCAGATTGATGTTATCGAAGTATCTCCACTTGCCTATTGTTCTCGTTATATGTTTTCTGAAGTCATCCTATATGGTCAGTGCGATCGTATCTGCTATAACTGTAGGCATGTCAGATGCTAGAATGCAAAGTTACAGTGTAAATATAGTCGAAGTCGAAGATTCTAGTTCTGCCTGTTGTGTGCGTTATACCCGTTTCGATGTCGTCTCATATGAGCGAGGGGAACTGATATGCTCCAAAGGTATCCATGTGAGATGATAGAATACAGAGATATGGTGTGCGGACTGATGTTGTCGTTGTGATGGTCAGTGCGATCGCATCTGCTATAACTGTAGGAATGTCAGATGCTAAAATGCAAAGTTACAGTGTAGACATAGTCGAAGTCAAAGTTTCTTGTTCTGCCTGTTGGGTGCGTTATACCCGATTTGATGTCGTCTCATAATATGATTGTTGCGAACTACCATGCTACAAAGTTATTCATGTGAGATGTCACAATACAGAGATACAGTATGCAGACTGAAGTCGAAGTATCTTCACTTGTCAATTGTTCTCGTTATATGTATTCCGAAGTCGTCTTATATGGTCAGTGCGATCGTACCTGCTATTGTTGTCGGCATGTCAGACGCAAGAATGCGGAGGTACAGTGTAATCATAGTCGGAGTCGAAGTTCCTTGTTCTGCCTGTTGTGTGCGTTATACCCGCTTCGATGTCGTCTCATATGAAGTCGTCTTATATGATCGTTGCGAACATATATGTTATATGGTGAAATGAGCACACTCAGTATATATCAAGTTACCAGATAACAGCTTCTCAGTATTTTCATATGGTGAGAAGCAGAATCAGCATTGATCATATTTCTATCTGCTTCCTACAATTTCTAGGATCAGCGCTGACGCTGCAGATCCGATATTATAAACGAACCCTGCGTGGCAACCTTGGTGATTAGTATAGTTAGAATTAGTCTAGTAGTCATATGGCAGAGAGCCATCAGAATTTTCAAGTAACCATTGTCTTTTGAATGAAGTAACTTGTCAAGTAGAAAAGTGTTTTTTAAAAAGTGAAATCTCAAAGTAGAGATATAACAATTGGTGCAGTCGGTAGGATCGGCAAACGTTATCAGAACAAGAGATTGGTCTAACTGATAGCGGTGGATTCCAATCCTCCAACAACGAAGAACCAACAACCCCGAGGAGTCACCACTTGAAGAAGACAGCGGAAGGAACACCTAGTGAAGCCCCTGGCTGGACGACTTCGAGAACACGACGAATCACAGATGAGAAGAACAATACTGTAAGTTATACCGAATCATCTCGTATTTTTTATTTGCACCTTTGAAATTTTGAAACTGTTCGATTATCTATACCCTGAACTTCCCTATACAAAATGGCAGAAAACGGTCTTGGTGAAAACGAAGATCATGAAGTCGAAGTTGAACCGTATAGACTATCAGAAATATTTTCAATCGTACCCGAATTTGAAGGAGATCAAATCTTCCTCAATACATTCCTGAACGCTTGTGACTGTGCGTATCGCATGGCCGTAGTGGATCAGAGACTATTCCTAGTGATTCACATAAAAAATAAGTTGCGTGGGAGAGCCGCACAACTTATAAGTTCAAGAAATCCAACTACCTATCATGAAATTAAACATCTGCTAAATTTGCACTCTGGAGATTCTCGTGACCTTACGTCGCTGATACAAGACCTCCAACGCATCAAAAAACTACCGAGCGAAAGTGCTTCGACATTTTTCAACCGTTTGCAAGTACTGAATGCAAAAATGCATTCTTGTGTACAAAAATCTATTCTCACTGCTGAACAAAAGCAAGCACAATCTCATTTAATCAAAACAATGGCACTTAATACATTGCTTACCGGACTCGAACCACGTTTAGGTCAAATAATTCGCACTTCGAATCCAGCAGACTTATTAGAAGCACATATTTGAATAAGACGAGAACTACAGTTGTCGTGCTTTGAAAACCAAAAGAAAGGAACTCAAAGCATTTCACGTCCTCAACAAATGCCTAGGAGACCTCAAATGCTCACAACGACAAGAACTTGTCACTCTTGCGGTCGCGCTGGACATATATCTAGCGAATGTCGACTAAGACAACAACGAATGTTACCAAATAATAGTCAAAATTTCACCCAAAATTCTAATCCAAATTTCCAAAGACAACAAAATTTCCAGCAACGTCCAAACCCTTTCCAACAAAACAGACCATCAATGAACGATCAGAATTTCAATAGACCTCAATATCAAAGTCAATACCAACCTCGTCCTTCAGTCATACAACAAAATCCAAATTTCCAAAATCGACAAATCAACAAAGAGCACATGTCGTTAATTACCAAAATCAAGACTATCATACTGCTGATAGCTCCAATCAAATCTATCATACTGCTGATAGTGACACATATGAAGATTTCCAAAATTAATATCATGAAAATCAATACACAAATGACTATTATACCGATAATGGTCAAGAATATGATCAATTGCTTAACTTGAATGAAACTTCTGATTATCAGGATTTTCTTTCCCTCCCGAATCAACACAACCCTCCTGGTCTCAATCCAACAACCCATCAAACACAACCAACCAACCCTATGACCCAATTAGAGACACAAATCCAATCATTGAACATCAACGAATTCAATCCCGATCTGAACTTCCCGGAACAAAACTTCATGTAAGTTCTCTACTGTCCGTAAATTCCAAGAATCTATATTATATTAATGACAGTACGAATACATTCAGAATACTGATAGATACCGGAGCAGGCATATCAATATCCAAACGTAAAACTATCCTCACAGATTTCCAGAGAATATAACAGTTCAAGGCATCACAGATCAAAAAGTCATAATAAACGAATCAACTCTCATCGATTTCAAACAAAATGACCCCCATAAAGTGTACGTCTATGATTTAGATATCGACTTTGACGGTTTATTAGGTTCAGATTTCCTAGAACACTACAATCGTGTTATAGACCTGAAAAACCCACAGCTGATAACTAACTTTAAGACTGTACCATTATTTAAAGTGACAGACAATAATGAACCTGACTACAAAATTCACAACCAAATTTCAATCGAACCTCGTACCGAGAAAATTCTCAAACTCAAATGTAGCCCATCAAACACTGACGCTATACTGTTAGCGCAAGAAAAAGAAAAAGTTAGACTACCAAATGCCGTAGTACGAATCAACAATAACGGAGAATTTCTCACTTCAGTAATAAACGCTAATGCAATACCAAAAAAGATCGACTTTTCAGACTTTGAACTAGAACCTTTGCCAACCAATGAGACAATTCTCAATCTCGACTCGAACTTCAGAAATTCAGACTCATTTCCGTGTGACAGAATCCAAGAAATCAAAAACCAATTGAGAACTGATCATTTAAATGACGAAGAAAATCAACTGATTACAGACTTATGTTTACAATACTCTGACATATTTTACCTCGAAGGTGACGATCTGACATTCACTAATGAAATAAAACACAGTATAGATACCAAAGATTCCAGGCCCGTATTCACAAAATCATACAGATATCCACAGATACATAAAAGCGAAGTTAAATCACAGATATCAAAAATGTTACAACAAGGTATAATACAACCCTCTATTTCACCGTGGTCATCCCTTGTTTGGGTAGTCCCAAAAAAAATGGATGCCTCCGGCAAACAAAAATGGAGAGTGGTTATCGACTACCGTAAACTCAATGAGCTCACAGTAGACGACAAATACCCTTTGCCTAATATTTCTGACCTTCTTGATCAACTGGGTAAGTGTCAATATTTTACCACGCTTGACCTCGCGTCAGGATTTCACCAAATTGAAATTGACAAAAAAGATATTGCGAAAACAGCATTCTCTGTCGAAAATGGTCATTTTGAATTTGTTCGGATGCCATTTGGCCTCAAGAACGCCCCCTCCACGTTTCAACGTGTGATGGACAATATTCTTTTAGGCATACAAAACGAACGATGTTTAGTCTACATGGACGACATCATAATATACTCACCTACAATACATGAACATATTTCGAGACTGACAGAAGTGTTTAAAAGACTTAGGAAAGCTAATCTGAAAATTCAGCCAGACAAATACGAATTTTCAAGAAAAGAAGTCGCATATCTCGGACATGTAATCACTCAAGACGTAGTCAAACCGAATCCTTCAAAAATCGAATGTATACAAAATTTCCCAGAACCAAAGAACCCGAAAGGAATCAAATCCTTTTAAGGCCTAGCTGGTTATTATAGACGCTTCATTCATAACTCTGCCAAATTATCGAAACCATTGACAAAATTACTCCAGAAAGATATTCTATTCAATTTTGACACCGAATGTAGAAATCCATTCAGCGAATTAAAAACAGCACTCATAACTAGTCCCATTTTGATATATCCAAATTTCGAGGAGCCATTCCTGCTAACTACTGATGCTAGCATGTTTGCAATTGGCGCTATATTATCACAAGGACCCGTAGGTAAAGACCTTCCAATCGCCTACGCATCTCGTACGCTGTGCAATGCTGAAACTAAATACCCCACTATCGAACGAGAATTACTCGCAATTGTGTGGGCAGTGAAACATTTTCGCCCGTATCTTTTCGGTAGAAAATTCAAACTCATCACTGACCATAGACCACTTACTTGGCTCTTTTCAATCAGAGACCCAGGTAGTAGGCTAGCTCGTTGGCGATTAAAACTTGAAGAGTACGATTATCAAATTGAATATAAACCCGGAAAAATTAATAAGAACGCCGATTCTCTTTCAAGAATAAAAATCAATCATTTCCAGGAATGTGCGAATTTGCAGTCAAAATTCTCAATTTTAGCTACAAATAATGACGAAATAATCGAAATCTTAGATTCAGATTCACCCGAACAAACTGAACAAACCACAGACGAACAAACTGAACAAACCGCAGACGAACAAACCGAACGAACGACAGACGAAAACCCCGAATTTTCAGTTGAAACAATTCAAGAAGAATTTGACAGATTTGAAGACCTATACCGAACCCAATCATTGATTGACTATTCCAAAATTGAATTCGACAATTCACAACTATTGGACAAATCAAACAAGAACATCATTGTTTTTCTATGGCAGAATAAACTCAAAGACTTTCATGTTACCATAAACGAAGACATTTTTGAAGAAAACACAGACTTTGACAGTGACATAATAAATGTATTCAGTAGCAAAACAGTCAAAGATCGAAAATATTTCATCATAGTACTACCCTATGATCTGGAAGTAGTTATCGATCGATTATTTTACATAATTTACAAAAATCAAAATCAACTCGATCTCTCTAGAACATATTATGTAGAAAATAATCTGGAATTACCAATTTTAGAATTTTTTTCATTCATATTCTCAGATAAAGATATTAAGCTCAAGATTTGCCAAAACATAACAAAAACACCTGACCCTGATCAAATCCCTATCATTTTAGACCACTGTCATGCAGGAAAGAATAACTCACATAGAGGAATCAATGAAACAGTGAGACGCGTAAAAGAAAAATACAATTGGCATGGATTAGTTAAAGATGTAGAAAATTATGTTAAAGCGTGTGACATCTGTAAAAAGGTTAAAATTTGTAGAAAAAATTTAAGTACACCGTTCGTAATAACTGAAACACCTGGATCACCGTTTGAGAGAATAAACATTGATATTCTCGAAATACCTACAAAATACTATGCACTCACAATCAGAGACGAATTGACCAAGTTTACACAAGCTTACCCTATAGAAAACAAATCAGCTAAATCAGTCGTAAATACGCTATTACTCTACTTTCAACACTACGGAACGCCTTTGAGAATTCATTGCGATCATGGACGAGAATTCACAAATCAACTAATGAAAGACCTTTGCATGCTTTATGACATAAAATCGACATATTCCATTGTGAATCACCCTCAATCTAACGGTTCTTTAGAACGATTCCACGCAACACTCGCTGAAATGATCCGTGTACATATGGCCGAAAATCCCACAGAACACTCACTGAATATTCTTCCATACTCTATAATTTGTTATAATACTACCAAAAACAAAACTCACGGTTTCACGCCTTATGAACTCGTATTTGGCCATACAGCCAGTAGAGCTCCAGAAACCCTGTATAACGAAAAGAACCTTATTTCCAAATATGTACGAGATCTCAACAACAGAATCTCTTATTTTTACGGAATTGCACGAGCTAAGACGCAAGAACAGAAAGAAAAATCGAAAGTTAGATTCGATAGAAATATTGCTAAAAATATCCCTGAATATAAAATAGGTGACAAAGTATACGTGAAAGAATCACAAATAAAAAATAAACTTGAATACAAATTCAATGGACCTTTCGAAATAGTCGAATATTTCAGAACTCTGCTATGCTAGCTAATTGGAAAAAGAAAAATAAAACAGAAGTCAATTTTGGCAGACTATTGCCGTATCATGAGAATTAATTTATTCACAGGATCGCCCTGCTTCTCGCAGCCGCCAAATCGCAATACACAATCGAACCAATCCAAAGTTCAGTAGGCGTATATTTCCATGAAGAAGGCAACCTCAAAATATCAAACGACAAATGGACACTCCTGGTATACAAAGACCTGACATCAATCAAAGACGCTCTAGACAACAACGACATAATACTCGAAAATATGGTAGATCTATTTGAACAAAATAACCCTCGTATGATCTCATTCAAAGCACAAGTGAAGACACATATCAGTCTTTTGAAACAAATATCCGATTCGCTACAACTAAAATATAAAGAAATATTTGCCGATACAGAAAGCTATGATAGACGAACAAAACGCGGTTTAATTAATGGCGCAGATACATTCTGGAAAGCAATAACAGGAAACCTTGATTCATCCGATGGTGAATATCTCACAGAATGCATTAACAAGATAACTCATGATGAACACCAAATAGAGAACTTGTTGAAGAACCAAATCTCTGTTACCACCTCAGTTATCAAAAACTTCAATTCAACCATTCAAAAATCACAAGTCGATGAACAAACGTTCAATAATGATATTAAGGAAATAGAAAAATCCATCTACAATATAGAAGATGACCTATCATTCTATCAGGCACAAGTAAAAATACTTGAAGTTTGCGAATCACTCATGGAAAGTTACTTATTTTTGGAAACTGCACTTGATGACACTATAAACTCAATCACATTCGCACGTTTGGAAATACTTCACAGTTCAATCATAACGTCAAAAGATCTTATTAGTTCATTGTAATCAATATCTCAATCCCTGAATAAAAATAACTTCCCATTACCTACCTATCTGTCTAGTGTAGCTCAATATTTAGAAATCATAGAACTACAGGCTCATCGAACCGATAATAAAATAGTATTTGTACTCAAAATCCCATTGGTAGAACCAGAAATATATACCCTTTTCCATCTTTACCCAACACCTATACTAGATAATCGAACAGGCCTCCATCATGTTTTATTGACATTCCAAAAATACATTGCGCAAGACGATGATTCAGTATTGTATATTTCTCTTCAAAATCTGAACGATTGCAAAGTGATAAAGAACTTCGCAACAATATGCTCAGACGTACTACCATACCCAATAGATAGTGACTCAATTTGTGAAGCCCAACTATTTAGACAATTAAGTGAATTGCCAAAAACTTGCCAATCATCCTTGATTTATGCCAAAGACTATAGTGTTCTCGAAATTGACAAAAACCTGTGGCTCATAACAGTGTCAGACCCTCTTCCTGTTACAATCAAATGCACAAACAAAGATGCAGCAACGAAGATAATCAATAGAAATTCGCTATTGAAACTCCAACCCGAATGCAACGCCTTCGTAGGAAGTACCAGAATACATTCCAAATATCTGTTTGATGAAACTAAGAACATCACGTACAGATATCATGCCGTTCGAATCCCATTCGAATGCTATGGCCATCTTCCAGAAAAACACAGTCTACCTGAGTTGAAACCATTGAAACTCAACAATATCAATGTGGACGATTTAAATATTGCCGAACACAAATTAGGCCAATATTCAGATCAATTAGACAAGCTGATTAACGAACCATTTGTGAACAAACACATTTCGTGGTTCACGTACCTCACAATAGCCTTGATCATTTCATTGGTCATCCTGTATATCTTTTGCAAATGCAGACGCAAAAGACCAGTTAGAATAGGTATTACCACTTCCAACGATGGACCATCACCACCACCCTCAAGGAACAGGTTCGCACCGAGAACCCTGGCAAGATTCATTCCCAGAAGAAGACCGTCCATCCACCTGCAAGAACCAGTAGAAGAAGAAGAAATCGAATTGAATTCAAATTATAGTAAAGCCACTGTTTGAGTAAAAGTCGACGCAAAGCCTCAACTTTTTTAATAAAAGGGGAGTTGTTATATGGTGAAATGAGCACACTCAGTATATATCAAGTTACCAGATAACAGCTTCTCAGTATTTTCATATAGTGAGAAGCAGAATCAGCATTGATCATATTTCTATCTGCTTCCTACAATTTCTAGGATCAGCGCTGACGCTGCAGATCTGATATTATAAAAGGACCCTGCGTGGCAACCTTGGTGATTAGTATAGTTAGAATTAGTCTAGTAGTCATATGGCAGAGAGCCATCAGAATTTTCAAGTAACCATTGTCTTTTGAATAAAGTAACTTGTCAAGTAGAAAAGTGTTTTTTAAAAAGTGAAATCTCAAAGTAGAGATATAACATATTATATGCTTCAGAGGTATCTATGTGAGATAAAAGAATACAGAGATGCTAGAATGCGAAGTTTCGGTGTAAACATAGTCGAAGTCGAAGTTTCTTGTGCTCCCTGTGGTAAGCGTTTTTTCTTATTCAGGAAACACTAGACATTCTCTACCTATAAGATGTATAACTGCCTTATTATCAAGATTGATAAATTCGAAGTTTTGGCGGACACGCCGGTTTACCGACTCTTGATTGTTGGAATCGAAGTTTTTAGTAGATATGAAAAAGTATAGTACTCCACTTGCATATAATGAGCTGTTATATATACTCCTTGAATGAGCATTTAAGATGCTAAAATGCAAATTTACAAAGTAAACAAAGTCGAAGTCGAAGATTCTCGTTCTGCCTGTTGTGTTCGTTTTATCGGCTCCGATGTATTCTCATATGATCGTTGCGAACTTTTATGCTCCAGAGGTATCTATGTGAGATAATAGAATACAGAGATACAGTGTGCAGACTGATGTTCTCGAAGTATCTCACTTGCCTATTGTTCTCGTTATATGTTCTTCGAAGTCGTCCTATATGGTTAGTGCAATCGAATCAGCAATAACTGTAGGCATTTCAGATGCTAGAATGCAAAGTTACAGTGTATACATAGTCGAAGTCGAAGTTCCTTGTTCTGCCTGATGTGTGCGTTATACCCGTCTTGATGTCGTCTCATATGATCGATGCGAACTGATATGCTCCAGAGGAATCCATGTGAGGTGATAGAATACAGAGATACAGTGTGCAGACTGATGTTCTCGAAGTATCTTCACTAGCCTATTGTACACTTCATATGTCCTTCGAAGTCATCTTATATGGTCAGTGCGATCGTATCTTCCATAGCTATAGGTATTTCAGATTCTAGAATGTGAAGTTACAGTGTAAATATTGTCGGAGTCGAAATTTCTTGTTCTGCCTGTTGTGTGCGTTATACCCGCTTCGATGTCGTCTTATATGATCGTTGCGAACATAAATGCTACAGAGGTATCTATGTGAGATGATACAATACAGAGATGAAGTGTGCAGACTGATATTGTCGAACTATCTCCATTTGCCTATTGTTCTCGTTATATGTCCTTCGAAGTCGTCTCATTTTTTCAGTGCGATCGTATCTGCTATACCTTCAAGCATGTCAGACGCTGGAATACTAAGTTACAGTGTAAACAAAGTCGGAGTCAAAGTTTCCTGTTCTGCCTGTTGTGTGCGCTACACATGCTTCGATGTCGTCTTGAATGATCGTTGCGAACATATATGCTACAGAGGTATCTATGTGAGATGATACAATACAGAGATACAGTGTGCAGATTGATTTTGTCGAAGTATCTTCACTTGCCTATTGTTCTCGTTATATGTTCTCTGAAGTCGTCCTTTATGGCCAGTGCGATCGTATCTGCTATAACTGTAGGCATGTCAGATGCTAGAATGCAAAATTACAGTGTAAATATAGTCGAAATCGAAGTTTCTAGTTTTGCCTGTTGTGTGCGTTATACCTGTTTTGATGTCGTCTCATATGATCGAGGCGAACTGATATGCTCCAGAGGTATCCATGTGAGATAATAAAATACAGAGATACTGTGTGCAGCCTGATGTCGAAGTATCTTCACTTGTCAATTGTTCTCGTTATATCATTATGTCCTTCGGAGTCGTCTTATATGGTCAGTGCGATCGTATCTACTATAGCTATAGGCATGTCAGATTCTAGAATGTGAAGTTACAGTGGAAACATAGTCGGAGACGAAGTTTCTTGTTCTGCCTGTTGTGTGCGTTATACCCGCTTCGATGTCGTCCTATATGATCGTTGCGAACATATATGCTACATAGGTATCTATGTGAGATGATACAATACAGAGATGAAGTGTGCGGACTGATGTTGTCGAACTTTCTCCACTTGCCTATTGTTCTCGTTATATGTCCTTCGAAGTCGTCTCATTCCCTCAGTGCGATCGTATCTGCTATACCTTCAAGCATGTCAGACGCTGGAATACTGAGTTACAGTATGAACATAGTCGAAGTCGAAGTTTCATGTGCTGCCTGTCGTGTGCGTTATTCATGCTTCGATGTTGTCTTGAATGATCGTTGCGAACATATATGCTACAGAGGTATCTATGTGAGATACAGTGTGCAGACTGATGTTGTCGAAGTATCTTCACTTGCCTTTTGTTCTCGTTATATGTTTTCTGAAGTGATCTTATATGGTCAGTGCGATTGTATCTGCTATAAGTGTAGGCATGTCAGATGCTTGAATGCAAAGTTACAGTGTAAATATAGTTGAAGTCGAAGATTTTAGTTTTGCCTGTTGTGTGCGTTATACCCGTTTCGATGTCGTCTCATATGATCGAGGGGAACTGATATGCTCCAAAGGTATCCATGTGAGATGATAGAATACAGAGATATAGTGTGCGGACTGATGTTGTCGTTGTGATGGTCAGTGCGATCGCATCTGCTATAATTGTAGGCATGTCAGATGCTAAAATGCAAAGTTACAGTGTAGACATAGTCGAAGTCAAAGTTTCTTGTTCTGCCTGTTGTGTGCGTTATACCCGATTTGATGTCGTCTCATAATATGATCGTTGCGAACTACCATGCTACAAAGTTATTCATGTGAGATGTCACAATACAGAGATACAGTGTGCAGACTGATGTCGAAGTATCTTCACTTGTCAATTGTTCTCGTTATATGTCCTTCGAAGTCGTCCTATATGGTCAGTGCGATCGTACCTGCTATTGTTGTAGGCATGTCAGACGCAAGAATGCGGAGGTACAGTGTAATCATAGTCGGAGTCGAAGTTCCTTGTTCTGCCTGTTGTGTGCGTTATACCCGCTTCGATGTCGTCTCATATGAAGTCGTCTTATATGATCGTTGCGAACATGTATGCTTCAGAGGTATCTATGTGAGATGAAAGAATACAGAGATGCTAGAATGCGAAGTTTCGGTGTAAACATAGTCGAAGTCGAAGTTTCTTGTGCTCCCTGTTGTAGGAGTTATTTTTATTCAGGAAAGACTAGACATTGTCTACCTATAAGATGTATAACTGCCTTATTATCAAGATTGATAAATTCGAAGTTTTGGCGAACACGCCGGTTTACCGACTCTTGATTGTTGGAATCGAAGTTTTTAGTAGATATGAAAAAGTATAGTACTCCACTCGCATATAATGAGCTGTCATATATACTCCTTCAATGAGCATTTGAGATGCTAAAATGCAAAGTTATAAAGTAAACAAAGTCGAAGTCGAAGTTTCTCGATCTGCCTGTTGTGTTCGTTTTATCGGCTCCGACGTATTCTCATATGATCGATGCAAACTCTTATGCTCCAGAGGTATCTATTTGAGATGATAGAATACAGAGATACAGTGTGCAGACTGATGTTCTCGAAGTATCTCACTTGCCTATTGTCCTCGTTATATGTCCTTCGGAGTCGTCCTATACGGTCAGTGCGATCGAATCTGCTATAACTGTAGGCATGTCTAATGCTAGAATGCAAAGTTACAGTGTATACATAGTCGGAGTCGAAGTTTTTCGTTCTGCCTGTTGTGTGCGTTATACATGTTTTGATGTCATCTCATATGATCGATGCGAACTGATATGCTCCAGAGAAATTCATGTGAAGTGATAAAATACAGAGAGATACAGTGTGCAGACTGATGTTGTAGAAGTATCTCCACTTGCCTATTGTACTCGTTATAAATCCTTCGAAGTCATCTGATATGGTCAGTGAGATCGTATCTACCATAGCTGTAGGCATGTCAGATTCTAGAATGTGAAGTTACAGTTTGAACATATTCGAAGTCGAAGTTTCTCTTCTATGTCCTTCAAAGTCAACTTATATGTTCAGTGCGATCGTATCTGCTATAGCTGTAGGCATGTCAGATGCTAGGAAGCAAAGTAACAGGGTGAACATAGTCGAAGTCGAAGTTTCTTGTTCTGCCTGTTGTGTGCGTTATACCCGCTTCGATGTCGTCTTATATGATCGTTGCAAACATATATGCTCCAGGTATCTATGTGAGATGATAAAATACAGAGATACAGTGTGTGTGCAGACTGATGTTGTCGAAGTATCTTCAATTGCCTATTGCTCTCGTTATAAGTCCCTCAAAGTCGTCTTATATGATCAGTGCGATCGTATCTGCTATAGCTGTAGGCATGTAAGATGAAAGAATGCGGAGTTTCAGTGCAAGCAATGTCGGGGTCGAAGTTTCTTGTTCTGCTTGTTGTGTGCGTTATACCCGCTTCGATGTCGTCTCATATGAAGTCGTCTTATATGATCGTTGCGAACATTTGTGCTTCAGAGGTATCTATGTGAGATGAAAGAAAACAGAGATGCTAGAATGCGATGTTCAGGTGTAAACATAGTCGAAGTCGAAGTTTCTTGCTCCCCCTGTTGTGAGCGTTATTTTTATTCAGGAAACACTAGACAATGTCTACCTATAAGATGTATAACCGACTTATTATCAAGATTGATAAATTCGAAGTTTTCGCGAACACACCGGTTTACCGACTCTTGATTGTTGGAATCGAAGTTTTTGGTGGATATGAAAAAGTATGGTACTCCACTCACATATAATGCAAAGTAACAGAGTAAACATAGTCGAAGTTTCTTGTTCTGCCTGTTGTGTGCGTTAAACCCGCTTCGATGTCGTCTCATATGATCGTTGCGAACTTATATGCTCCAGAGGTATATATGTGAGATGATAGAATACAGAGATACAGTGTGCAGATTGATGTTGTCGAAGTATCTTCACTTGCCAATTGTTCTCGTTATATGTCCTTCGAAGTCGTCTTATATGGTCAGTGCGATCGTCAGATGCTGGAATGCAAAGTTACAGAGTAAACATAGTTAAAGTCAAAGTTTCTTGTTCTGCCTGTTGTTTGCGTTATTTCCGTTTCGATGTCAACTCATATGATCGTTGCGAACTACCATGCTCCGAAGGTATCCATGTGAGATGATAGAATACAGAGATACAGTATGCAGACTGATGTTGTCAAAGTATCTTCACTTGCCTATTGTTCTCGTTATTTGTTTTTCGGAGTCGTCCTATATTGTCAGTGCCATCGTACCTGCTATTGCTGTAGGCATGTCAGATGCAAAAATGCGGAGTAACAGTGTGAACATTGTCGTAGTCGAAGTTTCTTGTTCTGCCTGTTGTGTGCGTTAAACCCGCTTCGATGTCGTCTTATATGATCGTTGCGAACATAAATGCTTCAGAGGTATCAATGTGAGATGAAAGAATACAGAGATACAGTGTGCAGACTGATGTTGTCAAAGTATCTCCACTTGCCTATTGTTCTCGTTATGTGTCCCTCGAAGTCGTCTCATATGGTCAGTGCGATCGTATTTACTATAGCTATAGGCATGTCAGATTCTAGAATGTGAAGTTACAGTGTAAACATAGTCGGAGTCGAAGTTTCTTGTTCTGCCTGTTGTGTGCGTTATACCCGCTTCGATGTCGTCTCGAATGATCGTTGCGTCCATATATGCTACAGAGGTATCTATGTGAGATGATACAATACAGAGATACAGTGTGCAGACTGATGTTGTCGAAGTATCTTCACTTGCCTATTGTTCTCGTTATTTGTTCTTCGGAGTCGTCCTATATTGTCAGTGCCATCGTACCTGCTATTGCTGTAGGCATGTCAGATGCAAAAATGCGGAGTAACAGTGTGAACATTGTCGGAGTCGAAGTTTCTTGTTCTGCCTGTTGTGTGCGTTAAACCCGCTTCGATGTCGTCTTATATGATCGTTGCGAACATAAATGCTTCAGAGGTATCAATGTGAGATGAAAGAATACAGAGATACAGTGTGCAGACTGATGTTGTCAAAGTATCTCCACTTGCCTATTGTTCTCGTTATGTGTCCCTCGAAGTCGTCTTATATGGTCAGTGCGATCGCATCTACTATAGCTATAGGCATGTCAGATTCTAGAATGTGAAGTTACAGTGTAAACATAGTCGGAGTCGAAGTTTCTTGTTCTGCCTGTTGTGTGCGTTATACCCGCTTCGATGTCGTCTCGAATGATCGTTGCGTCCATATATGCTACAGAGGTATCTATGTGAGATGATACAATACAGAGATACAGTATGCAGACTGATGTTGTCGAAGTATCTTCACTTGCCTATTGTTCTCGTTATATGTTTTCTGAAGTCGTCCCATATACTCAGTTCGATCGTATCTGCTATAACTGAAGGCATGTCAGATGCTAGAATGCAAAGTTACAGTGTGAATATAGTCGAAATCGAAGTTTCTAGTTTTGCCATGTGGCAAAACAGGTCTCTGTGCCACGATTTCGTGCATATTCCGCGCGCCTTGGAGAAGGACGCTTCCTCGAGTGCTTACAGTCCTCCCTTGATCCCTCCACCCGTCGGAAGATGGCGCACCCGGTACCGTTTCGGTAGATAATTAAAACTAATATTTTGGTAGGAACCACTTTTTTGTTTTTTTGTTTTATCAGGAATCCTTATCGCAGTGAATGAATGCATCAGACTAGCTTCCTCTATTTTAAACCACCAAAGAAGTAACATATGCAATACTGATAATTTTTTATTTTTGCACTCTGCTATTTTAGAGAGCCTATGTTGTGCATTCAAACTCTTCAATAAGTGTTCAAAGTGTCGGCTGGTCTCATTTACAGGTAAGGAAAACTAATATTGTCATTATTACCATATTTGTCCAATTTTGCTGTAAAATACCGCCATTATACGGGGTCGTGTTTTACATGGTTTGTCAGAATGAATCCGGACATCCCGAGCGGGTGGTTGGAAAACATTTTTTGACGTAGGTGATCGTGTTTTTTTTATATCTTCATTAAAAATGTATTTTAGTCTCAAAATGTTCGTGGAGTCTGTTTTTTTTGTGGCCGCTTTACCCGCCTGTTAATATTTTGTTATATACTTTCGCTATAATGTTTCTCATTTACAGGGTGTTAAAACACCAATTGTCTGCTACGTAAGTAACTCAGCTACAAGAGAACCCCCGCATTTCGACCACTTTTCCCATGTAAATCTCCATAAGAAAAGTTAAGGTTCATTCTGCAATTTTTGGTCCCCTTCAAGGTCATCCGGCTCCGACGGCGAGCAAAGCGAGAGATCCGTTCCAGAGATAACGGTGCGCATTTCATCACATTTTTCACCCAATAATGGCTATATACAGGGTGTATGAGTTGGCTAATAGTTGGGGAAAAAAAATATATATAGAGTGAACCCAAAAGGCGTTATACCTCCTCGACGAGTAGACTACCAGCATATAGACTACCCGCTACCTAATAATTTAATATACTGGATGTTTGAGTTAGCAATAGCGATACAAAAGTATATATATAGGGGTCTCACAGGTACACTCAGCAAACATACGTATGATAGAGTATCCGTTTGATATACAGCAATAATAGCAATACAAACTCACATAGGGCACTCATGACCTGACGTATGACGTATGACAGATGACCAAAAACGACATTTGACAGTTAACAAAAGATTGACGACACGTGACTAGATGACCTGCAAGTAGACTACCCGCTACCTAATAATTTAATTCAATATACAGGATGTTTGAGTTGAAAGAAATATATACAGGGCGTCTCATGAATTATATATCACATTTTTAGTAGATTACAGCCAACGTATGACAGATGGCAGATAGCATATGATAGATGACATGTGACCTTCCGGTGCTCATTGAAACTAAACGCTCAATTTACGATTGATGGATACCACGTGACGCGCTCGGCAAGAGCAGAGGCCGTCAAAATGGCTACCAGTTCAAAATGGCGTTGAAATGATGATACGTATGATGTTTGACAGATGACGTATATCACGTGACCTTTCAGTGCTTGTTGGCAGAAACACTCACAGTCGAGACAACCTACCAATTTTAATCAAAAAGGCTATTGAAACACATATGGCGATAATGAGAAAATAAAAACTCGCTGCAAAAACTATCTACTATAGGCATGCCTAGCATATATTAAACCAAAATGTCGAACAACTCTTGAACAAAACACGGAAAAAGACTTCGAGGGCTTTTCGATGTTCAACTCGCGAATAATATACAATGTCCTATAAGATTCTAGTCCAAATCAAATCAAGATATGTGAATAACCTACACTTTCACTCATAATGCTGAATATTTGACATACGATGATTAGATGAAAGCCCAGACAGCTCATCCTTTCATGAAACAACAGTCAAAACTCGTAAGGGTTAGGGACGCTATAGGGGTTATGGGCGGGTGGTTTAAGGGTATACTAATACCGCTATAATCACCTTTAATGCCATACAATAAAGCATAAAACGCGATTGTTGAGTCAAAATCGGCGGAGATACATACAAAAATCAATAACAAATCTTGTAGGAAAATTTACATTAAATTCAGAAATATTTCTCATAAATTTTTCCCTAGATTCTACGGATGTTACAATTTGCGGGCCATCAGAGCCTATGTAAAGCAGATTAGATTTTTCCCTAGATCTAGGTACTTCTTCGAATGTGAATAACAAAACTCGTTCAATAACAGGGTCGATATACAGGGTGTTTGATAAAGGAGAACTCATGAGTAGACCACCACACTTCAGATGGACTTAGCAAACAGATAGCTGACGTATGGCAGATGACGTCAGAAGTCTTCCGGTCACACCTATAGAAGTATTCAGAGGTATTCGGAGGTCTTCAGATCACGCCTTCAGATGTCTTCAGATGTCTTCAGAGGTCTTCAGAGGTCTTCAGATCACGCCTTCAGAGGTATTCAGATATCTTCAGAGGTATTCAGAGGACTTCAGAGGTATTCAGATGTCTTCAGATGTATTCAAAAGTCTTCAGCTGTATATCAGACACCATAGCGTTCACATCATGGAGTCTAAACCACATTCATCAGAGCAAGCATTAGATAAATATCACTGTGCAGATTATGATAATGCTTATGGACCGGAATATGTTGACGGCAGATGGACACTTGGACATAAGAATCTACGCTTTGAGGACCAATACATAGGCGTAGATAATGTCGATTTTGAAAGTACTTAGGAATCGAAATCATAGAAAAGAACACCCTTTCACCGTCCACCTTGGAATATATCGAAAAACTATTTACACCTAAAACTCATATTACAGCTCAGTGTTTCACCATAGGAGGTATTCTGGTTGGTTCATGAAATATGTCGAAAAACTCTCTACCAAAACTGGTAATTTAAGAGTCAGAGGAACAAGGGGATAGCGTTTAGTGCGATGGGATGTAATCCGCTGGAAGCGAAATGGGTATCATTTTTTGGGTGATCTAATATGAAAGCATACCCGATCAGACCTAAAATGCTTCTGTCATATAGAAATCTTATATATCGTAGGCCAATTCTCATCAAAATCCTCATCAGGAACATCAGTCACGTGACCTGATAGATCGTGAAACAGTTACTTGGTCATAACTGCAGAAATATATGGTTCAACTATACGAGGTGTTTTTTGAAATAATCAGGTATATGTATTCAGCACATCGAAATATAATATTCTCATATCAGATACCTTCAAATTCCCCAAATCAACAGGAAATTGCATTCCCGAAAATCGAACAAAAACAGGAAAACATTAAAACAATCTAAATAATTGAACTCAGTACAAAAAATTCATGTAGATGGAACGTTATAGGATTGTTACAGAGTGAAACATATAGGTGTAAAATTGGTCTCGCCTCACCTATATGTCATTCGATAGTATAAACATCTCGAGGTTCAAAATTTTCACGCTTATTCCAATACAGCCCAGTATATAAAAAAATGTGGTTATAAAGCATTTACCTTTAGCTTTTTTCACCTTAGCAGGCTTAGATTCGATGAAAATCTGAATAATGAATGAAAATAGTGAGAAGACAATTCAGATAAAACAAAAACCGCCATCCTCATATTCCCGTACATGATTCTTTGAAAGCACACATCACTACAGTAGATAAGATTAGCCGTTTCTGACTCTCCGCCCGAGGTCACTCTCCTCTGACCTTGGGCGGAGTGACCTTGGGCGGGAGTGACCTTGGGCGGAGTGACCTTGGAGCAGGAGTGACCTTGGAGCAGGAGTGACCTTGGGCGGTAGTGACCTTGAGTAGGAGTGACCTTGATGCAGAAGTGGCCTTGGACGGAAGTGACCTTGGAACAGGAGTGGTCTTGGGAGGAAGTGACCTTGGGCGGAGTGACCTTGGGGCAAGAGTTGCCTTGAGGCAAGAGTGGCATTGGGCGGAAGCGACCTTGGGTGGGAGTGAACCTCCGCATGTGCGACCTTGAGAGTGAGTGACATTGAGTTGTAGAGAGAGTGAGGCCTTGAAAGCGTGTTCGAAGTTGAAGACACTTTCGCGCATCACATCGCTATAGTGGGGGTTGTTTGCGTTTCTATAAATACGAAATCCGCCACATGCACAAGCATAGTTCTTGCAATAACATTGAACATTGCTTCTGCTCAATTAAGTTGGGAAAGTTTGAGTGTGATAAAAGGTTATCTGTTTTATGTAAGTACGCTTATTCATATATTATTCACACCCCTTTCACTTGGACGAAAATAATGGCTGCCTCCAAAATCGATTTAGCTTCAATTAATGATAAAATTAATGAGGAGAATGAAATTGTAAAGCAAATTTTGATATCATCACTACCCCTCAATAAAAGCTATATTATCAAGAAAATCTCATTATGCGGAACCAGATTCGGTAGGAGTGGTACTGTAATTTTATATGATGAAGAGACCGAAGTGAGTTTGAAAACTTGGTTACCAAAAAGAGTTGTTGACAAATTTATGGAGAGCGATATTGATGAGATAAATTCTTCCAACGGTCTTTACACTTTAACATACTTGGGACAGAGTGAGCCTCTATTCGCGGGTGCAAAGACGAGAGCTCTCATGAAATTCGATGTGAAAAAAATGTAAAGATCATTTCATAGTATATAGGAAAATTAATTTAATCATAGGGATGCATCAGCCACGTTTAGTGTAGTGTAAATGGGTTTGAATACTATATGATAATCCTTACATATTATATATAACCTATTATATCACACTCTGATGAAGGTTGAATTTGTATAGGTGAGTGGTGCTAAAGATATATAATTCGATTAATGATCAATTCTTTAACTCATTCACTCGTGACCTAAGTATTTTTTCCATTTATGTTGCAGGATAATTCACCTCAATAGATGTGCAATATGTGGATGCATTATTCCAGTCAATCTTGGCCGGTAGCGGAAGATATCAAGTCGAGTGTGAGGAGGCTGAAATGTCAGTTTGCCGATTTAGAGCAGGACGCAATGCATGCAGCTAATTATGACACGAGTGTGTGCTTTGATCAAAAACAGGTTCAGAACCTCTGCAAGCAAGCTGAGCAATACAAATTGGGGTTCCTACTCTGCGCCCGTTTCGAGTATAATAACATCAATGTAAAGGAATTTGTTGAAGCCATGGTTGAAGAGGACTTAGTGCAATTCCTGTATGAAATTTCCGATTTTTTGCCGAACCATCTCGTCCGGAAATATAGCATTGGAATAACTCCAGAGGTGTCTGATTTAGAAGAAGAAGAAGAAGGACAAGAAGAAGAAAAAAGCTTATAATTCTGCATTAAATCTCCACACAACGGCTACTTCAACCTCTGAATACTTATAAGATGTATGGGTACTATAATTGTCAATGTATATGTATAGAAATAAAACAATAAATATGGTACATATTCGTTTTATTCAGTATAACAACAACGGATTCTAGAACAATAACTATGATATCAAATATATAAATCAATCTCGAAATGGCCGTTATTATTAACATGAACATGATACATTCAATGTCTATAAAGCACCCATCTGTATGGAACCATCCAGTGCACTATAAGTTAAATATGCATCATGAAGAATAAGTGCGTAAACTTTGGTGTGCGATGGAAACTTCGTTTTTCGTGTTTCAAATTCCAACTTGATGTCGACAGTGGAGGATTTCATCGCATCGGGTTGGTGGTTGCAGTCAATGATGAATAGTGGGTTTTTTCGGAATTCCTCGATGCTCATCATTGGTTCGCTCATGTCTTTGCCGTAGTAACTACGTTGGAAGTTGTCATATGCATAATAGGCTACTGCATCTAATTTCTTATCGAAATCCAAATTCCATCGCTCGTATGGATAAACTTCGGAATTCAAATACAGGCGAATATTGCTCACTCCTGCATGGGTGAATTGTGTGATATCCTCAGATCTATTATCAGTGTTATCAGTGTTTTGGAATCCAATGATGATATATCGAGGCCGCTCGAGGCTATTGGTAGTTTTAACGGCCCAAATGTCAGATGCTGTTTCACGAATAGTCGGTAACTCATACAGATCCCACATCCTGTATGCAATTTTCACTTTTGCCGTAGAACTTCTATTCAAACGGGTCAATAGCTTCAATTTCTGCTTATCTGATGGCATCACATGTCTTATCTTCCACTCAATTTTGTTAATCTCCACATCGGCGTCCACTTCCCCAATATATGAGTTCTTGAATGAGCGAGTTATGATGAGTATTAGCTCCTGTTTGATATTCAAAATACCTCTACAATAATCTTCGGCAAACCCCATCAGATATTTAAGGGGTAGTTTGCCGCTAAAAACGTTGCTAGCTTTATCTAGAAGCACCTGCTTGCCACCATCAAGGCCCCATCCAATTGTCTCTAGGAATTTCATATTACTCTCTCCATAAGAAATCATACTCTTCATGGTAGTAGTGATGCCTGGTTTTCGTACCATACATACTTGTTCGCCACCCATTTCATAGCGTATTTCATCGAATAAGAATGCTAGAGCATTATTAGATAGACAGCAGGTTTTAGTGGCATCGTTTGGTGTGAATTTTCCCTCAATATAGATGTAACTTTCAGAAATATCAAGAATCAGATCTTGAAAGTTGACGGCGATCCTTATTTCATCAGAATTCTTGAATGAGGGTGACCCATATGGTTTGTATGTGTGCTCATGTAGGCTCATCAGTGAATGATCTAAAATTGGTTCATCAAACACGTCCAATTGGGGGCTAGTAGAGGCTGTTGCAACCATCTTGCAGCTGGTTATCGTAACTTCAGACCAATTGACTTCAAAAAATATTTGTCGCTCGCAGACAATCTATGTCTTTCACGTTCGGGAAGTTCTGCTCGAATGAATCCACTACCACGTTTTCTCTCCTTCTTATTGATATTGCGCTGAATGGTATCGGAGCTAATCGGTTGCATGCGTTTTGATTGGTTCCCAAAACAAAACCCCATTTCATTCCTTTGATGGTGTCTGCCTAATGAGCGAGTTGTTTCAGTTCTAGCTTAACGATGATTTTTTCTCCTCGAAAATCGACTAAAAGACCGTTATCATCCAATATTCTCAGTGTAATGTTGTCGATGAACTGACGCCCAGTCGGGCTGATGGGTAAATATATGATATTTTGCGGCTCTTTTGATAGCTTATACCCAGGCTCCACATCAACATCGAACTCATATAGTGTATGAACCTCCTCACCATTGAAGAATGCTCCTGTGGTAATATTGCAGTCCACCCTCAAGAGACGAACCTTTATTATATTCACAGGCAACGTGGATTCATGCAATATATTAGGTGGGTATTTCTTGGCTTCAAATCCCAACACTCCGGCTATGGAAGTCGCAGGTGTGAAATCCACCTTGTACACACATTTCATTTCACATTTTAGGGTGTTATTATTAGCATGGAGAAAAAATATATCATCAATATTTCGCCCATCGAGCGGTATTGTGCACGCTATAGCCTTTTGTAGAGCTTTATTGATTTCCTCTATTTCATAGGCGCCAGGTGGTATGTGGACTATTTTGTGGGTGGTTTTAGCTCCTAACACAGCCCAAAAGTCCAATCGGTTATTTTTCTCATCTATATTGAGTATGGAGTTATATGAGTAGAAACCATGCAATCCCAAACCATAGGATTTTTTTGTATCGAGTTCAATAGGTGGGTAGAAGTCGGCGCTCAAAACACTGCGGTCCCCAGATATGGTGAAAGTTTGTGACATGACTTCTCAGAGGAAGAAGACGGCGAAACTGTGATAAATGTTGAAATATATGCGCAACCGTGATGGAAAGGTGACAACCTTATTGCTGCCTACAACAATGATGAATGCCGCCGTTTTCACGAGGTGAAGTATTAATACATTCATTTGCCACATTCACATCTTTGATCTGACAAAAACAGCAAAATATTCTTCTCGGTGTTGGTCCATCATTCACATCAGCAGCGCCATGTTTGCCATCTTCTTCATGATGATGTTCTTCACAAAATTGGTATTTTGATACGTCCGGATCGTTACGTAATTGCTGAGGAAGTTTATCCCACACTAGAGCAATTTCATGTGGGGCGCAACCGATAACGACTTCTTTCGGCATGTCTGCGAGCTGCTTTTCACTCATTTTCAGCAGGGAACGCAATCTTGAGTAAGCCAGTAATGAGTGCCCCATTCGTTTGATGCTTTCTCTATCCATATTGAAGACTTTTTTTTGCGTCCGTTGTTTGCCGAGAGAAATTTTAAGCACAAATGACCACACCAGACTGTGTTGAAATCCTGATGGCGCTCGTAGTTATATGTGATTTTGATAGTGTTCAACGATTTTGGCCCTCTCTGCAGATATTCCATCAACTCCTGAGGAGGTGGCAAATCTCCATAGCTATCATAATATTCCACTTCTCTATTACGTTTTTTATATGCAACCCAGTGCGTACCATTGCCTCGATTGCTATCTAAATTCAGAATAGCTGCTTCTATGCGATGTGGGCCGGAACGAGGTAGCTTGTCCCTCATAAATATACCTCGAAAGTGTGGTACTTTCATTTTATCTACATAATTCAATAGATCAATGTCTGTTAAGGCCCTTCGAGGTAGTTCATTCAGTTTTTTGAATTTTGAGGTTTCAGATAGATGCCTAACCCCTTTCGATATGGTTTCAAATAAACTCCTTTACCAACTTTCCCAAGAGCGATCGCCTCCATATGCCTATTGTGTCGACTTGCTTCCGAAAGCTGCTCCCTACTCTCTTTCGCTGAACGAATGGCACGAGCTATACCAGCACTTCCTGCAGCCAAACTGCCTAAAGCCGATAAGCCCGCGAAAATGGGTATTAGTGGGAGAATTCCGCCAACTTTAGGTATTGGTATTATCCTAGGTGTCCGTATATTCTTTTTCCCACCTGCCATCTTGACAAATTTTCGGGCAGCTCCGATCGCCATAAGGGATGTTTTGGCTAAATTTCTGACGACATCACTCTTCTTACCCATTTGCCGTATGACATTTCGAACCTTGTGGACTACGCCAGAGCCGAAAGCAATTTTGCTTACACGCTTCGATTTATTCTTTTTTCTTGTAATGCGACGTTTTTTCATTCCACTGCGTCCACTACATCCCATTCCGAAGCGCCTCTTCCCCTTCATTATATTGGTGACTAACCAAGAAGCGGTCCTTTCCCCTACGTTAGCGTCTTTCGATTTTACCCGCTCCCAGGCAGCTTCTTCCAATTTCTTATCAGCTGAATGCCTAGTTGATAAATCGTTTGGATACTTCAGATACGCTATATCGTGTTCCTTGCAAGCTTTATCCAGTTGATTTATCCCCTGGTCACCCCGAGCTAATCGTTTTTGGAGTTTTGTTCCAGGCCCACAGTATTGATAACCAGGAATGTGTAACTCGAATGGTATTCTATTTATTAGGGTATTCACAATCCCTTTACCGCTTCTCTTTCGTCGACTAATTCTATTATCATTTATCGATGTGCAACGCTCCAGCTTCATAATATAAATGACCCCAACACGGGTTGCACTACCTTATATATCATTCAACCGTCATACAATGCGGATAGTTCAGCAGGCAGAAACCTTCAATGTGGACAATTTTGATGAGAAAGTGGGGTTGGGAAGTAACATCATCTCAGAACGCCGACATGGAACACTATTTCCCAACACAATTCGCGGCCTCATAATTGGTCCATCGAATTGTGGTAAAACGAATGTGATGATATCACTCCTCACCAACGAAAATGGTTTACGGTTCACAAATATCTACCTCTACTCAAAATCGTTATATCAACCCAAGTATGAGTACCTACGAAAGGTGTTGGAGCCGATCAAAGGTTTGGGATTCCACACTTTTGATAATAATGTAGATATAATAGAACCAGCGAATGCTGAACCTGACAGCATTTTCATATTCGACGACGTCATTTGTGAAAAACAAGATGTGATTAGATCGTATTTTTCTATGGGTCGCCATAAAAATGTGGACTGCTTTTATCTGGCGCAGACATACTCCAGAGTACCCAAACAGCTCATTCGCGACAACTCCAACTTCATAGTTATGTTTAAACAGGATGAAATGAATCTTCACCACATTTTTTCCGATCACGTATCTCCAGATGTTACATTCAAGCAATTTCAAGATATGTGCGCGCAGAGTTGGACAGATAGATATGGATTTATAGTTATCGATAAGGATAGTGAAGTACAAGAGGGCCGCTACAGAAAAGGATTCGATAACTTCATATATCCGTGAAATCTAAGCACCGCGTGATTCATTCAACCATTAGATATGACTATGAGCACATCTCATGAGAAAATGACTGAAATGAATTCAGAAATTCACCTCAAACGTGAACTCATTGGAGCAACCGAAGCAGTGAGAAAAAAGTTCGAAAGCCTGAAAAATTACCGTATGGGAAATCAATTGGCGCTCGAAAAGGTGTATGAACCACTCATGAAACCGTTGAATGTTATCTCAGCAGCAGCAGCAGCAGCAGCAGCAACTCCAAATACAACAGCTACTACGAAGAATATTAACAAACAGTTAACGACAATAATGGCACAACCCACATATCATTCCACACCGATGTCGGGCAATGCGTCTCCAGGTGCTACGAAAACACCCAGACAATCCGTAAAATCACGTAGTTTCACCGATGATTATTCAAGCATACAAAAAGAAGATGAAGAACCCGAATATAGAACAATGATGGATACACCACCAACATCATCTTCTTCACACATTTCAATCGATACTATGATGCCCGCTGATGGGGCAGAAGCGAACACACTAGATGGACAATTGAGAAAACATTTAGATAACTTGAAGTCTAATGACCCCAATTATGACACCACATATGGCGTTCGTATCGATCCCACCACGAAAAACACGATGATGGGTGCCATGGAGATTCGTTTTCCTCCCGGACAAATTGAGTTATTGTGCAGCAATAAGAGGAGCAAAATTTTTCCAGCAACGTCTGAACTATATAACCTCATATTCATGAAACACATACCGAGATCGATCAATGATCGAGATAAGAGCGTATACACAGCCCTGCTGAAGAATACAAAGGCGCCATATAAGAATTTCGATGTACGGGAAGGGTTGAATATGAGTACGAAATCAAAAACGAAATATCAGCAAATTATCAAACCATTAATTGGTTCTCCACATAATATGAGGAGTCAGCAGCAAAAAGTTAAAGGTGGTGGAGGAATATTACAATTGATACCATCCAGAAAGAGTGTTAGTAAACGCCGCAAAGAGTACGTCTATTGGAATAAAGCTACAGAATTAGTAGAACGCCTTCGGCTATTGTGGAGTTCAAAATCAGCCGGTCACACTGGGCACGATAATGAAATAATGTCAATAATTGAGGAATTACGCGAAGAAGGCATTGTGCATTAATTTTAATTTGTCTCCAAGGCATAAGAGGGATATGATGTATGCTGGCCTATTAGTATATCAACGTTATTCAAGGAGATCACAAGCATTCAGAAGTATTTCAATAGGTTTGAATAACGCTGTTATGGAGATAAGTGCAACCAAAAGGCGAATAGTCAATGAACTGCATAAACCTGCCAGACGAAAGTTTCATAGAAGGAGAACTATAATAAGAGGTTTCGCAGACTTATGGCAAGTAGATTTAGCTGAGATGCAAACGTATTCTAAAGAGAATAGTGGTTATCGATACATATTATTCACCATTGATTGCTATTCTAAATATATCTGGACAGAGCCGATAAAATATAAAACCGGATCAGAAGTGACACATGCTATGGAGAGAGTATTGAAAAGGGCTGAATACTCGCCAAGAAATATGCAGAGTGACCTCGGTAAAGAATTCTATAACAAACACTTTGGCACATTGATGGCGAAATATGGAATCAATCATTATTCTACGTATAGTACGATGAAGGCTGCGATCGTTGAACGGGTGATAAGAACACTGAAGAATTGGATTTATAAAGAATTTTCTGCCAGAGGTGAATATAAATGGTATGATATTTTACCGCGCCTAACCAATGCGTACAATAACAAAGTGCATCGAACAATTGGTATGAAACCCTCTGAGGTCACATCTACTACGAAACTGCAAGCTTATAGTCACATGAAGATAGCACCAAAAGCTAAATATCAAGTTGGTGATATAGTACGGATAAGCAAATATAAGGGGGTTTTTGAGAAGGGATATACAGCAAATTTCTCTACGGAACTATTCAAAATATTCGAAGTGAATTTAACGAATCCCAGAACATACAAACTTGAAGATATGGAGGGCAAACCGATCAAAGGATCCTTTTATGAATTGGAGCTATTGAAAACCGCCAACCCTGAGGCATACTTGGTGGAAAAAGTCTTGAAGAAGAATGGAACTAAATTATTTGTCAAATGGCTCGGATTCTCTGAACAACACAATTCTTGGATTGATAAGTCTGCAATAATTTGATGTATGCTAACCCAATATAGTTCTCCCGAAACCAATTGTATGCGTTTCTCTATCCATCCTCTACCTGTTGAATCATTGTCAATCCAAAGAAAAAACACGTTTTCATTAAAAATTATATTTATTGAAAAAAATTCGATTCGGAAACGTAATATTCATATATAGATATATTTACAATAATAATAAGTATGAGGAACCCAATCCCTCTTCCTATTGGTCATCTTCATCTGAACTGGCCTGTTCCCGTACGTAGTATGGTTCTGGTGGAGGTTGGTTCAGGCTCCTACGATATTCCCGTCTCTCGTGCGGCAAACACCAGCACGCGCTGAAATGGTGGTCCTCACTTCTATATGGATGGCCGACATTCTCACAAAAATATGCCCCATTTGAGCATCAGGCACATACACCATTCCAGCAGTCGTTCCGATATGTGCTGCAGCTGACACACCTCCGGAATCGCAGCTGGTGCTCCATACTGCACGCCCTGCATGTGTTTCTGCAGATACCCATGTTGGTGTTCTTCAGCAGCTTGGAGCACGTCACACACCTTGGTTTGATGCCATCCTCATACTGCACGCTCGGTCTAGGAGGGTCTGGAGATCTCCGACTATTCGCTGCAATGCAGCGTTGGCATACACCGGTACAGGGGTTGATGTCGCTGGCCGCCCAACCAATGTCACAGTTATGGCAGAGTATGAAATCATTCACCCTAGATGGGTACACTGCCACAATTGGTTTGGAATCCCATGATTTTGGATACGACATGATTATATCTATGTTTGTAGACTAGTCGTTCTTCAATGGTACGATGTGATCGATAGAAGTCTAAGAAACACTATGATGAAAAACGCGCACCTCCTCTGCTTTTCAATGCTCGCACCTACTACCCCTCTATAGTTGGTTGCGCATCATGAAACCATTTTTTCGGTGTTCACGCATTGATCACACTAGTTCAATGGAATATGGACACGCCCACATATTGTTGTAAGAACCGCCTTTTTCCCCACTCGAAGCATAGACCGCCTTCCTCCCTCTTTCGATGTGAGGATAATAAAACGCACAGCCCTATGTTGAGAACGTTAGTTTGAATTCATTCCTCCAAAAGAAGAAGACTCAACTACCATATTCCTACACCATCATGAACGGAGAACTTAGTGGAAATTGTCGAGAAGCTGGCAAATCTGTCGCTGATAGATGAGAATCAGTTGAATGTAAGTATTTCCAACATCATTGTTAACTGATTAGGAAGGCGATAGGCCTTATCCATGTTTCAAGTACTCTAGACGAATTTTTTTCATTATTCACAGGATCTCGGAAACGCACACGTTGGGTTCGACGGTGGCGATGTGGAGCAGGACAACAACAACGATCAAGACGAAGAGTTTGGTGACGAAGAATGCGGCGAGAGGGAGCAGAGGGTTCAAGAACGGACGAGGATGATAGATGTCGTCGGTCTCCGAGAACACCATCAGGAGATGGCCTACTGCACAACAGTGGCAATGGTGGTGTTGAACACAGCGGAGGGGGATAAAAATCTGTGTAATAGGTGTTTCCTCCTATATTTGTTGAGACCGACGTTGAGAGGAGAATATCTACACTCTTCAGCGCATTTAACATCCAGCTTTTTCGAGATTCCGAGAGAGTTTACATGCGAAGCCTGCTCTGCTCCTCTCTACCAAATTCACATGTTGGACTTGTGCCCGTCGTGCAATCATGTCAAAGAAAAGTTACATATTTTTTAAGTTAATATGAGGTAGTTTTAGTCACACTCTAGAATTAGTTTTGAATAAATTATGTATTAATGATAATAATAAAATTTTGACTCATATCGATTCATATTTTCATTTTGAGTGATTTGGATGGGTTAGGTGGAAATAATGAGAAATTGTCATAAGAATATGTCCAGAAAAAAAACGATAAAGTTTGGAAAATGTGAAAAGAGTGTTGAAAATTCGAAAATGGGTTGATGATATAGGCTCATCAGATGTATTTCAAGCTGTAGTTAACTGTGCACACAAATGCGCATGACTTGACCCATCCAAAATATGGTGCGCACGCGATATCTACCGAAAATAAACGAATGTCGGAATTTCAATCTTCAATATGTATAAAAGTCTCGAGAAAAAACCGATTTTTTGGTATTGCGCATCATATCACCCACCAGAACTATAGTGCGCATGCATTATCTCGTGAATGCGAAGGCCTATCAGCGATCTGACACCACCAATGTGAAGGTCTCTGAAAGTTAACCGAAGGATACCCTCTGACGAGGGGTATTCTGAAAAAAATCGAGTGCGCAGGCCTAAAACAAGCCTGAGGCCGAAATAGACCATAATTGGTCGTTTTTGGTTGCGCAAAAGTGAAAAATATGCGCAGTATATTGGATCATATATATTTTTGGGTATATATGACGAATCCATGATTAAAATTCCGATATGTGTTTTTTTTCTCTGATTAACGCATGCGCACAACATTTTTGTGCAAGTATTGCTTGCGCAGTTGGGTGCAATGTAAATGCCGGCTAAAACTCCATCTGTGTTGATTGTCGCCCCAATCCTCTCTCGAGTTTCAACCAATAGTATAAACCAATAGGAAATGAAATTATGATATTTATTGATTTTACCATAATGTATAATAATATTGATATTTCATAATCTCCCTCTTATATTTGCATTTGTTTTGGTTCTTGATTTTTCAGTAGTATATGACGGGTAACGGCACTTCTTCACAGACTTTGCCCTCCACGACGTCTCGATGAATGGAAACTCACGTCGTCTAACACTACAATTTCGTCAACTCCATCACCGTCGATCATCATCATCATCTGTTGCTGAATTCCGTTCGCCATATCGCGACATTGGCTAACGAATCACACCGCCTCTGGACTATGGTATTCATGACCTCTTCTCTCGTTATGTAGCGGTGACCCATTTTTTAGCGATGTTCTCCCTCGCCATCTTCTACGATTGGTGAATCATTGCTTGAAGACGTTCCCGTTCCTAAATGCTACCTCTACTTCCAATTTCAACAATCTTTCAGTGAAATCCTGGAATTTGTTGTTATATCTCGACATTATTTCATCGGTGTTTTTTGACATGATGTCCATCTTCTCGATTGAATCGTTCACCTTGGGCACCATCATGAGAACCTTCTGAGCAAACTGAGGATAATCTTTGATATGCATCTTCACATCATTCAGAGATTTCCTCATCTCAGACATTTGTTGGTTATAGAACTCCAATGGTACACTATCTCCACCACTCGACGGATTACCGATATTTGTTAATCGTTTACCCTGCATATCATAGTTACCGCTGCTGTCCAGTTTGAACCCAATTCCGGGCCGACCATGCAAGGAGCTCAGCGATTTGCTCTTCTTGCGACCAAATTTATCGATAGCGTTATACATCTTCCACAAAGAACCGCTGAACGTGAACTAACAAGATCTGAATTGAACACGCGAATTTTCACGGCTTCTACTAGATAACCCCCATATCTCTCTCTCTCTTCCTCTATCTATCTCTTCCTCATCCTCTTTGATGCCTCTATATCGCACAATAATCTGGATTTGTGATTTCGATCTTTGTTAAAATAATAAGCATTCGTATTCAAATGTTTTATTACTATATCCTATTATTTACAAAAATGTATTGAAAAATTGACGCTAGAAATTTTCTATGAACCGATGCATCTCCCTCTCATCATCGGTGTCCAACTCCATGGCCGCCCGAAGGTGTTCATCGATGCCGTAGTGTTGATTTCTACGCTCGTGGCGGATACGACGACGTTGGCGACGGCTTTCCTGTCGCCTTGCGCGCCGCTGGACCCTTGCAGCTTCCTCCCTCTCGCGTTCTTCGACCATCCACTCCTCCTCAGCCCTCCTTCCTACATCTCCTACGGCCTGATCGTCGTCGTCTATGACGATAATATTATTCTCCCCCTGCTGCCGGAGTTGACGTATAATATTATTAATCGTCATATAGGCGCCGCCATCCTCGTTCCTATCAGCCGTAGTCGAATCACATGGGCCTTCTGGTGAATGCGGGCGCTGGTAGGACGGTCTCGCAACCCCGTCGTTGGTGGTGGTGCTGTCAGCTTCTGCGATGGCTACACAAGTCACTGATGGATTCATTTCGCTTGTTGAATTTCAAACTGAATGATTCGAGAGGAGTGATTGAATTTATATCAGTGAGTCGGAGTGGGATCGCTGGCCGTGTTGTTAGAATAAGTGGTGGGATAGGTTGTGGTGGGAAAAAGTAGTGGGGGGTTGAAATGAACGGAACTACCATAGTTTATATCAGTTGGTTTATTGAAATAAAAAAATTCACATACACTCTAATATGTACATTCATCTTTATAAGATACAACACTAAAAACTTACTGATAATTGAACATATATATACATTACCTAATCTATAGACTTAAAACTAACTTAATATTGGACTTATGTACATAACCTAGCCTATAGTGAATTATATACAACTATAACTACGTGTCACCCAAGTACTCCCTATTCAGCCGATTATAATGCTCAAAGCGAGCTTTTCCCGTTTCACAGTCCCGTCGAAATTTTTCTTCAGCTTCAAGCTGTCGATCCATCTCGACGAGGCGTGAAAGCAGCGCTTCTCTTTGCGCTGAGAGGGAGCGCGACCTGCTTTCACTAACCGCAATCTGAGTATCCACGTTCGCATTCCACTGCTCCAACTCGACATCATATTTTTTCAAATTATCGATGAGATGTTGCGGTGGCAGTGGAATGCGTGCGTGAATATGAACATTATCATCGGCCATTATATCTCTTACAGCAACAACAACGTTCTCCTCAACCGGATGCTGTTCTTGCAAACGTGGTTCATCCACACTTGTCGAATCACTTTCATGTCGATTAGCCGGATGCACCACATCTACGCGAATCACATTAATTGCTGATGTCGGCTTCAGTTGATTCGAACGTTGCTGTGTACTGCTCGAGGGGGCGGTTTTTTTGTGGGACGCATACCACTCTGAAACCTTACCACCTCGATAGGGATTCGCTTTGCCACGATTATCGAGGAACTTGTGTAGAATCGAAGGTTCTACTTTGACACCAATCTTTCCCTTCTTCTTTTCCACAGAAGTTCCCCGATAATCTGTCTTGGATTTAAAAGATGACGATGACGACGACGACGACGACGACGACGACGACGACGGTGAAGGTGACGCTGCCGATTTCTTCTTCACAATGTGGAGCTTTTTTCCAATCCTTGGTGATTGGAAATCATCATCATCACTATCATCACCATCATCATCATCATCATCATCATCGCCATTCCCACCTCTCTTCAAGCAAGCTCTCTTGGGTGCTGATGACGTCGGTTGCGGTGGAGTAATTTTCCGCCCTTTAGTGGCTCTGACAGGCTTCGCGAATACTCCATCGCTACTGGCGTCAACACCGCCCAATGATGTGCTCGAGCGCAGCGAAACCTCACCGACATCTGGTGTAAGAGGTACTTGGGGTGATTCGAAAATGTCTTGCCAGGCTTCATCACTCTCTAGGTACTCCCTAACTTGTTGGCTGATTCACTTCTTCTGGCTGTCAGTTTGGTCCTCAGGGTCTTCTGGGATGTCGGCGATGTTCATGTCTGTAACAATGAGAATAGAAAATGAAACAATTTATTAGCTATGATTGTAGGAAGTATATACTTACTCGGAATAGGAAGATCCTGCATCGCGTCTCCTTCGAAGAATGCGACATTGAAACTGCTCTGGGCGTCGGACATGTCTGAAACAATAGAATAACATATAGTATCCTCACGTAGTATGAGTAAGATGAAATGAAACAAGATGGATCCAGTCGCCATAAAAATACTCACTTAAATGCTGCTCGGTGTTGTAGTATAGCGTGTGGAATAAAGTTGGCTCGTGTATCTGCAGTTCGCTGCCGGGGTAGATATTTCTGCGATGCTGTATAAAGCTGATCAAGAGTGTGTTCTGGTACTAGCTGATGTCTGCTAACAGAATGAGGAGTCGGTGTGTGCACCTCCAGTTTTATCCACTCACACCCCCACCAATTCTTAGCCACACCCATTTTCACCATTACCGCCACCACTAGCCCTCTCCCTGTCGCCTCTCCCACTCCAACTCTCCCTCTTCCGAATGCAACTGTCGCCTCTCCCACTCCAACTCTCCCTCCTCCGAATGCAAATATCTACTCCGGAATGATTGCAGTGAGGAATATTAATAAGGATTGGTTGGTGTAAAAAAAAAAACGATTCAATGAAATAATAATGTCCATTTATTATGTATATAATAACAGAATTAAAATTAATATAAACAACTTCAAAGATTATAGCAAGAATATAAGTACGGCTGAATATAAGCGTATACTATCTCCTGAAATTGAAGAAATAATTTATTCATATATATATATATATATTTATATATGTATAGTACATGAAGACTAGATAAAGGATATAAAACATCATATTACATGAGGACTAGATAAAAAAATAAATATGAATATATAAATCGCGGTTAATGTATCTGTCTGAGGTTGGGATACAGAGTTCGCTATCATTATTAATGAGGTTCGGACTGTTCCATCAACATTTTTATCAAGTCGTCCAAATTATCGCTCGAATTTGATTTTTTTTCAGATGTTTGCATTGTAGCAGATATTGCTTGTTGTAACCAAAGCATATTACGTTCAGCACTCGTTTGATAAAATTCAATATCGCTATGCCCCCAAGGTAAAGTTTTTACTGTATTAGGTATAATAAACCGTTTATCGTCATGGTATGAAAGGGCGACTTTGTTTTTCATTTCAGTATGAATATCGTGACGATCACTGCGAAAAGTATTCATTTTTCTGAATATCAAGCCACCATTTTCTACGATTTTCTTATAATCATCCATCGATAATTCACTACTAACAACTGCCCTTGAAACCCCCTTTGCTTTTTTCAATTCGGCATTCGAAGATTGAACGTAATATGCTTTAGCACCCGTCCCATAAAAACTCACAATAGGATCATTTGGAAATTCGTCCTTCATATTACCCACTACTGATTTTGTTATTGGAATATTAAATTTGTTATCCGCGGGATAATTGGATGTGTCAAAATACCTTATATTTTCCTTCATGAAATTGTAAAAGTTTTCTGTTTCTATTTTGAGTATCAATGAATCCGTATCGGTATACAATAGCCACGATTTACCAGAGAAATTCTTCTTAATGCATTCATACAAAAAGTTATATATAACAACTTTTGACACATCTAGTATGCTGAAACCTAAATACAACGGTTTATCATAATGCACCCTAACTTTTCCCATATGGATTGCTACGAAATTTTCATGGAATACTTTACAGGTCTTATAATTGGGTAGTGCTATTAATGCATTAGCACCCTTTCTCTTTGTGATACTCTCCCAATGAGTTACGAGTTTGATATCGCTCCTTTTATCAACATTCTCCATGGTTTTGCCATAAACTGAGTTTACCATATTCTTATATAAACTCTTATCAGCTTTATTCGTACTTTTATTACGCATTTCTGAATTAAGGTCAACATACTTTTTCAACCACGGGGATTGCTTGAATTTGAGTACTCTATGGGTTTTAATCAAGGTCAAACCGTTTTCTATAGCCTGTTTGAGATTTCTTTAATGAACAATATATTTTATCTCATTCGACAAATTGGGAATCAGTTTTTTCAGCTTAGATTTTGATCCGGGTGGTGCAATGGATTCCACGAGAAAGGGTAGATCTGAGTGTGCGTCATGTAATTCCTCAGGATAGAATATGTCAACTTCAAGGACATACCCATATGGGCTATCATCTTCAACACCCATGATATCCAACTCCATAATTTCTTGGCTGTTCAACCACCTAAAATCGGATGTTGGTAGCGGCTGTGACATACTATGACCGTACAAGTTAGTTGCATCTAAATACATGATGTATGTTGATGGTTCATTTGGATTGAAGTTTGGGATGAACTTATTATTCGCAACATGGCTCCTCAGACTACATTGACTTATCCCACCTCTTATTCCTTTTTTGAAAAAATGTATCATATCGATGTCGGTTAACAATTCTAATTCGATTTTTGTGTATCTCAACATAGCATCCCATGATAAACCGGGTGCTGTAAAGTATTGGCATGGATCTAACTTGTACGTTTTTAAACAAACGTTCCGGAAGTTCTCGAAAACATCGCATAACAATAAAACATCTGATTTCAAATAGAGATCAGAGTAATCACCGAGTGTTTTACATTGAAACAAATTCCAAACATGCTCAGCTCTTAGATAATCCTCGTCTGAAATATGTTTATTAGATAAATTATCGAAAAAATCATTTTTAGATGGCAAATCTTTGTTATTCAATTTATCCATAGAGGTTATGAAACTATATGGAAAAACTCCCTTCTGCGTCATATATTTGAATTCTTCAGGGTCACGAAAATATCTAGCAGTTTCTACAAATTGAGATTCATTCAAATTTCCGGCCAAGGCTTGCAGAGGTTGGGCAAGGAATTTGTAGCTATCCAAGAATCGCAGTTTCAAAAAGACATTCTGATTCACACCGTTTTTTCCCAAATATTCGTCAACTAAGATATGTTTGGTAAATGAGATATATTTTTCCTTGGTTTGCGCGATACAATCAACTTTCTCTTCTCGATCGAATAGTTGTTTGATGAAAAGGTGGCTATCGTAGCCACTCATATTATGAAAAAATATGGGGATGAAATTTGGAATTTTAAAGTTCAAATTACATATTGAATGTGCGGCACCGAATCTTTTTTTCCCCGTTAGATGGCAGTGGTCTCTTACTTTGACGTCACCATATATGAAAGCTTTATCGCAAATGCCACACTCCGTGGCATCAGCGAATTCAACTTCTTCTGCCGGAGTTAATTTTTTCATAGGAACTACACGTTTTAGAAACAAGTTGTAAATTATTTTGCAGTCATTGACTAAATTGGATACGAATTTTTTCGCAGCATCTTTCCCACGGAATGTAACAAATTTCGTGATAGAATTATCGAAAGAGCATTTGATAAGGTATGCAAATGAATAAGGCTCATGTGCGAATGTTCTATTAGTGAAGGATTTCTCCGGATCTGGCTGGCTAGTATGTATCGGCTTCAGAACTGATTCGAAATCTGCATAAATAACGAATGGTACTTTCATCTGTTTCTCAAATTTCTCGAATTTCAAAATGTTTTCAGGTACTGAATTTCCAAATTTATCGACTTTGACCTCTGTGGATGGAGTTGTAGTATATGTATGGTTACAATCATTTAGCTGATGGCGTAACAACTTTGTTTCATCTGAGAAATGTATCAAACAGCCGTCGCAAAAAAATTTCTTATGCCCCCTGGCAGATATCTGGCTAGATACCAGCCTAGATAAATTCTTTATCCAGCAATAGTGGCTATTTCCGGATTCATCATCTGTGGTCAGAAGTAAATTCACATGTTTACTCATTCTTTTCTTAGAGTAATACAGTGGGCCGACTATCTGATATTGCACTTGATGTTTTTCAAACACACTTTCTAACCCGTAAACGTTGATGGAACAATCATTGAGAATTTCGAATTTTGGGATGCTACTCACTTTAACAGGGAACTCTATACCCACCAAATTCAGAACCGTAGAATAGTGCGGATATGAAGAGGTTTCGCAAACATTAGCCCTTGCCGGATACAGTGCAGACGTCACAGCCCAAGCAAAACAGCACTCATCCTGGTTCACTATGTTCACTACTGCCTTTTTATTCTCTATGAAGCTAGGTAGCTTCATGTAGGAACACCCACGCAGCGGACTGTATTTGTTGATGTTGATTTCCAGAAACATGATTTTTTCTAAAGCCCAACCTATAACAATAATACCATCAGATGATAATCAAAAGTGTTGAAAAATATATCAACTCACCAGAATCGCGTTCCTCAAATTCAGTCGTTTGATTCAATAAGATGTCCTTGAATGTGTCAACTACGGCCTCCAAATCCAGCGATGAATCCATGATGTGATTTGGTGTCATGAAGGATTTGATATCGTGAAGATCTTGGGATTGTAAAATATATCTTCCGAATACTTCCATATTCACTTTGATGGAGTGGTGAATCGAGATTATATTATCCAATAGGGATATTATGGTCGCTTTATTTTCATTAAAAAACGTATTGTAATCCAATACATCAGTTCTGCATTCCAATCTATAACTTACAATACGGCATTTGAACGCATTCTCAATCACATATACTCCATCCCTATAATTGACGCAAGCGTTTGTTCGATGCTCCAATGTCCTTTTATGAGCGCTCATTTTATCAGCTGGAATCATCTTATTGCAAATGGTACATGCCTGCAGATTTCCAGAAGTTGTTGCTTGCTGAGTGCCATTTCCCAGTCGAGGCTTCTTTGCGATAGGAGGGTTCAAATTTCCCACACATGCAACTCTTTCATGGCGTCGTAGATTGTCACTACGCGTGAAAGACTTAGCGCACACACTGCAGAATAACATATTGTTCAGATAATGTATCACTCACAAAAACTAATGAGGTTAATGTTGATGGTAGTATTGAGAGAGAACTATGCGCTCACGGACGCAGCTATTGGGTTTATATAAGGCAGAGTCATGACGTAACACACATCGCCCCACTTCTACCAATACGACCTCGACCGTCGAGATCTCTCTCTCTCTCTACAACTCAAGGACACTCACACTCAAGGTCAAGCAACGTCGCATACGGTGCAACCTTCCATCACGGTCAAGGCCTTTCTCTCTCTACAACTCGAGGTCACTCACTCACAAGGTCGCACATGCGGAGGTAACTCTACCCAAGAGCACTCCCGCCCAAGGTCACTCCTACTCAAGGTCACTACCGTCCAAGGCAACTCCTACTCAAGGTCACTCCTGTTCAAGGCCACTTCTGCATCGAGGTCACTCTGACACGAGGTCACTCCCGCCCAAGGTCACTCCTACTCAAGGTCACTACCGTACAAGGCCACTTCTGCATCGAGGTCACTCCGGTCCAAGGTCACTCCTGCTCCAAGGTCACTCCGCCCAAGGTCACTCCCGCCCAAGGTCACTCCGCCCAAGGTCAGAGGAGAGTGACCTCGGGCGGAGAGTCAGAAACGGCTAATCTTATCTACTCACTACTATCACAAATAATTCACACAAAAGGCATTTTTGAAAAACAACGCCATTTAATCGACGAGAAATTTCACATAACGTCCACGATATGACTGAACAAATATAGAAATAGAAACTTGATAGTCAGCAGGAAACCTGATAACAGCTTCCTATCTTCCAATTAAACGTTGATAATGCATGTTTAGCAGACAAAAAATATGTTTTCAACAATATATGAACCACCACGAGGAAAAATATAATATACAGGACGATTAAAAACCTGAATCAGATGAAATATTTGAGAGACGTATGACTTTACATTATAACAATGCATAGGTTCTCGACTGCGATATCTGAAAACAATATGGCTACCAACAATCAAGAAAAAATACATCCCACCATTGAAAATAAATAGTACTCCTAAGGGTGAACACGCAAATACATTGATATGCGCACAGTTTCAATGTTTGCGAGACATCAATAAAGAATGGAGAACCGTGAATAACCTATATTTCCATGTTATCTTTCATAAAGCTAGTATTGGAACTTGTTAATAATACCGACAATAGATGCGCGAATAGGATACTCTACTTTCTTTACGACATCTTCACAAATGATGCTAGATAGATGACACTTGATAGATACCACTTAACACATGAGGCGTTTTGCAGATGATGTATAAGTAAGAGGAGACATATCACGCATGCGTCAAAACGTGACGAAAACATCACAAAAACAGGCGTGCCATTCTAACCAAATGAAATATGAACAACATAAACCAATTATGAATTGTGATCTCAGACAAAAATATTCGAAAAGACTAATATACACGACGAAAAATTATTATATCTCTTGCCATCATTCCCAGACAGTTCAAGTATCCCATCCTATGCAAAATCGTATCTCGGCTATCATTTGAAATATTCCCCAACTTCATCAAAATAGAATAATCTCAAGGCGACATTCTCTTCAAACCGATATAAAGATTCCCCATGCTCATTATAAATAACAATCGAATCCAAACAGCATATGACACAAAGTTCTATCACGAACGTTGCTCCACAGAAACTGGGATTTTCAACCCAGACAAGAAACTTCTCTACAAAATACAGATACGACCTGTTTGAGAATACTGTTCCTTATATGGGTTCAGCACTCACACATAAAGACGAGCCATACCAGAGAGACAAGCCATGCGCCTAATGAGCGATGCCACACTCACTAATTCCTAGAAAACATCTGAACATCATGAATGAAAACTCATAAAATGACTAAGTTCATCATGGGAAGTGTTTCCAAGATCTCCAAATGCGGAATTTCAACCAATTTCATTGATATAAAATGATCACAGGGCACCATTTATTTTCACCCGAAATAAAGATACTATATGAAGATCCTGAACAAGAATTGCAATCAATCACTATACTACGACACCGAGAGCTATCACGAAAGTTTCAACGAAAAAACTATGATTTTTATTTCACGCGAAAAGCTACTATATAAGATACAGATATGGAATTTTTCAGAGTACTGTTCCTACATATTATGGGGTTCAACATCCATACATACTCTGATGCTCTGTTTCTACACTCACTGATTCTCAAACAACATTGTAACATCACCGAAAAGACATCGACCCTCCACTTTTCTACAGATAGACAAAAAAATAATTTTCAGAGATTCCTACTATCATCCCATCGCTAGCAATACCAGTCAGACGCACTCAACAAATTCAGAAAACGCATTCTGTTGCCACCAATCTTGAATATGTCGAGCAACTCTTTACCAAAACTCATTAAATGACTGCGTTTACTATAGGAAGTGTTTCTAAGATCTTGAAAAGTTTTAAATTCAATACCTATACCTCCTGTTGTAGCCTGTGCATGATTTTCTTCGAATATAATAGGTATTGCTTTGGTGTGCTTCAAGAGATAAATAATAATGATAATCTGACGCATATTGTAGCACCAAACATTCAAACAACGTATACAAATAATTATGAATTAACTTCTAAGACGAAAATATTTGGAAAATCATCTCTCTCTCTCTCTCTCTCTCTCATCAAGTGAGCCATTCCCAGTTAGATTGAATATCCTATCCCCTTTAAGGTATGCACGACGTTCTTCGAACCTTGTTAGGATTTTCTTTCGTGCGCTTCAAGTGATAAAAAAATATGAACTGATGAAAATGTACCAGAACATGAAAAACGTGAAAAAAATGTTCAAATAGGCTATTATACATTATGGAGAATCGTATCCCAGCTATCGCTCGAAATATTGACCAACTTCATCGATATAAAATAATGATAATGAACTAGATTCTCCACCTGACATATAGAAAATGAAAGATCAGAATCATGAAAAAAAAAACATTGTCAGAGGAAAAATATTCAAATAGGTTGTTATCCTGTACACTATGGAAAATATAGTAACTCGGCTATCATTTGAAATATTGCCCAACTTCATCGATATAGAATAATCACAAGGTACCATTCTTTTTAACCGCAATAAAGATACCCTATGCGGATTATGGATAACTATTGAATTCAAACAGTATATGACAGATAGTTCCATCACGAACGCTACTTCACAAAAACTAGGATTTGCAAATACATTGATATACGCAGAGTTTCAATGCTTGCGAGATATCAATAAAAAATGGAGAGCCGTGAATAACCTATATTCTTATGTTATCTACCATAAAGCTAGTATTGGGCTTTTTTAATGATACTGACAATAGATGCGCGAATAGAATACTCTACTTTATGTACGACATCGTCACAAATTATGCTAGATAGATGACACTTGACAGATGCCATGTGACACCTGAAGCGTTTTTCAGATGATGTATAATTAAGAGAAGTCATATTACGCATGCGTCAAAACGTGACGAAAACATTACAAAAACAGCACGATTGAAATATTGCTTCGATAACATAATATAAGGATGGCACACCATTCTGACCGAATAAAATATGAAGAACATAAACCAATTATGAATTATTGAGGTCTTAGACAAAAATACTCGAAATGACTAATGTACACTGCGAAAATTAATATATCTCTTACTATCATTGTCAGACAGTTCAAGTATCCTATCCTATTCAAAATCATATCTAGGCTATCATTCGAAATATTGCCAAACTTCATCGATATAGAATAATCACAAGGTAGTATTCTTTTCGAACCGAAATAAAGATTCCCAATGCTGATTATAAATAAAAGCTACTCTACGAAATACAGATACAACCTGTTCAAGAATACTGTTTACTCATATGGGTTCAGCACTCACACATATACGTTGATGCTCCTAGATGCCATCCAGAGAGACTAGCTATGCGCCTGGTGGGCGATGCTACACTCACCAAGTCTTAAAAACATTGAAACATCGCAAATGAGTCGGAGAGAGTCGGAGACCTTTTCTTATTCTACAGATACTTCCGCTCCATTAACAAAATTGAAACATCACAGAAAAGCTGTTACTCTTCAGATATATGTTGAACAACTCTTTACCGAAACTCATAAAACGACTAAGTTTACCAAAGGAAGTAGTTCCAAGATACACCAATGTTCAATACTGCACCTCCTTTTTGGCAACCTCCCTAGGCATGAGCGATGTTTCACGAACCATTCGAATAACGTATAACAATCAGGAATCAACTTCATAGACAAAAATATTCCAACAGGCTATCATGCATTAGGGGAAAATCATATATGTCTTGTCAGGTGAACTTTTCACCAATTTCATTGAGATTATCAGACTCGCTCCGCTCGTCCGACAAACAAACAAACGAACCATCAAAAATTGATCTAACCTATCGTAGCTTGGATAGTCCAGGCCGATATAGCATCAATCTCAACCAATGATGTCAACCTACTCTCTAACCTATCCTGTTAGTGAGTGTGGCATCACTCAACAGGCGGATGACCTGTCTCTCTTGATGGAATCTAGAAGCATTAACGTTTATGTGGTTGCTGAACCCCATATGTGGAGACAGTATTCTAAAACAGGTTGTATCTGTATTTTGTAGAGTAGCATGTTGTCTGGAATAAAAATCCTAGTTTTTGTGTTGAAACTTTCGTGATGGATATCCGGGTACCGTATACTGTTTGATTTCAATTCTTGTTCAGGATCAGCATTAGTATCTTCATTTCGGGTAGAAAGAAATGGTACCTTGTGATCATTTCATATCAATGGAATTGGTGAAAAGTTCACCTGACAAGACATATATGATTTTCCCCTAATGCATGATAGCCTGTTGGAATATTTTTGTCTATGAAGTTGATTCCTGATTGTTATACGTTATTCGAATGGTTCGTGAAACATCGCTCATGCCTAGGGAGGTTGCCAAAAAGGAGGTGCAGTATTGAACATTGGTGTATCTTGGAACTACTTCCTTTGGTAAACTTAGTCGTTTTATGAGTTTCGGTAAAGAGTTGTTCAACATATATCTGAAGAGTAACAGCTTTTCTGTGATGTTTCAATTTTGTTAATGGAGCGGAAGTATCTGTAGAATAAGAAAAGGTCTCCGACTCTCTCCGACTCATTTGCGATGTTTCAATGTTTTTAAGACTTGGTGAGTGTAGCATCGCCCACCAGGCGCATAGCTAGTCTCTCTGGATGGCATTTAGGAGCATCAACGTATATGTGTGAGTGCTGAACCCATATGAGTAAACAGTATTCTTGAACAGGTTGTATCTGTATTTCGTAAAGTAGCTTTTATTTATAATCAGCATTGGGAATCTTTATTTCGGTTCGAAAAGAATACTACCTTGTGATTATTCTATATCGATGAAGTTTGGCAATATTTCGAATGATAGCCTAGATATGATTTTGAATAGGATAGGATACTTAAACTGTCTGACAATGATAGTAAGAGAAATATTAATTTTCGCAGTGTACATTAGTCATTTCGAGTATTTTTGTCTAAGACCTCAATTATTCATAATTGGTTTATGTTCTTCATATTTTATTCGGTCAGAATGGTGTGCCATCCTTATATTATGTTATCGAAGCAATATTTCAATCGTGCTGTTTTTGTAATGTTTTCGTCACGTTTTGACGCATGCGTAATATGACTTCTCTTAATTATATATCATCTGAAAAACGCTTCAGGTGTCACATGGCATCTGTCAAGTGTCATCTATCTAGCATAATTTGTGACGATGTCGTACATAAAGTAGAGTATTCTATTCGCGCATCTATTGTCAGTATCATTAAAAAAGCCCAATACTAGCTTTATGGGAGATAACATAAGAATATAGGTTATTCACGGCTCTCCATTCTTTATTGATATCTCGCAAGCATTGAAACTCTGCGTATATCAATGTATTTGCAAATCCTAGTTTTTGTGAAGTAGCGTTCGTGATGGAACTATCTGTCATATACTGTTTGAATTCAATAGTTATCCATAATCCGCATAGGGTATCTTTATTGCGGTTAAAAAGAATGGTACCTTGTGATTATTCTATATCGATGAAGTTGGGCAATATTTCAAATGATAGCCGAGTTACTATATTTTCCATAGTGTACAGGATAACAACCTATTTGAATATTTTTCCTCTGACAATGTTTTTTTTCATGATTCTGATCTTTCATTTTCTATATGTCAGGTGGAGAATCTAGTTCATTATCATTATTTTATATCGATGAAGTTGGTCAATATTTCGAGCGATAGCTGGGATACGATTCTCCATAATGTATAATAGCCTATTTGAACATTTTTTTCACGTTTTTCATGTTCTGGTACATTTTCATCAGTTCATATTTTTTTATCACTTGGAGCGCACGAAAGAAAATCCTAACAAGGTTCGAAGAACGTCGTGCATACCTTAAAGGGGATAGGATATTCAATCTAACTGGGAATGGCTCACTTGATGAGAGAGAGAGAGAGAGAGAGAGTTGATTTTCCAAATATTTTCGTCTTAGAAGTTAATTCATAATTATTGGTATACGTTGTACGAATGTTTGGTGCTACAATATGCGTCAGATTATCATTATTATTTATCTCTTGAAGCACACCAAAGCAATACCTATTATATTCGAAGAAAATCATGCACAGGCTACAACAGGAGGTATAGGTATTGAATTTAAAACTTTACAAGATCTTAGAAACACTTCCTATAGTAAACTCAGTCATTTAATGAGTTTTGGTAAAGAGTTGCTCGACATATTCAAGATTGGTGGCAACAGAATGCGTTTTCTGAATTTGTTGAGTGCGTCTGACTGGTATTGCTAGCGATGGGATGATAGTAGGAATCTCTGAAAATTATTTTTTTGTGTATCTGTAGAAAAGTGGAGGGTCGATGTCTTTTCGGTGATGTTACAATGTTGTTTGAGAATCAGTGAGTGTAGAAACAGAGCATCAGAGTATGTATGGATGTTGAACCCCATAATATGTAGGAACAGTACTCTGAAAAATTCCATATCTGTATCTTATATAGTAGCTTTTCGCGTGAAATAAAAATCATAGTTTTTTCGTTGAAACTTTCGTGATAGCTCTCGGTGTCGTAGTATAGTGATTGATTGCAATTCTTGTTCAGGATCTTCATATAGTATCTTTATTTCGGGTGAAAATAAATGGTGCCCTGTGATCATTTTATATCAATGAAATTGGTTGAAATTCCGCATTTGGAGATCTTGGAAACACTTCCCATGATGAACTTATCATTTTATGAGTTTTAATTCATGATGTTCAGATGTTTTCTAGGAATTAGTGAGTGTGGCATCGCTCATTAGGCGCATGGCTTGTCTCTCTGGTATGGCTCGTCTTTATGTGTGAGTGCTGAACCCATATAAGGAACAGTATTCTCAAACAGGTCGTATCTGTATTTTGTAGAGAAGTTTCTTGTCTGGGTTGAAAATCCCAGTTTCTGTGGGGCAACGTTCGTGATAGAACTTTGTTTCATATGCTGTTTGGATTCGATTGTTATTTATAATGAGCATGGGGAATCTTTATATCGGTTTGAAGAGAATGTCGCCTTGTGATTATTCTATTTTGATGAAGTTGGGGAATATTTCAAATGATAGCCGAGATACGATTTTGCATAGGATGGGATACTTGAACTGTCTGGGAATGATGGCAAGAGATATAATAATTTTTCGTCGTGTATATTAGTCTTTTCGAATATTTTTGTCTGAGATCACAATTCATAATTGGTTTATGTTGTTCATATTCCATTTGGTTAGAATAGCACGCCTGTTTTTGTGATGTTTTCGTCACGTTTTGACGCATGCGTGATATGTCTCCTCTTACTTATACATCATCTGCAAAACGCCTCATGTGTTAAGTGGTATCTATCAAGTGTCATCTATCTAGCATCATTTGTGAAGATGTCGTGAAGAAAGTAGAGTATCCTATTCGCGCATCTATTGTCGGTATTATTAACAAGTTCCAATACTAGCTTTATGAAAGATAACATGGAAATATAGGTTATTCACGGTTCTCCATTCTTTATTGATGTCTCGCAAACATTGAAACTGTGCGCATATCAATGTATTTGCGTGTTCACCCTTAGGAGTACTATTTATTTTCAATGGTGGGATGTATTTTTTCTTGATTGTTGGTAGCCATATCGTTTTCAGATATCGCAGTCGAGAACCTATGCATTGTTATAATGTAAAGTCATACGTCTCTCAAATATTTCATCTGATTCAGGTTTTTATTCGTCCTGTATATTATATTTTTTCTCGTGGTGGTTCATATATTGTTGAAAACATATTTTTTGTCTGCTAAACATGCATTATCATCGTTTAATTGGAAGAAAGGAAGCTGTTATCAGGTTTCCTGCTGACTATCAAGTTTCTATTTCTATATTTGTTCAGTCATATCGTGGACGTTATGTGAAATTTCTCGTCGATTAAATGGCGTTGTTTTTCAAAAATGCCTTTTGTGTGAATTATTTGTGATGGTAGTGATGTGTGCTTTCAAAGAATCATGTACGGGAATATGAGGATGGCGGTTTTTGTTTTATCTGAATTGTCTTCTCACTATTCCCATTCATTATTCAGATTTTCATCGAATCTAAGCAGTAGTACAACAAAGCTGATTGATCGCCAGAGCCTCAATAAAATGCCGCTAGTTAGCGTTGGCGCTGGTGTCGCTGGTGTCGCTGGTGGCGCGAAGTTCAAATTTGCAGATGGCGGCGGCGCTGATGGCGGTAAATTTGAAATTGTGAGGTTATGACATCTTAATCATGAAGAATTTTTAAATAAATAAATTAAAAAAAGCTGTCACCGCCGGTGGGGGAAATTGAACCAGGGACCTTTGCATTATGAGGCAGCGTATATACGCACTGCGGTATTCCGACCTCCGTGATATTTCAATTATTTAAATGCTATTCAAACGGGATATCCATTGCTGACGCGCGCTTATCTTTGCAACGGATCCATCGAGGTAGAGTGAAGCGAGAGATGCATTCCAGAGATAAGAAACTTCGAGTCGAAAATAATATCCATCGCTGGCGCGCGCGCGCTTATCTTTGCAACGGATCTATCGAGGTAGAGAGTAAGGCGGCTCGAGCTCGCGGTGCTGCAACGTTGTCGGACGTATGTGTTTGGATGTTAATATTGTTACATTATTGTGTGTGGCAACGCTGTCTCGCTTCATGGCGTTCGAAGATCTAGCAAAGCGAGAGATCCCTTAGAATGATAAGCGCGCGCGCGCTCGTATTGGAAACAAATACTTGAATAATTAATTATTTATTTTTATAGTGGGTGACGCGTCATGCTGTTGTTTTTTCTTCTGGTAAAATGACATCACGTGTGTGGGTACCCTCTCAAAAATAGGATTTTTTATGGACAATTCTCGGAAATGCCAATATACCTATATGCAAAGTCGCGTTAAACTAAGAGACCATGACTACCAGCATAGGGAAATACACGCTTTAATCTTAACTGGAACGCGGCCTGTGTTCTAGCGGGGAAGCGGGGTAGCTCTGGCGCGAGCTTATCGAAACCGCAACAATAACACTTTAATGACAATAACAAGATTGAATTTTCATATACAGGGCGTTTGAGTTGATTGAAAATTGAAAAAAAAAATATATACAAAGTGTCCTACGGTTCGCGGTCCCATGTTTTAGCATGGAAGGAGTGTTTGAGTTGAAAGAAATATATACAGGGTGTTTGAGTTGATGAAGATTGAAAAAAATATATACAGGGCGGTCCATGGGGGTGAAAGAATACGAAAACGAAGATAAATAATCTATTTATTTGAGTAATCCTTTTCTACAAAAATGACATGCCTCTTGAGAAGATGGCGGTCCATCCCAGTGTGTGGTCCAATCGGGACGATTATAATGAACGAAGCATGGCAGTTTGATTTGTAGGTTAAAGTTGCTGCGATATTCTTGAGGAAGTTTGTGCCACACCCTTAATAGCCCATAAGGATCTGCATATTCAATGAGACATTCTACTGGAATGTACTGCAATTCTTGTTCAGTGAATTTCGTCAGAGTCAAAGCGGGAGATTTTATAAACTCCAATAGCACAGCTATTTCAGACTTCATGATTTTTCGAGCAGAGCTAAAATATTTCAGATGCTACTAGTCTCGCGTCGAGTTGTAGACTGATGAAATGAAAAAAACTAGTCACATTTTTCACAACATTTTATTCAAATCAGACATAATCTCATTTTTACAATAATATAGATATTCTCTGAGAGCGTTACTAGACATGCTATCACAAACATCACAAAATCCAGATATAAGCTCTTCCGCACCCAAATCAGTCAGGCTATTTCTAATCCAATCGGCTATAGTATTCAAAATGTTCTGATAATACATGGAAAAGTCCAATTTGTTTATTAGCGCAACTCTTCAGATGTCTTCAGAGGTATTCAGAGGTATTCAGAGGTCTTCAAGATCACGCCTTCAGAGGTATTCAGATGTCTTCAGAGGTATTCAGATGTCTTCAGAGGTATTCAGATGTCTTCAGAGGTATTCAAGAGTCTTCAGTTGTATATCAAACACCATAGCGTTCACATCATGGAGTCTAAGCCACATTCATCAGAGCAAGCATTAAATAAATATCACTGTGCAGATTATGATAATGCTTATGGACCGAAATATGTTGACGGCAGATGGACACTTGGACATAAGAATCTACGCTTTGAGGACCAATACATAGGCGTAGATAATGTCGATTTTAAAAGTACTCTGGGTCTTTTGGAATTATTATTTTCCAAAAACCCTCGAAATTACACGCCTCTGGATCACCAGATGTATAAACAAATGCTAGAAATCAGCTCTATTCATAGAGATCGATTAGGGCGATTACGAGGACAAGCTGATAAGGAGAAATTTGATAAAATTATCAGACCCCTCTTCAAAAATAAGACCAAGCCTAAACGTCCAAAGTCGAGCGTGGAGCCTGAAGCCAGTATTGGGAATGAAGAGTACAATATTTTAGATGAATGGACAGATCCGAATATCTTGGTGGATAGACTGAGATATTCAATGGAATCAGATAAGAACAACAACGAGATCGCCTTTATTCTTACTGAACTTGAAAATGTTGGTATAATATCTAAGAAATAAATGATGTCAAAATTATCCGTTTTTTATTCAACACCTGCTAGGCGAGTAGACACAATGACTACTCAACTTGGCATATAAAAATATATATTTAAAAACCCTGTATAATGACTGGTAGGTAGTGTGATGAAATCATAAACTTGGTTGACTTGCTGACTGTCTTTGGTCGACTGACATTTTTACGATGATAATCACTCTAAGAGTCACAAAAATGAAAAACGAGGTAGCGACATTTCTTGCTGACCCGCCCTGTATAGCAGAAATATTTTTTAGTGTGGGACTAAAAACAGCTCTTGTTTCAGCTTGAACAGCTGTTTTTTGTGTGATTTCGATAGTTCCTTGTATCTCATATGGAACGATAAGAGAATAAATAATAATAGGATTATTTCCTTTATTATCCGTTGATTTTAGTCTATAACTCAGCTGATCTAATCATCTTTCTAGGCTTTGAAAGAATATGATTTTCTGTATACGCCAAATATAGAACAACCAAGATAACGGCATCCTGTTTGAACGCTCCAACTTGAACAGCTGTTTGATTTCGGTAGTTCGTTGATTTCGTGAAAAGACGATAAGAGAACCCGTGTATGTCTTTTATACCAACTCGTTAATTGTTGTCTATAGCTCATCTATTGTAAGAGTATCAGATTTTGAAATATTCGGCGGATTCAGTGGCAGATAAAATGCATAACAATGCTTGAATATAATATGCACACATGAAGATAAGCCTCTCAATGTATAGGGTGAATCAGTCAGTATAGTCGGACAGTGGACTGAGTTTTAAAAAAGAATCATATTATGTGATGCATGAAAGAAATGCTCAATAGATCATTTTATCAATAAGCCAAAAAGAAGCAACAAGTTGTGTTATTCTTTTCCAGTAGTCGGACACTTGTCTTTTATCGTGCAGAGTGAATGAAAGCACTCAAGTATGCTGCATAAGTTAAATCATACGAGCATTCTGTGTGAGTTATATACTACGCGTTTTCTATGTCTACAGCAAAACTCTTCAGCTTGCTGATTTTCTCACAACTAATAGTCTGTCATTTCATGAAATTCGATATTGGAACATGGTGTATGTTTATGTGGCAATTTTTGTAGAAAAATCGATTTATATCATACCTAACTAGAATACATTGGGCTGATAATTGAATATAATTCAATCAAAACTGTATTCGTACTTATTCCTATACCAAAGCCGGCGGCTAATTTCATCGATAACAAATTGGAATGATTATACTAAATATTCCTCAATAAGATTACCAAAGAACCTGCTTAACTTCATGAACCGTGTAATAAACGACAAAATTTAAATATATCTCTTCAGCATATTCATTGCTGAATTTATTTGTTATACCAGCCGATAGATGGCGGTACAACTACGTTGCTAAGAGTTACTAACAGCCGTCGGCCGAGCGCCAACAAATAAATATGAGCCTCAAACAACTGCTATCATCTTCCATTGGTTATTGCACTTTCGAATTCGAATTGTTACCTTATATCTGCAAATAGGTCGGTCATTCTCAGGATTTCAGAATGAAGATAATTCATACCGTGTCATCCATCACTGTCATCAAATAAAAAACATCCTAAAAGTTTCTTCAAGATGTTCCATATCAAGTACCATGAATGTCTCTGGTACATCCCGTATCATCCCACAAACATTCTGATGGGATGTTTATAAGACATCGCAAATGCTGACAAGAATGTCCCAAGAAAAATAGGGATTTTCCAGAGTTGTTCCTATCTTCCCATATGGATAGTTCTACGACGTCTTACTGATGTTATTGTGTTATTAGGGCATGCGCATGGTGAGCGATGCCACACTCACTAATTCTTAGAAAACATCTGAACAAAACGACTAACTTCATCATAGGAAGTGTTTCCAAGATCTCCAAATGCGAAATCTCTGAAATTTTCTGTGTATCATTGGGATGGGTAGTGAGTGTAAGAGAGAGTGAGAAGGTAAAAAAGTGAGAAGAAGAGAGAGAGAGAGAGAGATTGGATGGATATTAGTTGAAGGTATGAACGTGTAAAACAGTTGTATCATGTCTTCTGACGAATACAGACGTGCACTAGAAGAATTTGGGTTGAAAGTTAGAAAGCTCAGTGCAGACATCCAATTGTATGAGCAGAAAGTTTGTTTGTTCAAAGATTTCGAGCAATTGAGTGTTTGGGACAAGGTGTTCACAGAACCGAGACGTTCAGTTGCACCTACATCGAGAAGAATCCAACCAACACAGCTACTAGATGGCGATACTGAAAGCAAGCTTCATTCTATTGACAGCTCTGAGCAACAACGTCTTCTACACAAACATACCGTACAATACGAGGAATGCAGCCGTATGTTTTGATGTGAATCGTACACAACAGTGTGATTGGAAGCTGATGAGTAAAATGTATGTCAACGATAACAAACTACCTGTATATTCAATCGACATGCCTCGAGTCAATGGGACCACCATCGACTACAAATTGAAATTATCGTTTTCTGATGGCAGTGACGGTGAAACTGGGGACTGGCAGACATTTACATTGAAGAAATCACCCACAAAATTAGATGATGATCAAGATTCTGTCAATATCATTGCAATTTTGACACTTTGTTGTACACTAATATGTTCACTCATTTTAATCTCACATGTTATTTTCATTATACTGAGAAATAAGGGATGTGATGAATAAAAACTCTGAAATTACGATATATAGTTTTTTATTTTGGCAATAAATTACATAACCAATTATATCGACATTGTGGAGACTGCACTGGAACCTTCCTCCATGGAAATGATGCATGCAAGGTGGAATGGATTGTTGAAACGTTATTGGTTGCCACCAAGAATTGTCAAAATCTTCCAAATTAACAATGTGATTGGTCATCTCCAACTCTGCACATTTTCGCTGCAAGAACTGAATCTTTTGGTGTCCTCTAACGTAGATGATATTTGTTTGTTGCAGGTTATCTCGTAGTATTTGATCCAACTCATTTAAATCCACATAACCACTGGAATATTTTAAACCATGAACGTAACGCTCCACATGATTTGCCATCTTTTTATCTTCTCTGCTTAAACTCGAAAATTCTACAGATGGCTTGAATAGAAAATGACTCGTCTTTTTACCAATGCGAATGGTCATTTCCTTTGGAATGAATTCACCATCAACCATGAACCCTTGAATGTCAACCAGTGCGATCTCCATGACTCTTCGAAGCAAACTGACGTCTGCCTGATGCAGCAACACCCACCTAGGCAATATTTCGAACAATTTCGCTGAGTGGGAGATGTTCCATGATTTGATCGTGAATGATGATGCAATAGGCTTTGGTGTCGGGAGGGAAGCCTGTAGTCGCTTCAATGTCCAACTTTATGTCAACTGTGGACGACTTTAGACCCAGATGGCGCCTCGAGCAATCGATAACAAACATTGGTCGGGATTTGAATTCGGCAAAGTTTACTAGAGAGCGCTTTTCTTGACAGTTATGGTAGCTCTTGTTGAACTCTGTATAGTTGAAGTGAGCGTCAGCATATTGGTCTCGGGAAAAGTCCAATAGCATTCGTTCTTGCGGATAATAGTCGCTATTCAGAGCCAATCGTATGGATTTGATGTTGGCATTATCGAACAAGGTGACGTCTTCATGCAAATTATCGGCTTTTTTCGTTTGGAAAAATACTATAACATATCTTGGACTGTCCAATGCAGAACATGTCTTGACGGACCAGATTTCTATGGTAGATCCTTGTGTGAGTGCTGGTAGCTCGTGCAATTCCCATCGGCGAAACGGTATCATCATAGACTCATCTGCTTTGATACGTGTCAACAACTGCAACTTTATGTCATCGTTGGGTGTGAGATGTGGCACTTTCAAATTGATGCTTTCTATCGTTATTTTAGCAATACTTTGAGTCTGAGGAGATCCTGGCAAAGCAGTATTCGCTCTCACAACAACCTTCACACTATTGGCATCATTGCGAGCTCTCACTAAACGGATTGACTGCTTGCCCCACGTTGCCACTTGATGATCATTGAAGATGGAAAACAAATGTTTCAGTGGAATGTTCATGCTAAACGTACCATCGGTGTTGAGGATCGGAGCATTGGGATAGTTCCAGCCTGCTATGGCTAGATGACGTGAGTCTTCAGGCGTATAACATAAGTATCCTCGCACAGTACTCGTTATTCCAGGATATCTGACAGTGTCCAATTCTTTATTACACAATTCATAGGTGCAGGAATCAAAGAGATAGGCTCCAGCATTGTGGGTTAATGTACCAGTACCACCACCGGTCACCTTCAATTTACCCTTGATGGTAATGATGCCTTCAAACATGGCCAACCACGAATCTGCTTGATTAAACGTTATATCGATGACATCATTGTTCTCGAATGATTTCACATATGGATAATAGGTACGCCATTCCACTTTAGTGATGCTTTCGTCGAGTCTGGGTTTGCGGAAAACGTCGAACACGGGTGCTAACAACATTGTAGTCTTTGAGTGATTTCAGAAACAGGACACTGGATAATGTCAATGTTTTTCTGTTGCTGCTGCTCTTCGAAGACACGACTGCTTTGGTGTACGGTGTCGAGAGAACTGGTGCTGATGATGTTGCTGATGATGGTATATTATCTGATTTATAGGAGTAATCAAACACTAGTACCATCTTGCGAGTTTCTTCAATTCTAATCTTATTATGATTTCTTCACCTCTAAAATTCACCTGCCTGTTATCTTGGTCTAGAATCTGGAGTGTAATGTTGGGCAATTCCCGCCTGCTGACTATAGGTAGATAGATTAGATTTCTGGGAGTCTCGTCTATGGCGTAACCAGGATCGACTTCAACTGCAAACTCGTAGATCGTATGTGATGGTCTGTCGTTGTAGAGAGCTCCAGCAGTAACGTTGCTATCAATGTGAATGGTTCTCACTTTGGTTATGCTGACCGGCAAATCGGAAGTGTGGACTTGTTGTGCGTTCAACAATCTATTTGAAAATCCCAAGACTTGAGCTATGCTATCCTTCGGGCGAAAATCAATGGCAAACTGTTTGCTCGAAATCTCACACTTTAGTGTATTATTGTTGGGCTTCAACGAGAATATATCATCAACGTCCTTTGCACTTGAGATGCCCAATTCTTTGCGTATGAATTTCTCAATGTCCACAATGTCGTATGAACCTTCGGGAATATCGATGATCTTTCCCGCCTTAGTCTTATCTTGCAGATAAAACTTTGATCCTTTGTCGATATTTGGTATACTGTTGTATGAATGGAATCCCAACAATGCTAGTCCGTAATCAGAGTCTGGATCGAGTTGGAGTGGTGTCAAAAAGTCTATGGAGAGCGTAGATGTACGACCTTTCAACGTCACAATCAGAGACATGACTGATGCACAATGACCGAGTTACTTAGTCTCATTAAAAAGGAATTCTAAACATAGACGTCCACAATTACTTTGATTGGAATTCTGGTATTGATTGTTATTGTACAAGATTTTCGTGCTGGCACCCAAATATTGCGCCAATTCTCTGGGCGGTTTCAGATTGCCATAACTATCGAAATATAAGGCTTTTTTATCATTTTTTATGTAAGCCACCCAATGAGTGCCCGCATGATTGGAGGTATCCAAATTCAATACAGCACACTCGCGATGCCATGGACCGGTGGAAGGTAGAGTGTCCCGCATAAAAACACCTCGAAAATATGGTATTTTCAGCTGTTTGGCATACTTTATCACATCTTTATCGTACATTGATTTATTGGGTAGCTTGTCTAGAAGTTTTTTGAGTTTTTTGATTGTTTCTTCAAGTACAGTCCGAATCCTCTCGATGTTTTGCGTAGAAATAGGCCGGAACCCTGCTTGCCGATAGCCTCCATTGCTTTATTATGTCTTTGATCTTCTTCGAGCTTTTTCTTTGCATTTTTCGCATCAATGACTGTCTTTGCGACTGCTCCGGCTCCTCCAGCTAGAGATCCTAGGGCTCCCAAGGCGGCAAAGATTGGTATCAATGGTAGTATACCGCCACTGTGTGGAAGAGGTATGATTCTTGGTACTCTGATTCTTTTTTTACCGCCAGCCCTCTTGACTGCCATTCTGGCTGCATGGAGTGCTTTCAATGCAGATTTATTCAGACCACTTCCTGATGTTGTACTACCACCACCATCTGACTTTGATAGTACATTTTTTATGAATTTGATAATGTTGGATAGGGATTGCTGTGATACAAGACCCATGCCAAATTTTCGTTTGACCTTCATTCCGGTGGTGACAAGCCAAGCAGCAGCCTTCTCTTTGAATTTAGCGTTCTTCGACTTGACTCTCTCCCACGCTCTATTTTCCAATATCCAATCAGCTTTGTGCCTGTCTTCTATTGAGGAATTTTGTGAATAGGCGATATCGTGTACTCGACACGCGTCGTCCAACGGATTGATACCGGTGTCTCCTCTTGCAAGTCTTTTATCGAGTTTGGTACCTGGACCACAAAATCTGTAGCCTGGAATGTGTAATTCGATGGGAAGTTTATCGATCAGAGAATTAAGCACACCCTCTCCGTGGTAGAGCAACATGAAGACTGATGTGTAGGAAGTTCGACAACTCTGCATATACCTAATGAAATGAAAAATATATCATCACATGATGAAGATCATTCAACAAGAACGGATGTTACCCATTGTGAATTTGGATGAAATTTTGTCAACCAAACCCCCAGTAAATAGTAAACATGGGAAACTGCTTCCCCATTCGTTCAGAGCAATCTTCTGCGGACCAAGCGGATGTGGAAAGACCAATGCGATGCTTTCCCTGCTGTTCAATCCAAATGGCGCGAAATTCGAGAACGTTTACGTGTATTCAAAGTCGTTGTACCAACCGAAATATCAATTGCTGCAACAAGTGTTGGATTCAGTGAAAGGTGTTGGGTATTTTCCCTTTAAAGAAAATGATGATGTCATCAGTCCATCAGAAGCGAAAAATAATTCGGTATTCATTTTTGATGATGTATCATGCGACAAGCAGCAAAAAATTCGAGAATATTTTTCAATGTGTAGACACAAGGATATTGACGTAGCATACCTATGCCAGACTTTTTCTAAGATACCGAAGCAGCTGGTGCGAGACAACAGTAACCTGTTGGTGTTATTTCGACAGGATGAAATGAATTTGAAGCATGTGTTCGACGAGCATGTCTCACCAGACATGTCATTCGATCAATTTGAAGCATTGTGCTCAGAGTGTTGGAATTCCAACCAATATGGTGCGATGGTGATTGCAAAAACTTTCGATATGAATGCTGGCAGATATAGAAATGGTTTCGATAAGTTCATAAGACTGTGATCTCTGGACCATTCATCAAGATGACGTCAACCAAGATGCATGATGATGTTGCTGATGCGCTGCGCAAGAAAAAAATCAACGAACTATCGAAATCAATCAGAAGAAAATATTTAGCACTAAAATTGGGCAAGTCTGAGGATGATGATGCGTTACAGAAAATATTCCAACCACTGACATCACCTTTGAAACAAATTGCCTCCGCGTCCAAGGTCATAGAAGAAAAACTCGATGGAACGCTTTCAAACATCAAGCGAAGCAGAGCAAAGTCGTTGGGGTTGAAGAAGGAGAAGAAGAAGGAGAAGAAGGAGGAAGAGGATGGGGAGGTGGAGAGGGAGCAATCGGATTTGAACCAAACTAATTTCATACCTATGATGGATGTGGCTGATAATGTTGGGCATACTGAAGATGATGATGAGGATGGTTATGACGATGCTGATGATGAACTTTTTGTAGATAGTGAAAATATCTCACCGGCTGCAATACATGATTACGTTGATCAGTATCCTGCGATGGCTCAAAAATATCTGACTGAATATTGGACAAATGATGAAAATATCGATACGGTTTATGGCCCCAAATATGATCCAGTAACATCGAAATGGTCCCTCAACGGAAAAGAAATGAATTTCCATCGAAGAACTGGAGATATACTTCTTGATGGCTTTCGGTTCCGTGGCACCCCAGGCCTCTATCAATTACTCTTCTATAATGATCCATCCTTTGCCAAAGATGATACGAACCCATACAAGCAAATACTCTTGCTCACCAAAGCTCATCTGAATTCTGCAGGACGTATGAAGTCCTCCTCTAGACTCAAATACGTAGAAATTATTCGTCCAATGTTCAGATCCAATTCCAGTGGTCGTGGTTTGAAGTTGACATACAACACAGCACCTATCGAATACATGTATTGGGATGATCCAAACGAATTGGTAGATAGATTGAAGTTGCTCATTGCATCACAGCAAGCCGGAAATACATCAAACGATAACGAGATTGTTGCCATCTTGAACGAATTAGAAGAGGCAGGCATAATAAAACATGTGTGACGATTCGGTGACATTTCCGTGTTCCGTGATACTTCCGTGACACTTCCTTGACACTTCCGTGACAGTTCCGTGACACTTCCTTGACACTTCCGTGACAGTTCCGTGACACTTCCTTGACACTTCCGTGACAGTTCCGTGACACGTCCATGGCATGTCTATGAGTGACGGAGCTAATTGGCGAGGCAAAGTGCCGACCATTATCGATAACGTACAATACTTTAGTCATTAGCATAATGAGTCTCGACAAATTCGGACGTGGTTCGTTTCCACGCTCAGCTCAGATGGTGACAGTCAGATCTGGATTTTCACATACTCCAACCGGTGATATTGATGTTGGTCATTTGAAGATGTGTAACGTAAAACTGCCAACAGATGTCGCTGATGTTGCAAACAAACAATATGTGGATGAAGTTATATCGCAAATTAAGTTAGATTTCAAGATTGCTTTCGATAATTACGGTGAAAAAATCCGAAATTACCTTGCTGGCTTCAGCAACGAAATAATCAAAGAAAGGAAGAGAGTGGATGTACATGATCTTAAACTAGCAACGTACAATACAAACTTTGTTCAGTTGTCTGGCATAGTGCACAAGAACAACATACATGTGGAGCAGCTTCGCAACAACTCTCTACCAAAACTCAAAAGCGACATCGACTTGAATGTGAAAAATATTCTAGAACTTGTCGATAAGATTGACAACACTGTGAAGAGTTTGCACGATTTGAAGGCTGAGCAACAACACAGCCGTGATAAAGAACGCCAGCTTGCTGATGTCATTGATCAAATGAAAAAAGATCTGGCCAAGATTGCCATCACTCCAAAATCTACGACAACACCACCGCCACCGAAAATGAAGCCTCCTGTGTGAAACCCATCATATAAACTCCTAATCCAACGAAGTCAATATGTCACATTCTAAAGAAAAAATCCAACTCGTCAATGAATTACATAGACCTGCTAGGAAAAAATTTCCAAGGCGCCGCATTATCATCAAAGGTTTGGATGACTTATGGCAAATGGATCTAGCCGAAATGCGACCTTATGCCTCTGTAAATAAGGATCACAAGCTGATAATGGTCGTGATTGATTGTTTTTCCAAGTACCTATGGACTAGACCACTAAAATCAAAAACTGGTGCTGAAATCGCTCGTGCATTTGCTGATATTCTATCGCATGCCAACAACAGAATTCCCAAGAATTTGCAAACCGATCAAGGTACCGAATTCTACAACGAAAAGTTTCAAAGTCTGATGAAAAAGTTCTCCATCAACCATTATCATACGTACACCATAATGAAGGCGGCTATTGCTGAACGTGTTATACGAACATTGAAGGAAAAACTGTACAAATTCTTTAGTTTGAATGGCTCATACCGTTGGATAGATGTCCTGCCTGAAATCACAAAGAATTATAATGACACGAAACATACGACAATTAGATGCAAGCCCAGTGACGTCACCAAAGCCAATGAACAAGACATTCTCAAATCCGTCTACAATCACATAAAAATTGCTGGAATTAGAAAATTTAACGTTGGTGACATTGTGAGAATCAGCAAAGCCAAACATGTTTTCGAAAAGAATTATACGCCAAATTGGACTACTGAACTATTTAAAATCGTAAAAGTTCGTATTACGAAACCTACTACATATCTCTTGGAAGATTTGCATGGTACTCCGATCAAAGGTGCTTTTTATCCTGAAGAATTGCAAAAAACTATAAATCCTGACATCTATCTAGTGGAAAAAGTTTTAAGAAAAAAAGGCAAAAAGGTGTTTGTCAAATGGTTGGGATTCGATGATACACACAATAGTTGGATTGATTCCAACAATAAATTATAATGCAAACATATGGAAAAGAAGCACACATTCAATGGCTATGAGAGGGCCTTTCATCGATCACTAACAAATAACCTGTTATTCCAATCTGCCGGATGTTATGATCAGTCAACAGTTATGGTATAAATAAGGAGGACTGAAACTTTCAACACATCAGTTCGAGAACAATGAGTGAAGACTCTGGTTATTCATCTAGTGAAGTGCTTTTCGAAGACGGTAGTTCTAGATCATCATCATCATCAATGATGGGTTATTATGGTGATGTCAATACATATTTGGACATGATTGAACAAGCAGCGAAAGCCGAATCACACCACCTGCTGAATACATCGTTCCAGTTGTCCACTTACACAATCCAGTGTGGACTCAGTCCAGCTAGACAATTTAGTCCGGCCATCATTCTGAAAAAGCCCTTCTACCCAGCGAAAATTTCATTCAGTACTTACGAATGGGCCACCTTCATCGATTTGCTGCATAAGGCACAACAAGACTTTTTTGAACAACCCCTACCTGGTTTTATTGATGAATATGAGCCGATCATTACTGCTTGTGGAGACTATGCTACCGTAGCCAAACATGTCTGCGATGGTGTCAGAATATTGACCCTCTCCAAATACCACGTCATATTCGATCTGATGGAGGAAGATGTTGCAGACATTTTGAGTGCTGAAATGTGCATTGTTTCACATCGAGTTAATTTAATCAATGACTTGGACTTTTTTATGTTTTATCAGAATATTATGAATGTAATAGCTGAATGGATAAAAAATGAACTGACTGTTTTGAGTGCACAAGAGCTTATATTAGGGTTTTGTGATGTTTGCGATAGCATGTCTAGTAACGCTCTCAGAGAATATCTATATTACTGTAAAAATGATTTGATGGCTGATTTGAATAAAAACCTTTGAAATATGTGACTCGTTTTTTATTTATTTCATCAGTCTACAACTTGACGCGAAACTAGTAGCATCTGAAATATTTTAGCTCTGCTCGAAAAATCATGAAGTCTGAAATAGCTGTGCTATTGGAGTTTATAAAATCTCCCGCTTTGACTCTGACGAAATTCACTGAACAAGAATTGCAGTACATTCCAGTAGAATGTCTCATTGAATATGCAGATCCTTATGGGCTATTAGGGGTGTGGCACAAACTTCCTCAAGAATATCGCAGCAACTTTAACCTACAAATCAAACTGCCATGCTTCGTTCATTATAATCGTCCCGATTGGACCACACACTGGGATGGACCGCCATCTTCTCAAGAGGCATGTCATTTTTGTAGAAAAGGATTACTTAAATAAATAGATTATTTATCTTCGTTTTCGTATTCTTTCACCCCCATGGACCTCCCTGTATATATTTTTTTCAATCTTCATCAACTCAAACACCCTGTATATATTTCTTTCAACTCAAACACTCCTTCCATGGGACCGCGAACCGTAGGACACTCTGTATATATTTTTTTTTTCAATTTTCAATCAACTCAAACGCCCTGTATATGAAAATTCAATCTTGTTATTGTCATTGAAGTGTTATTGTTGCGGTTTCGATAAGCTCGCGCCAGAGCTACCCCGCTTCCCCGCTAGAACACAGGCCGCGTTCCAGTTAAGATTAAAGCGTGTATTTCCCTATGCTGGTAGTCATGGTCTCTTAGTTTAACGCGACTTTGCATATAGGTATATTGGCATTTCCGAGAATTGTCCATAAAAAATCCTATTTTTGAGAGAGTACCCACACACGTGATGTCATTTTACCAGAAGAAAAAACAACAGCATGACGCGTCACCCACTATAAAAATAAATAATTAATTATTCAAGTATTTGTTTCCAATACGAGCGCGCGCGCGCTTATCATTCTAAGGGATCTCTCGCTTTGCTAGATCTTCGAACGCCATGAAGCGAGACAGCGTTGCCACACACAATAATGTAACAATATTAACATCCAAACACATACGTCCGACAACGTTGCAGCACCGCGAGCTCGAGCCGCCTTACTCTCTACCTCGATAGATCCGTTGCAAAGATAAGCGCGCGCGCGCCAGCGATGGATATTATTTTCGACTCGAAGTTTCTTATCTCTGGAATGCATCTCTCGCTTCACTCTACCTCGATGGATCCGTTGCAAAGATAAGCGCGCGTCAGCAATGGATATCCCGTTTGAATAGCATTTAAATAATTGAAATATCACGGAGGTCGGAATACCGCAGTGCGTATATACGCTGCCTCATAATGCAAAGGTCCCTGGTTCAATTTCCCCCACCGGCGGTGACAGCTTTTTTTAATTTATTTATTTAAAAATTCATCATGATTAAGATGTCATAACCTCACAATTTCAAATTTACCGCCATCAGCGCCGCCGCCATCTGCAAATTTGAACTTCGCGCCACCAGCGACACCAGCGACACCAGTGCCAACGCTAACTAGCGGCATTTTATTGAGGCTCTGGCGATCAATCAGCTCTGTTGTACTACTCTAAGCCTGCTAAGGTGAAAAAAGCTAAAGGTAAATGCTTTATAACCACATTTTTTTTATATACTGGGCTGTATTGGAATAAGCGTGAAAATTTTGAACCTCGAGATGTTTATACTATCGAATGACATATAGGTGAGGCGAGACCAATTTCACACCTATATAGTTTCACTCTGTAACAATCCTATAACGTTCCATCTACATGAATTTTTTGTGCTGAGTTCAATTATTTAGATTGTTTTAATGTTTTCCTGTTTTTGTTCAATTTTCGGGGATGCAATTTCCTGTTGATTTGGGGAATTTGAAGGTATCTGATATGAGAATATTATATTTCGATGTGCTGAATACATATACCTGATTATTTCAAAGAACACCTCGTATAGTTGAACCATATATTTCTGCAGTTATGACCAAGTAACTGTTTCACGATCTATCAGGTCACGTGACTGATGTTCCTGATGAGGATTTTGATGAGAATTGGCCTACGATATATGAGATTTCTATATGACAGTAGCATTTTAGGTCTGATCGGGTAAGCTTTCATATTAGATCACCCAAAAAATGATACCCATTTCGCTTCCAGCGGATTACATCCCATCGCACTAAACGCTATCCCCTTGTTCCTCTGACTCTTAAATTACCAGTTTTGGTAGAGAGTTTTTCGACATATTTCATGAACCAACCAGAATACCTCCTATGGTGGAACACTGAGCTGTAATATGAGTTTTAGGTGTAAATAGTTTTTCGATATATTCCAAGGTGGACGGTGAAAGGGTGTTCTTTTCTATGATTTCGATTCCTAAGTACTTTTAAAATCGACATTATCTACGCCTATGTATTGGTCCTCAAAGCGTAGATTCTTATGTCCAAGTGTCCATATGCCGTCAACATATTCCGGTCCATAAGCATTATCATAATCTGCACAGTGATATTTATCTAATGCTTGCTCTGTTGAATGTGGTTTAGACTCCATAATGTGAACGCTATGGTGTCTGATATACAGCTGAAGACTTTTGAATACATCTGAAGACATCTGAATACCTCTGAAGTCCTCTGAATACCTCTGAAGACATCTGAATACCTCTGAAGGCGTGATCTGAAGACCTCTGAAGACCTCTGAAGACATCTGAAGACATCTGAAGGCGTGATCTGAAGACCTCCGAATACCTCTGAATACTTCTATAGGTGTGACCGGAAGACTTCTGACGTCATCTGCCATACGTCAGCTATCTGTTTGCTAAGTCCATCTGAAGTGTGGTGGTCTACTCATGAGTTCTCCTTTATCAAACACCCTGTATATCGACCCTGTTATTGAACGAGTTTTGTTATTCACATTCGAAGAAGTACCTAGATCTAGGGAAAAATCTAATCTGCTTTACATAGGCTCTGATGGCCCGCAAATTGTAACATCCGTAGAATCTAGGGAAAAATTTATGAGAAATATTTCTGAATTTAATGTAAATTTTCCTACAAGATTTGTTATTGATTTTTGTATGTATCTCCGCCGATTTTGACTCAACAATCGCGTTTTATGCTTTATTGTATGGCATTAAAGGTGATTATAGCGGTATTGGTATACCCTTAAACCACCCGCCCATAACCCCTATAGCGTCCCTAACCCTTACGAGTTTTGACTGTTGTTTCATGAAAGGATGAGCTGTCTGGGCTTTCATCTAATCATCGTATGTCAAATATTCAGCATTATGAGTGAAAGTGTAGGTTATTCACATATCTTGATTTGATTTTGACTAGAATCTTATAGGACATATTATATTATTCGCGAGTTGAACATCGAAAAGCCCTCGAAGTCTTTTTCCGTGTTTTGTTCAAGAGTTGTTCGACATTTTTGTTTAATATATGCTAGGCATGCCTATAGTAGATAGTTTTTGCAGCGAGTTTCTATTTTCTCATTATCGCCATATGTGTTTCAATAGCCTTTTTGATTAAAATTGGTAGGTTGTCTCGACTGTGAGTGTTTCTGCCAACAAGCACTGGAAGGTCACGTGATATACGTCATCTGTCAAACATCATACGTATCATCATTTCAGCGCCATTTTGAACTGGTAGCCATTTTGACGGCCTCTGCTCTTGCCGAGCGCGTCACGTGGTATCCATCAATCGTAAATTGAGCGTTTAGTCTCAATGAGCACCGGAAGGTCACATGTCATCTATCATATGCTATCTGCCATCTGTCATACGTTGGCTGTAATCTACTTAAAATGTGATATATAATTCATGAGACGCCCTGTATATATTTCTTTCAACTCAAACATCCTGTATATTAAATTAAATTATTAGGTAGCGGGTAGTCTACTTGCAGGTCATCTAGTCACGTGTCGTCAATCCTTTGTTAACTGTCAAATGTCGTTTTTGGTCATCTGTCATACGTCATACGTCAGGTCATGAGTGCCCTATGTGAGTTTGTATTGCTATTATTGCTGTATATCAAACGGATACTTTATCATACGTATGTTTGCTGAGTGTACCTGTGAGACCCCTATATATATACTTTTGTATCGCTATTGCTAACTCAAACATCCAGTATATTGAATTATTAGGTAGCGGGTAGTCTATATGCTGGTAGTCTACTCGTCGAGGGGGTATAACGCCTTTTGGGTTCACTCTATATATATATTTTTTCCCCAACTATTAGCCAACTCATACACCCTGTATATAGCCATTATTGGATGAAAAATGTGATGAAATGCGCACCGTTATCTCTGGAACGGATCTCTCGCTTTGCTCGCCGTCGGAGCCGGATGACCTTGAAGGGGACCAAAAATTGCAGAATGAACCTCAACTCTTCTTATGGAGATTTACATGGGAAAAGTGGTCGAAATGCGGGGGTTCTCTTGTAGCTGAGTTACTTACGTAAACCAAATAAAGCTTATACAAATCTGGGAACGTCTCGAGTACTCTCTTATTGAGGACACCTGTAACCCAAAAGCACCCCTGAGAATAACGAGTTTCAACTCATCTGACGACCAACCCGTGGCCGGAAACTCCCTAGGATGGTGCTCGAGAAAACACCCACAAATTACAACCTGCGGTCCAGAGGGAACATGGATGAGGTAGGACAGCATGACTGTGATTGAATCACAGCCACACCAACATCCCAGCAACAAAAAAAAGGAGGTAACAACTTGAATTTATTAAGTGAGAGCGTCCCTAGAAACGTACCTTCAGCGGAGCAACCCCAGCCAAGATTGCCTTCGCAAAGTTTCAGGTGGCAGGGGGCTACTGGACTCGCAGTGCTGGGGCAATACCTAAAAATGTTGGATTACAGGGAAACGGAACTGTCCCACCTCAACCAACATTATTCCCAACTGCACCGTCAGTTGATTTAGATTATATAATTTCTGAGGTGGTTAATAAACTGAAAGTAAATGAAAATGGAGGGAACAATAATTGTAGGGTTAGTCCATTGTATAGTAATGTACCGTCAAACTTTGTACCAACAACCACCCCCTCGGGTGCTCCTGGCACAAGTTTTTCGAATTTGGCCCCTCAGGCACCTACAAGTTTCTCGAATTTGGCCCCTCAGGCACCAACAAATTTTTCAAATCATACTGCCCCTCAGGCACCTACAAGTTTTTCGAATTTGGCCCCTCAAGCACCTACATATTTTTCAAATTATACTTCCCCTCAGACACCTACAAATTTTTCAAATTATACTGCCCCTCAGGCACCTAAGAATTTTTCAAATTATACTGCCCCGCAGCCATTTACAAATTCTGCAAGTTTTACTGCCCCTCAGGCCCCTACAATGTTTTCAAACTTGGGTGACCCTCAGGCAGGTACCAGTTTCGCAAACCCTAGTGGTCCTCAGGCCCCTAAAAATCATACCATACCTCAAGTACCTGCATTTTTTCCAAATCAGGGTGCCTCACAAGCCCCAACAAATTTTACAAATTTTAATGCTCCTCTGTTACCAAGTAACCACCAAAACTTTCATGTGGACGAGACCAGCAGGGCAATAAAAATTATTCCCCTGTTTGAAAATGATGGCACATTACATCCTCTGGATTTTTTAAATTTATTGGAAACAAGTTTTGATGTGCATAATAACCCCTTCTTCAGAGTGAAGATAATTTTGAATAACTGTTTGAAACAAACAGCAAAGGTCTGGTTTGATGCATTTTGTCACAACTACCCAAATTGTCAAGTTTTTCGAAATGCTTTCATAAAATATTTCTGGAATGAACAAATTCAAGATGAATATCGTGCAAAAATTGAAAATGGGTTTTGTAAAGATAACGAAAGTTATACGGATCATTTCACATACTGTGTGTCCCTAGCAAAATTCCTGGACCCCCCATTTTCCAATAAAAAAATAATTTCGAAGATTGGCCGCCACTTTCCACCTAGGGTATCAGCTGTCCTTATCGGAGTGGAGATTTGGAGTTGGTAATCGAAAGATTAAGAGAGGCGGACAATTTTTTCAACCCAAATTACAGGAGAGAGACTAAAAGAAATGATAATGATAACAATAATAAAACAAATCCAAACTCTCAAAATAGAATGAACCGACCATTTGGTTTTCACAAAAATAACGAAACTGACAAAGTAAAGCATGTCTCCTACCTGGAATTTGAAGAAAGTATTCCGGAAAACGAGGAGGCCACACACTCATAAGCTCGCAGGGTGTTAGGGCTATCAGCCGAGCGATCAACCCCCCTGCAAATAAAAAAACTCAAAATAACCCCCGAGAAGACCTATTAAAGGACGAAATTTGTGATTTCGAACATTCTGCCAATGATGATCGACTACCAGTAATTTTGATTTCATTGTATGGCTACTCCTATCCAGCCCTTGTCGATAGCGGTAGTCGTGTGTCTGCAATGTCATCTGAGGTTTGGACACAAATGTCAGATTTTCATAGCTCAATACCTCATTTCCCAACTACCGGGATTAAAGTTACTGGAGCATTCAAAACAAAAATGCGCAGAGTGGCCTTACAAGCACAGCTTAACTTTGTGCTTGATGGGGAACCTTTTGCACATGAATTTTTGCTCATCAATGACTTATCATATCCAATAATCCTGGGTGTTGATTTTTTGAGACTATACAGGGTGATGATAAATTCAGATTCATTTTACTTGGTTCTTTGGGATTTTCTCTCCTCGTTTCTATGAAATAAAAGGATTCGTATTATTTCAATATATTTGTAGAGGGACAAATCAGATGATTTGCCCCAAAATGTCACTGCGTTTAACAAATTTTTCTATCAGGGAGGCTAAAAGAAAAATCCAGTAGCTTGTCAGTGACAATTTGTTTGAAAACATTTTTGAAGGAAAGAAATATAGATATATTGAAAAAATATCGAATTTGTACTTATCTTTGGACGTTTCGGGACCGATTCTGCCCCCGTTCTCAACATGTAAATGCATGGTTGCATCATAGCATATGAACATTCAATAAGATTGAATAATCCAGAACCATTCTTCGTCAAACCGTACCCCATTCCAATGGCTCATCGTGCTGCAGTAGATCAAACCATTTCCCAAATGATCCAATGGAAAATAATAGAGAGGGCCACGACACAATATGTATCCCCCATTATGACCACTGTCAAACGTGATGGTAGTGTAAGGATCTGTCTTGATGCTAGGCGATTGGATTCAGTCATGGAACCGGATTATGAACCTCCTAAACCTATTGATGAAATCACTAAATCCCTGGCTGGCAAGAAAGTGTACTCAAAATCAGATCTTACACATTCTTATTGGCAGATACCCCTGAAAAAATCTGACAGAAAGTATACTGGGTTCATGGTGGGTACTGCCACTTATCAGTTCTGCTGGCTCCCATTTGGCGTGGCAACAGCAGTTGCAGCTTTCACTAGGTGCATCAGCTCCATTTTCGGGAGCTCATATGACTTCCTCATCCCATATGTTGATGATTTACTCATCGTGTCCAAAAATTATGAGGAACATTTAGGGCACTTGGCACAGGTTTTTGACAGGTTACAGCAGGTTGGGTTTACCGTCAAGATCAGCAAATGTGCATTTTTTTTCTGAGAAATTACACTTTTTGGGCTATATCATCAATTCCAGTGGCGTACTTCCAGATGAGGACAGGGTTCAGGCAGTCGTAGATTTTCCTCGACCAAATAATGTAAAGGAGTTGCAGCGTTTCATTGGTGTCTGTAATTATGATAGGCAGTTTTGTCCGAACTTTTCCACCATTCTAGCCCCACTCACAGAGCTTTCACGCAAGGGAACTTCATGGAAGTGGGACACAACTAGAGAAGCTGCTTTCCAACAAGTGAAAAAGCTCCTTAAGGAAACCACCTTGCTGTATTATCCTGATCCAAACCTTCAATGGCATGTCCAGACGGATGCCAGCGATGTGGGACTTGGTGCTCAATTGTTCCAGGTGGTAGATGGAATGCGCCAGGTAGTGGCATGGAGTAGTCGTCTGCTCTTAGATAGGGAGAAAAGATATAGCTCAAATGAAAAGGAGGTCCTCGCGGTGGTATTTGCTTTAAGTGGCGCACCTACTTGTTGGGAAGGGATTTTGTCGTTCATACGGACAACAAGGCCATTGTCTATTTATAAACAGCACGCCTTTTCTCTCTGCGCATCACCAGGTGGGCCCTGGCCCTCCAGGAATTTTCTTTCCAGGTGGTCCATGTTCCTGGGAAACAAAATATCGTTGCTGATGGACTATCCCGTGCGCCAGGCTCCAGGCATCCAACCCCCATGGATAGGTGCTTCCGGATTTCCTCTATCTCCCTCCGGTTGCCGAATGAATTTCTTGAGTTGCTCAAAGACATTTCGAATCTTCAGCAGGATGATGCCAAGCTGAACCAAATCATTGTTTCTCTACCGGAGTCGGAAAAATTACAGTTGTCATTTGTAATGTCTGATTCCATACTATATAAAAAATCCCCAAGCGGTTCATGGCTGTTGTGCATCCCCCAAGCTTTGGTTGACAGGGTTATCACTGTTTTTCACTCAGTGTTAGGACATTGGGGAGTTTTCAAGACGTATGCAGCGTTGCGTAATGAGGTCTGGTGGACAAACATGCATCGCAGGGTCAAGCGGAATGTGTTGGGTTGTGAGGTATGGCAGAAAAGCAAGTCTGCCACAATGCCAAAACCACCCCAAATGCAAATAATTCCGACCGATAAGGATGATATTGTTGCCATGGACATATATGGCCCATTGATTCGCAGTAGAGGTGGTGTGTGTTATATCCTTGTCGTATTGAACTTGTTCACCAAGCACGTCACGCTGTACCCACTGAAAAAGTCCACTTCTAGGGCAATGCTCAACCGGCTCACCAGAGATTACTTCCCCACGCATGGGCTGATTCGACGGGTTTTGCATGACAATGCCACCTACTATACCTCTCGACTGTGGAAGGAAACCCTCCAAGGACTAGGAATCCAAATCGTTTATTCATCTGTCCGTCACCCCGAGTTCAACAGCTCGGAACGTGTCATGAAAGAGTTGGGGCGACTTTTTCGCTGCTTCTGTAGCGACAATCACTCCAGGTGGGCGTGGAAAATTCCACGTTTCTCCCAGTTCTTGAACTCGGTCGTGCACGAGTCCACTGGCTTCGCACCGGATGAATTGCAGTTCGGTAAGAAGCGCCTGCGGCTTTTGGCAAATACTGTTCCTCGCCCGCCAGACGGTGACGCCATGGGCCCCTTTCCAGCCGAAAAGCTCGTGTTGGCCGAAGCTACCCTTAGAGGCAGAGCCGCGCGGAGGGCTGCTGCAAATCCAGGACGGGGTGCCGTTCTGTTCGAGGTCGGTGCGCTGGTGTTGCTCAAGGCAAATAATGTGTCCTCGGCGGTACGGACCGAAGCTAAAAAATTCCTCTTACTTTTTGAAGGTCCATATCGCATCAAAAAGAAAGTAAGTGATGCGACTTATGTGCTACAAGAACTCGATACTGACAAAGAGAGAGGCACTTTCCACGCGTCACACTTGCGCCCCTTTCGCCAGTCAGTTGCGGTTGCGGATGCGCCTAACGCATAACCATCCCTCAATCAGGCAAAGCCAAATTTTTGAATTACGTTACGCGCAAAAAAAAAAGGGGGTGTAGATGTGGCAAAACAGGTCTCTGTGCCACGATTTCGTGCATATTCCGCGCGCCTCGAAGAAGGACGCTTCCTCGAGTGCTTACAGTCCTTCCTCGATCCCTTCACCCGTCGGAAGATGGCGCACCCGGTACCGTTTCGGTAGATAATTAAAACTAATATTTTGGTAGGAACCACTTCTTTGTTCTTTTGTTTTATCAGGAATCCTTATCGCAGTGAATGAATGCATCAGACTAGCTTCTTCTATTTTAAACCACCAAAGAAGTAACATATGCAATACTGATAATTTTTGATTTTTGCACTCTGCTATTTTAGAGAGCCTATGTTGTGCATTTAAACTCTTCAATAAGTGTTCAGAGTGTCGGCTGGTCTCATTTACAGGTAAGGAAAACCAATATTGCCATTATTACCATATTTGTCCAATTTTGCTGTAAAATACCGCCATTATACGAAGTCGTGTTTTACATGGTTTGTCAGAATGAATCCGGACATCCCGAGCGGGTGGTTGGAGAACATTTTTTGACGTAGGTGATCGTGTTTTTTTTTATATCTTTATTAAAAATGTATTTTAGTCTCAAAATGTTCGTGGAGTCTGTTTTTTTTTGTGGCCGCTTTACCCGCCTGTTAATATTTTGTTATATACTTTCGCTATAATGTTTTTCATTTACAGGGTGTAAAAACACAAATTGTCTGCTACGTAAACCAAATAAAGCTTATACAAATCTGGGAACGTCTCGAGTACTCTCTTATTGAGGACACCTGTAACCCAGAAGCAACCCTGAGATTAACGAGTTTCAACTCAGCCTGTTGTGTGCGTTATACCTGTTTTGATGTCGTTCCATATGATCGAGGCGAACTAATATGCTCCAGAGTTATCTATGTGAGATGATAAAATACAGAGATACAGTGTGCAGACTGATGTTGTCGAAGTAACCTCACTTGCCTATTGAAAACGTTATATGTCCTTCAAAGTCTCTCTATATGGTCAGTGCGATCGTATCTGTTCCAACTCTAGGCATGTCAGATGCTAGAATGCAAAGTTACAGTGTAAACATAGTCGAAATCGAAGTTTTTAGTTTTGCCTGTTGTGTGCGTTATACCTGTTTTGATGTCGTCTCATATGATCGAGGCGAACTGATCTGCTCCAGAGGTATCTATGTGAGATGAAAGAATACAGAGATGGTAGAATGCGATGTTTCGGTGTAAACATACTCGAAGTCGAAGTTTCTTGTTCCCCCTGTTGTAAGCGTTATTTTCGTTCGGGAAACACTAGACATTGTCTACCTATAAGATGTATAACTGACTTATTATCAAGATAGATAAATTCGAAGTTTTGGCGAACACGCCGGTTTACCGACTCTTGATTGTTGGAATCGAAGTTTTTAATAGCTATGAAAAAGTATAGTACTCCACTCGCATATAATGAGCTGTCATATATACTCCATGAATGAGCATTTGAGATGCTAAAATACAAAGTTACAAAGTAAACATAGTCAAAGTCGAAGTTTCTCGTTCGGCCTGTTGTGTTCGTTTTATCCGCTTCGATGTCGTCTCATATGATCGTTGCGAACTTATATGCTCCAGATGTGAGATGATAGAATACAGAGATACAGTAAGCGGACTGATGTTGTCGAAGTATCTCACTTGCTTATTGTTCTCGTTTTATGTCCTTCGAAGTCGTCCTATTTGATCAATGTGATCGTATCTGCTATAACTGTAGGCATGTCAGATGCAAGAATGCTTTGATGTCGTCTTATATGATAGTTGCGAACTCATATGCTCCGGAGGTATGAATGTGAGATGAAAGAATACAGAGATACGGTATGCGAACTGATGTAGTCGGAGTTTCTCCACTAGCCTATTGTTCTCGTTGTATGTTTTTCGAAGTCGTCCTATATGTTCAGTGCGATCGTATCTGCAATTACTGTAGGCATGTCAGATGCTAGAATGCGAAGTTACAGTATGAACATAGACGAATCGAAGTTTCTTGCTCTCCCTGTTGTAAGCGTTATACCCGATTTGATGTCGTCCCATATGATCGTTGCGAACTACCATGCTACAAAGGTATTCATGTGAGATGTTACAATACAGGGATACAGTGTGCAGACTGATGTCGAAGTATCTTCACTTGTCAATTGTTCTCGTAAATATGTCCTTCGAAGTCGTCTTATATGGTCAGTGCGATCGTACCTGCTTGTAGGCATGTCAGATGCGAGAATGCGGAGGTACAGTGTAAACATTGTCAGAGTCGAAGTTTCTCGTTCTGCCTGATGTGTGCGTTATACCCGCTTCGATGTCGTTTCATATGAAGGAAGTCGTTGCGAACATATATGCTTCAGAGGTATCTATGTGAGATGAAAGAATACAGAGATGCTAGAATGCGAAGTTTCGGTGTTAACATAGTCGAAATCGAATCTTCTTGGTCTTTCTGTTGTAAGAGTCATTTTTATTCAGGAAACACTAGAAATTGTCTACCTATAAGATGTATAACCGACTTATTATCAAGATTGATAAATTCGAAGTTTTGGCGAACACGCCGGCTTACCGACTCTTGATTGTTGAAATCGGTGTTTTTGGTAGATATGAAAAATTATAGTACTCCTTGAATGAGCATTTGAGATGCTTAAATGCGAAGTTACAAAGTGAACATAGTCGAAGTCGAAGTTTCTCGTTCTGCCTGTTGTGTTCGTTTTATCCGCTTCGATGTCGTCTCATATGATCGTTGCGAACTTATATGCTCCAGAGGTATCTATGTGGGATGATAGAATATAGAGATACAGTGTGCAGACTGATGTTGTCGAAGTATCTCACTTGCCTATTGTTCTCGTTATATGTCCTTCGAAGTCGTCCTATATGGTCAGTGCGATCGAATCTGCTATAATTGTAGGCATGTCAGATGCTAGAATGCAAAGTAACAGTGTATACATAGTCGGAGTCGAAGTTTCTTGTTCTGCCTCATGTGTGCGTTATACCCGTTCTGATGTCATCTCATATGATCGATGCGAACTGATATGCTCCAGAGAAATTCATGTGAGGTGATAGAATACAGAGATACAGTGTGCAGACTGATATTGTCGAAGTATCTCCACTTGCCTTCGAAGTCGTCTCATATGGTCAGTGCGATCGTATCTGCTATAGCTGTAGGCATGTCAGAAGCAAGAATGCAAAGGTGTAGTGTGAACATAGTCGAAGTCAAAGTTTTATGTTCTGCCTGTTGTGTGCGTTATTCCTGCTTCGATGTCGTCTCAAAGGATCATTGCGAACTGATATGCTCCAAAAGTATCCATGTGAGATGATAGAATTCAGAGATACAGTGTGCAGACTGATGTTGTCGATGTTTCTCCACTTGCCTTATGTTCTCGTAATATGTCCTCCGAAGTCGTCTTATATAGTCAGTGCGATCGTCAGATGCTATAATGCTAAGTTACAGAGTAAACATAGTCGAAGTCAAAGTTTCTCGTTCTGCCTGTTGTATGCGTTATACCCGATTCGATGTCAACTCATATAATCGTTGCAAACTACCATGCTCGCCTATTGTTCTCGTTATATGTCCTTCGAAGTCGTCCTATTTGATCAGTGCGATCGTATCAGCCATAACTGTAGGCATGTCAGATGCTAGAATGCTTTGATGTCGTCTTATAAAATAGTTGCGAACTCATAAGCTCCAGAGGTATCAATGTGAGATGATAGAATACAGAGATACGGTATGCGAACTGATGTTGTCGAAGTAATTCCACTAGCCTATTCTTCTCGTTGTATGTTTCTCGAAGTCGTCCTATATGTTCAGTGCGATCGTATCTGCAAGTACTGTAGGCATGTCAGATGCTAGAATGCGAAGTTACAGTATTGTTACGTTATTCGGGTGCAGAAGCGAACACGACACTATTTATTTTCGAACTGATTTATTTAAATTGAAGAAACACTAATTTATATCGAACTTATAACTACTATTTATGTAAAACGATTTATAACACGCGGTATATAACTGTCTCTCTGACACTCGCTGTTTTGACTATTCACGGCAGTTATTCGGCCGTTTATATATGATATAACTAGACAGGCTTTGGTTCGAGAACCTTCTCGAATGATTTTCCGTCTCCTTCTTTTTGTTCTAGAAGCTTCTCAGAACAAACCTCTCTCTCTCTAATTGTTCCATCGATTGTTTCCAGAACATTCCAGAATCTTCTGTGACGTTATCTGTCACCGCGGCATATATTGAGAGTTCGGAAATATGCTAGTGCATGTAGGAATCATTGGGAGGTAGGAGAGCAATCTGGGATGCGTGATACAGGATGATCGTTGTACTCCTGCCTTCCTTCTGATGTTTCTAAAGCCCCTCCAAGGGGAATATCATTACACTGCCCCCTCCTTAAAACGCATTCCTCCTGGAATGCATTCTGATCACTATGAAGATAGGGACAACTGTTTTCATTTTTACAACGTGCAGTATGGTAGAAATAGCATGGCACTGTCTTTTCTCTTGGAGTTCCCTTGGAGTTCCAGCAGCATACCAGAATTTCAACTCCGGTGAATCTAAATAAAACCTCTAGCATGTTCCTTACAATTCTCCAATTCAAGCCATCCAGTCCACACCCCAGCTTTGGAACAGCTATCTTCTGTATGTCGTTCTCGAGTATGATGCTTCGCAAGTTGACTAGCGTCTCCCAGAGGTCCTTGTAAGTGGGTTTCTCAGAAGATCTTCCTTTCGTTATAAGATAAAACAGAGACCTTTTTCCTTCAGCGCTGATATCTTCTATTTCTAGTACTCGACCGACGGAGGGACCTTGTTGATGAAGCTCCTCTAACTTCCCGAACTTCCTCATGAACTTGTTCGCTATTCCTTGAGACATCTGAAGATCCTCGGCGACGCAGTGAGCTAGTGCGTATTCTACAGGAATGGCAAAAAGGTCGCGGTGCTCTTCCTTGGTGACGCCAAACCTTGCTTTTGATGAACCACTGTATGTCCCTATGAATTCGTCAAATGTAAGCTCCTTTTCTTCCGGACAAATTTGTTGAACTTGTTGATCTTGTGTTCCCTCGAATGGTGCTAGTTTGTTGAAATGAACGACTCTTTGTTTGCCACTGGGTTCTTTACTGATGCGGTATATGACATCGTTGATCCTCTTCTTGACGGTATAAGGTCCTTCCCAAGATCTCTGTAGTTTTGGACGAATACCTCGTTTCCTTTGTGGATTGTACAACCACACCAAGTCTCCTTCTGCGTATCCTGCACCCCCAGCTCTGATGTCGTACCGGTCTTTCATGCGGTCGCTGGCAATTTTCAGATTAGAACGAACCAATTCATGAATATCGTTCATTTTTCTCATCAGATTCGTAACGTAATCTTCCCCTACTATGTCCTCACCAGGTCTACATCCGAAGACCAAGTCACATGGAAGCCTCATCTCTCGTCCAAATAAAACCTTCGCCGGAGTCTGCCCTGTAGATTCCTGTACCGCAGATCTGTAAGCCATCAAGAAGAAAGGAAGATGTTGATCCCAGTCTTGTTGGTGTTGATCAACGACTTTGCAGAGATACCTCCCTATGGTTCGGTTCATTCGCTCCACCATGCCATCTGACTGTGGATGCAATGGAGTTGTTCTTGTTTTCTTGATTCCTAACTTCTCGCACATCTTCTTAAACACTTCACTCTCGAAGTTCCGGCCCTGATCAGAGTGAAGTTCCAATGGCACCCCAAAACGACTGATGAGTTGATTCATCAGGACATCGGCGACAGTTACGGCTTCCTGGTTAGGGATCGCATACGCTTCCACCCACTTGGTGAAGTAGTCCATGCAGACAAGGATGTATTTATTTCCATTATCAGTCACTGGAAACGGCCCCGCAATATCCATAGCAATCCTCTCGAAAGGGCTTCCAACATTGTACTGTCTCATGGGTGCCCTTGGTTTACGATGAGGCCCATTGCTGGCAAAGCACACGGTGCATTTACGGCACCACTCCCTGACGTCGTCACTGCAGTTCACCCAGTAGAACCGCTCTCGTACCCGCTGCAGTGTCTTCCTCACTCCTAGATGTCCCCCTTAAGATCCATCATGTACATATCCAAATACTTCCGACACTCGGCTCCTAGGAATGACCAACTGCATCCGATTATCCGACCCATCATCGCTCTCGAGATTCCTCTTGAGCAGGTCATCTTCTAATACCAAGGAGTCCCACTGACTCCAGTACGCCTTCAAAGTCTGTGAAGATGGTGCTACTTCTTGCCAAGAAGGACGGCGATTCGCTTTCTTCCATTCTCGAAGCTTCCGAAGTTCTGGGTCCTATTCTTGCTCTTGCTTGATTGCTGCAGGTAACCAATCTTCATTGACAACGGTGGTTCTGTAAAGGGCTGCTTCCTTATCCTCCAAACGACTACAATGTGAGCACTCAGGTGGACATGGCCTTCTGGACAATGTCTGGCAACTGTGTCGAGAATGAATTGTCCCTGTGGAAGTGGATACCCAAGAATCGGTGTCGTGGTCAGGCGTTCTTTCAGAGCATCAAAGGCGGCCTGGCATTCTGAATCCCAGTGGAAGGGACGTGCTTCCTCAGTGAGACGAGTCAGGGGCTTTGCGATATCCGAAAACATTCGAACGTAACGTCGATAATAAGTGCAGAGCCCAAGAAAGCTCCTGAGTTGATGCTTATCTCTTGGTACTGGCCATTGCTTCACTGCTCGTACCTTCTCAGGGTCGACTTCCACACCCTGCTTTCCTACGATGTGTCCTAAATAGTTAACTCGTTTTTGCAGCAGATGGCATTTCTTCAGATTGAGTGTCAGGTTTGCAGCCTGAAGTCTTTTGAAAACTTCCTCTAGGTTAGCCAGATGTTCTTCAAAAGTTTTACCGATCACGATGATGTCATCCAGATAAACCAGGCATGTCTTCCAGGAGAGTCCCCCCAACACATTCTCCATGATTCGTTCGAAGGTGGCCGGAGCATTGCAGAGTCCGAAAGGCATAACCTTGAATTGCCATAATCCAGTGCCGATGGTGAACGCTGTCTTTTCCTTATCTGCCGGATCCATTTCCACCTGCCAATATCCACTTTTCAGATCCAGTGTGGAGAAAAGATTCGATTCCGCCAATGTGTCGAGTGTGTCGTCAATTCGAGGCAAAGGATAGCTGTCCTTCTTCGTCACATTGTTCAATCGGCGATAGTCCACGCAAAAACGAGTGTTTTCATCTTTCTTCTTCACTAGTACCACTGGTGAAGCCCAAGGACTATTGGATGGCTTGATTACCCCGTCTTGTTCCATATCCTGGATGATCTTTTCTGCAATTTCTCTATTGGCCTGTGGTAATTTTCGGGCTGGTTGACGAATCGGTCTGGTATCCCCCGTATCGATTTTGTGACTGATGATGTTGGTTCTACCTGTTTTTCCATCGGCAGGTATGAAAATGGATCTATACCTCTGCAGTAACTCGGTTAACTTCTTCTTCTGTCGGTTGTTGAGTGAGTCGCTTGCAGCAGAGACGAGTTCTTCATACTTGCCGGCCCCATCAGTGGTTGCTGTCACCTGGTGAATTATGGAGGCTGCTGGGACACATGTTCCAATCTTCGTTCCTTTGCCAATCGTCACAGGGTAATTATTTATGTTGATAAATCGAACAGGTAAATGGTCGTCTGCTGACAGTTAAGCCTTGCCGACTAAGATTCCACGTCCGACTTCCTCGTCATGGTTCCAGGGTTCCATGATGATGGGACTGCCTTGCTCCAATGTACCCTCAATACGCGCTGCTACAATGGTCTCGCTCCGTTTCGGTAACAGGACGTCTTCTTCTAACATTACTCCTGCCGCTACCTCCACCCGTGGATGTAAGAAGATCTCTTCGGCACCCACCTTGAGTGTTCTGCTTCTGAAGTCCAGTTGGATCCCGTGCGCACCCATGATGTCCATTCCCAGAATAACATCTTCTTCAATATCCGCCATGATAGCTCGATGTGGAAATTTGACGGTCCCGATCGATATATCCACATCGATTTCCCCATAAACGGTGGCAGCTTCACCCGTAGCAGTTCTCAGACGCCATCTTGAGCTCACAAGTTGCTTTCTTGAAGACGTCAGAAGTCCACGTCGCAGGATCGTCTTCGATGCACCAGTATCCACCAACAATGCGCATTTCTTTCCGTCGATCTGTCCATCCACGTAGACGCTGCTGTTATCACTCCGTAGGGATGCCACAAAGATGAGAGGGTCTTGAGAATGACGGGTCGAAGCTGCCCCCTCAAAGTCGACCCGTTCTAGTTTTCCTGCGGCTGCGTGGAAGATGATCCTTCCTCAGCAGCCTGTTTCGCACGTTTACAAGCTCTTTGGAGGTGACCCAACTCCCCACAATTCCAACAGCGAACTGGTCTCCTCTTCTTATCCAAGAGGCCCTTGATGGTGTTGATCAAAGCTTCATCTGAATCTTGCCTGTGGCTCTCGGCTATGTTCTCGCTGTCATTTATAGCTCGTACCTTCGCGGATCCACGGGAAGCTTCTGCTGCGGCCTCGATCTCAAGCGCAGCTGCCAGAGCACTGGTCGGGTCTTTTGGTCGAGTGAGGCGAACTGCTTTCTGCATTTCAATATCTCGTAGTCCATCTACGAACGTTTGAACAGCCAAGCATTCCATTAGAGATTCGGGAGCTGATGGATATGCACAATGAACCAATCGTGCAACGTCCACTTCGAATTCTTGCAGGCTCTCGTTGACTCTCTGTCGACGGCTTTTCATTTGTGATTGAAATACTTGCTGAAGATGTTCGTGACCATACCGCATTTCGAGGCGTTTGACGAGATGATCGTAGCTATCGGCTTCTACTTCCGGAATGGCTTGCAAGATGTTCAGTGCATCACCCCGTAGAGCTACTGTAAGAGCTACCACCTTGTCCTTGGATGTCCACCCATTGGCTTTGGAAGCTGCTTCGAACTGCTTCAGATAGTTCGGCCACGATGTTTTTCCATCGAATGTAGGTGGTGTTACTCGATTGGTAGTAGTCACTGCATCTGGCCCAACTGTGGTTTCAATCATGAGTCCTCGACCATTTCCAGACTTCTCCAGCACAGCTATTCTTTCTCTTTCGAGCTGCAGCTCCTTCTTCATTTCTTCTATCTGGGTGGTGAATTGGGTTGATACCTGAGCTATAATGTTATCCTGCTGAGATGCGATCTATTCTTTCTGAGCAACGATCTGTTCTTGCTGAGCAGCAATCTGAGTCATAACTTCTTCCCGATGTGTTGATATCTGAGTCAATACTTCTTCTCGTTGGGCTGATATCTGGGAGGCGATCTGATCTCGCTGAGCAGAAATACGTGCCAGCACCTCTTCTCGTTGAGCGGTCATCTGAGCTGATACCTCGTCTCGTTTGGCTGAGATTTGAGAGGCTATCTGATCTTGCTGAGCTGAGATTTTCTCCTGCTGAGCACGCATCTGATCCGCGATCTTATCTTGGTGAGCCACCATCTGATCCGTGATCTTCTGCTGCTGAGCCACCATCTGGCCCGTGATCTTCTCCTGCTGAGCCACCATCTGGTCCGCATTGTCCTGTCGCTGAGCCGCTATCTGGTCCATGATCTTCTCCTGCTGGGCCACCATCTGGTCCGCAATGTCCTGTCGCTGCGCAGCTATGTCCTGTCGCTGAGCCGCTATGTCCTGTCGCTGAGCTGCTATCTGTTCCGAGATCCCAGCCAACATCGATTCCGCTGAAGCTGGTTCCTCGAAGGTGAACGTCTCTGGATCTTGACCTACGCTCACCATATACTCTATGAGACGATGCTGAAGTGTAGCCTTGATCCCTGTTGTGTCGAGATCTCTCTCCTCCAACTCGCGTTTCAAGTCCACCACTCTCAACTCGTGTAGTTTCTTCATTGCAACGGTCTGTTCACTTCACACTGAAATATCCCACACCTGACACCAATTGTTACGTTATTCGGGTGCAGAAGCGAACACGACACTATTTATTTTCGAACTGATTTATTTAAATTGAAGAAACACTAATTTATATCGAACTTATAACTACTATTTATGTAAAACGATTTATAACACGCGGTATATAACTGTCTCTCTGACACTCGCTGTTTTGACTATTCACGGCAGTTATTCGGCCGTTTATATATGAGATAACTAGACAGGCTTTGGTTCGAGAACCTTCTCGAATGATTTTCCGTCTCCTTCTTTTTGTTCTAGAAGCTTCTTAGAACAAACCTCTCTCTCTAATTGTTCCATCGATTGTTTTCAGAACATTCCAGAATCTTCTGTGACGTTATCTGTCACCGCGGCATATATTGAGTGTTCGAAAATATGCTAGTGCATGTGGGAATCATTGGGAGGTAGGAGAGCAATCTGGGATGCGTGATACAGGATGATCGTTGTACTCCTGCCTTCCTGCTGATGTTTCTAAAGCCCCTCCAAGGGGAATATCATTACAGTATAAACAAAGTCGAAGTCGAAGTTTCTTGCTCCCCCTGTTGTGAGCGTTATTTTGATTCAGGAAACACTAGACAATGTCTACCTATGAGAAGTATAACCTACTTATTATCAAGATTGATAAACTCAAAGTTTTGGCGAACAGGCCAGATTACCGACTCTTGATTGTTGGAATCGAAGTTTTTGGTGGATATGAAAAAGTATAGTACTTCACTCACATATGATGCAAAGTTACAGAGTAAACATAATCGAAGTCGAAGTTTCTTGTTCTCTCTAGAGGTATCTATGTGAGATGATAGAATACAGAGATACAATGTGCAGACTGATGTTGTCAAAGTATCTTCACTTGCCTATTGTTCTCGTTATATTTCCTTCGAAGTCGTCTTATATGGTCAGTGCGATCGTCAGATGCTGGAATGCAAAGTTACAGAGTGAACATAGTCGAAATCAAAGTTTCTTGTTCTGCCTGTTGTGTGCGTTATTCCCGATTCGATGTCAACTCATATGATCGTTGCGAACTACCATGCTCCAAAGGTATCCATGTGACTTGCCTATTGTTCTTGTTATAAGTCCTTCGAAGTCGTCTTATATGGTCAGTGCGATCGTATCTGCTATAGCTGTAGGCATGTCAGAAGCTAAAATGCGAAGGTGTAGTGTGAACATAGTCGAATTCAAAGTTTTATGTTCTGCCTGTTGTGTGCGTTATTCCTGCTTCGATGTCGTCTTAAAGGATCATTGCGAACTGATATGCTCCAAAGGTATCCATGTGAGTTTATAGAATACAGAGGTACAGTGTGCAGATTGATGTTGTCGAAGTATCCTCACTTGCCTATAAAAGTCGTTATATGTCCTTCACAGTCTTTATTTATGGTCAGTGCGATCGTATCTGTCACAACTATAGGCATGTCAGATGCTAGAATTCAGAGCCACAGTGTAAACATAGTCGAAGCAAAGTTTCTTGTTCTCCCTGTTGTATTCGTTATACCCGTTTTGATGTCGTCCCATAATAATATGATCGTTGCGAACTACCATGCTCCAAAGGTATCCATGTGAGATGATAGAATACAGAAAAACAGTGTGCAAACTGATGTTGTCGAAGTATCTTAACTTGCCTATTGTTCTCGTTATGAGACCTTCAAAGTCGTCTTATATGGTCAGTGCGATCGTCAGATGCTAGAATGCTAAGTTACAGAGTAAACATAGTCGAAGTCAAAGTTTCTCGTACAGCCTGTAGTGTTCATTATAACCGCTTCGATGTCGTCTTATATGATCGTTGCGAACTTATATGCTCTAGTGGTATCTATGTGAGATAATAGAATACAGAGATACAGTGTGCAGACTGATGTTGTCGAAGTATCTTCACTTGCCTATTGTTCTCGTTATATGTCCTTCGAAGTCGACTTATATGGTCAGTGCGATCGTCAGATGCTGGAATGCAAAGTTACAGAGTAAACATAGTCGAAGTCAAAGTTTCTTGTTCTGCCTGTTGTGTGCGTTATTCCCGATTCGATGTCAACTCATATGATCGTTGCGAACTACCATGCTCCAAAGGTATCCATGTGAGATGATAGAATACAGAGATACAGTGTGCAGACTGATGTTGTCAAAGTATCTTAACTTGCCTATTGTTCTCGTTATATACATTACATTTTTGAATCAAATTTCATTCAATTTATATCCACATCCAGTTGATGGGACTGACTTTGATCAAATTCAGATGAGATGATGAAATAACCTAGTATTGCTCAGTTTTGATGAAGATATATCGAAGTTGTCCTAATTCCGTTTATAAGATGTCCTAGTATTTCACCATATTTAGTCATCACTATTCAATATTATCTCTTTCCGTGGCAGAATTGTCCGACTATTGCATTAGTTTTTGGTGAATATATCGAAGATAAGTCTTTTTCATCGACGATATCCTACTATTTCATTCTATTGATCATTGGGTTGATTGATATAACCTTCATTATCTTCTAAGTTAACTGAGTATTTCGTTCATCAATTAAAGAGATTTCGTAATTTAACTTTATAATCAACTGAAAAATATTTTCTCAAATGAAACTATACTCTGAGAAAGAAACAATATTTATCCTGTTGTCCAATGTATATAGTAATACTGACAGTTTATACTAATAATAATGGAACAAAAATAAAATAACGAAAACATGAAAGCAGTGTTTTTTAACAATGACGATAATAAAATATAAACATGAATTATTCAGTCCTCTGATTCGATTAGGTTTGGCCTTTTTTTAAAGATTTGAGGTTTCTATAGAATGTATGGTACTGTTCAGGTATATATAAGGGAGTAGGCTGATCAGGCTTTCCTTCTTCTTGAATGTTATTTTCGGCCTTTCTGAGTATGCTTTGGTCAATTTTGGACACTCTTCTTTACACTTCAGCATTATTCTCTCAGAATCTTTTTCGGAACTTCCTTTTCAATCTGGCCATAATGTTCAGAGAAAAGATTTGAATATATCCGAGAATTTTATATCTCCTACTATATAGATAGGAATTTCCAGTCTTAATCTAGACATCTCCTCCTAACATTGTGAAATACTGAGATATATTCAAATATCTTTGCCTTTCACAAAGGGGACATAATGGGTGACACAAGTTAAATAGATGAATAGTAGGTTATTTCGAGTTATCCGTATAATTCACTGGATTTTTGTTCATTTTCGTGAAAGGCTAGGTTATACGAGATATGAATGATTTATAAATTGAATATAGGGAAACCGAGTATAGCACTGGATTCCTCGTGAAATTTGGAACTAGAAAAGGCCAAAAAGTGAAAATCGCATTTTTTCAAGTTGTCTGACCCTTGTTCTAGCACAGCGATATGTTCTTCGAAGTCGTCGTATATGGTCAGTGCGATCGTACCTGCTATTGCTGTAGGCATGTCAGATGCAAAAATGCGGAGTTACAGTATAAAATAGTCGGAGTCGAAGTTTCTTGATCTGCCTCTTGTGTGCGTTATACCCGCTTCGATGTCGTCTCTTATGATGTCGTCTTATATGATCGTTGCGGACATATATGCTTGAGAGGTATCTATGTGAGATGAAAGAATACAGGAGATACAGTGTGCAGACTGATGTCGAAGTATTCAACTTGCCTATTCTCCTCGTTATCTGTTCTTCGAAGTCGTCCTATATAGCCAGTGCAATCGAATCAGCTATAACTGTAGGCATTTCAGATGCTAGAATGCAAAGTTATAGAGTAAACATAGTCGAAGTCGAAGTTTCTTGTTCTGCCCGTTGTGTTCGTTATTCCCGATTCGATGTCAACTCATATGATCGTTGCGAACTACCATGCTCCAAAGGTATCCATGTGAGATGATAGAATACAGAGATACAGTCTGCAGACTGATGTTGTCAAAGTATCTCCACTTGCCTATTGTTCTCGTTATATGTTCCCGATTCGATGTCGTCTTATATGATCGTTGCGAACATATATTTATTTATTCAGTATCTTAGGTACATAGTTAACATTTCTCATATTCATTATAATGGTTTGAGTTATTACCAAATTATATTAAATTTTATCAGCACAATGGATTCTGAAATCTGTGTGTGCTGATTATTAATCAATCTCATTTAACGAAACTATAGATACTTGGATACTTTTAGTTATACACCATGAAATAATATCAATAACACTCAATAGTTCTTGCAAACAATGTATAAATAGTCTAATCATTTCAGTTAAGAGTTTACAAGGTATATTGGCTCTCAATTATCCAGTCATGGATTTGCTTTTGAACCTTTTCATATGGTCGACTTCTTAGTGAGTTGGGTAGTGCATTATATACTCTGGTGCCAATAAAACTAATATGTCTCTTAGCGGATATATGTCTCACAGAACTCAATCCTTAGTTATTATTTATCGCACTTCTAGTATTCAATATATGTCCTATTTTAGTTTTGCAGTCTTGATTGGTTAACATGAATCTTATAATATTTTTTACATATAATTGGTGAAAATTTAGTAATTTGCTTTCGTGAAAGAGTAGGTTGCTAGGGTATGTTTCATTTTTGAACTTCATTACTTTAATAATGTACTTTTGAGCTACCATAAGACTCGACATATTAGTTCTGCATGCACTTCCCCACACAATGATGCCATAATTCAATATTGATTCTACCAAGGAATAATAAACCATTTTACATATGTTATAAGGTAGAATGTTCCTTAATTCATAAAACTTATAAATTACCTCCCTTATTTTCGTTGTAGTATATTCTATATGTTTTTTCCAATCTAACTTTTCATCAATATAAATGCCTAAATACTTTATATTCTGTACTCTTTCTATTTCACAACAGTCACAGTTTCCTATTCCTTCAGTATTAGTACAATCTGATTCATGAACCTTTATGGTTTTGCATTCTGGTAAAGCCTTCTTAGCTAGGGCAAAAGTGATGAACTTGGTTTTGTTAACATTTAGTGAAAGCAGGCTACAGTCTAGCCAAGATTTTATTTCGGAAATGGAGAATTCTGCCTTTATGATAGCTGATCTCCAGGAATTACGAACAGAAAAAACCACAGTATCATCTGCGAAACAGAAGACACTATCCTCATCATCCAGTATAGATAAAATACCATTGACATAGACACTCAACAAAAAAGGACCAAGTACTGTACCCTGTGGCACACCATACTCCGTCGGAAGAGCCTGACTCAGATAATTTCCAATTCTCACTTTTTGGTTTCTTCCACTCAAAAAGGATTTCATTAATTGGTTAGCAATTCCTCTGATACCCATATCGTCAAGTCTTTCCAGCAGTATATGGTGCGCCACAGTGTCAAACGCCTTAGCCAAATCAAAAAAAAATTCCTATTACTTTTTTTCCCTCGTCAAGACTTTTCAGGATTACCTTTGACACTCTGCACAATGCCCGCTCTGTACTGCTGTTAGATTTAAAAGCAAACTGGTTTTGCGAAAAAAGCTTATTTGACTCAATTGTTCTAAAATTGTTGTTCTAAAATTGTTCTATCCGTCATTCGGTTGCCCCCTTACGAGCAACCCTCAGAAGTCTTCAAAAGACTTGTGCGAGCAAGGAATGACGGGGGCCTTACCTTTTAACGTGTGATCCCAAACACTTTCTCAGGCCATCAGGAAAAGTCTGCGTTCGTGGGTCTCGAACCCACGATCTATACCTCGACGTGAATCGATATTGAAGCATCGAAGCACTGAGGTACGCCGGCCAATAAACGATAACATTATAAATTTAATGCATTTTTCTATTATTTTGTTAATGGTGCTGGTCAAGGCTATTGGCCTATAATTTGTAGTGAGTTCACTGTTACCTTGTTTATATAACGGCACTATAATTGTGTTCTTGAGTATAGATGGGTAGACTCCAGAAGAAAAAATGTGGTTTATTATATGCAAAAGAGGTTTTAGAATATATTTATGATTCTGTTTAATCATCTCAGAAGTGATCAGATCTTCTCCACTTTCCACATTATTTTTCAAGGACTTGATTTGTTCAATCAGATCATTTTCTCTGAGAGGTGTGAGATAGAAGGAATTCAGACTGGTTCAATTTTTTTTTCTTGCAATATTCTTTCGGCTGTTTTATTTTTGTAGCCACTTTCCGCCCGATATTACTAAAATATTGATTAAATTTATCAGAGATTGAGGCAGGATCACTCAGGGGGTCTCCATCTTCGTTTCTTATTGATTTTATATTTGTTTCATTAAGTTTCATTATGTTTTGCGTCATTTGTTGCTTCTTTGATGAGATTCCAAAGTTTTTTTGAATCATGCCCATTATGTTGTATTTTCATTTTATAGAATTCGTATTTAGTTTTTTTAATAAGTTTTGTTAATGAACTTCGATAGCTTCTATAGTCATTTGAAATTTCTGCATTTCCCGGAAACAATGTGCATTGTTTCTCTTTCAGATCCCTTTTGCGTATAGATATTCAGAGTCCCTTTGTGATCCATGGCTCTAATCTCCGATTCTTATTGCTAATCTTGCGATCATAGGTACAAGAGGCAATTTGGTCTTGCATTAACTTAATAAAATTTGTACTACTTGTCTCCACATTATTAGAAGCCAGAACACTCTCCCAGTTTGTTTCTGACAAAAGTTTTGTGAATTTTTTGTGGTCTACTTTGTTAATGTATTGTAATTTCTGAGGCAATATAGTTTGATTTTTCAATTTTATGTTCAACAATATGGGATAGTGATCTGTGAAGTCTCTAGTCAAAACTAATGAGCTCAATCTATCATGATATTTACTTTTACATTTGATAAACATATGATCTATGCAAGTCGCTGAATTACCCTGTACTCTTGTTGCTTCATTAATAAGGCTAAAAAAAACATAGCTATTCAACATAGTCAAATAGTCACTAATAAAACCACAGTGTATGTTTAGAATATTGAGGTTAATGTCACCAGTAAATAAGTACATCTTTTTAGTGTCTTTTGTACTTCTTTCCAAAATGGTGCTTAAATTACTCACGAAATTATCTTGATTTATAGAAGGTGATCGATACAGTCCTATAATATCTAAACTTTTATCGCACTTTTGTGAAGAGACCTTGATACAATTAATGTTATTTTCCTCTACTATTTGAGATTCCTGAAAAATGCTCTCTCTTACATAAACTGCACATCCATCAAACTTATTAAGAGCACTTTGGTTCCAGATAGCATGATATCCTGATATATTGAAGTCATTTATGTTGCTGATTGTGTGGGTCTCTGACATAACAACCACATCAAATTTCCTCTCCAAAGATTCCAGGAAGACAATAAAGTTATCAAAATTTTTATATATGCTACGACTATTTATATGCATTATATTAATATCACTTGGGGTATCACTGAATTGGGGGATTTGGTTTAGATTATCACACAAGACAGTCTTTTGAGTTTTGTATTCATCCAAGACATTATTCATAGGAGCGAAAACTTAGCATATGCTACAGAGGTATCTATGTGAGATGATGAATGAATATCTGGATGTTCCGACGACATTTTCTCACATGAAACTGAGGCTTGAGCAAACTTTCCATGTCATCCGCATTCATCATAGGATCCACCTTGTAAACATGAAGGTGCGTCATCTTTGGGATTCCTTTCAATTCTCTTCCGTTGATTTTCATGGATGTATTCTGACCAACAACCATTTTTTTTGTCGTTTTTCTTGAGTATGACTGTTTCCATTCTCAATTATTATCGGCCTACTCAGCATCTCTTGTTAGATTGATGATATTTTCACACTTTTCTTTAGTTTCATTTTCCAGTAGAGCGAGTGATAGTTTTTCCTGCGTGACTTTGGGGAGTTTGGAAGAACCGGCAACACCGGCAACACTGCTGGATGAGGTTTCAGTTCTATACGGAACATTCGGCTGATGCGACTGTTCCGCTTTTTTGGCATATGATTCCTTGTCTATAGTTTTTATGGGATGCACATTATTATCGGTTTTTATTTCCTCGGCCTTCTTTGCTAAATCGATTTGATAGTTGAGCATTTCGATTTTTGTACGTAATTCATCAATTATTATGTCTTTTTGTTTTACTACATAGCTGAAAATACTTATGTCTATCTTCTTGTCAGTTGATAAATTTTCGATGGCATCAAAAAAGGCTTGATCATTATCACATTCACTTACAGTTTGAGATGATGGTTCACAACATATGATCAAATCTTCACCAATAGATTTGACGAAACTGCAATTTCTCGCACAGCTTGAATGGAAGAAACTCTCACAATCAACACATTTCACGCCATTTACTGAGTTTTTCTTACATTTCTTACAATTTCTATTTTTGAGAGAGCTCTCGGACACAACCGTACCGGTAGCCGCCATACTTCTCCAATTTTTCTTTCCAGTAAAGAGGCAATTCTGAGTAACAATTTATGAAGACTCTTTCGTTGGTTGTCTTGATTTCTATCAAATTTTGGGCAGAAAACATACAATAGTCGCTCACCTTTTTTTTCAATGAACTAAGAATTATTTCGCGTCACGACGTCGTACAATTTTTCTTGTTTTTTGAGATACCAAGCAGGTATTATGCACACAGCTTGCAGAACAAGAAACTTCGACTTCGACTATGTTAACACTGTAATTCTGCAGTCTAGCATCTTACATGCATACAGTTGAAGCAGATACGATAGCAGTGACCGTTCAAGATGACTTTGAAGGATATATAACGAGTTCAATAGGGAAATGAATATACATTGACTTCATCGTCGTGCACACTATATCTCTCTTTCCCATCATCTCACATGGACACTATCGAAGCAGACAAATTCGCATTGACTATATAAGACGACTTCCAAACGAGTATATCGCACACAGCTTGCAGAACAAGATTCTTCGAATTCGACTATGTTTACACTGAAACTCTGCAGTCTAGAATCTGACATGCATACAGTTGAAGCAGATACGATGGTAGTGACTGTTAAAGATGACTTTGAAGGGTATATAACGAGTTCGATAGGCAAATGAAGATATATCGACTTCATCGTTGTGCACACTATATCTCTCTATCCCATCATCTCACATGTACACTTTAGAAGCAGACAAGTTTGCAAGGGCCATAAGAGACGACTTCCAAGCAGGAATAACACACACAAATTGCAGAACAAGAAACATCGACGTCGACTATGTTCACACTGTCACTCTGCAGTCTGGCATCTGACATGCATACAGTTGAAGCAGATCTGATCGGAGTGACTATGTGAGACGACTTTGAAGGGTATATATCATGTACGATGGGCAGATGAAAATACGACTTCATCGGTGTGCACACTCTATCTCTATCCGATCATCATGATAGGAAAGAGAGATATAATGTGCACGACGATGAAGTCGATGTTTCTTCATTTGCCTATTGTTCTCGTTATTCACCCTTTAAAGTCGTCTCATACGGTTATTGCCATCGTATCTGCTTCAACTGTATGCATGTCAGATTCTAGACTGCAGAGTTACAGTGTGAACATGGTCAGAGTCGGAGCTTTTTGTTCTGCCAACTGTATGCATGATACACGCTTATAACTCGTATTATATAGTCACTGAAATCGTATCTGCTTCAACTGTATGCATGTTAGATGCTAGACGACAGAGTTACAGTGTAAACCGATTCGAAGTCGGAGTTTCTTGTTGTGCAAGTTTTGTGCCTCATACTCGCTTGGAAGTCGTCTCATATTGGCATTGCGAACTCGTCTGCTTCAATTGTATACAGGTGAGATGATAAGAAAGAGAGATAGATTGTGCACACCGGTGAAGTCGATGAATCTTCATCTGCCTATTGTACTTGCTATATACCCTTCAAAGTGGTCTTTTATGTTCACTGCGATCATAATTATCTGCTTCAACTGTATGCATGTCAGATGCTAGACTGCAGAGTTACAGTGTGAACATGGTCGAAGTTCCTTGTTCTGCAAGCTGGGTGCTTTATACCTGTTCGGAAGCCGTCTTGTATGGTCATTGCGAGCTTGTCTGCTACAATAGTATCCATGTGAGATGATATGGTGTGCACGTCGATGAGTATCTCCTTTTGCCTATTGTTCTCGTTTTATACCCTGCAGAATCGTCTTATACGGTCACTGCCATCGTATCTGCTTCAACTGTATGCATGTCAGATGCTAGACTGCAGAGTTACAGTGTAAACATGTTCGAAGTCGAAGTTCCTTGTTCTGCAAGCTGGGTGCTTTATACCTGCTTGGAACCCGTCTTGTATGGTCATTGCGAGCTTGTCTGCTTCAATAGTGTCAATGTAAGATATTATAATGGAGAGATATAGTCTGCACAACGATGAAGTCGATTTATCTCTATTTGCCTATTGTACTCGTTATATTTCCTTCAAAGTCGTCTCATACGGTCACTGCAATCGTATCTGCTCCAACTGTATGCATGTTAGATGCTTGACGACAAAGTTACAGTGTAAACATAGTCGAAGTGGAAGTTTCTTGTTGGGCAAGTTGTGTGCGTTATAACCGCTTTCAAATTGTCTCATATGAGCATCAAGAACTCGTCTGCTTCAATAGTATCCATGTGAGTTGATAGGATAGAGATATAGGGTGTGCAAACCGATGAAGTCGATGTATCTTCAGCTGCCTATTGTACATGATATATACTCTTCAATGTCGTCTCATACGGTCACTGCAATCGTATATGCTTCAACTGTATGCATGTCAGATGCTAGACTGCAGAGTTACGTGTTAACATAGTCGAAGTTGAAGTTTCTTGTTCAGCAAAATGTGTGCATTATACCTGCTTGGAAGTCGTCCTATATGGTCATTGCGAACTTGTCTGCTTCAATAGTGTATATGTTAGATGATAGGATGAAAAAATATAGTGTGCACAACGATGAAGTCGATATATCCCAATTTGCCTGTTGTGCATGCTATATACCCTTCAAATTCGTCTAATACGGCCTCTGCAATCGTATATGCTTCCATTGTATGCATGTCAGATGCTTAAAAGCAGAGTTACAGTGTTAACATTGTCGAAGTCGAAGTTTCTTGTTGTGCAAAATGTGTGCGTTATACCAAACTGGAAGTCGTCTCATATGGGCATCAAGAACTCGTCTGCTCCAATAGTATCCATGTGAGTTGATTGGATAGAGATATAGAGTGTGCACACCGATGAAGTCGATGTATCTTCAGCTGCCTGTTGTACATGATATATACCCTTCAAAGTCCTCTTATATGGTCACAAAGATCATATCTGCTTCAACTGTATGCATGTCAGATGCTAGACTGCAGAGTGACAGTGAAAAATTTGTCGACGTCGATGTTTCTTGTTCTGCAAGCTGGGTGCTTTATACCTGCTTGAAAGCCGTCTTGTATGGTCATTGCGAGCTTGTCTGCTTCAAAAGTGTCAATGTGAGATGATAAAATGGAGAGATATAGTGTTCACAACGAAGAAGTCGATGTATCTTCATTTGCCTATTGTACCTGTTATATTATATTCAAAGTTGTCTTATACGGTCACTGCAATCATATCAGCTTCAACTGTATGCATGTCAGATGCTTGACGGCAGAGTTACAGTCAACATAGTCGTCTTCTTCAATAGTGTCCATGTGAGATGATAGGATAGAGCGATATAGTGTGTATGACGATGAAGTCGATGTATCCCCATTTGCTGTTGTATCCGCTATATACCATTCAAAGTCGTCTTATATGGTCATTGCGATCGTATCTGCGTCAACTCTATACATGTCAGATGCTAGACTGCAGAGTTACAGTGTGAACATGGTCGAAGTCGAAGTTTCTTGTTCTGTGAGCTGTTTGCGATATACCCGCTCGAAAGTCGTCTCATATGCTCAATGCGAACTTGTCTGCTGCAATAGGGTCCATGTGAGATGATAGGGAAGAGAGATATAGTGTGCACGACGATGAAGCCGATGTTTCTTCGTTTGCCTATTGTACTCGTTATAGACCTTCCGAAGTCGTCTTATACGGTCACTGCAATGGTATCTGTTTCAACTGTATGCTAAACTTCAGAGTTACAGTGTGCACAAAGTCGAAATCAAAGTTTCTCGTTGTGCAAGTTGTGTGCGTTATACCCGCTTGGAAGTCGTCTCATAGGGCCATTGCGAAATCGTCTGCTTCAATAGTATCCATGTGAGATGATAGAATACAGAGATAGAGTGTGCACACCGATGAAGTCGATGTATCTTCATCTACCTATTGTTCTCGCTATATACCCTCCAAAGTCGTCTTATATGGTCACTGCGATCATATCTGCTTCAACTGTATGCATTTCAGATGCTTGACGGCAGAGTTAGAGTGTAAACATAGTCGAAATATGAGTTTATTGTTCTGTGAGTTGTGTGCGTTATACCCGCTTAGGAGTCGTCTCATATGAGCATTGCGAACTCGTTTGCTCCAAAAGTATCCATGTGAGATGATTGGATAGAGAGATATAGTGTGCACAACTATGGAGTCAATGTATCTTCATTTGCCTATTTTACTAGCTATATACCCTTCGAATTCGTCTTATATGGTCTTTGCGAACTTGTCTGCTTCAACAGTGTCCATGTGAGATGATAGAATAGAGAGATATAGTGTGTAGTACGATGGAGTCGATGTATCCCCATTTGCCAGTTGAACTCGCTATATGCCCTTCAAAGTCGTCTCATATAGTCATTGCGATCGTATCTGCGTCAACTCTATACATGTCAGATGCTAGACTGCAGAGTTACAGTGGTAACATGGTCGAAAACGAAGTTTCTTGTTCTGCAAGCTGTGTGCGTGATACCTGCTTGGGAGTCGTTTTATTATGGTCATTTGCTTATTGTACCCATAATAATCCCTTCAAAGTCGTCTTATACGGTCACTGCGATCGTGCCTGCATCAACTGTATGCATGTCAGATGCTAGCCTGCAGAGTTACAGTTTGAACATATTCGGAGTCGAAGTTTCTTGTTCTGCAAGTTGTGTGCGTTATACTTGCTGAGAAAGCGTCTCATATGGGCATTGCGAACTCGTTTGCTCCAATAGTATCCATGTGAGATGATAGGATAGAGAGATAGAGTGCACTCTGATAATGTCGATGTATCTTCTATTCATCTGCCTATTGTACTTCTACATTACCTCCAGAGTTTTCTTATATCGTCACTGCGATCATGTCTGTTCCAACTGTATGCATGTCGAAAGCTAGACGCAGAGTTTCTATGTGAACATAGTCGTGGTCAGAGTTTCTTGTTCTGTAAGTTGTGTGCGTTATACCTGCTTAGAAGTTGTCTCATATGGGCATTGCGAACTCGTTTGCTTCAATAGTATCCATGTGAGATGATAGGATAGAGAGATAGAGTGTGCACACCGATGAAGTCGATGTAACTTCAGTTGCCTATTGAACTCGTTAAATAATCTTCAGAGTCGTCCTATACGGTCACTGCCATCGTATCTGCTCCAACTGTATGCATGTCAGATGCTCGACTGCAGAGTTACAGTGTAAACATAGTCGAAAACGAAGTTTCTTGTTCTGCGAACTGTATGCGTTTCACCCGCTTGAAAGTCGTCTTATATGGTCAATGCAAACTTTTCTGCTTTGATAGTGTCAATGTAAGATGATAGAATAGAGAGATATAGTGTGCAAAACGAAGAAGTCGATGTATCTTCGTTTGCCTATTGTACTCGTTATATACCCTTCAAAGTAGTCTTATACGGTCACATAAATGGTATCTGCTTCAACTCTATGCATGTCATATGCTAGACTGTGAGAGTTTCAGTGTAAACAAAGTCGAAGTCGAAGTTTCTTGTTGTGCAAGTTGTGTGCGTTATACCCGCCTGGAAGTCGTCTCATAGGGCCATTGCGAACTCGTCTGCTCCAATAGTATCCATGTGAGATGATAGAATACAGAGATAGAGTGTGCACAACGATGAAAGCGATGTATCTTCATCTGCCTATTGTACTTGCTATATACCCCTCAAAGTCGTCTCATATGGTCACTGCGATCATATCTGTTTCAACTGTATGCATGTCAGATGCTTGACGGCAGAGTTATAGTGTAAACATAGTCGAATTCGGAGTTTCTTGTTCTGTAAGTTGTGTGCGTTATACCGGCTTTGAAGTCGTCTCATATTGGCATTGCGAACTCGTTTGCTTCAATAGTATCAATGTGAGATGATAGAATACAGAGATAGAGTGTGCACACCGATGAAGTCGATGTATCTTCATCTGCCTATTGTACTTGCTATATACCCTCTTAAGTCGTCTTATATGGTCACTGCGATCATATCTATTTGAACTGTATGCATGTCAGATGCTTGACTGCAGAGTTATAGTGTAAATATAGTCGAAATCGGAGTTTCTTGTTCTGTAAGTTGTGTGCGTTATATCAGGGCCTACTCTATCTCACCGGGCCGGAGCATCGCTTTCGTGACGTCACACTAGTAGGGACAAAATCAACGCAGTGGAAATTGTCTCTCCCGTTTCATTGATTTATCTCGGGAAAACGGTCACAGTTAGCGAAAAATATCAAGAGGTCAAATATGTACAGAAAAGAATTTTCCAGAAGATGAATCAAATTTCACTGATTTACGATCATTATTTTCAGAAATATGGCATATCAAAATTAATTGACGCCATTCAGAATTGTCCTTTTTCAAACAGCTACCAAAATTCCAATATTCAATTCACAGAAATGATTCAACCATGAAAAGATTTCGCATAGTATCTAGATTGACTGAGTTTTTTTTCGAAATTCCCAAGGGCCAACAACAAACCGATATTTCAATTCAAGTAGAACGATGATTCAGGTGTTCATTACAGAATAGTTCAAAAAGTTCGGACGCCTCGCATGCTAATCCTATCAACTATGGATATATGCTGTGACTGACTTTTTTGTAGGAAATTTGATTGCCTACAAATCGGTATAATACACATCCACTTTATCTCGAAGGGTTTTAGCAGCGTTTATCTCTAAAGATGATCAGGACGCACTTTGATGACGTTAGAAATCCTATTACTCGAGTGTGTTATTACACAAAAACGCCTATTCGGTAACAATTATTTCCTGCTGAAGAGTATATATTCGAATGATAACGTTAAATTCGTGAAAAAAATTTGATTTGAATATATTTGATATATTTGCAAACTATCAGAATCAAAAAGAACAAAATATGTGGAGTTCATATGAACACAACCTAACAAAAATAATTGAAAAAATATGTATCTCAACAATGAGAGATATAAAAATGAATATAACGAACTGAATAACAAAATACTCAGAACAACGATATATGAATGAATAAGGAAAAAATGAAAAAAAAAAATGTTGAATCTTTATACACAAACAAAACCAAACAAAATAAACTGTAAAAATGATCAACATAACAAAATAAAAAAATTGAGAGATATCACAAAATGAAATACACTAATAAGAAAAAATATATATACATCATCTCAATCACAAACTAAAATTTGAAAACTGAACTATATATCTCATCCTGAAAGTTTAGTGATTTTTCTTTTTCAATTTTTTTTTTATTTTGCAATAATTGTTCAACAGAATATTTGAAATGGTTTTAGAGAATGTTCTGCTGATTAAATCAAAAGACCCACAACTGCAACATTGATTCTCGGAATAATTGAGAAGGGAATTGATTTTAATTTCTGCTAAATTCTCCAAAACTTTATGTTGTGACTTACATTGTAGAAATATTGTTTCGAATTTTTCAGGCACCAATATTAGTTGGTCTGAACCATACGCCATTTAGAAATAAAATGAGTAATAAGAAGTATATCGCCCTTTACCAGTCCAAGGAATTACCGCGAAATTGTAATACAGCGAAATTTGGGTAGGTAGGTATAACGGCCCATTTTTTACTCGCTCTTTATATTTAATTTCTTTCGGACTCATTGTAGGTAACTCTACAATTTTTTCACTATTCAATTGATTCATTATCGTAGTTTGATATATTGAGTTAGTTTCATCTTATTCCAATTCCAAATTTGCAAAAAATAGAATTCTGTAGTACAACGTCCTGATTTTCAATAAAATGGAATTTCGTTACAACGCCATAACTCGGTATTGATTCATCCTATTGGATTCATTTTTTCACGAAAAGTTGAGGAATTTGTTGGGGATCATTTCGTCTCGATTGAGTGTGCTTCTGAAATCTATAGTAAATGAGCTATAGCCTATCAATTACGAACGCATCAGTACGGACTGATGTGAAATCTCAACCTACTAGTGTGACGTCAGCGTCGAGAGAGAGGGGATAGACTACGGCCCGGTAAGATAGAGTAGGCCCTGGTTATATCCGCTTAGAAGTCGTCTCATATGGGCATTGCGAACTCGTTTGCTTCAATAGTATCCATGTGGGATGATAGGATAGAGAGATATAGCGTTTATTACGATGGAGTCGATGTATCCCCATTTGCCTGTTGTACCCGCTATATATCCCTCAAAGTCGTCTTATATGGCCATTGCGATCGTATCAGCGTCAACTCTATACATGTCAGATGCTAGACTGCAGAGTTACAGTGTGAACATGGGAAGTCGAAGTTTCTTGTTCTGAAAGCTGTGTACGTGATACTTGCTTGAGAGTCGTTTCATATAATCATTGCGAACTCGTCTGCTTCGATACTGTCCATGTAAGATGATGGGATAGAGAGATATAGTGTGCACAACGATGAATTCGATGTATCTACATTCGCCTATTGTACTTATTATAATCCCTTCATAGTCATCTCATACGATCACTGCAATCGTGCCTGCATCAACTGTATGCATATCAGATGCCGGACTGCAAAGTTACAGTTTGAACATATTCGAAGTCGAAGTTTCTTGTTCTTCGAGTTGTGTGCGTTATACCCACTAATAAGTCGTCTCTTATGGGCATTGCGAACTCGTCTGCTTCAATAGTATCCATGTGAGATGATAGGATAGAGAGATAGAGTGCACTCCGATGAAGTTGATGTATCTTCATCTGCCTATTGTACTCTCTACATACCCTCGAGAGTTGTCTTATATTGTCACTGCGATCATGTCTGCTTCGACTGTATGCATTTCAAAAGCTAGATGCAGAGTTTCTGTGAGAACATAGTTGTAGTCAAAGTTTTTTGTTCTGTAAGTTGTGTGCGTTATTCCCGCTCAGAAGTCGTCTCATATGGGCATTGCGAAATCGTTTGCTTCGATAGTATCCATGTGAGATGGAAGGATAGGAAGATATCGTGTGCACAACGATGAAGTTGATGTGTCTATTGAACTCGTAATATATCCTTCAAAGTCATCTTATACGGTCACTGTATGTGCTTCAACTAGATGCATGTCAGATGCTAGACTGCAGAGTTACAGTGTGAACATAGTTGAAAACGAAGTTTGTTGTTCTGCGAACTGAATGCGTTCTACCCGCTTGAAAGTCGTCTTATATTGTCAATGTGATCTTGTCTGCTTCAATAGTGTCAATATGAGATGATGGGATAGAGAGATATAGTGTGCAAAACGAAGAAGTCGATGTGTCTTCGTTTGCCTATTGTTCTCATTATATACCCTTCGAAGTCGTCTTATACGGTCACTGCAATGGTAACTGCTTCAACTGTATGCATGTCAGATGCTAGACTGCAGAGTTACAGTGTAAACATAGTCGAAAACGAAGTTTCCTGTTCTGCGAGCTGTGTGCGAAATACCCGCTAGGAAGTCGTCTTATAAACCCAATGCGATTTTGTCTGCTTCGATAGGGTAAATGTGAGATGATAGATAAGAGGAATATAGTGTGAACGACGATGAAGTCGATGTATCTTCATTTGCCAATTGTTTACGTTACATACACTCCAAAAACGTCTCATACGGTCACTGCCATTGTAGCTGCTTCAACTGTATGCATGTCAGATGCTGGACTGCAGAGTTACAGTGTAAACATACCCAAAGTCTGGAAGTATTGTTTTGCGAGCTGTATGCGTTATACTCGCTTGAGAGTAGTCTCATATTGTCAATGTAAACTTGTCTGCTGGAATAGTGTCCATATGAAATGATAGGAGAAAGAGATATGATGGAGTCGATAAATCCCCATTTGACTGTAGTACTCGCTTTATACCCTCCAAAGTGGTCTTATGCGGTCACTGCAATCGTTCCTGCATTAACTGTATGCATGTCGAATGCTAGACTGCAGAGTTACAGTTTGGACAAAGTGGAAGTCGAAGTTTCTTGTTCTGCAAGTTGTGTGCGTTATACCCGCTTAGGAGTCGTCTCATATGGGCATTGCGAAATCGTCTGCTTCGATAGTATCCATGTGAGAGGATAGGATAGAGAGATAGAATGTGCACTCCGATGGAGTCGATGTATCTCCATCTGCCTATTGTACTTTCTATATACCCTTTAAAGTTGTCTTATATGGCCACTGCGATAAAATCTGCTTCAACTGTATGCATGTCAGGAGCTAGACTGCAGAGTTTCTGTGTGAACATAGTCGAAGTCGGAGTTTCTTGTTTCACAATTTGTGTGCGTTTTCCTGGCTTGGAAGTCGTCTCATATGAGCATCGCGATCTCGTCTGCTTCAATAGTATCCATGTGAGATGATAGGATAGAGAGATAGGGTGTACACTCCGATGAAGTCGATGTATCTTCACCTGCCTATTGTTCTTTCTGTATACCCTCCAAAGTCGTCTTATATGGTCACTGCGATCGTATCTGCGTCAATTGTATACATGTCAGATGCAAGACTGCAGAGTTACAGTGTAAACATGGTCGAAGTCGAAGTTTCTTGTTCTGCAAGTTGTGTGTGTTATACATGCTCAGAAGTCGTCTCATATGGGCATTGCGAACTAGTCTGCTTCAATAGTATCCATGTGAGATGAAAGAATAGAGAAATAGAGAGTGCACTCCGGTTTAGTCGATGTATCTTCATCTGCCTATTGTACTCTCTATATACCCTCCAAAATTGTCTTATATGATCTCTGCGATCTTATCTGCATCAACTGCATGCATGTCAGAAGCTAGACTGCAGAGTTTCTGTGTGAACATAGTCATAGTCGAAATTTATTGTTCTGTGAGTTTTGTTCGTTATACCTGCTTGGGAGTCATCTCATAGGGCCATTGCGAACTCGTCTGCTTCAATAGTATTGATGTGAGATGATAGAAAACAGAGATAGAGTGTGCACACCGATGAAGTCGATGTATCTTCATCTACCTATTGTTCTCGCTATATACCCTCCAAAGTCGTCTTATATGGTCACTGCGATCATATCTGCTTCAACTGTATGCATTTCAGATACTTGACGGCAGAGTTACAGTGTAAACATAGTCGAAATATGAGTTTATTGTTCTGTGAGTCGTGTGCGTTATACCCGCTTGGGAGTCGTCTCATATGAGCATTGCGAACTTGTTTGCTTCAAAAGTATCCATGTGGGATGATTGGATAGAGAGATATAGTGTGCACAACGATGAAGTCTACGTATCTTCATTCGCCTATTGTACTAGCTATATACCCTCCAAATTCGTCTTATATGGTCTCTGCGAACTCGTCTGCTTCAATAGTGTCCATGTGAGATGATAGGATAGAGAGGTATAGTGTGTAGTACGATGGAGTCGATGTATCCCCATTTGCCAGTTGTGCTCGCTATATACCCTTCAAAGTCGTCTCATATGGTCATTGCGATCGTATCTGCATCAACTCTTTACATGTCAGATGCTAGACTGCAGAGTTACAGTGGTAACATGGTCGAAAACGAAGTTTCTTGTTTTGCAAGCTGTGTGCGTGATACCTGCTTGGGAGTCGTTTTATTATGGTCATCGCGAACTTGTCTAATTCAATAGTGTCCATGTAAGATCAAAGGATGGAGAGATATAGTGTGCACAGCGATGAATTCGATGTATCTTCAATTGCTTATTGTACCCATAATAATTCCTTCAAAGTCGTCTTATACGGTCACTGCAATCGTGCCTGCATCAACTGTATGCATGTCAGATGCCAGACTGCAGAGTTACAGTTTGAATATATTTGGAGTCGAAGTTTCTTGTCCTGCGTGTTGTGTGCGTTATACTTGCTTTGAAGACGTCTCCTATGGGCATTGCGAACTCGTCTGCTCCAATAGTGTCCATGTGAGATGTCAGGATAGAGAGATAGAGTGCACTCTGATGAAGTCGATGTATCTTCTATTCATCTGCCTATTGTACTTCTACATTACCTCCAGAGTTGTCTTATATCGTCACTGCGATTATGTCTGCTTCAACTGTATGCATGTCAGAAGCTAGACGCAGAGTTTCTATGTGAACATAGTCGTGGTCAGAGTTTCTTGTTCTGTAAGTTGTGTGCGTTAAACCTGCTCAGAAGTCGTCTCATTTGGGAATTGCGAACTCGTTTGCTTCAATTGTATCCATGTGAGATGATAGGATAGAGCATAGAGTGTGCACACCGATGAAGTCGATGTAACTTCAGTTGCCTATTGAACTCGTTAAATACTGTTCAGAGTCGTCCTATACGGTCACTGCCATCGTATCTGCTCCAACTGTATGCATGTCAGATGCTCGACTGCAGAGTTATAGTGTAAACATAGTCGAAAACGAAGTTTCTTGTTCTGTGAACTGTATGCGTTTTACCCGCTTGAAAGTCGTCTTATATGGTCAATGCAAACTTTTCTGCTTTGATAGTGTCAATGTGAGATGATAGAATAGAGAGATATAGTGTGCAAAACGAAGAAGTCGATGTATCTTCGTTTGCCTATTGTACTCGTCATATACCCTTCGAAGTCGTCTTATACGGTCACATAAATGGTATCTGCTTCAACTGTATGCATGTCATATGCTAGACTGCAAAGTTACAGCGTAAACAAAGTCGAAGTCGAAGTTTCTCGTTGTGCAAGTTGTGTGCGTTATACCCGCTTGGAAGTCGTCTCATAGGGCCATTGCGAACTCGTCTGCTTCAATAGTATCCATGCACACCGATGAAAGCGATGTATCTTCATCTGCTCATTGTACTTGCTATATACCCTCCAAAGTCATCTTATATGGTCAATGCGATCATATCTGTTTCAACTGTATGCATGTCAGGTGCTTGACGGCAGAGTTATAGCGTAAACATAGTCGAAATCGGAGTTTCTTGTTCTGTAAGTTGTGTGCGTTATACCCGCTTAGAAGTCGTCTCATATGGGCATTGCGAACTCGTTTGCTTCAAAAGTATCCATGTGAGATGATAGGATAGAGAGATATAGTGTGTACTACGATGGAGTCGATGTATCCCCACTTGCCTGTTGTACCCGCTATATATCCTTCAAAGTCGTCTCATATGGCCATTGCGATCGTATCAGCGTCAACTCTATACATGTCAGATGCTAGACTGCAGAGTAAACATGGTCAAAGTCGAAGTTTCTTGTTCTGAAAGCTGTGTACGTGATACTTGCTTGCGGAATCATTGCGAACTCGTCTGCTTCAATACTGTCCATGTAAGATGATGGGATGGAGAGATATAGTGTGCACGACGATGAATTCGATGTATCTACATTCGCCCATTGTACTTTTTATAATCCCTTCTAAGTCATTTTATACGATCACTGCAATCGTGCCTGCATCAACTGTATGCATGTCAGATGCTGGACTGCAGAGTTACAGTTTGAACATATTCGAAGTCGAAGTTTTATTTTATTTTATTTTATTTTTTATTTTATTGTTTATACATCCAACAGGCCTAAAGCCCAATTACAGGAGTATATTATACTATATTATCCAAACCTAGGTATATATGAATGACTATATGTTAGTTCAGAAGTAAATTGGATATTTTTCTCTTGAATTGTGTTAAAGTCAAGAAAAATATGTCAGCATCCGTCTGTAGATTATTGTAACTTCGACACATGGAACTAACTGGACAGTTAAAGTGGTGGAGAGTATGTGGAATTGAAATACGAAAAGTTATATTCGATCTTGACGCCAACCGAGGTATATTGAAATTTAAGGAAGAAACTAGGGTTGAGCAATCAATACTGTTGTTTACAATTTTATGAATGAATATTAAGTCACTTTTCTCCCGACATTTACGTAGGGAAGGCAGATTGAATTCGTCCAGTAGTGCATTGTAATCAAATCCTCTCTGAGGATACTGTTTATGTTTTTTAAAATAAAGAAACTTCACGAATCTTCTCTGTACAGACTCTATGAGATTGACATGATTTTGTTGACAAGGGTTCCAGACCGTGCTGCAATATTCAAGTTTACTTCTGACTAGTGAGAAATATATAGTTTTGATAGCATCAAGAGACTCGAATTCCTTACAATTTCGAATCAAGAAACCCATCATTTTCATGGCTTTGGTAACAATTTTTTCAACATGATTAGAAAATGTGAGTTTATTATCAAACATGACACCAAGATCTTCAGTATTCAACACACGGGATAAAATGGTATTATCTAAAGTATAATTATATTCAATTGTTCTTCGAGTTGTGTGCGTTATACCCACTTAGGAGTCGTCTCTCTAGCTGCTTCAACTGTATGCATGTCAGATGCTGGACTGCAGAGTTACAGTGTGAACATACCCAAAGTCTGGAGGTATTGTTTTGCAAGCTGTGTCGTTATACTCGCTTGAGAGTACTCTCATATTGTCAATGTAAACTTGTCTGCTGGAATAGTGTCCATATGAAATGATAGGAGAAAGAGATATGATGGAGTCGATAAATCCCCATTCGACTGTAGTACTCGCTCCATACCCTCCAAAGTGGTCATATGCGGTCACTGCAATCGTTCCTGCATCAACTGTATGCATGTCGGATGCTAGACTGCAGAGTTACAGTGTGGACAAAGTGGAAGTCGAAGTTTCTTGTTCTGCAAGTTGTGTGCGTTATACCCGCTTAGAAGTCGTCTCATATGGGCATTGCGAAATCGTCTGCTCCAATAGTATCCATATGAGAAGATAGGATAGAGAGATAGAATGTGCACTCCGATGGAGTCGATGTATCTCCATCTGCCTATTGTACTTTCTATATACCCTTTGAAGTTGTCTTACATGGTCACTGCGATAAAATCTGCTTCAACTGTATACATGTCAGGAGCTAGACTGCAGAGTTTCTGTGTGAACATAGTCGAAGTCGGAGTTTCTTGTTTTACAATTTGTGTGCGTTTTCCTGGCTTGGAAGTCGTCTCATATGAGCATCGCGAACTCGTCTGCTTCAATAGTATCCATGTGAGATGATAGGATAGAGAGATAGGGTGTGCGCTCCGATGAAGTCGATTTATCTTCACCTGTCTATTGTTCTTTCTGTATACTCTCCAAAGTCGTCTTATATGGTCACTGCGATCGTATCTGCGTCAATTGTAAACATGTCAGATGCTAGACTGCAGAGTTACAGTGTGAACATGGTCGAAGTCGAAGTTTCTTGTTCTGCAAGTTGTGTGTGTTATACCCGCTCAGGAGTCGTCTCATATGGGCATTGCGATTTCGTCTGCTTCAATAGTATCCATGTGAGATGAAAGAATAGAGAAATAGAGAGTGCACTCCGATGAAGTCGATGTATCTTCATCTGCCTATTGTACTCTCTATATACCCTCCAAAGTTGTCTTATATGATCCCTGCGATCATATCTGCATCAACTGCATGCATGTCAGAAGCTAGACTGCAGAGTTTATGTATGAACATAGTCATAGTCGAAATTTATTGTTCTGTGAGTTTTGTGCGAGATGTGAGATGATAGAATACAGAGATAGAGTGTGCACACCGATGAAGTCGATGTATCTTAATCTACCTATTGTTCTCGCTATATACCCTCGAAAGTCGTCTTATATGGTCACTGCGATCATATCTGCTTCACTTGTATGCATTTCAGATGCTTGACGGCAGAGTTACAGTGTGAACATAGTCGAAATATGAGTTTATTGTTCTGTGAGTTGTGTGCGTTATACCCGCTTAGGAGTCGTCTCATATGAGCATTATGAACTCGTTTGCTTCACAAGTATCCATGTGAGATGATTGGATAGAGAGATATAGTGTGCACAACGATGAAGTCTATGTATCTTCATTTGCCTAATGTACTAGCTATATACCCTTCAAATTCGTCTTATATGGTCTTTGCGAACTCGTCTGCTTCAATAGTGTCCATGTGAGATGATAGGATAGAGAGGTATAGTGTGTAGTACGATGGAGTCGATGTATCCCCATTTGCCAGTTGTACTCGCTATATACCCTTTAAAGTCGTCTCATATGGTCATTGCGATCGTATCTGCATCAACTCTATACATGTCAGATGCTAGACTGCAGAGTTACAGTGGTAACATGGTCGAAAACGAAGTTTCTTGTTCTGCAAGCTGTGTGCGTGATACCTGCTTGGGAGTCGTTTTATTATGGTCATCGCGAACTCGTCTAATTCAATAGTGTTCATGTAAGATTATAGGATGGAGGAATATAGTGTGCACAACGATGAATTCGATGTATCTTCATTTGCTTATTGTACCCATAATAATCCCTTCAAAGTCGTCTTATACGGTCACTGCAATCGTGCCAACATCAACTGTATGCATGTCAGATGCTAGACTGCAGAGTTACAGTTTGTACATATTTGGAGTCGAAGTTTCTTGTTCTGCGAGTTGTGTGCGTTATACTTGCTTTTGAAGGCGTCTCATATGGGCATTGCGAACTCGTCTGCTATAATAGTATCCATGTGAGATGAAAGGATAGAGAGATAGAGTTCACTCTGATGAAGTCGATGTATCTTTTATTCATCTGCCTATTGTACTTCTACATTACCTCCAGAGTTGTCTTATATCGTCACTGCGATTATGTCTGCTTCAACTGTATGCTTGTCAGAAGCTAGACGCAGAGTTTCTATGTGAACATAGTCGTGGTCAGAGTTTCTTGTTCTGTAAGTTGTGTGCGTTAAACCTGTTCAGAAGTCGTCTCATATGGGCATTGCAAACTCGTTTGCTTCGATAGTATCCATGTGAGATGATAGGATAGAGAGATAGAGTGTGCACACCGATGAAGTCGATGTAACTTCAGTTGCCTATTGAACTCGTTGAATACTCTCCAGAGTGGTCCTATACGGTCACTGCCATCGTATCTGCTCCAACTGTATGTATGTCAGATGCTCGACTGCAGAGTTACAGTGTAAACATAGTCGAAAACGAAGTTTTTTGTTCTGCGAACTGTATGCGTTTTACCCGCTTGAAAGTCGTCTTATATGGTCAATGCAAACTTTTCTGCTTTGATAGTGTCAATGTAAGATGATAGAATTGAGAGATATAGTGTGCAAAACGGAGAAGTCGATGTATCTTCATTTGCCTATTGTACTCGTTATATACCCTTCAAAGTCGTCTTATACGGTCACATAAATGGAATCTGCTTCAACTGTATGCATGTCATATGCTAGACTGCATAGTTACAGTGTAAACAAAGTCGAAGTCGAAGTTTCTCGTTGTGCAAGTTGTGTGCGTTATACCCGCTTGGAAGTCGTCTCATAGGGCCATTGCGAACTCGTCTGCTTCAATAGTATCCATGTGAGATGATAGAATACAGAGATAGAGTGTGCACACCGATGAAAGCGATGTATCTAAATCTGCTCATTTTACTTGCTATATACCCTCCAAAGTCGTCTTATATGGTCACTGCGATCATATCTGTTTCAACTGTATGCATGTAAGATGCTTGACGGCAGAGTTATAGTGTAAACATAGTCGAAATCGGAGTTTCTTGTTCTGTAAGTTGTGTGCGTTATACCCGCTTAGAAGTCGTCTCCTATGGGCATTGCGAACTCGTTTGCTTCAATAGTATCCATGTGAGATGATAGGATAGAGAGATATAGTGTGTACTACGATGGAGTCGATGTATCCCCATTTGCCTGTTGTACCCGCTATATATCCTTCCAAGTCGTCTCATATGGCCATTGCGATCGTATCAGCGTCAACTCTATACATGTCAGATGCTAGACTGCAGAGTTACAGTGTAAACATGGTCAAAGTCGAAGTTTCTTGTTCTGAAAGCTGTGTACGTGATACTTGCTTGAGAGTCGTTTCATATAATCATTGCGAACTCGTCTGCTTCAATACTGTCCATGTAAGATGATGGGATGGAGGGATATAGTGTGCACAACGATGAATTCTATGTATCTACATTCGCCCATTCTACTCATTATGATCCCTTCAAAGTCATATTATACGATCACTGCAATCGTGCCTGCATCAACTGTATGCATGTCAGATGCTGGACTGCAGAGTTACAGTTTGAACATATTCGAAGTCGAAGTTCCTTGTTCGTCGAGTTGTGTCGTTATACCCACTCAGTAGTCGTCTCGTATGGGCATTGCGAACTCGTCTGCTTCAATAGTATCCATGTGAGATGATAGGATAGAGAGATAGAGTGCACTCCGATGAAGTTGACGTATCTTCATCTGCCTATTGTACTTTCTACATACCCTCGAGAGTTGTCTCATATTGTCACTGCGATCATGTCTGCTTCGACTGTATGCATGTCAGAAGCTAGACGCAGAGTTTCTGAGTGAACATAATTGTAGTCAAAGTTTTTTGTTCTGTGAGTTGTGTGCGTTATTCCCGCTCAGAAGTCGTCTCATATGGGCATTGCGAAATCGTTTGCTTTGATAGTATCCATGTGAGATGATAGGATAGAGAGATATTGTGTGCACAACGATGAAGTTAATGTGTCTTCATTTGCCTATTGAACTAGTAATATATCCTTCAAAGTCATCTTATACGGTCACTGTATGTGCTTCAACTGTATGCATGGCCGATGCTAGACTGCAGAGTTACAGTGTGAACATACTTGAAAACGAAGTTTGTTGTTCTGCGAACTGAATGCGTTTTACCCGCTTGAAAGTCGTCTCATATGGTCAATGTGAACTTGTCTGCTTCAATAGTGTCAATGTGAGATGATGGGATAGAGAGATATAGTGTGCAAAACGAAGAAGTCGATGTGTCTTCGTTTGCCTATTGGTCTCATTATATACCCTTCGAAGTCGTCTTATACGGTCACTGCAATGGTAACTGCTTCAACTGTATGCATGTCAGATGCTAGACTGCAGAGTTACAGTGTAAACATAGTCGAAAACGAAGTTTCTTGTTCTGCAAGCTGTGTGCGATATACCCGCTAGGAAGTCGTCTTATAGGCTCAATGCGATTTTGTCTGCTTCGATAGGGTCCATGTGAGATAATAGGATGGAGAGATGGAGTGTGCACTCTGATGAAGTCGATGTATCTTCATCTGCCTATTGTACTTGCTATATACCCTCCAGAATTCTTCTATATGGTCACTGCAATCGTATCTGCTTCAACTGTATGCATGTCAGAAGCTAGACTGCAGAGTTTCTGTGTGAACATTGTCGTGATCGAAGTTTCTCGTTCTGTGAATTGTGTGCGTTATACCAGCTCAAGAGTCGTCCCATATGGGCATCGCGAAGTTGTTTCCTATAAAAGTATCTATGTGAGATGATAGAATAGAGAGATATAGTGTGCAACAACGATGAAGTCGATGTATCTTCATTTGCCTATCGTACTCACTATAAACCCTTCAAATTCGTCTTTGCGGACTCGTCTGCTTCAATAGTGTCCATGTGGGATGATAGGATAGTGAGATATAGTCTTTACTACGATGGAGTCGATGTATCCCCATTTGCCTGTTGTACTCGCTATATACCCTTCAAAGTCGTCTTATATGGTCATTGCGATCGTATTTGCGTCAACTCTATACATGTCAGATGCTAGACTGCAGAGTTACAGTGTGAACATGGTCGAAGTCGAAGTTTCTTGTTCTGAAAGCTGTTTGCGATATACCCGCTCGAAAGTCGTCTCATATGCTCAATGCGAACTTGTCTGCTGCAATAGGGTCCATGTGAGATGATAGGGAAGAGAGATATAGTGTGCACGACGATGAAGCCGATGTTTCTTCGTTTGCCTATTGTACTCGTTATAGACCTTCCGAAGTCGTCTTATACGGTCACTGCAATGGTATCTGTTTCAACTGTATGCTAAACTTCAGAGTTACAGTGTGCACAAAGTCGAAGTCAAAGTTTCTCGTTGTGCAAGTTGTGTGCGTTATACCCGCTTGGAAGTCGTCTCATAGGGCCATTGCGAAATCGTCTGCTTCAATATTATCCATGTGAGATGATAGAATACAGAGATAGAGTGTGCACACCGATGAAGTCGATGTATCTTCATCTACCTATTGTTCTCGCTATATTCCCCTCCAAAGTCGTCTTATATGGTCACTGCGATCATATCTGCTTCAACTGTATGCATTTCAGATGCTTTACGGCAGAGTTCGAGTGTAAACATAGTCGAAATATGAGTTTATTGTTCTGTGAGTTGTGTGCGTTATACCCGCTTAGGAGTCGTCTCATATGAGCATTGCGAACTCGTTTGCTCCAAAAGTATCCATGTGAGATGATTGGATAGAGAGATATAGTGTGCACAACTATGGAGTCTATGTATCTTCATTTGCCTATTTTACTAGCTATATACCCTTCGAATTCGTCTTATATGGTCTTTGCGAACTTGTCTGCTTCAATAGTGTCCATGTGAGATGATAGAGTAGAGAGATATAGTGTGTAGTACGATGGAGTCGATGTATCCCCATTTGCCAGTTGAACTCGCTATATGCCCTTCCAAGTCGTCTCATATAGTCATTGCGATCGTATCTGCGTCAACTCTATACATGTCAGATGCTATACTGCAGAGTAACAGTGGTAACATGGTCGAAAACTAAGTTTCTTGTTCTGCAAGCTGTGTGCGTGATACCTGCTTGGGAGTCGTTTTATTATGGTCATTTGCTTATTGTACCCATAATAATCCCTTCAAAGTCGTCTTATACGGTCACTGCAATCGTGCCTGCATCAACTGTATGCATGTCAGATGCTAGCCTGCAGAGTTACAGTTTGAACATATTCGGAGTCGAAGTTTCTTGTTCTGCAAGTTGTGTGCGTTATACTTGCTAAGAAAGCGTCTCATATGGGCATTGCGAACTCGTTTGCTCCAATAGTATCCATGTGAGATGATAGGATAGAGAGATAGAGTGCACTCTGATAATGTCGATGTATTTTCTATTCATCTGCCAATTGTACTTCTACATTACCTCCAGAGTTTTCTTATATCGTCACTGCGATCATGTCTGCTCCAACTGTATGCATGTCAAAAGCTAGACGCAGAGTTTCTATGTGAACATAGTCGTGGTCAGAGTTTCTTGTTCTGTAAGTTGTGTGCGTTATACCTGCTTAGATGTTGTCTCATATGGGCATTGCGAACTCGTTTGCTTCAATAGTATCCATGTGAGATGATAGGATAGAGAGATAGAGTGTGCACACCGATGAAGTCGATGTTACTTCAGTTGCCTATTGAACTCGTTAAATAATCTTCAGAGTCGTCCTATACGGTCACTGCCATCGTATCTGCTCCAACTGTATGCATGTCAGATGCTCGACTGCAGAGTTACAGTGTAAACATAGTCGAAAACGAAGTTTCTTGTTCTGCGAACTGTATGCGTTTTACCCGCTTGAAAGTCGTCTTATATGGTCAATGCAAACTTTTCTGCTTCGATAGTGTCAATGTAAGATGATAGAATAGAGAGATATAGTGTGCAAAACGAAGAAGTCGATGTATCTTCGTTTGCCTATTGTACTCGTTATATACCCTTCAAAGTAGTCTTATACGGTCACATAAATGGTATCTGCTTCAACTGTATGCATGTCATATGCTAGACTGCAGAGTTACAGTGTAAACAAAGTCGAAGTCGAAGTTTCTTGTTGTGCAAGTTGTGTGCGTTATACCCGCTTGGAAGTCGTCTCATAGGGCCATTGCGAACTCGTCTGCTCCAATAGTATCCATGCGAGATGATAGAATACAGAGAAAGAGTGTGCACAACGATGAAAGCGATGTATCTTCATCTGCCTATTGTACTTGCTATATACCCTTCAAAGTCGTCTCATATGGTCACTGCGATCATATCTATTTCAACTGTATGCATGTCAGATGCTTGACGGCAGAGTTATAGTGTAAACATAGTCGAATTCGGAGTTTCTTGTTCTGTAAGTTGTGTACGTTATACCGGCTTTGAAGTCGTCTCATATTAGCATTTCGAACTCGTTTGCTTCAATAGTATCCATGTGAGATGATAGAATACAGAGATAGAGTGTGCACACCGATGAAGTCGATGTATCTTCATCTGCCTATTGTACTTGCTATATACCCTCTTAAGTCGTCTTATATGGTCACTACGATCATATCTATTTGAACTGTATGCATGTCAGATGCTTGACTGCAGAGTTATAGTGTAAACATAGTCGAAATCGGAGTTTCTTGTTCTGTAAGTTGTGTGCGTTATACCCGCTTAGAAGTCGTCTCATATGGGCATTGCGAACTCGTTTGCTTCAATAGTATCCATGTGGGATGATAGGATAGAGAGATATAGCGTTTATTACGATGGAGTCGATGTATCCCCATTTGCCTGTTGTACCCGCTATATATCCTTCAAAGTCGTCTTATATGGCCATTGCGATCGTATCAGCGTCAACTCTATACATGTCAGATGCTAGACTGCAGAGTTACAGTGTGAACATGAGAAGTCGAAGTTTCTTGTTCTGAAAGCTGTGTACGTGATACTTGCTTGAGAGTCGTTTCATATAATCATTGCGAACTCGTCTGCTTCGATACTGTCCATGTAAGATGATGGGATGGAGAGATATAGTGTGTACAACGATGAATTCGATGTATCTACATTCGCCTATTGTACTTATTATAATCCCTTCATAGTCATCTCATACGATCACTGCAATCGTGCCTGCATCAACTGTATGCATATCAGATGCTGGACTGCAAAGTTACAGTTTGAACATATTCGAAGTCGAAGTTTCTTGTTCTTCGAGTTGTGTGCGTTATACCCACTGAGGAGTCTTCTCTTATGGGCATTGCGAACTCGTCTGCTTCAATAGTATGCATGTGAGATGATAGGATAGAGAGATAGAGTGCACTCCGATGAAGTTGATGTATCTTCATCTGCCTATTGTACTCTCTACATACCCTCGAGAGTTGTCTTATATTGTCACTGCGATCATGTCTGCTTCGACTGTATGCATGTCAAAAGCTAGATGCAGAGTTTTTGTGTGAACATAGTTGTAGTCAGAGTTTTTTGTTCTGTAAGTTGTGTGCGTTATTCCCGCTCAGAAGTCGTCTCATATGGGCATTGCGAAATCGTTTGCTTCGATAGTATCCATGTGAGATGATAGGATAGAGAGATATCGTGTGCACAACGATGAAGTTGATGTGTCTGTTGAACTCGTAATATATCCTTCAAAGTCATCTTATACGGTCACTGTATGTGCTTCAACTGTATGCATGTCAGATGCTAGACTGCAGAGTTACAGTGTGAACATAGTTGAAAACGAAGTTTGTTGTTCTGCGAACTGAATGCGTTTTACCCGCTTGAAAGTCGTCTTATATTGTCAATGTGATCTTGTCTGCTTCAATAGTGTCAATGTGAGATGATGGGATAGAGAGATATAGTGTGCAAAACGAAGAAGTCGATGTGTCTTCGTTTGCCTATTGTTCTCATTATATACCCTTCGAAGTCGTCTTATACGGTCACTGCAATGGAAACTGCTTCAACTGTATGCATGTCAGATGCTAGACTGCAGAGTTACAGTGTAAACATAGTCGACAACGAAGTTTCTTGTTCTGCAAGCTGTGTGCGAAATACCCGCTAGGAAGTCGTCTTATAAACCCAATGCGATTTTGTCTGCTTCGAGAGGGTAAATGTGAGATGATAAGAGGAATATAGTGTGAACGACGATGAAGTCGATGTATCTTCATTTGCCAATTGTTTACGTTATATACACTCCAAAAACGTCTCATACGGTCACTGCCATTGTAGCTGCTTCAACTGTATGCATGTCAGATGCTTGACTGCAGAGTTACAGTGTAAACATACCCAAAGTCTGGAAGTATTGTTTTGCGAGCTGTATGCGTTATACTCGCTTGAGAGTAGTCTCATATTGTCAATGTAAACTTGTCTGCTGGAATAGTGTCCATATGAAATGATAGGAGAAAGAGATATGATGGAGTCGATAAATCCCCATTTGACTGTAGTACTCGCTTTATACCCTCCAAAGTGGTCTTATGCGGTCACTGCAATCGTTCCTGCATTAACTGTATGCATGTCGAATGCTAGACTGCAGAGTTACAGTGTGGACAAAGTGGAAGACGAAGTTTCTTGTTCTGCAAGTTGTGTGCGTTATACCCGCTTAGGAGTCGTCTCATATGGGCATTGCGAAATCGTCTGCTTCGATAGTATCCATGTGAGAATATAGGATAGAGAGATAGAATGTGCACTCCGATGGAGTCGATGTATCTCCATCTGCCTATTGTACTTTCTATATACCCTTTAAAGTTGTCTTATATGGCCACTGCGATAAAATCTGCTTCAACTGTATGCATGTCAGGAGCTAGACTGCAGAGTTTCTGTGTGAACATAGTCGAAGTCGGAGTTTCTTGTTTTACAATTTGTGTGCGTTCTCCTGGCTTGGAAGTCGTCTCATATGAGCATCGCGATCTCGTCTGCTTCAATAGTATCCATGTGAGATGATAGGATAGAGAGATAGGGTGTACACTCCGATGAAGTCGATGTATCTTCACCTGCCTATTGTTCTTTCTGTATACTCTTCAAAGTCGTCTTATATGGTCACTGCGATCGTATCTGCGTCAATTGTATACATGTCAGATGCTAGACTGCAGAGTTACAGTGTAAACATGGTCGAAGTCGAAGTTTCTTGTTCTGCAAGTTGTGTGTGTTATACATGCTCAGAAGTCGTCTCATATGGGCATTGCGAACTCGTCTGCTCAATAGTTTCCATGTGAGATGAAAGAATAGAGAAATAGAGAGTGCACTCCGGTTAAGTCGATGTATCTTCATCTGCCTATTGTACTCTCTATATACCCTCCAAAATTGTCTTATATGATCTCTGCGATTATATCTGCATCAACTGCATGCATGTCAGAAGCTAGACTGCAGAGTTTCTGTGTGAACATAGTCATAGTCGAAATTTATTGTTCTGTGAGTTTTGTTCGTTATACCTGCTTGAGAGTCGTCTCATAGGGCCATTGCGAACTCGTCTGCTTCAATAGTATTGATGTTAGATGATAGAATACAGAGATAGAGTGTGCACACCGATGAAGTCGATGTATCTTCATCTACCTATTGTTCTCGCTATATACCCTCCAAAGTCGTCTTATATGGTCACTGCGATCATATCTGCTTCAACTGTATGCATTTCAGATGCTTGACGGCAGAGTTACAGTGTAAACATAGTCGAAATATGAGTTTATTGTTCTGTGAGTTGTGTGCGATATACCCGCTTGGGAGTCGTCTCATATGAGCATTGCGAACTCGTTTGCTTCAAAAGTATCCATGTGGGATGATTGGATAGAGAGATATAGTGTGCACAACGATGAAGTCTACGTATCTTCATTCGCCTATTGTACTAGCTATATACCCTCCAAATTCGTCTTATATGGTCTCTGCGAAATCGTCTGCTTCAATAGTGTCCATGTGAGATGATAGGATAGAGAGGTATAGTGTGTAGTACGATGTAGTCGATGTATCCCCATTTGCCAGTTGTACTCGCTATATACCCTTCAAAGTCGTCTCATGTGGTCATTGCGATCGTATCTGCATCAACTCTATACGTGTCAGATGCAAGACTGCAGAGTTACAGTGGTAACATGGTCGAAAACGAAGTTTCTTGTTCTGCAAGCTGTGTGCGTGATACCTGCTTGGGAGTCGTTTTATTATGTTCATCGCGAACTTGTCTAATTCAATAGTGTCCATGTAAGATTATAGGATGGAGAGATATAGTGTGCACAGCGATGAATTCGATGTATCTTCAATTGCTTATTGTACCCATAATAATTCCTTCAAAGTCGTCTTATACGGTCACTGCAATCGTGCCTGCATCAACTGTATGCATGTCAGATGCTAGACTGCAGAGTTACAGTTTGAATATATTTGGAGTCGAAGTTTCTTGTCCTGCGAGTTGTGTGCGTTATACTTGCTTTGAAGACGTCTCATATGGGCATTGCGATCTCGTCTGCTTCAATAGTGTCCATGTGAGATGTTAGGATAGAGAGATAGAGTGCACTCTGATGAAGTCGATGTATCTTCTATTCATCTGCCTATTGTACTTCTACATTACCTCCAGAGTTGTCTTATATCGTCACTGCGATTATGTCTGCTTCAACTGTATGCATGTCAGAAGCTAGACGCAGAGTTTCTATGTGAACATAGTCGTGGTCAGAGTTTCTTGTTCTGTAAGTTGTGTGCGTTATACCTGCTCAGAAGTCGTCTCATATGGGAATTGCGAACTCGTTTGCTCTAATTGTATCCATGTGAGATGATAGGATAGAGAGATAGAGTGTGCACACCGATGAAGTCGATGTAACTTCAGTTGCCTATTGAACTAGTTAAATACTGTTCAGAGTCGTCCTATACGGTCACTGCCATCGTATCTGCTCCAACTGTATGCATGTCAGATGCTCGACTGCAGAGTTATAGTGTAAACATAGTCGAAAACGAAGTTTCTTGTTCTGCGAACTGTATGCGTTTTACCAGCTTGAAAGTCGTCTTATATGGTCAATGCAAACTTTTCTGCTTCGATAGTGTCAATGTGAGATGATAGAATAGAGAGATATAGTGTGCAAAACGAAGAAGTCGATGTATCTTCGTTTGCCTATTGTACTCGTTATATACCCTTCAAAGTCGTCTTATACGGTCACATAAATGGTATCTGCTTCAACTGTATGCATGTCATATGCTAGACTGCAAATTTACAGTGTAAACAAAGTCGAAGTCGAAGTTTCTCGTTGTGCAAGTTGTGTGCGTTATACCCGCTTGGAAGTCGTCTCATAGGGTTATTGCGAACTCGTCTGCTTCGATAGTATCCATGTGAGATGATAGAATACAGAGATAGAGTGTGCACACCGATGAAAGCGATGTATCTTCATCTGCTCATTGTACTTGCTATATACCCTCCAAAGTCATCTTATATGGTCAATGCGATCATATCTGTTTCAACTGTATGCATGTCAGATGCTTGACGGCAGAGTTATAGCGTAAACATAGTCGAAATCGGAGTTTCTTGTTCTGTAAGTTGTGTGCGTTATACCCGCTTAGAAGTCGTCTCATATGGGCATTGCGAACTCGTTTGCTTCAAAAGTATCCATGTGAGATGATAGGATAGAGAGATATAGTGTGTACTACGATGGAGTCGATGTATCCCCACTTGCCTGTTGTACCCGCTATATATCCTTCAAAGTCGTCTTATATGGCCATTGCGATCGTATCAGCGTCAACTCTATACATGTCAGATGCTAGACTGCAGAGTTACAGTGTAAACATGGTCAAAGTCGAAGTTTCTTGTCCTGAAAGCTGTATACGTGATACTTGCTTGAGAGTCGTTTCATATAATCATTGCGAACTCGTCTGCTTCAATACTGTCCATGTAAGATGATAGGATGGAGAGATATAGTGTGCACGACGATGAATTCGATGTATCTACATTCGCCCATTGTACTTATTATAATCCCTTCAAAGTCATTTTATACGATAACTGCAATCGTGCCTGCATCAACTGTATGCATGTCAGATGCTGGACTGCAGAGTTACAGTTTGAACATATTCGAAGTCGAAGTTCCTTGTTCTTCGAGTTGTGTGCGTTATACCCACTTAGGAGTCGTCTCATATGGGCATTGCGAACTCGTCTGCTTCAATAGTATCCATGTGAGATGATAGGCTAGAGAGATAGAGTGCACTCCGATGAAGTTGACGTATCTTCATCTGCCTATTGTACTTTCTACATACCCTCGAGAGTTGTCTCATATTGTCACTGCGATCATGTCTGCTTCGACTGTATGCATGTCAGAAGCTAGACGCAGAGTTTCTGTATGAACATAAATGTAGTCGAAGTTTTTTGTTCTGTAAGTTGTGTGCGTTATTCCCGCTCAGAAGTCGTCTCATATGGGCATTGCGAAATCGTTTGCTTTGATAGTATCCATGTGAGATGATAGGATAGAGAGATATTGTGTGCACAACGATGAAGTTGATGTGTCTTCATTTGCCTATTGAACCCGTAATATATCCTTCAAAGTCATCTTATACGGTCACTGTATGTGCTTCAACTGTATGCATGTCAGATGCTAGACTGCAGAGTTACAGTGTGAACATACTTGAAAACGAAGTTTGTTGTTCTGCAAGCTGTGTGCGATATACCCGCTAGGAAGTCGTCTTATAGGCTCAATGCGATTTTGTCTGCTTCGATAGGGTCCATGTGAGATGATAGGGAAGAGGAATATAGTGTGAACGACGATGAAGTCGATGTATCTTCATTTGCCAATTGTTCACGTTATATACACTCCAAAAACGTCTCATACGGTCACTGCCATCGTAGTTGCTTCAACTGTATGCATGTCAGATGCTGGACTGCAGAGTTACAGTGTAAACATACCCAAAGTCTGGAGGTATTGTTTTGCAAGCTGTGTCGTTATACTCGCTTGAGAGTAGTCTCATATTGTCAATGTAAACTTGTCTGCTGGAATAGTGTCCATATGAAATGATAGGAGAAAGAGATATGATGGAGTCGATAAATCCCCATTCGACTGTAGTACTCGCTCCATACCCTCCAGAGTGGTCATATGCTGTCACTGCGATCGTTCCTGCATTAACTGTATGCATGTCGGATGCTAGACTGCAGAGTTACAGTGTGGACAAAGTGGAAGTCGAAGTTTCTTGTTCTGCAAGTTGTGTGCGTTATACCCGCTTAGAAGTCGTCTCATATGGGCATTGCGAAATCGTCTGCTCCAATAGTATCCATATGAGAAGATAGGATAGAGAGATAGAATGTGCACTCCGATGGAGTCGATGTATCTCCATCTGCCTATTGTACTTTCTATATACCCTTTGAAGTTGTCTTATATGGTCACTGCGATAAAATCTGCTTCAACTGTATACATGTCAGGAGCTAGACTGCAGAGTTTCTGTGTGAACATAGTCGAAGTCGGAGTTTCTTGTTTTACAATTTGTGTGCGTTTTCCTGGCTTGGAAGTCGTCTCATATGAGCATCGCGAACTCGTCTGCTTCAATAGTATCCATGTGAGATGATAGGATAGAGAGATAGGGTGTGCACTCCGATGAAGTCGATGTATCTTCACCTGTCTATTGTTCTTTCTGTATACTCTCCAAAGTCGTCTTATATGGTCACTGCGATCGTATCTGCGTCAATATTAAACATGTCAGATGCTAGACTGCAGAGTTACAGTGTAAACATGGTCGAAGTCGAAGTTTCTTGTTCGTCGAGTTGTGTCGTTATACCCACTTAGTAGTCGTCTCATATGGGCATTGCGAACTCGTCTGCTTCAATAGTATCCATGTGAGATGATAGGATATAGAGAAAGAGTGCACTCCGATGAAGTTGACGTATCTTCATCTGCCTATTGTACTTTCTACATACCCTCGAGAGTTGTCTCATATTGTCACTGCGATCATGTCTGCTTCGACTGTATGCATGTCAGAAGCTAGACGCAGAGTTTCTGAGTGAACATATTTGTAGTCAAAGTTTTTTGTTCTGTAAGTGTGCGTTATTCCCGCTCAGAAGTCGTCTCATATGGGCATTGCGAAATCGTTTGCTTTGATAGTATCCATGTGAGATGATAGGATAGAGAGATATTGTGTGCACAACGATGAAGTTAATGTGTCTTCATTTGCCTATTGAACCCGTAATATATCCTTCAAAGTCATCTTATACGGTCACTGTATGTGCTTCAACTGTATGCATGGCCGATGCTAGACTGCAGAGTTACAGTGTGAACATACTTGAAAACGAAGTTTGTTGTTCTGCGAACTGAATGCCTTTTACCCGCTCGAAAGTCGTCTTACATGGTCAATGTCAACTTGTCTGCTTCAATAGTGTCAATGTGAGATGATGGGAAAGAGAGATATAGTGTGCAAAACGAAGAAGTCGATGTGTCTTCGTTTGCCTATTGTACTCATTATATACCCTTCGAAGTCGTCTTATACGGTCACTGCAATGGTAACTGCTTCAACTGTATGCATGTCAGATGCTAGACTGCAGAGTTACAGTGTAAACATAGTCGAAAACGAAGTTTCTTGTTCTGCAAGCTGTGTGCGATATACCCGCTAGGAAGTCGTCTTATAGGCTCAATGCGATTTTGTCTGCTTCGATAGGGTCCATGTGAGATGATAGGAAAGAGGAATATAGTGTGAACGACGATGAAGTCGATGTATCTTCATTTGCCAATTGTTCACGTTATATACACTCCAAAAACGTCTCATACGGTCACTGCCATCGTAGCTGCTTCAACTGTATGCATGTCAGATGCTGGACTGCAGAGTTACAGTGTTAACATACCCAAAGTCTGGAGGTATTGTTTTGCAAGCTGTGTGCGTTATACTCGCTTGAGAGTAGTCTTATATTGTCAATGTAAACTTGTCTGCTGGAATAGTGTCCATATGAAATGATAGGAGAAAGAGATATGATGGAGTCGATAAATCCCCATTTGACTGTAGTACTCGCTTCATACCCTCCAAAGTGGTAATATGCGGTCACTGCAATCGTTCCTGCATTAACTGTATGCATGTCGGATGCTAGACTGCAGAGTTACAGTGTGGACAAAGTGGAAGTCGAAGTTTCTTGTTCTGCAAGTTGTGTGCGTTATACCCGCTTAGAAGTCGTCTCATATGGGCATTGCGAAAACGCCTGCTTCAATAGTATCCATGTGAGATGATAGGATAGAGAGATTGGATGTGCACTCCTATGGAGTCGATGTATCTCCATCTGCCTATTGTACTTCCTATATACCCTTTGAAGTTGTCTTATATGGTCACTGCGATAAAATCTGCTTCAACTGTATGCATGTCAGGAGCTAGACTGCAGAGTTTCTGTGTGAACATAGTCGAAGTCGGAGTTTCTTGTTTCACAATTTGTGTGCGTTTTCCTGGCTTGTAAGTCGTCTCATATGAGCATCGCGAACTCGTCTGCTTCAATAGTATCCATGTGAGATGATAGGATAGAGAGATAGGGTGTGCACTCCGATGAAGTCGATGTATCTTCACCTGCCTATTGTTCTTTCTGTATACTCTCCAAAGTCGTCTTATATGGTCACTGCGATCGTATCTGCGTCAATTGTAAACATGTCAGATGCTAGACTGCAGAGTAACAGTGTAAACATGGTCGAAGTCGAAGTTTCTTGTTCTGCAAGTTGTGTGTGTTATACCCGCTCAGGAGTCGTCTCATATAGGCATTGCGAACTCGTCTGCTTCAATAGTATCCATGTGAGATGAAAGAATAGAGAAATAGAGAGTGCACTCCGATGAAGTCGATGTATCTTCATCTGCCTTTTGTACTCTCTATATACCCTCCAAAGTTGTCTTATATGATCCCTGCGATCATATCTGCATCAACTGCATGCATGTCAGGAGCTAGACTGCAGAGTTTCTGTGTGAACATAGTCATAGTCGAAATTTATTGTTCTTTGAGTTTTGTGCGTTATACCCGCTTGGAAGTCGTCTCATAGGGCCATTGCGAGCTCGTCTGCTTCAATAGTATCCATGTGAGATGATAGGATAGAGAGATAGAGTGTGCACACCGATGAAGTCGATGTAACTTCAGTTGCCTATTGAACTCTTTGAATACTCTTCAGAGTCGTCCTATACGGTCACTGCCATCGTATCTGCTCCAACTGTATGCATGTCAGATGCTCGACTGCAGAGTTACAGTGTAAACATAGTCGAAAACGAAGTTTCTTGTTCTGCGAACTGTATGCGTTTTACCCGCTTGAAAGTCGTCTTATATGGCCAATGCAAACTTTTCTGCTTTGATAGTGTCAATGTAAGATGATAGAATAGAGAGATATAGTGTGCAAAACGAAGAAGTCGATGTATCTTCGTTTGCCTATTGTACTCGTTGTATACCCTTCAAAGTCGTCTTATACGGTCACATAAATGGTATCTGCTTCAACTGTATGCATGTCATATGCTAGACTGCAGAGTTACAGTGTAAACAAAGTCGAAGTCGAAGTTTCTCGTTGTGCAAGTTGTGTGCGTTATACCCGCTTGGAAGTCGTCTCATAGGGCCATTGCGAACTCGTCTGCTTCAACAGTATCCATGTGAGATGATAGAATACAGAGATAGAGTGTGCACACCGATGAAAGCGATGTATCTTCATCTGCTCATTGTACTTGCTATATACCCTCCAAAGTCGTCTTATATGGTCAATGCGATCATATCTGTTTCAACTGTATGCATGTCAGATGCTTGACGGCAGAGTTATAGCGTAAACATAGTCGAAATCGGAGTTTCTTGTTCTGTAAGTTGTGTGCGTTATACCCGCTCAGAAGTCGTCTCATATGGGCATTGCGAACTCGTTTGCTTCAAAAGTATCCATGTGAGATGATAGGATAGAGAGATATAGTGTGTACTACGATGGAGTCGATGTATCCCCATTTGCCTGTTGTACCCGCTATATATCCTTCAAAGTCGTCTTATATGGCCATTGCGATCGTATCAGCGTTAACTCTATACATGTCAGATGCTAGACTGCAGAGTTACAGTGTAAACATGGTCAAAGTCGAAGTTTCTTGTTCTGAAAGCTGTATACGTGATACTTGCTAGAGAGTCGTTTCATATAATCATTGCGAACTCGTCTGCTTCAATACTGTCCATGTAAGATGATGGGATGGAGAGATATAGTGTGCACGACGATGAATTCGATGTATCTACATTCGCCCATTGTACTTATTATAATCCCTTCAAAGTCATTTTATACGATCACTGCAATCGTGCCTGCATCAACTGTATGCATGTCAGATGCTGTACTGCAGAGTTACAGTTTGAACATATTCGAAGTCGAAGTTCCTTGTTCTTCGAGTTGTGTGCGTTATACCCACTTGGGAGTCGTCTCATATGGGCATTGCGAACTTGTCTGTTTCAATAGTATCCATGTGAGATGATAGGATAGAGAGATAGAGTGCACTCCGATGAAGTTGACGTATCTTCATCTGCCTATTGTACTTTCTACATACCCTCGAGAGTTGTCTTATATTGTCACTGCGATCATGTCTGCTTCGACTGTATGCATGTCAGAAGCTAGACGCAGAGTTTCTGTGTGAACATAGTTGTAGTCGAAGTTTTTTGTTCTGTAAGTTGTGTGCGTTATTCCCGCTCAGAAGTCGTCTCATATGGGCATTGCGAAATCGTTCGCTTTGGTAGTATCCATGTGAGATGATAGGATAGAGAGATATTGTGTGCACAACGATGAAGTTGATGTGTCTTCATTTGCCTATTGAACCCGTAATATATCCTTCAAAGTCATCTTATACGGTCACTGTATGTGCTTCAACTGTATGCATGTCAGATGCTAGACTGCAGAGTTACAGTGTGAACATACTTGAAAACGAAGTTTGTTGTTCTGCGAACTGAATGCGTTTCACCCGCTTGAAAGTCGTCTTATATGGTCAATGTGAACTTGTCTGCTTCAATAGTGTCAATGTGAGATGATGGGATAGAGAGATATAGTGTGCAAAACGGAGAAGTCGATGTGTCTTCGTTTGCCTATTGTACTCATTATATACCCTTCGAAGTCGTCTTATACGGTCACTGCAATGGTAACTGCTTCATCTGTATGCATGTCAGATGCTAGACTGCCGAGTTACAGTGTAAACATAGTCGAAAACGAAGTTTCTTGTTCTGCAAGCTGTGTGCGATATACCCGCTAGGAAGTCGTCTCACAGGCGATTTTGTCTGCTTCGATAGGGCCCATGTGAGATGATAGGAAAGAGGAATATAGTGTGAACGACGATGAAGTCGATGTATCTTCATTTGCCAATTGTTCACGTTATATACACTCCAAAAACGTCTCATACGGTCACTGCCATCGTAGCTGCTTCAACTGTATGCATGTCAGATGCTCGACTGCAGAGTTACAGTGTAAACATAGTCGAAAACGAAGTTTCTTGTTTTGCGAACTGTATGCGTTTTACCCGCTTGAAAGTCGTCTTATATGGCCAATGCAAACTTTTCTGCTTTGATAGTGTCAATGTGAGATGATAGAATAGAGAGATATAGTGTGCATAACGCAGAAATCGATGTATCTTCTTTTGCTTATTGTACTCGTTATATACCCTTCAAAGTCATCTTATACGGTCACATAAATGGAATCTGCTTCAACTGTATGCATGTCATATGCTAGACTGCAGAGTTACAGTGTGAACAAAGTCGAAGTCGAAGTTTCTCGTTGTGCAAGTTGTGTGCGTTATACCCGCTTGGAAGTCGTCTCATAGGTCCATTGCGAACTCGTCTGCTTCAATAGTATCCATGTGAGATGATAGAATACAGAGATAGAGTGTGCACACCGATGAAAGCGATGTATCTAAATCTGCTCATTGTACTTGCTATATACCCTCCAAAGTCGTCTTATATGATCACTGCGATCATATCTGTTTCAACTGTATGCATGTCAGATGCTTGACGGCAGAGTTATAGTGTAAACATAGTCGAAATCGGAGTTTCTTGTTCTGTAAGTTGTGTGCGTTATACCTGCTCAGAAGTCGTCTCATATAGGGATTGCGAACTCGTTTGCTTCAATTGTATCCATGTGAGATGATAGGATAGAGAGATAGAGTGTGCACACCGATGAAGTCGATGTAACTTCAGTTGCCTATTGAACTCGTTAAATACTGTTCAGAGTCGTCCTATACGCTCACTGCCATCGTATCTGCTCCAACTGTATGCATGCCAGATGCTCGACTGCAGAGTTATAGTGTAAACATAGTCGAAAACGAAGTTTCTTGTTCTGCGAACTGTATGCGTTTTACCCGCTTGAAAATCGTCTTATATGGTCAATGCAAACTTTTCTGCTTTGATAGTGTCAATGTGAGATGATAGAATAGAGAGATATAGTGTGCAAAACGAAGAAGTCGATGTATCTTCGTTTGCCTATTGTACTCGTTATATACCCTTCAAAGTCGTCTTATACGGTCACATAAATGGTATCTGCTTCAACTGTATGCATGTCATATGCTAGACTGCAGAGTTACAGTGTAAACAAAGTCGAAGTCGAAGTTTCTCGTTGTGCAAGTTGTGTGCGTTATACCCGCTTGGAAGTCGTCTCATAGGGCCATTGCGAACTCGTCTGCTTCAAAAGTATCCATGTGAGATGATAGAATACAGAGATAGAGTGTGCACACCGATGAAAGCGATGTATCTTCATCTGCTCATTGTACTTGCAATATACCCTCCAAAGTCGTCTTATATGGTCAATGCGATCATATCTGTTTCAACTGTATGCATGTCAGATGCTTGACGGCAGAGTTATAGCGTAAACATAGTCGAAATCGGAGTTTCTTGTTCTGTAAGTTGTGTGCGTTATACCCGCTCAGAAGTCGTCTCATATGGGCATTGCGAACTCGTTTGCTTCAAAAGTATCCATGTGAGATGATAGGATAGAGAGATATAGTGTGTACTACGATAGAGTCGATGTATCCCCATTTGCCTGTTGTACCCGCTATATATCCTTCAAAGTCGTCTTATATGGCAATTGCGATCGTATCAGCGTCAACTCTATACATGTCAGATGCTAGACTGCAGAGTTACAGTGTAAACATGGTCAAAGTCGAAGTTCCTTGTTCTGCAAGCTGGGTGCTTTATACCTGTTCGGAAGCCGTCTTGTATGGTCATTGCGAGCTTGTCTGCTACAATAGTATCTATGTGAGATGATATAGTGTGCACGTCGATGAGTATCTCCTTTTGCCTATTGTTCTCGTTTTATACCCTTCAGAATCGTCTTATACGGTCACTGCCATCGAATCTGCTTCAACTGTATGCATGTCAGATGCTAGACTGCAGAGTTACAGTGTGAACATGTTCGAAGTCGAAGTTCCTTGTTCTGCAAGCTGGGTGCTTCATACCTGCTTGGAACCCGTCTTGTATGGTCATTGCGAGCTTGTCTGCTTCAATAGTGTCAATGTAAGATATTATAATGGAGAGATATAGTCTGCACAACGATGAAGTCGATTTATCTCTATTTGCCTATTGTACTCGTTATATTTCCTTCAAAGTCGTCTCATACGGTCACTGCAATCGTATCTGCTCCAACTGTATGCATGTTAGATGCTTGACGACAAAGTTACAGAGTAAACATAGTCGAAGTGGAAGTTTCTTGTTGGGCAAGTTGTGTGCGTTATAACCGCTTTCAAATTGTCTCATATGAGCATCAAGAACTCGTCTGCTTCAATAGTATCCATGTGATAGGATAGAGATATAGGGTGTGCACACCGATGAAGTCGATGTATCTTCAGCTGCCTATTGTACATGATATATACTCTTCAATGTCGTCTCATACGGTCACTGCAATCGTATATGCTTCAACTGTATGCATGTCAGATGCTAGACTGCAGAGTTACAGTGTAAACATTGTCGAAGTCGAAGTTTCTTGTTGTGCAAAATGTGTGCGTTATACCAAACTGGAAGTCGTCTCATTTGGGCATCAAGATCTCGTCTGCTCCAATAGTATCCATGTGAGTTGATTGGATAGAGATATAGAGTGTGCACACCGATGAAGTCGATGTATCTTCAGCTGCCTGTTGTACATGATATATACCCTTCAAAGTCCTCTTATATGGTCACAAAGATCATATCTGCTTCAACTTCGGATGACACTTAAAAAGCTAAGGTCCCCGTCTTCTTAACTCACACAAGTCTCTGACTTTCGAGGGTTGCTTTGCAACTAAGCTGGCGGTTAAAAACACTTTTAAACACTTTTTAAACTGTATGCATGTCAGATGCTAGACTGCAGAGTGACAGTGAAAAATTTGTCGACGTCGATGTTTCTTGTTCTGCAAGCTGGGTGCTTTATACCTGCTTGGAAGCCGTCTTGTATGGTCATTGCGAGCTTGTCTGCTTCAATAGTGTCAATGTAAGATGATAAAATGGAGAGATATAGTGTTCACAACGAAGAAGTCGATGTATCTTCATTTGCCTATTGTACCTGTTATATTATATTCAAAGTTGTCTTATACGGTCACTGCAATCATATCAGATTCAACTGTATGCATGTCAGATGCTTGACGGCAGAGTTACAGTCAACATAGTCGTCTTCTTCAATAGTGTCCATGTGAGATGATAGGATAGAGCGATATAGTGTGTATGACGATGAAGTCGATGTATCCCCATTTGCTGTTGTATCCGCTATATACCATTCAAAGTCGTCTTATATGGTCATTGCGATTGTATCTGCGTCAACTCTATACATGTCAGATTCTAGACTGCAGAGTAACAGTGTAAACATGGTCGAAGTCGGAGTTTCATGTTCTGCAAGTTGTGTGCGTTATACCCGCTCAAAAGTCGTCTTATATGGGCATTGCGAACTCGTCTACTTTGATGGTATCCATGTGAGATGATAGGATGGAGAGATGGAGTGTGCACTCTGATGAAGTCGATATATCTTCATCTGCCTATTGTACTTGCTATATACCCTCCAGAATTTTCCTATATGGTCACTGCAATCGTATCTGCTTCAACTGTATGCATGTCAGAAGCTAGATTGCAGAGTTTCTGTGTGAACATTGTCGTGATCGAAGTTTCTCGTTCTGTGAATTGTGTGCGTTATACCAGCTCAGGAGTCGTCTCATATGGGCATCGCGAAGTCGTTTCCTCCAAAAGTATCTATGTGAGATGATAGAATAGAGAGATATAGTGTGCACAACGATGAAGTCGATGTATCTCCATTTGCCTATCGTACTCACTATATACCCCTCAAATTCGTCTTTGCGGACTCGTCTGCTTCAATAGTGTCCATGTGGGATGATAGGATAGTGAGATATAGTGTTTACTTCGATGGAGTCGATGTATCCCCATTTGCCTGTTGTACTCGCTATATACCCTTCAAAGTGGTCTTATATGGTCATTGCGATCGTATCTGCGTCAACTCTATACATGTCAGATGCTAGACTGCAGAGTTACAGTGTGAACATGGTCGAAGTCGAAGTTTCTTGTTCTGTAAGCTGTTTGCGATATACCCGCTCGAAAGTCGTCTCATATGCTCAATGCGAACTTGTCTGCTGCAATAGGGTCCATGTGAGATGATAGGGAAGAGAGATATAGTGTGCACGACGATGAAGCCGATGTTTCTTCGTTAGCCTATTGTACTCGTTATAGACCTTCCGAAGTCGTCTTATACGGTCACTGCAATGGTATCTGTTTCAACTGTATGCTAAACTTCAGAGTTACAGTGTGCACAAAGTCGAAGTCAAAGTTTCTCGTTGTGCAAGTTGTGTGCGTTATACCCGCTTGGAAGTCGTCTCATAGGGCCATTGCGAAATCGTCTCCTTCAATAGTATCCATGTGAGATGATAGAATACAGAGATAGAGTGTGCACACCGATGAAGTCGATGTATCTTCATCTACCTATTGTTCTCGCTATATACCCTCCAGAGTCGTCTTATATGGTCACTGCGATCATATCTGCTTCAACTGTATGCATTTCAGATGCTTGACGGCAGAGTTAGAGTGTAAACATAGTCGAAATATGAGTTTATTGTTCTGTGAGTTGTGTGCGTTATACCCGCTTAGTAGTCGTCTCATATGAGCATTGCGAACTCGTTTGCTCCAAAAGTATCCATGTGAGATGATTGGATAGAGAGATATAGTGTGCACAACTATGGAGTCTATGTATCTTCATTTGCCTATTTTACTAGCTATATACCCTTCGAATTCGTCTTATATGGTCTTTGCGAACTTGTCTGCTTCTGTAAGTTGTGTGCGTTATACCTGCTTAGAAGTTGTCTCATATGGGCATTGCGAACTCGTTTGCTTCAATATTATCCATGTGAGATGATAGGATAGAGAGATAGAGTGTGCACACCGATGAAGTCGATGTAACTCCAGTTGCCTATTGAACTCGTCAAATAATCTTCAGAGTCGTCCTATACGGTCACTGCCATCGTATCTGCTCCAACTGTATGCATGTCAGATGCTCGACTGCAGAGTTACAGTGTAAACATAGTCGAAAACGAAGTTTCTTGTTATGCGAACTGTATGCGTTTTACCCGCTTGAAAGTCGTCTTATATGGTCAATGCAAACTTTTCTGCTTTGATAGTGTCAATGTTAGATGATAGAATAGAGAGATATAGTGTGCAAAACGAAGAAGTCGATGTATCTTCGTTTGCCTATTGTACTCGTTATATACCCTTCAAAGTCGTCTTATACGGTCACATAAATGGTATCTGCTTCAACTGTATGCATGTCATATGCTAGACTGCAGAGTTACAGTGTAAACAAAGTCGAAGTCGAAGTTTCTTGTTGTGCAAGTTGTGTGCGTTATACCCGCCTGGAAGTCGTCTCATATGGGCATTGCGAAATCGTTTGCTTTGATAGTATCCATGTGAGATGATAGGATAGAGAGATATTGTGTGCACAACGATGAAGTTGATGTGTCTTCATTTGCCTATTGAACCCGTAATATATCCTTCAAAGTCATCTTATACGGTCACTGTATGTGCTTCAACTGTATGCATGTCAGATGCTAGACTGCAGAGTTACAGTGTGAACATACTTGAAAACGAAGTTTGTTGTTCTGCGAACTGAATGCGTTTCACCCGCTTGAAAGTCGCCTTATATGGTCAATGTGAACTTGTCTGCTTCAATAGTGTCAATGTGAGATGATGGGATAGAGAGATATAGTGTGCAAAACGAAGAAGTCGATGTGTCTTCGTTTGCCTATTGTAAACATTATATACCCTTCGAAGTCGTCTTATACGGTCACTGCAATGGTAACTGCTTCAACTGTATGCATGTCAGATGCTAGACTGCCGAGTTACAGTGTAAACATAGTCGAAAACGAAGTTTCTTGTTCTGCAAGCTGTGTGCGATATACCCGCTAGGAAGTCGTCTTATAGGCTCAATGCGATTTTGTCTGCTTCGATAGGGTCCATGTGAGATGATAGGAAAGAGGAATATAGTGTGAACGACGATGAAGTCGATGTATCTTCATTTGCCAATTGTTCACGTTATATACACTCCAGAAACGTCTCATACGGTCACTGCCATCGTAGCTGCTTCAACTGTATGCATGTCAGATGCTGAACTGCAGAGTTACAGTGTAAACATACCCAAAGTCTGGAGGTATTGTTTTGCAAGCTGTGTCGTTATACTCGCTTGAGAGTAGTCTCATACTGTCAATGTAAACTTGTCTGCTGGAATAGGGTCCATATGAAATGATAGGAGAAAGAGATATGATGGAGTCGATAAATCCCCATTCGACTGTAGTACTCGCTCCATACCCTCCAAAGTGGTCATATGCGGTCACTGCAATCGTTCCTGCATTAACTGTATGCATGTCGGATGCTAGACTGCAGAGTTACAGTGTGGACAAAGTGGAAGTCGAAGTTTCTTGTTCTGCAAGTTGTGTGCGTTATACCCGCTCAGAAGTCGTCTCATATGGGCATTGCGAAATCGTCTGCTCCAATAATAGTATCCATATGAGAAGATAGAATAGAGAGATAGAATGTGCACTCCGATGGAGTCGATGTATCTCCATCTGCCTATTGTACTTTCTATATACCCTTTGAAGTTGTCTTATATGGTCACTGCGATAAAATCTGCTTCAACTGTATACATGTCAGAAGCTAGACTGCAGAGTTTCTGTGTGAACATAGTCGAAGTCGGAGTTTCTTGTTTTACAATTTGTGTGCGTTTTCCTGGCTTGGAAGTCGTCTCATATGAGCATCGCGAACTCGTCTGCTTCAATAGTATCCATGTGAGATGAAAGAATAGAGAAATAGAGAGTGCACTCCGATGAAGTCGATGTATCTTCATCTGCGTTTTGTACTCTCTATATACCCTTCAAAGTTGTCTTATATGATCCCTGCGATCATATCTGCATCAACTGCATGCATGTCAGATGCTCGACTGCAGAGTTATAGTGTAAATATAGTCGAAAACGAAGTTTCTTGTTCTGCGAACTGTATGCGTTTTACCCGCTTGAAAGTCGTCTTATATGGTCAATGCAAACTTTTCTGCTTTGATAGTGTCAATGTGAGATGATAGAATAGAGAGATATAGTGTGCAAAACGAAGAAGTCGATGTATCTTCGTTTGCCTATTGTACTCGTTATATACCCTTCAGAGTCGTCTTATACGGTCACATAAATGGTATCTGCTTCAACTGTATGCATGTCATATGCTAGACTGCAGAGTTACAGTGTAAACAAAGTCGAAGTCGAAGTTTCTCGTTGTTCAAGTTGTGTGCGTTATACCCGCTTGGAAGTCGTCTCATAGGGCCATTGCAAACTCGTCTGCTTCAATAGTATCCATGTGAGATGATAGAATACAGAGATAGAGTGTGCACACCGATGAAAGCGATGTATCTTCATCTGCTCATTGTACTTGCTATATACCCTCCAAAGTCGTCTTATATGGTCAATGCGATCATATCTGTTCCAACTGTATGCATGTCAGATGCTTGACGGCAGAGTTATAGCGTAGACATAGTCGAAATCAGAGTTTCTTGTTCTGTAAGTTGTGTGCGTTATACCCGCTCAGAAGTCGTCTCATATGGGCATTGCGAACTCGTTTGCTTCAAAAGTATCCATGTGAGATGATAGGATAGAGAGATATAGTGTGTACTACGATGGAGTCGATGTATCCCCATTTGCCTGTTGTACCCGCTATATATCCTTCAAAGTCGTCTTATATGGCCATTGCGATCGTATCAGCGTCAACTCTATACATGTCAGATGCTAGACTGCAGAGTTACAGTGTTAACATGGTCAAAGTCGAAGTTTCTTGTTCTGAAAGCTGTGTACGTGATACTTGCTAGAGAGTCGTTTCATATAATCATTGCGAACTCGTCTGCTTCAATACTGTCCATGTAAGATGATGGGATGGAGAGATATAGTGTGCACGACGATGAATTCGATGTATCTACATTCGCCCATTGTACTTTTATAATCCCTTCAAAGTCATTTTATACGATCACTGCAATCGTGCCTGCATCAACTGTATGCATGTCAGATGCTGGACTGCAGAGTTACAGTTTGAACATATTCGAAGTCGAAGTTCCTTGTTCTTCGAGTTGTGTGCGTTATACCCACTTAGGAGTCGTCTCATATGGGCATTGCGAACTCGTCTGCTTCGATAGTATCCATGTGAAATGATAGGATAGAGAGATAGAGTGCACTCCGTTGAAGTTGACGTATCTTCATCTGCCTATTGTACTTTCTACATACCCTCGAGAGTTGTCTTATATTGTCACTGCGATCATGTCTGCTTCGACTGTATGCATGTCAGAAGCTAGACGCAGAGTTTCTGCATGAACATAGTTGTAGTCGAAGTTTTTTGTTCTGTAAGTTGTGTGCGTTATTCCCGCTCAGAAGTCGTCTCATATGGGCATTGCGAAATCGTTTGCTTTGATAGTATCCATGTGAGATGATAGGATAGAGAGATATTGTGTGCACAACGATGAAGTTGATGTGTCTTCATTAGCCTATTGAACCCGTAATATATCCTTCAAAGTCATCTTATACGGTCACTGTATGTGCTTCAACTGTATGCATGTCAGATGCTAGACTGCAGAGTTACAGTGTAAACATACTTGAAAACGAAGTTTGTTGTTCTGCGAACTGAATGCGTTTCACCCGCTTGAAAGTCGTCTTATATGGTCAATGTGAACTTGTCTGCTTCAATAGTGTCAATGTGAGATGATGGGATAGAGAGATATAGTGTGCAAAACGAAGAAGTCGATGTGTCTTCGTTTGCCTATTGTACTCATTATATACCCTTCGAAGTCGTCTTATACGGTCACTGCAATGGTAACTGCTTCAACTGTATGCATGTCAGATGCTAGACTGCCGAGTTACAGTGTAAACATAGTCGAAAACGAAGTTTCTTGTTCTGCAAGCTGTGTGCGGTATACCCGCTAGGAAAACGTCTTATAGGCTCAATGCGATTTTGTCTGCTTCGATAGGGTCCATGTGAGATGATAGGAAAGAGGAATATAGTGTGAACGACCATGAAGTCGATGTATCTTCATTTGCCAATTGTTCACGTTATATACACTCCAAAAACGTCTCATACGGTCACTGCCATCGTAGCTGCCTCAACTGTATGCATGTCAGATGCTGGACTGCAGAGTTACAGTGTAAACATACCCAAAGTCTGGAGGTATTGTTTCGCAAGCTGTGTCGTTATACTCGCTTGAGAGTAGTCTCATATTGTCAATGTAAACTTGTCTGCTGGAATAGTGTCCATATGAAATGATAGGAGAAAGAGATATGATGGAGTCGATAAATCCTCATTCGACTGTAGTACTCGCTCCATACCCTTCAAAGTGGTCATATGCGGTCACTGCAATCGTTCCTGCATTAACTGTATGCATGTCGGATGCTAGACTGCAGAGTTACAGTGTGGACAAAGTGGAAGTCGAAGTTTCTTGTTCTGCAAGTTGTGTGCGTTATACCCGCTTAGAAGTCGTCTCATATGGGCATTGCGAAATCGTCTGCTCCAATAGTATCCATATGAGAAGATAGGATAGAGAGATAGAATGTGCACTCCGATGGAGTCGATGTATCTCCATCTGCCTATTGTACTTTCTATATACCCTTTGAAGTTGTCTTATATGGTCACTGCGATAAAATCTGCTTCAACTGTATACATGTCAGGAGCTAGACTGCAGAGTTTCTGTGTGAACATAGTCGAAGTCGGAGTTTCTTGTTTTACAATTTGTGTGCGTTTTCCAGGCTTGGAAGTCGTCTCATATGAGCATCGCGAACTCGTCTGCTTCAATAGTATCCATGTGAGATGATAGGATAGAGAGAAAGGGTGTGCACTCCGATGAAGTCGATGTATCTTCACCTGCCTATTGTTCTTTCTGTATAATCTCCAAAGTCGTCTTATATGGTCACTGCGATCGTATCTGCGTCAATTGTGAACATGTCAGATGCTAGACTGCAGAGTAACAGTGTAAACATGGTCGAAGTCGAAGTTTCTTGTTCTGCAAGTTGTGTGTGTTATACCCGCTCAGGAGTCGTCTCATATGGGCATTGCGAACTCGTCTGCTTCAATAGTATCCATGTGAGATGAAAGAATAGAGAAATAGAGAGTGCACTCCGATGAAGTCGATGTATCTTCATCTGCCTTTTGTACTCTCTATATACCCTCCAAAGTTGTCTTATATGATCCCTGCGATCATATCTGCATCAACTGCATGCATGTCAGAAGCTAGAATGCAGAGTTTCTGTGTGAACATAGTCATAGTCGAAATTCATTGTTCTTTGAGTTTTGTGCGTTATACCCGCTTGGAAGTCGTCTCATAGGGCCATTGCGAACTCGTCTGCTTCAATAGTATCCATGTGAGATGATAGGATAGAGAGATAGAGTGTGCACACCGATGAAGTCGATGTAACTTCAGTTGCCTATTGAACTCTTTGAATACTCTTCAGAGTCGTCCTATACGGTCACTGCCATCGTATCTGCTCCAACTGTATGCATGTCAGATGCTCGACTGCAGAGTTACAGTGTAAACATAGTCGAAAACGGAGTTTCTTGTTCTGCGAACTGTATGCGTTTTACCTGCTTGAAAGTCGTCTTATATGGCCAATGCAAACTTTTCTGCTTTGATAGTGTCAATGTAAGATGATAGAATAGAGAGCTATAGTGTGCAAAACGAAGAAGTCGATGTATCTTCTTTTGTCTATTGTACTCGTTATATACCCTTCGAAGTCATCTCATACGGTCACATAAATGGAATCTGCTTCAACTGTATGCATGTCATATGCTAGACTGCAGAGTTACAGTGTAAACAAAGTCGAAGTCGAAGTTTCTCGTTGTGCAAGTTGTGTGCGTTATACCCGCTTGGGAGTCGTCTCATAGGGCCATTGCGAACTTGTCTGCTTCAATAGTATCCATGTGAGATGATAGAATACAGAGATAGAGTGTGCACACCGATGAAAGCGATGTATCCAAATCTGCTCATTGTTCTTGCTATATTCCCCTCCAAAATCGTCTTATATGATCACTGCGATCATATCTGTTACAACTGTATGCATGTCAGATGCTTGACGGCAGAGTTATAGTGTAAACATAGTCGAAATCGGAGTTTCTTGTTCTGTAAGTTGTGTGCGTTATACCTGCTCAGAAGTCGTCTCATATGGGAATTGCGAACTCGTTTGCTTCAATTGTATCCATGTGAGATGATAGGATAGAGAGATAGAGTGTGCACACCGATGAAGTCGATGTAACTTCAGTTGCCTATTGAACTCGTTGAATACTGTTCAGAGTCGTCCTATGCGGTCACTGCCATCGTACCTGCTCCAACTGTATGCATGTCAGATGCTCGACTGCTGAGTTATAGTGTAAACATAGTCGAAAACGAAGTTTCTTGTTCTGCGAACTGTATGCGTTTTACCCGCTTGAAAGTCGTCTTATATGGTCAATGCAAACTTTTCTGCTTTGATAGTGTCGATGTGAGATGATAGAATAGAGAAATATAGTGTGCAAAACGAAGAAGTCGATGTATCTTCGTTTGCCTATTGTACTCGTTATATACCCTTCAAAGTCGTCTTATACGGTCACATAAATGGTATCTGCTTCAACTGTATGCATGTCATATGCTAGACTGCAGAGTTACAGTGTAAACAAGGTCGAAGTTTCTCGTTGTGCAAGTTGTGTGCGATATACCCGCTTGGAAGTCGTCTCATAGGGCCATTGCGAACTCGTCTGCTTCAATAGTATCCATGTGAGATGATAGAATACAGAGATAGAGTGTGCACACCGATGAAAGCGATGTATCTTCATCTGCTCATTGTACTTGCTATATACTCTCCAAAGTCGTCTTATATGGTCAATGCGATCATATCTGTTTCAACTGTATGCATGTCAGATGCTTGACGGCAGAGTTATAGCGTAAACATAGTCGAAATCGGAGTTTCTTGTTCTGTAAGTTGTGTGCGTTATACCCGCTCAGTAGTCGTCTCATTTGGGCATTGCGAACTCGTTTGCTCCAAAAGTATTCATGTGAGATGATAGGATAGAGAGATATAGTGTGTACTACGATGGAGTCGATGTATCCCCATTTGCCTGTTGTACCCGCTATATATCCTCCAAAGTCGTCTTATATGGCCATTGCGATCGTATCTGCGTCGACTCTATACATGTCAGATGCTAGACTGCTGAGTTACAGTGTAAACATGGTCAAAGTCGAAGTTTCTTGTTCTGAAAGCTGTGTACGTGATACTTGCTAGAGAGTTATTTCATATAATCATTGCGAACTCGTCTGCTTCAATACTGTCCATGTAAGATGATGGGATGGAGAGATATAGTGTGCACGACGATGAATTCGATGTATCTACATTCGCCCATTGTACTTATTATAATCCCTTCAAAGTTATTTTATACGATCACTGCGATCGTGCCTGCATCAACTGTATGCATGTCAGATGCTGGACTGCAGAGTTACAGTTTGAACATATTCGAAGTCGAAGTTCCTTGTTCTTCGAGTTGTGTGCGTTATACCCACTTAGGAGTCGTCTCATATGGGCATTGCGAACTCGTCTGCTTCAATAGTATCCATGTGAGATGATAGGATAGAGAGATAGAGTGCACTCCGATGAAGTTGACGTATCTTCATCTGCCTATTGTACTTTCTACATACCCTCGAGAGTTGTCTTATATTGTCACTGCGATCATGTCTGCTTCGACTGTATGCTTGTCAGAAGCTAGACGCAGAGTTTCTGTGTGAACATAGTTGTAGTCGAAGTTTTTTGTTCTGTAAGTTGTGTGCGTTATTCCTGCTCAGAAGTCGTCTCATATGGGCATTGCGAAATCGTTTGCTTTGATAGTATCCATGTGAGATGATAGGATAGAGAGATATTGTGTGCATAACGATGAAGTTGATGTGTCTTCATTTGCCTATTGAACCCGTAATATATCCTTCAAAGTCATCTTATACGGTCACTGTATGTGCTTCAACTGTATGCATGTCAGATGCTAGACTGCAGAGTTACAGTGTGAACATACTTGAAAACGAAGTTTGTTGTTCTGCGAACTGAATGCGTTTCACCCGCTTGAAAGTCGTCTTATATGGTCAATGTGAACTTGTCTGCTTCAATAGTGTCAATGTGAGATGATGGGATAGAGAGATATAGTGTGCAAAACGGAGAAGTCGATGTGTCTTCGTTTGCCTATTGTACTCATTATATACCCTTCGAAGTCGTCTTATACGGTCACGGCAATGGTAACTGCTTCAACTGTATGCATGTCAGATGCCAGACTGCCGAGTTACAGTGTAAACATAGTCGAAAACGAAGTTTCTTGTTCTGCAAGCTGTGTGCGTTTTACCCGCTAGAAAGTCGTCTTATATGGCCAATGCAATCTTTTCTGCTTTGATAGTGTCGATGTAAGATGATAGAATAGAGAGATATAGTGTGCAAAACGAAGAAGTCGATGTATCTTCTTTTGCCTATTATACTCGTTATATACCCTTCAAAGTCATCTTATACGGTCACTTAAATGGAATCTGCTTCAACTGTAGGCATGTCATATGCTAGACTGCAGAGTTACAGTGTAAACAAAGTCGAAGTCGAAGTTTCTCGTTGTGCAAGTTGTGTGCGTTATACCCGCTTGGAAGTCGTCTCATAGGGCCATTGCGAACTCGTCTGCTTCAATAGTATCCATGTGAGATGATAGAATACAGAGATAGAGTGTGCACACCGATGAAAGCGATGTATCTAAATCTGCTCATTGTACTTGCTATATACCCTCCAAAGTCGTCTTATATGATCACTGCGATCATATCTGTTTTAACTGTATGCATGTCAGATGCTTGACGGCAGAGTTATAGTGTAAACATAGTCGAAATCGGAGTTTCTTGTTCTGTAAGTTGTGTGCGTTATACCTGCTCAGAAGTCGTCTCATATGGGAATTGCGAACTCGTTTGCTTCAATTGTATCCATGTGAGATGATAGGATAGAGAGATAGAGTGTACACACCGATGAAGTCGATGTAACTTCAGTTGCCTATTGAACTCGTTAAATATTGTTCAGAGTCGTCCTATACGGTCACTGCCATCGTATCTGCTCCAACTGTATGCATGTCAGATGCTCGACTGCAGAGTTATAGTGTAAACATAGTCGAAAACGAAGTTTCTTGTTCTGCGAACTGTATGCGTTTTACCCGCTTGAAAGTCGTCTTATATGGTAAATGCAAACTTTTCTGCTTTGATAGTGTCAATGTAAGATGATAGAATAGAGTGATATAGTGTGCAAAACGAAGAAGTCAATGTATCTTCTTTTGTCTATTGTACTCGTTATATACCCTTCAAAGTCATCTTATACGGTCACATAAATGGAATCTGCTTCAACTGTATGCATGTCATATGCTAGACTGCAGAGTTACAGTGTAAACAAAGTCGAAGTCGAAGTTTCTCGTTGTGCAAGTTGTGTGCGTTATACCCGCTTGGAAGTCGTCTCATAGGGCCATTGCGAACTCGTCTGCTTCAATAGTATCCATGTGAGATGAGATACAGAGATAGAGTGTGCACACCGATGAAAGCGATGTATCTAAATCTGCTCATTGTACTTGCTATATACCCTCCAAAGTCGTCTTATATGATCACTGCGATCATATCTGTTTCAACTGTATGCATGTCAGATGCTTGACGGCAGAGTTATAGTGTAAACATAGTCGAAATCGGAGTTTCTTGTTCTGTAAGTTGTGTGCGTAATACCTGCTCAGAAGTCGTCTCATATGGGAATTGCGAACTCGTTTGCTTCAATTGTATCCATGTGAGATGATAGGATAGAGAGATAGAGTGTGCACACCGATGAAGTCGATGTAACTTCAGTTGCCTATTGAACTCGTTAAAAACTGTTCAGAGTCGTCCTATACGGTCACTGCCATCGTATCTGCTCCAACTGTATGCATGTCAGATACTCGACTGCAGAGTTATAGTGTAAACATAGTCGAAAACCAAGTTTCTTGTTCTGCGAACTGTATGCGTTTTACCCGCTTGAAAGTCGTCTTATATGGTCAATGCAAACTTTTCTGCTATGATAGTGTCAATGTGAGATGATAGAATAGAGAGATATAGTGTGCAAAACGAAGAAGTCGATGTATCTTCGTTTGCCTATTGTACTCGTTATATACCCTTCAAAGTCGTCTTATACGGTCACATTAATGGTATCTGCTTCAACTGTATGCATGTCATATGCTAGACTGCAGAGTTACAGTGTGAACAAAGTCGAAGTCGAAGTTTCTCGTTGTGCAAGTTGTGTGCGTTATACCCGCTTGGAAGTCGTCTCATAGGGCCATTGCGAACTCGTCTGCTTCAATAGTATCCATGTGAGATGATAGAATACAGAGATAGAGTGTGCACACCGATGAAAGCGATGTATCTTCATCTGCTCATTGTACTTGCTATATACCCTCCAAAGTCGTCTTATATGGTCAATGCGATCATATCTGTTTCAACTGTATGCATGTCAGATGCTTGACGGCAGAGTTATAGCGTAAACATAGTCGAAATCGGAGTTTCTCGTTCTGTGAGTTGTGTGCGTTATACCCGCTCAGAAGTCGTCTCATATGGGCATTGCGAACTCGTTTGCTTCAAAAGTATTCATGTGAGATGATAGGATAGAGAGATATAGTGTGTACTACGATGGAGTCGATGTATCCCCATTTGCCTGTTGTACCCGCTATATATCCTTCAAAGTCGTCTTATATGGCCACTGCGATCGTATCAGCGTCAACTCTATACATTTCAGATGCTAGACTGAAGAGTTACAGTGTAAACATGGTCAAAGTCGAAGTTTCTTGTTCTGAAAGCTGTGTACGTGATACTTGCTAGAGAGTCGTTTCATATAATCATTGCGAACTCGTCTGCTTCAATACTGTCCATGTAAGATGATGGGATGGAGAGATATAGTGTGCACGACGATGAATTCGATGTATCTACATTCGCCCATTGTACTTATTATAATCCCTTCAAAGTCATTTTATACGATCACTGCAATCGTGCCTGCATCAACTGTATGCATGTCAGATGCTGGACTGCAGAGTTACAGTTTGAACATATTCGAAGTCGAAGTTCCTTGTTCTTCGAGTTGTGTGCGTTATACCCACTTAGGAGTCGTCTCATATGGGCATTGCGAACTCGTCTGCTTCAATAGTATCCATGTGAGATGATAGGATAGAGAGATAGAGTGCACTCCGATGAAGTTGACGTATCTCCATCTGCCTATTGTACTTTCTACATACCCTCGAGAGTTGTCTTATATTGTCACTGCGATCATGTCTGCTTCGACTGTATGCATGTCAGAAGCTAGACGCAGAGTTTCTGTGTGGACATAGTTGTAGTCGAAGTTTTTTGTTCTGTAAGTTGTGTGCGTTATTCCTGCTCAGAAGTCGTCTTGCGAAATCGTTTGCTTTGATAGTATCCATGTGAGATGATAGGATAGAGAGATATTGTGTGCACAACGATGAAGTTGATGTGTCTTCATTTGCCTATTGAACCCGTAATATATCCTTCAAAGTCATCTTATACGGTCACTGTATGTGCTTCAACTGTATGCATGTCAGATGCTAGACTGCAGAGTTACAGTGTGAACATACTTGAAAACGAAGTTGGTTGTTCTGCGAACTGAATGCGTTTCACCCGCTTGAAAGTCGTCTTATATGGTCAATGTGAACTTGTCTGCTTCAATAGTGTCAATGTGAGATGATGGGATAGAGAGATATAGTGTGCAAAACGGAGAAGTCGATGTGTCTTCGTTTGCCTATTGTACTCATTATATACCCTTCGAAGTCGTCTTATACGGTCACGGCAATGGTAACTGCTTCAACTGTATGCATGTCAGATGCTAGACTGCCGAGTTACAGTGTAAACATAGTCGAAAACGAAGTTTCTTGTTCTGCAAGCTGTGTGCGATATACCCGCTAGGAAGTCGTCTTATAGGCTCAATGCGATTTTGTCTGCTTCGAAAGGGCCCATGTGAGATGATAGGAAAGAGGAATATAGTGTAAACGACGATGAAGTCGATGTATCTTCATTTGCCAATTGTTCACGTTATTTACACTCCAAAAACGTCTCATACGGTCACTGCCATCGTAGCTGCTTCAACTGTATGCATGTCAGATGCTCGACTGCAGAGTTACATTGTAAACATAGTCGAAAACGAAGTTTCTTGTTCTGCGAACTGTATGCGTTTTACCCGCTAGAAAGTCGTCTTATATGGCCAATGCAATCTTTTCTGCTTTGATAGTGTCAATGTAAGATGATAGAATAGAGAGATATAGTGTGCAAAACGAAGAATTCGATGTATCTTCTTTTGCCTATTATACTCGTTATATACCCTCCAAAGTCATCTTATACGGTCACATAAATGGAATCTGCTTCAACTGTATGCATGTCATATGCTAGACTGCAGAGTTACAGTGTAAACAAAGTCGAAGTCGAAGTTTCTCGTTGTGCAAGTTGTGTGCGTTATACCCGCTTGGAAGTCGTCTCATAGGGCCATTGCGAACTCGTCTGCTTCAATAGTATCCATGTGAGATGATAGAATACAGAGATAGAGTGTGCACACCGATGAAAGCGATGTATCTAAATCTGCTCATTGTACTTGCTATATACCCTCCAAAGTCGTCTTATATGATCACTGCGATCATATCTGTTTCAACTGTATGCATGTCAGATGCTTGACGGCAGAGTTATAGTGTAAACATAGTCGAAATCGGAGTTTCTTGTTCTGTAAGTTGTGTGCGTTATACCTACTCAGAAGTCGTCTTATATGGGAATTGCGAACTCGTTTGCTTCAATTGTATCCATGTGAGATGATAGGATAGAGAGATAGAGTGTACACACCGATGAAGTCGATGTAACTTCAGTTGCCTATTGAACTCGTTAAATATTGTTCAGAGTCGTCCTATACGGTCACTGCCATCGTATCTGCTCCAACTGTATGCATGTCAGATGCTCGACTGCAGAGTTATAGTGTAAACATAGTCGAAAACGAAGTTTCTTGTTCTGCGAACTGTATGCGTTTTACCCGCTTGAAAGTCGTCTTATATGGTAAATGCAAACTTTTCTGCTTTGATAGTGTCAATGTAAGATGATAGAATAGAGTGATATAGTGTGCAAAACGAAGAAGTCAATGTATCTTCTTTTGTCTATTGTACTCGTTATATACCCTTCAAAGTCATCTTATACGGTCACATAAATGGAATCTGCTTCAACTGTATGCATGTCATATGCTAGACTGCAGAGTTACAGTGTAAACAAAGTCGAAGTCGAAGTTTCTCGTTGTGCAAGTTGTGTGCGTTATACCCGCTTGGAAGTCGTCTCATAGGGCCATTGCGAACTCGTCTGCTTCAATAGTATCCATGTGAGATGATAGAATACAGATATAGAGTGTGCACACCTATGAAAGCGATGTATCTAAATCTGCTCATTGTTCTTGCTATATACCCTCCAAAGTCGTCTTATATGATCACTGCGATCATATCTCTTCAACTGTATGCATGTCAGATGCTTGACGGCAGAGTTATAGTGTAAACATAGTCGAAATCGGAGTTTCTTGTTCTGTAAGTTGTGTGCGTAATACCTGCTCAGAAGTCGTCTCATATGGGAATTGCGAACTCGTTTGCTTCAATTGTATCCATGTGAGATGATAGGATAGAGAGATAGAGTGTGCACACCGATGAAGTCGATGTAACTTCAGTTGCCTATTGAACTCGTTAAATACTGTTCAGAGTCGTCCTATACGGTCACTGCCATCGTATCTGCTCCAACTGTATGCATGTCAGATACTCGACTGCAGAGTTATAGTGTAAACATAGTCGAAAACGAAGTTTCTTGTTCTGCGAACTGTATGCGTTTTACCCGCTTGAAAGTCGTCTTATATGGTCAATGCAAACTTTTCTGCTATGATAGTGTCAATGTGAGATGATAGAATAGAGAGATATAGTGTGCAAAACGAAGAAGTCGATGTATCTTCGTTTGCCTATTGTACTCGTTATATACCCTTCAAAATCGTCTTATACGGTCACATAAATGGTATCTGCTTCAACTGTATGCATGTCATATGCTAGACTGCAGAGTTACAGTGTGAACAAAGTCGAAGTCGAAGTTTCTCGTTGTGCAAGTTGTGTGCGTTATACCCGCTTGGAAGTCGTCTCATAGGGCCATTGTGAACTCGTCTGCTTCAATAGTATCCATGTGAGATGATAGAATACAGAGATAGAGTGTGCACACCGATGAAAGCGATGTATCTTCATCTGCTCATTGTACTTGCTATATACCCTCCAAAGTCGTCTTATATGGTCAATGCGATCATATCTGTTTCAACTGTATGCATGTCAGATGCTTGACGGCTGAGTTATAGCGTAAACATAGTCGAAATCGGAGTTTCTCGTTCTATGAGTTGTGTGCGTTATACCCGCTCAGAAGTCGTCTCATATGGGCATTGCGAACTCGTTTGCTTCAAAAGTATTCATGTGAGATGATAGGATAGAGAGATATAGTGTGTACTACGATGGAGTCGATGTATCCCCATTTGCCTGTTGTACCCGCTATATATCCTTCAAAGTCGTCTTATATGGCCATTGCGATCGTATCAGCGTCAACTCTATACATGTCAGATGCTAGACTGCTGAGTTACAGTGTAAACATGGTCAAAGTCGAAGTTTCTTGTTCTGAAAGCTGTGTACGTGATACTTGCTAGAGAGTCGTTTCATATAATCATTGCGAACTCGTCTGCTTCAATACTGTCCATGTAAGATGATGGGATGGAGAGATATAGTGTGCACGACGATGAATTCGATGTATCTACATTCGCCCATTGTACTTATTATAATCCCTTCAAAGTCATTTTATACGATCACTGCAATCGTGCCTGCATCAACTGTATGCATGTCAGATGCTGGACTGCAGAGTTACAGTTTGAACATATTCGAAGTCGAAGTTCCTTGTTCTTCGAGTTGTGTGCGTTATACCCACTTAGGAGTCGTCTCATATGGGCATTGCGAACTCGTCTGCTTCAATAGTATCCATGTGAGATGATAGGATAGAGAGATAGAGTGCACTCCGATGAAGTTGACGTATCTTCATCTGCCTATTGTACTTTCTACATACCCTCGAGAGTTGTCTTATATTGTCACTGCGATCATGTCTGCTTCGACTGTATGCATGTCAGAAGCTAGACGCAGAGTTTCTGTGTGGACATAGTTGTAGTCGAAGTTTTTTGTTCTGTAAGTTGTGTGCGTTATTCCTGCTCAGAAGTCGTCTCATATAAGCATTGCGAAATCGTTTGCTTTGATAGTATCCATGTGAGATGATAGGATAGAGAGATATTGTGTGCACAACGATGAAGTTGATGTGTCTTCATTTGCCTATTGAACCCGTAATATATCCTTCAAAGTCATCTTATACGGTCACTGTATGTGCTTCAACTGTATGCATGTCAGATGCTAGACTGCAGAGTTACAGTGTGAACATACTTGAAAACGGAGTTTGTTGTTCTGCGAACTGAATGCGTTTCACCCGCTTGAAAGTCGTCTTATATGGTCAATGTGAACTTGTCTGCTTCAATAGTGTCAATGTGAGATGATGGGATAGAGAGATATAGTGTGCAAAACGGAGAAGTCGATGTGTCTTCGTCTGCCTATTGTACTCATTATATACCCTTCGAAGTCGTCTTATACGGTCACTGCAATGGTAACTGCTCCAACTGTATGCATGTCAGATGCTAGACTGCCGAGTTACAGTGTAAACATAGTCGAAAACGAAGTTTCTTGTTCTGCAAGCTGTGTGCGATATACCCGCTAGGAAGTCGTCTTATAGGCTCAATGCGATTTTGTCTGCTTCGATAGGGCCCATGTGGGATGATAGGAAAAAGGAATATAGTGTGAACGACGATGAAGTCGATGTATCTTCATTTGCCAATTGTTCACGTTATATACACTCCAAAAACGTCTCATACGGTCACTGCCATCGTAGCTGCTTCAACTGTATGCATGTCAGATGCTCGACTGCAGAGTTACAGTGTAAACATAGTCGAAAACGAAGTTTCTTGTTCTGCGAACTGTATGCGTTTTACCCGCTTGAAAGTCGTCTTATATGGCCAATGCAAACTTTTCTGCTTCGATAGTGTCAATGTAAGATGATAGAATAGAGAGATATAGTGTGCAAAACGAAGAAGTCGATGTATCTTCTTTTGCCTATTGTACTCGTTATATACCCTTCAAAGTCATCTTATACGGTCACATGAATGGAATCTGCTTCAACTGTATGCATGTCATATGCTAGACTGCAGAGTTACAGTGTAAACAAAGTCGAAGTCGAAGTTTCTCGTTGTGCAAGTTGTGTGCGTTATACCCGCTTGGAAGTCGTCTCATAGGGCCATTGCGAACTCGTCTGCTTCAATAGTATCCATGTGAGATGATAGAATACAGAGATAGAGTGTGCACACCGATGAAAGCGATGTATCTAAATCTGCTCATTGTACTTGCTATATACCCTCCAAAGTCGTCCTATATGATCACTGCGATCATATCTGTTTCAACTGTATGCATGTCAGATGCTTGACGGCAGAGTTATAGTGTGAACATAGTCGAAATCGGAGTTTCTTGTTCTGTAAGTTGTGTGCGTTATACCTGCTCAGAAGTCGTCTGATATGGGAATTGCGAACTCGTTTGCTTCAATTGTATCCATGTGAGATGATAGGATAGAGAGATATTGTGTGCACAACGATGAAGTTGATGTGTCTTCATTTGCCTATTGAACCCGTAATATATCCTTCAGAGTCATCTTATACGGTCACTGTATGTGCTTCAACTGTATGCATGTCAGATGCTAGACTGCAGAGTTACAGTGTGAAAATACTTGAAAACGAAGTTTGTTGTTCTGCGAACTGAATGCGTTTCACCCGCTTGAAAGTCGTCTTATATGGTCAATGTGAACTTGTCTGCTTCAATAGTGTCAATGTGAGATGATGGGATAGAGAGATATAGTGTGCAAAACGGAGAAATCGATGTGTCTTCGTTTGCCTATTGTACTCATTATATACCCTTCGAAGTCGTCTTATACGGTCACTGCGATGGTAACTGCTTCAACTGTATGCATGTCAGATGCTAGACTGCCGAGTTACAGTGTAAACATAGTCGAAAACGAAGTTTCTTGTTCTGCAAGCTGTGTGCGATATACCCGCTAGGAAGTCGTCTTATAGGCTCAATGCGATTTTGTCTGCTTCGATAGGGCCCATGTGAGATGATAGGAAAGAGGAATATAGTGTGAACGACGATGAAGTCGATGTATCTTCATTTGCCAATTGTTCACGTTATATACACTCCAAAAACGTCTCATACGGTCACTGCCATCGTAGCTGCCCCAACTGTATGCATGTCAGATGCTCGACTGCAGAGTTACAGTGTAAACATAGTCGAAAACGAAGTTTCTCGTTCTGCGAACTGTATGCGTTTTACCCGCTTGAAAGTCGTCTTATATGGCCAATGCAAACTTTTCTGCTTTGATAGTGTCAATGTAAGATGATAGAATAGAGAGATATAGTGTGCAAAACGAAGAAGTCGATGTATCTTCTTTTGCCTATTGTACTCGTTATATACCCTTCAAAGTCATCTTATATATACGGTCACATAAATGGAATCTGCTTCAACTGTATGCATGTCATATGCTAGACTGCAGAGTTACAGTGTAAACAAAGTCGAAGTCGAAGTTTCTCGTTGTGCAAGTCGTGTGCGTTATACCCGCTTGGAAGTCGTCTCATAGGGCCATCGCGAACTCGTCTGCTTCAATAGTATCCATGTGAGATGATAGAATACAGAGATAGAGTGTGCACACCGATGAAAGCGATGTATCTAAATCTGCTCATTGTACTTGCCATATACCCTCCAAAGTCGTCTTATATGATCACTGCGATCATATCTGTTTCAACTGTATGCATGTCAGATGCTTGACGGCAGAGTTATAGTGTAAACATAGTCGAAATCGGAGTTTCTTGTTCTGTGAGTTGTGTGCGTTATACCTGCTCAGAAGTCGTCTCATATGGGAATTGCGAACTCGTTTGCTTCAATTGTATCCATGTGAGATGATAGGATAGAGAGATAGAGTGTGCACACCGATGAAGTCGATGTAACTTCAGTTGCCCATTGAACTCGTTAAATACTGTTCAGAGTCGTCCTATACGGTCACTGCCATCGTATCTGCTCCAACTGTATGCATGTCAGATGCTCGACTGCAGAGTTATAGTGTAAACATAGTCGAAAACGAAGTTTCTTGTTCTGCGAACTGTATGCGTTTTACCCGCTTGAAAGTCGTCTTATATGGTCAATGCAAACTTTTCTGCTTTGATAGTGTCAATGTGAGATGATAGAATAGAGAGATATAGTGTGCAAAACGAAGAAGTCGATGTATCTTCGTTTGCCTATTGTACTCGTTATATACCCTTCAAAGTCGTCTTATACGGTCACATAAATGGTATCTGCTTCAACTGTATGCATGTCATATGCTAGACTGCAGAGTTACAGTGTAAACAAAGTCGAAGTCGAAGTCTCTCGTTGTGCAAGTTTGTGTGCGTTATACCCGCTTGGAAGTCGTCTCATAGGGCCATTGCGAACTCGTCTGCTTCGATAGTATCCATGTGAGATGATAGAATACAGATATAGAGTGTGCACACCGATGAAAGCGATGTATCTTCATCTGCTCATTGTACTTGCTATATACCCTCCAAAGTCGTCTTATATGGTCAATGCGATCATATCTGTTTCAACTGTATGCATGTCAGATGCTTGACGGCAGAGTTATAGCGTAAACATAGTCGAAATCGGAGTTTCTTGTTCTGTAAGTTGTGTGCGTTATACCCGCTCAGAAGTCGTCTCATATGGGCATTGCGAACTCGTTTGCTTCAAAAGTATCCATGTGAGATGATAGGATAGAGAGATATAGTGTGTACTACGATGGAGTCGATGTATCCCCATTTGCCTGTTGTACCCGCTATATATCCTTCAAAGTCGTCTTATATGGCCATTGCGATCGTATCAGCGTCAACTCTATACATGTCAGATGCTAGACTGCAGAGTTACAGTGTAAACATGGTCAAAGTCGAAGTTTCTTGTTCTGAAAGCTGTGTACGTGATACTTGCTAGAGAGTCGTTTCATATAATCATTGCGAACTCGTCTGCTTCAATACTGTCCATGTAAGATGATGGGATGGAGAGATATAGTGTGCACGACGATGAATTCGATGTATCTACATTCGCCCATTGTACTTATTATAATCCCTTCAGAGTCATTTTATACGATCACTGCAATCGTGCCTGCATCAAACTGTATGCATGTCAGATGCTGGACTGCAGAGTTACAGTTTGAACATATTCGAAGTCGAAGTTCCTTGTTCTTCGAGTTGTGTGCGTTATACCCACTTAGGAGTCGTCTCATATGGGCATTGCGAACTCGTCTGCTTCAATAGTATCCATGTGAGATGATAGGATAGAGAGATAGAGTGCACTCCGATGAAGTTGACGTATCTTCATCTGCCTATTGTACTTTCTACATACCCTCGAGAGTTCTCTCATATTGTCACTGCGATCATGTCTGCTTCGACTGTATGCATGTCAGAAGCTGGACGCAGAGTTTCTGTGTGAACATAGTTGTAGTCGAAGTTTTTTGTTCTGTAAGTTGTGTGCGTCATTCCGCTCAGAAGTCGTCTCATATGGGCATTGCGAAATCGTTTGCTTTGATAGTATCCATGTGAGATGATAGGATAGAGAGATAGAGAGATAGAGTGCACTCCGATGAAGTTGACGTATCCTCATCTGCCTATTGTACTTTCTACATACCCTCGAGAGTTGTCTTATATTGTCACTGCGATCATGTCTGCTTCGACTGTATGCATGTCAGAAGCTAGACGCAGAGTTTTTGTGTGAACATAGTTGTGTCAAAGTTTTTTGTTCTGTAAGTTGTGTGCGTTATTTCCGCTCAGAAGTCGTCTCATATGGGCATTGCGAAATCGTTTGCTTTGATAGTATCCATGTGAGATGATAGGATAGAGAGATATTGTAACCACAACGATGAAGTTGATGTGTCTTCATTTGCCTATTGAACCCGTAATATATCCTTCAAAGTCATCTTATACGGTCACTGTATGTGCTTCAACTGTGTGCATGTCAGATGCTAGACTGCAGAGTTGCAGTGTGAACATACTTGAAAACGAAGTTTGTTGTTCTGCGAGCTGAATGCGTTTTACCCGCTTGAGAGTCGTCTTATATGGTCAATGTGAACTTGTCTGCTTCAATAGTGTCAATGTGAGATGATGGGATAGAGAGATATAGTGTGCAAATCGAAGAAGTCGATGTGTCTTCGTTTGCCTATTGTACTCATTAAATACCCTTCGAAGTCGTTTTATACGGTCACTGCAATGGTAACTGCTTCAACTGTATGCATGTCAGATGCTAGACTGCAGAGTTACAGTGTAAACATAGTCGAAAACGAAGTTTCTTGTTCTGCAAGCTATGTGCGATATACCCGCTAGGAAGTCGTCTTATAGGCTCAATGCGATTTTGTCTGCTTCGATAGGGTCCATGTGAGATGATAGGAAAGAGGAATATAGTGTGAACGACGATGAAGTCGATGTATCTTCATTTGCCAATTGTTCACGTTATATACACTCCAAAAACGTCTTATACGGTCACTGTCATCGTAGCTGCTCCAACTGTATTCATGTCAGATGCTGGACTGCAGAGTTACAGTGTAAACATACCCAAAGTCTGTAGGTATTGTTTTGCAAGCTGTGTGCGTTATACTCGCTTGAGAGTAGTCTTATATTGTCAATGTAAACTTGTCTGCTGGAATAGTGTCCATATGAAATGATAGTAGAAGGAGATATGATGGAGTCGATAAATCCCCATTTGACTGTAGTACTCGCTTTATACCCTCCAAAGTGGTCCTATGCGGTCACTGCAATCGTTCCTGCATTAACTGTATGCATGTCGGATGCTAGACTGCAGAGTTACAGTGTGGACGAAGTGGAAGTCGAAGTTTCTTGTTCTGCAAGTTGTGTGCGTTATACCCGCTCAGAAGTCGTCTCATATGGGCATTGCGAAAACGTCTGCTTCAATAGTATATATGTGAGATGATAGGATAGAGAGATAGAATGTGCACTCCGATGGAGTCGTTGTATCTCCAACTGCCTATTGTACTTTCTATATACCCTTTGAAGTTGTCTTATATGGTCACTGCGATGAAATCTGCTTCAACTGTATGCATGTGAGGAGCTAGACTGCAGAGTTTCAGTGTGAACATAGTCGAAGTCGGAGTTTCTTGTTTCACAATTTGTGTGCGTTTTCCTGGCTTAGAAGTCGTCTCATATGAGCATCGCGAACTCGTCTGCTTCAATAGTATCCATGTGAGATGAAAGAATAGAGAAATAGAGAGTGCACTCCGATGAAGTCGATGTATCTTCATCTGTCTATTGTACTCTCTATTGTAGCAAAACCGATGTAATCGGTTTTTCTCTCAGGGATTAGGTATTTGTTCGTACACAGTTCCAAGTATATTATGGTATAGATTTATTTGACAAATCTGATACTTTTCCAAAAATCCTGTCAACTCTATAAAAATACAATGTTTACTATCAAACTACCTTCTTGAATCGGAACTCACCTATAAAAATACCAGATATGAATATCACTTATTTACTTGAAATAATATGATTTCTTTATATCCTGAGGATATTTAAATTTGTTGAAACAAAATTGATATTATTTGCTATTACCAAACCCTGGCAACCGTAATAAGATATTTCGACCTGAAGTCATTTGCACCAAGTGATTAATTTCCAATAACCAAATCTCCTGAACACAAACTCTCAATAGAAAAAATATTCGTTATGTTAGAAAAACATTGTTATGTTACACTATATACCCTCCAAAGTTGTCTTATATGATCCCTGCGATCATATCTGCATCAACTGCATGCATGTCAGAAGCTAGACTGCAGAGTTTCTGTGTGAACATAGTCATAGTCGAAATTTATTGTTCTGTGATTTTTGTGCGTTATGCCCGCTTGGAAGTCGTCTCATAGGGCCATTGCGAACTCGTCTGCTTCAATAGTATCCATGTGAGATGATAGGATAGAGAGATAGAGTGTGCACACCGATGAAGTCGATGTAACTCCAGTTGCCTATTGAACTCGTTGAATACTCTTCGGAGTCGTCCTAAACGGTCACTGCCATCGTATCTGCTCCAACTGTATGCATGTCAGATGCTCGACTGCAGAGTAACAGTAAACATAGTCGAAAACGAAGTTTCTTGTTCTGCGAACTGTATGCGTTTTACCCACTTGAAAGTCGTCTTATATGGTCAATGCAAACTTTTCTGCTTTGATAGTGTCAATGTAAGATGATAGAAGAGAGAGATATAGTGTGCGATGGTCACTGCGATCGTATCTGCGTCAATTGTAAACATGTCAGATGCTAGACTGCAGATTTACAGTGTAAACATGGTCGAAGTCAAAGTTTCTTGTTCTGCAAGTTGTGTGTGTTATACCCGCTCAGGAGTCGTCTCATATGGGCATTGCGAACTCGTCTGCTTCAATAGTATCCATGTGAGATAAAAGAATAGAGAAATAGAGAGTGCACTCCGATGAAGTCGCTGTATCTTCATCTGCCTATTGTACTCTCTATATACCCTCCAAAGTTGTCTTATATAATCCCTGCGATCATATCTGCATCAACTGCATGCATGTCAGAAGCTAGACTGCAGAGTTTCTGTGTGAACATAGTCATAGTCGAAATCTATTGTTCTGTGAGTTTTGTGCGTTATACCCGCTTGGAAGTCGTCTCATAGGGCCATTGCGAACTCGTCTGCTTCAATAGTATTCATGTGAGATGATAGAATACAGAGATAGAGTGTGCACACCGATGAAAGCGATGTATCTAAATCTGCTCATTGTACTTGCTATATACCCTCCAAAGTCGTCTTATATGGTCACTGCGATCATATCTGTTTCAACTGTATGCATGTCAGATGCTTGACGGCAGAGTTATAGTGTAAACATAGTCGAAATCGGAGTTTCTTGTTCTATAAGTTGTGTGCGTTATACCCGCTTAGAAGTCGTCTCATATGGGCATTGCGAACTCGTTTGCTTCAATAGTATCCATGTGAGATGATAGGATAGAGAGATATAGTGTGTACTACGATGGAGTCGATGTATCCCCATTTGCCTGTTGTACCCGCTATATATCCTTCAAAGTCGTCTTATAAGACTGCAGAGTTACAGTGTAAACATGGTCAAAGTCGAAGTTTCTTGTTCTGAAAGCTGTGTACGTGATACTTGCTTGAGAGTCGTTTCATATAATCATTGCGAACTCGTCTGCTTCAATACTGTCCATGTAAGATGATGGGATGGAGAAATATAGTGTGCACAACGATGAATTCTATGTATCTACATTCGCCCATTGTACTTATTATAATCCCTCCAGAGTTATCTTATACGATCACTGCAATCGTGCCTGCATCAACTGTATGCATGTCAGATGCTGGACTGCAGAGTTACAGTTTGAACATATTCGAGGTCGAAGTTCCTTGTTCGTCGAGTTGTGTCGTTATACCCACTTAGGAGTCGTCTCATATGGGCATTGCAAACTCGTCTGCTTCAATAGTATTCATGTGAGATGATAGGATAGAGAGATAGAGTGCACTCTGATGAAGTTGACGTATCTTCATCTGCCTATTGTACTTTCTACATACCCTCGAGAGTTGTCTTATATTGTCACTGCGATCATTTCTGCTTCGACTGTATGCATGTCAGAAGCAGACGCAGAGTTTCTGTGTGAACATAGTTGTAGTCAAAGTTTTTTGTTCTGTAAGTTGTGTGCGTAATTCCCTCTCAGAAGTCGTCTCATATGGGCATTGCGAATCGTTTGCTTTGATAGTATCCATGTGAGATGATAGGATAGAGAGATATTGTGTGCACAACGATGAAGTTGATGTGTCTTCATTTGCCTATTGAACCCGTAATATATCCATTGTACTTGCTATATACCCTCCAAAGTCGTCTTATATGGTCACTGCGATCATATCTGTTTCAACTGTATGCATGTCAGATTCTTGACGGCAGAGTTATAGAGTAAACATAGTCGAAATCGGAGTTTCTTGTTCTGTGAGTTGTGTGCGTTATACCCGCTTAGAAGTCGTCACATATGGTCATTGCGAACTCGTTTGCTTCAATAGTATCCATGCGAGATGATAGGATAGAGAGATATAGTGTGTACTACGATGGAGTCGATGTATCCTCATTTGCCTGTTGTACCCGGTATATATCGTTCAAAGTCGTCTCATATGGTCATTGCGATCGTATAAGCGTCAACTCTATACATGTCAGATGCTAGACTGCAGAGTTACAGTGTAAACATGGTCGAAGTCGAAGTTTCTTGTTCTGAAAGCTGTGTTCGTAATACTTGCTTGAGAGTCTTTTCATATAATCATTGCGAACTCGTCTGCTTCAATACTGTCCATGTAAGATGATGGGATGGGGAGATATAGTGAGCACGACGATGAATTCGATGTATCTACCTTCGCCTATTGTACTTATCATAATCCCTTCAAAGTCGTCTTATACGATCACTGCAATCGTGCCTGCATCAACTGTATGCATGTCAGATGCTAGACTGCAGAGTTACAGTGTGAACATATTCGAAGTCGAAGTTTCTTGTTCTTCGAGTTGTGCGTTATATCCACTTAGGAGTCGTCTCATATGGGCATTGCGAACTCGTCTGCTTCAATAGTATCCATGTGAGATGATAGGATAGAGAGATAGAGTGCACTCCGATGAAGTTGATGTATTTTCATCTGCCTATCGTACTTTCTACATACCCTCGAGAGTTGTCTTATATTGTCACTGCGATCATGTCTGCTTCGACTGTATGCATGTCGAAAGCTAGACGCAGAGTTTCTGTGTGAACATATTCGTAGTCAAAGTTTTTTGTTCTGTAAATTGTGTGCGTTATACCCGCTCAGAAGTCGTCTCATATGGGAATTGCGAAATCGTTTGCTTTGATAGTATCCATGTGAGATGATAGGATAGAGAGATATAGTGTGCACAACGATGAAGTTGATGTATCTGCATTTGCCTATTGAACCCGTAATATATCCTTCAAAGTTATCTTATACGGTCACTGCATTCGTATGTGCTTCAACTGTATGCATATCAGATGCTAGACTGCAGAGTTACAGTGTGAACATAGTTGAAAACGAAGTTTGTTGTTCTGCGAACTGAATACGTTTTACCCGCTTGAAAGTCGTCTTATATGGTCAATGCGAACTTGTCTGCTTCAACAGTGTCAATGTGAGATGATAGGATAGAGAGATATAGTGTGCAAAATGAAGAAGTCGATGTGTCTTCGTTTGCCTATTGTACTCATTATATACCCTTCGAAGTCGTCTTATACGGTCACTGCAATGGTAACTGCTCCAACTGTATGCATGTCAGATGCTAGACTGCAGAGTTACAGTGTGAACATAGTCGAAAACGAAGTTTCTTGTTCTGCAAGCTGTGTGCGATATACCCTCTCTGAAGTCGTCTCATTTGGGCATTGCGAACTCGTCTGCTTCAATAGTATCCATGTGAGAAATAGAGAGTGCACTCCGATGAAGTCGATTTATCTTCATCTGCCTATTGTTCTCTCTATATACCCTCCAAAGTTGTCTTATATGGTCCCTGCGATCATATCTGCATCAACTGCATGCATGTCAGAAGCTAGACTGCAGAGTTTTTGTGTGAACATAGTCATAGTCGAAATTCATTTTTCTGTGAGTTTTGTGCGTAACACCCGCTTAGAAGTCGTCTCATATGGGCATTGCGAACTCGTTTGCTTCAATAGTATCCATGAGAGATGATAGGATATAGAGATATATTGTGCACAACGATGGGGTCGATGTATCTTCATTTGCCTATTAAACCCATAATATACCCTTCAAAGTCATCTTATACGATCACTGCAATCGTATCTGCTTCAACTGTATGCATGTCAGTTGCTTGATGCAGAGTTTCTGTGTGAACATAGTCGAAGTCGAAGTTCCTTGTTCTGTAAGTTGTGTGCGTTATACCCGCTCAGAAGTCGTCTCATATGGGCATTGCGAAATCGTTTGCTTTGATAGTATCCATGTGAGATGATAGGATAGAGAGATATAGTGTGCACATTGATGAAGTTGATGATCTTCGTTTGCCTATTGAACCCGTTATATTCAGAACTATATGGTTTTTGATAGTAAAAGATTTTACCTTGAGGAAATCAAATTGGTAGAAGAGCTACAACAGCCCGTCTTTGATAACAGAGGCAATAACGACGACAACAAGGGTGCGTCAGCACTAGGTCGACTAGAACCGACAAATAGTCAACAGCAACAGAGCCAATCAAAAATATTCACCTGCAGCAATAAGAAGAATGTAGCATAGGATCAAGAACAACTAGCATGTGAGCCCTTTGTCATTTTGCATCACAATGTTCAGTCAATGCGTAATAAAGTAGATTACATCAACATTGCCCTCGACGAACACAAAAAAGAAAATTCCGTACAGGTCATATGCTTCACAGAACATTGGATGCATGAGGATGAAGAAAATTATTATATTATTAATGATTATAATTTAGTTAATAGTTTTTGTAGAGAAAAATATTCACATGGAGGTGTAGTAATTTTTGCAGAGAAAAAGATGAATATAGAACCCATTATTACTGGAATAATACCAATAGAGAAAATTTTCGAATTTTGTTTAGCAATTTATAAAAAGAAAAAACTAATAATAATAATATGTTTATATAGAAGCCCACTAGGCGACTTTGATATATTCAATGATATGTTTTCTCAACTTTTCAATGAAATTCATGAGCAATATAACAACTATAATTTGATAGTGTGTGGAGATTTCAACTTGGACTTCAGTTCAGATGATAAGAGATTAACTCACTTCAAAAATACAATAGAAACATTTGATTTGAAAATAACAATAGATGATTTCACTAGGGTTACGTCTACTTCAGCCACAACTATTGATAACATTCTTGTAAGCACCAATTATGATTACTCAAGTTTCACGTTGGATATGTGTATTTCTGATCACAATGCTCAGTTTTTGAATTTATACCTGAATGATTCCTTTGAAAATGACAGCAAACAAAAATTATCCAGGTCATTTTCGGAAAATAATCACAAAAAATTCGAACATCATTTGCAAAGTATGGATTGGTCACAGCTATATACTATCAAAAGTACGAATGATGCATTGGATTATTTCATTAAGGTGGTCTTCATTTCAAGAAGTCGTTTCCATTGAGGAAACAAAATATTTCTAAAAAAACGAGTTTCAAGGAATGGATCATAAAAGGAATACGACAATCTTGCAAGAATAAAAAATTTCTATTATATTTGAAACAATATACTACAAACTCTAATATCCTCAATTACATACGAAAATACTGTCAAATCCTGAATAAAATCATAAAAACATCAAAAAACCTGAATTATGAAAAACAAATAAAACAATCTTCAGATGAAATGAAATCCACTTGGAATATGGTATCGTATTTCACCGGAAAACAGAAAAAAATTGAAAATATCAGTTTGAGAAATGAATATGGGGATTTGTTAATAAAACCTACAGAAATCGCAGAAGAATTCAAAGATCAGTTCAAGCAGATAAGTCAGAAAGCTACCCCCAATACTAATAGTCGTTCTTCTAGTAAGGAATACCTGCACAATTTTCATTTCAATAATATAAACTCATTCTTTTTCTCTCCGCTAATTGAGAGCGACATTCTAGAGAGTATAACTGCTCAAAAACGTGAGTATTCCACTGGACTAGACAACATACCAATGACACTGATAAAAAGACATAGTGATGCTCTGAAGAAACCACTTGCCTATTTGTTCAACCTCTCAATCTCAACTGGTATATTTCCGGATTCATACAAAAAATCTATCATCATCCCGCTCTTCAAAAAAGGAGATAAGACAGATACAAATAATTACCGCGGCATCTCACTGCTTTCAAATTTTTCAAAATTACTAAAATGGATTGTCAACAAAAGAATAACATCATATCTAAGCACACAAAAAATTCTCACAGATTCACAATTCGGAATCAGGAAAAACATGAATACTACGGATGCTACTTTTCAAATGATAGAAAAAATTAATGAAATTTTAGAATCAAAACAGTATCCTCTTGGAATATTTTGCGATATCTCTAAGGCATTTGATTGCGTTAGTCATAATATACTTCTAAATAAACTAGACTACTATGGAATCAGAGGTCTTGCTAAAGATTGGTTCAAATCATATCTATCACGGCGAATGATGTGTGTCAGAGTGAAATATGAAATATCAGGAAACATATCATATCAAGATTCAGAATTTACCCATATACAGGCAGGAGTGCCACAAGGTTCAGTGTTGGGCCATACACTATTTCTGATCTATGTGAATGACATTGTTTGTAACTTTTCTACAGTTACCTTCACACTGTTTGCTGATGACACTAGTATACTAGTTACGGGAAAAAATTCGGACCAGCTCACTACTTCGTCAGTAGGGATAATGGAGGGAGTATCAGACTGGTTTCTAGCTAATAAATTGTCTCTCAACTATTCTGAATCGAATAATAATACAATTTCAGCCTTCACAAAGATATGGATGATATCACTGTCCACCTCTATTGATTCTGTGAATTCAACTAAATTCCTAGGAATAAACATAGATTGCAAGTTTAACTGGCTGGAACATTCCTCTGCACTTCAGTCTGAATTGAGTAGGTCAATTTTTGCTTTACGTACCATTAAGAGAAATACCAACCTCTCGACCACAAAATTAGTATACTTTGCTCATTTTCACAGTATCATGCAATATGGTATAGAATTTTGGGGTACATCTATATACGCAGCAGAGGTGTTTGTAATACAAAAGAAAGCCATTCGAGTATTATTTGGTTTGAATTATAGAGACTCTTGCAGAATCCTTTTCAGAGACCACAAGATATTTACCTTAACGAACACCTGTATATTTAAAATAAGTGTGTTAATACACAAAAAGCGAGCAACACTGACACGACCATCAAACAAACATACATATCCAACTAGAAATCAAGATTATATTCTGCCAAATTATAACTACAACAGATCCAGGAATGGACCACTGTATTCAGGAATCAAAGTCTATAACCACTTACCCTCCAGTTTGAAATCTTTGAATAATTTGCGATTCAAAGCAAGGTTGAAAATAATTTTGCATGAGAATGTTTATTATCATTCAGATGAATACTTCTCTCACAATTCAGAATCAGATATCACATGAAATTTAGTATTTATGTACCGTGCTCGACTTTCTTGATGCTTTACGCTAGATAATCGGATATACCTTTTGTTAAATTATAATGTAATATTGATACCACTGTTCTTCCGATTCTGAGAAATGAATATATCTATCTATCTATCTATATCCTTCAAAGTCATCTTATACGGTCACTGCAATCGTATGTGCTTCAACTGTATGCATGTCAGATGCTAGACTGCAGAGTTACAGTGTGAACATAGTTGAAAACGAAGTTTGTTGTTCTGCGAACTGAATGCGTTTTACCCGCTTGAAAGTCGTCTTATATACTCTTCGAAGTCGTCTTCTACGGTCACTGCAATGGTAACTGCTCCAACTGTATGCATGTCAGATGCTAGACTGCAGAGTTACAGTGTAAACATAGTCGAAGTCGAAGTTTCTTGTTCTGCACGCTGTGTGCGATATACCCGCTAGGAAGTCGTCTTATAGGCTCAATGCGATTTTGTCTGCTTCGATAGGGTCCATGTGAGATGATAGGAAAGAGGAATATAGTGTGACCGACGATGAAGTCGATGTATCTTCATTTGCCAATTGTACTCTCTATATACCCTCCAAAGTTGTCTTATATGGTCCCTGCGATCATATCTGCATCAACTGCATGCATGTAAGAAGCTAGACTGCAGAGTTTCTGTGTGAACATAGTCATAGTCGAAGTTTATTGTTCTGTGAGTTTCGTGCGTTATACCCGCTTAGAAGTCGTCTCATATGGGCATTGCGAACTCGTTCGCTCCAATAGTATCCATGAGAGATGATAGGATATAGAGATATAGTGTGCACAACGATGGGGTCGATGTATCTTCATTTGCCTATTAAACCCATAATATACCCTTCAAAGTCATTTTTTATGATCACTGCAATCGTATCTGCTTCAACTGTATGCATGTCAGTTGCTAGACTGCAGAGTTACAGTGTGAACATAGTCGAAGTCGAAGTTCTTTGTTCTGCGATCTGTATGCGTTATACCCGTTTGAAAGTCGTCTTATATGGTCAATGCAAACTTGTCTGCTTCAATAGTGTCAATGTAGGGTGATAGGATAGAGAGATATAGTGGGCAAAACGAAGAAGTCGATGTATCTCCGTTTGCCTATTGTACTCGTTATATACATTTCAAAGTCGTCAATACGGTCACTGCAATGGTATCTGCTTCAACTGTATGCATGTCAGATGCTAGACTGCATAGTTACAGTGTAAACATAGTCGAAGTCGAAGTTTCTCGTTCTGCAAGCTGTGTGCGATATTGTCACAGAGTGGCTTGCGGCCTCCACCCTTGTCTGCCCTATCTGCTGGAGCTGCTGACTTCTTCGTGATGGGCTACACCTCTAGCTACGTTTCTTTGTGGGATATGCCGAGCTGTGAGGTTTAGATCATTTGGGGGTCGTAGTGGCAATGCGAGAGGTGATCTGACTAAAGAGGAATCGCAGCAAAGAAATGACGAGAGTGTGGATGAAGAAAAAATACACTTTAATTAAATAAATAAAAAATTTATATGTGTTCAAAGTGGAAAAAATTAAAACGAGTGTACGTGTGAAAGGAATCAGCAAATCAAACAAATGTGGTTGAAGTAAAGTGAGTCAAGTGTGGAAATAATATGAAAAATGATCCATCATGAGCAAAACACAGTGTACAAATCAAGTGCTTCAACATCACTAACATTAGTCCCTACTAGGGTAAAGTGTGACACGCCCCTTCATTATTACATTACCTAACCTCATCCCTGGATTACTTAAAGTTGCCGGAAGGGCCTAGCACGAGATCAGCAGCGTTCAAAGTGAGAACTGATCCCTATTTTTGCTAACTATGAGGCCAACTTATATTGAAAACAAATGATCGAGGTACTTACATTGCTGCCAGTACTGCCAAGACTCTCGCCGGGGGATGATGTGTCCTGGATGGGCCATCTCGTTAATCTCGAAACCAACGCCACTCAATCACTCAATTTTGAATTTAAACTCTTTCTAAGCTGGATTCGGAATGAATCTCGACTGAATTTCGAATGAATTTGAAAAATCTCGGCTTCATTTCGACTGACTTCTGAATCACATCTAGACTGAATCCTGACCGAATTCGGAATCACCAATGCCCGCCGGCCACAGTATGGTCCGTATTTATTTGCGAACGGTTTGCTTTGTTTGCTAAAACTTCTCAAAACTACCTAAATTGGTGCCAGGTCGTGAAACTCCTGAGTTCAACGATCAATTTAATGTTTTGTCAAACCGTTCGATTTTTGTCGACGTCATCGAATTATTTGAAGTGAGTTAAAATTTAATTGTTTGATTATTTGCAATGACCTGGATCTGGAGATGTATTGACTCTGATATACTGAGTGGTCCCATCCGTGACACGTTCATGGGTCATCTGAACGCTGGCCCCCAGCGTTTTAAACTACCCTTCATACCCCTATGAATATATAATCTAATATATCGAGGTAGCAGTAGATAGTTTCTCAACTATACATGTAGTCTAGTGCAACAAAAAAAAAATAACATGAAAATGAAAGAAGAACATGTAAAATTGAAGCAAGCAAAAACGGCAATCAACATTTCGATGCATTTCACTTCTAGTCTTTCCGAGTTCTTCACACGGTCAGGTTCTGAAAGTCCGGCACTGTCCATAGATGATTCGCAACGCTGAGACTTTAGCGCGCGTGCAAAATTCTTCAATATCGGCCGCCTCGCATCTGCTTTCCTTCGCTGCGTCTAGAGACCGCTGCGCCTAGAGGCCGCTGCCTGTCCTATAAAGGCAAGGTTGGTAGAACTGATGGTTCGCGGGTGGTCTTTTACTCTGTTTTGGTAGATTTCCCTTTGACATACATACTAATCCTGAGGTGATGGAGGGTTTCTCCTGGCTTGATTATCCCCGTCATTTGGTTCTTTGATTGGTCTCGTTTTTGGGTTCTGACGTAGCTTCGTGAACCGTCGGTGCCCATCGTGAAATTCGCATCTACTGCCATTGGGTTCCAAGTTCATACCTCTGTTTTACCGGTAAGAACAAATTGTGGTTTCAGCATTTTTCGTATCGTATCAAATGCCGTTTGCACCGTTCAAGGCTCATGAAATTTTTGATGAGTAAGTGCATCTCACTTTTCTTTGTTGGAAAAATGACGCTTACGAAATTGACTGTATTCGTTTGGGGATATTGGTTCTTGTTTGTTGTTTTTTTTTCCATGGGTAATTCCAGATACAGGGTGTTTGTGGTGTTTCCCAAAGGTTTTCCATGTGTTCCAGTCTCTATCCTAGGAGTGTTGCTTGGTAAGCCAAACTGTTACCTCATGGCTCTGTCTCATGATATTTATTTCCATTCTCTAGGTTAGATATAGTTGACTATAGCTTCCTCAATGCAACTCGTATGTGTGGCCTCTGTGGACCGTTCCTGCGAGTATCTGCTTCACCCTGTTTGCGGCTTGCTCCGACGGTGGGTGGTGGTGAACGCACAACCCCCTGTTGCTGGGTTCCGACTCGGTTCTCGTGAACAGCTTCAAAGTCACTCTTGGTAAGTACTTTGAGGATCCTATCTTCACATATCTGGTGTCCTTATTCTGATATGGTGGTCAAAAACCTCACCCCTTATTGTCATCTCCATCAATTTCTAACCATTATGTTCTTAGGTCTCCTGGTATGTCAAAGGTGTCAGCCTTCAGAATTTTCGCGTCCTCCATCAGCCGTCTTGCCTCGTGGGGTCCTGCCATGTCAGCTGGGTACCAGTGCCTTTCCATTTTCCGTGTGTAGTCTCCTCTCACATGAGACAAAGGAACATGCCGCAGTAAGTGTTCGTTTCACATCCTGATAATCTAGAAAAAAGTTAAGAAAGAGAAATATTTACTGATTCCTCATTATTCAAGCTCTTTTTCTGAAAAAAATGAAAATGAATGTTTCCTATTTAAATACATGTATAAGTACCTTCCCTAAATGGTAGGCCGAGTGGCAGGCCCTTTCATATTTTCGTTTTTTCCTATTTCTAAATGTCTCTGTTTCGTCTCCCTCTGTTTCACACCATCACCATCACCATCACAATAAAAATATATAAATACATATCCATATAACAGTTCTTCCTATAAGAACCATATAGCAAGAACATTTGTTTGCAATAACCTCTATCAAAATATAGTTTCAAGTTACTCCGTTTTATTACTAAATTTTGAAGGGTAAGAAGTGGCTGAGGGATTCCTTCAGAACTGAATGGTTGTTATCCCTTTAACCCTGCTGGGGAACTTGAATATAATGAGATTTGTAATAAAATTCAGTGTTTGAAGTGCCTAATTCATTCCGAAGGAATGGAACACTGACTAGCTCAGTGGGCGGTGGGGTGAGAAAGGTTGGTGTGAATGAGTGTTCAATGTATACTGAATTTAATAAAACACAACACAGGTGCTGTTCTGGTATTGCAGTTATGAATTTGGTCCCTTGTTATACTTTACAAGCAGTTGGGTTTTCCCCCTACTGATAAGAAATATTATATAACACAGTACTGTTGACTATACCTTGGTGATCACCTCAGTGCACATAGAACTTTCACTTAATGAAAAAATGGCCTATTTATCAAAACTTCTGTAGATTGATTGCACCCTTCCAGTAGACTGACTAAACAATTCTAAGGGATCTCGCAATATCCAGGTAGTAGTGCCCCAAAATAAACAATAAGACGCTTACCAGAGAGCTGGATCTCAGTTTAATGTGTTACATTCCCACTTATACTACCATCTTCTGCACAGTACAGTCCGGGATGACTCAAAGCAGTAAGATGCTGTAAATCCTATGGTGACTACTGCAGGCAAGCAGTCAGCAGCTAGTTAGTTGGACTCCTTGTTCGACAACCAAGAAATCGATCATACAGGGGACAAAATTTGTAACTCCAACACTTGATAGCCTTAGACTAGATCATGGAGGTTAACCAAAAAAACTCCGAATTACCAGAAATCCAAGTACTTCGAGAACTCCGACTAGACCAATAAGTCCAAGTACATCAATAATAATTGCATTCACATCAAGAAGCCCTAAAAAGGGAAAACACCTGTAAACCTATTTTCATCTTGGGTGTTGATAGTCATTATCCTTGGAGTAGTACCAGAGATATTACATACCTTTAGATGGTGTGTGGGCTTCACGTGATGATGAAGATGGCCGGCGAACGAAGACACAATAATCCTCTTTTGAGATTTTCTGAACTCCAAGTCCAGAATGAAGTGGAAGAAGTCTCTCTTGATCCCACTAGTAGTGGACAAATGAACCAAATACGATAAGCGATACTCAACGAAATAAAAGACTTCAATCCTATCTTACGTTCTACCGTAGCCAGTCACCAAAATCAGAATCCCAAAAATCAGGTCCAGGTAGTGGGTGTTCCTTCGTCGTTTTTCGGCTCGTAGGAGGACAAGTTCGGGACCACCGACTTCAAAATTCGGCGGGAACCATTTCAGATACAACCAATACACCATTTTCACTGTGCTCACTAGCTACACATATTAATGCTAACACAAATCGAGAATTCGACCGTAAAAGGACGCTTGAGACGCCACTTTCCCTCCACTCTGAGAAAACTAATTTTCCAGGAAGAATCCCCACTATATTGTCATCTCTCTCTCTCCTAGATTTGGCGTGCAAGAGGAAGGAGTTATGCGCATGACCGATATCACTCATCAAGTCATCACTCAAATGACAGCATAGGGCCATAGAACAACAGACATTAGAAGTCAGGAGCCGAAATCGCACATTTGCCTAAATGACATCACAGAACACGGAACATCGGAATTCATATCAGACCATTGAAACTGTCGCGCGGCCGCAACGCTCATTCGGAACACACCATTCCTTGACCAACCACACTGCTCAGCGACCTGCTGGCTATGTCCCCTGTCAGTAAATTGTCAAAAGAAGAAGAAGCATATCTTGGGTTAATGTTCATTACTCAAACTGAATATACACAGGAATTCTGACAATGTAACCAATAACAAAGGTGAAATACTGATGCAACATGCTTCAAGTGCTTAATTCTATTATTTGAGAATTATAACGCAGCACTGGTGGTTTCACAAGGAAGGGCAAGGGTTGAGTTATACCGTGAACAAAACAGCTTACTGACTTTCAGAAAGAAAATAGATTCTGTCAGATCGATATGTTACTTTGTCCACCAAAGTAGTCAGGCGTAGGGCTCCACAATCATGCTCAAAGGTTCAGCTCGTAGGTTAGTACAAAATCATTCGATTTCCATAGATTCAGCAGTGCTTTTTGGTTGGAGTAGAATCAACTCGTAACAACTCCCCCTCAACTCCCAAGAGGTTTACCTGTAAATCTCTTCTAAGTGAGTATGTTACTTTGCAACACTATCCATTAAAAAAAAAATAAAGCCAAAACGATGAAGTAAATTTCCATTTTGGGAACAAAGCCCAGGAACATAGAAGATGCACTCCTGAGTGGAACTACCATTCCGCGATAACTCGGCGTTCAGAATGACAGGTGACGGTGACGTCCCTGCAGGGCGATCCCTACCTCCGCGACCAGGACACACAAACGCCCCCTGTGAAAACTCAGCCAGGATCATCTCTTCGCTATGAGATGGTAATCCAGCGCCGTCGAGGATCCATCACCTACTCGCCCCTGAGTTAACACAGCAGCCGCTCCGCGACCCATCCGCAGAAACAGTGACCAGCCTACAGAGGGCCACAGGTGGAACAAAACTAGCAAAATACCAATGAAAAAAAACAAACCAATTGCCACCTCAATTGGGGTAAAGATAGCCCTACCAGCTGAAACGACATTGACAGACCAATGCCGGGAAAGAACTCTAAGGCGGGAGTGTTCCCGTCGGTAGCACTGTGGACCGTCCCCTCAACTGAACGGATTGCATAGCTTCCAGAAAGCACAGTAGTAGCCAACTGGCACTGTGAACAGACACCCGTAGGCTTGTCTGCCGGGCCGCCCTGCTACTTCCCTAATACTTGCCTTCGTCCATGGTCCCATCATTGAAGACAGCGCAGCTGAACGCGGACCACACCCAATACCGACGAGTCCCTAAACTGAAAATGAGAGAGAAGAAGAAGATTGGAGAACTCGGAGGATTACACCCGGAATAATGCTTGTCATAGTTCAGCGCCCACAACACCAGGGAAAACACAAGACAAACAAACAAACAAAATCGCCTCGCCTATCAGTATTGTCCAACTCGGTCTTCAAGGCCGACATCATGATGCAGTCCCAGTAAGTCACTTGCTTCTGGACCCGCAGGAAACGACACGCACTCCAAGCCTAGCGCCAGCCGAAGAACAACTCCACCAGGTCATGCGGTCTCCTACAGCCCCAAACGAATGCTCTCCAAAGCTTACCACCAACTATCACGCTAACCACAGCCAGGGAAACGAGCACCATCAATCTTGACAGTAGAAACAACAAAAACAAAAAAAGAACTCTCCGACGCGAGAAGAATTCTAGATTGGGTGAGCTGCAAGAATCATCGTACACACTCCACAAAAAAAAATGAGATCTTTTCTCAACCGAAACCCACAAATAACGATACCGGTACAAAAAGCTGCGTACAACTTACTCGGACAGCAGGCCCATTCGGTCAGACTTTAACCGCCAGGAGACCTCCCCTAGGATATTCTCAAGCCGTCAACTGCACAGCTGAGTCTTCCCTGAACAGACACAAACAAGAGTGAACTCACCTATCGCCGACCTCCTCGGCAAGTCTGGATCTCATTCGAACTGTCATCCTTTTTATCCACCGAAGTGATATTCTACATGAGAAAAATCAATGAGCAGCGGTAATAATCCCTCAATCAGGAAGGGTTACAACAGACCGGAACGAGAACAAGACGATACGACAACCTTATACCTATACTGCCCTGGAAGACACCGAAGAACTCCAATCCAGCCGGAGAATCCGTCGATTATGAGACACTAACATTCATCATACCCGAAACTATAGCAGCACTACACAAAAAAAACATCCGTATCCTTCGACCTATAACGTAGCCTTTACTCGTAAAAATATCTGAATCAATATCGTCTAGTTCTATGTCGGGCGGGTGTGCTTTGAGGTCCTCAACATGACAAGTACCCCTTGACTTGCCATTTTCGTCGGCCAACTCGTATGTGATTGGTGATAACTTTTTCTTAACAACAAACGGGCCTACCTATTTCGGAGCAAATTCTGCCGTGAAGTCCCTAGTCGCATAGAAGAAACTGTGGGCATCCAAAAACAAAAAATATTTGCTCTTCGGTAATACGAGTGACAGCTGCTGCTGTTGCAGTTCTCAGCGGAAAAAACAGCGAAAATTTACTAAACGTGTCATATATGAACTTGTACCCTTGTGAAGAACGTGGAAGTGGGCCGAATAGGTCGACACTGATCATTTGGCAAGGTACTTCCACTTTGGGAGGTCTACCCATAACACCAGGTGGAGCCTTCAGAATAGGTTTTCTAGTGATACATATAGTACATTTTCTGATGTAACTCGCCACATCTATCCGCATTTTTGGCCAATAAAATCGACTCTTGAGTCGTTCGAAAGTTTTAAACACCCCGGCATGACGAGCAACGGTACTATCGTGATATTGACTGATAAGGGCTTCACGATCCTGCTTTGGAATTACTTACTCCCAAAAATCATTAGTATTCCGCAAATTTGGATACTTCCAGTAACATACTTATACAGTTTGCCTTCTACTAGGCGCCATTGCGGAAATTTCAACGAGTCCTTACGTACATCGGAAATCATACGGTTATACCAAGAATCTTGATCCTCATTCGGAGCTGTCTCGAGTAATGCCAGTTCCGGAACGGCTCGCGACAAGACATCAGGGACAATATGGTCCTTTCCCTTGCGGTGCAAAATATCAAAATCAAATTGCTGTAATCCAACAGCCCAACGAGCTAAACGACCTGTCGGTTCACGTGAATTGTTCAACCATATCGAGCTATGATGGTCCGTGATTAAGGTGAATTTATACCCTTCCAGATAGGCTCGAAGTTTCTCGATAGTGTACAGCGCTGCGAGACATTCACGTTCGGTCGTGCTATAGTTTCTCTCTTGCCTAGTAAGTGACCTACTGACATAACATATTACATGCTCTCCGTCTTCAAACTTCTGCGAAAGAACACCTCCAATACCAAGTCGGGACATGTGAGTATGGGAGCCAAAACGAGAGCATCTTTGATAGCAACAAAAGATTTCTGACATTCCTCCGTCCAAGACCACTTTTTGTTTTCCGATAGCAAAGCTGTCATTGGTGCGACCAAACTCGAGCAATTCGGAATGAACCGACGGTACCACGAAGCAATGCCTCTGAGACGTCGAATTTCAGTCGTAATTTCAGGGGTCGGAATGTTGAGTATTGCAGAAACTTTACTAGGGTCCACGTGAAGACCTTGGCTGTCAACGACGTACCCGAGATAGTGTAATTCTGGCCTACAGAAAAAGCATTTCTCTTTCGAAACAGTTAGCCCTGCTTCGCGAAACCGATTAAAAACTTCACGAATTAATGACATGTGCGTTCCGAAGTCTTGTGTTACCAAAATAACATCGTCTAGGTAAACGAATACGTTTGGATCCAAATCAGCCCCTGAAACTTCGTCGATAAGTCGTTGAAATGTGGCCGGTGCATTACATAGCCCGAATGGCATTCTTTTGAAGTGGTACAATCCACGACCCGAGACAGTGAATGCGGTATACTCACGAGATTCAAGAGAGATCGGCACTTGCCAATAAGCCGACTCAATATCGATCGAACTGAGATATTTCGCGTTCCTGAGTTTATCAACTATCGAAGTAATGAAAGGAAGTGGGTAAGCGTCCTTCTCCGTCACACGATTTGATTGCCGATAGTCGACACAAAAACGATATTCCCCATTTTCCTTTGGGACCAATAGTACCGGGCTAGACCACGCTGACTCTGGAGGTTTGATCACGTCACTTTCTAGCATTTCCTTCACCGCGTTATCGATATGGAGCTGCATCGCATGCGAAACACGATATGCCCTTTGTTTTATCGGATCCGACTCAGTCACGATTTCATGATGTACCATAGTTGTACAACTTAAGGAATCACCCTGTAGCTCGAAATATTCTTTGATGACTTTGTCTTGGACGCTTTGCTGTTCTGATGTTGAAATCTCTTTAGGGACAACTGAACTAACTGAATTAATTTGGGAAAGAGATTGATCGAATTCCCAACACCCACGCCTCAAGTCCGGAATAATACCCATTGAAACCCAAAAGTCAACACCGAGAATAATCGTATGGGCAAGTTCAGGGATGATCAATACCTCAAGGGTCCGTACTTTACCTTCTAAGTTAAAGGGTATGCATGCGACTCCGATTACCCTACAGGATTCATCGTTAGCTACCGTACACGATCTAATATTAGATGTACTAAGTTCGCTCCCTAGATTCCGCAACACTGTCCAGTCAAGTCCTCCAATGACAGTCCTATTACAACCGCTATTCAGCAACGCTTCAAATTTCAGTCCCAGTACGTCAATCTCCAGATACGGTCGGTTGTCACCCTCGCAATGAGACATGATAAAGGACAGAACCAGTTGTGAGTTGTCAGAGAATGTGGTCGCTGAAGGCGGCAATCTAGAACACACTGTGCGACCAGTTAGTGGCTCCCCTGACCGTTTCCTGAACAACTCACACAGGTCCTGGCCGTCACACCCTGAGCTCCACAACGAAAACAGTGCCTACGACGTGCTTGAGTGCAAACCGAGCGCAAGTGTCCAGGTTGGCCACAAATACAGCAACGAGCCGCTCCCGGAGACTCCCGTAGAGGAACCGACCTAAGGACGGCAGGAACCGTACCCCCATCGTCGTTCTCGACTGACTCGTACGCTGATACTCGAGGCCAGGTTCTACGGAATGTCTGGGTAACACCACCGGAGCTCTATACTCCTGAGCACTCAAACTTGCCTCCTCAATTTCGCGACCGACACTAATCAATGAACTCAAAGTTGTAATGTCTTTGCCAGCCATAGCCATCTGTAAATGGGGTAACATTTTTCCGCGAATAAAGTTCACGCGAGATCTTACTAGACAATTTCGCAAAAATATTCTTCATATACGCGACATAAATGGTCACTGATTCTGTAGCGCCCTGTGTTCTACGTTTGAGGGTATCCCAAATTCGTTCTTCATAATTCCTTGGCAAAAAGCTCACCCAAACTGACTCCAGAAAATCGTCATAATCCCTCATCTGATGCCTAGCAAATCGAAACCATACAGCGGCATCACCCTCTAATAATTCCGACAAACATTTGCTTCTTCGAAACATTTCTTGAGATTCGCATCTCATCTTATTTTTCAATAAAATCGGTAACGCTAGAATTTCCATTGAATCTCAACCGCCAGCGACTGACATCTACGAATTTAGAAACGGCAAAGTTGTACGGGTCTACAACATTTGGATGATTTGTATTAGATTGACTTGTGAAAAAATTTGGATAATTCATATTTAACTGACTTGGGCAAGAGTTGGGATTGCATTGCTGATTATACTGTGGGGGTTGTACTGGAACTAGCAACAGATGGTTGATGTGTCGTAGAATTAAACGTGGCACACTGGGTGTTGAAAGAATTAGCATCTCGACCAAATCCGGAAGTCAGAGGAAAATTACCTGAGTTTGGCAACGTTGGCTGTGATTTATCCATCGATAAATCAGAATTCTTATACTGACCGAGGCTAGTATTTTCCAATTTTTCCGCCAAATTGTCGGAAACGATAGTGACATTCTTTGATTTAGGTTCGACATTAGGCTTAGAATTGTTGGTTAAGTTTGTTTTCGAAGCGGGTTGTTGGAGGAACTCGATCAAGTCCTCGTTATCATTCGTTGTTTCCGCGTTGTTTGTTGGGACCGGCTTCGGATCGCCACGTGAAGATGATGAATTCGGTAATAAACAATTTGGTTCGTCAATCAGTGATACATTATCCCACTGGACCGGTTGCTCTAAAATTTCAGACTCATTTGCATTGCTTGCCTTAACCTCAACACTAGTGGCATAAGCTTCTTCTAATGCGCGATGTGCCTCCTCAACTATTGATAACAATTTATTTTTCTCGTCCTCAATCTCGTCAGACTCTGAAGTGATTCTTGACAGCCGATTATTAATGTGGAGAAGTCGAGTTCCGATACGTCTATATTTATTTTCTAAATTATCGAATGTCAATATCTTGGCTATTTCCCATTAACTCCTCTAATTTATAACTACAAACTGTAATCTCGTTATTCGAGTCACATCGCATTGTATCAGGGCTTACATAACCATCACGTTCACGAATCAAAGCCTGTCTCAACAAAAAACGTTTTTTTTTGAACAGTACCGTTTCCCAAGCCTGCACCACGAATTAATAATTCGTAGGTCAGTTCGTCTCCTAATAATCTGTTGACGTTCATTTTGAATTAATCTTCAACTTAAAATCGCAAAATCAAGTCCAAGAATAACAAGCACAAAGTCTCCCAGAAGGATCATCCTGTATTCAATCCTAGTTGAAATTAACCCAGTTAGCAATCCTCAAACTTTTCTAACAGCAAGTGGAAACTATTCGATTTCTTTTTGAAATAATGTAAAGTGAAACAGCAATTCCCTCCCTTTCCCAGCAGGAAAAAAAAATCAAAATCCAATACAAGACACCCAACAAGTTGAACCGCAATGCAGAATCACCCTGTATGATTCCAACTGTAAGTACTGTAAGTATACTGAGCTTGTATAATGTAAAAAAATTGATTTTTTTTCAACTCCTCACACAAAATGTACAAAAGAAATATCTCAATATCACCCCGTATGATATTCGAGAAAATATCATATATATATTTTCCAATAAATACTAGGAACAGAGTCCAACTTAAAGCCCTGTAAACTCGATGGGGCAGAACAAAAAAAAATTGTCTACAAGGTTTCACCACCCTGTATGCCGAAAATATTAACTTGATTTTGAGCGAGAGATTTTTTTGCAGAAATGTATGAGATACTTTCTCAATCAAACTAATGATTTACACCTATCTAATAAGTGCCAAATCTGATAATAGAAAGAAAATGAGCTACCCTGTACTGTCTTTCCAGAATTCCCAAAAAAAAATATTTGAAGACAGAAACAAAAATACTATTTATGTTCAACAGTGGGGAAATATAGATTTCAATTTCATTACCAAATTACTCGAAGATAATCAGATGTACTACTACCAACATATTGACCACTCCACCTTATTCACCCTGTAACCAACTGAAGTAAGTTAATTTGATTTGGGAGCCATTTATTACTAAATTTTGAAGGGTAAGAAGTGGCTGAGGGATTCCTTCAAAGGGTGATGGTTGTTATCCCTTAAACCCTGCTGGGGAGGTTAAATATAATGAGATTTGTAATAAAATTCAGTGTTTAGAGTGCCCCATTCATTCCGAAGGAATAAAACACTGACTAGCTCAGTGGGCGGTGGGGTGAGTAAGGTTGGTGTGAATGAAAGTGGCAGAGTGTTCAATGTATACTAAATTTGATAAAACGCAACATAGGTGCTGATCTGGTGTTGCAGTTATTAATTTGGCCCTTTGCTATACTTTACAAGCAGTTGGGTTTTCCCCCTACTGATAAGAAATATTATATAACACAGTACTGTTGACTATACCTTGGTGATCACCTCAGTTCACATAGAACTTTCACTTAATAAAAAAAATGGCCTATTTATTAAAACTTCTGTAGATTGATTGCACCCTTCCAGTAGACTGACGACATAATTCTAATGGTTCTTGCAATATCCAGGTAGTAGTGCCCCAAAATAGACTATAAGACGCTTACCAGAGAGCAGGATCTTAGTTTAATGTGTTACATTCCCACTTATACTACCATCTTCTGCACAGTACAGTCCGGGATGCCTCAAAGCAGTAAGATGCTGTAAATCCTATGGTGACTACTGCAAGCAAGCAGTCAGCAGCTAGTTATTTGGACTCCTTGTTCGACAACCAAGAAATCAATCATACAGGGGACAAAATTTGTAACTCCAACTTGATAGCCTCAGACTAGATCATGGAGGTTAACCAAAAAAACTCCAAATATACCAGGAATCCAAGTACTTCGAGAACTCCGACTAGACCAATAAGTCCAAGTACATCAATAAGAAGTGCATTCACATCAAGAAGCCCTAAAAAGAGAGAACACGTGTAAACCTTTTTTCATCTTGAGTGTTGATAGTCATTATAGTGAAGGAGCTGTACCAGTTTCATCGCAATTTTCAAAAAGTCCTTTTTCTCCAGATTCTACGGAAATTCAGCGAATTTTAAGGTTCATTCTGCAATTTTTTACTCTTTTAAGGTCATCCGGCTCCAACGCTAGCCCGAAGCTGCTGATAAGAATAGCAATAACACAACAACAATAACAAGATGGAATATACAGGGAGGATCGGTGAATGAAAATATACAGGGTGTATCATGAATGATATATCACATTAATAGTAGATTACAGCCAACGTATGACAGATAGCACATGATAGATGACATCTGACCTCCCGGTGCTGAAACTTAACACTCAATGAATTAAGAAAAGCTGTCACCGCTGGGGAATTAAACCCGGAACCTTTGCATTACGAGGCAGCGTATATACGCACTGTGGTATTCTGACCTCCGTAATATTTCAATTATTGCAATGCTATTCAAACGGGATATCCATCGCTGGCGCGTGCTTATATTTGCAACGGATCTATCGAGGCAAGGAAAGCGAGAAATGCGTCCCAGAGATAAGAAACTTCGAGTCGAAAATAATATCCATCGCTGGCGCGCGCTTATCTTTGCAACGGATCTGTAGAGGTAAAGCAAAGCGAGAGATGCGTTCTAGAGATAAGACGGTATTATATCGAAATAAATTTATGGTGAAATATTTCTATGTTAGTTTTATCGACAATATACACACAACACCAAATTAAGCTTCCGCTGATAAGGGTCATGTTCTAAAATTGTTCTAAAATTGTTCTATCCGTCATTCGGTTGCCCCCTTACGAGCAACCCTCAAAAGTCTTCGAAAGTCTTGTGCGAGCAAGGAATGACGGGGGCCTGACCTTTTAACGTGTGATCCCAAGTAGTTAAACTAGGATACCATGACTATAGGCATAGGGAAATACACGCTTCAATCTTAACTGGAACGCGGCCTGTGTTCTAGCGGGGAAGAGGGGTAGCGCTGGCGCGAGCTTATCGAAACCGCAACAATAACACTTTAATGACAATAACAAGATTGAATGTTCATATACAGGGCGTTTGAGTTGATTGAAAATTGAAAAAAATATATACAGAGTGTCCCACAGTTCGCGGTCCCATGTTTTAGCATGGAAGAAGTGTTTGAGTTGAAAGAAATATATACAGGGTGTTTGAGTTGATGAAGATTGAAAAAAATATATACAGGGCGATCCATGGGGGTGAAAGAATACGAAAACGAAGATAAATAATCTATTCATTCAAGTAATCCTTTTCTACAAAAATGACATACCTCTTGAGAAGATGGAAGTCCATCCCAGTGTGTGGTCCAATCGGGACGATTATAATGAACGAAGCATGGCAGTTTGATTTGTAGGTTAAAGTTGCTGCGATATTCTCGAGGAAGAACATAACAGAATTTTTATGTTATGTTTGCATCAAACATAACAGAATTTTGAAGAGATTATCATTTTCTGAAGAAAATCATATTTTTGTCGATAATTAGTGATAATTGATTATTGAAAGTTAGTAACATGATGAAGCTACTGGTATGAAGTGGTGTTATCAAATTAACAATTTTTTTAATATTACAGAAATTTCGAAAATTTTTCAAAACTATCGAAATCTAAAAAATGTAATAGGAAGATGAAATTTGAGTCACATATGTAAAATCCAAATAAAAACAACTTTTTCAAGTGAACTTTTTCGATATTCGAGCAAATAAGCCTACTTTCAGCGATTAATTTGAAAAAATGTCACTTTTGACATGTTGCGAAAGTCACGTAATCCCGATTGAGTAGGTCATTTTCCATATTTTTTGAAGCACAACTTGACGTTTAAATCGAATTTCAAAATAAGTCATCAATAAAAGTTTTTCCCATATGATGCCGACTCTATGAATGACACTGTATATCACTCAAGATAATATCTCCTTTCCATAACATAGCACATAACTTACGTGTTATGTCTTGGCCGAAGGGTGCATTTCCACTTTTGTACTTGACAAAGCATCTGCCGAACTTCCCTAGCCGAACTGTTCAGTAATCACTACTAAACTCATCAGTGAATCATAATAAAATCAATCTCATATCAATTCATCACAAAAATTCAACAATAACTTTCATAATCTTCAAAGTAGTGTACCTACGTTACCATCAGCTCAAGATGGCCGCCGCCGGAAGTGACATCACAACCGTTCCTGTGTTAAAAAGGGTTGGCTGCACGGAAGTGACACGTGACAGATGTCAAGTGACAGATGACAAGTGACAGATGACAGGTGACACGTGCCAGATGACAAGTGGCAGGTGACATGGAGCACAAGGAGTGACAGATGGCATGGAACACAAAGAGTGACAGGTGACAGACAACGAGTGACAGGTGACAAGCGATAGGTGACAGATGACAAGCGATAGGTGACAAATGACAAGTGACAGATGACATGGAACAGAAGGAATGACAGATGACACGTGAAAGTACTCTGAACTTAGCCCCCTAGACTCTGGACTCTAGACCTCATGGGCGTGTTCTAGGACATTCTTCTCCTTCTTTTTGAAAGGTGGTGGATGACGTCACAATCTAGTGACTGTGCTCACCAGATTTAGTTTGGTATTACTACAATTGGTAGCACTTTGTTTCAAGGTCATCCCAGGTAGCCAGACTGACGAATGTGACGTCTATAGGACCGCTATCTAAGGTCTTTTTTGGTCTCATACGTCTTTTGACCAAATTATGACGTCATGCGGACGTCATTAATGTGACGTCTTATGGACAGCCACTGTTTGACGTCGTATAGACGTCAATCTATGGTCTTCATATTTTTTTGGGTATCATTATCATTATCATTATCATTATCATGTATGTATAGGACAACGAAGTTATAAAATAAATTAATTAATTTATCCAAATAACTTCATAAATGTATGATGAAAATGTATTTTATTCCATAGGCTTCCCTTGAATTTCAATGTTCAAATTTAGCGCCAAAGACAATTCTCACTTACCGACCAGATGGCCAATGGCGATCAAGTAATTACGCGAAGAGATTGTGTATGCGACTCGCGACCATCTCGCGACTGCCGTTAGTGGCGTTAGTGCCGTTCAGCGGTCCGTTGTGTGCATGGTTCAGCGTCAAGCTTGCATCGTGCATGGTGCGTTCCCGTTTATGTTCATTGTCCATCGTCCATGTTCGAATGGGTGTTGTTCGTGAACGGCGTCTGTGCCATTGGATTTGTTAAGAATGTTAAAATGTTGAGTGTTTGAGTGGTATTTCTATACAGTCTGTTTCTCACCTGAAAGTATTCAGGATGTATTGTGTAATACAATTTGATGACAGTGGAAGCAACAGTGTAGCTGTTGTTCACGAAACTTTGCTGACGCCGTTGAAAAAGGAAGTGTTTTGGCCGCCATTCAGGGGAACCATCGACGCTGAAATTTTTCAACTATATGTAATACCTTACATTACTATCTTGTTAATAAAATCTTCATTCGTAGTAAATTTATTTTATAGCACAAATGATTACCTTCCTCACCAGATTATAACCATTAACCTCAAAATTTTATGAAAAAAACAGACGTCTTATTGACGTCGGAAATTGGTCAGTAGTGTCAGTTTAAGGTCCAATTTGGAAACACATACTGACGTCTGAAAGACTCTCAAATATGACGTCATTTGGATGTGTCTTACTTACGTCATTTGGACGTCGCATTTGTTGAAATTAAGACGTCTTTTGGCCGAATGTGATGCCGTCAATTAGACGTCATATAGTCGTCATGTGCTACCTGGGATCCGATATGCATTTTGCAGGTTGCCGATGAGTCATCCTTATCTCGACTTCGTAGAACAATGCCGCCTTTGTTTGCCATATGTTATCTGGCCTTCCTCTAGAACAATGCCGCCTTTGTTTTCTGGAACCCACTGTCAGCGTTTCTTGGAATTCCGGCTATTGGGAAATCGCGACGCAATATACGAGAACAATGCCGCCGTTGTTTGCAGGTGTCCGATTACGTAACAACCTCATTCGATTGCATCATCCTTATCTATTTGAGAACAATAGGTCCATTGTTCTGACGCAGGTGGCCGATGAGTCATTCAATTATGCTCGCTGGGAGACTAAACATCCTGCAACAGTACCTCTATCTACTTCCTGTCGACACTGACTGTCAGCGCTCCTTGGAATTTCGTCGAGTCAGCTATTGGGAAATTTGCCTCAAGAACAATACCTCCGTTGTTTGCAGGTGGTTGATGACGTCACAACCTCAAGCCCTATATAAGGCGGTCAGAACGTTCGTAGGCGTCATTCCTTTCTAAACTTTGACACTTGTCGGTCGATCTGTTCCTTTCTAATCGGTTGCTCCTGTCTGTTCAGTTGCTCCTTTCTGTTCTAGTATATTGTGTGTGGGTGGTGCCAGCTTATTATAAAAGGTGAGTTCTTTATTTATCACGTTTCAAGGCCATGTGGTCGACCCTATTTGTGACAAGTGATCATTCCACCCAATACTAGAAGTATTAAGTTTCTCATCAGATGGATGTTTCAGCTATTAACGCTCAAGCTGCTGCCTTCAAGCCAACTGTCGCACTAAGTAGCCTGCCCATCAACCAGCCTCCACCCCATTGAAAATATCAGGGTGGTCCAGACACGATTCGGGTAGGCTATTGCAGTCAAACTTAAGGCATTCAGCGTCTGCCAAGAAAGGTGGTTTGCATCTTTAAGCCTCAGCTTCCGGCTCTCACCCCAGGCAGATACAGCCTGATTCACAGGAGGAGTGACACCGGACCTGCAGTCCTCTTTGAGATTACTGAAAATTAGTGGTGAGTAGAATATTATTCTGTTTGATATTTCTCGCAACATGAATGTTGATAGTATTGCTTCTGCTAGTGACGATATCGTTGAGAAATGTAGGAGAGCAGTGGAAATTCTGGGGAAGAAGAAGAGCATATCAGCACATGAAAGGTTATCAATGATCAGGCAGATAGGAGCACATATAAGAGAATTCAATAGTGCAATCAGGGGGACCAATTCGACAGCGGGGGTTTCAAGAAGATTAAACTAATGTGGCACATTTGAAACGTTCTCAAATTTTGATTAATTGAACATGTTGATAGTCAACACCACCTTCTGTGGTGAGTTTTTGAAGAAATCGGATAACGCGGAGATTATTGAATTCAAATATTTCAATACGAAGAATGCTACAATGGATGAGGGAACAGATTAAGATTGTTGGTTTGCGGATTATGTGATTGATGACAAAGTGAATAAACTTCCGAAATTCCAGGAGAAGGGTAGTGGCTGAGCCTTGCGGGAAATTGTTTCTTCAGAGGTTAATATTTATAAATTAGAAATTGGCAATGGTTCACCATATGTCAAGCTGCCAGAGAAGATTCTGAAAAAACGTGCATGCATCAATGTTAGAAACAATGATGAGGCATACTTCTTCTGGGGTATCGTCAGCGCTCTACATCCTGCTGACCAACATGTAGACAGGCCCAGCTCGTATCCTCATTACAGCCAAGTTTTGAATACCACATGCTTGGATGTACCCGTCACTCTCAACAATATTCCTAAATTTGGAGAACTCAATGATATCTCGGTGAACGTTCACGCCTTGGAACTGATTCATGTGAAAAAGGCAGAGTATTTTGGAGAAGTACACATAGAACTTACGAAACATAAGCAGCCCAGACATGTCAATCTACTTCTCATTCAAAGTGAATATTTCCCCAAGCCCAACGATCATGACGCCTTGCCTGAAGATGATCACGACGAAGATCCCAGGTATCATTATTGTTGGATCAAAGACATGTCCAGGATTCTATCATCACAACTCAGTAGGAATAAATCAAAAAAACATTTCTGTGATAGATGTTTGAATTATTTTTCGAGCGAATTCAAATTGGCAGATCACAGTGTTTCATGCGAAAATGTCAACGAATGCAAAATATCTTTTCCAAAATACGATTCAGTTGTTTTCAAGAATCATATTTATAAGCAAAAGGCCGAATTCATCATCTACGGTGATTTTGAATCGGTTTCGGAGCACTGTGATGACAAAATTTCTCAAAAAATGGCGAAATATCAAAAACATACAGCCTTCAGCGCAGGGTACTATTCCAAATGCTCATATGATGATGGCTTGTCCTATTACAAGAGTCATCGAGGTCCTGACTGCATGAATTGGTTTGCCACAGAAATGGCAGATGTCGCTGAATTTGTACAGTCTGAAATCGGAGACATTGTTTCTCTGACTCATTTCCCAGATGAGGTTGGTGTAACACACTGCCATATATGTAAAAAGGCATTTGCAGGCACCGATATCATTGTAAAAGACCACCATCATTTCACTGGCGCCTTCAGAGGGTGTGCGCATCAATCTTGTAATTTGGGGTACCGCAAGTCCTTCTTAGTGCCCATAGTGTTCTACAATTTTTCCGGATATGATTCTCATTTCCTTCTGAGAGAGATTGCCAAACGTGGACAGGTGAGCGTACTTCCGATGAATATGGAGAAATATATTTCTTTCACTCAACACAACACTGAAACCGGTATTAAATTCAGATTCATAGACTCTTTGAGATTTTTGGGTGCCAGTTTAGATGAATTGGCCCCCAATTTGACGAAGGATAATTTTCAAAATTTAAGAAAAGACATCAACCAATTAGACGCTTCCAAATTCGATCTACTCACAAAGAAAGGTGTCTTTCCATATGACCACATCAATACTCCGAGCAAATTAGACGAAACTGAACTTCTACCCATTGAGAACTTTTATAATGGATTGAACAATGAACATATCGATGATGTGAAGTATGCTCATGCTCAAAATGTATGGCAACACTTTGGATGTCAAAATTTAGGTGAATACTCGGATTTATACATGAAAACAGATATCGTTCTTCTGGCAGATGTTTTCGAACAATTCAGAGAAGCTGCTTTGAGGACTTATACCTTAGATTCAACTTGGTATTACACCCTTCCAGGTTATACGTGGGATTGTATGCTGGAGTACACGAAATGTTCACTACAAATTTTGAAAGATGTAGACATGCTGATGTTTATCAAAAAGGCGATAAGAGGCGGTATTTCGGTTTGTTGTAACCGCTACTCCGGAGCCAACCATAAGTACACTTCAACATATGATTCTACTAAACCATCAAAGCATCTTCTCTACTTAGACGTTAACATTCTATATGGGTGGGCAATGTCAAAGCCTCTCCCTTATGGAGGCTTTGAATGGACTGATGCCAACATTGACGTCACATCGATTCCTGACGATGCGCCAGAAGGATACATCTTTCAAGTAGATTTGGAATATTCGGAAAACTTGCATGATCTACATAAAGACTTTCCGTTTTGTGCCGAACACCGCAAGCCACCAGGTTCCAAGTTGGCAAAATTGATGACCACGTTACACCATAAAAAGGAATACATCATCCATTATGTTGATTTGAAACAAGCTCTGGCTAATGGCTTGAAGCTCACCAAAATTCACAGAGTAGCGGAATTCAAACAGTCCATAACTTAAATAGGAACATACAAATTTTTCTTGCCTGTACTATTCAGCACAACCATTCCTTTCTAATGAAATAATAGAAAGTCATTTTTAGAAATGAAATTCCAAAAAATCCAATCATTATTTTTCAAATAAATATGCAAAAATAAAATTAAAAATAATGTGGAAATGATAAATTATATTTGGATTTTTGTAAAAAGGCATTTGCAGGCACCGATATCATTGTAAAAGACCACCATCATTTCACTGGCGCCTTCAGAGGGTGTGCGCATCAATCTTGTAATTTGGGGTACCGCAAGTCCTTCCTAGTGCCCATAGTGTTCTACAATTTTTCCGGATATGATTCTCATTTCCTTCTGAGAGAGATTGCCAAACGTGGACAGGTGAGCGTAGTTCCGATGAATATGGAGAAATATATTTCTTTCACTCAACACAACACTGAAACCGGTATTAAATTCAGATTCATAGACTCTTTGAGATTTTTGGGTGCCAGTTTAGATGAATTGGCCTCCAATTTGACGAAGGATAATTTTCAAAATTTAAGAAAAGACATCCACCAATTAGACGCTTCCAAATTCGATCTACTCACAAAGAAAGGTGTCTTTCCATATGACCACATCAATACTCCGAGCAAATTAGACGAAACTGAACTTCTACCCATTGAGAACATTCATAATGGATTGAACAATGAACATATCGATGATGTGAAGTATGCTCATGCTCAAAATGTATGGCAACACTTTGGATGTCAAAATTTAGGTGAATACTCGGATTTATACATGAAAACAGATATCCTTCTTCTGGCAGATGTTTTCGAACAATTCAGAGAAGCTGCTTTGAGGACTTATACCTTAGATTCAACTTGGTATTACACCCTTCCAGGTTATACGTGGGATTGTATGCTGGAGTACACGAAATGTTCACTACAAATTTTGAAAGATGTAGACATGCTGATGTTTATCGAAAAGGCGATAAGAGGCGGTATTTTGGTTTGTTGTAACCGCTACTCCGGAGCCAACCATAAGTACACTTCAACATATGATCCTACTAAACCATCAAAGCATCTTCTCTACTTAGACGTTAACATTCTATATGGGTGGGCAATGTCAAAGCCTCTCCCTTATGGAGGCTTTGAATGGACTGATGCCAACATTGACGTCACATCGATTCCTGACGATGCGCCAGAAGGATACATCTTTCAAGTAGATTTGGAATATTCGGAAAACTTGCATGATCTACATAAAGACTTTCCGTTTTGTGCCGAACACCGCAAGCCACCAGGTTCCAAGTTGGCAAAATTGATGACCACGTTACACCATAAAAAGGAATACATCATCCATTATGTTAATTTGAAACAAGCTCTGGCTAATGGCTTGAAGCTCACCAAAATTCACAGAGTAGCGGAATTCAAACAGTCCATAACTTAAATAGGAACATACAACTTTTTCTTGCCTGTACTATTCAGCACAACCATTCCTTTCTAATGAAATAATAGAAAGTCATTTTTAGAAATGAAATTCCAAAAAATCCAATCATTATTTTTCAAATAAATATGCAAAAATAAAATTAAAAATAATGTGGAAATGATGAATTATATTTGGATTTTTTGATATTTCATTTTGAAGAATTACTTTTTATTATATCATTAGAGAGGAATGGTTATGCTGAGTAGTACTGGCAAGGAGGCTAAAAAAAGTAGTATGTCCCTATTGAAGTTATGGACCTACAGAGTATTGTTTGTTTTCCCAATTTTTCCAATATTTTTTTCTGCGGCTTTTTATAAAGCCGACGAATGAGAATGAAATATCACAGTAGTAGCAACTGTTATCAAGTGAAGTATGGTTTCCATAGCCAACTCTTCGATTTTTGGCTTTCATTTCGCTTCCACGGCCTACTCGGTGAATTTCAATAATAATTTTTTTCTGATCTAGTTTCTGGTTAGATACCAACTTGTGATATGTCATTAGAAAGGGAATTGAATGCTGAATAAAGAGAGAAGAAAAAAAATAGGGTTCCTATTTGAAATAAGAAATTTGATGTTACTTCCGGTCAGACAGGAAGTGAACTTCGACATGTCAATATGCTCAAATTCTAGCTCTCATATCATGATATCGACGCTCGAGATATCACAAACCTACTCCATACACTAACTGAGATATTCTGTAGGCAATACTTCCGTAGCCACCCGGTATAACAAGAACAATAGGCAAGTGAAGAAACTTCGAGAAGTTCAGTCCGCACACTGTATATCTGTATTCTATCATCTCACATGGATACCTTTGGAGCATATCAGTTCGCAACGATCATATGAGACGACATGGTAGCAGGGATAACGCACACAACAGACAGAACAAGAAACTTCGACTTCAACTATGTTCACACTTTGCATTCTAGCATCTGACATGCCTACAGCTATAGCAGATACGATCGCATTGACCATATAAGACGACTTCGAAGGACATATAACGAGAACAATAGGCGAGTGGAGATACTTCGACAACATCAGTCTACACACTGTATCTCTGTATTCTATCATCTCACATGGATACTTTTTGAGCATATCAGTTCGCAACGGTCCTATTAGACGACATCGAAGCGGGGATATCGCACACAACAGGCAGAACAAGAAACTTCGACTACGACTATGTTCACACTGTAACTTTGCGTTGGAGCAAATGAAATGCCTACATGAATAGCAGATACGATCGCAATGACCATATAAGACGACTTTGAAGGACTTATAACGAGAACAATACGCAAGTGGAGATACATCGACAACATCAGTCCGCACACTGTATCTCTGTATTTCATCATCTCACATGGATGATTTTGGAGCATATCAGTTCGCAACGATTATATGAGACGACATCAAAACGGTTATAACGCACACAGAACAAGAAACTCCGACTTCGACTTCGTTTACACTGTACCTCCGCATCCTATCATCTGACATGCCTGAAGCTATAGCAGATACGATCGCACTGACCAAAGAGGACGACTTCGAATGACATATAACTAAAACAATAGGCAAGTGGAGATAGTTCGACAACATCAAATTGCCCACTGTATCTCTGTATTCTATCATCTCACATGAATACCATTGGAGCAAGGTAGTTCGCAACGATCATATGAGTTGACATCGAATCGGGTATAACGCACACAACAGGAAGAACAAGAAACGTTGACTTCGACTATGTCTACTCTGTACCTTTGCATTCTAGCATCTGACGATCGCACTGGCCATATAAGACGACTTCGAAGGGCTAATATCGAGAACAAAAGGCAAGTTAAGATACTTCAACAACATTATTCTGCACACTGCATCTCTGTATTTCATCACCTCACATGAATTTCTCTGGAGTATATCAGTTCGCATCGATCATATGAGACGACTACAATACGTATACAGGGTGTAAATTTGAAAACTTTCAATGCGAATATCTCGCGAAAGAAAAAAGTTAGAAAAACGCCGTTTGGCGAAAATGCTAAAGAGTTACGAGGAACTTGAACCACCATATTTCGGTCAAGGGATGAGTCACCCCGTCGGCGCGACACACCCCAACTTTGAAATGTCAAATGGCACTACCTTTTTTGTGATGCCTCAAATAAACAGTCTCAGTCAGTAGTATTCACCTGTACAAGACTTTTTTTCCACCCACTACAGGGTGTACGAAAAATATAAAGTCGAATAAAATGAAATGAATTGTGTTAAAAGGATATTTTATTTGATCAGATGTTCAAAATGCATTCCATTCTGTTGTAAGCAATAGTATAATCGATGTTCAAATGCCATTCTAACATTCTGGAACACATCTCTTGGAATATATCGGCATTCTGCATTTCATTTTATTCGACTTTATGTTTTCCGTTCACCCTTTAGTGGGTGGAACATGAGTCTTGTACAGGTGAATACTACTGACTGGGACCGTTCATTTGAGGTATCACAAAAGAGGTTGTGCCAATTGACATTTCAAAGATGGAGTGTGTCGCGCCGACAGGGTGACTCATCCCTTTACTGAAGTATGGTGGTTCTAGTTCCCCCTAACTCTGTAGCATTCGTGCCAAACGGCGTTTTCCTAACTGGTTTATTTAGCGAGATATTCGCATTGAAAGTTTTCAAATTCAGACCCTCGAATTAATGTTTTTCGTACACCCTGTAGTGGGTGGAAAAAAAGTCTTGTACAGGTGAATACTACTGACTGAGACCGTTCATTTGAGGTATCACAAAAGAGGTAGTGCTATTTGACATTTCAAAGTTGGGGTGTGTTGCGCTGACAGGGTGACTCATCCCTTCACTGATGGTGGTTCTAGTTCCCTTTAACTCTTTAGCATTTTTGCCAAGCGGCGTTTAACTAACTTTTTTATTTCGCGAGATATTCGCATTGGAAGTTTTCAAATTTACACCCTGTATAACGCACACAACTGGCAGAACAAGGAACTTCGACTTCGACTATGTATACACTGTAACTTTACATTCTAGCATCTGTCTTGCCGACGGTTATAGCAGATTCGATCGCACTGACTATATAGGACGACATCGAAGGACATTTAACAAGAACAATAGGCAAGTGAGACACTTCGACAACATCAGTCTGCACACTGTATCTCTGTATTCTTTCATCTCACATAGATATCTCTATAGCATATATGTTCGCAATGATCATATAAGACGACATCATATAAAACGACATCGAAGCGAGTATAACGCACACAACAGACAGAACAAGAAACTTCGACTCCGACTATGCTTACACTGTTACTCCGCATTCTAGCATCTGACATGCCCACAGCTATAGCAGATACGATCGCATTGACCATATGAGACGACTCCGAAGGACATATTACGAGAGCATTAGGCAAGTGAAGATACTTCGAAAACATCAGTCTGCACACTGTATCTCTGTATTCTCCCATCTCACATAGATACCTCTATAGCATACATGTTCGCAACGATCATATAAGACGATATCGAAGCAAGCAAGCAAGACTCCGACTATGTTAACACTAGAACTTCGCATTCTAGCATCTGACATACCTACAGCTATAGCATATACGATCGCACTGACCATATAAGACGACTCCGAAGAACATAAAACGAGAGCAATAGGCAAGTGGAGATACTTCGACAACATCAGTCTGCGTACTGTATCTCTGTATTTCATCATCTCACATAAATACCTCTGGCGCATATCAGTTCGCATTGATGATACGAGACGACATCAAAATGGGTATAACGCACACACAGGCAGAACAAGAAACTTCGACTTCGACTATGTTCACACTGTAACTTGCATGCTAGCATCTGACATGCCTTCAGTTATAGCAGATACGATCGCACTGACCATATAGAACGACTTCGGAGGACATATTACGAGAACAATAGGCAAGTGAAGATACTTTGACGACATCAGTCTGCATACTGTATCTCTGTATTCTATCATCTAACATAGATACCTCTAGAGCATATATGTTCGCAACGATCATATAGGACGACATCGAAGCGGGTATAACGCACACAACAGGCAGAACAAGAAACTTCGACTTCGACTATATTTTTACGCTGTACCTTTGCATTCTAGCATCTGACATGCTCACAGCCATAACAGATTCGATCGCACTGACCAAATGAAACGACTTTGAAGGACTTATAACGAGAACAATAGGCAAGTGAAGATACTTCGACAACATCAGTCTGCACACCGTATATTTGTATCCTATCCTCTCACATGTATACCTTTGGGCCATGGTAGTTCGCAACGATCATATGAGACGACATCGAATCGGGTATAACGCACACAACAGGCAGAACAAGAAATTTTGACTTCGACTATGTTCACACTGTAACTTTGCGTTCTAGCGAATGGAATGCCTAAAGTTAAAGTAGACACGATCGCACTGACCATATAGAACGACTTCGAAGGACTTATAACGAGAACAATAGGCAAGTGAAGATAATTCGACAACATCAGTCTGCACACTGTATCTCTTCATCCTATCCTCTCACATGTATACCTTTGGGCCATGGTAGTTCGCAACGATCAGATGAGACGACACCGAATCGGGTAAAACGCACACAACGGCAGACCAAGAAAATTCGACTTTGACTATGTTCACACTGTAACATTGCGTTCTAGCATCTGATATGCTCACAGTTATAGCAGATACGATCGCACTGACCATATAAGACGACTACGAAGGACATTCAACGGGAACAATAGACAAGTAGAGATTCTGCGACAACATCAGTCTGCACACTGTATCTCTGTATTCTATCATCTCACATAGTTTCCTTTGGAGCATTTATGTTCGCAACGATCATTTAAGACGACATCGAAGCGGGTATAACGCACACAACAGACAGAACAAGAAATTTCGACTTTGACTATGTTCACACTGTAACATTTCGTTCTAGCGAATGAAATGCCTACAGTAATAGTAGATACGATCGCATTGACCATATGAAACGACTTCGAAGGACATATAACGAGAACAATAGGCAAGTGGAGATACTTCGACAACATCAGTCTGCACACTGTATCTCTGTATTCTATCATCTCACATAGATACCTCCGGAGCATATCAGTTCGCAACGATCATATGAGACGACATCGAAGCGGGTATAACGCACACAACAGACAGAACAAGAAACTTCGATCCCGACTATGCTTACACTGTTACTCCGCATTCTAGCATCTGACATGCCTACAGCTATAGCAGATACGATGGAACTGACCATATGAGACGACTTCGAGGTACATATAACGAGAACAATTGACAAGTAAAGATACTTCGACATCAGTCTGCACACTAGATCTCTGTATTGTAACATCTCACATGAATACCTTTGTAGCATGATGGTTTGCAATGATCATATAAGACGACATAGAAGCGAGTATAACGCACAAAACAGGCAGAACAAGAATTTTTGACTCAGACTATGTTTACACTGTAACTTCGAATTTTTGCATCTGACATGCCTGAATGTGTGCGGATTTTCATTTGCCCACACATGAGAATTTCTTGTATTGAAAATACCGTCTCGTGTAAACTGGGTTTCATCGGTAAATAATGTACGAAAAACAGTCCTTCTGTGGCTTGTGATCCACCGGGAAAATGCAAGCCTGGGTATTTGGTCACCTTCTTCCAACCGTTGTACCTGCTGGATGTGAAAGGGGTATAAATTTCCGTTATTAAGTTCTCGCCATACACGAGTTTGCGGCAGAACTAAATGTGCACTTATTCGCCTCGTACTTTTTTTTGCATTTCCACGTACAATGTCAAGAATATCTACTTCTTGAGGCCCGTTATGTTGAACATTTCTCTCAACACGAATATCGATCGATGGATATTCACCAGTCTCTCGTAAAATGTTATAAGTTGAGGAAAATGTTTGATGGTTTGGGATTCTCCTGCCAGAAAAACGTCTTCCGTACTCTTGTGCTGCCACTCTTCCATTACCATCGCAAAATCCGTACACATTAATAATGTCTGCATATTCAGCACTAGTAAAAAGTGGCATTTTGTTAATTTGTGGAACCAAACTAGTATTATTAATGAAACAGCAATTCGGCTCAACATCAACTGATTGACAGATACTTTGTGACAATTCTCAAAACAATGGACCATCTTTTTCAAATGATATGGTATATGCTTCAGAGGTATCTATTAAAGATGAAAGAATACAGAGACACAGTGTGCAGACTGATGTTCTCGAAGTATCTCACTTGCCTATTGTTCTCGTTGAATGTCCTTCGGAGTCGTCCTAAATAGTCAGTGCGATCGAATCTGCTTTAACTGTAGGCATGTCAGATGCTAGAATGCGAAGTTATAGTGTATACATAGTCGAAGTCGAAATTTCTTGTTCTGCCTGTTGTGTGCGTTATACTCGTTTTGATGTCGTCTCGTATGATCGATGCAAACTAATATGCTCCATAGGAATCCATGTGAGGTGATAGAATACAGAGATACAGTGTGCAGACTGATGTTCTCAAAGTATCTTCACTTGCCTATTGTACTCGTTATATTCCCTTCGAAGTCATCTTATATGGTCAGTGTGATCGTACCTATCTACTATAGCTATAGGCATGTCAGATTCTAGAATGTGAAGTTACAGTGTAAACATAGTCGGAGTCGAAGTTTCTTGTTCTGCCTGTTGTGTGCGTTATACTTGCTTCGATGTCGTCTTATATGATCGTTGCGAACATAAAAGCTACAGAGGTATCGATGTGAGATGATACAATACAAAGATACAGTGTGCAGACTGATGTTGTCGAAGTATCTTCACTTGCCTATTGTTCTCGTTATATGTCCTCTGAAGTCGTCCTATATGGTCAGTGCGATCGTATCTGCTGAAACTGTAGGCATGTCAGATGCTAGAATGCAGAGTAGGCAAAGTTACAGTGTAAACATAGTCGAAATCGAAGTTTCTTGTTCTGCCTTATACCCGTTTTGATGTCGTCTCATGTGATCAATGCGAACTGATATGCTCCAGAGGTATTTATGTGAGATGATGAAATACAGAGATACAGTGTGCAGACCGATGTTGTCGAAGTATCTTCACTTGCCTATTGCTCTCGTTATATGTCTTTCGATGTCGTCTTATATGGTCAGTGCAATCGTATCTGATAACTGTAAGCATGTCAGATGCTAGCATGCAAGTTACAGTGTAAACATAGTCGAAGTCGAAGTTCCTTGTTCTGCCTGTTGTGTGCGTTATAACCGTTTCGATGTCGTCTCATATGATCAATGCGAACTGATATGCTCCAGAGGTATTCATGTGAGATGATGAAATACAGAGATACAGTGTGCAGACTGATGTTGTCGAAGTATCTCCACTTGCCTATTGCTCCCGTTATATGTCCCTCGAAGTCGTCTCAAATGGTCAGTGCGATCATATCTGCTATAGCTGTAGGCATGTCAGATGCTGGAATGCGAAGTTACAGTGTACACATAGTCGGAGTCGAAGTTTCTTGTTCTTCCTGTTGTGTGCGTCATCCCCGCTTCGATGTCGTCCTATAGGATCGTTGCGAACTGATATGCTCCAAAGGTATCCATGTGAGATAATAGAATACAGTGATACAGTGTGCAGACTGATGTTTTCGAAGTATCTTCACTTGCCTAATGCTCTCGTGATATGTTTTTCAAAGTCGTCTCATATGGTCAATGCGATCGTATCTGCTATAGCTGTAGGCATGTCAGATGCTAGAATGCGGAGTTACAGTGTAAAACACAGTCGGAGTCTTGATTGTTGGAATCGAAGTTTTTGGTGGATATGTGAAAGTATAGTACTCCACTTGCATATAATGAGCTGTCATATATATGCCTCAGAGGTATCCGTGTGAGATGAAAGAATACAGAGATACAGTGTACAGACTGATGTCGTCGAAGTACCTTCACTTGCCTATTGTTCTCGTTATATGTCCTACGAAGTCATCCTATATGGTCAGTGCGATCGTATCTAGTATAGCTGTAGGCATGTCAGTTTCTAGAATGTGCAGTTACAGTGTGAACATGGTCGAAGTCAAAGTTTCTTGTTCTGCCTATTGTGTGCGTTATAACCGCTCTGATGTCACTTATATGATCGTTGGGAACTGATATGCTCCGAAAGTATCCATGTGAGATGATAGAATACAGAGATACAGAGTGCAGACTGATGTTGTCGAAGTATCCTCACTTGCCTATTAATCTCGTTATATGTCCTTCAAAGTCTTCCTATATGGCCAGTACGATCGCATCTGTTTGAACTGTAGGCATGTCAGATGCTAAAAATCAGAGCCACTGTGTAAACATAGTCGAAGTCCAAGTTCCTTGTTCTCCTTGTTGTGAACGTTTCTTTGATCCAGGAAACACTAGACAATGTAGTCATGTATAACCGACTTATTATTATGATTGATAAATTCGAAGTTTTGACGAAAACGCGAGTTTACCGACTTTTGATTGTTGAAATCGAAGTATTTGGTGGATATAAAAAAGTATAGTTCTCCACTCGCATATAATGAGCTGTCATATATGCTTCCTGAATGGGCATTTCAGATGCTAGAATGCAAAGGTACAAAGTACACATAGTCGGGGTCGAAGTTTCTTGTTCTGCCTGTTCTGTGCGTTATACCCACTTCGATGTCTTATATGATCGTTGCGAACTGATCCAAAAGTATCCATTCGAGATGATAGAATACAAAGATACAGTGTGTGTACTGATGTTGTCAAAGTCGTCCTATATGGTCAGTGCGATCGTATCAGCTATAACTGTAGGCATGTCAGATGCTAGAATGCGATGTCTTATATGATCGTTGCGAACTGATCCAAAACTATCCATGTGAGATGATAGAATACAGAGATACAGTGTGTGTACTGATGTTGTCAAAGTCGTCCTATTTGGTCATTGCGATCGTATCTGCTATAACTGTAGGCATGTCAGGTGCTAGAATGCGAAGTTACAGTGTAAACATAGTCGGAGTCGAAGTTTCTTGTTCTGCCTATTGTGTGCGTTATACCCGCTTCGATGTCGTCTCATATGACCGTTGCGAACTTACCGAAGGTATCTATGTGAGATGATAGAATACAGTGTGCAGACTGATGTCGTCGAAGTATCCCCACTTGCCTATTGTTCTTGTTATATGTCCTTCGAAGTCGTTCTATATGGTCAGTGCCATCGTATCTTCATTTGCTAGAACGCAAAGTTACAGTGTGAATATAGTCGAAGTCGAAATTTCTTGTTCTGCCTGTTATGTGCGTTATACCTGCTTCGATGTCGTCTCATATGATCGTTGCGAACTACCATGCTACAAAGGTATCCATGTGAGATGTTAGAATACAGATACAGTGTGCAGACTGATGTCTAAGTATCTTCACTTGTCAATTGTTCTCATTATATGTCCCTCGAAGTCGTCTTATATGGTCAGTGCGATCGTATCTGCTATTGCTCTAGGCATGTCAGATGCTAGAATGCAGGGTTACAGTGTAAGCATATTCGAGGTCGAAGTTGCTTGTTCTGCCTGTTGTGTGCGTTATACCCGCTTCGATGTCGTCTTATATAATAGTTGCGAACTCATATGCTCCAGATGTATCCATTTGAGATGATAGAATACAGAGATACGGTATGCGGACTGATGTTGTCGGAGTATCTTCACTTGCCTATTGTTCTCGTTGTATGTCCTTCGAAGTCGTCCTATATGGTCAGTGCGATCGTATCTGCAATTACTGTTGGCATATCAGATGCTAGAATGCGAAGTTACAGTGTGAACACAGTCGAAGTCGAAGTTTCTTGCTCTCCCTGTTGTTAGCATTATTTTGATTCAGGAAACACTAGACAATGTCTACCTATTAGATGTATAACCGACTTATTAACAAGATTGATGAATTCGAAGTTTTGGCGAACACGTCGGTTTCCCGACTCTTGATTGTTTAAATCGAAGTTTTTGGTAAATATGAAAAAGTATAGTTCTCCACTCGCATATAATGAGCTGTCATATATACTTCTTGAATGGGCATTCTAGATGCTAGAATGCAAAGTTACAAAGTAAACATTGTCGAAGTAAGAGTTTCTTGTTCTGCCTGTTGTGTGCGTTATACCCGATTCGATGTCAACTCATATTATGATCGTTACGAACTACCATGCTCCAAAGGTATCCATGTGACATGATAGAATACAGAGAAACAGTGTGCAGACTGATGATCCCGAAGTATCTTCACTTGCCTATTGTACTCGTTATATGTCCTTCGAAGTCATCTTATATGGTCAGTGCGATCGTTTCTACTATAGTTATAGGCATGTCAGATTCTAGAATGTGAAGTTACAGTGTGAACATAGTCGGAGTCGAAGTTTCTTGTTCTTCCTGTTGTGTGCGTTATACTTGCTTCGATGTCGTCTTATATGATCGTTGCGAACATGAATGCTACAGAGGTATCTATGTGAGATGATACAATACAGAGATACAGTGTGCAGACTGATGTTGTCGAAGTATCCTCACTTGCCTATTGTTCTCGTTATATGTCCTCTGAAGTCGTCCTTTATGGTCATTGCGATCGTATCTGTTATAGCTTCAAGCATGTCAGATGCTGGAATGCTAAGTTTCAGTGTAAACATAGTCGGAGTCGAAGGTTCTTGTTGTGCCTGTTGTGTGCGTTATACTTGCTTCGATGTTGTCTTATATGATCGTTGCGAACATATATACTACAGAGGTATCTATGTGAGATGAAACAATACAGAGATACAGTGTGCAGACTGATGTTGTCGAAGTATCTTCACTCGCCCATTGTTCCCGTTATATCTCCTCTGGAGTCGTCCTATATGGTCAGTGCGATCGTATCTGCTTTAACTGTAGGCATGTCAGATGCTAAAATGCAAAGTTACAGTGTAAATATAGTCGAAGTTCCTTGTTCTGCCTGTTGTGTACGTTATACCCGTTTTGATGTCGTCTCATATGATCGATGCGAACTGATATGCTCCAGAGGTATCTATGTGAGATGATAAAATACAGAGATACAGTGTGCAGACTGATGTTGTCGAAGTATCCTCACTTGCCTATCAATCTCCTAATATGTCCTTCAAAGTCTTTTTATATGGTCAGTGTGATCGTATCTGTTTCATCTGTAGGCATGTCAGATAATAGAATTTAGAGCCACAGTGTAAACATAGTCGAAGTTTCTTGTTCTTCCTGTTTCATGCGTCATTCCCGTTTTGATGTCGTCTCAAATGATCGATGCGAACTGATATGCTCCAGAGGTATCTATGTGAGATGATGGAATACAGAGAGACAGTGTGCAGACTGATGTTGTCGAAGTATCTTCACTTGCCTATTGTTCTCGTTATATGTCCTCTGAAGTCGTCCTATTATATGGTCAGTGCGATCGTATCTGCTGAAACTGTAGGCATGTCAGATGCTAGAATGCAAAGTAGGCTAAGTAACAGTGTAAACATAGTTGAAATCGAAGTTCCTTGTTCTGCCTTATACCCGTTTTGATGTCGTCTCATGTGATCAATGCGAACTGATATGCTCCAGAGGTATTTATGTGAGATGATGAAATACAGAGATACAGTGTGCAGACCGATGTTGTCGAAGTATCTTCACTTGCCTATTGCTCTCGTTATATGTCTTTCGATGTCGTCTTATATGGTCAGTGCAATCGTATCTGATAACTGTAAGCATGTCAGATGCTAGCATGCAAGTTACAGTGTAAACATAGTCGAAGTCGAAGTTTCTTGTTCTGCCTGTTGTGTGCATTATAACCGTTTTGATGTCGTCCCATATGATCAATGCGAACTGATATGCTCCAGAGGTATTCCTGTGAGATGATAAAATACAGAGATACAGTGTGCAGACTGATGTTGTCGAAGTATCTCCACTTGCCTTTTGCTCCCGTTATATGTCCCTCGAAGTCGTCTCAAATGGTCAGTGCGATCGTATCTGCTATAGCTGTAGGCATGTCAGATGCTGGAATGCGGAGTCACAGTGTACACATAGTCGGAGTCGAAGTTTCTTGTTCTGCCTGTTGTGTGCGTCATCCCCGCTTCGATGTCGTCCTATAGGATCGTTGCGAACTGATATGCTCCAAAGGTATCCATGTGAGATAATAGAAAACAGTGATACAGTGTGCAGACTGATGTTTTTGAAGTATCTTCACTTGCCTAATGCTCTCGTAATATGTTTTTCAAAGTCGTCTCATATGGTCAATGCGATCGTATCTGCTATAGCTGTAGGCATGTCAGATGCTAGAATGCGGAGTTACAGTGTAAAACACAGTCGGAGTCGAAGTTTCTTGCTCTCCCTGTTGTGGGCGTTATTTTGATTCAGGAAACACTAGACAATGTCTACCTATAAGATGTATAACTGACTTATTATCAAGATTGATAAAGTCGAAGTTTTGGCGAACACGCCGATCTACCGACTCTTGATTGTTGGAATCGAAGTTTTTGGTGGATATGTAAAAGTATAGTACTCCACTCGCATATAATGAGCTGTCATATATATGCCTCAGAGGTATCCGTGTGAGATGAAAGAATACAGAGATACAGTGTACAGACTGATGTCGTCGAAGTACCTTCACTTGCCTATTGTTCTCGTTATATGTCCTACGAAGTCATCTTATATGGTCAGTGCGATCGTATCTAGTATAGCTGTAGGCATGTCAGTTTCTAGAATGTGAAGTTACAGTGTGAACATTTGTTTTTGTTTTTGTTTTGGTCGGAGTCAAAGTTTCTTGTTCTGCCTATTGTGTGCGTTATAACCGCTCTGATGTCACTTATATGATCGTTGGGAACTGATATGCTCCGAAAGTATCCATGCGAGATGATAGAATACAGAGATACAGAGTGCAGACTGATGTTGTCGAAGTATCCTCACTTGCCTATTAATCTCGTTATATGTCCTTCAAAGTCTTCCTATATGGTCAGTACGATCGTATCTGTTTGAACTGTAGGCATGTCAGATGCTGAAAATCAGAGCCACTGTGTAAACATAGTCGAAGTCCAAGTTCCTTGTTCTCCTTGTTGTGAACGTTTTCTTGATCCAGGAAACACTAGACAATGTAGTCATGTATAACCGACTTATTATTATGATTGATAAATTCGAAGTTTTGACGAAAACGCCAGTTTACCGACTTTTGATTGTTGAAATCGAAGTATTTGGTGGATATGAAAAAGTATAGTTCTCCACTCGCATATAATGAGCTGTCATATATGCTTCCTGAATGGGCATTTCAGATGCTAGAATGCAATGGTACAAAGTACACATAGTCGGGGTCGAAGTTTCTTGTTCTGCCTGTTCTGTGCGTTATACCCACTTCGATGTCTTATATGATCGTTGCGAACTGATCCAAAAGTATCCATTCGATATGATAGAATACAGAGATACAGTGTGTGTACTGATGTTGTCAAAGTCGTCCTATATGGTCAGTGCGATCGTATCTGCTTCAACTGTAGGCATGTCAGATGCTAGAATGCGAAGTCTTATATGATCGTTGCGAACTGATCCAAAAGTATCCATGTGAGATGATAGAATAAAGAGATACAGTGTGTGTACTGATGTTGTCAAGGTCGTCCTATATGGTCATTGCAATCGTATCTGCTATAACTGTAGGCATGTCAGGTGCTAGAATGCGAAGTTACAGTGTAAACATAGTCGGAGTCGAAGTTTCTTGTTCTGCCTATTGCGTGCGTTATACCCGCTTCGATGTTGTCTTATATGATCGTTGCAAACTTACCAAAGGAATCTATGTGAGATGATAGAATACAGAGATACAGTGTGCAGACTGATGTTGTCGAAGTATCTCCACTTGCCTATTGTTTTTGTTATATGTCCTTCGAAGTCGTTCTATATGGTCAGTGCCATCGTATCTTCATTTGCTAGAACGCAAAGTTACAGTGTGAATATAGTCGAAGTCGAAATTTCTTGTTCTGCCTGTTATGTGCGTTATACCTGCTTCGATGGCGTCTCATATGATCGTTGCGAACTACCATGCTACAAAGGTATCCATGTGAGATGTTAGAATACAGATACAGTGTGCAGACTGATGTCTAAGTATCTTCACTTGTCAATTGTTCTCGTTATATGTCCCTCGAAGTCGTCTTATATGGTCAGTGCGATCGTATCTGCTATTGCTGTAGGCATGTCAGATGCTAGAATGCAGGGTTACAGTGTAAGCATATTCGAGGTCGAAGTTGCTTGTTCTGCCTGTTGTGTGCGTTATACCCGCTTCGATGTCGTCTTATATAATAGTTGCGAACTCATATGCTCCAGATGTATCCATTTGAGATGATAGAATACAGAGATACGGTATGCGGACTGATGTTGTCGGAGTATCTTCACTTGCCTTTTGTTCTCGTTGAATGTCCTTCGAAGTCGTCCTATATGGTCAGTGCGATCGTATCTGCAATTACTGAAGGCATATCAGATGCTAGAATGCGTAGTTACAGTGTGAACACAGTCGAAGTCGAAGTTTCTTGTACTCCCTGTTGTTAGCATTATTTTGATTCAGGAAACACTAGACAATGTCTACCTATTAGATGTATAACCGACTTATTATCAAGATTGATAAATTCGAAGTTTCGGAGAACACGCCGGTTTCCCGACTCTTGATTGTTTAAATCGAAGTTTTTGGTAAATATGAAAAAGTATAGTTCTCCACTCGCATATAATGAGCTGTCATATATACTTCTTGAATGGGCATTCTAGATGCTAGAATGCAAAGTTACAAAGTAAACATAGTCGAAGTCAGAGTTTCTTGTTCTGCCTGTTGTGTGCGTTATACCCGATTCGATGTCAACTCATATGATCGTTGCGAACTACCATGCTCCAAAGGTATCCATGTGACATGATAGAATACAGAGATACAGTGTGCAGACTGATGGTCCCGAAGTATCTTCACTTGCCTATTGTACTCGTTATATGTCCTTCGAAGTCATCTTATATGGTCAGTGCGATCGTTTCTACTATAGTTATAGGCATGTCAGATTCTAGAATGTGAAGTTACAGTGTGAACATAGTCGGAGTCGAAGTTTCTTGTTCTTCCTGTTGTGTGCGTTATACTTGCTTCGATGTCGTCTTATATGATCGTTGCGAACATAAATGCTACAGAGGTATCTATGTGAGATGATACAATACAGAGATACAGTGTGCAGACTGATGTTGTCGATGTATCTTCACTTGCCTATTGTTCTCGTTATGTCCTCTGGAGTCGTCCTTTATGGTCATTGCGATCGTATCTGTTATAGCTTCAAGCATGTCAGATGCTGGAATGCTAAGTTTCAGTGTAAACATAGTCGGAGTCGAAGTTTCTTGTTGTGCCTGTTGTGTGCGTTATACTTGCTTCGATGTTGTCTTATATGATCGTTGCGAACATATATACTACAGAGGTATCTATGTGAGATGATACAATACATAGATACAGTGTGCAGACTGATGTTGTCGAACTATCTTCACTTGCCTATTGTTCCCGTTATATGTCCTTCGGAGTCGTCTTACTTGGTCAGTGCGATCGTATCTGATTTGGCTTCAAGCATGTCAGATGCTGGACTGCTAAGTTACAGTGTAAACATAGTCGAAGTCGAAGTGTCAGATGCTAGAATGCGGAGTTACAGTGTAAGCATACTCGGGGTCGTAGTTTCTTGTTCTGCCTGTTGTGTGCGTTATACATGCTTCGATGTCGTCTTACATAATAGTTGCGAAATCATATGCTCCAGAGGTATCCATGTGAGTTGATAGAATACAGAGATACGGTGTGTGGACTGATGTTGTCTAAGTATCTTCACTTGCCTATTGTTCTCGTTATATGTCCTTCGAAGTCGTCCCATAAGGTCAGTGCGATCGTATTCGCAATTACTGTAGGCATGTCAGATGCTAGAATGCGAAGTTGAAGTATAAACATAGTCGAAGTCGAAGTTTCTTGTTTCCCTGGTTGTGAGCGTCATATTGATTCAGGAAACACTAGACAATGTTCACCTATAAGATGTATAACCGACTTATTATCAAGATTGATAAATTTGGAGTTTTGGCGAACACGACGATTTACCTACTCTTGATTGTTGGAATCGAAGTTTTTGGTGGATATGAAAAAGTGAAGTACTCCACTCGCATATGATGAGCTCTCATATATAATTCTTGAATGGGCATTTGAGATGCTAGAATGCAAAGTTACAAAGTGAACATAGTCGAAGTCGAAGTTTCTTGTTCCTCCTGTTGTGTGCGTTATACCCGCTTCGATGTCGTCTCATATAATAGTTGCGAACTCATATGCTCTAGAGGTATCCATGTGAGATGAAGGAATACAGAGATTCGGTGTGCGGACTGATGTTGTCGAAGTATCTCCACTTTCCTATTGTTCTCGTTTTATGTCCTTCGAAGTCGTCCTATATGGTCACTGCCATCGTATCTGCAATTACTGTAGGCATGTCAGATGCTAGAATGCGAAGTAAAAGTAACATTGTCGAAGTCAAAGTTTTTTGTTCTTTCTGTTGTAAGCGTTATTTTGATTCAGGAAACACTAGACAATGTCTACGTATGAGATGTTTAACCGACTTATTATCAAGATTGATGAATTCGAAGTTTTGGCGAACACGCCGATTTACCGACTTTAGATTGTTGGAATCAAAGTTTCTGGTGGTAATGAAAAAGTATAGTTTTCCACTCGCATATAATGAGCTGTCATATATTCTCTTGAATGGGCATTTGAGATGCTAGAATGCAAAGTTACAAAGTGAACATAGTCTAATAGCCTGTTGTGTGCGTTATACCCGCTTCGATGTCGTCTCATATGATCGTTGCGAACTTATATGCTCCAGAGGTATCTATGTGGGATGATAGAGATGATTGAATACAGAGATACAGTGTGCAGACTGATGGTGTCAAAGTATCTTCACTCGCCTATTGTTTTCATTACATGTCCTTCGAAGTCGTCTTATATGGTCAGTGCGATCGTACCTGCTATCGCTGTAGGCATGTCAGGTGATAGTATACAGAGATACAGTGTGCAGACTGATGTTGTCAGAGTATCATCACTGGCCTATAAATGTCGTTATATGTCCTTCACAGTCTCTCTTTATGGTCAGTGCGATCGTTTCTACTATAGTTATAGGCATGTCAGATTCTAGAATGTAAAGTTACAGTGTGAACATAGTCGGAGTCGAAATTTCTTGTTCTGCCTGTTGTGTGCGTCATACCCACTTCGATATCGTCTAATATGATCGTTGCGAACATATATGCTACAGAGGTATATATGTGAGATGATATAATACAGAGAAACAGTGTGAAAACTGATGTTGTCGAACTATCTTCACTTGCCTATTGTTCTCGTTATATGTCCTTTGAAGTCGTCTTATTTGGTCAGTGCGATCGTATCTGTTATAGCTTCAAGCATGTCAGATGCTGAAATGCATACAGTGTGCAGACTGATGTTCTCGAAGTATCTTCACTTGCCTATTGTACTCGTTACATATCCTTCGGAGTCATCTTATATGGCTAGTGCGATCGTTTCTACTATAGTTATAGGCATGCCAGATTCTAGAATGTGAAGTTACAGTGTAAACATAGTCGGAGTCGGAGTTTCTTGTCCTGCCTGGTGTGTGCGTTATTCTTGCTTCGATGTCGTCTTATAAGATCGTTGCGAACATATATGCTACAGAGGTATCTATGTGAGATAATCCAATACAGAGATACAGTGTGCAGACTGATGTTGTCGAAGTATCTTCACTTGCCTATTGTTCTCGTTATATGTCCTTCAAAGTAGTCCTATATAGTCAGTGCGATCGTATCTGCTTTAACTGTAGGCATGTCAGATGGTAGAATGCAAAGTTACAGTGAAAATATAGTCTAAGGTTTTTGTTCTGCCTGTTGTGTGCGTTAAACCCGTTCTGATGTCGTCTCATATGATTGATGCGAACTGATATGCTCCAGAGGTATCTATGTGAGATGATAAAATACAGAGATACAGTGTGCAAACTGATGTTGTCGAAGTATCCTCACTCGCCTATTAATCTCGTTATATATGTCCTTCAAAGTCTCTCTATATTGTCAGTGCGATCGTATCTGTTTCATCTGTAGGCATGTCAGATAATAGAATTCAGAGCCACAGTGTAAACATAGTCGAAGTTTCTTGTTCTCCCTGTTTTATGCGTCATTCTCGTTTTGATATCGTCTCAAATGATCAATGCGAACTGATATGCTCCAAAGGTATATATGTGAGCTGATAGAATACAGAGATACAGTGTGCATACTGATGTTGTCGAAGTATCTTCACTTGTCAATTTTTCTCGTTATATGTCCTTCGAAGTCGTCCTATATGGTCAGTGCGATCGTATCTACAATTACTGTAGGCATGTCAGATGCTAGTGTGCGAAGTTACAGTATAAACATTGTCGAAGTCAAAGTACCTCGTTCTCCCTGTTGCAAGCGTTATTTTGATTCAGGAAACACTAGACAATGTCTACCTATGAGATGTATAACCGACTTATTATCAAGATTGATGAATTCGAAGTTTTGGCGAACACGCCGATTTACCGACTTTTGATTTTTAGAATCGAAGTTTCTGGTGGTGATGAAGAAGTGAAGTTTTCCACTCGCATATAATGAGCTGTCATATATTCTTCTTGAATGGGCATTCGAGATGCTAGAATGCAAAGTTACAAAGTAATCATCGTCGAATAGCCTGTTGTGTGCGTTATACCCGCTTCGATGTCGTCTCATATGATCGTTGCGAACTTATATGCTTTAGACGTATCTATGTGAGATGATAAAATACAGAGATACAGTGTGCAGACTGATGTTCTCGAAGTATCTTCACTTGCCTATTGTACTCGTTATATTTCCTCCGAAGTCATCTTATATGGTCAGTGCGATCGTTCCTACTTGAGCGTTAGGCATGTCAGATTCTAGAATGTGAAGTTACAGTTTAAACAAAGTCGGAGTCGAAGTTTCTTATTCTCCCTGATGTGTGCGTTATACTTGCTTCGATGTCGTCTTATATGATCGTTGCGAACATAAATGCTATAGAGGTATCTATGTGAGATGACACAATACAGAGATTCAGTGTGCAGACTGATGTTGTCGAAGTATTTACACTTGCCTATTGTTCTCGTTATATGTCCTCTGAAGTCGTTCAATATGGTCAGTGCGATCGTATCTGCCATAACTGTAGGCATGTCAGATGCTAGAATGCAAAGTTACAGTGTAAATATAGTAGAAGTCGAAGTTTCTTGTTCTGCCTGTTGTGTGCGTTATACCCGTTTTGATGTCGTCTCATATGATCGATGCGAACTGATATGCTCTAGAGGTATCTATGTGAGATGATAAAATACAGAGATACAGTGTGCAGAGTAGTATCCTCACTTGCCTATCAATCTCGTTATTTGTCCTTCAAAGTCTTTTCATATGGTCAGTGCGATCGTATCTGTTTCAACTGTAGGCATGTCGGGTGCGTAGCGCGATGCCCAATTCCTACGATGCCCAATTCCCACGATGCCCAATTCCCACGATGCCCAATTCCCACGATGCCCGATTCCTACGATGCCCAATCTCATGTCGACGATTACGAAGATTGCCGAAGAGCGCAACATTGCCAGGTTATGAGAAAAAATCAGAAAACACGAGATTCCCACCATGCACACTTTTCATAGATTCCCACGATGCCCAATTCCTACGATGCCCAATTCCCACCATGCCCACTTTCCTTTGATTCCCACCATGCCCACTTTTCATAGATTCCCACGATGCCCAATTCCTACGATGCCCAATTCCCACGATGCCCAATTCCCACGATGCCCAATTCCCACCATGCTCACTTTTCATAGATTCCCACGATGCCCAATTCCTACGATGCCCAATTCCCACCATGCCCACTTTCCTTCGATTCCCATCATGCCCATTTTTCATAGATTCTCACGATGCCCAATTCCTACGATGCCCAATCTCCACCATGCCCACCATCTTTGCATGGATTCCAACCATGTTCACCCCTTATAGATAATACAAGGTGTGAATTTTTCATAATAACTTTTTATCGCTCTTAGATAATCCCATGAAATTCCGTACACACCTTCTCATTATTGAGGAGCAATTATTGACGTGTGAAGTTTTTTGAAGTTTTCACCAGTGACGTCTGTGCTGATTTTTTTGAAAATTAAAATTACAATTGAAATCTCCATTGATTTTGAAACAAGTTTGAATCTGAGATTGTTCTCAGTATTCTGTTAATTCATTAATTCACTAGGCACCCACTATGAATGGAATCACATCTTGTTTTGGGACGAAATTCAAATATCTACATTCACCAGGGTTGTTCCCGTGGGTCTGATAATGAATGTTCTGATTAAAAAAAAACTGTACGTCTCTGATTTTAGCACCCTGTAGCTCAAAAACCGAGAGCGTCAGGACCAGGGGCGCAGCTACACCGCCGTATCAATGATATGGGGCCCCCGGGTTACAGGGGCCCCTGAATTGTGTAAACGGAAATTCTATGAGAGTTATAATGCCAATTTTACTCGAACTAGTAGAATGTAGATTTGGCGACCAGATCTTGCAACCGGAGAGACTCTTAATTTCTTCAGAATTGAAAAAAAGATATCAGGAAATTGTCTGCTGAATACAGTGAAGATATGTCAGTTTATCTGTTTGAACAATTAATTAAAATAAAAAAAGGACACCAGAAAATTGTCTGCTGAATACAGTAAAGATATGTCAGTTGATCTGTATAGACAATTAATTGCTTCGAAAGCATACTTGATGAAACCTGAAATCACAGAATTATATCTGAACATCAAGTTCTTAGAGGTGATAACAGCATACTTACTATTATTGACCTTTCTGGCTGCCACAGTTGGAAGTTTTGCGAAATAAAAAGTGATGAAAAATTATCTTAGAACTTCAATAGGACTAGAACGGCTATCAGACCTGTAAATACTGTCTATATGAGGCAGAAAATCTCGAAATACTTCGTCTTGAGATTTGGATGATTTGATGAGTAAAGTCGAAAAATGGCAAGAAACTGCAAAAGAGGAATCTGAATATTTTGTTTTTCATTTGTTTTCATACGCTCAAGTGTTAACTGTGAATAAAAAAATTATCTATAGTTTCATTCAATGTTTCCCGCTATTTTTCGAGTGTTGAATGTGCAGGTTGGTACATGATGAAAATTTTGTCAGGCATATAAGAAAACACCCCTCAAATAGAATGCGTTTTAGAAGCCGAACTAATTCGACCATTGACAGACGTGGCGGCAATTTCAAAATGAAGTTGCTTATTGACTTCGTTTTATTTCTGGAGAAATACCTACATGGCACAAAATCATTCATGTTACTGTATTTCAATAAAGAAAGGAGGACTGTGTATAATGAACTTCGTCGACATTTTGACTTGTATTCTTCCTGAAATGAGCTTATTATGATTTGATAACTACTATGATTCGAAGGAAAACAATTAAACATGATTTCAGTAACTTTTTCAATTCATAACTATATTTTCACTAGGCAAGTGGACTATTTTTTCTTATTTCTGCAATGGAATCATCACAAAACGATCTTCCAACTTCATATTGTTTCAGATTTTGCCGGTCGACTTCAAGGACCTAAAATCATTAATAATACCATAGTAATTTTCAAACGGCTAGAAATTTGCCGTTAATAAAAACTGACGTCACGATTTCGTGAGTAGGAGCAAGCAATAGCACAGTTGCCATTATGTTGAAATACAATTGGAAACTCAGAAAATATAATTCATTCAACAATTCATAATTTCTCAATTATGTATTAGTAATGTCCCTATTCAGCTACGAAAAATACATTTTCTTGAGATTTTCCCTGTTATATCTTGTGGCTTATTGGTTAAAATGAATTTGTGTAAATATATTGATTATTATTAAATCACACTTGAGATCATTCGATCCAGTGAACGTGACAACACGGCGCAAAGATTGAGGGTGTGGTCTTGTCAGTTATCGACATTGCCAAGTTTCCAACATTACCATAATATTTTGTTTTAGTATGAGAAATATGTTGACATGCTGGTTGCTCGAGAAAGCCATGAATGAATAAAAATAATATCATGGCTTTTTTCCTATAAGGTATGTCTAATGAATGAAATATTCAATTTGAATGTTTTTATTCAACGACAGGACTTTACATATAAGTGGTGATTTGACAACCTTGCTTCATGTGTGGAAATGGAAGATTCTGAATAGGAATGATCTAATAAGGAAACAGCATAAAAACTGACGTCGCCATTTATCCGACGAATCCCAGAACATAGCCAAATGGCGGCCATGATGGTACGTTTAAAAATAGCTCCGAAAATCAACTATTTCGAAAAATACATAAGACAATTTTTGAAATGGAAAAAGCGTTAGGAGTACCTATTGCAAAAAATTATTTAGTTCCCTAACGACACAGAGGAGTAATTGAATGCCAATAATTCAACATCATTCCAGTAGCTCTATCGAATCAAATGATGAAACTGAAAGTGATCCCACCATTTCACATCACATGAACAATTTTAAAAACAGTAATGGTGGCACTGTGTTGCCAATAGCAAATTTCAAAAGCAGCTAGATGATTGTTAAAAAATAGCCGGAGGCGAATAATTTTTTAGCCATTTTCCGGCAGAGCTAGCCATTTTTGCAATTTTTTCAGCAAGTACAAGAAATCTGACAATGAGCTAAGAACCTTACATTGAGAATTTTATTTTTATTTGATTCAATACTTTAGACTAGTGATATCGACATTGACGTATGACGTAATGTGTTTGCGTCAGTGGAGTCAACGTCAAATTGTCAAAATGGCATCAAGCATAAAGTACAAAATCCATAGAAATACAGACTGGTCTGAAGTGGACTTTTCAGATCATATATACAGGGTGATTCAAAAGTAAGCGGCATCCCTTCAGGGGCGTAAACCTTATTGCATGAAAATTAGTCAAAAAGTTCCTATTCCTAAGGGAGCTACCTTTGAATAGGACACCTCAAAACGATTTTTTCTCTATAACTTTAGAATCCTTCACAATAAAGAGTCTGAATTCAAAATTTCAAAATTCCATTCAGGAGCGTCACATGCGGGGGAAGGTAGGTGTAAAAACATTCCTTCTTCTTTCGATATTCAGGTTATTGTAATTTCGTTCGAGAAAGTTGATTTCCTCCTAAATGGTACACTCTATCGAAATGAACTAAGTGTACCTTTTTTACGTGAAAAACTCTAGAGTTTTATAATTTTCAAACGAAATCACAATAACCTGAATATCAAAAGAATAAGAGATGTTTTTACATTTACCCTCCCCGCATATGTGACGCCCCTGAATGAAATTTCAAAATTTTGAATTCAGAGTCTTATTAACCATCGAATATTTATGACTTACACCAATTTTCGAAAGTTTATTGTGAAGGAAGTTGAAGTTATAGAGAAAAAATCGTCTTTGAGATGTCCTATTCAAAGGGGCGTAGCTCCCTAAGGAAGCATATTCGGACCCTTATTAATAAGAACTTTTTGCCTTACTTCCATGCGAGGAATACGCCCCTGAAAGGATGCCGATTACTTTTGAATCACCCTGTATATTATATATATAGGGTGCGTTTTTCATTCCAACATTTTGTCATGCGCATGAATCAAAGAATCCATCAAACTGTTGCAAAATTCCGCTAGAATGTTGATGGAGATCCATCGAACTGTTGTAATAAAATGCGCACTTTCAAATCGCTTGAGATTCTTGACAGATTTCAGAAGTAATCAATAGAATCCATATGAAATCGTATCAGCCTCTTCTGATTATGAAGAAACATGACAACATCATGACTGACTGATACATTGAAACACAACAAAATTCGTTTTTCCATCAATATTCCGTTCCAGCATAAATTCCATCAGAACAATTGGTGACGTCACGACAAAAAAGCGTATCTATCAGTGCGCACTTTCTTCGATGGAAAAAAATGGCTGAAACTAGCCATAAAATGGCAGCACTGCCGCACAAAAATACTGACAGCTGCCTTGAAAACTTGATATTATTTATCAAATTGCCATCTGTCGGATTGGAAGCTCCGCTGCAAGAATATATTTTGATCCGAAATGAGGCATAGTGCGATGGTTTTGTTTGTTATACAACAATTTTCAGAAACTCGTTCTCGCATGGATCATTTGTTGCGCCCTGTCTCTTTTCGTTCTGTCTCTGTATGCTTCAATCGAGGTCAGAATATATTCTTGCAGCTTCACTATTCTATCACTATTCCAGCAAGAACATATTCTATTCTATCTATTCATAACTTAACCTGACCTGAATTGAAGCATCTAGAGAGAGAACAGAAAGAGACAGCGCGCAACAAATAATCCGTGCGAGAACGACTATTCAGAAAATTTCCGGCCGAGAGCTTCGCTCACAAACGTTCATAGAAAAAACAGCATTGAAATAGCGAATCACTATCGGCCCCGACAGTAAATGCCGTCACAGTAGTTTTTTCGATTTATCACTCTGAAAAAAAAAGGAGTCACCCTCACCACAAGGAGTATTTGTCCACAGATTTGTTGTTTGACGAAACCATTGCACCATGCCTCATTTCGGGTCAGAATATATTCTTGATGCACTATTCCAGTCGGCCGTGACAGTTCTGTTATGGGACATATGACATCAGTGCTGCCAATTCAGCCATTTTATGGCTAGTTCTAGCCATTTTTGAACTCATCTAGCTACTAAAAATTGCATCTAGTCATTTAGCCATTTTCTCTAGCTATCTTTATCTTTCATTCCGACTTTCTATCAGAAATAGTTCAATATTTATGGAATTCCCATAGAAAGTTCATTATGTTTACGATATAATCTAAGTCAAATTTAGACCAGACTCTTTTTCTATAGATTCATTTGTACTTCGTACTTTGTGCCATTTGGACAAATTGACGTTAACGTCAAAGACGCAAACAAATTACGTCATACGACAATGTCAGTACTACTACAGTCTAGCGTAGAGATTGAACGATCAAACGAACTCGTGAGGTTCGATAGTAAATATATGAGGTGCTTCGTCCGAATATGAGATTCGTAGTTCATTGTCAGATTTCCTGTTCTTGTTATGGAAATTGCAAAAAATTGCCAGATTTGCCAGGAAATGGCTGAAAGATTTATCATCTTCGGCGCACTTTCATTTTAAGACATTATTAAGTGATTTGTCAAGAATCATCTAGCCGCTTTCGAAATTGGCTGTTGGCAACACTGTAAGAGATTTCATGATAGCTAGATATATCATGGTAGAGCATGATACAAAAAACACAAGATATGATAGGTAGACGTCTCAAATTCGTCCAGTATGCGCATGACGTCACGCGGAGATTAAAATTTTAATTACTCCTATGCTTTTACATGTAATTTGTGTGATTAAATTATATTTAGATTTTTTGATGAAACTATTAAATTACCTTTGTTCAGATAAATTATCGATTTCAGAATGATATAAAGCCACTACAAGAAGCATACGTTGCTTAACAATGATGAAATTCAGTGAATAAAAAATAGTTTCTTGTGAAAAACACACGATATCATGTGAGATGATAGAATACAGAGATACAGTGTGCAGACTGATGTCGCAGGATCTTTACTTGCCTATTGTTCTCGTTGAATGTCCTTCGTAGTCGTCCTATATGGTCAAAGCGATCGTATCTGCTATAACTGTGAGCATATCAGATGCTAGAACGCAAAGTTACATTGTGAACATAGTCAATGTCGAAGTTTCTTGTCCTGCCTGTTGTGTGCGTTATACCCGATTCGATGTCGTCTCATATGATCGTTGCGAACTACCATGGCCCAAAGGTATACATGTGAGAGGATAGGATACAGAGATACAGTGTGAAAACTGATGTTGTCGAAGTATCTTCACTTGCCTATTGTTCTCGTTATAAGTCCTTCAAAGTCGTTTCATATGGTCAGTGCGATCGAATCTGCTATTGCTGTAAGCATGTCAGATGCCAGAATGCGAAGGTACAGTTTAAATTTGGCCGAAGTCGAAGTTTCTTGTTCTGTTCGTTGTGTGTGTTATACCCGCTTCGATGTCGTCTTATATGATGTCGTCTCATATGATCGTTGCGAACATATATGCTTCAGAGGTATCTATTAGAGATGAGAGAATACAGAGACACAGTGTGCAGACTGATGATGTCGAAGTATCTCACTTGCCCATTGTTCTTGTTGAATGTCCTTCGAAGTCGTCCTGAATGGTCAGTGCGATCGAATCTGCTATAATTGTTGGCATGTCAGATGCTAGAATGCAAAGTTATAGTGTATACATAGTCGGAGTAGAAGTTTCTTGTTCTGCCTGTTGTGTGCGTTATACTCGTTTCGATGTCGTCTCATATGATCGATGCGAACTAAATGCTCCAGAAGAATCCATGTGAGGTGATATAATACAGAGATACAGTGTGCAGACTGATGTTCTCGAAGTATCTTCACTTGCCTATTGTACTCGTTATATTTTCTCCGAAGTCATTTTATATGGTCAGTGCGATCGTATCTACTATAGCTATAGGCATGTCAGATTCTAGAATGTGAAGTTACACAGTGTAAACATAGCCGGAGTCAAAGTTTCTTGTTCTGCCTGTTGTGTGCGTTATACTCGCTTCGATGTCGTCTTATATGATCGTTGCGAACATAAATGCTACAGAGGTATCTATGTGAGATGACACAATACAGAGATACAGTGTGCAGACTGATGTTGTCGAAGAATCTTCACTTGCCTATTGTTCTCGTTATATGTCCTCTGAAGTCGATCTATATGGTCAGTGCGATCGTATCTGCTATAACTGTAGGCATGTCAGATGCTAGAATGCATAGTTACAGTGAAAATATAGTCGAAGTCGAAGTTTCTTGTTCTGCCCGTTGTGTGCGTTATACCCGTTTTGATGATGTCTCATATGATCGATGCGAACTAATATGCTCTAGAGGTATCTATGTGAGATGATAAAATACACAGATACAGTGTGCAGACTGATGTTGTCGAAGTATCCTCACTTGCCTATTAACCTCGTTATATGTCCTTCAAACTCTTTCTATATGGTCAGTGCGATTGAATCTGTTTCAAATGTAGGCATGTCAGATAATAGAATTTGAAGCCACAGTGTAAACATAGTCGAAGTTTCTTGTTCTCCCTGTTTTATGCGTCATTCCCGTTCTGATGTCGTCTCAAATGATCGTTTCGAACTGATATGCTCCAAAGGTATCCATGTGAGATGATTGTATACAGAGATATAGTGTGCGGACTGATGTTGCCGTATCTTTATTTGCCTATTGTTCTCGTTATAAGTCCTTCGAAGTCGTCTCATATGGTCAGTGCGATCGCATCTGCTATAACTGTAGGCATGTCAGATGCTAGAATGCAGAGTTACAGTGTATACATAGTCGAAGTCGAAGTTTCTTGTTCTGCCTGTTGTGTGCGTTATAACCGATTTGATGTCGTCTTATATGATCGTTGCGACCTAACATGCTACAAAGGTATCCATGTAAGATTTTACAATACAGAGATTCAGTATGCAGACTGATGTCGAAGTATCTTCACTCGTCGATCGTTCTCGTTATATGTCCATTGAAGTCGTCTTATTTATTCAGTGCGATCGTATCTGCTATAGCTGTTGGCATGTCAGATGCTAGAATGCGGAGTAACAGTGTGAGCATAGTCGTATCGGAGTTTCTTGTTATGTCTGTTGTGTGCGTTATACCCGCTTCGATGTCGTCTTATATGGTAGTTGCGAACTCATATGCTCTAGAGGTATCAATGTGAGATGATAGAATACAGAGATACGGTATGCGGACTGATGTCGAAGTATCTTCACTTTCATATTGTTCTCGTTATTGTCCTTCAAAGTCGTCTCATATGGTCAGTGCGATCGCATCTGCTATAACTGTAGGCATGTCAGATGCTAGAATACAGAGTTACAGTGTAGACATAGTCGAAGTCGAAGTTTCTTGTTCTGCCTGTTGTTGGCGTTATACCCGATTTGATGTCGTCTTATATGATCGTTGCGACCTACCCTGCTACGAAGGTATTCATGTGAGATGTTACAATACAGAGATACAGTGTGAAAACTGATGTCGAAGTATCTTCACTCGTCGATCGTTCTCGTTATATGTCCCTTGAAGTCGTCTCATTTGTTCATTGCGATCGTATCTGCTATAGCTGTTGGCATGTCAGATGCTAGAATGCTGAGTAACAGTGTGAGCATAGTCGTGATCGAAGTACCTGCTATTGCTGTAGTTTTCAACTGTAGGCAATGCAGATGCTAGAATTCAGAGCCACAGTGTAAACAAAATCGAAGTTGAAGTTTCTTGTTCTGCCTGTTTTGTGCGTTATACCCGCTTCGAAGTCGTCTCATATGATCGTTGCGAACTTATATGCCCTACAGGTATCTATGTGAGATGATAGAATACAGAGATACAGTGTGTGGCCTGATGTTGTCGAAGTATCTTCACTTGCCTATTGTTCTCGCTATAAGTCCTTCAAAGTCGTCTCATATGGTCATTGCGATCGTATCTGCTATAACTGTGGGCATTTCAGATGATAGAATGCAGAGTAACAGTGTGAACATAGTCGAAGTCAAAGTTTCATGTGCTGCCTGTTGTGTGCGTTATCTTCGCTTCGATGTCGTCTCAAAGATTAACTGATATCTTCAAAGGTATCCATGTGAGATGATGAGATACAGAGATTCAGTGTGCAGACTGATGTTGTCGAAGTATCCTCACTTGCCTAATGTTCTCGTAATATGTCCTTCGACTCGCTACCTAAGAACAAGACAGTCACAACTTGAAAATTCGCAGATTTCGGTTTACTGCATCAATAGACATAAAATAATGCGTAGATTCACTGAACAAACCGTCGCAATTCAACTGCATGAAACTCGTGATGGAGGGCGGTACTATCGAACGGCTCAAATAAAAAATCATAGGTTTGCTCCCCGCAAGACTGTTTCAATTTGTGTTGCTCTGTGCATTGTTGACAAAGGAGCTCATCGCTTCTCCAGAAGAGAGTCACATTTTGAGAAGTGCCTATGAAAAATTGTGTTTCTCTGAATAAGACAGTCATAATTCATCTTAGACCAGACTTCTCCATAAGGATATCGTAATTCAGGTGAATATTTTATGTGAAAATGCAAAATTTGCCAGTCTTTTCAGTAATTTTTTCGTGTTTTCATTGTCATAAGATGAAATGTGTCATTCTTGCTCAGATGTTATGAAATAGTTTCGGAAATGTTTTGGTCGAACCTTAATTGTGTCAGTCTTTCTAATTCGCAAAATTTCACCGTCACACATGATTGAATTTGCCATTATTGCTTAACAAAATATGCGAATATGTTATGATAGTTTCGATATACGCGAGGTTCAAAACGGAGTTACTATAACTATTGAAACTTCTTTTTAATAAGAATATGAGTGAGAATATCAGGTCTGCACCAAAACCATTGGGAAAAACTATTCAGCGATACTGGTCTATTTTGCAATGGAGGTATTTTGAATATATTGAGAGAATTTAATCCAGATAGCAATAGGAGTAGGTACCTCTTTAAATTTCCAGAAGTTGAATCAAGAGATTTTCCATCATCTAGCAATCCATTAGATAACGCCGACCAAGATAACTGTTCAAATATTTCACCATCAATAGTCAAAAATCTAGTTGGCAATCGTGGCCTATGCAACCAAGCCTCCAGTTAATGTGAACCGAAATGTAGCAAGGTTTTGGGGAATGTTGACACCGTAGTCGACACAAATTTGTTTAGTAACAAGACCGGCAGTACTAGAAGTAGCTGATCAGAAACTACTGAATCTGACCCGTTCAGTTCTAGTTCTTGTCCGTTTTTGAAAATCTTCAAGTTTCGTTAAATAATGGGTCAAACAACGAATTGGTATCAAAATATTGGTATCAACCTCGAAAATAATTTCTGGTCAAAACCGTCATTTCAATTTTTTTCTTCAATGAAATACAGTTGAAATCGAAAAATCGACAATAATAGAGCTAATGCCGTCCATTCAACATAACATACACGAATTCCAAATCCATACCTCATCATTCACTTATGAACAGTGCTATTTAAAATATCGCAAAGTTTCAAATTGCTCTCCTCAACATTATTCATTTTCGGATTCTGCCTGTCTTGTTCTTAGGTAGCGATATGGTCAGTGCGATCGTATCTGCTATATCTGTTTGCATGTCAGATGCTAGGATGCGGAGTTACAGAGTGAACATAGTCGGAGTCGAAGTTTCTTGTTCTGCCTATTGTGTGCATTATACCCGCTTGGATGTCGTCTCATATGATCGATTCGAACTGATATGCTCTAGAGGTATCTATGTGAGATCATGAAATACAGAGATACAGTGTGCAGAGTAGTATCCTCACTTGCCTATCAATCTCGTTATTTGTCCTTCAAAGTCTTTCCATATGGTCAGTGCGGTCGATTTTGTTTCAACTGTAGGCATGTCAGATAATAGAATTTAGAGCCACAGTGTAAACATAGTCAAAGTTTCTTGTTCTCTCTGTTTAATGCGTCATTCCCGTTTTGCTGTCGTCTCAAATAATCGTTGCGAACTGATATGTTCCAAAGGTACCCATGTGAGATGATTGAATACAGAAATACAGTGTGCGGACTGATGTTGTCGAAGTATCTTTATTTGACTATTGTTCTCGTCCTTGTGTGCGTTATACCCGCTTCGATGTCGTTTCATATAGTTATTGTGAACTCATATGCTCCTGAGGTATCCATGTGAGATGATAGAATACACAGAAACGGTATGCGGACTGATGTTGTGGAAGTATTTCCACTTGCATATCGTTCTCATTATATATTTTCCGAAGTCGTCTTATATGGTCAGTGCTATCGTACCTGCTATTGCTGTAGTTTTCAACTGTAGGCAATGCAGATGCTAGAATTCAGAGCCACAGTGTAAACAAAATCGAAGTCGAAGTTTCTTGTTCTGCCTGTTGTGTGCGTTATACCCGCTTCGATGTCGTCTCATATGATCGTTGCGAACTCATATGCTCCACAGGTATCTATGTGAGATGATAGAATACAGAGATACAGAGTGTGGCCTGATGTTGTCGAAGTATCTTCACTTGCCTATTGTTCTCGCTATAAGTCCTTCAAAGTCGTCTCATATGGTCATTGCGATCGTAACTGCTATATCTGTGGGCATTTCAGATGATAGAATGCAAAGTTACAGTGTGAACATAGTCGAAGTCGAAGTTTCATGTTCTGCCTGTTGTGTGCGTTATCCTCGCTTCGATGTCGTCTCATAGATTAACTGATATCTTCAAAGGTATCCATGTTAGATGATGAAATACAGAGATTCAGTGTGCAGACTGATGTTGTCGAAGTATTCTCACTTGCCTAATGTTCTCGTGATATGTCCTTCGAAGTCGTCTCATATGGTCAGTGCGATCGTATCTGCTATATCTGTAGGCATGTCGGATGCTAGGATGCGGAGTTACAGTGTAAACATAGTCGGAGTCGAAGTTTCTTGTTCTGTCCATTGTGTGCGTTATACCCGCTTAGATGTCGTCTTATATGATCGTTGCGAACATATATGCTCCAGAGGTATCTATGTGAGATGATAGAATACAGAGATACAGTGTGCAGACTAATGTCGCAGGATCTTTACTTGCGACGGAGATACAGTGTGAAGACTGATAATGTCGAAGTATCTCCACTTGCCTATTGTTCTCGTTATAAGTCCTTCAAAGTCGTTTCATATGGTCAGTGCGATTGAATCTGCTATTGCTGTAAGCATGTCAGATACCAGAATGCAAAGGTACAGTTTAAATTTAGCCGAAGTCGAAGTTTCTTGTTCTGTTCGTTGTGTGCGTTATACCCGCTTCGATGTCGTCTTATATGATGTCGTCTCATATGATCGTTGCGAACATATATGCTTCAGAGGTATCTATTAGAGATGAAAGAATACAGAGACACAGTGTGCAGACTGATGTTGTCGAAGTATCTCACCTGCCCATTGTTCTCGTTGAATGTCCTTCGAAGTCGTCCTGAATGGTCAGTGCGATCGAATCTGCTATAATTGTTGGCATGTCAGATGCTAGAATGCAAAGTTATAGTGTATACATAGTCGAAGTCGAAGTTTTTTGTTCTGTCTGTTGTGTGCGTTATACTCGTTTCGATGTCGTCTCATATGATCGATGCGAACTAAGATGCTCCAGGAGAATCCATGTGAGGTGATAGAATACAGAGATACAGTGTGCAGACTGATGTTCTCGAAGTATCTTCACTCGCCTATTGTACTCGTTATATTTCCTCTGAAGTCATCTTATATGGTCAGTATGATCGTATCTACTATAGCTATAGGCATGTCAGATTCTAGAATGTAAAGTTACAGTGTAAACATAGTCGGAGTCGAAGTTTCTTGTTCTGCTTGTTGTGTGTGTTATACTTGCTTCGATGTCGTCTTATATGATCGTTGCGAACATTAATGCTACAGAGGTATCTATGTGAGATGACACAATACAGAGATACAGTGTGCAGACTGATGTTGTCGAAGAATCTTTACTTGCCTATTGTTCTCGTTATATGTCCTCTGAAGTCGATCTATATGGTCAGTGCGATCTTATCTGCTATAACTGTAGGCATGTCACATTGAAACGTTATTTTTTTTCATTATTTCACTGCTAACGGCAGCTGTTCATCGGAGGCACAAGGGCGTGAGTCTATTGCTAAATTTGATATGGAATGTATCTTCCACTGATTCAAATTTCATCAAAAAAAAATATATATTTATATTTAGGTTGATATGTGGTATATTATAACTGATTAAAAGTCGAAATGGGCGCCACTGATTCTTTTAGACATTTGTTAACTTGGGAAAATCAGAAACCTTGATGAGAGATATTCAGCTGAAATAAGAAAACTCCATTAAACACATACAATTTAATAATACTTAGATTCATCATTTGTACACTATAATGTAATCACTCATAAAGGAAATCTCAACATATTAGAATATTATAGTTAGTAATCATGTGATGTTAAATTCAACTATTCAGAGCTCAATTTGGAAAAGAAAATATCATCATATATATGTATGTGGGTATACTGCAGGTTACTTCTATTAGATATAGTTAGTCAGAAGATTCATGAACCTTTAGATGGAATTAAATCCTGCACCTATGGGTAGATTTAAAGTAGTTAAAGTAGTTTCCAAAAGGAGCGCAATACATCATCTTATTAAGATTATTTTAAGATTAAATTGAGGATTACACACAAAAGTTCTAATTAGGCATTATATGTCAAGATATTTGAGGATTATATGAAAATAAATGGGGTAAAATTCTATAAAAAAAAACCTGGTTATCCAATGATGATGTAAGGTTTGATGATGGGTCATAACAGGCTTGGGTTGGTGGTCAGCCCCAAGGAAAATGCAGCCATTCCCTAACAGCCACTCCAAGTTCTGGACCAAAGGGGCCCACTCGATGAAGCGGATGAAACAGCATACTGATGAGCATTAGCCCAGGACAAATCCATGTCGACAGCCAGTTGAGAAGATCTAAGAGTGTTCAGTAAACCCAGCAAAGAAACCCTCTGGTCATCAGAGGGTTTGCCTAGTAAAATTGGATGCATCATTAAAGTCAAGTCGTGCTGGTGGGCCATGTGGGATTCCTGTTCCTCCAAGTGTCGTCTCCTACCTCGTGGCCAAGATAACCACAAACCAAGTAGCGCCGGAATCTTCAGTTATTCATTTCCAGAAAAATTAGGCAAGGATTCCACAGTCCTATGACATTCTTGTCCACCTTCATGAACGGAAATGAAAATGTCTCTCCTTCTTGACAAATTGACAATTTTATCTCAACCTTGGAATTGACATGAAACACAGATTTGTTGGCATGGAAATCAACGAATCCATAGTTTTGAGCAGAAAATTACATGACAACAGTCACCTGCAGCCAGCAGCATCAGTCCGAAAAAGATACTGTGGTGAAATCTGTCAATTACTAGACATGATGACCTTGGGCTGTGGCTAGAGAATCAACATGTTAGGACCATTTGGGACTCACGATTTAAAGGTCAGAAAGAATTACGTATCTCGTAGGCGAAATTTGGAGAAGAAGAATTAAAGTCCTTTGACATTGAGGATACATAACCCTACTATTTTAACTAGTAAACATTGGATAACCACTTGTTGTAATAGTAATTTAAACGAAAATTATCTCTTCCATGAAGTCAAGACCCATTGAATATACAATATGTACATTTGAGAGGTAAGTGTAGAGTATCTACTTGGCCTTTGTTGTTAAATTTTCACACTGCTGCCTGGTCCAATTCCACTATCATTATTTCCTTTTCAGGTTTTTACTGGCTGAGAACCAACCAACGACGTTTTCCTAGGATATGGTTATAGAACAACATTGATGGTTTCTATCTACTTGGTAAGTTAATTTGAATTTATTGTTGTTAATGTGGTGCTCTGTTTATTTTTGTATTCATCACTATTTATTATCAATCAACTACCTTATTCTTTTCAGGACACCTATACATCTTAGGAATGGAACACAGACCGAGGCAATGTGTTTTATAAATCAATAGTTTACCAAACTCTGTTGTGAATGAAAAATAAAATGTACTGCTTGGAAATTCACTAAGTTAAATGAACTAAGTAGGAAATCAAGCTTACTGATGTAACGTTTGGTGAGTAAGGTAAATGAGTAATTGAAAACGTTACACTACCCCCCTACGAAAAAAAAAATAGGCTACCTTGGTAGACTATTTTACACCACAAAGGCGCACAAAAAAAATATACAGCTTATTACATAACAATTACATATTTTCTTGCAAACTTTAGGTATCTTTATCTGAGAAAGAAAAAATTTAAAACATGATTTTCGCTTTGGAACTTCAGATATGTGTTGTGGCTTGATAACTGCGCGTATCACACGTCCAAAATGGAGTCAAATCTAGTAAGGTATAAATTGGGTAAGTCAAAATAATGAAATGTGTACTATTCGGTAATGTCATCCACAAACACTGAAGAGTGAGAAAAAAAATTTTTTGCCAGAAGAAAAAAAAATTATCAAGTATAAAATCTTTCTTGTAATTTCAAAGTTTGAGATCATGATCTGGGAATCTTTGATAATGACTGACATTATCACTCGGGGAATTTTCAAATTTCTGAATTTCGCAGAATTTTATTATTCAGAAAAAAAAAGGATTTATTTTGTACATATTTACATTAAAGATTGGGAGGATATCATAGCTATGATGGGGCATCAATTTGTATTTCATTCGCAACTTCTGCGAGAAAATTGGGGCATCCTTAAATTTTATATTATGTCACAGGATAAGTTATTGAATGACAAAAAAAAATTTACATATTTACAATTAATCTGAGGAATCGGACAAATTTTCCTCATCTGGATCATCAGGTGGGTCGGGACCATTATAGGCTTTCAAATCCTTTATGTGCCACTTTCCGACTTTTGTACCTGTTTCTAAATCTTCTAAATCGTAGACCAAACGAGAGCATTTCTTTCGGACAACCGATGAAATAAATCTGGGAGCAAGTTTAGCAGCAAACATATCACCCTTATTGGATTTAGCCCTATTACGCCGCCAAACCGTATCTCCCACAAAGAACTCTACGTCTCTTTTACGTAAATTATAAGTCCTAGTATTCTTTTGATAGGCTTTGTGAAGTTTTCCACGAACGTCACTGAAAACCTGTGTTAAACCTTGGAGATTAGCAGCATATGCATTACGGTCTCCAGGAACAATCTCAAAATCATTTATGGTTTCTTTACCATTATAAAATTTACCAGAAATTGGTATGTGTCTGCCGAAAACGAGGAAAGCGGGTGTAAAACCAGTAATTTCGTGTTTTGCCGTATTAATTGCTTGACGAATTTTATGAATTTCTATATCCCAGTCACGGTGTTCGTCTATATAGCTCCTAATAGCGGTTTCAATCGTACGATTGTTTCTTTCCACGAAATTACACTGAGGTGAGTACACCGCATTATACCAAATCTTTTGTACTTCATAGTTTTCACATAATTTTTTAAAACTTCTACTCGTAAATTGTACTCCGTTGTCGCAAATTATATATTGTGGTACGCCGAATGTCAAAAATACTTCATTTTCTAAAATTCTTTCTACAAAATGTGCCTTGCACTTTTCAAAGGAAAGATAAGATTGTACTTCGAAAACCAATCTGATATCACCAAAACCCATTTATTTTGTTTCTTCGACGGTGGAAGAGGACCTATTAGGTCTAAACCTATTATTTGAAACGGCCATTTAACCTCCTTTTCTTTCCCCATAAAACCCATGCGACCTGTGTTTGGCATTTTTTGAGCACCACATGTCTGACATGATTTGACATATTTTAAAATGTCATGCCGCATTTTCGGCCAGTAAAAATGTTCTTGGACTTTGTGCAATGTTTTATAAAACCCTAAATGAGCACACGTTGGCGGATCATGACACGAGCTAATGACTTCTTTGCGTTGGGGTTTAGGTACTACATATTTCCAATCAGGCAAATTTGATTTTAAAGGTAGGTTATTGGGCGCAAACTTAAAAATGAAATCATCTTCGACCTTCCACTGTGGAAAATGATCGGGATTCTCAATAATTTTATTTCTTAGGATATCGTACCAACGGTCGATTCTGTCGATATCTAAATCAAAATAAGCAATTTCTGCATTAGGAGAGTTTACTTCATCATTAGCTTCGTTATCTGGCACAATACGAGACAATGCATCTGGTAAGATATTGGTACTTCCTTTTTTATGAACTAGGTCAAATGAATGTTGCCTCAATTTTACTGCCCATCGTTGCAGTTTACCAGAAGGGTTTTTAATATTATTAAGCCAAAGTAAGGAATAGTGGTCAACTATAGCAGTGAATCTAACACCTTCAATATACGGTCTGAATTTTTCTATGCAAAATAACAAAGCCAATAGTTCCTTTTTTACTGTGGAATAATTACGTTCAGATTTGGAAAGTGTACGACTAGCATAAGCAATAACTCGTTCATCTCCATCTATCATTTGTGTTAAAATCCCCCCTAACCCTGTATTTGAAGCATCGCTCTGGATTGTAAACTTCTTTGAAAAATCCGGTTGTGATAAAAGTGGTGAAGATACTAAAAGTTGCTTTATTTTTACGAAGGAAGCTTCGGCAGCTTCGTTCCAAACAATTGGTTGATTTTTCTTTCTACCTTTCAAAAGATCATCAATTGGAGACATTATACTTGAAAAATTTTCAATGAAACGACGGTACCACGAACAGAGTCCCACAAATCTCTTAATTTCAGTGGTAGTCTTCGGACGAGGGTAGTTAACCATACTTGCCACTTTGTCAGGGTCAGTCCTCAAAGAATTCGAACCCACGATAAATCCTAAGAATTTTAATGTCGTTTTGAAAAATTCGCACTTATCTAAGTTAATCGTTAAATTTGCTTCTTGAAGTTTTTCTTTCACAATTTTCAATAGATTGAGATGCTCTTCGAAAGTTGATCCTGTCACAATGATGTCATCTATATATGAGAAAATTTTGGGTTCATATTTAGGACCGAAAATAGCGTCAACTGATCGCTGTTGTGTTTGTGCTGCGTTTACAAGACCAAATGGCATAGTTACGAATTGAAACTGTCCCCTACCTATAACGCTAAAAGCAGTCTTCTCTCTAGACTCTGGATTTAATGGGACTTGCCAAAACGCTTTTCTGAGATCTATTGAAGATATATATTTTGCATCTCTAAGTGAGGCCAAAATTCTCTCTATATTTGGTAGTGGATAACTATCATGTTTTGTTACAGAGTTAAGTGGACGACCATCAAAACAAAAACGGTATTCATTATTCTTTTTCTTGACTAACAGAACAGGAGAGCAATAGGGACTGTTAGATGGCTCTATAACCTTGAGTTTTAACATCTCATCAAGCTCAGCATTCAAAATCTGCTGCATATATGGTGATAACACAAAGGGCCTTTTACGAAAAGGTGGTGAATCTCCAGTATCGATTTTTAATGAAATTTTGTTGGTACGACCTAATCTGTGTTTACTATCAATACTATCAAAACTCTTGATTACCAAATCTGCTTGAGTACGTTGGACTGAAGTCAAGTCATCAAGTGAAAGTAGCGTTGGCATAATTACAGGTTCATCAAATTTTTCCACAATGTCTATGTTCACATCATTTGACTGGACTTGCCACGAATTGTCTTTAAAATTAACGTTAATATTGAACTGTCTTGCAAAATCAACTCCAAAGATAAAAGCATGGGGTAATGAGGGCACAACTAGAGCTTTAAGTATTTGGCAAAAATCATTTATTATGATAGGCAGGTCTACCACACCTCTAACATTTTTCTGAGTACCATCAGCAGTTCTGACATGCCTATGAGAAATAGGATTAATTTTTAATTGAAATTTTTCTAAAATGTTCAAACCTTCTGAACCGACAATAGATGCATTTGCTCCGCTATCTAATAATACAACTATATCTTGATTTAACAATGTAACTTTTATATATGGTCGATTGTCTAAAGGCTTTTCTATGAAAACTGGAGAAACAGCAATATTTTCATCAAAATTACCTCAAGGTGTACAAAATAAACTACCACTTGGCAAAGGATCTACATCAGCACCTTTTTGACATTTGTTTGAAATTTTATATGTGACCTGGTCTTGTACAGAATTTTGTTGGTCACTATCAAAATCCGTACTCACTAGTTTTTTGATTTTCTACAGTTTCTACAATCAGAAGATTTTACATCAGGTAAACCGCATTTATGACAAAATACTTTTCTTCTAGCTCTACAATCATGAAATGAGTGGTTAGCCAACCCACAATTCCAACAAATTATATCTTTGTTTGCTGAAGTTGCCCTATTTCCTGCCTCTTCATTCTGAGGGTGATTATTTGATGTATTTGCCACATTCGAGGTCACATTCCTATTCCTATTATGATAGGTATTGGAAGAATTATTTCTAGAACCATTGTTATTATATGTAGTGGAAGAATTATTTCTGAAATTGTTGTTATTAAAAGAAGTAGATGCAGCTTGTCTGTCTTGATAATAAGAATTGTTTCTACCACTATTTTGTTGAAAATTTTGCCTAGCTCTATTGTATTGAGGGGAAATTTGATTATTTCTATGTTGAAAAGAAGTTGAAGGTTTACTAGATTGATAGTCATTATTATAATTGCCACCATATGACCTATAATTGTTAGGTTGAAATGAACTATGGGCTTCAGACTCATTTCTAGGATTATTTCTATTATATTGTTGCTCAGAAACTTCAGAAACTTGCAAAGAAGGATTACTCTTATTTTTTATATAATTTGCTTCTTCTAGTTTACGGCAATATGTCGAAAAGGATGAAACTGTAATTATGTCAACTAATGCTAATTGGCTTATGTACTCAGGGAGGACATTCTGTCTCAAATACTTCACTTTTGTTACTTCCGCAGGGATGTGGGTTAACCTATTGAAAAGTGCTTCCATGTGCGCGATAAAAATGGCTACAGATTCTGTGCGTTTTTGTTTGCGCTTTTTAACTTGTTCCCAGATTTCCTCATCAGCTGTGGAATGTAGAAAATCTCTTTTTAGAAGAGCAACAAGTGAGGTCCAGTCTTGAACAGAAGTCTTTATACTCCTAAACCATACAAAAGCATCCCCATCAAATAGTTCGACAGCAGACTCAAATAAATGTTGTTCAGATACTTTTCTTGATTGTGCTAATTCGGATATTCTCTCTATAAATTCATAAACATTTTTAGGATCACCATTAAACCTAATTCCCCAGCTGGAAATTGGAACTGAAGATCTTTGACAATTAACTATAGGAGGTGCTATGTTAATAATTGGAGGGTTTACACTATTATTATTACTATTATTAGCTGCGTTATCTGTATTCTTAATATTTGCAGTAAGATCTGCCTCTAATGTCAAACATGTTGCAAAACCTTCTTCATAAAACTTGGTAATTTCCGCTTTTTTATTCTGTGGTATTAAACCTTCAATTGTAAGAAACTTTTCTATTCTGCAAACTCTATTAGTTACATGCACTATTCTTGACATTGTTCGTTGAAATAAATTGTCGTTTGGGTCTCCTATATCAGCAAAATCAATGATATTCGCAGCAATTTGAATGAAAGTATCATTTATTTCTCTTTGTTCCCTCTCACAATCAAAAGGATATGAATCTAACTGTACTTCACTGTCTGGTCTCACTTGTTCCTTTTCCAAGAGTTTTCTAAGCATTTTTCGTCTGTCTGCAACTGGACGACTAGTTTTGACTTTCCTTACTAAGAGTTCATACTCAAGTTCATAGTCTAATAAGTGATTAATTTGATATTTCTCAGGATTCATTTTGAATTTAAAATATTTTATTCACTGTAGAATGAAGTGTTTTGTTTTACCCTGTATTAATAAAAAAATATTACCCTGTGATATAATATTATTGCCCTGTATGTCTAATCGAAATGAACCAAGTGTCATTGGGAGGAAGCAGTATTATTTATTTGTGGTGTAGAAATATCTTCAATGAAATCAGTCCACAGCAGTATGAAAATTTACAAAGGTCAGTAGTTATTGTAAACTTGTCAAAAATGACTTTATCAAAATTTGTGTCTTGGACACTAAGTATCAATGCATCATAATGAATCAATCAATCGAAAATAGTGACTATGAAATGGTTTCACAATATATTCATAATCATAAAAAAAACTCAAATCATCTAACCAAATTAGGAGTTGAGATCGTCACCTCAAACTCACCAAATGAAAAAACAAAAATACCCTATTCATAAGGTCAAATGAATATTTCAAATATTTTCCGTTAGGGAAAAAGAAAAGTATATACCTAACACTAAATGTGTAAAGAAAATATTAATCAAAATGAATAACTTGACATTTTCTGATACTGTTTTTCATTGCTGCTTAAATTAACAAATCCTATAAGAAGATGACAGCAAGTCAAACTAGTTATCTATGCAAAAAATAATCAAAATATTCCACATCAGTGGAGAAACGAAAAATTGAATTCATAAAAGTTTAATAGACTTTTCAAGGTTGTGCATCAAACCATTCATCATATTGGAAAAAAAAATGACTATTGATGAAATATTATGGAAAATTATTGATTGATCTTGTGAATATGTTTAAGGAAAAATTCTCTCATTTCACTGAAATCTCTCATGTTTAGCATAATTTAGCAATATACCCCACGTTGGGCGCCAATTAGTGAAACGTTATTTTTTTTTTATTATTTCACTGCTAACGGCAGCTGTTCATCGGAGGCACAAGGGCGTGAGTCTATTGCTGAATTTGATATGGAATGTATCTTCCACTGATTCAAATTTCATCAAAAAAAAATATATATTTATATTTAGGTTGATATGTGGTATATTATAACTGATTAAAAGTCGAAATGGGCGCCACTGATTCTTTTAGACATTTGTTAACTTGGGAAAATCAGACACCTTGATGAGAGATATTCAGCTGAAATAAGAAAACTCCATTAAACACATACAATTTAATAATACTTAGATTCATCATTTGTACACTATAATGTAATCACTCATAAAGGAAATCTCAACATATTAGAATATTATAGTTAGTAATCATGTGATGTTAAATTCAACTATTCAGAGCTCAATTTGGAAAAGAAAATATCATCATATATATGTATGTGGGTATACTGCAGGTTACTTCTATTAGATATAGTTAGTCAGAAGATTCATGAACCTTTAGATGGAATTAAATCCTGCACCTATGGGTAGATTTAAAGTAGTTAAAGTAGTTTCCAAAAGGAGCGCAATACATCATCTTATTAAGATTATTTTAAGATTAAATTGAGGATTACACACAAAAGTTCTAATTAGGCATTATATGTCAAGATATTTGAGGATTATATGAAAATAAATGGGGTAAAATTCTATAAAAAAAAACCTGGTTATCCAATGATGATGTAAGGTTTGATGATGGGTCATAACAGGCTTGGGTTGGTGGTCAGCCCCAAGGAAAATGCAGCCATTCCCTAACAGCCACTCCAAGTTCTGGACCAAAGGGGCCCACTCGATGAAGCGGATGAAACAGCATACTGATGAGCATTAGCCCAGGACAAATCCATGTCGACAGCCAGTTGAGAAGATCTAAGAGTGTTCAGTAAACCCAGCAAAGAAACCCTCTGGTCATCAGAGGGTTTGCCTAGTAAAATTGGATGCATCATTAAAGTCAAGTCGTGCTGGTGGGCCATGTGGGATTCCTGTTCCTCCAAGTGTCGTCTCCTACCTCGTGGCCAAGATAACCACAAACCAAGTAGCGCCGGAATCTTCAGTTGGTCATTTCCAGAAAAATAAGGCAAGGATTCCACAGTCCTATGACATTCTTGTCCACCTTCATGAACGGAAATGAAAATGTCTCTCCTTCTTGACAAATTGACAATTTATCTCAACCTTGGAATTGACATGAAACACAGATTTGTTGGCATGGAAATCAACGAATCCATAGTTTTGAGCAGAAAATTACATGACAACAGTCACCTGCAGCCAGCAGCATCAGTCCGAAAAAGATACTGTGGTGAAATCTGTCAATTACTAGACATGATGACCTTGGGCTGTGGCTAGAGAATCAACATGTTAGGACCATTTGGGACTCACGATTTAAAGGTCAGAAAGAATTACGTATCTCGTAGGCGAAATTTGGAGAAGAAGAATTAAAGTCCTTTGACATTGAGGATACATAACCCTACTATTTTAACTAGTAAACATTGGATAACCACTTGTTGTAATAGTAATTTAAACGAAAATTATCTCTTCCATGAAGTCAAGACCCATTGAATATACAATATGTACATTTGAGAGGTAAGTGTAGAGTATCTACTTGGCCTTTGTTGTTAAATTTTCACACTGCTGCCTGGTCCAATTCCACTATCATTATTTCCTTTTCAGGTTTTTACTGGCTGAGAACCAACCAACGACGTTTTCCTAGGATATGGTTATAGAACAACATTGATGGTTTCTATCTACTTGGTAAGTTAATTTGAATTTATTGTTGTTAATGTGGTGCTCTGTTTATTTTTGTATTCATCACTATTTATTATCAATCAACTACCTTATTCTTTTCAGGACACCTATACATCTTAGGAATGGAACACAGACCGAGGCAATGTGTTTTATAAATCAATAGTTTACCAAACTCTGTTGTGAATGAAAAATAAAATGTACTGCTTGGAAATTCACTAAGTTAAATGAACTAAGTAGGAAATCAAGCTTACTGATGTAACGTTTGGTGAGTAAGGTAAATGAGTAATTGAAAACGTTACAACATGCTAGAATGCAAAGTTACAGTGAAAATATAGTCGAAGTCGAAGTTTCTTGTTCTACCTGTTGTGTGCGTTATACCCGTTTTGATGTTGTCTCATATGATTGATGCGAACTAATATGCTCTAGAGGTATCTATGTGAGATGATTGAATTCAGAGATACAGTGTGCAGACTGATGTTGTCGAAGTTACCTCACTTGCCTATTAATCTCGTTATATGTCCTCCAAAGTCTTTCTATATGGTCAGTGCGATCGTATCTGTTTCAACTGTAGGCATGTCAGATAATATAATTTGGAGCCACAGTGTAAACATAGGCGAAGTTTCATGTTCTCCCTGTTTTATGCGTCATTCCCGTTCTGATGTCGTCTCAAATGATCGTTTCGAACTGATATGCTCTAAAGCTATCCATGTGAGATGATGGTATACAGAGATATAGTGTGCGGACTGATGTTGTCGTATCTTTATTTGCCTATTGTTCTCGTTATAAGTCCTTCGAAGTCGTCTCATATGGTCAGTGCGATCGCATCTGCTATAACTGTAGGCATGTCAGATGCAAGAATGCAGAGTTACAGTGTAGACATAGTCGAAGTCGAAGTTTCTTGTTCTGCCTGTTGTGTGCGTTATAACCGATTTGATGTCGTCTTATATGATCGTTGCGACCTAACATGCTACAAAGGTATTCATGTGAGATGTTATAATACAGAGATTCAGTATGCAGACTGATGTCGAAGTATCTTCACTCGTCGATCGTTTTTTTTATATGTCCCTTGAAGTCGTCTTATTTGTTCAGTGCGATCGTATCTGCTATAGCTGTTGGCATGTCAGATGCTAGAATGCGGAGTAACAGTGTGAGCATAGTCGTATCGAAGTTTCTTGTTATGTCTGTTGTGTGCGTTATACCCGCTTCGATGTCGTCTTATATAGTAGTTGCGAACTCATATGCTCTAGAGGTATCAATGTGAGATGATAGAATACAGAGATACGGTATGCGGACTGATGTCGAAGGATCTTCACTTGCATATTGTTCTTGTTATTGTCCTTCAAAGTCGTCTCATATGGTCAGTGCGATCGCATCTGCTATAACTGTAGGCATGTCAGATGCAAGAATGCAGAGTTACAGTGTAGACATAGTCGAAGTCGAAGTTTCTTGTTCTGCCTGTTGTGTGCGTTATAACCGATTTGATGTCGTCTTATATGATCGTTGCGACCTAACATGCTACAAAGGTATTCATGTGAGATGTTATAATACAGAGATTCAGTATGCAGACTGATGTCGAAGTATCTTCACTCGTCGATCGTTTTTTTTATATGTCCCTTGAAGTCGTCTTATTTGTTCAGTGCGATCGTATCTGCTATAGCTGTTGGCATGTCAGATGCTAGAATGCGGAGTAACAGTGTGAGCATAGTCGTATCGAAGTTTCTTGTTATGTCTGTTGTGTGCGTTATACCCGCTTCGATGTCGTCTTATATAGTAGTTGCGAACTCATATGCTCTAGAGGTATCAATGTGAGATGATAGAATACAGAGATACGGTATGCGGACTGATGTCGAAGGATCTTCACTTGCATATTGTTCTTGTTATTGTCCTTCAAAGTCGTCTCATATGGTCAGTGCGATGGCATCTGCTATAACTGTAGGCATGTCAGATACTAGAATGCAGAGTTACAGTGTGGACATAGTCGAAGTCGAAGTTTCTCGTTCTGCCTGTTGTTGGCGTTATACCCGATTTAATGTCGTCTTATATGATCGTTGCGACCTACCATGCTACGAAGGTATTCATGTGAGATGTTACAATACAGATATATAGTGTGCAGACTGATGTCGAAGTATCTTCACTCGTCGATCGTTCTCGTTATATGTCCCTTGAAGTCGTCTTATTTGTTCATTGCGATCGTATCTGCTATAGCTGTTGGCATGTCAGATGCTAGAATGCGGAGTAACAGTGTGAGCTTAGTCGTGATCGAAGTTTCTTGTTCTCTGTTTTGTGCGTTATACTCGCTTCGATGTCGTTTTATATAGTAATTGCGAACTCATTTGCTCCAGAGGTATCCATGTGAGATGATAGAATACAGAGATACGGTATGCGGACTGATATTGTGGAAGTATTTTTACTTGCATATTGTTCTCGTTATATGTCCTCCGAAGTCGTCTTATATGGTCAGTGCTATCGTACCTGCTATTGCTGTAGTTTTCGACTGTAGGCAATGCAGATGCTAGAATTCAGAGCTACAGTGTAAACGAAATCGAAGTCTAAGTTTCTTGTTCTGCCTGTTGTGTGCGTTATACCCGCTTCGATGTCATCTCATATGATCGTTGCGATCTTATATGCTCTACAGGTATCTATTTGAGATGATAGAATACAGAGATACAGTGTGTGGCCGGATGTTGTCGAAGTATCTTCACTTTCCTATTGTTCTCGCTATAAGTCCTTCAAAGTCGTCTCATATGGTCATTGCGATCGTATCTGCTATAACTGTGGGCATTTCAGATGATGAAATGCAAAGTTACAGTGTGAACATTGTCGAAGTCAGAGTTTCATGTTCTGCCTGTTGTGTGCGTTATCTTAACTTCGATGTCGTCTCAAAGATTAACTGATATCTTCAAAGGTATCCATGTGAGATGATGAGATACAGAGATTCAGTGTGCAGACTGATGTTGTCGAAGTATCCTCACTTGCCTAATGTTCTCGTAATATGTCCTTCGAAGTCGTCTCATATGGTCAGTGCGATCGTATCTGCTATATCTGTAGGCATGTCAGATGCTAGGATGCAGAGATACAGTGTGAACATAGTCGGAGTCGAAGTTTCTTGTTCTGCCCATTGTGTGCGTTATACCCGCTTGGATGTCGTCTTATATGATCGATGCGAACTGACATGCTCTAGAGGTATCTCTGTGAGATCATGAAATACAGAGATACAGTGTGCAGAGTAGTATCCTCACTTGCCTATCAATCTCGTTATTTGTCCTTCAAAGTCTTTCCATATGGTCAGTGCGGTCGAATCTGATTCAACTGTAGGCATGTCAGATAATAGAATTTAGAGCCACAGTGTAAACATAGTCGAAGTTTATTGTTCTCCCTGTGTCATGCGTCATTCCCGTTTTGATGTCGTCTCAAATGATCGTTGCGAACTGATATGTTCCAAAGGTATCCATGTGAGATGATTGAATACAGAAATACAGTGTGCGGACTGATGTTGTCGAAGTATCTTTATTTGACTATTGTTCTCGTCCTTGTGTGCCTTATACCCGCTTCGATGTCGTTTCATATAGTTATTGCGAACTCATATGCTCCAGAGGTATCCATGTGAGATGATAGAATACAGAGATACGGTATGCGGACTGATGTTGTGGAAGTATTTTCACTTGCATATTGTTCTCGTTATATGTCCTCCGAAGTCGTCTTATAAGGTCAGTGCTATCGTACCTGCTATTGCTGTAGTTTTCGACTATAGGCAATGCAGATGCTAGAATTCAGAGCCACAGTGTAAACAAAATCGAAGTCGAAGTTTCTCGTTCTGCCTGTTGTGTGCGTTATACCCGCTTCGATGTCGTGTCATATGATCGTTGCGAACTTATAAGCTCCACAGGTATCTATGTAAGATGATAGAATAAAGAGATACAGTGTGTGGCCTGATGTTGTCGAAGTATCTTCACTTGCGTATTGTTCTCGCTATAAGTCCTTCAAAGTCGTCTCATATGGTCATTGCGATCGTATCTGCTATATCTGTGGGCATTTCAGATGTTAGAATGCAAAGTTACAGTGTGAACATAGTCGAAGTCAAAGTTTCATGTTCTGCCTGTTGTGTGCGTTATCTCCGCTTCAATGTCGTCTCATAGATTAACTGATATCTTCAAAGGTATCCATGTAAGATGATGAAATACAGAGATTGAGTTTACAGGGCTATAAGTTGGACTCTGTTTCTAGTATCCATTGGAAAACATATATATGATATTTTCTCGAATATCATACAGGGTGATATTGAGATATTCCTTCTGTACATTTTGTGTGAGGAGTTGAAAAAAAATCCATTTCTTTTACATAATACAACCTCAGTATACTCACAGTACTTACAGTTGGAATCATACAGGGTGATTCTGCATTGCGGTTCAACTTGTTTGGTGTCTTGAATTGGATTTCGATTTTTTTTCCTGCTGGGAAAGGGAGGGAATTGCTGTTTCACTTTACATTATTTCAAAAAAAAGTCTGCACACTGATGTTGTCGAAGTATCCTCACTTGCCTAATGTTCTCGTAATATGTCCTTCGAATTCGTCTCATATGGTCAGTGCGATCGTATGTGCTATATCAGTAGGCATGTCAAATGCTAGGATGCGGAGTTACAGTGTAAACATAGTCGGAGTCGAAGTTTCTTGTTCTGCCTATTGTGTGCGTTATACCCGCTTGGATGTCGTCTTATATGATCGTTGCGAACAAATATGCTCCAGAGGTTTCTATGTGAGATGATAGAATACAGAGATACAGTGTGCAGACTAATGTCGCAGGATCTTTACTTGCCTATTGTTCTCGTTGAATGTCCTTCGTAGTCGTCTTATATGGTCGAAGCGATCGTATCTGCTATAACTGTGACCATATGATCGTTGGGAACTATCATGGCCCAAAGGTATACATGTGAGAGGATAGGATACAGAGATACAGTGTGAAGACTGATGTTGTCGAAGAATCTTCACTTGCCAATTGTTCTCGTTATAAGTCCTTCAAAGTCGTTTCATATGGTCAGTGCGATCGAATCTGCTATTGCTGTAAGCATGTCAGATACTAGAATGCAAAGGTACAGTACAGTACAGGAATAATACCCATTGAAACCCAAAAGTCAACACCGAGAATAATCGTATGGGCAAATTCAGGGATGATCAATACCTCAAGGGTCCGTACTTCTCCTTCTAAGTTGAAGGGTATGCATGCGACTCCGATTACCCTACAGGATTCATCGTTAGCTACCGTACACGATCCAATATTAGATGTACTAAGTTCGCTCCCTAGATTCCGCAACACTGTCCAGTCAAGTCCTCCAATGACAGTCCTATTACAACCGCTTTTCAGCAACGCTTCAGATTTCAGTCCCAGTACGTCTATCTCCAGATACAGTCGGTTGTCACTGTCGCAATAAGACATGATGAAGGACAGAACCAGTTGTGAGTTGTCAGAAAATGTGGTCGCTGAAGGCGGCAATCTAGAGCACACTGTGCGACCAGTTAGTGGCTCCCCTGACCGTTTCCCGAACAACTCACACAGGTCCTGGCCGTCACACGTTGAGCTCCACAACGAAAACAGTGCCTACGACGTGCTTGAGTGCAAACCGAGCGCAAGTGTCCAGGTTGGCCACAATTACAGCAACGAGCCGCTCCCGGAGACCCCCGTACAGGAACCGACCTAAGGACCGCAGGAACCGTACCCCCATCGTCGTTCTCGACTGACTCGTACGCTGATACTCGAGGCCAGGTTCTACGGAATGTCTGGGTAACACCATCGGAGCTCTATACTCCTGAGCACTCAAACTTGCCTCCTCAATTTCGCGACCGACACTAATCAATGAACTCAAAGTTGTAATGCCTTTGCCAGCCATAGCCATCTGTAAATGGGGTAACATTTTTCCGCGAATAAAGTTCACGCGAGATCTTACTAGACAATTTCGCAAAAATATTTTTCATATACGCGACATAAATGGTTGCTGATTTTGTAGCGCCCTGTGTTCTACGTTTGAGGGTATCCCAAATTCGTTCTTCATAATTCCTTGGCAAGAAGCTTACCCGAACTGACTCCAGAAAATCGTCATAATCCCTTATCTAATGCCTAGCAAATCGAAACCATACAGCGGCATCACCCTCTAATAATTCCGACAAACATTTGCTTCTTCGAAACATTTCTTGAGATTCGCATCTCATCTTATTTTTCAATAAAATCGGTAACGCTAGAATTTCCATTGAATCTCAACCGCCAGCGACTGACATCTACGAATTTAGAAACTGCAAAGTTGTACGGGTCTACAACATTTGGATGATTCGTATTAGATTGACTTGAGCAAAAATTTGGATAATTCAAATTCAACTGACTTGGGCAAAAGTTGGGGTTGCAGTGCTGATTATACTGTGGGGGTTGTACTGGAACTGAAGGGTTAAATCCTAGCGCGATATAAGCAAAAGATAGTTGATGTGTCGTAGAATTAAACGTGGCACACTGAGTGTTGAAAGAATTAGCATCTCGACCAAATCCGGAAGTCTGAGGAAAATTACCTGAGTCTGGCAACGTTGGCTGTGATTTATCCATCGATAAATTCGAATTCTTATACTGACCAAGGTTAAAATTTTTCAATTTTTCCGCCAAATGGTCGGAAACGATAGTGACATTCTTTGATTTAGGTTCGACATTAGGCTTAGTTTTGTTGGTTAAGTTTGTTTTCGAAGCGAGTTGTTGGAGGAACTCGATCAAGTCCTCGTTATCATTCGTTTTTTCCGCGTTGTTTGTTGGGACCGGTTTCGGATCGCCACGTGAAGATGATGAATTCGGTAATAAACAATTTGGTTCGTCAATCAGTGATACATTGTCCCACTGGACCGGTTGCTCTAAAATTTCAGACTTATTTGCATTGCTCGCCTTAACCTCAAAACTAGTGGCATAAGCTTCTTCTAATGCGCGATGTGCCTCCTCAACTATTGATAACAATTCATTTTTCTCGTCCTCAATCTCGTCAGACTCTGAAGTGATTCTTGACAGCCGATTATTAATGTGGGGAAGTCGAGTTCCGATACGTCTATATTTATTTTCTAAATTATCGATGTTAATATCTTTGATATTTCCCATTAACTCCTCTAATTTATAACTACAAACTGTGATCTCGTTATTCGAGTCACATCGGGTCACAGGGCTTACATAACCATCACGTTCACGAATCAAAGCCTGTCTCAACAATAAACGTTTTTTTTGAACAGTACCGTTTCCCAAGCCTGCACCACGAATTAATAATTCGTAGGTCAGTTCGTCTCCTGATAATCTGCTGACGTCCATTTTGAATTAATCTTCAACTTAAAATCGCAAAATCAAGTCCAAGAATAACAAGCACCAAGTCTCCCAGAAGAATCACCCTGTATTCAATCCTAGTTGAAATTAACCAAGTCAGCAATCCTCTATTCGATTTTTTTTTGAAATAATGTAAAGTGAAACAGCAATTCCTTCCCTTTCCCAGCAGGAAAAAAAATCGAAATCCAATACAAGACACCCAACAAGTTGAACCGCAATGCAGAATCACCCTGTATGATTCCAACTGTAAGTACTGTGAGTATACTGAGGTTGTATTATGTAAAAAAATGTATTTTTTTTCAACTCCTCACACAAAATGTACAAAAGGAATATCTCAATATCACCCTGTATGATATTCGAGAAAATAACATATATATGTTTTCCAATGAATACTAGAAACAGAGTCCAACTTATAGCCCTGTAAACTCAATGGGGCAAAACAAAAAAAAATGGTCCACAAGGTTTCACCACCCTGTATACCGAAAATATTAACTTGATTTTGAGCGAGAGATTTTTTTGCAGAAATGAATGAGATACTTTCTCAATCAAACTAATGATTTACACCTTTCTAATAAGTGCCAAATCTGATAATAGAAAAAAAATGAGCTACCCTGTACTGTCTTTCCAGAATTCCCAATAAAGAATATTTGAATATTAATGTTCAACAGTGGGGAAATATAGATTTCAATTTTATAACCAAGTTACTCGAAGATAATCAGATGTACTACTACCAACATATTGACCACTCCACCTTATTCACCCTGTAACCAACTGAAGTAAGTTAATTTGATTTGGGCGCCATTTATTACTAAATTTTGAAGGGTGAGAAGTGGCTGAGGGATTCCTTCAAAGGGGGATGGTTGTTATCCCTTGAACCCTGCTGGGGAGGTTAAATATAATGAGATTTGTAATAAAATTCAGTGTTTAGAGTGCCCCATTCATTCCGAAGGAATGAAACACTGACTAGCTCAGTGGGCGGTGGGGTGAGTAAGGTTGGTGTGAATGAAAGTGGCAGAGTGTTCAATGTATACTAAATTTTATAAAACACAACACAGGTGCTGATCTGGTGTTGCAGTTATGAATTTGGCCCCTTGCTATACTTTACAAGCAGTTGGGTTTCCCCCCCTACTGATAGGAAATATTATATAACATAGTACTGTTGACTATACCTTGGTGATCACATCAGTTCACATAGAACTAGACTGACGACATAATTCTAATGGTTCTTGCAATATCCAGGTAGTAGTGCCCCAAAATAAACTATAAGACGCTTACCAGAGAGCAGGATCTTAGTTTAATGTGTTACATTCCCACTTATACTACCATCTTCTGCACAGTACAGTACGGGATGCCTCAAAGCAGTAAGATGCTGTAAATTCTATTGTGACTACTGCAAGCAAGCAGTCAGCAGCTATTTAGTTGGACTCCTTGTTCGACAACCAAGAAATCAATCAAACAGGGGACAAAATTTGTAACTTCAATTTGATAGCCTCAGACTAGATCATGGAGGTTAACCAAAAAAACTCCAAATATACCAGAAATCCAAGTACTCCGAAAACTCCGACTAGACCAATAAGTCCGAGTACATCAATAAGAAGTGCATTCACATCAAGAAGCCCTCAAAAGAGAAAACACCTGTAAACCTATTTTCATCTTGAGTGTTAATAGTCATTATAGTAAAGGAGCGTTACCAGTTTCCCCGCAATTTTCAAAAAGCCTTTTTTTCCCCAGATTCTACGGAAATTCCGCGATGCGCAGTGGAAAGCCCCATAAGAGCCCATGTAAAGCAGACCAGATATTTCCCTAGATCTACGGACTTTTTCAGCGAATTTTAAGGTTCATTCTGCAATTTTTTACTCTTTCAAGGTCATCCGGCTCCAACGCTAGCCCGAAACTGCTGATAAGAATAGCAATAACACAACAACAATAACAAGATGGAATATACAGGAAGGATCGGTGAATGAAAATATACAGGGTGTATCATGAATGATATATCACATTCATAGTAGATTACAGCCAACGTATGACAGATAGCACATGATAGATGACATTTGACCTCCCGGTGCTGAAACTAAACGCTCAATGAATTGAAAAAAGCTGTCACCGCTGGGGAATTGAACCCGGGACCTTTGCATTACAAGGCAGCGTATATACGCACTGTGATATTCTGACCTCCGTAATATTTCAATCATTTCAATGCTATTCAAACGGGATATCCATCGCTGGCGCGTGCTCATCTTTGCAACGGATCTATCGAGGCGAGAAAAGCGAGAGATGCGTCCCAGAGATAAGAAACTTCGAGTCGAAAATAATATCCATCGCTGGCGCGCACTTATCTTTGCAACGGATCTGTAGAGGTAAAGCAAAGCGAGAGATGCGTTCTAGAGATAAGACGGTATTATATCGAAATAAATTTATGGTGAAATATTTCTATGTTAGTTTTATCGACAATATACACACAACACCAAATTAAGCTTCCGCTGATAAGGGTCGTGTTGTAAAATTGTTTTAAAATTGTTCTAAAATCGTTCTATCCGTCATTCGGTTGCCCCCTTACGAGCAACCCTCAAAAGTCTTCGAAAGTCTTGTGCGAGCAAGGAATGACGAGGGCCTTACCCCACGACCGGCAAGCGAATGCGAATTAGAATAAAGACACTCTGTCCGCACGGCTACCTGGCCCTCTAATCGTGTGCAGCGATAACCGTCACATTGTTGCCAGACGTTGGAAATTATTATTTATGAAGTCGATAACGTGTTGTCAGATGTTCGAGAAATATCTGATGCCAGGTAAAACATGACATATGACGTATGACAGATGGTGTTTGCAATATGATGTATGGAGGGGAGTGGAAGAATACGAAAACAATTATATATTATAATGAGCTATTTTATTTAAGTAATCCTTTCGTACAAAAATGACATGCCTCTTGAGGAGATGGTGGTCTATCCCAGTGTGTGGTCCAATCGGGACGATTATAATGAACAAAGCATGGCAGTTTGATTTATAGGTTAAAGTTGCTGCGATATTCTTGAGGAAGTTTGTGCCACACCCCTGATAGCCCATAAGGATCTGCATATTCAATGAGACATTCTACTGGAATATACTGCAATTCTTGTTCAGTGAATTTCGCCAGAGTCAAAGCGGCAGATTTTATAAACTCCAATAGCACAGCTATTTCAGACTTCATGATTTCTCGAGCAGAGCAAAAATATTTCAGATGCTACTTACTAGTTTGACGTCAAGTTGTAGACTGATGGAATGAAAAAAAAAATCGAGTCACATTATTCACAACATTTTATTCAAATCAGATGAAACCTCTTTCCTACAATAATAAAAATATTCTCTGAGAGCATTACTAGACATACAATCAGAAACATCACAAAATCCAGATATAAGCTCTTCTGCACCCAACTCAGTCAGGTTATTTCTAATCCAATCAGCTTCAATATTCAAAATGATCTGATAATACATGGAAAAGTCCAATTTGTTTATTAGCGCAACTCGATGTGAAACAACACACGTTTCAGCCCTTTAAATGTCTGCAACATCCTCTTCCACCAATTCGAATGTAATGTAGTATTTGGTGAGTGACAACATTTTGACACCATCGCAAACGAATTTGATTATGGTGATATAGTCTCCGCAGGTGGTAAAGGCAGGATCAGATTCATCGATGAAACAGGGCAGAGGTGCTTCAAAAAAGTCTTGTTGTACCTTATACAGCGAATCGATAGTAAATGAGCTATGAGAGAATCAGACCAATTTTCAAAATTCTAAGTCCTTTTTCCCCAGATTTTACGGAAATTCCGCGATGTGCATTGGAAAGCCCCATAAGAGCCAATGTGAAGCAGACCAGATTTTTCCCTAGGTCTACGGACTTTTTCAGCAAATTTTAAGCTCAAAAATAGCAAAAACGGTCCCCGTCAAGGTCATCTGACCCCGACGAGCGAGCTCTACTGATAAGAAGTGCAATAACACATTGGTACCAATAACGAGATATATATACAGGACGTTTAAGTTGAATAAAAATCTAAAAATATATACAGGGTGTCCCACAGTTAGACTACCACACTTTAGGTGGGCACATCGAACATATTAGACAAGTAACGTATAACGTATGGCAGATGACGTTTGACAAATGGCCGATGACAGATATCGAAGATCGATGACGCGTGATCAGGCTATCTGCAAGCCGGCTACCTCCCAAGTCATCAATTCAATAACAAGATGAATGAACTAGGTGTTCAAGTAGAATAAAAATTGGAAAATATATTCAAGATGTCTCACACTTTATGTGAAGCTTAGCAATCATAGTAACGTATGACGTATGCAGATGACGTTTGACAGATGGCCGTTGACAGATTACAGAGATGACACGTGACCATCAGGCGACCTGCAAGCTGTCAGTTCAGTAACAAAAAAATGAATGGTTATATACAGGATGTTTCAGTTGAAAAGTAATTTAATAAAATATACAGGGTGGCCCATGGTTAGAGACCACCCTACTTTTGTGTTAAACATCGATTGAACGTATGACAGAGGACTGTTGACAGATAACAAAGATCGATGACACGTGACCAGGCGATCTGCAAGCCGGCTGCTCGCTAGCTGATGATTTCGTTCAATATACAGGGTGTATGAGTTATAGATATAGGGTGACTCGCGGGTAGACCACCCCACTTTTTGTCTAGCTCAGAGACTGCTATAACACCTAAAGTACGACAGCGGATGACAGCTAACAATCGATGACTTATGACATTTGATAGGCGGTCGCTACGTGTTCCGTTGATAATACTCCCCGATGCTTGCCGGAAGCAAAACCAATCAGGCACCTGGCGGGTAGACTACCCCGCGTATAGGTTAAGGGTGCTAGGAGGTTATGAACGCTAGAGGTTAGCCATGTTTAGGTATGATACTTTGTTAAATAAGTCTATTTTTATTTTCAATTACTGAATACAGTTATTTCAATATCTCATAATTAGTCATATTGAATCACCCTATACAATCAGCTGACCTGGATGTCAGTCAACAGCGTTATCGTGTTTTGCTCATGATATGTTTGCAATCATCAATTATTTTTTCAGTAATACCTTCATTGAATAATAATGCTGACATTTCGATAATTTATAGACATGTGGGGATATTTTTTCGAAATATCGTTGATTAATCATCTCCACCGGCGACACAAAGCCTGAATTGCTTATGTCAGAAGGAAAACTACCCCACTTTCCTCCCCGAAGAGTATTGCTATTGGCTTATTCTGATAAGATTTTCAGGGGTGCCCTTGCTATCCCATTTCCTTCGGAATTTTCATAACATTACCTAAAAGTACATCTATTTTGAGCGGATTTTCTGAAGATTAGAATAGGTCAGTCAGTAGAAGTCATTCATAATGCATAAAGATCTATAGGATAAGTTTCACATAGAAAGTTCATTGCTACATATTGATTCAATGTTTTTCTCACACAACTACAACAATAATGATATTCTCTTATACTTATCTGAATCGAAAAATGAACAGAGACAAAAAAATATTCGCTATGGACTTTATACCTCAGCACTTGTTTCAGGCTTTGAATTTATATTTTTGAGCGGATTTGTGGCTTAGAAGTGGGTGACATCAAAGATGAAACGACATATTAGTCAAACGAGGTGAAGTCTAACCCTCAATTTCAGTCCCCATATCCATATTCAATAAAGCTGCAGGAAGATCTAAGATACACCTCATATTATTCGAGCTCATTCCTGATAATATTTATCGCCCGATGTCGCAGAAACACCTTGTAGGTACTCAGATACTGTTACCATTAGCAGTATTATAATGACATATATATTTTATACTGGGTGTCCCGAAATAATGTACGATACTTCACCACCATAATATTCAGAACTTTCATCCACCTATTCATAAAACTTGAAGGTGGAACTAGGGTTAGATGGTGTAATAATGAAACGAAGAATACAGGGACATATTCTAGATATAAAAATTTTGAGTGTGAGTTTTTCTGACCATATTATTGGTCATCACTGAGTGATGAGAGTGTCTTAAAATTTCAAAGAAATAGTTCAACTATACGAGATACGATCACATAGATTTTCAATGAATCATGCGCGCATAAATATACAGAATGATGAAAAAAATGGTACACTAAATGAATTTCTTGTAGTATGATGACAATACCTCTCAAAACCAAAAACTGCGAAAAAATCATATATTTCAGGCTACATATTGAGAAAAAATCAACATACATTTTGGAAAATAAAACACTCGGGATAGTTCATAGACCATTCGCAATTGCTTTGGGGAAATAACCCTACACCATAATATTTAGTACTCAAATAAAACGCTCTATGAGAAAAATTGAATGTATAGAACCGCCAACGTTTGAGAGGAACATCCTATATGTTATCCAATTTCCATAGGAAGCTGTTGCTTTTCTATACAGGGTGTCCGCTACAAAATGTGCCTTGATGAAGTAGGGATACACAAAATTGCTCTCGCGATGTTCTTATCTGATATCTCAATGACTTCATAGCGCAATCTTCAGTGTTTTGGAGCAAGCAATGATGGGTTCAAGGAAAAATCAGATGGCTACATGCTAAGCTATAGTCATAGAGAATGAATGATGTATGACTCGCGTGGAATGCTAATATTCTATACTTGGTCGATTTGCAGCGATTTGCGACATTCATTATGCTTCATTCTCGTTTGGAATATTTATTAGATGCTGGAAGTTAGAATTTCTTTATATAAAATAATATTCAGTTCATATTCCTCACTTTCAATAAAAACCTAAATTTGAATCCCTACCCTAACGACACCCCTGGATATCTGATTGGAAAAATGTTATGGTCACTCCTTACCAATTTTTCCGATTTCAACCGATAATAAAACTAATTATTCTGCTATGTATCTCGGAAACGAAACATGGTCATGGTGACACCTTATTCGCGAAACACCTTTTATAGTGTAGATGGAATAAGGTGTATAGCCTTTAAGAAATTTTGAATATCTTTACATTTTTCGCTACAGATAGAATTATTCAATCGTTATCATCATTCGAATGTGTGAAACCGGAAAGCGCGTTATCTATTGACCGAAAATAGATTTTGCCGTGTACAGATAATGTCGTAATACTGAGTGAGGCCTAAATCCATTCACTGATATTCGAGAAAAAATATGACTATGACAACCCCCCCCAGAATTGAAAAATCAAAATATACCGTTTCAATGAAAATTATTGAAATAATCGAAACAAGAGACAGAAATTGCTAACACGGAAAGAAATGCGCGAGCAGGAAACTTTTCAGATGACGTCATGAGAAAATTATAATATTCGAAGTTATGAATAAAAAGCAGAGAAATAAGAGATCTACGCAATCATTATGCTATGTTATCACACACGAAAAAAAATACACTCAATGTCATACGCGAATAGATTATTTTGACATAAGTTGGAAAACAATAAGTGAAGACCCTATGGATATGCAAAAACTGGGAAACAGCCAAAACTAGAGATCTATGCTATCATCAAGCTAGTATAAAAAAACTCAGAATAGGAAAGTTATTCTAGAACATCAGATAGGTGAAAAGTTATCATATAGGCAATTACATATAACGTTAGATAAATGACAAGTGATAGTCACATCGATGCTTGTTGAGAGAAACATCCAGGCCATCAAGAATAGATTCGAAAAAATGGTGCTTGACAGATGCTATGATATATATATATATATATATATATATATATTATACTTTTTCTACTATATATATCCAGGCTTGCAATACTTGCAGTGTCTCTAGATATCCCACAGCATGTGAGGTGCACAATATTGAATTTCACTGTATAAATTGTTGAGATAAGTTTTCTGATACGGTAATATCACGATAGAGAAGACAGGAAATGAGCAAAGTAGAACACAATTATCTGAGAACACAAAAACCAAGTTGACAGGAAATGTGAAAAATAAATAACTACAATCTGTAGCCATAAAAACCAGATATCCAGGAAATGGAAAAATTGAGATTGCTGTTATCTGCAGCCACATGCCGGCATTCGTTGGAGACACAAAAAATTGAGATTGCTGTTATCTGCAGCCACATGCCGACATTCGTTGGAAATGCAAAAAATTTAATAGCCCGAGAGTATAAAATGTGCTAGCCGTATCTAGACGAATCATTCGATACCAACGCATCAAGTGTTCGAGTATCTTGAACAGTGTTCAGCACCAATAATTGACAATTTAGTGTTTGTGCCTTCCATCTTGAAGAAAAGTAAGTTTTTATATTTCTTTAGCGCTTTTCTATTCGTTCTGGTCGCTTTAATGTTCCAATCTGCCATTCCTCTCGAAAAAATTGGTCAGGTAGCCGTGCGGACAGAGTGTCAATATTGATAATCAGCATTCGCTTACCGGTCGTGGGTTCGATTCCCAGCGACTACAGAAATTTTTCTGATGGCCCAAGAAAGTGTTTTGGGATCACACATTAAAAGGTATAAGGGCCTCGTCATTCCTTGCTCGCACAAGTCTCTTGAAGACTTCTGAGGGTTGCTCGTTAGGGGAAGTAACCGAATAATAGATAGAACAATTTTAGATCAATTTTAGAGAACATTATTTATTGTTTTTTCGGAACATAGCATTCATTAGGCCATCGTGATAATTATTTCAAAAAGTTTATGCAACACCCTGTATCTCTGAAACGAATCAAATATCAGTGTTCCATTCCGAAAAAATATAGTGAGGAATCACGATATATAGAAACATCTTGTATAGTTTTTTCCTCAAAGTGTTGCCCTCAAATACCTTACGTTGTGTTTGAGACACCTTATATATTATTTCATATGGACATCATATTAGCTTCCGCATCATATTATTGATTTTATTATTATTTTTACCGAGTGTAACCTGTAGAATATTTCGAAATCAGAACAAACAGAATAAAAGCGATAATATGAGTTGTGGGTATGAACTAGTAATGAGTAGGTATAATCTCAACATACATGAGTGGTCTTAACGTTCCCATCCAACTTCTTATTTATGTTATTCAAACAAAAACAGCTGTTCGGACTCTTATCACGCTGGAAATGAGCCATGCAGATATCATTAACCATAATCTACAACAGGCTAATGCTATTCGATATTGCATTCAGATGTTTTTGCATAGATAAATTTATTATGTTATTGGTATACCGGGCGGCTCAAAACTATAAATGCCTTTAAATTAGCGTGGTTTCGTTATTCAAATGTTTTTCAGCATAGATAATCTACTTTTAAGTTTATGTTGATGGTATACAGTGTGGTTCAAAAACTAGAAAGGCTTTTACACTGTTTTTCGTTTTTCTCTAGAGATTAGCCCTATGTATGATACCGCGAAAAGTGAATGGAAATGGAATCACGTGATTAGATCAAGCTATATTACAAAAATAAATAATGTGAAATTTTAGTCAATCTACACAATGGAAAAAAATGTATTCTTTCATGGATCAAAAGCTGTAAAGGAAATCGGGCAATTACATGTGGAAGATGATGACGTCATGACAGATGTATTGATCGATCAGTGGTATCAAGATCAGAACATATTCTGTTATATATTATATGAGGACGGGTTTCCGACATTTTTTGCCCTGATGTCTAGCATGAACTTTGACCCTTTGGGAAAACATAATAGACCGAAAACTCTAAATTTTATCTATACTATGATGGAGTATCGGAGAAGAGGATTTGCATCTAAACTAATACTACAAATCAAGATCAATTTTCAGCCTTTTGCTTTTGTCTTCAGACATTGGATCTGAGAAATTATTTGAAAAATGTTTGTGTATTAATTATGGTGATATGAATGGTTCTGTGATGTATAGGTATCCATAATGCATATAAAAAAGTTTATTATTTTATTCAAAATTGCAACTAATTCACTATGAGTCGTTATACAGGGTGTTTTTTTAAAATCATGCATATAGTCACATGTTCAATCAACAAATACCTACATAAAGTAAGTGGAGTTGACTAGCCATTGCGTGTTAGTCTCAAATGCTAACAAACACAATAAAAGACGGATACATTTCAATAATTTATTTTAGATATTATATCAGCATTTTCAAGTTCGATGAGAATAAGGTTGATTTCTTCATTGTTTTGTGAGTCATTATATTTCATTAAATATCTCAGTCTATCTACCAAGACATTCGGATCTGTCCATCCATCTAAAATATTGAACTCGTCATTCCCACAACTGGCTCCACCCAGCAAACATGATTTTTGCGGCCCTCTAAAGGTACAATGAAACTTGCCGGCGAGCGGTAACAGCGGTCCTCTATTGTACAACTAAATTGGGCCGGCTAGCCCGTGTCCCGGCGGCCGACAGCCGACCGCCTCTCTAGAGCCATCAGTATGCCGCTTATTACATTGCAGGGCTTCTGGTGGGCAGAAGCAAGTACTCAAATGTACTGCATTCATGGCATATCTTAGGCCCGATTGAGACTTTTCAGAGACTGCCATTAATTGGCCGCTTGAGTATTTTTATTCCCCCGATAGAGGAGTTTTTCAGGGCCGTTGGTTAACGATGTTGAATGAATTCAATATTCTTGGTATTCTGTTTTTTGATGTTCCATTTTTCAACTAGGTTTGTCAAAAAATATACAGGGTAATGCATATATCTCAGTGAAAATAGGTTTTTTGATAGGTATCCCAGTTTATATCACCACTTATTGGAAAGCAACGTACCCTATTTTCACTCAGATTTGCATCACTCTCTTTATTTTCAAACTGGTTGAAAGAGTGGAACTTCAATAAACAGAATTGAGGTCTCCGAGTTTTTTGTGAATGCTCTGGGTATAACAGAAATGTGGAATTCACTCCTTACCTGAAGTTGTTGAATAATTACATAAAATCTCTGAGATGGCATCCTGATATCACAGTTATTTCCAGTAACTAGCAGTATAAATACCCCATACAAAAACAAGAACCGAAAATATCCATGTGTGTATAATATATTATTGGCATGATCACAACCAATACATATCATAACAAACTATGGAAACATCAAACATCTTAATTTTAGTTCTACGTATCACTCTGTATAATCATTATGAAAAGGTACCTACAATTTCCAATAATATACAGGGTGTTCCTAAACATCATGTACATCCGAAAGGGGGTAATTCCTCAGCTCATTTTAAGACTAAAAGTTCATATAAACATTGGTCCGCAAACGCTTTGTTACCGATCTACGGGGTGTTGAAATTTCAAGATTTTTTTTGTTTTTTCTTTATAGATCCTGCAGTTTTTGAGATATGTGGCTCAAATTTGAAACATAGATTATGTTATAGGGCTTACATCGATGGACATCTCAAATGTTTGTGAGAATCTATAAAAAAATTGAAATTTCAACACCCCGTAGATCGGTAACGAAGCGTTTTCGGACCTGAGTTTATATGAACTTTTAGTCTTAAAATGGTCTGAGGAATTACCTCCTTTCGGATGTACATGATGTTTAGGAACACCCTGTATATTTGTGTTTCATCATGCATGATAGATATTTGTTTTTCCACTTGTTTCAAAAAGTTGCTAACTCTAGGTCAAAAATTACATCATTTATGTACCTAACAAATAACTTGAAAGTTATGTAGGTAATCAGTTATTATATTGATAAGTTATTGTCAACAATAGAGTTCAATCCACAAGAAAACAATTCCCAGATATGGAGAACCTTACTCTTCATCATATTGATATGAGTGTTGCCTGGAAGTGAGATATCATTTATATCATGAAGAAATTTATATCATAGTCTGGATCATTGTGTGATTTCTTCATTAATATCTGTGATTGATGGGCTTCTGGTTGTTGATTTTGTAGCTGAAAGATTGAATGATTTCATTCTCTACTAATCCAAAACATGCAACATTATACATACCTACAGTAATTCTTGAAATATAACTGTTTCTTCAAGTAGGTACTCTTCGATTTTCGTTTCGAAAATAGATTTATCTTCAAAGTCCTCATATATTATTATATTCTTGTGTATCCGCTGAACATGTCCAAACTATCATTGCATCTGTTTGTCCAATGGTGTTTGTAAAATTATTGTCTAAAATTGGAGAATTTTAGCTGTGCAAGTTTGTATATATGTTTGTTCCTCACTCACTCTGTATTTATTTCAATGCCCTTCCATTTTGTATAAAAATCCACTAGAAAACCAAACACGAACTGAACACAGTACTAAAATCTCTGTTTAGAGTGTTGAAACAACATAAACAAAGAAATTAATATACGCCATACTGAATCATTGTTACCACTGCAAAATGATCAAAATGAAAACTCACGCGAGCGAGGGATGCCAACGTTGAGTGAGTGATGATGGCACACTCCGTTGAAATTTTGATGGCCCTTGGACTTGTATACATACAGCGGAAGACTAGCGGCTGGGAAACAGAGGCCCATCATAACTATGTGTACATTCTGCCTTCGTCATATAATCCTTCGAAATTATATGGAGGGCCTTTCGAGGCATGCCGACATCGACATTTGCCCGCCGTTCTCGCCATGGGCCCGGCTTTCTACCGCCTGTCGATGTTTGCTGGGCAGGTTCCACTCTCGACTTTAAGCGTTTACACTGGGTCTTATTTTTGAAGAGTGGTTTGATAACTTTATTGAATTTCTTCTTATCTGCTTGTCCTCGTAATCGGCCTAATCGATCTCTATGAATAGCGCTGATTTCCAGTATCTGTTTATACATCTGGTGATCCAAAGGCGTGTAATTTTGAGGGTTCTTGGAAGATAATAATTCCAAAAGACCTAGAGTACTTTTAGAATCGACATTATCTACGACTATGTGTTGGCCCTCAAAGCGTAGATTCTTATATCCAAGTGTCTATCTGCCGTCAACATATTTCGGTCCATAAGCATTATCATAATCTGCACAGTAATATTCATCTAATGCTTGCTCTGATGAATGGGGCTACATGATGTGGACGCTATGGTGTCTGATATACAACTGAAGACTTTTGAATACATCTGAATACTCTTGAATACCTCTGAAGACATCTGAATACCTCTGAAGGCGTGATCTGAAGACCTCTGAATAACTCTGAAGACATCTGAAGGCGTGATCTGTAGGCATCTGTAGGCATCTGTACTCCCGTACAATCGTTAAACATAGTAACTCGGGTTACTTGAAAATTGAGTTTTTTTGCCCATATGTCTCTTCTGATGAGCCCAATTTGGTATGTAGTAAAAAAACTGAAGTCATAACACTGGTTACTGAAATATCAGCTCTTCGATTTCAGTAAGTTTACTTACTGAATTTTCCGATCCAGCATGTGGAGTTACTGCCTCTTTTCTTCAATGCATTTCACAAATATTGTCAATTACTAACATAAAAATAAGCAAATAATCTTACTTGTAATGTTTGCGCGCATTTCCAAGTCAAGAACATAGTAAGTCGAGTCACGATATAGATGTTCACCAGAATTCAATAATTGAAACAAGTAAGTTGAGTTGCTTCATTTGAAATCTGCAATTTACTTGAAAAGGCATTATAACCTGTCTCAGATTCGTCGAATATCTTCAAAATGCAATTAACGAAAATAGTGACTCTAGTTGAAGTGCGATCTCCTGATTGGAAGCCAGGAAAAAGGTGGGGTAACAAAACATACCTTTCTTGTTCTGACATGCAAGAACGTGAGTTAGTAGAGTCGTGACTCCCTTCATTCGAATACAGACTGAACGTCTTAAGTTTCGTAATCTGAAGCAAGGAGCTAGCAGGCTTGAGCACTAAACTAACCATCTTTTTGTATTATGGACACGAAAAAAGTGACGACTATTAGTCGTGGTAGACATGTTTTGAATATGGCTTTGCAAAAGTATGTATACCAGTAGATAGTTGAATAATTCAGTAGTAGTGATGACGAAGTTTCATTAGCTTGAATAATTCGAATTCTTTCTATCGAAGTATGTTTTCAACTTTTACTGCTATAAGCACAATGTGTTTGAGATATTTCGTTCATGAATAGATGGAAAAGTTACTTCAACATCCTACTTTTCATTGAACTATTGCTTCTAGAAGTATTTTTTCGATGGATATATTCATTGATTATTCGTTATTAGAAGTGGAGTAGAAGAAGAAATGTTCAAGTACCTACCCATTCAGATGAAATCATTTATAATATGCATGATTTAGAAAAAAATTTAAATGTCAACTCTTGCTTGAGAGTATGTCATTACATATTATGAAGTATGTAATATGATGTGAATAATAGTCGTCGAAAGTTATCGATGAAGGCATTCCAAACAGACGTATGATAACGTCCACGATTCTTTTGACATCTGATGTGAACAAAATCCTGAAGGAGAATGGTAATTCTTCATTCCAGATTACGATTTCATATTCTTCCAATACCTATAGGGTTTCAATATAAATATTATCCAATATTCGGCGTGGCATTGGCCAGGAGAGTAGTTGTTTTTATTGAATATACCACACAATAACTTGTTCTGAATTATTCTTGAAAGATAATGCATGATCTCAATATCAGGACTAGTAATTGCTCGAAACATTGTTCCATGTTGTTCATGATTTTTCCATACCCTGTATCTGTTTGTCATACAACTGACAAACTATTCATTTCAGATTGAAAAACAGCAATGCAGATGATTTCTCAGATTCGCCTGCTGATGACTCAGATCGAGATCCCGATTATGAGCCTGAGAAGAAGAGAAGGAAGTATACACCTAGATATTTCATGAACAGTGGTGATACTTCTGATAGCCATAGGGAGCCTGTGCACGGCTCAATTACGAAAGAGTTGAGATTGATCGATTATAAAGAGGGGTCAGAAGTTTTTCCCAACATGCCCATTTGGGAGTCTCAAGGATTATCTGTAGACGAAATGCAGACTGCTATTGAGACATCAAATCCAATCCTTTTTGGTCAAAAGCAAACTCCAACAAATGCATCCGAGGACAAAATGTATTTTCAACTTGAAGCAATTGACAATAACCATCCTATTGTTCAACCTTCAATTAGCGAGATAAACTCGTATGTGCCGAACCCGGTTCAGAACGGATCGAATACGGATGGAATGATGAGTATATTAACGGAGACAATCGAAAAAACTCAAAATGATGATCAAGATTTTTTCCTAGAGGAGCAATCAGAGATATCACAAAGTCCAATCGAGCATCACATACTCAATTCAGAAGAGATTGATGATATTCCTCAGGTCGCAGCACCTGAACAGGTATCTAGAAACTCCTTAGGAAAAAATCCGAAGAAACGGAGTTCAGATAAATCAGCGCCAACTGAAAAACTCAAACTTTTGCCTCCATGTCAAAACAATTGTAGGCAAAAATGTTTCGAAAGACTGAGTTCAGAACAACGAAATACAATTTTTGATTACTTCAGGAGGCTCGACTTTGGTCAGAGGCAATTATTCCTTCATAAATATATAATTAAGAAGCCTGTGAAATATCGGAAAGTTGATGCTGAAAGGAATAAGAATTATTCAATTATTTACAATCTACCAGTTATCAGGAAATCGTCTTCAGTAACAACCCAAGAAGACCAACAACATTTCGTAGGTAATAATATTGCGTTCATTTCTACCTCTGAGCAAGATGAATCGGTTATCATATCAGATGAGATCCTAACTGAGCCAAATGAGTTATTGGATAAAACGAATGGAGTCTCTGCCAAACCGAATGAAAAACACACGGATATAAAAGTGAATGAACATGAACATAATATGGTTCCTGTTTGCAAACCCATGTTCATCCATACCATTGGTTTTAAGTCAGATGGCTTGATCACCAATTTTCTCAAGCGTACTTCCAATGACCTTCCTTGCCTGGAAGATCGAAGAGGTAAGGTAAACGCAGTGAAAATGAAAGAAATTGGCGAACAAAATTACAACACTGTTAAGAAACACATTGAATCGTTTCACCCGCAAGTATCACACTATAAAACAGAGCATGCTCCCAATAGGCGTTATTTACCATGTGATATCACCATACACCAAATGTATAGAGATTTTATTTCCAAATATAAAAACTTGAGCTATGAAACTTATCGAAAGATATTCGACAGAGAAAATATTGGATTTTCATCACCATCTCAAGACGACTGCAGTGTATGTTCTGTTTTCAAACAGCATTCACATCCTGAAAAACCAACGGAACCTGAGATACCATCGAATGATCACAATATTATATCACCAACTCCGCCAGAAATCCCAACAAAAATGCCAAGTAGTTCTGAAATCATCGAACCTGACGGAACATGTTCAATTTGTGATAAATTCCAAATACACAAACGGAGATATACAATAGCACGTCAAAAGTACAATGAAGACGCCACTAAAAAATGGGACCACGATCAAGAACTATATACTGCCGATATGCAAAAAGTGCTCATTTTGCCAAAAATGACGATAAAAAATGCTTTTTTCGTTAGCAGACTTGTTGTGTTTCACGAAACATTTGCAAACTTGAAAGTGGGTGGCCGAAATAAATGTGTCCTATGGCACGAAGCTATAAGAGGAAGAAATGGCCCAGATGTTGTTTCTGCTTACTACAACGCATTGATCAGACTAGACGATGAAACGAAACACGTTACATTCTGGACAGATAATTGCACGGCCCAGAATAAGAATTGGGTTTTATTTACTGCTTGTTTAATTTTTGTTAATGAGGACTGGGGTCCCGAAAGCATCACATTTAAATACTTCGAACCTGGACATAGCTTCATGAAAGCAGATTCAATACATGGCCAAATCGGAAAGAAATGGAAAAGGACTCCAGAAGTCTTGGACTATGAAGATTTGGAGAGATTGATAAAATCGTCGAATAAATTGAATACGATAATAAGTTTACGCGCTGAAGACTTCAAAGTATTTGCCAGTGGGTGCACTCAGCGGAACAAGGGTTCCCCAATACCAAAGCTGGGGGATATCAAATCTGTGCAATTTAGAAAGGGATCAAGAAAAATGTTTTTTAAACAAGAATTGGAAGATGATGAATTCTCAGAAGCATCGATCCTGAAACCGAAATTCAAATTGGAGTTACCAGAAACGGTCAGGTCTGACAGAGGAATTAATACCAAAAAGAAGGATATCATTGTGAGAGATCTATTACCGCACATGCCTCCCAGGAAGCAGATATTTTGGATGAATTTACCAAGTTCTGATGATCTAGAGGACTTGGGTAAACACATCGAATAATAACTCCTGATTTGCAAGAGTTTCAATATTTTGAATTATTTGTTTCACTCCACCTTAGGTTCGATTGAGATTACATAACTGGTATAATGAGTTTATGTTAGTTTGTTTCGAGAATAAACATTATTTTTCATTTTCCTAGATGTTTCATTACACAATACAGAGGTGACATTCAACATAAATGATATTCAAAGTGGCTCAGTTGGGAAGGCTGGGCATACATATATACCAATACGAGTAATATATTGGCTACTGGCAACTCTCTCTTTCTAGTTCAATACTCTACTTTTCCACAGTATATACATCGCATTCGATTTTCAAATAAATAATAAAAAACTTCTTCATAAACCAAAAATTTCCGGAAATAATAATATAATCTAATAGCTCGACGATACAATTCACAAGTTACTCACCTCTCACTTCTATCGGTAGTCTTCAAAGACTGCCTCGCATATATTTTTTTATATCAGATCATATGATTTTTGGGTTACAGCTTTTCAAATTTTTCGAATTATCCCCCTATGAGACGACATACTAACATTCCGTATCATTTCTCTATCCATTAAATCTACTAACTACGTTTCTGAGCTGCAAAGTTGAGTGACATTATCAGTATATCGAGTTACTGAGTTCTACTCTCGAGAACTGTGCAGTGATTTCGTAATATGTAAGTCCAAATTGATAGAGAACACAGTTTATATCAACAGTACATGTATGTATTCATAACCATAACCGACATGAAATAAGAACATTCCATCTGTCCAAATCTAGGATTCCTAGTTAGATAATCAACGAAGATATAGCCAAATGTTTTTCAAAAATTTCATAATGCTCTAGCGAAAAGTTGCGAAATTAGAGTTACTATGTTTAACGATTGTACGGGGTAGGCATCTGTACGTATATAATCAAATGATTTATGTGAACGCAATTGTCTAATCAGTCCGATTATTCATCAACAGGAGTGATGGACATTCCTCATATGGCGGTACATGTCAGTTCTCGTCAAGAATTTCTCACATTTCTCACACAATAGCTGATGTCTATTATAGGGAAATTTTCTCTTTTTAAAACTTTCCCAGGTGTTATTGATGTTGAATGGAATCCGCTCTCCACTATTAAGGCATTCTATTATAAAACAATCATTATAAAGTTCTCGTACAGTACACAGCTGATGACAGCGCTCACAAATATTAGCCATGCCTACTCTATAAGACAGTTGGATGTGGAATGATCTACTGGATAGTGAAATAAGTAATAATGATGACAGTGTCGATGATATAATGATCATGATATTAGTTTCGAGTAGCATTTTTACTATTTTTACTAACGTAGATATTTCCGTATACCTATCTCAGTTATTTTCCCGTTTCGAATTATTATTTCGAACGATTCATGAAACAGATGAGTTAATTAATTAGTCTAGTCGAGTCATTTTTTGAAATATCAAAAATATTATAAGGTCACACTACTTCTCATCCGCCAATTCGCGTCACTGCATGCAGGTGGCGCTGCGGAGACTGCCTACATTTCGCCGCTGAACGTCTGTCGGAATCCTATAAATACTGTGACCTTGTGAAACATAAATTAATCCAACTCGGATGAAATCTCATCAGTAAGTAGTTTACTCAACTATTATTTTATATCGATCTAAGATGATGATTGGGTGATACAACACAAACACACATAGTTAATTTGAACGATACAGGAGCCACGTAGAGTGATTATCTCCGGTGGATCTGACACTGTTTATAGTGTGAAATCTACTCTGTACTATTATATTCCCAACTCTCAACTTTCGTGACCATGTAATATTCGGTTATTGCATTTCACTCTGAAGTGATATTGACACTAGCTTGGGTCTTGAGTAGGATGTTCACTATAGATATTGTTTCTTTCAACTCTCTGTGTTTATTCAATATATTTAGAGAAATAAATAGAGTGAGTACACTAATTGAAAAAATTACACTTTAATATACTAGACTATAGAGTTGAACCATTTACTCAAAAGCTTAGTGGTCCTCCTGGGAACGGGTGTTCACTCTATTTTTTTTTACTGTGTATCTGTCTACAAATATAAGAACATAGAAAGAATCTGTGATCTGCGTATGCGTTTCAATGTGTTTGAGTGCGCATGCGTGGACAAGGATAGATCCGGAATGAAAGGGTGATATGCGCATGCGTCTCAGGAGGGAGAATGCTCAATCTTGGTTGGAAATCTTTCAATCTATCGCATTCCATCACTGACCCCGCTCGAGTGTAGACGTATTTTTACGTATCAATTAGAGTTGTTATTTTTCCAGTTGTTGAAAATGTCGCTGTTTGCTGATTTGGTGAAGTACATCGCTTCTATATTGGGCTTCGTAACATCAAACAATGATGAGCAAGAGATGAGAAAAGGTCTTCGCGAATGCTATCTTGGGATTAAGAGGATTAATGAGGCTTTGAAGAATTCAACGACTTCCGGTGAAAAGCAACATCTTGAAGCCTGCCTACGTAATCTGAAATCGTTTCAAAACCAGTTTAAAGCGCTCCAAAAGAAGGAAGGCGGACTTACATCTAGAAAGGAAACTGCACGGGATAGAGTTCGCTGGGAAGATTCTCTATCGGCTTTTAATAGCAGGATTCGCACTGGAGTAATCTCGAACTTGAGACATAAGGATCCTGCAGCCTTTTTGACCGATTGCAGAGCTCTTTTCCGGTTACGTATTCAGAATGCTCTCAAGAAAGATGCTGCAATCAAGGTGAATACTGTTTTCTGCGGGGAGTTTGAGCTTGTGCAGGGAGATAGTGTACTTAGAGAGTACAAGTACTTTACAACATCAAACTCACCCATCTACAAAGATACCGATTTAAATGTATGGTTCGAGGAAAAAGTTACCGCACCAATTTTGACAGAGTTGGAGGAATTCCAAGAGCGTGACAGCGGATGGGCGCTAAAAACTATCATCAATCTAGGGGTGAACATCAACAAGTTTACTCCTCAACTTGGATCTTCATATATCGAGTTGCCTCCTCAGATAAAGCGGAAGCGAGCTTGCGTCAACGTGAAAAATGAAGATGATTTATGCTTTATTTGGGCGATAACTTCTGCATTGTATCCAGTCGATGTACATAGCGATATAACTTCTTCATACCCCCATCCGTCAACAGTTCTTAACCGCAAGGGCATTCAGTTTCCGATGACGGTCAATCAGATTCCTCGGTTCGAGAAGCAGAATGGGGTATCGGTCAATGTATATATCCTACAAAAGGCATCGAAAAATTTGCAGACTCTTCCAACATACTTGACAAAGAATAAGAAAGACAGACACATCAATCTCCTACTTGTCCAAGATCAATACTTTGATGAGAAAGATGCTTGCGAAACATCCCCCGCCAAGTATCATTATGTGTGGGTGAAGGATCTGTCCAGACTGCTATCTTCTCAGCTGAGCGATCATAATGGACGTAAATTCTTCTGCGACCGCTGTCTTCATTATTTCTATTCTGAAGATAAGCTCAATAAACATGTCGAGAATTGTGTGAAACTGAATGAGACTGCAATCCGAATGCCTGAGGAGGGGAAAACATTCTGAAATTTAAAAATCATAAAAACAAGGAGAAGGCCCCATTCATAGTTTATGCTGATTTGGAGTCTGTTTTGGAGAATACTGGAGATCCGGAGAAGCCTCAGCACCACGTTCCAGCTGCCGTCGGATACTTTATGGAATGCTCTTACGACGATTCCCTCTCCTTTTATCGTTCGTACCGAGGGCAGGACTGTATGGCGTGGTTCGCTGATGAGCTCAACCAGTTGGCCGAGGATATGTCTACAGTATTTTTATGTCCATATAACATCACTATGTCTACTGAGCAGGAAGTTGAGTTTCAAAGAGCTGCACATTGCCATATTTGCGAACAGCCTTTTGGACCTACCGATAAGAAAGTTCGTGACCATACGCATCTCATTCCGGAAAACAACTACAGAGGTCCTGCGCATGAAAGCTGCAACGTTCGATACCAGGACAGCTATGTGGTGCCAGTTGTGTTTCACAATCTGAGTTATGATTTATGATGCAAATTTCATTATCGAAGATATAGCATCCAAAATGAAGGGCAAAATCGATTCATTACCAATCACTAAAGAGAAATATATATCCTTTACGAAACATGTTGATGATACTTCCATTCAGTTTCGTTTCATTGACTCATTCCGCTTCATGAACTCTTCTCTAGATATGTTGGCATCATATCTGAAGGAATTTCCAAATTTAAAATCACAATTTTCTAATATTTCCAATGATCAGTTTCAGTTGTTAACTGAAAAAGGAGTGATGCCCTACGATTATTTCGACTCATTCGAAAGATTCGATGAAACTCAGCTTCCTCCAATAGAGTCATTTTACAGTAAATTGTATGACAAGCCATGCCCCCGTAGACACTACCTTCACGCCAAGCTGGTATGGTCGAAATTTGGCTGTAAAGACTTGGGTCAATATGTTGACCTCTACATGAAAACGAACATTATGCTGTTAGCCGATGTTTTTGAGCAGTTTTGATCCAGCTGCCACAACACCTATGGTCTCGATCCTGCTCATTATTTCACACTACCAGGGTTCACATGGGACGCCATGCTGAAACATACTAAGCAGAAGTTGGAACTGCTTACCGATGTAGACATGTTCCTTTTCGTTGAACGAGGAATTCGTGGAGGTCTCAGTCAAATATGTTCTAAACGAAAAGCCAAAGCAAACAACAAGTATATGCCTAATTATAATTCATCAAAGTCAGACTCATATTTGATGTATTGTGATGTAAACAACCAATATGGTTGGGCAATGTCTCAGTCGTTACCATATGGAGGCTTTGAATGGACCGACACTAATATCGACGTCACAGCTATTCCTGATGATGCTGATAAAGGATGTATTTTGGAAGTCGACTTGGAGTATCCACAACGCCTCCATAATCTACATAAAGACATTCCTTTCTGCCCTGAACACATCAATCCGAAGACGATGAAGCCTCCAACGAGATCATCTCAGCCCACCAAGTTGATGGCAACGTTAAATCATAAGGAGAAGTACGTCATCCACTACCGCACCTTGAAACAGGCGCTGAAGCATGGCCTAGTGTTGAAAAAGATTCACCGAGTACTCAAGTTTCGACAATTCCCATGGCTTTAATCCTATATTGACCTCAACACCAACCTCCGTGAACAGGCAAAAAATGAATTCGAGAAAAATCTCTTTAAACTCATGAACAACGCTGTTTTCGGGAAAACGATGGAGAACATTCGTAAGAGAGTCAACGTTAGGCTTTTAACGGAGTGGGCGGGAAGATATGGCGCCGAGTCGTATATTTCCAAACCCGAGTTTGAGAACTGTATCATTTTCAACAAGAACTTGGTAGCAGTCGAACTAGGAAAATTGAAAATCTGGTTGAATAAGCCCATATACGTCGGTCAAGCCATTCTCTATCTCGCCAAGACTACCCTATATGACTTTCACTACGACTATATGGTTCACACATTCCATGATTGCTCCGTTCTGTACACTGATACTGACTCGCTCATCTATGAGATTACCAATCGAGATCCATATGAAGTCATGAAGCGAGATTGCCATCAACGATTCGATACCTCCGACTATCCTATGAATAACCAATTCGGAATACCACAGGTCAATAAAAAAGTGCTCGGAATGATGTCAGATGAAAACAAGAGTCGAATAATGATGGACTATGTGGGCTTGAGATCTAAACTATATGCCACCAAAGTGTTGACAACAGAAAATGAAATTGAAAAGAAAAAATCAGAATTGCATGCAGAAAACTATGATCAGGAGGAAATCGATGGTATAATCATGAATATGGGTGTAATGAAGAAGGCGAAAGGTGTAAAGAAGTCTGTTGTTAAAACAACTATAACTTTCGATGACTTTGTTGAATGTCTGGAAACAGCCAAACAGAAAACAGTATCACAAAACTTGATTAGAGCCGAACAGTACCAGGTCCATTCAATCGCGCAGAACAAGATAGCTCTCAGTCCAAATGATGATAAGAGATACATTATACTAGGAATCGATGAAGCGTTACCATGGGGCCATTATTCCATCAATGGTGAAGCAATGGAAATTGATAATTAATTAATTAATTTTATGTAAAATGTGTGATGAATGATTAGGTTAGCAATCGAACAAAAAAGAACCATCAGACGAATTAATGAAGTGTTTCTATTAATTTAGGAATGAATCTTCGTGCTGTCTGCGAAAACATACATCAGACGAATCAATGAAGTGTTTCTATTAATTTAGGAATAAATCTTCGTGCTGTCTGAGAAAAATTGTCTTCACGTTCAAACTTCGAATTAAACTTTCAAGATGAACCTTCAAGTTTAACCTCCAAGTTCAACCTCCGAGTTCAAACTTCAAGTTCAACCTCCAAGTTAAAACTCCAAATTGAACCTCCAATTACAACCTTCAAGTTCAACCTTCAAGTTCAACCTCCAAGTTCAACTTCAAGTTCAAACTTCAAGTTCAACCTTCAAGTTCAACCTTCAAGTACAACCTTCAAGTTCAAACTTCAAGTTCAACCTTCAAGTTCAACCTTCAAGTTCAACCTTCAAGTTCAACCTTTAAGTGTAACCTTCGAGTATGAACTTCGAGTTCAACCTCCAAGTTGAACCGTCAAGTTCAACTTCATGTTCGAACTTCAAGTTGAACCTTCAAGTACAACTTTCGAGTTCAATTTTCAAGTTCATTTTCAAGTTCAAACTTCAAGTTCAACCTTCAAGTTCAACCTTCGAGTTCAACCTTCAAGTTCAACCTTCGAGTTCAACCTTCAAGTTCAACCTTCGAGTTGAACCTTCAAGTAAAACTTCAGGTTCAAACTTCAAGTTCAACCTTCAAGTTCAACCTCCAAGTTCAAACATCGAGTTCAACCTTCAAGTTCAATTTTCGAGTTGAACCTTCAAGTATAACATTCAAGTTCAACCTTCAAGTTCAACCTCCAAGTTCAACCTTCGAGTTCAACCTTCAAGTTCAACCTTCAAGTTTAACCTTCAAGTTTGAACTTCAAGTTGAACCTTCAGGTTGAACCTTCAAGTTGAACCTTCAAGTTGAACCTTCAAGTTGAACCTTCAAGTTGAACCTTCAAGTTGAACCTTCAAGTTGAACCTTCAAGTTGAACCTTCAAGTTGAACCTTCAAGTTGAACCTTCAAGTTAAACCTTCGAATTGAACCTTCAAGTTCAACCTTCAAGTTCAACCTTCAAGTTTATTTTCAAGTCTAACTTCAAGTTCAAACTCCAAATTCAACCTTCAAATTCGACCTTCAAGTTCAAACTTCAATTCGAACCTTCAAGTTCAAACTTCGAATTCAAACTTCAAGTTCAACCTTCAAGTTCAACCTTCAAGTTCAAACTCCAAGTTCAACCTTCAAGTTCAACCTTCAAGTTCAAACTTCGAGTTCAACCCCCGAATTAATCCTTCTTGTTCAACCTCCAAGTTTAATCTATGTCAAAAGTCTATGGTATATCAAAGTGGAGTGAATAGATTCATGAACAAGACACACAAAGTCATCTCCACAAATTTATTGACTGAATAATCAGTATCTGTACTTTTAACTCCAAGTTCAACATTCAAGTTCAAACTTCAAGTTCAACCTTCGTCACCTTCGAGTTCAACCTCCAAGTTCAACCTTCGAGTTCAAACTTCAAGTTGAACCTTCAAGTTCAACCTTCACGTTCAAACTTCGAATTCAACTTTCAAGTTGAACCTTCAAGTTCAACCTCCAAGTTCAACCTCCGAGTTCAAACTTCGAGTTCAACCCTCAAGTTAAAACTCCAAATTGAACCTCCAAATACAACCTTCAAGTTCAACCTTCAAGTTCAACATTCAAGTTCAACCTTCAAGTTTAACTGCAAGTTCAAACTTCGAATTCAACCTTCAAGTTCAACCTTCGAGTTCAAACTTCAAGTTGAAACTTCAAGTTGAAACTTCAAGTTCAACCATCAAGTCCAGTCTTCAAGTTCAAACTTCAAGTTCAACCTTCGAGTTCAAACTTCGAGTTAAATCTTCATACTTACTCTTCAAGTTGAACCAACAAGTACAACCTTCGAGTTCAACCTTCAAGTTTAACTTCAAGTTCAATTTCCGAGTTCAACCTTCAAGTTCAAACTTCAAGTTCAACCCTCAAGTTCATTCTTCGAGTTCAACCTTCAAGTTCAACCTACCTACCTAAGAGAAATGAAGTACTGTCTGAAGCAGTGTCAAAATTTAGTGCTGAGTTGGCACCTAAATATACCGAGTGTATTGTTTCGAATGAGAAATCTAGGTTGGTTTATACTTTGAATAATTTAGATGGATCTCCTGCTGGAGATTGGCACATCGAGGACCTGAAGCAATGTTTTGGTTCATATTCTGATGTGTCTGTAGGTTAACATTTTATTAGGTTTAACATTTGGTGCGATTATTTTTTGAGTAAAATGATATCGCTACTTTTGAAAATTGTCGGTTCTTCTGTGTAGGCGGCGTAATCTTTGAGAACTGTCGGTCCTTCTGCCTAGGCGACATAAATTTTGAGGAATAGTTGGTCCTCCTGTGTAGGCAACAAAATAATCTTGGGTACAGAAGGGAAGGTTGAATATTCATAGAAAGTTTTCTAGGTGGACTTTAAATCATTTCTTTCAACAGTTTCTCTTTTCCTTGGCCAAGAGAACATCACTGTACATTTTCATGGAATAGTTCAAATGAGATAATGTGGTTATTTATGATTACCCAGTGATTTTCTCATTATGTAGTTTTTTTGTAAATAATAGAAGTAGGATTTTTTGCACCCCTCAGATCTTGATTTCGGGAGACTTACCGGATTAGACGTTAAATAATTGGAATTAGACATAACCTAAATCAGTGAATTACCAATTGCGACATCCCCAGGATTGTTTGGTAGGCAGAGTTACCGCCCCAAAATTAACCCTAAAAAAAATATATCAATGCAGATCTTTTTTTTTTCACAGGGAAAAGAAGTGTGTAGCATTTTAATTTTTCACAATGTATTTTTATGAAGTTCAAAATATACAGATTATAGCTTTATGCAATATATGTATAGCATTAACATTTCTCACACTTCATTTTGAACTTAACATGATTCAATTCTTTTTTAAATCAATGTGATGTGAATATCAAAGTTTATCAAGGAAACGCCTGATTTCTCACAACTTCATTCACTTCAACATACCTGATACATTCAAAAAGTTCAAGAGTATAACATACGGAAATACTGTTGGTCAGAATAATTCTTGGTCGATCTCGAAATTGATTCGGCCAATTTGGTGATGATAAGATGGATTATTTTCCTCAAATAGAGGATTTGTATTGTTTACGTTATTTAGCAGAGTTGCATACTACTCACCAAATTATAACAAGAGTCCATTCTACAATAATGGTTCGCAGGATACCTTCTGGAAATTGGTAAAAGGTCTTTTCTCAAGTGGCAAATACCTCCCCCGTTTCGTTGCGCCCTTTCACAAGCTTCTTTACGTTGTTTTGTTCCTCATTATTCCTAAAAGCAGAGTGCCAGCTATCCATCACTTGTAGATTGTCATCACTGTCATCTCTGTCAGCCCAACCCAAACTCCTTCCCTTGCTCGCACCAAGAATGTCAAAATCGAGGTTGACAGGTTTATTTTTGGATTTCTTGAGAAGTTGTTGAATTTCGTAGGAGTAGTCAGGATTGGTCAGTCCGAAGAAAAATTTGTGGAATTCACTATTTTCTACTCCTTCTCCATTCTGGTCTTCCAAGACAATTGAACAGTGGCGAGAGATCCGTTTTCGGAAAGATGAAGAGGTGCTTTAGCACAATATAACGATTACTTTGGTTCTGGTGTTCGAAGAGGTCACATGTGCTATGTGCCATTTTTTTAATCCTGTGCATCAGCAGCAAGGTAACAGGTTCATCCTGGATTTTGTATTCCTGCCGTCCAAGGACTGGAATACTTCATCCCTGCTACCACCAAGATCCTTCCAAAAACTCCAGCCGTTTGATTTGGTTCCCGGCAAGCCAGAAGTCTCTGTCCAGGATCGACCACGTGGACCTGGACAATTTTTGATATCCTGCTCATACCCTCCAAAGAAGGTGAGTCCTTTTGAGGTTTATTACCACTCTTCTCCACTAGAACTTGATTCCAGGCGTAACCGGTATGTTTTTATTTCTTTCAATTAGGGTTTTTTGGGAGGGCATTCTAGCCCACATTTTTGATTCCGGATCACGATGTTGCGCTGTTCAGCGATGTGGTTACGACAAACAGAGTCATCCGGTCTTTCATCGTCAGTTGCATCGTCGATTTTAGCTGCTAGCTCCGGTTATTGCGTCCATCAGCCTCAGCAACTCATTGGTTGTCCCGTTTCAGCTCGCAATGTCTGGTTCCTGCTAGTTTCAATCTACCGGTCAGCACCAGCTGCCCTTCGTTTTGCTCCAGCCGTCTTTCTTCCAGTTCCAGTCGTCAACTTCAGCTGCTAGTTAGTCAGCATCGTCAGCCCACAGCGTAATGGAAAATAATTATTATGGGTGGTAATTTTTGATCAGTCAGGTAATATATAATAATAATTTAGTTCTCACCAAATTTCTGACCATACCATGTATGTAATGATTTTTTATTTTCATTGACTAAATGGTTTGGTAAGATACCAAGCAACTTTGAATACTTATGTGAGAGGTGAGCGAAACATAGTACTATGCGATAGCCCCTGCAGATAGTTAGACTATATTTCACCACTTTGTTGTATTATTCGATCTAGAAAACATCTAGAGGTTTGGTAACATTGAATTATGTTTTTTTTTTATCATTTCATTTTCTATATTGATCATATTCCCATCCATCACATGCTCAAATACTGAAAGAAAATTAAATTGATAATATCTACATCTAACATATGTCAGTACAAGATATAGTACAAATTCAAGTTGATAATCTGTACATCTATCAAATATTCATCAATTGATCATAATAATTTTTTTTGCCAGTATGTTAGATATCCTGGAAATATTTCCATCCATCACGTTGTTGTAGATATGTAAATAATATATGTGACACGTTTATATTGACTTTTATTTATGATATGACGAACATTCACTAATTCTCTGGAATTTACAAATATCACTTATGCAGTCAAATATTCTATATGATAGTTATTCCTGTTTGGTTCCTTAACTATTCAGATAGCTACTTGTGATCCAAGGGTCAATAGTTGTGATAAATCAAGAGTTAAGTGGCGCCCGAATTTCTTTTTTGATAATTGGGTTATGCAATCTTTTCTATTCAACGAACCCATAGTGTCTCTGACCAACAGCTGCCGTTTGCAAGTAACCAATTTTGTCTGCTTCAAGAAATCATAATTTTGAGAATTGTAAGGTTACAACTTGAATGTTCAACTCGAAGGTTAAAGTTGAAGGTTCAACTTGAAGTTGGAACTTGAAGGTTGAACTTGAAGGTTGAACTCGGAGGTTGAACTTGAAGTTTGGATTTGAAGGTTCAACTTGAAGGTTCAACTTGAAGGTTCAACTCGAAGTTTGAATCTGGAGGTTGAACTTGAAGGTTGTACTTGAAGGTTCAACATGAAGGTTGAACTCGAAGGTTGAACTCGAAGATTGAACTTGAAGTTCGAACTTGAAGGTTGAACTTGAAGTCTGAACTTGAAGTCTGAACTTGAAGGTTGAACTTGAAGGTTGGACTTGAAGGTTCAACTTGGAGTTTGAACTTGGAGGTTGAAATTGGGGTTCGAACTTGTAGTTTGACTTGATGGTTCAACTTGGAGGTTGAACTTGAAGGTTGAACTTGAATTTTGAACTTGGAGTTAAACTTGAACGTAAAACTTGAAGGTTCAACCTTCAAGTTAAACCTCCAAGTAAAACCTTCAAGTTCAACCTTCAAGTTCAACCTTCAAGTTCAACCCTCAAGTTCGAACTTCGAGTTGAACCTTCAAGTTGAACTTTCAAGTTCGAACTTCAAGTTCAACATTCGAGTTCAAACTTCAAGTTGAACCTTCAAGATCAACCTTCAAGTTAAAACTTCAAGTTCAACCTTCAAGTTTAACTTCAAGTTCAACCTTCAAGTTCAAACTTCAAGTTGAACCTTCAAGTTCAACCTACAAGTGGAACCTTCAAGTTGAACCTTCAAATTGAACCTTCAAGTTGAACCTTCAAGTTCAACCTTCAAGTTCAAACTTCAAGTTCAACCTTCAAGTTCAACTACATGTTCAAACTTCAAGTTCAACCTTCGAGTTCGACCTTCGAGTTCAAACTTCAAGTACAACCTTCAAATTGAACCTTCAAGCTCAAACTTCGAGTTGAGCCTTCAAGCTCAAGCTCCAAGTTCAACCTTCAAGTTCAACCTCTAAGTTTAAACTTCAAATTGAACCTTCAAGTTCAACCTTCGAGTTCAACCCTCAAGTTCGAACTTCGAGTTGAACCTTCAAGTTGAACTTTCAAGTTCGAACTTCAAGTTCAACATTCAAGTTCAAACTTCAAGTTGAACCTTCAAGTTCAACCTTCGAATTCAAACTTCAAGTTCAACCTTCAAGTTCAACTTCAAGTTCAACCTTCAAGTTCAAATTTCAAGTTGAACCTTCAAGTTCAACCTACTAGTGGAAACTTCAAGTTGAACCTTCAAATTGAACCTTCAAGTTGAATCTTCAAGTTCAAACTCCAAGTTCAACCTTCAAGTTTCCTTCAAGATCAAACTCTGAGTTGAACCTTCAAGATCAACCTTCAAGTCAAACACCCAAGTACAACCTTCAAGTTCAACTACATGTTCAAATTTCAAGTTCAACCTTCGAGTTCGACCTTCGAGTTCAAACTTAAAGTAGAACCTTCAAATTGAACCTTCAAGCTCAAACTTCGAGTTGAGCCTTCAAGCTCAAGCTCCAAGTTCAACCTTCAAGTTCAACCTCTAAGTTTTTACTTCAAATTGAACCTTCAAGTTCAACCTTCGAGTTCAACCTTCAAGTTCAAACTCCAAGTTCAACCTTCCTGTTCAACCTCCAAGTTCAAACTTCAAGTTCAACCTTCAAGTTCAACCTTCTAGTTCAACCTCAAGGTTGAGCTTCAATACCAACATTCAAGTTCAAACTTCGAGTTCAATCTTCAAGTTCAACCTTGAAGATCAAACTTCAAGTTGATCCTTCAAGTTCATTTTTCAAGTTCAAAGTTCGAGTTCAACCTTCTAGTTTTTACTTCAAAATGAACCTTCAAATGCAACCTTCAAGTTCAAACTCCAAGTTCAACATTCCTGTTCAACCTCCAAGTTCAAACTCCAAGTTCAACCTTCAAGTTCAACCTTCTAGTTCAACCTTCAGGTTAAACTTCAATTTCAACATTCAAGTTCAAACTTCGAGTTCAATCTTCAAGTTCAACCTTTAAGTTCAAACTTCGAGTTGAACCTTCAAGTTCAAACTTCGAGTTCAACCATCAAGTTCAACCTCCAAGTTCAAACTTCAAGTTCAACCTTCAAGTACAAACTTCAAGTTGAACCTTCAAGTTCAAACTTCGAGTTCATACTTCGAGTTCAAACTTCGAGTTCAAACTTCGAGTTCAACCTTCAAGTTCAACCTTCAAGTTCAAACTTCAAGTTCGACCTTCAAATTCAACCTTCTAGTTCAACCTTCAGGTTTAACTTCAATTTCAACATTCGAGTTCAAATTTCGAGTTCAACCTTCAAGTTCAAACTTCGAGTTGAACCTCCAAGTTCATAATTCACGTTCAAACTTCGAGTTCAACTCTCAATTTGAACCTTCGAGTACAACCTTCAAGTTCAACCTTCAAGTTCAAACTTCAAGTTCAACCTTCGAGTTCAAACTTCAAGTTCAACCTTCGAGTTCAACCTTCGAGTTCAAACTTCGAGTTCAACCTTCAAGTTCAACCTTCAAGTTCAAACTTCAAGTTCGACCTTCAAATTCAACCTTCTAGTTCAACCTTCAGGTTTAACTTCAATTTCAACATTCGAGTTCAAACTTCGAGTTCAACCTTCAAGTTCAAACTTCAATTTCAACCTTCAAATTGAACCTTCGAGTTGAACCTCCAAGTAGAACCTCCAAGTTCAACCTCCAAGTTCAATCTGCAAGTTCAAACTTCGAGTCCAAACTTCAAGTTGAAACTTCGAGTCAAATCTTCGAGTTCAACCTTCAAGTTAAACCTACAAGTACAACCTTCAAGTTCAACCTCCAAGTTCAACTTCAATTTCAAACTTCAAGTTCAACCTTCAAGTTCAACCTTCGAGTACAACCTTCAAGTTCAAACTCCGAATTCAACCTTCAAGTTCAACCTTCAAGTTCAAACTCCGAGTCAAATCTTCGAGTTCAACCTTCAAGTTAAACCTACGAGTACAACCTTCAAGTTCAACCTCCAAGTTCAACTTCAAGTTCAAACTTCAAGTTCAACCTTCAAGTTCAACCTTCAAGTACAACCTTCAAGTTCAAACTTCAAGTTCAACCTTCAAGTTCAACCTTCAAGTTCAAACTCCAAGTTCAACCTTCAAGTTTCCTTCAAGATCAAACTCTGAGTTGAACCTTCAAGATCAACCTTCAAGTCAAACACCCAAGTACAATCTTCAAGTTCAACTACATGTTCAAATTTCAAGTTCAACCTTCGAGTTCGACCTTCGAGTTCAAACTTAAAGTAGAACCTTCAAATTGAACCTTCAAGCTCAAACTTCGAGTTGAGCCTTCAAGCTCAAGCTCCAAGTTCAACCTTCAAGTTCAACCTCTAAGTTTTTACTTCAAATTGAACCTTCAAGTTCAACCTTCGAGTTCAACCTTCAAGTTCAAACTCCAAGTTCAACCTTCCTGTTCAACCTCCAAGTTCAAACTTCAAGTTCAACCTTCAAGTTCAACCTTCTAGTTCAACCTCAAGGTTGAGCTTCAATTCCAACATTCAAGTTCAAACTTCGAGTTCAATCCTCAAGTTCAACCTTGAAGTTCAAACTTTAAGTTGAACCTTCAAGTTCATTTTTCAAGTTCAAAGTTCGAGTTCAACCTTCGAGTTTTTACTTCAAAATGAACCTTCAAATGCAACCTTCAAGTTCAAACTCCAAGTTCAACCTTCCTGTTCAACCTCCAAGTTCAAACTTCAAGTTCAACCTTCTAGTTCAACCTTCAGGTTGAACTTCAATTTCAACATTCAAGTTCAAACTTCGAGTTCAATCTTCAAGTTCAACCTTCAAGTTCAAACTTCGAGTTGAACCTTCAAGTTCAAACTTCGAGTTCAACCATCAAGTTCAACCTCCGAGTTCAAACTTCAAGTTCAACCTTCAAGTTCAACCTTCTAGTTCAACCTCCAGGTTCGACTTCAATTTCAACATTCAAGTTATAACTTCGAGTTCAATCTTCAAGTTCAACCTTCAAGTTCAAACTTCAAGTTGAACCTTCAAGTTCAAACTTCGAGTTCAACCTTCGAGTTCAAACTTCGAGTGCAAACTTCGAGTTCAACCTTCAAGTTCAACCTTCAAGTTCAAACTTCAAGTTCGACCTTCAAATTCAACCTTCTAGTTCAACCTTCAGGTTTAACTTCAATTTCAACATTCGAGTTCAAACTTCGAGTTAAACCTTCAAGTTCAAACTTCGAGTTGAACCTCCAAGTTCATAATTCACGTTCAAACTTTGAGTTCAACTCTCAATTTGAACCTTCGAGTACAACCTTCAAGTTCAACCTTCAAGTTCAAACTTCAAGTTCAACCTTCAAGTTCAAACTTCAAGTTCAACCTTCAAATTCAACCTTCGAGTTCAAACTTCGAGTTCAACCTTCAAGTTCAACATTCAAGTTCAAACTTCAAGTTCGACCTTCAAATTCAACCTTCTAGTTCAACCTTCAGGTTTAACTTCAATTTCAACATTCGAGTTCAAACTTCGAGTTCAACCTTCAAGTTCAAACTTCAATTTCAACCTTCAAATTGAACCTTCGAGTTGAACCTCCAAGTAGAACCTCCAAGTTCAACCTCCGAGTTCAATCTGCAAGTTCAAACTTCGAGTCCAAACTTCAAGTTGAAACTTCGAGTCAAATCTTCGAGTTCAACCTTCAAGTTAAACCTACAAGTACAACCTTCAAGTTCAACCTCCAAGTTCAACTTCAAGTTCAAACTTCACGTTCAACCTTTGAGTTCAACCTTCGAGTACAACCTTCAAGTTCAAACTCCGAATTCAACCTTCAAGTTCAACCTTCAAGTTCAAACTTCGAGTCAAATCTTCGAGTTCAACCTTCAAGTTAAACCTACAAGTACAACCTTCAAGTTCAACCTCCAAGTTCAACTTCAAGTTCAAACTTCAAGTTCAACCTTCAAGTTCAACCTTCAAGTACAACCTTCAAGTTCAACCTTCAAGTTCAACCTTTAAGTGTAACCTTCGAGTATGAACTTCGAGTTCAAACTCCAAGTTGAACCGTCAAGTTCAACTTCATGTTCGAACTTCAAGTTGAACCTTCAAGTACAACCTTCGAGTTCAATCTTCAAGTTCATTCTCAAGTTCAAACTTCAAGTTCAACCTTCAAGTTCAACCTTCGAGTTCAACCTTCAAGTTCAACCTTCGAGTTCAACCTTCAAGTTCAACCTTCGAGTTGAACCTTCAAGTGAAACTTCAGGTTCAAACTTCAAGTTCAACCTTCAAGTTCAACCTCCAAGTTCAAACATCGAGTTCAACCTTCAAGTTCAATTTTCGAGTTGAACCTTCAAGTATAACATTCAAGTTCAACCTTCAAGTTCAACCTCCAAGTTCAACCTTCGAGTTCAACCTTCAAGTTCAACCTTCAAGTTCAACCTTCAAGTTTGAACTTCAAGTTGAACCTTCAAGTTGAACCTTCAAGTTGAATCTTCAAGTTGAACCTTCAAGTTGAACCTTCAAGTTGAACCTTCAAGTTGAACCTTCAAGTTGAACCTTCAAGTTCAACCTTCGAATTGAACTTTCAAGTTCAACCTTCAAGTTCAACCTTCAAGTTTATTTTCAAGTCTAACTTCAAGTTCAAACTCCAAATTCAACCTTCAGATTCGACCTTCAAGTTCAAACTTCAATTTGAACCTTCAAGTTCGAACTTCGAGTTCAAACTTCTAGTTCAACCTTCAAGTTCAACCTTCAAGTTCAAACTACAAGTTCAACCTTCAAGTTTAACCTTCGAGTTCAAACTCCGAGTTCAACCTTCGAATTAAACCTTCTTGTTCAACCTCCAAGTTCAATCTATGTTAAAAGTCTATGGTATCTCAAAGTGGAGTGAATAGATTCATGAACAAGACACACAAAGTCATCTCCACAAATTTATTGACTGAAAAATCAGTATCTGTACTTTTAACTCCAAGTTCAAACTTCAAGTTCAACCTTCGAGTTCAACCTAACTTTCAAACTTCAAGTTGAACCTTCAAGTTCAACCTTCACGTTCAAACTTCGAATTCAACTTTCAAGTTGAACCTTCAAGTTCAACCTCCAAGTTCAACCTCTGAGATCAAACTTCAAGTTCAACCTCCAAGTTAAAACTCCAAATTGAACCTCCAATTACAACCTTCAAGTTCAACCTTCGAGTTCAACCTCCAAGTTCAACTTCAAGTTCAAACTTCAAGTTCAACCTTCAAGTTCAACCTTCAAGTACAACCTTCAAGTTCAAACTTCAAGTTCAACCTTCAAGTTCAACCTTCAAGTTCAACCTTCAAGTTCAACCTTTGAGTGTAACCTTCGAGTATGAACTTCGAGTTCAAACTCCAAGATGAACCGTCAAGTTCAACTTCATGTTTGAACTTCAAGTTGAACCTTCAAGTACAACTTTCGAGTTCAATTTCCAAGTTCATTTTCAAGTTCAAACTTCAAGTTCAACCTTCAAGTTCAACCTTCGAGTTCAACCTCCAAGTTCAACCTTCGAGTTCAACCTTCAAGTTCAACCTTCGAGTTGAACCTTCAAGTAAAACTCCAGGTTCAAACTTCAAGTTCAACCTCCAAGTTCAAACATCGAGTTCAACCTTCAAGTTCAATTTTCGAGTTGAACCTTCAAGTATAACATTCAAGTTCAACCTTCAAGTTCAACCTACAAGTTCAACCTTCGAGTTCAACCTTCAAGTTCAACCTTCAAGTTTAACCTTCAAGTTTGAACTTCAAGTTGAACCTTCAAGTTGAACCTTCAAGTTGAACCTTCAAGTTGAACCTTCAAGTTGAACCTCCAAGTTGAACCTTCAAGTTGAACCTTCAAGTTAAACCTTCGAATTGAACCTTCAAGTTCAACCTTCAAGTTCAACCTTCAAGTTTATTTTCAAGTCTAACTTCAAGTTCAAACTCCAAATTCAACCTTCAAATTCGACCTTCAAGTTCAAACTTCAATTTGAACCTTCAAGTTCAAACTTCGAACTCAAACTCCAAGTTCAACCTTCAAGTTCAACCTTCAAGTTCAAACTCCAAGTTCAACCTTCAAGTTCAACCTTCAAGTTCAAACTTCGAGTTCAACCTTCGAATTAATCCTTCTTGTTCAACCTCCAAGTTTAATCTATGTTAAAAGTCTATGGTATCTCAAAGTGGAGTGAATAGATTCATGAACAAGACACACAAAGTCATCTCCACAAATTTATTGACTGAATAATGAGTCTCTGTACTTTTAACTCCAAGTTCAACATTCAAGTTCAAACTTCAAGTTCAACCTTCGTCACCTTCGAGTTCAACCTCCAAGTTCAACCTTCGAGTTCAAACTTCAAGTTGAACCTTCAAGTTCAACCTTCACGTTCAAACTTCGAATTCAACTTCCAAGTTGAACCTTCAAGTTCAACCTCCAAGTTCAACCTCCGAGTTCAAACTTCGAGTTCAACCTTCAAGTTAAAACTCCAAATTGAACCTCCAAATACAACCTTCAATTTCAACCTTCAAGTTCAACATTCAAGTTCAACCTTCAAGTTTAACTGCAAGTTCAAACTTCGAATTCAACCTTCAAGTTCAACCTTCAAGTTCAAACTTCAAGTTGAAACTTCAAGTTGAAACTTCAAGTTCATCCATCAAGTCCAGTCTTCAAGTTCAAACTTCAAGTTCAACCTTCGAGTTCAAACTTCGAGTTAAATCTTCATACTTACTCTTCAAGTTGAACCAACAAGTACAACCTTCGAGTTCAACCTTCAAGTTTAACTTCAAGTTCAATTTCCGAGTTCAACCTTCAAGTTCAAACTTCAAGTTCAACCCTCAAGTTCATTCTTCGAGTTCAACCTTCAAGTTCAACCTACCTACCTAAGAGAAATGAAGTACTGTCTGAAGCAGTGTCAAAATTTAGTGCTGAGTTGGCACCTAAATATACCGAGTGTATTGTTTCGAATAAGAAATCTAGGTTGGTTCATACTTTGAATAATTTATATGGATCTCCTGCTGGAGATTGGCACATCAAAGACTTGAAGCAATGTTCTGGTTCATATTCTGATGTGTCTGTAGGTTAACATTTTATTAGGTTTAACATTTGGTGCGATTATTTTTTGAGTAAAATGATATCGCAACTTTTGAAAATTGTCGGTTCTTCTGTGTGGGCGGCGTAATCTTTGAGAACTGTCGGTCCTTCTGTCTAGGCGACATAAATTTTGAGGAATAGTTGGTCCTCCTGTGTAGGCAACAAAATAATCTTGGGTACAGAAAGGAAGGTTGAATATTCATAGAAAGTTTTCTAGGTGAACTTTCAATCATTTCTTTCAACAGTTTCTCTTCTCCTTGGCCAAGAGAACATCACTGTACATTTTCATGGAAGAGTTAAAATGAGATAATCTGGTTATTTATGATTACCCAGTGATTTTCTCATTATGTAGTTTTTTTTGTATATAATAGAAGTAGGATTTTTTGCACCCCTCAGATCTTGATTTTGGGAGACTTACCGGATTAGACGTTAAATAATTGGAATTAGACATAACCTGAATTAGTGAATCACCAATTGCGACATCCCCAGGATTGTTTGGTAGGCAGAGTTACCGCCCCAAAATTAACCCTTAAAAAAATATATCAATGCAGATCTATTTTTTTTTCACAGGGAAAAGAAGTGTGTAGCATTTTAATTTTTCACAATGTATTTTTATGAAGTTCAAAATATACAGATTATAGCTTTATGCAATATATGTATAGCATTAACATTTCTCACACTTCATTTTGAACTTAACATGATTCAATTCTTTTTTAAATTAATGTGATGTAAATATCAAAGTTTATCAAGGAAACGCCTGAAGATTTCACAACTTCATTCACTTCAACATACCTGATACATTCAAAAAGTTTAAGAGTATAACATACGGAAATACTGTTGGTCAGAATAATTCTTGGTCGATCTCGAAATTGATTCAGCCAATTCGGTGATAATAAGATGGATTATTTTCCTCAAATAGAGGATTTGTATCGTTTACGTTATTCAGCAGAGTTGGCATACTACTCACCAAAACATAACAAGAGTCCATTCTACAATAATGGTTCGCAGGATACCTTCTGGAAATTGGTAAAAGGTCTTTTCTCAAGTGGCAAATAGCTCCCCCGTTTCGTTGCGCCCGTTCACAAGCTTCTTTACGTTGTTTTGTTCCTCATTATTTCTAAAAGCAGAGTGCCAGCTATCCATCACTTGTAGATTGTCATCACTGTCATCTCTGTCAGCCCAACCCAAACTCCTTCCCTTGCTCGCACCAAGAATGTCAAAATCGAGGTTGACAGGTTTATTTTTGGATTTCTTGAGAAGTTGTTGAATTTCGTAGGAGTAGTCAGGATTGGTCAGTTCGAAGAAAAATTCGTGGAATTCACTATTTTCTACCCCTTCTCCATTCTGGTCTTCCAAGACAATTGAACAGTGGCGAGAGATCCGTTTTCGGAAAGATGAAGAGGTGCTTTAGCACAATATAACGATCACTTTGGTTCTGGTGTTCGAAGAGGTCACATGTGCTATGTGCCATTTTTTTTAATCCTGTGCATCAGCAGCAAGGTAACAGGTTTATCCTGGATTTTGTATTCCTGCCGTCCAAGGACTGAAATACTTCATCCCTGCTACCACCAAGTTCCTTCCAAAAACTCCAGCCGTTTGATTTGGTTCCCGGCAAGCCAGAAGTCTCTGTCCAGGATCGACCACGTGGACCTGGACAATTTTTGATATCCTGTTCATACCCTCCAAAGAAGGTGAGTCCTTTTGAGGTTTATTACCACTCTTCTCCACTAGAACTTGATTCCAGGCGTAACCGGTATGTTTTTATTTCTTTCAATTAGGGTTTTTTGGGAGGGCATTCTAGCCCACATTTTTGATTCCGGATCACGATGTTGCGCTGTTCAGCGATGTGGTTACGACAAACGGAGTCATCCGGTCTTTCATCGTCAGTTTCATCGTCGATTTTAGCTGCTAGCTCCGGTTATTGCGTCCATCAGCCTCAGCAACTCATTGGTTGTCCCGTTTCAGCTCGCAATGTCTGGTTTCTGCTAGTTTCAATCTACCGGTCAGCACCAGCTGCCCTTCGTTCTGCTCCAGCCGTCTTTCTTCCAGTTCCAGTCGTCAACTTCAGCTGCTAGTTAGTCAGCATCGTCAGACCACAGCGTGATGGAAAATAATTATTATGGGTGGTAATTTTTGATCAGTCAGGTAATATATAATAATAATTTAGTTCTCACCAAATTTCTGACCATACCATGTATGTAATGATTTTTTATTTTCATTGACTAAATGGTTTGGTAAGATACCAAGCAACTTTGAATACTTATGTGAGAGGTGAGCGAAACATAGTACTATGCGATAGCCCCTGCAGATAGTTAGACTTTATTTCACCACTTTGTTGTATTATTCGATCTAGAAAACATCTAGAGGTTTGGTAACATTGAATTATGTTTTTTTTGATTATCTTATTTTCTATATTGATCATATTCCCATCCATCACATGCTCAAATACTGGAAGAAAATTAAATTGATAATATTTACATCTAACATATGTCAGTACAAGATATAGAACAAATTCAAGTTGATAATCTGTACATCTATCAAATATTCATCAATTGATCATAATAATTTTTTTTGCCAGTATGTTAGATATCCTAGAAATATTTCCATCCATCACATTGTTGTAGATATGTAAATAATATATGTGTCACGTTTATATTGACTTTTATTCATGATATGACGAACATTCACTAATTCTCTGGAATTTACAAATATCACTTATGCAGTCAAATATTCTATATGATAGTTATTCCTGTTTGGTTCCTTAACTATTCAGATAGCTACTTGTGATCCAGGAGTCAATAGTTGTGATGAATCAAGAGTTAAGTGGCGCCCGAATTTCTTTTTTGATAATTGAGTTATGCAATCTTTTTTATTCAACGAACCCATAGTGTTTCTCTGACCAACAGCTGCCGTTTGCATGTAACCAATTATGTCTGCTTCAAGAAATCATAATTTTGAGAATTGTAAGGTTACAACTTGAATGTTCAACTCGAAGGTTAAAGTTGAAGGTTCAACTTGAAGTTGGAACTTGAAGGTTGAACTTGAAGGTTGAACTCGGAGGTTGAACTTGAAGTTTGAATTTGAAGGTTCAACTTGAAGGTTCAACTCGAAGTTTGAATCTGAAGGTTGAACTTGAAGGTTGTACTTGAAGGTTCAACATGAAGGTTGAACTCGAAGGTTGAACTCGAAGGTTGAACATGAAGTTCGAACTTGAAGGTTGAACTTGAAGTCTGAACTTGAAGTCTGAACTTGAAGGTTGAACTTGAAGGTTGGACTTGAAGGTTCAACTTGGAGTGTGAACTTGGAGGTTGAAATTGGAGTTCGAACATGTAGTTTAACTTGAATGTTCAACTTGGAGGTTGAACTTGAAGGTTGAACTTGAATTTTGAACTTGGAGTTAAACTTGAACGTAAAACTTGAAGGTTCAACCTTCAAGTCAAACCTTCAAGTAAAACCTTCAAGTTCAACCTTCGAGTTCAATCCTCAAGTTCAAACTTCGAGTTGAACCTTCAAGTTGAACTTTCAAGTTCGAACTTCAAGTTCAACATTCAAGTTCAAACTTCAAGTTGAACCTTCAACTTCAACCTTCAAGTTCAAACTTCAAGTTCAACCTTCAAGTTTAACTTCAAGTTCAACCTTCAAGTTCAAACTTCAAGTTGAACCTTCAAATTCAACCTACAAGTGGAACCTTCAAGTTGAACCTTCAAATTGAACCTTCAAGTTCAACCTTCAAGTTCAACCTTCAAGTTCAACCTTCAAGTTCAAACTTCAAGTTCAACCTTCACGTTCAACTACATGTTCAAATTTCAAGTTCAACCTTCGAGTTCGACCTTCGAGTTCAAACTTCAAGTAGAACCTTCAAATTGAACCTTCAAGCTCAAACTTCGAGTTGAGCTTTCAAGCTCAAGCTCCAAGTACAACCTTCAAGTTCAACCTCTAAGTTTTCACTTCAAATTGAACCTTCAAGTTCAACCTTCGAGTTCAACCCTCAAGTTCGAACTTCGAGTTGAACCTTCAAGTTGAACTTACATGTTCGAACTTCAAGTTCAACATTCAAGTTCAAACTTCAAGTTGAACCTTCAAGTTCAAACTTCAAGTTCAACCTTCAAGTTTAACTTCAAGTTCAACCTTCAAGTTCAAACTTCAAGTTGAATCTTCAAGTTCAACCTACTAGTGGAAACTTCAAGTTGAACCTTCGAATTGAACCTTCAAGTTGAACCTTCAAGTTCAAACTTCAAGTTCAACCTTCAAGTTTCCTTCGAGATCAAACTCTGAGTTGAACCTTCAAGTTCAACCTTCAAGTCGAACACCCAAGTACAACCTTCAAGTTTTACTACATGTTCAAACTTCAAGTTCAACCTTCGAGTTCGACCTTCGAGTCCAAACTTCAAGTAGAACCCTCGAATTGAACCTTCAAGCTCAAACTTCGAGTTGAGCCTTCGAGCTCAAGCTCCAAGTTCAACCTTCAAGTTCAACCTCTAAGTTTTTACTTCAAATTGAACCTTCAAGTTCAACCTTCCTGTTCATCCTCCAAGTTCAAACTTCAAGTTCAACCTTCAAGTTCAACCTTCTAGTTCAACCTCTAGGTTAAGCTTCAATTCCAACATTCAAGTTCAAACTTCGAGTTCAATCTTCAAGTTCAACCTTCACGTTCAACTACATGTTCAAATTTCAAGTTCAACCTTCGAGTTCGACCTTCGAGTTCAAACTTCAAGTAGAACCTTCAAATTGAACCTTCAAGCTCAAACTTCGAGTTGAGCTTTCAAGCTCAAGCTCCAAGTACAACCTTCAAGTTCAACCTCTAAGTTTTCACTTCAAATTGAACCTTCAAGTTCAACCTTCGAGTTCAACCCTCAAGTTCGAACTTCGAGTTGAACCTTCAAGTTGAACTTACATGTTCGAACTTCAAGTTCAACATTCAAGTTCAAACTTCAAGTTGAACCTTCAAGTTCAAACTTCAAGTTCAACCTTCAAGTTTAACTTCAAGTTCAACCTTCAAGTTCAAACTTCAAGTTGAATCTTCAAGTTCAACCTACTAGTGGAAACTTCAAGTTGAACCTTCGAATTGAACCTTCAAGTTGAACCTTCAAGTTCAAACTTCAAGTTCAACCTTCAAGTTTCCTTCGAGATCAAACTCTGAGTTGAACCTTCAAGTTCAACCTTCAAGTCGAACACCCAAGTACAACCTTCAAGTTTTACTACATGTTCAAACTTCAAGTTCAACCTTCGAGTTCGACCTTCGAGTCCAAACTTCAAGTAGAACCCTCGAATTGAACCTTCAAGCTCAAACTTCGAGTTGAGCCTTCGAGCTCAAGCTCCAAGTTCAACCTTCAAGTTCAACCTCTAAGTTTTTACTTCAAATTGAACCTTCAAGTTCAACCTTCCTGTTCATCCTCCAAGTTCAAACTTCAAGTTCAACCTTCAAGTTCAACCTTCTAGTTCAACCTCTAGGTTAAGCTTCAATTCCAACATTCAAGTTCAAACTTCGAGTTCAATCTTCAAGTTCAACCTTAAAGTTCAAACTTCAAGTTGAACCTTCAAGTTCATTTCTCAAGTTCAAAGTTCGAGTTCAACCTTCAAGTTTTTACTTCAAATTGAGCCTTCAAGTGCAAACTCCAAGTTTATTTTTCAAGTTCAAACTCCAAGTTCAACCTTCCTGTTTAACCTCCAAGTTCAAACTTCAAGTTCAACCTTCAAGTTTAACCTTCTAGTTCAACCTTCAGGTTAAACTTCAATTTCAACATTCAGGTTCAAACTTCGAGTTCAATCTTAAAGTTCAACCTTCAAGTTCAAACTTCGAGTTGAACCTTCAAGATCATTATTCACGTTCAACCTTCAAGTTCAACCTCCAAGTTCAAACTTCAACTTCAACCTTCAAGTTCAACCTTCAAGTTCGACCTTCTAGTTCATCCTCCAGGTTTGACTTCAATTTCAACATTCAAGTTCAAACTTCGAGTTCAATCTTCAAGTTCAACCTTCAAGTTCAAACTTCAAGTTGAACCTTCAAGTTCAAACTTCGAGTTCAACCTTCGAGTTCAACCTTCGAGTTCAAACTTCGAGTTCAACCTTCAAGTTCAACCTTCAAGTTCAAACTTCAAGTTCGACCTTCAAATTCAACCTTCTAGTTCAACCTTCAGGTTAAACTTCAATTTCATTTTTTGAGTTCAAACTACGAGTTCAACATTCAAGTTCAAACTTCGAGTTGAACCTCCAAGTTCATAATTCACGTTAAAACTTTGAGTTCAATTCTCAAGTTGAACCTTCGAGTACAACCTTCAAGTTCAACCTTCAAGTTCAAACTTCAAGTTCAACCTTCAAGTTCAAACTTCGAGTTCAACCTTCGAGTTCAACCTTCGAGTTCAAACTCCGAGTTCAACCTTCAAGTTCAACCTCCAAGTTCAAACTTCAAGTTCGACCTTCAAATTCAACCTTCTAGTTCAACCTTCAGGTTTAACTTCGATTTCAACATTCGAGTTCAAACTTCGAGTTCAACCTTCAAGTTTGAACTTCAAGTTCAACCTTCAAATTGAACCTTCGAGTTGAACCTCCAAGTAGAACCTCCAAGTTCGACCTCCAAGTTCAATCTGCAAGTTCAAACTTCAAGTCCAAACTTCAAGTTGAAACTTCGAGTCAAATCTTCGAGTTCAACCTTCAAGTTAAACCTACAAGTACAACCTTCAAGTTCAACCTCCAAGTTCAACTTCAAGTTCAAACTTCAAGTTCAACCTTCAAGTTCAACCTTCAAGTACAACCTTCGAGTTCAAACTTCAAGTTCAACCTTCAAGTTCAACCTTCAAGTTCAAACTTCGAGTCAAATCTTCGAGTTCAACCTTCAAGTTAAACCTACAAGTACAACCTTCAAGTTCAACCTTCAAGTTCAACTTCAAGTTCAAACTTAAAGTTCAACCTTCAAGTACAACCTTCAAGTTCAAACTTCAAGTTCAACCTTCAAGTTCAACCTTCAAGTTCAACCTTTAAGTTCAACCTCTGAGTGTAACCTTCGAGTATGAACTTTGAGTTCAAACTCCAAGTTGAACCGTCAAGTTCAACCTCATGTTCGAACTTCAAGTTATACCTTCAAGTACAACCTTCGAGTTCGTTCTTCAAGTTCATTTTCAAGTTCAAACTTCAAGTTCGAACTCCAAGTTCAACCTTCGAGTTCAACCTTCAAGTTCAACCTTCGAGTTCAACCTTCAAGTTCAACCTTCGAGTTGAACCTTCAAGTAAAACTTCAGGTTCAAACTTCAAGTTCAACCTTCAAGTTCAACCTCCAAGTTCAAACATCGAGTTCAACCTTCAAGTTCAATTTTCGAGTTGAACCTGCAAGTATAACATTCAAGTTCAACCTTCAAGTTCAACCTCCAAGTTCAACCTTCGAGTTCAACCTTCAAGTTCAACCTTCAAGTTCAACCTTCAAGTTTAAACTTCAAGTTGAACGTTCAAGTTGAACCTTCAAGTTGAACCTTCAAGTTGAACCTTCAAGTTGAACCTTCAAGTTGAACCTTCAAGTTGAACCTTCGAATTGAACCTTCAAGTTCAACCTTCAAGTTCAACCTCCAAGTTTATTTTCAAGTCTAACTTCAAGTTCAAACTCCAAATTCAACCTTCAAATTCGACCTTCAAGTTCAAACTTCAACTTGAACCTTCAAGTTCATCCTCCAAGTTCAAACTTCAAGTTCAACCTTCAAGTTCAACCTTCTTGTTCAACCTCTAGGTTAAGCTTCAATTCCAACATTCAAGTTCAAACTTCGAGTTCAATCTTCAAGTTCAACCTTAAAGTTCAAACTTCAAGTTGAACCTTCAAGTTCATTTTTCAAGTTCAAAGTTCGAGTTCAACCTTCAAGTTTTTACTTCAAATTGAACCTTCAAGTGCAAACTCCAAGTTCATTTTTCAAGTTCAAACTCCAAGTTCAACCTTCCTGTTTAACCTCCAAGTTCAAACTTCAAGTTCAACCTTCAAGTTCAACCTTCTAGTTCAACCTTCAGGTTAAACTTCAATTTCAACATTCAAGTTCAAACTTCGAGTTCAATCTTCAAGTTCAACCTTCGAGTTCAAACTTCGAGTTGAACCTTCAAGATCATTATTCACGTTCAACCTTCAAGTTCAACCTCCAAGTTCAAACTTCAAGTTCAACCTTCAAGTTCAAACTTCAAGTTCAACCTTCTAGTTCATCCTCCAGGTTTGACTTCAATTTCAACATTCAAGTTCAAACTTCGAGTTCAATCTTCAAGTTCAACCTTCAAGTTCAAACTTCAAGTTGAACCTTCAAGTTCAAACTTCGAGTTCAACCTTCGAGTTCAACCTTTGAGTTCAAACTTCGAGTTCAACCTTCGAGTTCAACCTTCGAGTTCAAACTTCAAGTTCGACCTTCAAATTCAACCTTCTAGTTCAACCTTCAGGTTTTACTTCAATTTCATTATTTGAGTTCAAACTACGAGTTCAACCTTCAAGTTCAAACTTCGAGTTGAACCTCCAAGTTCATAATTCACGTTCAAACTTTGAGTTCAATTCTCAAGTTGAACCTTCGAGTACAACCTTCAAGTTCAACCTTCAAGTTCAAACTTCAAGTTCAACCTTCAAGTTCAAACTTCGAGTTCAACCTTCGAGTTCAACCTTCGAGTTCAAACTCCGAGTTCAACCTTCAAGTTCAACCTCTAAGTTCAAACTTCAAGTTCGACCTTCAAATTCAACCTTCTAGTTCAACCTTCAGGTTTAACTTCGATTTCAACATTCGAGTTCAAACTTCGAGTTCAACCTTCAAGTTTAAACTTCTAGTTCAACCTTCAAATTGAACCTTCGAATTGAACCACCAAGTAGAACCTCCAAGTTTGACCTCCAAGTTCAATCTGCAAGTTCGAACTTCAAGTCCAAACTTCAAGTTGAAACTTCGAGTCAAATCTTCGAGTTCAACCTTCAAGTTAAACCTACAGGTACAACCTTCAAGTTCAACCTCCAAGTTCAACTCCAAGTTCAAACTTCAAGTTCAACCTTCAAGTTCAACCTTCGAGTCCAAACTTCAAGTTCAACCTTCAAGTTCAACCTTCCAGTTCAAACTTCGAGTCAAATCTTCGAGTTCAACCTTCAAGTTAAACCTACAAGTACAACCTTCAAGTTCAACCTCCAAGTTCAACTTCAAGTTCAAACTTAAAGTTCAACCTTCAAGTTCAACCTTCAAGTACAACCCTCAAGTTCAAACTTCAAGTTCAACCTTCAAGTTCAACCTTCAAGTTCAACCTTCAAGTTCAACCTTTGAGTGTAACCTTCGAGTATGAACTTCGAGTTCAAACTCCAAGTTGAACCGTCAAGTTCAACTTCATGTTCGAACTTCAAGTTGTACCTTCAAGTACAACCTTCGAGTTCAATCTTCAAGTTCATTTTCAAGTTCAAACTTCAAGTTCAAACTCCAAGTTCAACCTTCGAGTTCAACCTTCGAGTTCAACCTTCGAGTTCAACCTTCAAGTTCAACCTTCGAGTTGAACCTTCGAGTAAAACTTCAGAGGGAGAAAAACAATAACTCAAAGTCGGTCGACCACAAAATTTAATGAAAGGAGTGACTATAGTTTCGGCTCAACGGCCATCTTCAGACACAATGTAAAAAAGTACCTAGAAAATTATAAGTTGTTGAATCTAGACAATATGGTGGCTGCGAAAGAACAGGTTCAAACTTCAAGTTCAACCTTCAAGTTCAACCTCCAAGTTCAAACATCGAGTTCAACCTTCAAGTTCAATTTTCGAGTTGAACCTTCGAGTATAACATTCAAGTTCAACCTTCAAGTTCAACCTCCAAGTTCAACCTTCGAATTCAACCTTCAAGTTCAACCTTCAAGTTTAACCTTCAAGTTTAAACTTCAAGTTGAACCTTCAAGTTGAACCTTCAAGTTGAACCTTCAAGTTGAACCTTCAAGTTGAACCTTCAAGTTGAACCTTCAAGTTGAACCTTCAAGTTAAACCTTCGAATTGAACCTTCAAGTTCAACCTTCAAGTTCAACCTTCAAGTTTATTTTCAAGTCTAACTTCAAGTTCAAACTCCAAATTCAACCTTCAAATTCGACCTTCAAGTTCAAACTTCAACTTGAACCTTCAAGTTCATCCTCCAAGTTCAAACTTCAAGTTCAACCTTCAAGTTCAACCTTCTAGTTCAACCTCTAGGTTAAGCTTCAATTCCAACATTCAAGTTCAAACTTCGAGTTCAATCTTCAAGTTCAATCTTAAAGTTCAAACTTCAAGTTGAACCTTCAAGTTCATTTTTCAAGTTCAAAGTTCGAGTTCAACCTTCAAGTTTTTACTTCAAATTGAACCTTCAAGTGCAAACTCCAAGTTCATTTTTCAAGTTCAAACTCCAAGTTCAACCTTCCTGTTTAACCTCCAAGTTCAAACTTCGAGTTCAACCTTCAAGTTCAACCTTCTAGTTCAACCTTCAGGTTAAACTTCAATTTCAACATTCAAGTTCAAACTTCGAGTTCAATCTTCAAGTTCAACCTTCAAGTTCAAACTTCGAGTTGAACCTTCAAGATCATTATTCACGTTCAACCTTCAAGTTCAACCTCCAAGTTCAAACTTCAAGTTCAACCTTCAAGTTCAACCTTCAAGTTCAACCTTCTAGTTCATCCTCCAGGTTTGACTTCAATTTCAACATTCAAGTTCAAACTTCGAGTTCAATCTTCAAGTTCAACCTTCAAGTTCAAACTTCAAGTTGAACCTCCAAGTTCAAACTTCGAGTTCAACCTTCGAGTTCAACCTTCGAGTTCAAACTTCGAGTTCAACCTTCAAGTTCAACCTTCAAGTTCAAACTTCAAGTTCGACCTTCAAATTCAACCTTCTAGTTCAACCTTCAGGTTTAACTTCAATTTCATTATTTGAGTTCAAACTACGAGTTCAACCTTCAAGTTCAAACTTCGAGTTGAACCTCCAAGTTCATAATTCACGTTCAAACTTTGAGTTCAATTCTCAAGTTGAACCTTCGAGTACAACCTTCAAGTTCAACCTTCAAGTTCAAACTTCAAGTTCAACCTTCAAGTTCAAACTTCGAGTTCAACCTTCGAGTTCAACCTTCGAGTTCAAACTCCGAGTTCAACCTTCAAGTTCAACCTCCAAGTTCAAACTTCAAGTTCGACCTTCAAATTCAACCTTCTAGTTCAACCTTCAGGTTTAACTTCGATTTCAACATTCGAGTTCAAACTTCGAGTTCAACCTTCAAGTTTAAACTTCAAGTTCAACCTTCAAATTTAACCTTCGAGTTGAACCTCCAAGTAGAACCTCCAAGTTCAACCTCCAAGTTCAACCTCCAAGTTCAATCTGCAAGTTCAAACTTCAAGTTCAACCTTCAAGTTCAACCTTCAAGTACAACCTTCGAGTTCAAACTTCAAGTTCAACCTACAAGTACAACCTTCAAGTTCAACCTCCAAGTTCAACTTCAAGTTCAAACTTCAAGTTCAACCTTCAAGTTCAACCTTCAAGTACAACCTTCGAGTTCAAACTTCAAGTTCAACCTTCAAGTTCAACCTTCAAGTTCAAACTTCGAGTCAAATCTTCGAGTTCAACCTTCAAGTTGAACCTACAAGTACAACCTTCAAGTTCAACCTCCAAGTTCAACTTCAAGTTCAAACTTAAAGTTCAACCTTCAAGTTCAACCTTCAAGTACAACCTTCAAGTTCAAACTTCAAGTTCAACTTTCAAGTTCAACCTTCAAGTTCAATCTTCAAGTTCAACCTTTGAGTGTAACCTTCGAGTATGAACTTCGAGTTCAAACTCCAAGTTGAACCGTCATGTTCAACTTCATGTTCGAACTTCAAGTTGTACCTTCAAGTGCAACCTTCGAGTTCAATCTTCAAGTTCATTTTCAAGTTCAAACTTCAAGTTCAAACTCCAAGTTCAACCTTCGAGTTCAACCTTCAAGTCCAACCTTCGAGTTCAACCTTCAAGTTCAACCTTCGAGTTGAACCTTCAAGTAAAACTTCAGGGTCAAACTTCAAGTTCAACCTTCAAGTTCAACCTCCAAGTTCAAACATCGAGTTCAACCTTCAAGTTCAATTTTCGAGTTGAACCTTCAAGTATAACATTCAAGTTCAACCTTCAAGTTCAACCTCCAAGTTCAACCTTCGAGTTCAACCTTCAAGTTCAACCTCCAAGTTTAACCTTCAAGTTTAAACTTCAAGTCGAACCTTCAAGTTGAACCTTCAAGTTGAACCTTCAAGTTGAACCTTCAAGTTGAACCTTCAAGTTGAACCTTCAAGTTGAACCTTCAAGTTGAACCTTCAAGTTGAACCTTCAAGTTGAACCTTCAAGTTGAACCTTCAAGTTGAACCTTCAAGTTAAACCTTCGAATTGAACCTTCAAGTTCAACCTCCAAGTTTATTTTCAAGTCTAACTTCAAGTTCAAACTCCAAATTCAACCTCCAAATTCGACCTTCAAGTTCAAACTTCAACTTGAACCTTCAAGTTCGATTTTCGAGTTCAAACTTCAAGTTCAACCTTCAAGTTCAACCTTCAAGTTCAAACTCCAAGTTCAACCTTCAAGTTCAACCTTCAAGTTCAAACTTCGAGTTCGACCTTCGAATTAAACCTTCTTGTTCAACCTCCAAGTTTAATCTATGTTTGAAGTCTAGGGTATCTCAAAGTGGAGTGAATAGATTCATGAACAAGACACACAAAGTCATCTCCACAAATTTATTGACTGAATAATCAGTATCTGTACTTTTAACTCCAAGTTCAACATTCAAGTTCAAACTTCAAGTTCAACCTTCGAGTTCAACCTCCAAGTTCAACCTTCGAGTTCAAACTTCAAGTTGAACCTTCAAGTTCAACCTTCACGTTCAAACTTCAAATTCAACTATCAAGTTGAACCTTCAAGTTCAACCTCCAAGTTCAACCTCCGAGTTCAAACTTCAAGTTCAACCTTCAAGTTAAAACTCCAAATTGAACCTCCAATTACAACCTTCAAGTTCAACCTTCGAGTTCAACCTCCAAGTTGAACTTCAAGTTCAAACTTCAAGTTCAACCTTCAAGTTCAACCTTCAAGTACAACCTTCAAGTTCAAACTTCAAGTTCAACCTCCAAGTTCAACCTTCAAGTTCAACCTTCAAGTTCAACCTTCAAGTATGAACTTCGAGTTCAAACTCCAAGTTGAACCGTCAAGTTCAACTTCATGTTCGAACTTCAAGTTGAACCTTCAAGTACAACCTTTGAGTTCAATCTTCAAGTTCATTTTCAAGTTCAAACTTCAAGTTCAACCTTCAAGTTCAACCTTCGAGTTCAACCTTCAAGTTCAACCTTCGAGTTCAACCTTCAAGTTCAACCTTCGAGTTGAACCTTCAAGTAAAACTTCAGGTTCAAACTTCAAGTTCAACCTTCAAGTTCAACCTCCAAGTTCAACCTTCGAGTTCAACCTTCAAGTTCAACCTTCAAGTTCAACCTTCAAGTTCAAACTCCAAGTTGAACCTTCAAGTTGAACCTTCAAGTTGAACCTTCAAGTTGAACCTTCAAGTTGAACCTCCAAGTTGAACCTTCAAGTTGAACCTTCAAGTTAAACCTTCGAATTGAACCTTCAAGTTCAACCTTCAAGTTCAACCTTCAAGTTCAACCTTCAAGTTTATTTTCGAGTCTAACTTCAAGTTCAAACTCCAAATTCAACCTTCAAATTCGACCTTCAAGTTCAAACTTCAATTTGAACCTTCAAGTTCAAACTTCGAACTCAAACTTCAAGTTCAACCTTCAAGTTCAACCTTCAAGTTCAAACTCCAAGTTCAACCTTCAAGTTCAACCTTCAAGTTCAAACTTCGAGTTCAACCTTCGAATTAAACCTTCTTGTTCAACCTCCAAGTTTAATCTATGTTAAAAGTCTATGGCATCTCAAAGTGGAGTGAATAGATTCATAAACAAGACACAAAAAGTCATCTCCACAAATTTATTGACTGAATAATCAGTATCTGTACTTTCAACTCCAAGTTCAACATTCAAGTTCAAACTTCAAGTTCAACCGTCGAGTTCAACCTCCAAGTTCAACCTCCAAGTTCAACCTTCGAGTTCAAACTTCAAGTTGAACCTTCAAGTTCAACCTTCACGTTTAAACTTCGAATTCAACTTTCAAGTTGAACCTTCAAGTTCAACCTCCAAGTTCAACCTCCGAGTTCAAACTTCGAGTTCAACCTTTAAGTAAAAACTCCAAATTGAACCTCCAATTACAACCTTCAAGTTCAACCTTCAAGTTCAACCTTCAAGTTTAACTGCAAGTTCAAACTTCGAATTCAACCTTCAAGTTCAAACTTCAAGTTGAAACTTCAAGTTGAAACTTCAAGTTCAACCATCAAGTCCAGTCTTCAAGTTCAAACTTCAAGTTCAACCTTCGAGTTCAAACTTCGAGTCAAATTTTCGAGTTCAACCTTCAAGTTAAACCTACAAGTACAACCTTCAAGTTCAACCTCCAAGTTCAACTTCAAGTTCAAACTTAAAGTTCAACCTTCAAGTTCAACCTTCAAGTACAACCTTCAAGTTCAAACTTCAAGTTCAACCTTCAAGTTCAACCTTCAAGTTCAACCTTCAAGTTCAACCTTCAAGTTCAACCTTTGAGTGTAACCTTCGAGTATGAACTTCGAGTTCAAACTCCAAGTTGAACCGTCAAGTTCAACTTCATGTTCGAACTTCAAGTTGTACCTTCAAGTACAACCTTCGAGTTCAATCTTCAAGTTCATTTTCAAGTTCAAACTTCAAGTTCAAACTCCAAGTTCAACCTTCGAGTTCAACCTTCAAGTTCAACCTTCGAGTTCAACCTTCAAGTTCAACCTTCGAGTTGAACCTTCAAGTAAAACTTCAGGTTCAAACTTCAAGTTCAACCTTCAAGTTCAACCTCTAAGTTCAAACATCGAGTTCAACCTTCAAGTTCAATTTTCGAGTTGAACCTTCAAGTATAACATTCAAGTTCAACCTTCAAGTTCAACCTCCAAGTTCAACCTTCGAGTTCAACCTTCAAGTTCAACCTTCAAGTTCAACCTTCAAGTTTAAACTTCAATATGAACCTTCAAGTTGAACCTTCAAGTTGAACCTTCAAGTTGAACCTTCAAGTTGAACCTTCAAGTTGAACCTTCAAGTTGAACCTTCAAGTTAAACCTTCGAATTGAACCTTCAAGTTCAACCTGCAAGTTCAACCTTCAAGTTTATTTTCAAGTCTAACTTCAAGTTCAAACTCCAAATTCAACCTTCAAATTCGACCTTCAAGTTCAAACTTCAACTTGAACCTTCAAGTTCATCCTCCAAGTTCAAACTTCAAGTTCAACCTTCAAGTTCAACCTTCTAGTTCAACCTCTAGGTTAAGCTTCAATTCCAACATTCAAGTTCAAACTTCGAGTAAAATCTTCAAGTTCAACCTCAAAGTTCAAACTTCAAGTTGAACCTTCAAGTTCATTTTTCAAGTTCAAAGTTCGAGTTCAACCTTCAAGTTTTTACTTCAAATTGAACCTTCAAGTGCAAACTCCAAGTTCATTTTTCAAGTTCAAACTCCAAGTTCAACCTTCCTGTTTAACCTCCAAGTTCAAACTTCAAGTTCAACCTTCAAGTTCAACCTTCTAGTTCAACCTTCAGGTTAAACTTCAATTTCAACATTCAAGTTCAAACTTATACGGTCACTGCAATGGTAACTGCTTCATCTGTATGCATGTCAGATGCTAGACTGCCGAGTTACAGTGTAAACATAGTCGAAAACGAAGTTTCTTGTTCTGCAAGCTGTGTGCGATATACCCGCTAGGAAGTCGTCTTATAGGCTCAATGCGATTTTGTCTGCTTCGATAGGGCCCATGTGAGATGATAGGAAAGAGGAATATAGTGTGAACGACGATGAAGTCGATGTATCTTCATTTGCCAATTGTTCACGTTATATACACTCCAAAAACGTCTCATACGGTCACTGCCATCGTAGCTGCTTCAACTGTATGCATGTCAGATGCTCGACTGCAGAGTTACAGTGTAAACATAGTCGAAAACGAAGTTTCTTGTTCTGCGAACTGTATGCGTTTTACCCGCTTGAAAGTCGTCTCATATGGCCAATGCAAACTTTTCTGCTTTGATAGTGTCAATGTAAGATGATAGAATAGAGAGATATAGTGTGCAAAACGAAGAAGTCGATGTATCTTCTTTTGCCTATTGTACTCGTTATATACCCTTCAAAGTCATCTTATACGGTCACATAAATGGAATCTGCTTCAACTGTATGCATGTCATATGCTAGACTGCAGAGTAACAGTGTAAACAAAGTCGAAGTCGAAGTTTCTCGTTGTGCAAGTTGTGTGCGTTATACCCGCTTAGAAGTCGTCTCATAGGGCCATTGCGAACTCGTCTGCTTCAATAGTATCCATGTGAGATGATAGAATACAGAGATAGAGTGTGCACACCGATGAAAGCGATGTATCTAAATCTGCTCATTGTACTTGCTATATACCCTCCAAAGTCGTCTTATATGATCACTGCGATCATATCTGCTTCAACTGTATGCATGTCAGATGCTTGACGGCAGAGTTATAGTGTAAACATAGTCGAAATCGGAGTTTCTTGTTCTGTAAGTTGTGTGCGTTATACCTGCTCAGAAGTCGTCTCATATGGGAATTGCGAACTCGTTTGCTTCAATTGTATCCATGTGAGATGATAGGATAGAGAGATAGAGTGTGCACACCGATGAAGTCGATGTAACTTCAGTTGCCTATTGAACTCATTAAATACTGTTCAGAGTCGTCCTATACGGTCACTGCCATCGTATCTGCTACAACTGTATGCATGTCAGATGCTCGACTGCAGAGTTATAGTGTAAACATAGTCGAGAACGAAGTTTCTTGTTCTGCGAACTGTATGCGTTTTACCCGCTTGAAAGTCGTCTTATATGGTCAATGCAAACTTCTCTGCTTTGATAGTGTCAATGTGAGATGATAGAATAGAGAGATATAGTGTGCAAAACGAAGAAGTCGATGTATCTCCGTTTGCCTATTGTACCCGTTATATACCCTTCAAAGTCATCTTATACGGTCACATAAATGGTATCTGCTTCAACTGTATGCATGTCATATGCTAGACTGCAGAGTTACAGTGTGAACAAAGTCGAAGTCGAAGTTTCTCGTTGTGCAAGTTGTGTGCATTATACCCGCTTGGAAGTCGTCTCATAGAGCCATTGCGAACTCGTCTGCTTCAATACTATCCATGTGAGATGATAGAATACAGAGATAGAGTGTGCACACCGATGAAAGCGATGTATCTTCATCTGCTCATTGTACTTGCTATATACCCTCCAAAGTCGTCTTATATGGTCAATGCGATCATATCTGTTTCAACTGTATGCATGTCAGATGCTTGACGGCAGAGTTATAGCGTAAACATAGTCGAAATCGGAGTTTCTTGTTCTGTAAGTTGTGTGCGTTATACCCGCTCAGAAGTCGTCTCATATGGGCATTGCGAACTCGTTTGCTTCAGAAGTATCCATGTGAGATGATAGGATAGAGAGATATAGTGTTTACTACGATAGAGTCGATGTATCCCCATTTGCCTGTTGTACCCGCTATATATCCTTCAAAGTCGTCTTATATGGCCATTGCGATCGTATCAGCGTCAACTCTATACATGTCAGATGCTAGACTGCAGAGTTACAGTGTAAACATGGTCAAAGTCGAAGTTCCTTGTTCTGCAAGCTGGGTGCTTTATACCTGTTCGGAAGCCGTCTTGTATGGTCATTGCGAGCTTGTCTGCTACAATAGTATCCATGTGAGATGATATAGTGTGCACGTCGATGAGTATCTCCTTTTGCCTATTGTTCTCGTTTTATACCCTTCAGAATCGTCTTATACGGTCACTGCCATCGTATCTGCTTCAACTGTATGCATGTCAGATGCTAGACTGCAGAGTTACAGTGTAAACATGTTCGAAGTCGAAGTTCCTTGTTCTGCAAGCTGGGTGCTTCATACCTGCTTGGAACCCGTCTTGTATGGTCATTGCGAGCTTATCTGCTTCAATAGTGTCAATGTAAGATATTATAATGGAGAGATATAGTCTGCACAACGATGAAGTCGATTTATCTCTATTTGCCTATTGTACTCGTTATATTTCCTTCAAAGTCGTCTCATACGGTCACTGCAATCGTATCTGCTCCAACTGTATGCATGTTAGATGCTTGACGACAAAGTTACAGTGTAAACATAGTCGAAGTGGAAGTTTCTTGTTGGGCAAGTTGTGTGCGTTATAACCGCTTTCAAATTGTCTCATATGAGCATCAAGAACTCGTCTGCTTCAATAGTATCCATGTGATAGGATAGAGATATAGGGTGTGCACACCGATGAAGTCGATGTATCTTCAGCTGCCTATTGTACATGATATATACTCTTCAATGTCGTCTCATACGGTCACTGCAATCGTATATGCTCCAACTGTATGCATGTCAGATGCTAGACTGCAGAGTCACGTGTTAACATAGTCGAAGTTGAAGTTTCTTGTTCAGCAAAATGTGTGCATTATACCTGCTTGGAAGTCGTCTTATATGGTCATTGCGAACTTGTCTGCTTCAATAGTGTATATGTTAGATGATAGGATGAAAAAATATAGTGTGCACAACGATGAAGTCGATATATCCCAATTTGCCTGTTGTGCATGCTATATACCCTTCAAATTCGTCTAATACGGCCTCTGCAATCGTATATGCTTCAATTGTATGCATGTCAGATGCTTGACGGCAGAGTTACAGTGTAAACATTGTCGAAGTCGAAGTTTCTTGTTGTGCAAAATGTGTGCGTTATACCAAACTGGAAGTCGTCTCATATGGGCATCAAGAACTCGTCTGCTCCAATAGTATCCATGTGAGTTGATTGGATAGAGATATAGAGTGTGCACACCGATGAAGTCGATGTATCTTCAGCTGCCTGTTGTACATGATATATACCCTTCAAAGTCCTCTTATATGGTCACAAAGATCATATCTGCTTCAACTGTATGCATTTCAGATGCTAGACTGCAGAGTGACAGTGAAAAATTTATCGACGTCGATGTTTCTTGTTCTGCAAGCTGGGTGCTTTATACCTGCTTGGGAGCCGTCTTGTATGGTCATTGCGAGCTTGTCTGCTTCAATAGTGTCAATGTAAGATGATAAAATGGAGAGATATAGTGTTCACAACGCAGAAGTCGATGTATCTTCATTTGCCTATTGTACCTGTTATATTATATTCAAAGTTGTCTTATACGGTCACTGCAATCATATCAGCTTCAACTGTATGCATGTCAGATGCTTGACGGCAGAGTTAAAGTCAACATAGTCGTCTTCTTCAATAGTGTCCATGTGAGATGATAGGATAGAGCGATATAGTGTGTATGACGATGAAGTCGATGTATCCCCATTTGCTGTTGTATCCGCTATATACCATTCAAAGTCGTCTTATATGGTCATTGCGATTGTATCTGCGTCAACTCTATACATGTCAGATTCTAGACTGCAGAGTAACAGTGTAAACATGGTCGAAGTCGGAGTTTCATGTTCTGCAAGTTGTGTGCGTTATACCCGCTCAAAAGTCGTCTTATATGGGCATTGCGAACTCGTCTACTTTGATAGTATCCATGTGAGATGATAGGATGGAGAGATGGAGTGTGCACTCTGATGAAGTCGATGTATCTTCATCTGCCTATTGTACTTGCTATATACCCTCCAGAATTTTTTTATATGGTCACTGCAATCGTATCTGCTTCAACTGTATGCATGTCAGAAGCTAGACTGCAGAGTTTCTGTGTGAACATTGTCGTGATCGAAGTTTCTCGTTCTGTGAATTGTGTGCGTTATACCAGCTCAGGAGTCGTCTCATATGGGCATCGCGAAGTCGTTTCCTCCAAAAGTATCTATGTGAGATGATAGAATAGAGAGATATAGTGTGCACAACGATGAAGTCTATGTATCTTCATTTGCCTATCGTACTCACTATATACCCCTCAAATTCGTCTTTGCGGACTCGTCTGCTTCAATAGTGTCCATGTGGGATGATAGGATAGTGAGATATAGTGTTTACTACGATGGAGTCGATGTATCCCCATTTGCCTGTTGTACTCGCTATATACCCTTCAAAGTCGTCTTATATGGTCATTGCGATCGTATCTGCGTCAACTCTATACATGTCAGATGCTAGACTGCAGAGTTACAGTGTGAACATGGTCGAAGTCGAAGTTTCTTGTTCTGTAAGCTGTTTGCGATATACCCGCTCGAAAGTCGTCTCATATGCTCAATGCGAACTTGTCTGCTGCAATAGGGTCCATGTGAGATGATAGGGAAGAGAGATATAGTGTGCACGACGATGAAGCCGATGTTTCTTCGTTAGCCTATTGTACTCGTTATAGACCTTCCGAAGTCGTCTTATACGGTCACTGCAATGGTATCTGTTTCAACTGTATGCTAAACTTCAGAGTTACAGTGTGCACAAAGTCGAAGTCAAAGTTTCTCGTTGTGCAAGTTGTGTGCGTTATACCCGCTTGGAAGTCGTCTCATAGGGCCATTGCGAAATCGTCTCCTTCAATAGTATCCATGTGAGATGATAGAATACAGAGATAGAGTGTGCAACCGATGAAGTCGATGTATCTTCATCTACCTATTGTTCTCGCTATATACCCTCCAAAGTCGTCTTATATGGTCACTGCGATCATATCTGCTTCAACTGTATGCATTTCAGATGCTTGACGGCAGAGTTAGAGTCTAAACATAGTCGAAATATGAGTTTATTGTTCTGTGAGTTGTGTGCGTCATACCCGCTTAGGAGTCGTCTCATATGAGCATTGCGAACTCGTTTGCTCCAAAAGTATCCATGTGAGATGATTGGATAGAGAGATATAGTGTGCACAACTATGGAGTCTATGTATCTTCATTTGCCTATTTTACTAGCTATATACCCTTCGAATTCGTCTTATATGGTCTTTGCGAACTTGTCTGCTTCAATAGTGTCCATGTGAGATGATAGAATAGAGAGATATAGTGTGTAGTACGATGGAGTCGATGTATCCCCATTTGCCAGTTGAACTCGCTATATGCTCTTCAAAGTCGTCTCATATAGTCATTGCGATCGTATCTGCGTCAACTCTATACATGTCAGATTCTAGACTGCAGAGTTACAGTGGTAACATGGTCGAAAACGAAGTTTCTTGTTCTGCAAGCTGTGTGCGTGATACCTGCTTGGGAGTCGTTTTATTATGGTCATTTGCTTATTGTACCCATAATAATCCCTTCAAAGTCGTCTTATACGGTCACTGCAATCGTGCCTGCATCAACTGTATGCATGTCAGATGCTAGCCTGTAGAGTTACAGTTTGAACATATTCGGAGTCGAAGTATCTTGTTCTGCAAGTTGTGTGCGTTATACTTGCTAAGAAAGCGTCTCATATGGGCATTGCGAACTCGTTTGCTCCAATAGTATCCATGTGAGATGATAGGATAGAGAGATAGAGTGCACTCTGATAATGTCGATGTATCTTCTTATCATCTGCCTATTGTACTTCTACATTACCTCCAGAGTTTTCTTATATCGTCACTGCGATCATGTCTGCTCCAACTGTATGCATGTCAAAAGCTAGACGCAGAGTTTCTATGTGAACAAAGTCGTGGTCAGAGTTTTTTGTTCTGTAAGTTGTGTGCGTTATACCTGCTTAGAAGTTGTCTCATATGGGCATTGCGAACCCGTTTGCTTCAATATTATCCATGTGAGATGAAAGGATAGAGAGATAGAGTGTGCACACCGATGAAGTCGATGTAACTTCAGTTGCCTATTGAACTCGTTAAATAATCTTCAGAGTCGTCCTATACGGTCACTGTCATCGTATCTGCTCCAACTGTATGCATGTCAGATGCTCGATGCAGAGTTACAGTGTAAACATAGTCGAAAACGAAGTTTCTTGTTATGCGAACTGTATGCGTTTTACCCGCTTGAAAGTCGTCTTATATGGTCAATGCAAACTTTTCGGCTTTGATAGTTTCAATGTAAGACGATGTATCTTCGTTTGCCTATTGTACTCGTTATATACCCTTCAAAGTAGTCTTATACGGTCACATTAATGGTATCTGCTTCAACTGTATGCATGTCATATGCTAGACTGCAGAGTTAAAGTGTAAACAAAGTCGAAGTCGAAGTTTCTTGTTGTGCAAGTTGTGTGCGTTATACCCGCTTGGAAGTCGTCTCATAGGGCCATTGCGAACTCGTCTGCTCCAATAGTATCCATGTGAGATGATAGAATACAGAGATAGAGTGTGCACAACGATGAAAGCGATGTATCTTCATCTGCCTATTGTACTTGCTATAATTATACCCTTCAAAGTCGTCTCATATGGTCACTGCGATCATATCTGTTTCAACTGTATGCATGTCAGATGCTTGACGGCAGAGTTATAGTGTAAACATAGTCGAATTCGGAGTTTCTTGTTCTGTAAGTTGTGTGCGTTATACCAGCTTTGAAGTCGTCTCATATTGGCATTGCGAACTCGTTTGCTTCAATAGTATCCATGTGAGATGATAGAATACAGAGATAGAGTGTGCACACCGATGAAGTCGATGTATCTTCATCTGCCTATTGTTCTTGCTATATACCCTCTTAAGTCGTCTTATATGGTCACTGCGATCATATCTATTTGAACTGTATGCATGTCAGATGCTTGACTGCAGAGTTATAGTGAAAACATAGTCGAAATCGGAGTTTCTTGTTCTGTAAGTTGTGTGCGTTATACCCGCTCAGAAGTCGTCTCACATGGGCATTGCGAACTCGTTTGCTTCAATAGTATCCATGTGGGATGATAGGATAGAGAGATATAGCGTTTATTACGATGGAGTCGATGTATCCCCATTTGCCTGTTGTACCCGCTATATATCCTTCAAAGTCGTCTTATATGGCCATTGCGATCGTATCAGCGTCAACTCTATACATGTCAGATGCTAGACTGCAGAGTTACAGTGTGAACATGGGAAGTCGAAGTTACTTGTTCTGAAAGCTGTGTACGTGATACTTGCTTGAGAGTCGTTTCATATAATCATTGCGAACTCGTCTGCTTCGATACTGTCCATGTAAGATGATGGGATGGAGAGATATAGTGTGCACAACGATGAATTCGATGTATCTACATTCGCCTATTGTACTTATTGTAATCCCTTTATAGTCATCTCATACGATCACTGCAATCGTGCCTGCATCAACTGTATGCATATCAGATGAAGGACTGCAAAGTTACAGTTTGAACATATTCGAAGTCGAAGTTTCTTGTTCTTCGAATTGTGTGCGTTATACCCACTGAGGAGTCGTCTCTTATGGGCATTGCGAACTCGTCTGCTTCAATAGTATCCATGTGAGATGATAGGATAGAGAGATAGAGTGCACTCCGATGAAGTTGATGTATCTTCATCTGCCTATTGTACTCTCTACATACCCTCGAGAGTTGTCTTATATTGTCACTGCGATCATGCCTGCTTCGACTGTATGCATGTCAAAAGCTAGATGCAGAGTTTCTGTGTGAACATAGTTGTAGTCAAAGTTTTTTGTTCTGTAAGTTGTGTGCGTTATTCCCGCTCAGATGTCGTCTCATATGGGCATTGCGAAATCGTTTGCTTCGATAGTATCCATGTGAGATGATAGGATAGAGAGATATCGTGTGCACAACGATGAAGTTGATGTGTCTATTGAACTCGTAGTATATCCTCCAAAGTTATCTTATACGGTCACTGTATGTGCTTCAACTAGATGCATGTCAGATGCTAGACTGCAGAGTTACAGTGTGAACATAGTTGAAAACGAAGTTTGTTGTTCTGCGAACTGAATGCGTTTTACCCGCTTGAAAGTCGTCTTATATTGTCAATGTGATCTTGTCTGCTTCAATAGTGTCAATGTGAGATGATGGGATAGAGAGATATTGTGTGCAAAACGAAGAAGTCGATGTGTCTTCGTTTGCCTATTGTTCTCATTATATACCCTTCGAAGTCGTCTTATACGGACACTGCAATGGTAACTGCTTCAACTGTATGCATGTCAGATGCTAGACTGCAGAGTTACAGTGTAAACATAGTCGTAAACGAAGTTTCTTGTTCTGCAAGCTGTGTGCGAAATACCCGCTAGGAAGTCGTCTTATAAACCCAATGCGATTTTGTCTGCTTCGATAGGGTAAATGTGAGATGATAGATAAGAGGAATATAGTGTGAACGACGATGAAGTCGATGTATCTTCATTTGCCAATTGTTTACGTTATAACACTCCAAAAACGTCTCATACGGTCACTGCCATTGTAGCTGCTTCAACTGTATGCATGTCAGATGCTGGACTGCAGAGTTACAGTGTAAACATACCCAAAGTCTGGAAGTATTGTTTTGCGAGCTGTATGCGTTATACTCGCTTGAGAGTAGCCTCATATTGTCAATGTAAACTTGTCTGCTGGAATAGTGTCTATATGAAATGATAGGAGATAGAGATATGATGGAGTCGATAAATCCCCATTTGACTGTAGTACTCGCTTTATACCCTCCAAAGTGGTCTTATGCGGTCACTGCAATCGTTCCTGCATTAACTGTATGCATGTCGAATAATAGACTGCAGAGTTACAGTGTGGACAAAGTGGAAGTCGAAGTTTCTTGTTCTGCAAGTTGTGTGCGTTATACCCGCTTAGGAGTCCTCTCATATGGGCATTGCGAAATCGTCTGCTTCAATAGTATCCATGTGAGATGATAGGATAGAGAGATAGGGTGTACACTCCGATGAAGTCGATGTATCTTCCTGCCTATTGTTCTTTCTGTATACTCTCCAAAGTCGTCTTATATGGTCACTGCGATCGTATCTGCGTCAATTGTATACATGTCAGATGCTAGACTGCAGAGTTACAGTGTAAACATGGTCGAAGTCGAAGTTTCTTGTTCTGCAAGTTGTGTGTTATACATGCTCAGAAGTCGTCTCATATGGGCATTGCGAACTCGTCTGCTTCAATAGTATCCATGTGAGATGAAAGAATAGAGAAATAGAGAGTGCACTCCGGTTTAGTCGATGTATCTTCATCTGCCTATTGTACTCTCTATATACCCTCCAAAATAGTCTTATATGATCTCTGCGATCATATCTGCATCAACTGCATGCATGTCAGAAGCTAGACTGCAGAGTTTCTGTGTGAACATAGTCATAGTCGAAATTTATTGTTCTGTGAGTTTTGTTCGTTATACTTGCTTGGGAGTCATCTCATAGGGCCATTGCGAACTCGTCTGCTTCAATAGTATTGATGTGAGATGATAGAATACAGAGATAGAGTGTGCACACCGATGAAGTCGATGTATCTTCATCTACCTATTGTTCTCGCTATATACCCTCCAAAGTCGTCTTATATGGTCACTGCGATCATATCTGCTTCAACTGTATGCATTTCAGATGCTTGACGGCAGAGTTACAGTGTAAACATAGTCGAAATATGAGTTTATTGTTCTGTGAGTTGTGTGCGTTATACCCGCTTAGGAGTCGTCTCATATGGGCATTGCGAACTCGTCTGCTTCAATAGTATCCATGTGAGATGATTTGCCATTTGTTCTAGTTATATACACTCCAAAAACGTCTCATACGGTCACTGCCATCGTAGCTGCTTCAACTGTATGCATGTCAGATGCTGGACTGCGGAGTTACAGTGTAAACATACCCAAAGTCTGGAGGTATTGTTTTGCAAGCTGTGTCGTTATACTCGCTTGAGAGTAGTCTCATATTGTCAATGTAAACTTGTCTGCTGGAATAGTGTCCATATAAAATGATAGGAGAAAGAGATATGATGGAGTCGATAAATCCTCATTCGACTGTAGTACTCGCTCCATACCCTCCAAAGTGGTCATATGCGGTCACTGCAATCGTTCCTGCATTAACTGTATGTATGTCGAATGCTAGACTGCAGAGTTACAGTGTGGACAAAGTGGAAGTCGAAGTTTCTTGTTCTGCAAGTTGTGTGCGTTATACCCGCTTAGGAGTCGTTTCATATGGGCATTGCGAAATCGTCTGCTCCAATAGTATCCATATGAGAAGATAGGATAGAGAGATAGAATGTGCACTCCGATGGAGTCGATGTATCTCTATCTGCCTATTGTACTTTCTATATACCCTTTGAAGTTGTCTTATATGGTCACTGCGATAAAATCTGCTTCAACTGTATACATGTCAGGAGCTAGACTGCAGAGTTTCTGTGTGAACATAGTCGAAGTCGGAGTTTCTTGTTTTACAATTTGTGTGCGTTTTCCTGGCTTGGAAGTCGTCTCATATGAGCATTCCGAACTCGTCTGCTTCAATAGTATCCATGTGAGATGATAGGATGGAGAGATAGGGTGTGCACTCCGATGAAGTCGATGTATCTCCACCTGTCTATTGTTCTTTCTGTATACTCTCCAAAGTCGTCTTATATGGTCACTGCGATCGTATCTGCGTCAATATTAAACATGTCAGATGCTAGACTGCAGAGTTACAGTGTAAACATGGTCGAAGTCGAAGTTTCTTGTTCGTCGAGTTGTGTCGTTATACCCACTTAGTAGTCGTCTCATATGGGCATTGCGAACTCGTCTGCTTCAATAGTATCCATGTGAGATGATAGGATATAGAGATAGAGTGCACTCCGATGAAGTTGACGTATCTTCATCTGCCTATTGTACTTTCTACATACCCTCGAGAGTTGTCTCATATTGTCACTGCGATCATGTCTGCTTCGACTGTATGCATGTCAGAAGCTAGACGCAGAGTTTCTGAGTGAACATAATTGTAGTCAAAGTTTTTTGTTCTGTAAGTTGTGTGCGTTATTCCCGCTCAGAAGTCGTCTCATATGGGCATTGCGAAATCGTTTGCTTTGATAGTATCCATGTGAGATGATAGGATAGAGAGATATTGTGTGCACAACGATGAAGTTGATGTGTCTTCATTTGCCTATTGAACCCGTAATATATCCTTCAAAGTCATCTCATACAGTCACTGTATGTGCTTCTACTGTATGCATGGCCGATGCTAGACTGCAGAGTTACAGTGTGAACATACTTGAAAACGAAGTTTGTTGTTCTGCGAACTGAATGCGTTTTACCCGCTTGAAAGTCGTCTTATATGGTCAATGTGAACTTGTCTGCTTCAAAAGTGTCAATGTGAGATGATGGGATAGAGAGATATAGTGTGCAAAACGAAGAAGTCGATGTGTCTTCGTTTGCCTATTGTACTCATTATATACCCTTCGAAGTCGTCTTATACGGTCACTGCAATGGTAACTGCTTCAACTGTATGCATGTCAGATGCTAGACTGCAGAGTTACAATGTAAACATAGTCGAAAACGAAGTTTCTTGTTCTGCAAGCTGTGTGCGATATACCCGCTAGGAAGTCGTCTTATAGGCTCAATGCGATTTTGTCTGCTTCGATAGGGTCCATGTGAGATGATAGGAAAGAGGAATATAGTGTGAACGACGATGAAGTCGATGTATCTTCATTTGCCAATTGTTCACGTTATATACACTCCAAAAACGTCTCATACGGTCACTGCCATCGTAGCTGCTTCAACTGTATGCATGTCAGATGCTGGACTGCAGAGTTACAGTGTTAACATACCCAAAGTCTGGAGGTATTGTTTTGCAAGCTGTGTGCGTTATACTCGCTTGAGAGTAGTCTTATATTGTCAATGTGAACTTGTCTGCTGGAATAGTGTCCATGTGAGATGATAGGATAGAGAGATAGGGTGTGCACTCCGATGAAGTCGATGTATCTTCACCTGCCTATTGTTCTTTCTGTATACTCTCCAAAGTCGTCTTATATGGTCACTGCGATCGTATCTGCGTCAATTGTAAACATGTCAGATGCTAGACTGCAGAGTAACAGTGTAAACATGGTCGAAGTCGAAGTTTCTTGTTCTGCAAGTTGTGTGTGTTATACCCGCTCAGGAGTCGTCTCATATAGGCATTGCGTACTCGTCTGCTTCAATAGTATCCATGTGAGATTAAAGAATAGAGAAATAGAGAGTGCACTCCGATGAAGTCGATGTATCTTCATCTGCCTTTTGTACTCTCTATACCCTCCAAAGTTGTCTTATATGATCCCTGCGATCATATCTGCATCAACTGCATGCATGTCAGAAGCTAGACTGCAGAGTTTCTGTGTGAACATAGTCATAGTCGAAATTTATTGTTCTTTGAGTTTTGTGCGTTATACCCGCTTGGAAGTCGTCTCATAGGGCCATTGCGAACTCGTCTGCTTCAATAGTATCCATGTGAGATGATAGGATAGAGAGATAGAGTGTGCACACCGATGAAGTCGATGTAACTTCAGTTGCCTATTGAACTCTTTGAATACTCTTCAGAGTCGTCCTATACGGTCACTGCCATCGTATCTGCTCCAACTGTATGCATGTCAGATGCTCGACTGCAGAGTTACAGTGTAAACATAGTCGAAAACGAAGTTTCTTGTTCTGCGAACTGTATGCGTTTTACCCGCTTGAAAGTCGTCTTATATGGCCAATGCAAACTTTTCTGCTTTGATAGTGTCAATGTAAGATGATAGAATAGAGAGATATAGTGTGCAAAACGAAGAAGTCGATGTATCTTCTTTTGCCTATTGTACTCGTTATATACCCTTCAAAGTCATCTTATACGGTCACATAAATGGAATCTGCTTCAACTGCATGCATGTCATATGCTAGACTGCAGAGTTACAGTGTAAACAAAGTCGAAGTCGAAGTTTCTCGTTGTGAAAGTTGTGTGCGTTATACCCGCTTGGAAGTCGTCTCATAGGGCCATTGCGAACTCGTCTGCTTCAATAGTATCCATGTGAGATGATAGAATACAGAGATAGAGTGTGCACACCGATGAAAGCGATGTATCTAAATCTGCTCATTGTACTTGCTATATACCCTCCAAAGTCGTCTTATATGATCACTGCGATCATATCTGTTTCAACTGTATGCATGTCAGATGCTTGACGGCAGAGTTATAGTGTAAACATAGTCGAAATCGGAGTTTCTTGTTCTGTAAGTTGTGTGCGTTATACCTGCTCAGAAGTCGTCTCATATGGGAATTGCGAACTCGTTTGCTGCAATTGTATCCATGTGAGATGATAGGATAGAGAGATAGAGTGTGCACACCGATGAAGTCGATGTAACTTCAGTTGCCTATTGAACTCGTTAAATACTGTTCAGAGTCGTCCTATACGGTCACTGCCATCGTATCTGCTCCAACTGTATGCATGTCAGATGCTCGACTGCAGAGTTATAGTGTAAACATAGTCGAAAACGAAGTTTCTTGTTCTGCGAACTGAATGCGTTTTACCCGCTTGAAAGTCGTCTTATATGGTCAATGCAAACTTTTCTGCTTTGATATTGTCAATGTGAGATGATAGAATAGAGAGATATAGTGTGCAAAACGAAGAAGTCGATGTATCTTCGTTTGCCTATTGTACTCGTTATATACCCTTCAAAGTCGTCTTATACGGTCACATAAATGGTATCTGCTTCAACTGTATGCATGTCATATGCTAGACTGCAGAGTTACAGTGTAAACAAAGTCGAAGTCGAAGTTTCTCGTTGTGCAAGTTGTGTGCATTATACCCGCTTGGAAGTCGTCTTATAGGGCCATTGCAAACTCGTCTGCTTCAATAGTATCCATGTGAGATGATAGAATACAGAGATAGAGTGTGCACACCGATGAAAGCGATGTATCTTCATCTGCTCATTGTACTTGCTATATACCCTCCAAAGTCGTCTTATATGGTCAATGCGATCATATCTGTTTCAACTGTATGCATGTCAGATGCTTGACGGCAGAGTTATAGCGTAAACATAGTCGAAATCAGAGTTTCTTGTTCTGTAAGTTGTGTGCGTTATACCCGCTCAGAAGTCGTCTCATATGGGCATTGCGAACTCATTTGCTTCAAAAGTATCCATGTGAGATGATAGGATAGAGAGATATAGTGTGTACTACGATGGAGTCGATGTATCCCCATTTGCCTGTTGTACCCGCTATATATCCTTCAAAGTCGTCTTATATGGCCATTGCGATCGTATCAGCGTCAACTCTATACATGTCAGATGCTAGACTGCAGAGTTACAGTGTTAACATGGTCAAAGTCGAAGTTTCTTGTTCTGAAAGCTGTGTACTTGATACTTGCTAGAGAATCGTTTCATATAATCATTGCGAACTCGTCTGCTTTACTGTCTATGTAAGATGATGGGATGGAGAGATATAGTGTGCACGACGATGAATTCGATGTATCTACATTCGCCCATTGTACTTTTTATAATCCCTTCAAAGTCATTTTATACGATCACTGCAATCGTGCCTGCATCAACGTCTCATACGGTCACTGCCATCGTAGCTGCTTCAACTGTATGCATGTCAGATGCTGGACTGCAGAGTTACAGTTTGAACATATTCGAAGTCGAAGTTCCTTGTTCTTCGAGTTGTGTGCGTTATACCCACTTAGGAGTCGTCTCATATGGGCATTGCGAACTCGTCTGCTTCAATAGTATCCATGTGAGATGATAGGATAGAGAGATAGAGTGCACTCCGTTGAAGTTGACGTATCTTCATCTGCCTATTGTACTTTCTACATACCCTCGAGAGTTGTCTTATATTGTCACTGCGATCATGTCTGCTTCGACTGTATGCATGTCAGAAGCTAGACGCAGAGTTTCTGTGTGAACATAGTTGTAGTCGAAGTTTTTTGTTCTGTAAGTTGTGTGCGTTATTCCCGCTCAGAAGTCGTCTCATATGGGCATTGCGAAATCGTTTGCTTTGATAGTATCCATGTCAGATGATAGGATAGAGAGATATTGTGTGCACAACGATGAAGTTGATGTGTCTTCATTTGCCTATTGAACCCGTAATATATCCTTCAAAGTCATCTCATACGGTCACTGTATGTGCTTCAACTGTATGCATGTCAGATGCTAGACTGCAGAGTTACAGTGTAAACATACTTGAAAACGAAGTTTGTTGTTCTGCGAACTGAATGCGTTTCACCCGCTTGAAAGTCGTCCTATATGGTCAATGTGAACTTGTCTGCTTCAATAGTGTCAATGTGAGATGATGGGATAGAGTGATATAGTGTGCAAAACGAAGAAGTCGATGTGTCTTCGTTTGCCTATTGTACTCATTATATACCCTTCGAAGTCGTCTTATAAGGTCACTGCAATGGTAACTGCTTCAACTGTATGCATGTCAGATGCTAGACTGCCGAGTTACAGTGTAAACATAGTCGAAAACGAAGTTTCTTGTTTTGCAAGCTGTGTGCGATAAACCCGCTAGGAAAACGTCTTATAGGCTCAATGCGATTTTGTCTGCTTCGATAGGGTCCATGTGAGATGATAGGAAAGAGGAATATAGTGTGAACGACGATGAAGTCGATGAATCTTCATTTGCCAATTGTTCACGTTATATACACTCCAAAAACGTCTCATACGGTCACTGCCATCGTAGCTGCTTCAACTGTATGCATGTCAGATGCTGGACTGCAGAGTTACAATGTAAACATACCCAAAGTCTGGAGGTATTGTTTTGCAAGCTGTGTCGTTATACTCGCTTGAGAGTAGTCTCATATTGTCAATGTAAACTTGTCTGCTGGAATAGTGTCCATATGAAATGATAGGAGCAAGAGATATGATGGAGTCGATAAATCCCCATTCGACTGTAGTACTCGCTCCATACCCTCCAAAGTGGTCATATGCGGTCACTGCAATCGTTCCTGCATTAACTGTATGCATGTCGGATGCTAGACTGCAGAGTTACAGTGTGGACAAAGTGGAAGTCGAAGTTTCTTGTTCTGCAAGTTGTGTGCGTTATACCCGCTTAGAAGTCGTCTCATATGAGCATTGCGAAATCGTCTGCTCCAATAGTATCCATATGAGAAGATAGGATAGAGAGATAGAATGTGCACTCCGATGGAGTCGATGTATCTCCATCTGCCTATTGTACTTGCTATATACCCTTTGAAGTTGTCTTATATGGTCACTGCGATAAAATCTGCTTCAACTGTATACATGTCAGGAGCTAGACTGCAGAGTTTCTGTGTGAACATAGTCGAAGTCGGAGTTTCTTGTTTTACAATTTGTGTGCGTTTTCCTGGCTTGGAAGTCGTCTCATATGAGCATCGCGAACTCGTCTGCTTCAATAGTATCAATGTGAGATGATAGGATAGAGAGATAGGGTGTGCACTCCGATGAAGTCGATGTATCTTCACCTGTCTATTGTTCTTTCTGTATACTCTCCAAAGTCGTCTTATATAGTCACTGCGATCGTATCTGCGTCAATTGTAAACATGTCAGATGCTAGACTGCAGAGTTACAGTGTAAACATGGTCGAAGGCGAAGTTTCTTGTTCGTCGAGTTGTGTCGTTATACCCACTTAGTAGTCGTCTCATATGGGCATTGCGAACTCGTCTGCTCCAATAGTAAACATGTGAGATGATAGGATAGAGAGATAGAGTGCACTCCGATGAAGTTGACGTATCTTCATCTGCCTATTGTACTTTCTACATACCCTCGAGAGTTGTCTCATATTGTCACTGCGATCATGTCTGCTTCGACTGTATGCATGTCAGAAGCTAGACGCAGAGTTTCTGAGTGAACATAATTGTAGTCAAAGTTTTTTGTTCTGTAAGTTGTGTGCGTTATTCCCGCTCAGAAGTCGTCTCATATGGGCATTGCGAAATCGTTTGCTTTGATAGTATCCATGTGAGATGATAGGATAGAGAGATATTGTGTGCACAACGATGAAGTTGATGTGTCTTCATTTGCCTATTGAACCCGTAATATATCCTTTAAAGTCATCTTATACGGTCAATGTATGTGCTTCAACTGTATGCATGGCCGATGCTACACTGCAGAGTTACAGTGTGAACATACTTGAAAACGAAGTTTGTTGTTCTGCGAACTGAATGCGTTTCACCCGCTGGAAAGTCGTCTTATATGGTCAATGTGAACTTGTCTGCTTCAATAGTGTCGATGTGAGATGATGGGATAGAGAGATATAGTGTGCAAAACGAAGAAGTCGATGTGTCTTCGTTTGCCTATTGTACTCATTATATACCCTTCGAAGTCGTCTTATACGGTCACTGCAATGGTAACTGCTTCAACTGTATCCATGTCAGATGCTAGACTGCAGAGTTACGTGTAAACATAGTCGAAAACGAAGTTTCTTGTTCTGCAAGCTGTGTGCGATATACCCGCTAGGAAGTCGTCTTATAGGCTCAATGCGATTTTGTCTGCTTCGATAGGGTCCATGTGAGATGATAGGAAAGAGGAATATAGTGTGAACGACGATGAAGTCGATGTATCTTCATTTGCCAATTGTTCACGTTATATACACTTCAAAAACGTCTCATACGGTCACTGCCATCGTAGCTGCTTCAACTGTATGCATGTCAGATGCTGGACTGCAGAGTTACAGTGTTAACATACTCAGAGTCTGGAGGTATCGTTTTGCAAGCTGTGTGCGTTATACTCGCTTGAGAGTAGTCTTATATTGTCAATGTAAACTTGTCTGCTGGAATAGTGTCCATATGAAATGATAGGAGAAAGAGATATGATGGAGTCGATAAATCCCCATTTGACTGTAGTACTCGCTTTATACCCTCCGAAGTGGTCATATGCGGTCACTGCAATCGTTCCTGCATTAACTGTATGGATGTCGGATGCTAGACTGCAGAGTTACAGTGTGGACAAAGTGGAAGTCGAAGTTTCTTGTTCTGCAAGTTGTGTGCGTTATACCCGCTTAGAAGTCGTCTCATATGGGCATTGCGAAAACGCCTGCTTCAATAGTATCCATGTGAGATGATAGGATAGAGAGATTGAATGTGCACTCCGATGGAGTCGATGTATCTCCATCTGCCTATTGTACTTCCTATATACCCTTTGAAGTTGTCTTATATGGTCACTGCGATAAAATCTGCTTCAACTGTATGCATGTCAGGAGTTAGACTGCAGAGTTTCTGTGTGAACATAGTCGAGTCGGAGTTTCTTGTTTTACAATTTGTGTGCGTTTTCCTGGCTTGTAAGTCGTCTCATATGAGCATCGCGAACTCGTCTGCTTCAATAGTATCCATGTGAGATGATAGGATAGAGAGATAGGGTGTGCACTCCGATGAAGTCGATGTATCTTCACCTGCCTATTGTTCTTTCTGTATACTCTCCAAAGTCGTCTTATATGGTCACTGCGAACGTATCTGCGTCAATTGTGAACATGTCAGATGCTAGACTGCAGAGTAACAGTGTAAACATGGTCGAAAACGAGGTTTCTTGTTCTGCAAGTTGTGTGTGTTATACCCGCTCAGGAGTCGTCTCATATGGGCATTGCGAACTCGTCTGCTTCAATAGTATCCATGTGAGATGAAAGAATAGAGAAATAGAGAGTGCACTCCGATGAAGTCGATGTATCTTCATCTGCCTTTTGTACTCTCTATATACCCTCCAAAGTTGTCTTATATGATCCCTGCGATCATATCTGCATCAACTGCATGCATGTCAGAAGCTAGACTGCAGAGTTTCTGTGTGAACATAGTCATAGTCGAAATTTATTGTTCTTTGAGTTTAGTGCGTTATACCCGCTTGGAAGTCGTCTCATAGGGCCATTGCGAACTCGTCTGGTTCAATAGTATCCATGTGAGATGATAGGATAGAGAGATAGAGTGTGCACACCGATGAAGTCGATGTAACTTCAGTTGCCTATTGAACTCTTTGAATACTCTTCAGAGTCGTCCTATACGGTCACTGCCATCGTATCTGCTCCAACTGTATGCATGTCAGATGCTCGACTGCAGAGTTACAGTGTAAACATAGTCGAAAACGGAGTTTCTTGTTCTGCGAACTGTATGCGTTTTACCCGCTTGAAAGTCGTCTTATATGGCCAATGCAAACTTTTCTGCTTTGATAGTGTCAATGTAAGATGATAGAATAGAGAGCTATAGTGTGCAAAACGAAGAAGTCGATGTATCTTCTTTTGTCTATTGTACTCGTTATATACCCTTCAAAGTCATCTTATACGGTCACATAAATGGAATCTGCTTCAACTGTATGCATGTCATATGCTAGACTGCAGAGTTACAGTGTAAACAAAGTCGAAGTCGAAGTTTCTCGTTGTGCAAGTTGTGTGCGTTATACCCGCTTGGGAGTCGTCTCATAGGGCCATTGCGAACTTGTCTGCTTCAATAGTATCCATGTGAGATGATAGAATACAGAGATAGAGTGTGCACACCGATGAAAGCGATGTATCCAAATCTGCTCATTGTTCTTGCTATATTCCCCTCCAAAATCGTCTTATATGATCACTGCGATCATATCTGTTTCAACTGTATGCATGTCAGATGCTTGACGGCAGAGTTATAGTGTAAACATAGTCGAAATCGGAGTTTCTTGTTCTGTAAGTTGTGTGCGTTATACCTGCTCAGAAGTCGTCTCATATGGAAATTGCGAACTCGTTTGCTTCAATTGTATCCATGTGAGATGATAGGATAGAGAGATAGATTGTGCACACCGATGAAGTCGATGTAACTTCAGTTGCCTATTGAACTCGTTAAATACTGTTCAGAGTCGTCCTATGCGGTCACTGCCATCGTATCTGCTCCAACTGTATGCATGTCAGATGCTCGACTGCAGAGTTATAGTGTAAACATAGTCGAAAATGAAGTTTTTTGTTCTGCGAACTGTATGCGTTCTACCCGCTTGAAAGTCGTCTTATATGGTCAATGCAAACTTTTCTGCTTTGATAGTGTCAATGTGAGATGATAGAATAGAGAGATATAGTGTGCAAAACGAAGAAGTCGATGTATCTTCGTTTGCCTATTGTACTCGTTATATACCCTTCAAAGTCGTCTTATACGGTCACATAAATGGTATCTGCTTCAACTGTATGCATGTCATATGCTAGACTGCAGTGTAAACAAAGTCGAAGTCGAAGTTTCTCGTTGTGCAAGTTGTGTGCGTTATACCCGCTTGAAAGTCGTCTCATAGGGCCATTGCAAACTCGTCTGCTTCAATAGTATCCATGTGAGATGATAGAATACAGAGATAGAGTGTGCACACCGATGAAAGCGATGTATCTTCATCTGCTCATTGTACTTGCTATATACCCTCCAAAGTCGTCTTATATGGTCAATGCGATCATATCTGTTCCAACTGTATGCATGTCAGATGCTTGACGGCAGAGTTATAGCGTAAACATAGTCGAAATCAGAGTTTCTTGTTCTGTAAGTTGTGTGCGTTATACCCGCTCAGAAGTCGTCTCATATGGGCATTGAGAACTCGTTTGCTTCAAAAGTATCCATGTGAGATGATAGGATAGAGAGATATAGTGTGTACTACGATGGAGTCGATGTATCCCCATTTGCCTGTTGTACCCGCTATATATCCTCCAAAGTCGTCTTATATGGCCATTGCGATCGTATCTGCGTCAACTCTATACATGTCAGATGCTAGACTGCTGAGTTACAGTGTAAACATGGTCAAAGTCGAAGTCTTGTTCTGAAAGCTGTGTACGTGATACTTGCTAGAGAGTTATTTCATATAATCATTGCGAACTCGTCTGCTTCAATACTGTCCATGTGAGATGATGGGATGGAGAGATATAGTGTGCACGACGATGAATTCGATGTATCTACATTCGCCCATTGTACTTATTATAATCCCTTCAAAGTTATTTTATACGATCACTGCAATCGTGCCTGCATCAACTGTATGCATGTCAGATGCTGGACTGCAGAGTTACAGTTTGAACATATTCGAAGTCGAAGTTCCTTGTTCTTCGAGTTGTGTGCGTTATACCCACTTAGGAGTCGTCTCATATGGGCATTGCGAACTCGTCTGCTTCAATAGTATCCGTGTGAGATGATAGGATAGAGAGATAGAGTGCACTCCGATGAAGTTGACGTATCTTCATCTGCCTATTGTACTTTCTACATACCCTCGAGAGTTGTCTTATATTGTCACTGCGATCATGTCTGCTTCGACTGTATGCATGTCAGAAGCTAGACGCAGAGTTTCTGTGTGAATATAGTTGTAGTCGAAGTTTTTTGGTCTGTAAGTTGTGTGCGTTATTCCTGCTCAGAAGTCGTCTCATATGGGCATTGCGAAATCGTTTGCTTTGATAGTATCCATGTGAGATGATAGGATAGAGAGATATTGTGTGCATAACGATGAAGTTGATGTGTCTTCGTTTGCCTATTGAACCCGTAATATATCCTTCAAAGTCATCTTATACGGTCACTGTATGTGCTTCAACTGTATGCATGTCAGATGCTAGACTGCAGAGTTACAGTGTGAACATACTTGAAAACGAAGTTTGTTGTTCTGCGAACTGAATGCGTTTCACCCGCTTGAAAGTCGTCTTATATGGTCAATGTGAACTTGTCTGCTTCAATAGTGTCAATGTGAGATGATGGGATAGAGAGATATAGTGTGCAAAACGGAGAAGTCGATGTGTCTTCGTTTGCCTATTGTACTCATTATATACCCTTCGAAGTCGTCTTATACGGTCACGGCAATGGTAACTGCTTCAACTGTATGCATGTCAGATGCTAGACTGCCGAGTTACAGTGTAAACATAGTCGAAAACGAAGTTTCTTGTTCTGCAAGCTGTGTGCGATATACCCGCTAGGAAGTCGTCTTATACGGTCACGGCAATGGTAACTGCTTCAACTGTATGCATGTCAGATGCTAGACTGCCGAGTTACAGTGTAAACATAGTCGAAAACGAAGTTTCTTGTTCTGCAAGCTGTGTGCGATATACCCGCTAGGAAGTCGTCTTATAGGCTCAATGCGATTTTGTCTGCTTCGATAGGGCCCATGTGAGATGATAGGAAAGAGGAATATAGTGTGAACGACGATGAAGTCGATGTATCTTCATTTGCCAATTGTTCACGTTATATACACTTCAAAAACGTCTCATACGGTCACTGCCATCGTAGCTGCTTCAACTGTATGCATGAGATGCTGGACTGCAGAGTTACAGTGTTAACATACCCAAAGTCTGGAGGTATCGTTTTGCAAGCTGTGTGCGTTATACTCGCTTGAGAGTAGTCTTATATTGTCAATGTAAACTTGTCTGCTGGAATAGTGTCCATATGAAATGATAGGAGAAAGAGATATGATGGAGTCGATAAATCCCCATTTGACTGTAGTACTCGCTTTATACCCTCCGAAGTGGTCATATGCGGTCACTGCAATCGTTCCTGCATTAACTGTATGGATGTCGGATGCTAGACTGCAGAGTTACAGTGTGGACAAAGTGGGAGTCGAAGTTTCTTGTTCTGCAAGTTGTGTGCGTTATACCCGCTTAGAAGTCGTTTCATATGGGCATTGCGAAAACGCCTGCTTCAATAGTATCCATGTGAGATGATAGGATAGAGAGATTGAATGTGCACTCCGATGGAGTCGATGTATCTCCATCTGCCTATTGTACTTCCTATATACCCTTTGAAGTTGTCTTATATGGTCACTGCAATAAAATCTGCTTCAACTGTATGCATGTAAGGAGCTAGACTGCAGAGTTTCTGTGTGAACATAGGCGAAGTCGGAGTTTCTTGTTTTACAATTTGTGTGCGTTTTCCTGGCTTGTAAGTCGTCCCATATGAGCATCGCGAACTCGTCTGCTTCAATAGTATCCATGTGAGATGATAGGATAGAGAGATAGGGTGTGCACTCCGATGAAGTCGATGTATCTTCACCTGCCTATTGTTCTTCCTGTATACTCTCCAAAGTCGTCTTATATGGTCACTGCGATCGTATCTGCGTCAATTGTGAACATGTCAGATGCTAGACTGCAGAGTAACAGTGTAAACATGGTCGAAGTCGAGGTTTCTTGTTCTGCAAGTTGTGTGTGTTATACCCGCTCAGGAGTCGTCTCATATGGGCATTGCGAACTCGTCTGCTTCAATAGTATCCATGTGAGATGAAAGAATAGAGAAATAGAGAGTGCACTCCGATGAAGTCGATGTATCTTCATCTGCCTTTTGTACTCTCTATATACCCTCCAAAGTTGTCTTATATGATCCCTGCGATCATATCTGCATCAAATGCATGCATGTCAGAAGCTAGACTGCAGAGTTTCTGTGTGAACATAGTCATAGTCGAAATTTATTGTTCTTTGAGTTTTGTGCGTTATACCCGCTTGGAAGTCGTCTCATAGGGCCATTGCGAACTCGTCTGCTTCAATAGTATCCATGTGAGATGATAGGATAGAGAGATAGAGTGTGCACACCGATGAAGTCGATGTAACTTCAGTTGCCTATTGAACTCTTTGAATACTCTTCAGAGTCGTCCTATACGGTCACTGCCATCGTATCTGCTCCAACTGTATGCATGTCAGATGCTCGACTGCAGAGTTACAGTGTAAACATAGTCGAAAACGGAGTTTCTTGTTCTGCGAACTGTATGCGTTTTACTTGCTTGAAAGTCGTCTTATATGGCCAATGCAAACTTTTCTGCTTTGATAGTGTCAATGTAAGATGATAGAATAGAGAGCTATAGTGTGCAAAACGAAGAAGTCGATGTATCTTCTTTTGTCTATTGTACTCGTTATATACCCTTCAAAGTCATCTTATACGGTCACATAAATGGAATCTGCTTCAACTGTATGCATGTCATATGCTAGACTGCAGAGTTACAGTGTAAACAAAGTCGAAGTCGAAGTTTCTCGTTGTGCAAGTTGTGTGCGTTATACCCGCTTGGGAGTCGTCTCATAGGGCCATTGCGAACTTGTCTGCTTCAATAGTATCCATGTGAGATGATAGAATACAGAGATAGAGTGTGCACACCGATGAAAGCGATGTATCCAAATCTGCTCATTGTTCTTGCTATATTCCCCTCCAAAATCGTCTTATATGATCACTGCGATCATATCTGTTTCAACTGTATGCATGTCAGATGCTTGACGGCAGAGTTATAGTGTAAACATAGTCGAAATCGGAGTTTCTTGTTCTGTAAGTTGTGTGCGTTATACCTGCTCAGAAGTCGTCTCATATGGGAATTGCGAACTCGTTTGTTTCAATTGTATCCATGTGAGATGATAGGATAGAGAGATAGAGTGTGCACACCGATGAAGTCGATGTAACTTCAGTTGCCTATTGAACTCGTTAAATACTGTTCAGAGTCGTCCTATGCGGTCACTGCCATCGTATCTGCTCCAACTGTATGCATGTCAGATGCTCGACTGCAGAGATATAGTGTAAACATAGTCGAAAACGAAGTTTCTTGTTCTGCGAACTGTATGCGTTTTACCCGCTTGAAAGTCGTCTTATATGGTCAATGCAAACTTTTCTGCTTTGATAGTGTCAATGTGAGATGATAGAATAGAGAGATATAGTGTGCAAAACGAAGAAGTCGATGTATCTTCGTTTGCCTATTGTACTCGTTATATACCCTTCAAAGTCGTCTTATACGGTCACATGAATGGTATCTGCTTCAACTGTATGCATGTCATATGCTAGACTGCAGAGTTACAGTGTAAACAAAGTCGAAGTCGAAGTTTCTCGTTGTGCAAGTTGTGTGCGTTATACCCGCTTGGAAGTCGTCTCATAGGGCCATTGCAAACTCGTCTGCTTCAATAGTATCCATGTGAGATGATAGAATACAGAGATAGAGTGTGCACACCGATGAAAGCGATGTATCTTCATCTGCTCATTGTACTTGCTATATACCCTCCAAAGTCGTCTTATATGGTCAATGCGATCATATCTGTTCCAACTGTATGCATGTCAGATGCTTGACGGCAGAGTTATAGCGTAAACATAGTCGAAATCAGAGTTTCTTATTCTGTAAGTTGTGTGCGTTATACCCGCTCAGAAGTCGTCTCATATGGGCATTGAGAACTCGTTTGCTTCAAAAGTATCCATGTGAGATGATAGGATGAAGAGATATAGTGTGTACTACGATGGAGTCGATGTATCCCCATTTGCCTGTTGTACCCGCTATATATCCTTCAAAGTCGTCTTATATGGCCATTGCGATCGTATCAGCGTCAACTCTATACATGTCAGATGCTAGACTGCAGAGTTACAGTGTTAACATGGTCAAAGTCGAAGTTTCTTGTTCTGAAAGCTGTGTACGTGATACTTGCTAGAGAGTCGTTTCATATAATCATTGCGAACTCGTCTGCTTCAATACTGTCCATGTAAGATGATGGGATGGAGAGATATAGTGTGCACGACGATGAATTCGATGTATCTACATTCGCCCGTTGTACTTTTTATAATCCCTTCAAAGTCATTTTATACGATCACTGCAATCGTGCCTGCATCAACTGTATGCATGTCAGATGCTGGACTGCAGAGTTACAGTTTGAACATATTCGAAGTCGAAGTTTCTTGTTCTTCGAGTTGTGTGCGTTATACCCACTTAGGAGTCGTCTCATATGGGCATTGCGAACTCGTCTGCTTCAATAGTATCCATGTGAGATGATAGGATAGAGAGATAGAGTGCACTCCGTTGAAGTTGACGTATCTTCATCTACCTATTGTACTTTCTACATACCCTCGAGAGTTGTCTTATATTGTGACTGCGATCATGTCTGCTTCGACTGTTCGCATGTCAGAAGCTAGACGCAGAGTTTCTGTGTGAACATAGTTGTAGTCGAAGTTTTTTGTTCTGTAAGTTGTGTGCGTTATTCCCGCTCAGAAGTCGTCTCATATGGGCATTGCGGAATCGTTTGCTTTGATAGTATCCATGTGAGATGATAGGATAGAGAGATATTGTGTGCACAACGATGAAGTTGATGTGTCTTCATTTGCCTATTGAACCCGTAATATATCCTTCAAAGTCATCTTATACGGTCACTGTATGTGCTTCAACTGTATGCATGTCAGATGCTATACTGCAGAGTTACAGTGTAAACATACTTGAAAACGAAGTTTGTTGTTCTGCGAACTGAATGCGTTTCACCCGCTTGAAAGTCGTCTTATATGGTCAATGTGAACTTGTCTGCTTCAATAGTGTCAATGTGAGATGATGGGATAGAGAGATATAGTGTGCAAAACGAAGAAGTCGATGTGTCTTCGTTTGCCTATTGTACTCATTATATACCCTTCGAAGTCGTCTTATACGGTCACTGCAATGGTAACTGCTTCAACTGTATGCATGTCAGATGCTAGACTGCCGAGTTACAGTGTAAACATAGTCGAAAACGAAGTTTCTTGTTCTGCAAGCTGTGTGCGATATACCCGCTAGGAAAACGTCTTATAGGCCCAATGCGATTTTGTCTGCTTCGATAGGGTCCATGTGAGATGATAGGAAAAAGGAATATAGTGTGAACGACGATGAAGTCGATGTATCTCCATTTGCCAATTGTTCACGTTATATACACTCCAAAAACGTCTCATACGGTCACTGCCATCGTAGCTGCTTCAACTGTATGCATGTCAGATGCTGGACTGCAGAGTTACAGTGTAAACATACCCAAAGTCTGGAGGTATTGTTTTGCAAGCTGTGTCGTTATACTCGCTTGAGAGTAGTCTCATATTGTCAATGTAAACTTGTCTGCTGGAATAGTGTCCATATGAAATGATAGGAGAAAGAGATATGATGGAGTCGATAAATCCCCATTCGACTGTAGTACTCGCTCCATACCCTCCAAAGTGGTCATATGCGGTCACTGCAATCGTTCCTGCATTAACTGTATGCATGTCGGATGCTAGACTGCAGAGTTACAGTGTGGACAAAGTGGAAGTCGAAGTTTCTTGTTCTGCAAGTTGTGTCTGTTATACCCGCTTAGAAGTCGTCTCATATCGGCATTGCGAAATCGTCTGCTCCAATAGTATCCATATGAGAAGATAGGATAGAGAGATATAGTGTGCAAAACGAAGAAGTCGATGAATCTTCGTTTGCCTATTGTACTCGTTATATACCCTTCAAAGTCGTCTTTTACGGTCACATAAATGGTATCTGCTTCAACTGTATGCATGTCATATGCTAGACTGCAGAGTTACAGTGTAAACAAAGTCGAAGTTTCTCGTTGTGCAAGTTGTGTGCGTTATACCCGCTTGGGAGTCGTCTCATAGGGCCATTGCGAACTCGTCTGCTTCAATAGTATCCATGTGAGATGATAGAATACAGAGATAAAGTGTGCACACCGATGAAAGCGATGTATCTTCATCTGCTCATTGTACTTGCTATATACCCTCCAAAGTCGTCTTATATGGTGAATGCGATCATATCTGTTTCAACTGTATGCATGTCAGATGCTTGACGGCAGAGTTATAGCGTAAACATAGTCGAAATCGGAGTTTCTTGTTCTGTAAGTTGTGTGCGTTATACCCGCTCAGAAGTCGTCTCATATGGGCATTGCGAACTCGTTTGCTCCAAAAGTATTCATGTGAGATGATAGGATAGAGAGATATAGTGTGTACTACGATGGAGTCGATGTATCCCCATTTGCCTGTTGTACCCGCTATATATCCTCCAAAGTCGTCTTATATGGTCATTGCGATCGTATCTGCGTCAACTCTATACATGTCAGATGCTAGACTGCTGAGTTACAGTGTAAACATGGTCAAAGTCGAAGTTTCTTGTTCTGAAAGCTGTGTACGTGATACTTGCTAGAGAGTTATTTCATATAATCATTGCGAACTCGTCTGCTTCAATACTGTCCATGTAAGATGATGGGATGGAGAGATATAGTGTGCACGACGATGAATTCGATGTATCTACATTCGCCCATTGTACTTATTATAATCCCTTCAAAGTTATTTTATACGATCACTGCAATCGTGCCTGCATCAACTGTATGCATGTCAGATGCTGGACTGCAGAGTTACAGTTTGAACATATTCGAAGTCGAAGTTCCTTGTTCTTCGAGTTGTGTGCGTTATACCCACTTAGGAGTCGTCTCATATGGGCATTGCGAACTCGTCTGCTTCAATAGTATCCATGTGAGATGATAGGATAGAGAGATAGAGTGCACTCCGATGAAGTTGACGTATCTTCATCTGCCTATTGTACTTTCTACATACCCTCGAGAGTTGTCTTATATTGTCACTGCGATCATGTCTGCTTCGACTGTATGCATGTCAGAAGCTAGACGCAGAGTTTCTGTGTGAACATAGTTGTAGTCGAAGTTTTTTGTTCTGTAAGTTGTGTGCGTTATTCCTGCTCAGAAGTCGTCTCATATGGGCATTGCGAAATCGTTTGCTTTGATAGTATCCATGTGAGATGATAGGATAGAGAGATATTGTGTGCATAACGATGAAGTTGATGTGTCTTCATTTGCCTATTGAACCCGTAATATATCCTTCAAAGTCATCTTATACGGTCACTGTATGTGCTTCAACTGTATGCATGTCAGATGCTAGACTGCAGAGTTACAGTGTGAACATACTTGAGAACGAAGTTTGTTGTTCTGCGAACTGAATGCGTTTCACCCGCTAGAAAGTCGTCTTATATGGTCAATGTGAACTTGTCTGCTTCAATAGTGTCAATGTGAGATGATGGGATAGAGAGATATAGTGTGCAAAACGGAGAAGTCGATGTGTCTTCGTTTGCCCATTGTACTCATTATATACCCTTCGAAGTCGTCTTATACGGTCACGGCAATGGTAACTGCTTCAACTGTATGCATGTCAGATGCTAGACTGCCGAGTTACAGTGTAAACATAGTCGAAAACGAAGTTTCTTGTTCTGCAAGCTGTGTGCGATATACCCGCTAGAAAGTCGTCTTATAGGCTCAATGCGATTTTGTCTGCTTCGATAGGGCCCATGTGAGATGATAGGAAAGAGGAATATAGTGTGAACGACGATGAAGTCGATGTATCTTCATTTGCCAATTGTTCACGTTATTTACACTCCAAAAACGTCTCATACGGTCACTGCCATCGTAGCTGCTTCAACTGTATGCATGTCAGATGCTCGACTGCAGAGTTACATTGTAAACATAGTCGAAAACGAAGTTTCTTGTTCTGCGAACTGTATGCGTTTTACCCGCTAGAAAGTCGTCTTATATGGCCAATGCAATCTATTCTGCTTTGATAGTGTCAATGTAAGATGATAGAATAGAGAGATATAGTGTGCAAAACGAAGAAGTCGATGTATCTTCTTTTGCCTATTATACTCGTTATATATCCTTCAAAGTCATCTTATACGGTCACATAAATGGAATCTGCTTCAACTGTATGCATGTCATATGCTAGACTGCAGAGTTACAGTGTAAACAAAGTCGAAGTCGAAGTTTCTCGTTGTGCAAGTTGTGTGCGTTATACCCGCTTGGAAGTCGTCTCATAGGGCCATTGCGAACTCGTCTGCTTCAATAGTATCCATGTGAGATGATAGAATACAGAGATAGAGTGTGCACACCGATGAAAGCGATGTATCTAAATCTGCTCATTGTACTTGCTATATACCCTCCAAAGTCGTCTTATATGATCACTGCGATCATATCTGTTTCAACGTTATAGTGTAAACATAGTCGAAATCGGAGTTTCTTGTTCTGTAAGTTGTGTGCGTTATACCTGCTCAGAAGTCGTCTCATATGGGAATTGCGAACTCGTTTGCTTCAATTGTATCCATGTGAGATGATAGGATAGAGAGATAGAGTGTACACACCGATGAAGTCGATGTAACTTCAGTTGCCTATTGAACTCGTTAAATATTGTTCAGAGTCGTCCTATACGGTCACTGCCATCGTATCTGCTCCAACTGTATGCATGTCAGATGCTCGACTGCAGAGTTATAGTGTAAACATAGTCGAAAACGAAGTTTCTTGTTCTGCGAACTGTATGCGTTTTACCCGCTTGAAAGTCGTCTTATATGGTAAATGCAAACTTTTCTGCTTTGATAGTGTCAATGTTAGATGATAGAATAGAGTGATATAGTGTGCAAAACGAAGAAGTCAATGTATCTTCTTTTGTCTATTGTACTCGTTATATACCCTTCAAAGTCATCTTATACGGTCACATAAATGGAATCTGCTTCAACTGTATGCATGTCATATGCTAGACTGCAGAGTTGCAGTGTAAACAAAGTCGAAGTCGAAGTTTCTCGTTGTGCAAGTTGTGTGCGTTATACCCGCTTGGAAGTCGTCTCATAGGGCCATTGCGAACTCGTCTGCTTCAATAGTATCCATGTGAGATGATAGAATACAGAGATAGAGTGTGCACACCGATGAAAGCGATGTATCTAAATCTGCTCATTGTACTTGCTATATACCCTCCAAAGTCGTCTTATATGATCACTGCGATCATATCTGTTTCAACTGTATGCATGTCAGATGCTTGACGGCAGAGTTATAGTGTAAACATAGTCGAAATCGGAGTTTCTTGTTCTGTAAGTTGTGTGCGTTATAGCTGCTCAGAAGTCGTCTCATATGGGAATTGCGAACTCATTTGCTTCAAATGTATCCATGTGAGATGATAGGATAGAGAGATAGAGTGTGCACACCGATGAAGTCGATGTAACTTCAGTTGCCTATTGAACTCGTTAAATACTGTTCAGAGTCGTCCTATACGGTCACTGCCATCGTATCTGCTCCAACTGTATGCATGTCAGATGCTCGACTGCAGAGTTATAGTGTAAACATAGTCGAAAACGAAGTTTCTTGTTCTGCGAACTGTATGCGTTTTACCCGCTTGAAAGTCGTCTTATATGGTCAATGCAAACTTTTCTGCTATGATAGTGTCAATGTGAGATGATAGAATAGAGAGATATAGTGTGCAAAACGAAGAAGTCGATGTATCTTCGTTTGCCTATTGTACTCGTTATATACCCTTCAAAGTCGTCTTATACGGTCACATAAATGGTATCTGCTTCAACTGTATGCATGTCATATGCTAGACTGCAGAGTTACAGTGTGAACAAAGTCGAAGTCGAAGTTTCTCGTTGTGCAAGTTGTGTGCGTTATACCCGCTTGGAAGTCGTCTCATAGGGCCATTGCGAACTCGTCTGCTCCAATAGTATCCATGTGAGATGATAGAATACAGAGATAGAGTGTGCACACCGATGAAAGCGATGTTTCTTCATCTGCTCATTGTACTTGCTATATACCCTCCAAAGTCGTCTTATATGGTCAATGCGATCATATCTGTTTCAACTGTATGCATGTCAGATGCTTGACGGCAGAGTTATAGCGTGAACATAGTCGAAATCGGAGTTTCTCGTTCTGTGAGTTGTGTGCGTTATACCCGCTCAGAAGTCGTCTCATATGGGCATTGCGAACTCGTTTGCTTCAAAAGTATTCATGTGAGATGATAGGATAGAGAGATATAGTGTGTACTACGATGGAGTCGATGTATCCCCATTTGCCTGTTGTACCCGCTATATATCCTTCAAAGTCGTCTTATATGGCCATTGCGATCGTATCAGCGTCAGTTCCATACATGTCAGATGCTAGACTGCTGAGTTACAGTGTAAACATGGTCAAAGTCGAAGTTTCTTGTTCTGAAAGCTGTGTACGTGATACTTGCTAGATAGTCGTTTCATATAATCATTGCGAACTCGTCTGCTTCAATACTGTCCATGTAAGATGATGGGATGGAGAGATATAGTGTGCACGACGATGAATTCGATGTATCTACATTCGCCCATTGTACTTATTATAATCCCTTCAAAGTCATTTTATACGATCACTGCAATCGTGCCTGCATCAACTGTATGCATGTCAGATGCTGGACTGCAGAGTTACAGTTTGAACATATTCGAAGTCGAAGTTCCTTGTTCTTCGAGTTGTGTGCGTTATACCCACTTAGGAGTCGTCTCATATGGGCATTGCGAACTCGTCTGCTTCAATAGTATCCATGTGAGATGATAGGATAGAGAGATAGAGTGCACTCCGATGAAGTTGACGTATCTTCATCTGCCTATTGTACTTTCTACATATCCTCGAGAGTTGTCTTATATTGTCACTGCGATCATGTCTGCTTCGACTGTATGCATGTCAGAAGCTAGACGCAGAGTTTCTGTGTGGACATAGTTGTAGTCAAAGTTTTTTGTTCTGTAAGTTGTGTGCGTTATTCCTGCTCAGAAGTCGTCTCATATGGGCATTGCGAAATCGTTTGCTTTGATAGTATCCATGTGAGATGATAGGATAGAGAGATATTGTGTGCACAACGATGAAGTTGATGTGTCTTCATTTGCCTATTGAACCCGTAATATATCCTTCAAAGTCATCTTATACGGTCACTGTATGTGCTTCAACTGTATGCATGTCAGATGCTAGACTGCAGAGTTACAGTGTGAACATAAATACTGTCTGTAGGTTAATCGAGGAGGTGGTATATTCATCATTCCAAATTTTTTGGGATTTTCTCTCCTCGTTTCTATAAAATAAAAATATGAATATTATTTCAATATACGTGTAGTAAGGACAAATCAGATGATTTGCCCCAAAATGTCACTGCGTTTAAAGAATTTTCCTATCAGAGAGCCTAAAAGAAAAATTCACTAGCTTGTCAGTGACAATTTGTATTGAAAAAATTCTTGGAGAAGGGAAATAAAGGTATATAGAAAAAATATCAAATGGCAGAGTGGAATAATATAAAAATTATTGGAAAAGAAGATAACAACCAGAAGAGAAAAATCAAGGAATCTGCTTGCATTCTTCTGAACGGAGACAATAACATTGCTTCTTGTTCAGTTGATATAGACAGAACATGGTATTCACTACTAAAATCTGAACATGAAAATGGTAAATTCAAGATCAATTAATGAAAACATCCTGTAACTCATTTGATTGCCAACGTCACCAATTGTCATTGAAAACTGAAAAGCTTCAAGACATTATACGACTTCGCTATTGAAATAATCTCTTCTTATGTTGAAAACGGGAGCAGAACCGGTCCCGAAACGTCCAAAGATAAGTGAAAATTTGATATTTTTTCTATATACCTTTATTTCCCTTCTCCAAGAATTTTTTCAATACAAATTGTCACTGACAAGCTAGTGAATTTTTCTTTTAGGCTCTCTGATAGGAAAATTCTTTAAACGCAGTGACATTTTGGGGCAAATCATCTGATTTGTCCTTACTACACGTATATTGAAATAATATTCATATTTTTATTTTATAGAAACGAGGAGAGAAAATCCCAAAAAATTTGGAATAATGAGTGTGAACATACTTGAAAACGAAGTTTGTTTTTCTGCGAACTGAATGCGTTTCACCCGCTTGAAAGTCGTCTTATATGGTCAATGTGAACTCGTCTGCTTCAATAGTGTCAATGTGAGATGATGGGATAGAGAGATATAGTGTGCAAAACGGAGAAGTCGATGTGTCTTCGTCTGCCTATTGTACTCATTATATACCCTTCGAAGTCGTCTTATACGGTCACTGCAATGGTAACTGCTCCAACTGTATGCATGTCAGATGCTAGACTGCCGAGTTACAGTGTAAACATAGTCGAAAACGAAGTTTCTTGTTCTGCAAGCTGTGTGCGATATACCCGCTAGGAAGTCGTCTTATAGGCTCAATGCGATTTTGTCTGCTTCGATAGGGCCCATGTGGGATGATAGGAAAGAGGAATATAGTGTGAACGACGATGAAGTCGATGTATCTTCATTTGCCAATTGTTCACGTTATATACACTCCAAAAACGTCTCATACGGTCACTGCCATCGTAGCTGCTTCAAATGTATGCATGTCAGATGCTCGACTGCAGAGTTACAGTGTAAACATAGTCGAAAACGAAGTTTCTTGTTCTGCGAACTGTATGCGTTTTACCCGCTTGAAAGTCGTCTTATATGGCCAATGCAAACTTTTCTGCTTCGATAGTGTCAATGTAAGATGATAGAATAGAGAGATATAGTGTGCAAAACGAAGAAGTCGATGTATCTTCTTTTGCCTATTGTACTCGTTATATACCCTTCAAAGTCATCTTATACGGTCACATAAATGGAATCTGCTTCAACTGTATGCATGTCATATGCTAGACTGCAGAGTTACAGTGTAAACAAAGTCGAAGTCGAAGTTTCTCGTTGTGCAAGTTGTGTGCGTTATACCCGCTTGGAAGTCGTCTCATAGGGCCATTGCGAACTCGTCTGCTTCAATAGTATACATGTGAGATGATAGAGTGTGCACACCGATGAAAGCGATGTATCTAAATCTGCTCATTGTACTTGCTATATACCCTCCAAAGTCGTCCTATATGATCACTGCGATCATATCTGTTTCAACTGTATGCATGTCAGATGCTTGACGGCAGAGTTATAGTGTAAACATAGTCGAAATCGGAGTTTCTTGTTCTGTAAGTTGTGTGCGTTATACCTGCTCATAAGTCGTCTGATATGGGAATTGCGAACTCGTTTGCTTCAATTGTATCCATGTGAGATGATAGGATAGAGAGATAGAGTGTGCACACCGATGAAGTCGATGTAACTTCAGTTGCCTATTGAACTCGTTAAATACTGTTCAGAGTCGTCCTATTTGGTCACTGCCATCGTATCTGCTCCAACTGTATGCATGTCAGATGCTCGACTGCAGAGTTATAGTGTAAACATAGTCGAAAACGAAGTTTCTTGTTCTGCGAACTGAATGCGTTTTACCCGCTTGAAAGTCGTCTTATATGGTCAATGCAAACTTTTCTGCTTTGATAGTGTCAATGTGAGATGATAGAATAGAGAGATATAGTGTGCAAAACGAAGAAGTCGATGTATCTTCGTTTGCCTATTGTACTCGTTATATACCCTTCAAATTCGTCTTATACGGTCACATAAATGGTATCTGCTTCAACTGTATGCATGTCATATGCTAAACTGCAGAGTTACAGTGTAAACAAAGTCGAAGTTTCTCGTTGTGCAAGTTGTGTGCGTTATACCCGCTTGGAAGTAGTCTCATAGGGCCATTGCGAACTCGTCTGCTTCAATAGTATCCATGTGAGATGATAGAATACAGAGATAGAGTGTGCACACCGATGAAAGCGATGTATCTTCATCTGCTCATTGTACTTGCTATATACCCTCCAAAGTCGTCTTATATGGTCAATGCGATCATATCTGTTTCAACTGTATGCATGTCAGATGCTTGACGGCAGAGTTATAGCGTAAACATAGTCGAAATCGGAGTTTCTTGTTCTGTAAGTTGTGTGCGTTATACCTGCTCAGAAGTCGTCTCATATGGGCATTGCGAACTCGTTTGCTTCGAAAGTATTCATGTGAGATGATAGGATAGAGAGATATAGTGTGTACTACGATGGAGTCGATGTATCCCCATTTGCCTGTTGTACCCGCTATATATCCTTCAAAGTCGTCTTATATGGCCATTGCGATCGTATCAGCGTCAACTCTATACATGTCAGATGCTAGACTGCTGAGTTACAGTGTAAACATGGTCAAAGTCGAAGTTTCTTGTTCTGAAAGTTGTGTACGTGATACTTGCTTGAGAGTCGTTTCATATAATCATTGCGAACTCGTCTGCTTCAATACTGTCCATGTAAGATGATGGGATGGAGAGATATAGTGTGCAAAACGATGAATTCTATGTATCTACATTCGCCCATTATTATAATCCCTCCAGAGTTATCTTATACGATCACTGCAATCGTGCCTGCATCAACTGTATGCATGTCAGATGCTGGACTGCAGAGTTACAGTTTGAACATATTCGAAGTCGAAGTTCCTTGTTCGTCGAGTTGTGTCGTTATACCCACTTAGGAGTCGTCTCATATGGGCATTGCAAACTTGTCTGCTTCAATAGTATTCATGTGAGATGATAGGATAGAGAGATAGAGTGCACTCTGATGAAGTTGACGTATCTTCATCTGCCTATTGTACTTTCTACATACCCTCGAGAGTTGTCTTATATTGTCACTGCGATCATTTCTGCTTCGACTGTATGCATGTCAGAAGCTAGACGCAGAGTTTCTGTGTGAACATAGTTGTAGTCAAAGTTTTTTGTTCTGTAAGTTGTGTGCGTAATTCCCTCTCAGAAGTCGTCTCATATGGGCATTGCGAATCGTTTGCTTTGATAGTATCCATGTGAGATGATAGGATAGAGAGATATTGTGTGCACAACGATGAAGTTGATGTGTCTTCATTTGCCTATTGAACCCGTAATATATCCATTGTACTTGCTATATACCCTCCAAAGTCGTCTTATATGGTCACTGCGATCATATCTGTTTCAACTGTATGCATGTCAGATTCTTGACGGCAGAGTTATAGTGTAAACATAGTCGAAATCGGAGTTTCTTGTTCTGTGAGTTGTGTGCGTTATACCCGCTTAGAAGTCGTCACATATGGTCATTGCGATTTCGTTTGCTTCAATAGTATCCATGCGAGATGATAGGATAGAGAGATATAGTGTGTACTACGATGGAGTCGATGTATCCTCATTTGCCTGTTGTACCCGGTATATATCGTTCAAAGTCGTCTCATATGGTCATTACGATCGTATAAGCGTCAACTCTATACATGTCAGATGCTAGACTGCAGAGTTACAGTGTAAACATGGTCGAAGTCGAAGTTTCTTGTTCTGAAAGCTGTGTTCGTAATACTTGCTTGAGAGTCTTTTCATATAATCATTGCGAACTCGTCTGCTTTAATACTGTCCATGTAAGATGATGGGATGGGGAGATATAGTGAGCACGACGATGAATTCGATGTATCTACATTCGCCTATTGTACTTATCATAATCCCTTCAAAGTCGTCTTATACGATCACTGCAATCGTGCCTGCATCAACTGTATGCATGTCAGATGCTAGACTGCAGAGTTACAGTGTGAACATATTCGAAGTCGAAGTTTCTTGTTCTTCGAGTTGTGCGTTATATCCACTTAGGAGTCGTCTCATATGGGCATTGCGAACTCGTCTGCTTCAATAGTATCCATGTGAGATGATAGGATAGAGAGATAGAGTGCACTCCGATGAAGTTGATGTATTTTCATCTGCCTATCGTACTTTCTACATACCCTCGAGAGTTGTATTATATTGTCACTGCGATCATGTCTGCTTCGACTGTATGCATGTCAAAAGCTAGACGCAGAGTTTCTGTGTGAACATATTCGTAGTCAAAGTTTTTTGTTCTGTAAGTTGTGTGCGTTATACCCGCTCAGAAGTCGTCTCATATGGGAATTGCGAAATCGTTTGCTTTGATAGTATCCATGTGAGATGATAGGATAGAGAGATATAGTGTGCACAACGATGAAGTTGATGTATCTTCATTTGCCTATTGAACTCGTAATATATCCTTCAAAGTTATCTTATACGGTCACTGCAATCGTATGTGCTTCAACTGTATGCATATCAGATGCTAGACTGCAGAGTTACAGTGTGAACATAGTTGAAAACGAAGTTTGTTGTTCTGCGAACTGAATGCGTTTTACCCGCTTGAAAGTCGTCTTATATGGTCAATGCGAACTTGTCTGCTTCAACAGTGTCAATGTGAGATGATAGGATAGAGAGATATGGTGTGCAAAATGAAGAAGTCGATGTGTCTTCGTTTGCCTATTGTACTCATTATATACCCTTCGAAGTCGTCTTATACGGTCACTGCAATGGTAACTGCTCCAACTGTATGCATGTCAGATGCTAGACTGCAGAGTTACAGTGTGAACATAGTCGAAAACGAAGTTTCTTGTTCTGCAAGCTGTGTGCGATATACCCTCTCTGAAGTCGTCTCATTTGGGCATTGCGAACTCGTCTGCTTCAATAGTATCCATGTGAGAAATAGAGAGTGCACTCCGATGAAGTCGATTTATCTTCATCTGCCTATTGTACTTTCTATATACCCTCCAAAGTTGTCTTATATGGTCCCTGCGATCATATCTGCATCAACTGCATGCATGTCAGAAGCTAGACTGCAGAGTTTCTGTGTGAACATAGTCATAGTCGAAATTCATTTTTCTGTGAGTTTTGTGCGTAACACCCGCTTAGAAGTCGTCTCATATGGGCATTGCGATTTCGTTTGCTTCAATAGTATCCATGAGAGATGATAGGATATAGAGATATATTGTGCACAACGATGGGGTCGATGTATCTTCATTTGCCTATTAAACCCATAATATACCCTTCAAAGTCATCTTATACGATCACTGCAATCGTATCTGCTTCAACTGTATGCATGTCAGTTGCTTGATGCAGAGTTTCTGTGTGAACATAGTCGAAGTCGAAGTTCCTTGTTCTGTGCGTTATACCCGCTCAGAAGTCGTCTCATATGGGCATTGCGAAATCATTTGCTTTGATAGTATCCATGTGAGATGATAGGATAGAGAGATATAGTGTGCACATTGATGAAGTTGATGCATCTTCGTTTGCCTATTGAACCCGTTATATTCAGAACTATATGGTTTTTGATAGTAAAAGATTTTACCTTGAGGAAATCAAATTGGTAGAAGAGCTACAACAGCCCGTCTTTGATAACAGAGGCAATAACGACGACAACAAGGGTGCGTCAGCACTAGGTCGACTAGAACCGACAAATAGTCAACAGCAACAGAGCCAATCAAAAATATTCACCTGCAGCAATAAGAAGAATGTAGCATAGGATCAAGAACAACTAGCATGTGAGCCCTTTGTCATTATGCATCACAATGTTCAGTCAATGCGTAATAAAGTAGATTACATCAACATTGCCCTCGACGAACACAAAAAAGAAAATTCCGTACAGGTCATATGCTTCACAGAACATTGGATGCATGAGGATGAAGAAAATTATTATATTATTAATGATTATAATTTAGTTAATAGTTTTTGTAGAGAAAAATATTCACATGGAGGTGTAGTAATTTTTGCAGAGAAAAAGATGAATATAGAACCCATTATTACTGGAATAATACCAATAGAGAAAATTTTCGAATTTTGTTTAGCAATTTATAAAAAGAAAAAACTAATAATAATAATATGTTTATATAGAAGCCCACTAGGCGACTTTGATATATTCAATGATATGTTTTCTCAACTTTTCAATGAAATTCATGAGCAATATAACAACTATAATTTGATAGTGTGTGGAGATTTCAACTTGGACTTCAGTTCAGATGATAAGAGATTAACTCACTTCAAAAATACAATAGAAACATTTGATTTGAAAATAACAATAGATGATTTCACTAGGGTTACGTCTACTTCAGCCACAACTATTGATAACATTCTTGTAAGCACCAATTATGATTACTCAAGTTTCACGTTGGATATGTGTATTTCTGATCACAATGCTCAGTTTTTGAATTTATACCTGAATGATTCCTTTGAAAATGACAGCAAACAAAAATTATCCAGGTCATTTTCGGAAAATAATCACAAAAAATTCGAACATCATTTGCAAAGTATGGATTGGTCACAGCTATATACTATCAAAAGTACGAATGATGCATTGGATTATTTCATTAAGGTGGTCTTCATTTCAAGAAGTCGTTTCCATTGAGGAAACAAAATATTTCTAAAAAAACGAGTTTCAAGGAATGGATCATAAAAGGAATACGACAATCTTGCAAGAATAAAAGATTTCTATTATATTTGAAACAATATACTACAAACTGTAATATCCTCAATTACATACGGAAATACTGTCAAATCCTGAATAAAATCATAAAAACATCAAAAAACCTGAATTATGAAAAACAAATAAAACAATCTTCAGATGAAATAAAATCCACTTGGAATATGGTATCGTATTTCACCGGAAGACAGAAAAAAATTGAAAATATCAGATTGAGAAATGAATATGGGAATTTGTTAATAAAACCTACAGAAATCGCAGAAGAATTCAAAGATCAGTTCAAGCAGATAAGTCAGAAAGCTACCCCCAATACTAATAGTCGCTCTTCTAGTAAGGAATACCTGCACAATTTTCATTTCAATAATATAAACTCATTCTTTTTCTCTCCGCTAATTGAGAGCGACATTCTAGAGAGTATAACTGCTCAAAAACGTGAGTATTCCACTGGACTAGACAACATACCAATGACACTGATAAAAAGACATAGTGATGCTCTGAAGAAACCACTTGCCTATTTGTTCAACCTCTCAATCTCAACTGGTATATTTCCGGATTCATACAAAAAATCTATCATCATCCCGCTTTTCAAAAAAGGAGATAAGACAGATACAAATAATTACCGCGGCATCTCACTGCTTTCAAATTTTTCAAAATTACTAAAATGGATTGTCAACAAAAGAATAACATCATATCTAAGCACACAAAAAATTCTCACAGATTCACAATTCGGAATCAGGAAAAACATGAATACTACGGATGCTACTTTTCAAATGATAGAAAAAATTAATGAAATTTTAGAATCAAAACAGTATCCTCTTGGAATATTTTGCGATCTCTCTAAGGCATTTGATTGCGTTAGTCATAATATACTTCTAAATAAACTAGACTACTATGGAATCAGAGGTCTTGCTAAAGATTGGTTCAAATCATATCTATCACGGCGAATGATGTGTGTCAGAGTGAAATATGAAATATCAGGAAACGTATCATATCAAGATTCAGAATTTACCCATATACAGGCAGGAGTGCCACAAGGTTCAGTGTTGGGCCCTACACTATTTCTGATCTATGTGAATGACATTGTTTGTAACTTTTCTACAGTTACCTTCACACTGTTTGCTGATGACACTAGTATACTAGTTACGGGAAAAAATTCGGACCAGCTCACTACTTCGTCAGTAGGGATAATGGAGGGAGTATCAGACTGGTTTCTAGCTAATAAATTGTCTCTCAACTATTCTGAATCGAATAATAATACAATTTCAGCCTTCACAAAGATATGGATGATATCACTGTCCACCTCGATCAAAACTCTATTGATTCTGTGAATTCAACTAAATTCCTAGGAATAAACATAGATTGCAAGTTTAACTGGCTGGAACATTCCTCTGCACTTCAGTCTGAATTGAGTAGGTCAATTTTTGCTTTACGTACCATTAAGAGAAATACCAACCTCTCGACCACAAAATTAGTATACTTTGCTCATTTTCACAGTATCATGCAATATGGTATAGAATTTTGGGGTACATCTATATACGCAGCAGAGGTGTTTGTAATACAAAAAAAGCCATTCGAGTATTATTTGGTTTAAATTATAGAGACTCTTGCAGAATCCTTTTCAGAGACCACAAGATATTTACCTTATTGAACACCTGTATATTTAAAATAAGTGTGTTTATACACAAAAAGCGAGCAACACTGACACGACCATCAAACAAACATACATATCCAACTAGAAATCAAGATTATATTCTGCCAAATTATAACTACAACAGATCCAGGAATGGACCACTGTATTCAGGAATCAAAGTCTATAACCACTTACCCTCCAGTTTGAAATCTTTGAATAATTTGCGATTCAAAGCAAGGTTGAAAATAATTTTGCATGAGAATGTTTATTATCATTTAGATGAATACTTCTCTCACAATTCAGAATCAGATATCACATGAAATTTAGTATTTATGTACCGTGCTCGACTTTCTTGAGGCTTTACGCTAGATAATCGGATATACCTTTTGTTAAATTATAATGTAATATTGATACCACTGTTCTTCCGATTCTGAGAAATGAATATATCTATCTATCTATCTATATCCTTCAAAGTCATCTTATACGGTCACTGCAATCGTATGTGCTTCAACTGTATGCATGTAAGAAGCTAGACTGCAGAGTTTCTGTGTGAACATAGTCATAGTCGAAGTTTATTGTTCTGTGAGTTTCGTGCGTTATACCCGCTTAGAAGTCGTCTCATATGGGCATTGCGAACTCGTTCGCTTCAATAGTATCCATGAGAGATGATAGGATATAGAGATATAGTGTGCACAACGATGGGGTCGATGTATCTTCATTTGCCTATTAAACCCATAATATACCCTTCAAAGTCATTTTTTATGATCACTGCAATCGTATCTGCTTCAACTGTATGCATGTCAGTTGCTAGACTGCAGAGTTACAGTGTGAACATAGTCGAAGTCGAAGTTCTTTGTTCTGCGATCTGTATGCGTTATACCCGCTTGAAAGTCGTCTTATATGGTCAATGCAAACTTGTCTGCTTCAATAGTGTCAATGTAGGGTGATAGGATAGAGAGATATAGTGGGCAAAACGAAGAAGTCGATGTATCTCCGTTTGCCTATTGTACTCGTTATATACATTTCAAAGTCGTCAATACGGTCACTGCAATGGTATCTGCTTCAACTGTATGCATGTCAGATGCTAGACTGCATAGTTACAGTGTAAACATAGTCGAAGTCGAAGTTTCTCGTTCTGCAAGCTGTGTGCGATATTGTCACAGAGTGGCTTGCGGCCTCCACCCTTGTCTGCCCTATCTGCTGGAGCTGCTGACTTCTCCGTGATGGGCTACACCTCTAGCTACGTTTCTTTGTGGGATATGCCGAGCTGTGAGGTTTAGATCATTTGGGGGTCGTAGTGGCAATGCGAGAGGTGATCTGACTAAAGAGGAATTGCAGCAAAGAAATGACGAGAGTGTGGATGAAGAAAAAATACACTTTAATTAAATAAATAAAAAATTTATATGTGTTCAAAGTGGAAAAAATTAAAACGAGTGTACGTGTGAAAGGAATCAGCAAATCAAACAAATGTGGTTGAAGTAAAGTGAGTCAAGTGTGGAAATAATATAAAAAATGATCCATCATGAGCAAAACACAGTGTACAAATCAAGTGCTTCAACATCACTAACATTAGTCCCTACTAGGGTAAAGTGTGACACGCCCCTTCATTATTACATTACCTAACCTCATCCCTGGATTACTTAAAGTTGCCGGAAGGGCCTAGCACGAGATCAGCAGCGTTCAAAGTGAGAACTGATCCCTATTTTTGCTAACTATGAGGCCAACTTATATTGAAAACAAATGATCGAGGTACTTACATTGCTACCAGTACTGCCAAGACTCTCGCCGGGGGATGATGTGTCCTGGATGGGCCATCTCGTTAATCTCGAAACCAACGCCACTCAATCACTCAATTTTGAATTTAAACTCTTTCTAAGCTGGATTCGGAATGAATCTCGACTGAATTTCGAATGAATTTGAAAAATCTCGGCTTCATTTCGACTGACTTCTGAATCACATCTAGACTGAATCCTGACCGAATTCGGAATCACCAATGCCCGCCGGCCACAGTATGGTCCGTATTTATTTGCGAACGGTTTGCTTTGTTTGCTAAAACTTCTCAAAACTACCTAAATTGGTGCCAGGTCGTGGAACTCCTGAGTTCAACGATCAATTTAATGTTTTGTCAAACCGTTCGATTTTTGTCGACGTCATCGAATTATTTGAAGTGAGTTAAAATTTAATTGTTTGATTATTTGCAATGACCTGGATCTGGAGATGTATTGACTCTGATATACTGAGTGGTCCCATCCGTGACACGTTCATGGGTCATCTGAACGCTGGCCCCCAGCGTTTTAAACTACCCTTCATACCCCTATGAATATATAATCTGATATATCGAGGTAGCAGTAGATAGTTTCTCAACTATACATGTAGTCTAGTGCAACAAAAAAAAAAAAACATAAAAATGAAAGAAGAACATGTAAAATTGAAGCAAGCAAAAACGGCAATTAACATTTCGATGCATTTCACTTCTAGTCTTTCCGAGTTCTTCACACGGTCAGGTTCTGAAAGTCCGGCACTGTCCATAGATGATTTGCAACGCTGAGACTTTAGCGCGCGTGCAAAATTCTTCAATATCGGCCGCCTCGCATCTGCTTTCCTTCGCTGCGTCTAGAGACCGCTGCGCCTAGAGGCCGCTGCCTGTCCTATAAAGGCAAGGTTGGTAGAACTGATGGTTCGCGGGTGGTCTTTTACTCTGTTTTGGTAGACTTCCCTTTGACATACATACTAATCCTGAGGTGATGGAGGGTTTCTCCTGGCTTGATTATCCCCGTCATTTGGTTCTTTGATTGGTCTCGTTTTTGGGTTCTGACGTAGCTTCGTGAACCGTCGGTGCCCATCGTGAAATTCGCATCTACTGCCATTGGGTTCCAAGTTCATACCTCTGTTTTACCGGTAAGAACAAATTGTGGTTTCAGCATTTTTCGTATCGTATCAAATGCCGTTTGCACCGTTCAAGGCTCATGAAATTTTTGATGAGTAAGTGCATCTCACTTTTCTTTGTTGGAAAAATGACGCTTACGAAATTGACTGTATTCGTTTGCGGATATTGGTTCTTGTTTGTTGTTTTTTTTTCCATGGGTAATTCCAGATACAGGGTGTTTGTGGTGTTTCCCAAAGGTTTTCCATGTGTTCCAGTCTCTATCCTAGGAGTGTTGCTTGGTAAGCCAAACTGTTACCTCATGGCTCTGTCTCATGATATTTATTTCCATTCTCTAGGTTAGATATAGTTGACTATAGCTTCCTCAATGCAACTCGTATGTGTGGCCTCTGTGGACCGTTCCTGCGAGTATCTGCTTCACCCTGTTTGCGGCTTGCTCCGACGGTGGGTGGTGGTGAACGCACAACCCCCTTTTGCTGGGTTCCGACTCGGTTCTCGTGAACAGCTTCAAAGTCACTCTTGGTAAGTACTTTGAGGATCCTATCTTCACATATCTGGTGTCCTTATTCTGATATGGTGGTCAAAAACCTCACCCCTTATTGTCATCTCCATCAATTTCTAACCATTATGTTCTTAGGTCTCCTGGTATGTCAAAGGTGTCAGCCTTCAGAATTTTCGCGTCCTCCATCAGCCGTCTTGCCTCGTGGGGTCCTGCCATGTCAGCTGGGTACCAGTGCCTTTCCATTTTCCGTGTGTAGTCTCCTCTCACATGAGACAAAGGAACATGCCGCAGTAAGTGTTCGTTTCACATCCTGATAATCTAGAAAAAAGTTAAGAAAGAGAAATATTTACTGATTCCTCATTATTCAAGCTCTTTTTCTGAAAAAAATGAAAATGAATGTTTCCTATTTAAATACATGTATAGGTACCTTCCCTAAATGGTAGGCCGAGTGGCAGGCCCTTTCATATTTTCGTTTTTTCCTATTTCTAAATGTCTCTGTTTCGTCTCCCTCTGTTTCACACCATCACCATCACCATCACCATCACAATAAAAATATATAAATACATATCCATATAACAGTTCTTCCTATAAGAACCATATAGCAAGAACATTTGTTTGCAATAACCTCTATCAAAATATAGTTTCAAGTTACTCCGTTTTATTACTAAATTTTGAAGGGTAAGAAGTGGATGAGGGATTCCTTCAGAACTGAATGGTTGTTATCCCTTTAACCCTGCTGGGGAACTTGAATATAATGAGATTTGTAATAAAATTCAGTGTTTGAAGTGCCTAATTCATTCCGAAGGAATGGAACACTGACTAGCTCAGTGGGCGGTGGGGTGAGAAAGGTTGGTGTGAATGAGTGTTCAATGTATACTGAATTTAATAAAACACAACACAGGTGCTGTTCTGGTATTGCAGTTATGAATTTGGCCCCTTGTTATACTTTACAAGCAGTTGGGTTTTCCCCCTACTGATAAGAAATATTATATAACACAGTACTGTTGACTATACCTTGGTGATAACCTCAGTTCACATAGAACTTTCACTTAATGAAAAAATGGCCTATTTATCAAAACTTCTGTAGATTGATTGCACCCTTCCAGTAGACTGACTAAACAATTCTAAGGGATCTCGCAATATCCAGGTAGTAGTGCCCCAAAATAAACAATAAGACGCTTACCAGAGAGCTGGATCTCAGTTTAATGTGTTACATTCCCACTTATACTACCATCTTCTGCACAGTACAGTCCGGGATGACTCAAAGCAGTAAGATGCTGTAAATCCTATGGTGACTACTGCAGGCAAGCAGTCAGCAGCTAGTTAGTTGGACTCCTTGTTCGACAACCAAGAAATCGATCATACAGGGGACAAAATTTGTAACTCCAACACTTGATAGCCTTAGACTAGATCATGGAGGTTAACCAAAAAAACTCCGAATTACCAGAAATCCAAGTACTTCGAGAACTCCGACTAGACCAATAAGTCCAAGTACATCAATAATAATTGCATTCACATCAAGAAGCCCTAAAAAGGGAAAACACCTGTAAACCTATTTTCATCTTGGGTGTTGATAGTCATTATCCTTGGAGTAGTACCAGAGATATTACATACCTTTAGATGGTGTGTGGGCTTCACGTGATGATGAAGATGACCGGCGAACGAAGACACAATAATCCTCTTTTGAGATTTTCTGAACTCCAAGTCCAGAATGAAGTGGAAGAAGTCTCTCTTGATCCCACTAGTAGTGGACAAATAAACCAAATACGATAAGCGATACTCAACGAAATAAAATACTTCAATCCTATCTTACGTTCTACCGTAGCCAGTCACCAAAATCAGAATCCCAAAAATCAGGTCCAGGTAGTGGGTGTTCCTTCGTCGTTTTTCGGCTCGTAGGAGGACAAGTTCGGGACCACCGACTTCAAAATTCGGCGGGAACCATTTCAGATACAACCAATACACCATTTTCACTGTGCTCACTAGCTACACATATTAATGCTAACACAAATCGAGAATTCGACCGTAAAAGGACGCTTGAGACGCCACTTTCCCTCCACTCTGAGAAAACTAATTTTCCAGGAAGAATCCCCACTATATTGTTATCTCTCTCTCCTAGATTTGGCGTGCAAGAGGAAGGAGTTATGCGCATGACCGATATCACTCATCAAGTCATCACTCAAATGACAGCATAGGGCCATAGAACAACAGACATTAGAAGTCAGGAGCCGAAATCGCACATTTGCCTAAATGACATCACAGAACACGGAACATCGGAATTCATATCAGACCATTGAAACTGTCGCGCGGCCGCAACGCTCATTCGGAACACACCATTCCTTGACCAACCACACTGCTCAGCGACCTGCTGGCTATGTCCCCTGTCAGTAAATTGTCAAAAGAAGAAGAAGCATATCTTGGGTTAATGTTCATTACTCAAACTGAATATACACAGGAATTCTGAAAATGTAACCAATAACAAAGGTGAAATACTGATGCAACATGCTTCAAGTGCTTAATTCTATTATTTGAGAATTATAACGCAGCACTGGTGGTTTCACAAGGAAAGGCAAGGGTTGAGTTATACCGTGAACAAAACAGCTTACTGACTTTCAGAAAGAAAATAGATTCTGTCAGATCGATATGTTACTTTGTCCACCAAAGTAGTCAGGCGTAGGGCTCCACAATCATGCTCAAAGGTTCAGCTCGTAGGTTAGTACAAAATCATTCGATTTCCATAGATTCAGCAGTGCTTTTTGGTTGGAGTAGAATCAACTCGTAACAACTCCCCCTCAACTCCCAAGAGGTTTACCTGTAAATCTCTTCTAAGTGAGTATGTTACTTTGCAACACTATCCATTAAAAAAAAAATAAAGCCAAAACGATGAAGTAAATTTCCATTTTGGGAACAAAGCCCAGGAACATAGAAGATGCACTCCTGAGTGGAACTACCATTCCGCGATAACTCGGCGTTCAGAATGACAGGTGACGGTGACGTCCCTGCAGGGCGATCCCTACCTCCGCGACCAGGACACACAAACGCCCCCTGTGAAAACCCAGCCAGGATCATCTCTTCGCTATGAGATGGTAATCCAGCGCCGTCGAGGATCCATCACCTACTCGCCCCTGAGTTAACACAGCAGCCGCTCCGCGACCCATCCGCAGAAACAGTGACCAGCCTACAGAGGGCCACAGGTGGAACAAAACTAGCAAAATATCAAAGTTACCAATGAAAAAAAACAAACCAATTGCCACCTCAATTGGGGTAAAGATAGCCCTACCAGCTGAAACGACATTGACAGACCAATGCCGGGAAAGAACTCTAAGGCGAGAGTGTTCCCGTCGGTAGCACTGTGGACCGTCCCCTCAACTGAACGGATTGCATAGCTTCCAGAAAGCACAGTAGTAGCCAACTGGCACTGTGAACAGACACCCGTAGGCTTGTCTGCCGGGCCGCCCTGCTACTTCCCCAATACTTGCCTTCGTCCATGGTCCCATCATTGAAGACAGCGCAGCTGAACGCGGACCACACCCAATACCGACGAGTCCCTAAACTGAAAATGAGAGAGAAGAAGAAGATTGGAGAACTCGGAGGATTACACCCGGAATAATGCTTGTCATAGTTCAGCGCCCACAACACCAGGGAAAACACAAGACAAACAAACAAACAAAATCGCCTCGCCTATCAGTATTGTCCAACTCGGTCTTCAAGGCCGACATCATGATGCAGTCCCAGTAAGTCACTTGCTTCTGGACCCGCAGGAAACGACACGCACTCCAAGCCTAGCGCCAGCCGAAGAACAACTCCATCAGGTCATGCGGTCTCCTACAGCCCCAAACGAATGCTCTCCAAAGCTTACCACCAACTATCACGCTAACCACAGCCAGGGAAACGAGCACCATCAATCTTGACAGTAGAAACAACAAAAACAAAAAAAGAACTCTCCGACGCGAGAAGAATTCTAGATTGGGTGAGCTGCAAGAATCATCGTACACACTTCACAAAAAAAAATGAGATCTTTTCTCAACCGAAACCCACAAATAACGATACCGGTACAAAAAGCTGCGTACAACTTACTCGGACGGACAGCAGGTCCATTCGGTCAGACTTTAACCGCCAGGAGACCTCCCCTAGGATATTCTCAAGCCGTCAACTGCACAGCTGAGTCTTCCCTGAACAGACACAAACAAGAGTGAACTCACCTATCGCCGACCTCCTCGGCAAGTCTGGATCTCATTCGAACTGTCATCCTTTTTATCCACCGAAGTGATATTCTACATGAGAAAAATCAATGAGCAGCGGTAATAATCCCTCAATCAGGAAGGGTTAGAACAGACCGGAACGAGAACAAGACGATACGACAACCTTATACCTATACTGCTCTGGAAGACACCGAAGAACTCCAATCCAGCCGGAGAATCCGTCGATTATGAGACACTAACATTCATCATACCCGAAACTATAGCAGCACTACACAAAAAAAACATCCGTATCCTTCGACCTATAACGTAGCCTTTACTCGTAAAAATATCTGAATCAATATCGTCTAGTTCTATGTCGGGCGGGTGTGCTTTGAGGTCCTCAACATGACAAGTACCCCTTGACTTGCCATTTTCGTCGGCCAACTCGTATGTGATTGGTGATAACTTTTTCTTAACAACAAACGGGCCTACCTATTTCGGAGCAAATTCTGCCGTGAAGTCCCTAGTCGCATAGAAGAAACTGTGGGCATCCAAAAACAAAAAATATTTGCTCTTCGGTAATACGAGTGACAGCTGCTGCTGTTGCAGTTCTCAGCGGAAAAAACAGCGAAAATTTACTAAACGTGTCATATATGAACTTGTACCCTTGTGAAGAACGTGGAAGTGGGCCGAATAGGTCGACACTGATCATTTGGCAAAGTACTTCCACTTTGGGAGGTCTACCCATAACATCAGGTGGAGCCTTCAGAATAGGTTTTCTAGTGATACATATAGTACATTTTCTGATGTAACTCGCCACATCTATCCGCATTTTTGGCCAATAAAATCGACTCTTGAGTCGTTCGAAAGTTTTAAACACCCCGGCATGACGAGCAACGGTACTATCGTGATATTGACTGATAAGGGCTTCACGATCCTGCTTTGGAATTACTAACTCCCAAAAATCATTAGTATTCCGCAAATTTGGATACTTCCAGTAACATACTTATACAGTTTGCCTTCTACTAGGCGCCATTGCGGAAATTTCAACGAGTCCTTACGTACATCGGAAATCATACGGTTATACCAAGAATCTTGATCCTCATTCGGAGCTGTCTCGAGTAATGCCAGTTCCGGAACGGCTCGCGACAAGACATCAGGGACAATATGGTCCTTTCCCTTGCGGTGCAAAATATCAAAATCAAATTGCTGTAATCCAACAGCCCAACGAGCTAAACGACCTGTCGGTTCACGTGAATTGTTCAACCATATCGAGCTATGATGGTCCGTGATTAAGGTGAATTTATACCCTTCCAGATAGGCTCGAAGTTTTTCGATAGTGTACAGCGCTGCGAGACATTCACGTTCGGTCGTGCTATAGTTTCTCTCTTGCCTAGTAAGTGACCTACTGACATAACATATTACATGCTCTCCGTCTTCAAACTTCTGCGAAAGAACACCTCCAATACCAAGTCGGGACATGTGAGTATGGGAGCCAAAACGAGAGCATCTTTGATAGCAACAAAAGATTTCTGACATTCCTCCGTCCAAGACCACTTTTTGTTTTCCGATAGCAAAGCTGTCATTGGTGCGACCAAACTCGAGCAATTCGGAATGAACCGACGGTACCACGAAGCAATGCCTCTGAGACGTCGAATTTCAGTCGTAATTTCAGGGGTCGGAATGTTGAGTATTGCAGAAACTTTACTAGGGTCCACGTGAAGACCTTGGCTGTCAACGACGTACCCGAGATAGTGTAATTCTGGCCTACAGAAAAAGCATTTCTCTTTCGAAACAGTTAGCCCTGCTTCGCGAAACCGATTAAAAACTTCACGAATTAATGACATGTGCGTTCCGAAGTCTTGTGTTACCAAAATAACATCGTCTAGGTAAACGAATACGTTTGGATCCAAATCAGCCCCTGAAACTTCGTCGATAAGTCGTTGAAATGTGGCCGGTGCATTACATAGCCCGAATGGCATTCTTTTGAAGTGGTACAATCCACGACCCGGGACAGTGAATGCGGTATACTCACGAGATTCAAGAGAGATCGGCACTTGCCAATAAGCCGACTCAATATCGATCGAACTGAGATATTTCGCGTTCCTGAGTTTATCAAGTATCGAAGTAATGAAAGGAAGTGGGTAAGCGTCCTTCTTCGTCACACGATTTGATTGCCGATAGTCGACACAAAAACGATATTCCCCATTTTCCTTTGGGACCAATAGTACCGGGCTAGACCACGCTGACTCTGGAGGTTTGATCACGTCACTTTCTAGCATTTCCTTCACCGCGTTATCGATATGGAGCTGCATCGCATGCGAAACACGATATGCCCTTTGTTTTATCGGATCCGACTCAGTCACGATTTCATGATGTACCATAGTTGTACAACTTAAGGAATCACCCTGTAGCTCGAAATATTCTTTGATGACTTTGTCTTGGACGCTTTGCTGTTCTGATGTTGAAATCTCTTTAGGGACAACTCAACTAACTGAATTAATTTGGGAAAGAGATTGATCGAATTCCCAACACCCACGCCTCAAGTCCGGAATAATACCCATTGAAACCCAAAAGTCAACACCGAGAATAATCGTATGGGCAAGTTCAGGGATGATCAATACCTCAAGGGTCCGTACTTTTCCTTCTAAGTTAAAGGGTATGCATGCGACTCCGATTACCCTACAGGATTCATCGTTAGCTACCGTACACGATCTAATATTAGATGTACTAAGTTTGCTCCCTAGATTCCGCAACACTGTCCAGTCAAGTCCTCCAATGACAGTCCTATTACAACCGCTATTCAGCAACGCTTCAAATTTCAGTCCCAGTACGTCAATCTCCAGATACGGTCGGCTGTCACCCTCGCAATGAGACATGATAAAGGACAGAACCAGTTGTGAGTTGTCAGAGAATGTGGTCGCTGAAGGCGGCAATCTAGAACACACTGTGCGACCAGTTAGTGGCTCCCCTGACCGTTTCCTGAACAACTCACACAGGTCCTGACCGTCACACCCTGAGCTCCACAACGAAAACAGTGCCTACGACGTGCTTGAGTGCAAACCGAGCGCAAGTGTCCAGGTTGGCCACAAATACAGCAACGAGCCGCTCACGGAGACTCCCGTAGAGGAACCGACCTAAGGACGGCAGGAACCGTACCCCCATCGTCGTTCTCGACTGACTCGTACGCTGATACTCGAGGCCAGGTTCTACGGAATGTCTGGGTAACACCACCGGAGCTCTATACTCCTGAGCACTCAAACTTGCCTCCTCAATTTCGCGACCGACACTAATCAATGAACTCAAAGTTGTAATGTCTTTGCCAGCCATAGCCATCTGTAAATGGGGTAACATTTTTCCGCGAATAAAGTTCACGCGAGATCTCACTAGACAATTTCGCAAAAATATTCTTCATATACGCGACATAAATGGTTACTGATTCTGTAGCGCCCTGTGTTCTACGTTTGAGGGTATCCCAAATTCGTTCTTCATAATTCCTTGGCAAAAAGCTTACCCAAACTGACTCCAGAAAATCGTCATAATCCCTCATCTGATGCCTAGCAAATCGAAACCATACAGCGGCATCACCCTCTAATAATTCCGACAAACATTTGCTTCTTCGAAACATTTCTTGAGATTCGCATCTCATCTTATTTTTCAATAAAATCGGTAACGCTAGAATTTCCATTGAATCTCAACCGCCAGCGACTGACATCTACGAATTTAGAAACGGCAAAGTTGTACGGGTCTACAACATTTGGATGATTTGTATTAGATTGACTTGTGCAAAAATTTGGATAATTCATATTTAACTGACTTGGGCAAGAGTTGGGATTGCATTGCTGATTATACTGTGGGGGTTGTACTGGAACTAGCAACAGATGGTTGATGTGTCGTAGAATTAAACGTGGCACACTGGGTGTTGAAAGAATTAGCATCTCGACCAAATCCGGAAGTCAGAGGAAAATTACCTGAGTTTGGCAACGTTGGCTGTGATTTATCCATCGATAAATCAGAATTCTTATACTGACCGAGGCTAATATTTTCCAATTTTTCCGCCAAATTGTCGGAAACGATAGTGACATTCTTTGATTTAGGTTCGACATTAGGCTTAGAATTGTTGGTTAAGTTTGTTTTCGAAGCGGGTTGTTGGAGGAACTCGATCAAGTCCTCGTTATCATTCGTTGTTTCCGCGTTGTTTGTTGGGACCGGCTTCGGATCGCCACGTGAAGATGATGAATTCGGTAATAAACAATTTGGTTCGTCAATCAGTGATACATTATCCCACTGGACCGGTTGCTCTAAAATTTCAGACTCATTTGCATTGCTTGCCTTAACCTCAACACTAGTGGCATAAGCTTCTTCTAATGCGCGATGTGCCTCCTCAACTATTGATAACAATTTATTTTTCTCGTCCTCAATCTCGTCAGACTCTGAAGTGATTCTTGACAGCCGATTATTAATGTGGAGAAGTCGAGTTCCGATACGTCTATATTCATTTTCTAAATTATCGAATGTCAATATCTTGGCTATTTCCCATTAACTCCTCTAATTTATAACTACAAACTGTAATCTCGTTATTCGAGTCACATCGCATTGTATCAGGGCTTACATAACCATCACGTTCACGAATCAAAGCCTGTCTCAACAAAAAACGTTTTTTTTTAACAGTACCGTTTCCCAAGCCTGCACCACGAATTAATAATTCGTAGGTCAGTTCGTCTCCTAATAATCTGTTGACGTTCATTTTGAATTAATCTTCAACTTAAAATCGCAAAATCAAGTCCAAGAATAACAAGCACAAAGTCTCCCAGAAGGATCATCCTGTATTCAATCCTAGTTGAAATTAACCCAGTTAGCAATCCTCAAACTTTTCTAACAGCAAGTGGAAACTATTCGATTTCTTTTTGAAATAATGTGAAGTGAAACAGCAATTCCCTCCCTTTCCCAGCAGGAAAAAAAAATCAAAATCCAATACAAGACACCCAACAAGTTGAACCGCAATGCAGAATCACCCTGTATGATTCCAACTGTAAGTACTGTAAGTATACTGAGCTTGTATAATGTAAAAAAATTGATTTTTTTTCAACTCCCCACACAAAATGTACAAAAGAAATATCTCAATATCACCCCGTATGATATTCGAGAAAATATCATATATATATTTTCCAATAAATACTAGGAACAGAGTCCAACTTATAGCCCTGTAAACTCGATGGGGCAGAACAAAAAAAAATTGTCTACAAGGTTTCACCACCCTGTATGCCGAAAATATTAACTTGATTTTGAGCGAGAGATTTTTTTGCAGAAATGTATGAGATACTTTCTCAATCAAACTGATGATTTACACTTATCTAATAAGTGCCAAATCTGATAATAGAAAGAAAATGAGCTACCCTGTACTGTCTTTCCAGAATTCCCAGAAAAAAATATTTGAAGACAGAAACAAAAATACTATTTATGTTCAACAGTGGGGAAATATAGATTTCAATTTCATTACCAAATTACTCGAAGATAATCAGATGTACTACTACCAACATATTGACCACTCCACCTTATTCACCCTGTAACCAACTGAAGTAAGTTAATTTGATTTGGGAGCCATTTATTACTAAATTTTGAAGGGTAAGAAGTGGCTGAGGGATTCCTTCAAAGGGTGATGGTTGTTATCCCTTAAACCCTGCTGGGGAGGTTAAATATAATGAGATTTGTAATAAAATTCAGTGTTTAGAGTGCCCCATTCATTCCGAAGGAATAAAACACTGACTAGCTCAGTGGGCGGTGGGGTGAGTAAGGTTGGTGTGAATGAAAGTGGCAGAGTGTTCAATGTATACTAAATTTGATAAAACGCAACATAGGTGCTGATCTGGTGTTGCAGTTATTAATTTGGCCCTTTGCTATACTTTACAAGCAGTTGGGTTTTCCCCCTACTGATAAGAAATATTATATAACACAGTACTGTTGACTATACCTTGGTGATCACCTCAGTTCACATAGAACTTTCACTTAATAAAAAAAATGACCTATTTATTAAAACTTCTGTAGATTGATTGCACCCTTCCAGTAGACTGACGACATAATTCTAATGGTTTTTGCAATATCCAGGTAGTAGTGCCCCAAAATAAACTATAAGACGCTTACCAGAGAGCAGGATCTTAGTTTAATGTGTTACATTCCCACTTATACTACCATCTTCTGCACAGTACAGTCCGGGATGCCTCAAAGCAGTAAGATGCTGTAAATCCTATGGTGACTACTGCAAGCAAGCAGTCAGCAGCTAGTTATTTGGACTCCTTGTTCGACAACCAAGAAATCAATCATACAGGGGACAAAATTTGTAACTCCAACTTGATAGCCTCAGACTAGATCATGGAGGTTAACCAAAAAAACTCCAAATATACCAGGAATCCAAGTACTTCGAGAACTCCGACTAGACCAATAAGTCCAAGTACATCAATAAGAAGTGCATTCACATCAAGAAGCCCTAAAAAGAGAGAACACGTGTAAACCTTTTTTCATCTTGAGTGTTGATAGTCATTATAGTGAAGGAGCTGTACCAGTTTCATCGCAATTTTCAAAAAGTCCTTTTTCTCCAGATTCTACGGAAATTCAGCGAATTTTAAGGTTCATTCTGCAATTTTTTACTCTTTCAAGGTCATCCGGCTCCAACGCTAGCCCGAAGCTGCTGATAAGAATAGCAATAACACAACAACAATAACAAGATGGAATATACAGGGAGGATCGGTGAATGAAAATATACAGGGTGTATCATGAATGATATATCACATTAATAGTAGATTACAGCCAACGTATGACAGATAGCACATGATAGATGACATCTTACCTCCCGGTGCTGAAACTTAACACTCAATGAATTAAAAAAAGCTGTCACCGCTGGGGAATTAAACCCGGAACCTTTGCATTACGAGGCAGCGTATATACGCACTGTGGTATTCTGACCTCCGTAATATTTCAATTATTTCAATGCTATTCAAACGGGATATCCATCGCTGGCGCGTGCTTATCTTTGCAACGGATCTATCGAGGCAAGGAAAGCGAGAAATGCGTCCCAGAGATAAGAAACTTCGAGTCGAAAATAATATCCATCGCTGGCGCGCGCTTATCTTTGCAACGGATCTGTAGAGGTAGAGCAAAGCGAGAGATGCGTTCTAGAGATAAGACGGTATTATATCGAAATAAATTGATGGTGAAATATTTCTATGTTAGTTTTATCGACAATATACACACAACACCAAATTAAGCTTCCGCTGATAAGGGTCATGTTCTAAAATTGTTCTAAAATTGTTCTATCCGTCATTCGGTTGCCCCCTTACGAGCAACCCTCAAAAGTCTTCGAAAGTCTTGTGCGAGCAAGGAATGACGGGGGCCTGACCTTTTAACGTGTGATCCCAAGTAGTTAAACTAGGATACCATGACTATAGGCATAGGGAAATACACGCTTCAATCTTAACTGGAACGCGGCCTGTGTTCTAGCGGGGAAGAGGGGTAGCGCTGGCGCGAGCTTATCGAAACCGCAACGATAACACTTTAATGACAATAACAAGATTGAATTTTCATATACAGGGCGTTTGAGTTGATTGAAAATTGAAAAAAATATATACAGAGTGTCCCACAGTTCGCGGTCCCATGTTTCAGCATGGAAAAAGTGTTTGAGTTGAGAGAAATATATACAGGGTGTTTGAGTTGATGAAGATTGAGAAAAATATATACAGGGCGGCCCATGGGGGTGAAAGAATACGAAAACGAAGATAAATAAACTATTCATTTGAGTAATCCTTTTCTACAAAAATGACATGATTCTTGAGAAGATGGCGGTCCATCCCAGTGTGTGGTCCAATGGGGACGATTATAATAAACGAAGCATGGCAGTTTGATTTGTAGGTTAAAGTTGCTGCGATATTCTTGAGGAAGAACATAACAGAATTTTTATGTTATGTTTGCATCAAACATAACAGAATTTTGAAGAGATTATCATTTTCTGAAGAAAATCATATTTTTGTCGATAATTAGTGATAATTAATTATCAAAAGTTAGTAACATGATGAAGCTACTGGTATGAAGTGGTGTTATCAAATTAACAATTTTTTTAATATTACAGAAATTTCGAAAATTTTTCAAAACTATCGAAATCTAAAAAATGTAATAGGAAGATGAAATTTGAGTCACATATGTAAAATCCAGATAAAAACAACTTTTTCAAGTGAACTTTTTCGATATTCGAGCAAATAAGCCTACTTTCAGCGATTAATTTGAAAAAATGTCACTTTTGACATGTTGCGAAAGTCACGTGACCCCGATTGAGTAGGTCATTTTCCATATTTTTTGAAGCACAACTTGACGTTCAAATCGAATTTCAAAATAAGTCATCAATAAAAGTTTTTCCCATATGATGCCGACTCTATGAATGACACTGTATATCACTCAAGATAATATCTCCTTTCCATAACATAGCACATAACTTACGTGTTATGTCTTGGCCGAAGGGTGCATTTCCACTTTTGTACTTGACAAAGCATCTGCCGAACTTCCCTAGCCGAACTGTTCAGTAATCACTACTAAACTCATCAGTGAATCATAATAAAATCAATCTCATATCAATTCATCACAAAAATTCAACAATAACTTTCATAATCTTCAAAGTAGTGTACCTACGTTACCATCAGCTCAAGATGGCCGCCGCCGGAAGTGACATCACAACCGTTCCTGTGTTAAAAGGTGTTGGCTGCACGGAAGTGACACGTGACAGATGTCAAGTGACAGATGACAAGTGACAGATGACAGGTGACACGTGCCAGATGACAAGTGGCAGGTGACATGGAGCACAAGGAGTGACAGATGGCATGGAACACAAAGAGTGACAGGTGACAGACAACGAGTGACAGGTGACAAGCGATAGGTGACAGATGACAAGCGATAGGTGACAAATGACAAGTGACAGATGACATGGAACAGAAGGAATGACAGATGACACGTGAAAGTACTCTGAACTTAGCCCCCTAGACTCTGGACTCTAGACCTCATGGGCGTGTTCTAGGACATTCTTCTCCTTCTTTTTGAAAGGTGGTGGATGACGTCACAATCTAGTGACTGTGCTCACCAGATTTAGTTTGGTATTACTACAATTGGTAGCACTTTGTTTCAAGGTCATCCCAGGTAGCCAGACTGACGAATGTGACGTCTATAGGACCGCTATCTAAGGTCTTTTTTGGTCTCATACGTCTTTTGACCAAATTATGACGTCATGCGGACGTCATTATTGTGACGTCTTATGGACAGCCACTGTTTGACGTCGTATAGACGTCAATCTATGGTCTTCATATTTTTTTGGGTATCATTATCATTATCATTATCATTATCATTATCATTATCATTATCATTATCATTATCATTATCATTATCATTATCATTATCATTATCATTATCATTATCATGTATGTATAGGACAACGAAGTTATAAAATAAATTAATTAATTTATCCAAATAACTTCATAAATGTATGATGAAAATGTATTTTATTCCATAAGCTTCCCTTGAATTTCAATGTTCAAATTTAGCGCCAAAGACAATTCTCACTTACCGACCAGATGGCCAATGGCGATCAAGTAATTACGCGAAGAGATTGTGTATGCGACTCGCGACCATCTCGCGACTGCCGTTAGTGGCGTTAGTGCCGTTCAGCGGTCCGTTGTGTGCATGGTTCAGCGTCAAGCTTGCATCGTGCATGGTGCGTTCCCGTTTATGTTCATTGTCCATCGTCCATGTTCGAATGGGTGTTGTTCGTGAACGGCGTCTGTGCCATTGGATTTGTTAAGAATGTTAAAATGTTGAGTGTTTGAGTGGTATTTCTATACAGTCTGTTTCTCACCTGAAAGTATTCAGGATGTATTGTGTAATACAATTTGATGACAGTGGAAGCAACAGTGTAGCTGTTGTTCACGAAACTTTGCTGACGCCGTTGAAAAAGGAAGTGTTTTGGCCGCCATTTAGGGGAATCATCGACGCTGAAATTTTTCAACTATATGTAATACCTTACATTACTATCTTGTTAATAAAATCTTCATTCGTAGCAAATTTATTTTATAGCACAAATGATTACCTTCCTCACCAGATTATAACCATTAACCTCAAAATTTTATGAAAAAAACAGACGTCTTATTGACGTCGGAAATTGGTCAGTAGTGTCAGTTTAAGGTCCAATTTGAAAACACATACTGACGTCTGAAAGACTCTCAAATATGACGTCATTTGGATGTGTCTTACTTACGTCATTTGGACGTCGCATTTGTTGAAATAAAGACGTCTTTTGGCCGAATGTGATGCCGTCAATTAGACGTCATATAGTCGTCATGTGCTACCTGGGATCCGATATGCATTTTGCAGGTTGCCGATGAGTCATCCTTATCTCGACTTCGTAGAACAATGCCGCCTTTGTTTGCCATATGTTATCTGGCCTTCCTCTAGAACAATGCTGCCTTTGTTTTCTGGAACCCACTGTCAGCGTTTCTTGGAATTCCGGCTATTGGGAAATCGCGACGCAATATACGAGAACAATGCCGCCGTTGTTTGCAGGTGTCCGATTACGTAACAACCTCATTCGATTGCATCATCCTTATCTATTTGAGAACAATAGGTCCATTGTTCTGACGCAGGTGGCCGATGAGTCATTCAATTATGCTCGCTGGGAGACTAAACATCCTGCAACAGTACCTCTATCTACTTCCTGTCGACACTGACTGTCGGCGCTCCTTGGAATTTCGTCGAGTCAGCTATTGGGAAATTTGCCTCAAGAACAATACCTCCGTTGTTTGCAGGTGGTTGATGACGTCACAACCTCAAGCCCTATATAAGGCGGTCAGAACGTTCGTAGGCGTCATTCCTTTCTAAACTTTGACACTTGTCGGTCGATCTGTTCCTTTCTATTCGGTTGCTCCTGTCTGTTCAGTTGCTCCTGTCTGTTCTAGTATATTGTGTGTGGGTGGTGCCAGCTTATTATAAAAGGTGAGTTCTTTATTTATCACGTTTCAAGGCCATGTGGTCGACCCTATTTGTGACAAGTGATCATTCCACCCAATACTAGAAGTATTAAGTTTCTCATCAGATGGATGTTTCAGCTATTGACGCTCAAGCTGCTGCCTTCAAGCCAACTGTCGCACTAAGTAGCCTGCCCATCAACCAGCCTCCACCCCATTGAAAATATCAGGGTGGTCCAGACACGATTCGGGTAGGCTATTGCAGTCAAACTTAAGGCATTCAGCGTCTGCCAAGAAAGGTGGTTTGCATCTTTAAGCCTCAGCTTCCGGCTCTCACCCCAGGCAGATACAGCCTGATTCACAGGAGGAGTGACACCGGACCTGCAGTCGTCTTTGAGATTACTGAAAATTAGTGGTGAGTAGAATATTATTCTGTTTGATATTTATCGCAACATGAATGTTAATAGTATTGCTTCTGCTAGTGACGATATCGTTGAGAAATGTAGGAGAGCAGTGGAAATTCTGGGGATGAAGAAGAGCATATCAGCACATGAAAGGTTATCAATGATCAGGCAGATAGGAGCACATATAAGAGAATTCAATAGTGCAATCAGGGGGACCAATTCGACAGCGGGGGTTTCAAGAAGATTAAACTAATGTGGCACATTTGAAACGTTCTCAAATTTTGATTAATTGAACATGTTGATAGTCAACACCACCTTCTGTGGTGAGTTTTTAAAGAAATCGGATAACGCGGAGATTATTGAATTCAAATATTTCAATACGAAGAATGCTACAATGGATGAGGGAACAGATTAAGATTGTTGGTTTGCGGATTATGTGATTGATGACAAAGTGAATAAACTTCCGAAATTCCAGGAGAAGGGTAGTGGCTGGGCCTTGCGGGAAATTGTTTCTTCAGAGGTTAATATTTATAAATTAGAAATTGGCAATGGTTCACCATATATCAAGCTGCCAGAGAAGATTCTGAAAAAACGTGCATGCATCAATGTTAGAAACAATGATGAGGCATACTTCTTCTGGGGTATCGTCAGCGCTCTACATCCTGCTGACCAACATGTAGACAGGCCCAGCTCGTATCCTCATTACAGCCAAGTTTTGAATACCACATGCTTGGATGTACCCGTCACTCTCAACAATATTCCTAAATTTGGAAAACTCAATGATATCTCGGTGAACGTTCACGCCTTGGAACTGATTCATGTGAAAAAGGCAGAGTATTTTGGAGAAGTACACATAGAACTTACGAAACATAAGCAGCCCAGACATGTCAGTCTACTTCTCATTCAAAGTGAATATTTCCCCAAGCCCAACGATCATGACGCCTTGCCTGAAGATGATCACGACGAAGATCCCAGGTATCATTATTGTTGGATCAAAGACATGTCCAGGATTCTATCTTCACAACTCAGTAGGAATAAATCAAAAAAACATTTCTGTGATAGATGTTTGAATTATTTTTCGAGCGAATTCAAATTGGCAGATCACAGTGTTTCATGCGAAAATGTCAACGAATGCAAAATATCTTTTCCAAAATACGATTCAGTTGTTTTCAAGAATCATATTTATAAGCAAAAGGCCGAATTCATCATCTACGGTGATTTTGAATCGGTTTCGGAGCACTGTGATGACAAAATTTCTCAAAAAATGGCGAAATATTGTCGCAACTCAGATGGTTTTGGTAGATTATTTGGCAAACGGCGTGTCCACCACATGTCGCAACTCAGATGTTGCCCTCCTATAGATCGCAACTTGGCTACTCGCTTGGCTTGATGAGAGGATTTTGATCATTTTACCACCCAACCATATTCATCCCCAAAATGAAGAGTCAAGATAGTTTTCGTATAAAATTAACATTTATTGATTTAATGGGAAAGACGTGAATAAATGCTTGCCACATGGCAAAGTAGCAGAGACAAACCATAGTGAATTACCAACCGGAACACAACACAAAACGATAATTCAGATAGAACATGGAAAAACAGTACTTACATTATGGGGTTGACCAGCAGGATCAAAGTCGGGAAGACGGTACACATTTTGGCAGCAACTCGTGAATTAGTAACTCAATTACGGAATAAAGTAAAGTGTTATCGAAATGCATGATCGTAATGAATTCAGTAATCAGAAATGGGTGATCAATAATAATCAAAAATCAGTAATGAATTCAGTAATAATCAATAATCAGTAATGAAAATGGCTTATCGATTCGGAATCTATTTATATTTGGAATCGATGCTAACATTGCAATTTTCCGCAATGGCAATGCTCGATACCGGGCGTATAGCTTGGCCCACATCGCAAGCTAAGCGGTTTCATGCAAATTTTACCGGAACTAGAGTCTATGAACTCCGCTTTGACCTGATCGAAACGTTGTACAAGATGTTCTAATTTGGAAAAGTCAATTTAGGAATAAAGATCTAGAAATGAACGAAAGTTATTTCATAGACATTTGTACTTCTTGACACATCTCCCCTGTTTGACGAAGCTGGCCCCACAGCTTCAAATGTCTATAACTACCTATATACATGATACAAAACAATAATCAAATCAAATAATGAGTCAATCAAATGAATTACCTAAGTAATCGAATGAAATAAAAAATATAAAATTGTGTAAAAATCATACCTACATCAATGATAAATAAAAACATTACATAAAAAAAATCGTTAGTTAAAGAGGGAATGTACAAATGAAAAGAACTTGTGATAAATGTCCATTAGATAAGTCTATTTTCTTCGCGTATGTGAGAGTTTCGAAGATGACCACACTGAAAATCACTTGGTCCGGCACTACACTTTAATTGTTTGTTGACACTGAACTCTGTCCTTCCAGTCATCTGAGGTTACGGTTCCATTTTCCATATGTTAGTGGCGTAGGTCAGTGATGTTTTGTTTCACTCGTAACTTGATACATCCATAACATTGAGATCATAACATGGTAGGATTGATGCACGTGAGATCTGTGAGATAGTCTGACGGCGTCCAATCTCGCCTGGGAGGGAACACTAGCTCTCTGATGAGACGTTTTCTGTGGCAGTGTACGGGTCAGCTTATAGACTGCATTTGCTGCGTACTTTGGATGCTGCGCTCTATCGTCTCTGGAGAAAAATCGAGAAGAGATTTAGGAGAGTATCTCTGTCTCTTTATATGCAGATAACGGGAATTGCTGAATAAGTAGTTGGTCGTCCATTGCTACTAGTGCTTCGTTTTTGCAATGATTTCGGTAGTTCGGTACCATCTACACTTATAATTGGTGTGATTTTCGTATAGTGAGTAGTTGTGCGAACTTAATTGCTTGGGAATATAGACATTACTTTGGTTACTGTATTGACTTCCTGTAGTCGGGGCTCTGGTAAGTTTTGTTTATCCTGCACCTTTCCATCTCAACCTCGTGGAAATTTCGTCTAGGTTTCTTGGATTTTGGCTGCCTTTTGGGCTCCTGTAGCGTCGGAAAAGCATATCGTCATGCGAATTGGGCAGCTCTTCACGGGGCAGCGTATCTACCATTTCGAGGCACATCAGGCGGGATACAAAGTAAGTTGCTTGGGGCATGCATCCTATAGTTGCGATATATCGACTCGGCTTATTCATTCCGTGATAACTGCATTTTCCAATTTTCCAGGGCTCTCTACCATTCGAATTTCATCTACTAGATGACTCCAGGAACGATGGAACTTCTCATGGACCAAAACACCTTTGACGTGGTATATGGGCCTATGACTGTGTTCAGGTCGACTTCTTGGGCTGCATCTGAGTGGTGCCATCAAGTGTGGTTCTTCGTTTCACATGTAACAAGAGAGAAAAAATATCGGCAGTAAGTTCATACAAAAGAATACATATAAAACTTCCTTACTAATTATAAGATAATTGAATACACTTGACATAACTTTATCGATTAGCGTTCTCTAAAAACAAAACTACCTAAGTTAGTTCATGAAAAAGATGTACCTATATACTGCTATCATTTTTCCAAGAATCTCTTTTCTACTATAGATATATGGAATTGCTTGTTTTATCTTAAATTTCTCCTTGAATTGTAGGAAATAGATTCTTCCTCGATTTGGAATAGAAATGACACACCCGTATATCCTTGATTTTCATTTTAATGTTTCATTTATTCAATCAATTCTCATTCCTATGTTATCTCAATGTTACTAATTTTTTTGTTTTCTAATAATATAAATGGTTTGTCACCGAAAAAAAAAAAACAAATCTTCCTATATGATATTTATCATAAAACAACTACACTCCTGGCTAATACCTAACGACGAGCATTGAATTACATATGATGAATATCTAGGTATTTTGTGGAAACTTCATCTCGTACATCCTGATGAATATCATTAACTTTGTATCTGCCATTATTTCTTCTAATCTGACAATTTGCTTTGTCCCTATTTCTCTTCATATCGCGAGAAAAACATATTATTTCATACATCTATCGTCTCACTTTGAAACGAATACATCAATTTGCACTTTCGAGTGGCTTCACGTCATTATATCTCTCTCTCTCTTCACGCATCACATTTACTACGTGAGAATAACAAAATAACATCTTTATACTTATTCATACACCATGGCTTGACAGCTGATTTGCAACTATTGTTGTTATTCATCTTCGAGGCGTCCCTTTTATCTTGCATCATCATCTGTCATAAGCGTATCATATTTCAACATAATTCTCCATAATAAATCTTACTTCATCAGATACAACTTTATGTTATGTTCTAATAATTCGCATATTCAGTATTTTTCCCGAGATTCTATTTCCAAGTACATATACATATTAAATCACTTACATAAAAATTGAGATCTTGTCTTGGACATAACAATACATATACATAAAACAAACTATATTGACAAAAAGTATAGGTACGCATACAGGAATAGTTAGGTGGTAGTGTGGGTGTGTCATGTCCATATTCGCAATATGTTCAATATTTGGAGAGAGACAAAATTCTCCATTTTGTTTTACACTTGAATATGTTTTCTTCTCCAAATTTAATTATGACTACTAGTTGTCATTCAATAGGACTTGGTGATGCTAAGTGCAATATACTATTTAGCTATATACAGTCGGTATATTTTTTGATTATTCAGTAACTAGTTGATTGTTAATTTGTCATTTCTTAAAATTGCGTCGCTCTTGAATCAAAATTTCCATACTCATGCAAAGTGCATGACATGCTTTGTCAATAATTGCCAATAATTTTCATTGTAATTCATGAATTTATTGATTCTGAATATATGTACATACACCTCCTACTAGTTACGTTATTTTCATATAAGTTGACTACTCGATTCTGATTTGGCTATAGTTAGGCACCTCTTGGAAAATATTATAAGTATTATCAAACAATAAAAATCTCTTAGTTTCATTTTGCTAATTGGTACTTTCATTTATTCTTTCTACAACAGATAAATATACTGAATGTGTAGAAGAAGAAAAATATGTTTATTTTGAAGAATTAAACTCTATACAGGAATTGTTTTCCGAGTTCAGTTGATTTTAGCATTCCGAACTAAAATACACCAACAGAAATGCTTTATACGGAAAAAAAATCCATATAGAAGCAATTCGGTTTTGGCATGCCGAATTGTGAGCAAATTCTAGCTAGTGCCTCGCGAAAAATACTCCTTCTGTGAATTTTGTTCATGGCTTATTTCATTATTCTACAGGTTATTCAGATGTTACTTAACACAAAAGTCATTATTATAATGCGGTTCTTCATTATACAAATTGAAATTTCCTAAATCTTGTTTTCTTTCACAAAATAACTTGCACATTTTAATTTCATTCAGTTTCTCAAAGGTTCCGATTCATTCATTCTTCATGTTATCATTCTTTTGACATTTCATACCTCATTCAATCCGATATTCTATCATCCATAGGCGATTCGAAAAATAGGCCTTTCAGTGCTGAACTTATCATAATTATTATTCCTAATCTTCTACTTTTCGAATCCTCTATTTTTCCTCAAACTACCTGAATCATTCATCACATGCACAAAACATCTCATCATTCACACTGGATTATCAACTTCGGTTTTTATTTTCCATTCGATATATATGTATAAATAACTTTTATGAAACTTTCTGCTCTTGAAAATGTTTTGTTCGTTATAGAATCATGAAAAAAACTTCATATCAACAATAATACCAAAATACGTACACCAGAAAAAAAATCTCTACTTATCACTCTTCAATAAAAACAACATGCTCATTACTTTTTCATCTGTCTGTATTCCTCATATATCAACTTTTCCCAAATATCTCATAGGACCTGATTTCATCAGATCATTCCTACAAAAACCGCAATGCTTCAATATCAATCATATTCATCTCATAAACATATATATCATATTCATCTCAAAAAATTATATATCATCTCATATCATATCATCTCATCTCATATCATCATAATAAAACGCAAATCAGAGGCAGTCGTTCAATCCAGTCATCAGGATATTCTTCCACGACCAATCTCTGATATACCGCGCTTCTTCAAAAGTATAATCAACCAATTATACTCATTATTCATCATCATCAACTCATTAATAGACAAACCTACACGGGTGGACGTTCAACCTATACTTTAGGTCATCTGCCACGTCTGCCTGTGTAATCACTCGTCTATGGGGAAAATCTCAATATAAAATCAATACAATTCTTCATTCTCATTATTCATTCTATCAACAATATTCAACTCCACGGAATTTCGAATATTTATTGAATTATTTGTCTAGTAGCCAAGCACACGTGATTATAGAACTAGCTAGCTCGAATAACCCGATAAAAATGAGAGCATATCATTTGTTATATTCTGGTAGTACGAAATTTTTCAAAAAATATATGTATCAGACATACACAAGAGCAGAAATGCAACAAATATACTTAAAAAATGCATTAGACACATAGAAATACTGAAGAACCATTTAAAAAATGCCGGGAGATATTTCAATTTCGAGTTTATATCAATGTTTCATTCACAAATTTCTCAACTGAATAACCTGTGTATTCATCAACACTTTGTTGATAATTATTTATTCTCATGGAAAAAAAGTTGATAGCTAAAATCGAGTAATTTCACCTGAAAACAACTCGACCAATATGATTATTCAATATTTGAGTACATGCCTACTTATTGAAATTACGAACACTTCAAAATTATTCTTATATAGTCTTAGTGACTGGTGGCTAACCATTATATAGCAGTCTGAAAAAATCGTTGAAATCTCTAGAAAAGTATGCATAAATATAATTGTTCAAAAAAACTACCTATGCTCATCGAGATGTCATCATTAAATCCCAGATCTAGTATCTTCATTAAATACTACACACATCATAGAAATGAGCGCCTGTTATTCTTCTATTTAGTTGAAAGTAAGCAAGGTCTATGAACTCATAGGAAGCAAAACTGTTGTCAGCAAAGTTGAATTTCGCAAGTAGAGGTATGCCTACTAAGGGCATTACGCTACGGACTTGCACTTATTCATTGAATCGTAGAAAAAAAAACCTATAATATTTCAATCAATATTGACTTTGATTTTGTTCTTGATAGATGGATAAAAAATATCTACGTTTATCTAACTGAAGATATCTAAAAATGTTGTTGAATCAAATTAAGAGTCGAGTAGGTATCATGCATAATTATCATCCTGTGTATTTATTAAACAAAGCTGAAGATACCTATATGTTTTACCATCAAAATATTCAATAAGTATTTGTATTAAAAAGTAGGTATAATTCAAAATGAAGTATATAGTTTAATAATTAGAATTGAAAGCACTTTTTGTAGGAAATTCAGTAAATAGCATTGTTGAAGCAATAAAGTATTGAAAAAACACCTGAAATGATTTTCAAATGTACGATTATGTTATAGATCGTTATTAAAACCTAATGTTACCTATATGTGTTGTGTCCTAAACGAACAAAAAAAAACGATTTTTTGAATAAGGCATTCACTAAAATGTTATCTTAACATAATATCAACTAGTAAAATATGTAATACTACGATCCTTTTCCCTACGAGCTGGAACAATTATTCTTAAAGACACTAATTCATTGCCCAAATAAAAAAATCTTATCTTGAATTCTGAAAATATACTAATACTAAAGGAATACTGAGAACTCGCTAGTCAATATTTTGAAGAAACTCTATCAATATTATGAGTGATTGCAAAAAATTGTTCGGAATTGAATCCGAATTATGAAAATCAAAATCAAAATCAAAAGTTATAAATAAAAATCACTGAGCCTACACGTTTGTCAGTTATTTCTCAACCTGTTATTCCAAATGTACCTATTTTTAACTTCAAAATTCACGAAATAATCTTCTCAATTTTTGCTGTGCTATTATTTCTTCACGGGATAGTTGAACTGTGGGATTTACGGGGCGTACTGGCATCTGTTCAGTGGCGTAGAATCTATAGTTAGTTTTAAAAGTTTGAAATAAACGTGATTTTTGGGTTTCTTCCAAGTCTAGTTTTATTTTTCTTGCCTTAGTCAATGAATATTATCGACGACTTGGATTATTACGAGCCATTCAAAGAAATTTTAGGGAAAGTAAATAGAAATTCTATGACTGAGTATCGTGCTAACTGATGTATGATTACAAATCAGAGTGAGCTGAAAGTGGACAGTTATCCTCCAATTAGATAGTCATTGACTTATTTATGATACACAACCCCAAGCTGATACTGACGAGAAAGGTATTGGAATGTATGTACCATTAACAAATCAGTAGGTTTGATTCAGGGTGGCTCTAATTGTACACAATTCTCAAAATATGTTATTGGTAATCGCTCAGAAGCTGGTACTGGCGATACAGGTATTCTTCACGATCAGACAATATCAATGATATATTTCCAAGCTGAAGTAAGACAAATATTGGGCAGAATCATTCATAACTCAAGAATTGTGACGTGGTCAGAGAAAATAGATAAAATAAAATGTCAAAATTGAAAATAAAAAGTTGAATTTATGCATGTTCATTACTGAATATTGTCAAGGACGCCCTGTATCTTTGAAAGAAGTAAAAAATCTGAATATTTAGGTACACTTGGATGCTCTGTTGATAAGGGTTGATAGTGCGCAAACAACTTAAAATATATATACCAATAAAAACGAGAGAGAAAAAATTGGGTTCTGCTCCATTTTGGTTGAAAAAAATTCTTAACGTAATATGATATGATATTTGAAAAAATCATATATGATATATCACCTATACTAACAAATGGATAGCTGACACTGAACGCTTTGTATATCTGCATGAAAATCGAATGAGTTTCTCAAATACCCCACTTAATAAGAAAAATTGCAATATATAACTAACTTATCTAAAACCAAAATTGAAATATCTAATGTTTCCCAGAAACTTCGTAGAATCACACCCCGTGAAATGAAATGAAATACACAAAATATCACCAGAGAATATTTTTCTAAATCACTTATTATACCATAATAGCAAAATTTCCCAGAATTTTCAGAAACAATGGTGCATGGTTGTATGAATTATATCATTATTATTTTGACTTTCATGTTACGCATCAATGGATAAAAAAAGAAAATTAGTTATTCAGAAAATTCAAGAGAATCTATGGTCTGATGATAGGAAAAAAGTTGAGTTGAGAGTGAATTGAAAGCAAGTATTGAAAAAGTAATTATTGAAATAGATCATTGAATTTACGAAAACTTCATATTTTGAAATGAATCGTGGTTGGATGGGTGTAATAGCTTTATAAAACACAAAATTGACTGAAAACACGAAAATTGATCACAAATCAGAACGAACTTATAGATTTACTATGGAGAGTTAATCTGTAGGAAGGAGCAAGGCGCCTCCACCACGTGTCGCAACTCAGATGGTTTTGGTAGATTATTTGGCAAACGGCGTGTCCACCACATGTCGCAACTCAGATGTTGCCCTCCTATAGATCGCAACTTGGCTACTCGCTTGGCTTGATGAGAGGATTTTGATCATTTTACCACCCAACCATATTCATCCCCAAAATGAAGAGTCAAGATAGTTTTCGTATAAAATTAACATTTATTGATTTAATGGGAAAGACGTGAATAAATGCTTGCCACATGGCAAAGTAGCAGAGACAAACCATAGTGAATTACCAACCGGAACACAACACAAAACGATAATTCAGATAGAACATGGAAAAACAGTACTTACATTATGGGGTTGACCAGCAGGATCAAAGTCGGGAAGACGGTACACATTTTGGCAGCAACTCGTGAATTAGTAACTCAATTACGGAATAAAGTAAAGTGTTATCGAAATGCATGATCGTAATGAATTCAGTAATCAGAAATGGGTGATCAATAATAATCAAAAATCAGTAATGAATTCAGTAATAATCAATAATCAGTAATGAAAATGGCTTATCGATTCGGAATCTATTTATATTTGGAATCGATGCTAACATTGCAATTTTCCGCAATGGCAATGCTCGATACCGGGCGTATAGCTTGGCCCACATCGCAAGCTAAGCGGTTTCATGCAAATTTTGCCGGAACTAGAGTCTATGAACTCCGCTTTGACCTGATCGAAACGTTGTACAAGATGTTCTAATTTGGAAAAGTCAATTTAGGAATAAAGATCTAGAAATGAACGAAAGTTATTTCATAGACATTTGTACTTCTTGACAATATCAAAAACATACAGCCTTCAGCGCAGGGTACTATTCCAAATGCTCATATGATGATGGCTTGTCCTATTACAAGAGTCATCGAGGTCCTGACTGCATGAATTGGTTTGCCACAGAAATGGCAGATGTCGCTGAATTTGTACAGTCTGAAATCGAAGACATTGTTTCTCTGACTCATTTCCCAGATGAGGTTGGTGTAACACACTGCCATATATGTAAAGAGGCATTTGCAGGCACCGATATCATTGTAAAAGACCACCATCATTTCACTGGCGCCTTCAGAGGGTGTGCGCATCAATCTTGTAATTTGGGGTACCGCAAGTCCTTCTTAGTGCCCATAGTGTTCTACAATTTTTCCGGATATGATTCTCATTTCCTTCTGAGAGAGATTGCCAAACGTGGACAGGTGAGCGTACTTCCGATAAATATGGAGAAATATATTTCTTTCACTCAACACAACACTGAAACCGGTATTAAATTCAGGTTCATAGACTCTTTGAGATTTTTGGGTGCCAGTTTAGATGAATTGGCCCCCAATTTGACGAAGGATAATTTTCAAAATTTAAGAAAAGACATCAACCAATTAGACGCTTCCAAATTCGATCTACTCACAAAGAAAGGTTTCTTTCCATATGACCACATCAATACTCCGAGCAAATTAGACGAAACTGAACTTCTACCCATTGAGAACTTTTATAATGGATTGAACAATGAACATATCGATGATGTGAAGTATGCTCATGCTCAAAATGTATGGCAACACTTTGGATGTCAAAATTTAGGTGAATACTCGGATTTATACATGAAAACAGATATCCTTCTTCTGGCAGATGTTTTCGAACAATTCAGAGAAGCTGCTTTGAGGACTTATACCTTAGATTCAACTTGGTATAACACCCTTCCAGGTTATACGTGGGATTGTATGCTGGAGTACACGAAATGTTCACTACAAATTTTGAAAGATGTAGACATGCTGATGTTTATCGAAAAGGCGATAAGAGGCGGTATTTCGGTTTGTTGTAACCGCTACTCCGGAGCCAACCATAAGTACACTTCAACATATGATCCTACTAAACCATCAAAGCATCTTCTCTACTTAGACGTTAACATTCTATATGGGTGGGCAATGTCAAAGCCTCTCCCTTATGGAGGCTTTGAATGGACTGATGCCAACATTGACGTCACATCGATTCCTGACGATGCGCCAGAAGGATACATCTTTCAAGTAGATTTGGAATATTCGGAAAACTTGCATGATCTACATAAAGACTTTCCGTTTTGTGCCGAACACCGCAAGCCACCAGGTTCCAAGTTGGCAAAATTGATGACCACGTTACACCATAAAAAGGAATACATCATCCATTATGTTAATTTGAAACAAGCTCTGGCTAATGGCTTGAAGCTCACCAAAATTCACAGAGTAGCGGAATTCAAACAGTCCATAACTTAAATAGGAACATACAACTTTTTCTTGCCTGTACTATTCAGCACAACCATTCCTTTCTAATGAAATAATAGAAAGTCATTTTTAGAAATGAAATTCCAAAAAATCCAATCATTATTTTTCAAATAAATATGCAAAAATAAAATTAAAAATAATGTGTAAATGATAAATTATATTTGGATTTTTGTAAAAAGGCATTTGCAGGCACCGATATCATTGTAAAAGACCACCATCATTTCACTGGCGCCTTCAGAGGGTGAGCGCATCAATCTTGTAATTTGGGGTACCGCAAGTCCTTCTTAGTGCCCATAGTGTTCTACAATTTTTCCGGATATGATTCTCATTTCCTTCTGAGAGAGATTGCCAAACGTGGACAGGTGAGCGTAGTTCCGATGAATATGGAGAAATATATTTCTTTCACTCAACACAACACTGAAACCGGTATTAAATTCAGATTCATAGACTCTTTGAGATTTTTGGGTGCCAGTTTAGATGAATTGGCCTCCAATTTGACGAAGGATAATTTTCAAAATTCAAGAAAAGACATCCACCAATTAGACGCTTCCAAATTCGATCTACTCACAAAGAAAGGTGTCTTTCCATATGACCACATCAATACTCCGAGCAAATTAGACGAAACTGAACTTCTACCCATTGAGAACTTCTATAATGGATTGAACAATGAACATATCGATGATGTGAAGTATGCTCATGCTCAAAATGTATGGCAACACTTTGGATGTCAAAATTTAGGTGAATACTCGGATTTATACATGAAAACAGATATCCTTCTTCTGGCAGATGTTTTCGAACAATTCAGAGAAGCTGCTTTGAGGACTTATACCTTAGATTCAACTTGGTATTACACCCTTCCAGGTTATACGTGGGATTGTATGCTGGAGTACACGAAATGTTCACTACAAATTTTGAAAGATGTAGACATGCTGATGTTTATCGAAAAGGCGATAAGAGGCGGTATTTTGGTTTGTTGTAACCGCTACTCCGGAGCCAACCATAAGTACACTTCAACATATGATCCTACTAAACCATCAAAGCATCTTCTCTACTTAGACGTTAACATTCTATATGGGTGGGCAATGTCAAAGCCTCTCCCTTATGGAGGCTTTGAATGGACTGATGCCAACATTGACGTCACATCGATTCCTGACGATGCGCCAGAAGGATACATCTTTCAAGTAGATTTGTAATATTCGGAAAACTTGCATGATCTACATAAAGACTTTCCGTTTTGTGCCGAACACCGCAAGCCACCAGGTTCCAAGTTGGCAAAATTGATGACCACGTTACACCATAAAAAGGAATACATCATCCATTATGTTAATTTGAAACAAGCTCTGGCTAATGGCTTGAAGCTCACCAAAATTCACAGAGTAGCGGAATTCAAACAGTCCATAACTTAAATAGGAACATACAACTTTTTCTTGCCTGTACTATTCAGCACAACCATTCCTTTCTAATGAAATAATAGAGTCATTTTTAGAAATGAAATTCCAAAAAATCCAATCATTATTTTTCAAATAAATATGCAAAAATAAAATTAAAAATAATGTGGAAATGATAAATTATATTTGGATTTTTTGATATTTCATTTTGAAGAATTACTTTCTATTATATCATTAGAGAGGAATGGTTATGCTGAGTAGTACTGGCAAGGAGGCTAAAAAAAGTAGTATGTCCCTATTAAAGTTATGGACCTACAGAGTATTGTTTTTTTTCCCAATTTTTCCAATATTTTTTTCTGCGGCTTTTTATAAAGCCGACGAATGAGAATAAAATATCACAGTAGTAGCAACTGTTATCAAGTGACGTATGGTTTCCATAGCCAACTCTTCGATTTTTGGCTTTCATTTCGCTTCCACGGCCTACTCGGTGAATTTCAATAATAATTTTTTTCTGATCTAGTTTCTGGTTAGATACCAACTTGTGATATGTCATTAGAAAGGGAATTGAATGCTGAATAAAGAGAGAAGAAAAAAAATAGGGTTTCTATTTGAAATAAGAAATTTGATGTTACTTCCGGTCAGACAGGAAGTGAACTTCGACATGTCAATATGCTCAAATTCTAGCTCTCATATCATGATATCGACGCTCGAGATATCACAAACCTACTCCATACACTAACTGAGATATTCTGTAGGCAATACTTCCGTAGCCACCCGGTATAACAAGAACAATAGGCAAGTGAAGAAACTTCGAGAACTTCAGTCCGCACACTGTATATCTGTATTCTATCATCTCACATGGATACCTTTGGAGCATATCAGTTCGCAACGATCATATGAGACGACATGGTAGCAGGGATAACGCACACAACAGACAGAACAAGAAACTTCGACTTCAACTATGTTCACACTTTGCATTCTAGCATCTGACATGCCTACAGCTATAGCAGATACGATCGCATTGACCATATAAGACGACTTCGAAGGACATATAACGAGAACAATAGGCGAGTGGAGATACTTCGACAACATCAGTCTACACACTGTATCTCTGTATTCTATCATCTCACATGGATACCTTTTGAGCATATCAGTTCGCAACGGTCCTATTAGACGACATCGAAGCGGGGATATCGCACACAACAGGCAGAACAAGAAACTTCGACTACGACTATGTTCACACTGTAACTTTGCGTTGGAGCAAATGAAATGCCTACATGAATAGCAGATACGATCGCAATGACCATATAAGACGACTTTGAAGGACTTATAACGAGAACAATACGCAAGTGGAGATACATCGACAACATCAGTCCGCACACTGTATCTCTGTATTTCATCATCTCACATGGATGATTTTGGAGCATATCAGTTCGCAACGATTATATGAGACGACATCAAAACGGTTATAACGCACACAGAACAAGAAACTCCGACTTCGACTTCGTTTACACTGTACCTCCGCATCCTATCATCTGACATGCCTGAAGCTATAGCAGATACGATCGCACTGACCAAAGAGGACGACTTCGAATGACATATAACTAAAACAATAGGCAAGTGGAGATAGTTCGACAACATCAAATTGCCCACTGTATCTCTGTATTCTATCATCTCACATGAATACCATTGGAGCAAGGTAGTTCGCAACGATCATATGAGTTGACATCGAATCGGGTATAACGCACACAACAGGAAGAACAAGAAACGTTGACTTCGACTATGTCTACTCTGTACCTTTGCATTCTAGCATCTGACGATCGCACTGGCCATATAAGACGACTTCGAAGGGCTAATATCGAGAACAAAAGGCAAGTTAAGATACTTCAACAACATTATTCTGCACACTGCATCTCTGTATTTCATCACCTCACATGAATTCCTCTGGAGTATATCAGTTCGCATCGATCATATGAGACGACTACAATACGTATACAGGGTGTAAATTTGAAAACTTTCAATGCGAATATCTCGCGAAAGGAAAAAGTTAGAAAAACGCCGTTTGGCGAAAATGCTAAAGAGTTACGAGGAACTTGAACCACCATATTTCGGTCAAGGGATGAGTCACCCCGTCGGCGCGACACACCCCAACTTTGAAATGTCAAATGGCACTACCTTTTTTGTGATGCCTCAAATAAACAGTCTCAGTCAGTAGTATTCACCTGTACAAGACTTTTTTTCCACCCACTACAGGGTGTACGAAAAATATAAAGTCGAATAAAATGAAATGAATTGTGTTAAAAGGATATTTTATTTGATCAGATGTTCAAAATGCATTCCATTCTGTTGTAAGCAATAGTATAATCGATGTTCAAATGCCATTCTAACATTCTGGAACACATCTCTTGGAATATATCGGCATTCTGCATTTCATTTTATTCGACTTTATGTTTTCCGTTCACCCTTCAGTGGGTGGAACATGAGTCTTGTACAGGTGAATACTACTGACTGGGACCGTTCATTTGAGGTATCACAAAAGAGGTTGTGCCAATTGACATTTCAAAGATGGAGTGTGTCGCGCCGACAGGGTGACTCATCCCTCCACTGAAGTATGGTGGTTCTAGTTCCCCCTAACTCTGTAGCATTTGTGCCAAACGGCGTTTTCCTAACTGGTTTATTTAGCGAGATATTCGCATTGAAAGTTTTCAAATTCAGACCCTCGAATTAATGTTTTTCGTACACCCTGTAGTGGGTGGAAAAAAAGTCTTGTACAGGTGAATACTACTGACTGAGACCGTTCATTTGAGGTATCACAAAAGAGGTAGTGCTATTTGACATTTCAAAGTTGGGGTGTGTTGCGCTGACAGGGTGACTCATCCCTTCACTGATGGTGGTTCTAGTTCCCTTTAACTCTTTAGCATTTTTGCCAAGCGGCGTTTAACTAACTTTTTTATTTCGCGAGATATTCGCATTGGAAGTTTTCAAATTTACACCCTGTATAACGCACACAACAGGCAGAACAAGGAACTTCGACTTCGACTATGTATACACTGTAACTTTACATTCTAGCATCTGTCTTGCCGACGGTTATAGCAGATTCGATAGCACTGACTATATAGGACGACATCGAAGGACATTTAACAAGAACAATAGGCAAGTGAGACACTTCGACAACATCAGTCTGCACACTGTATCTCTGTATTCTTTCATCTCACATAGATATCTCTATAGCTTATATGTTCGCAATGATCATATAAGACGACATCATATAAAACGACATCGAAGCGAGTATAACGCACACAACAGACAGAACAAGAAACTTCGACTCCGACTATGCTTACACTGTTACTCCGCATTCTAGCATCTGACATGCCCACAGCTATAGCAGATACGATCGCATTGACCATATGAAACGACTTCGAAGGACATATTACGAGAGCATTAGGCAATTGAAGATACTTCGAAAACATCAGTCTGCACACTGTATCTCTGTATTCTCCCATCTCACATAGATACCTCTATAGCATACATGTTCGCAACGATCATATAAGACGATATCGAAGCAAGCAAGCAAGACTCCGACTATGTTAACACTAGAACTTCGCATTCTAGCATCTGACATACCTACAGCTATAGCATATACGATCGCACTGACCATATAAGACGACTCCGAAGGACATAAAACGAGAGCAATAGGCAAGTGGAGATACTTCGACAACATCAGTCTGCGTACTGTATCTCTGTATTTCATCATCTCACATAAATACCTCTGGCGCATATCAGTTCGCATTGATGATACGAGACGACATCAAAATGGGTATAACGCACACACAGGCAGAACAAGAAACTTCGACTTCGACTATGTTCACACTGTAACTTGCATGCTAGCATCTGACATGCCTACAGTTATAGCAGATACGATCGCACTGACCATATAGAACGACTTCGGAGGACATATTACGAGAACAATAGGCAAGTGAAGATACTTCGACGACATCAGTCTGCATACTGTATCTCTGTATTCTATCATCTAACATAGATACCTCTAGAGCATATATGTTCGCAACGATCATATAGGACGACATCGAAGCAGGTATAACGCACACAACAGGCAGAACAAGAAACTTCGACTTCGACTATATTTTTACACTGTACCTTTGCATTCTAGCATCTGACATGCTCACAGCCATAGCAGATTCGATCGCACTGACCAAATGAAACGACTTTGAAGGACTTATAACGAGAACAATAGGCAAGTGAAGATACTTCGACAACATCAGTCTGCACACCGTATATTTGTATCCTATCCTCTCACATGTATACCTTTGGGCCATGGTAGTTCGCAACGATCATATGAGACGACATCGAATCGGGTATAACGCACACAACAGGCAGAACAAGAAATTTTGACTTCGACTATGTTCACACTGTAACTTTGCGTTCTAGCGAATGGAATGCCTAAAGTTAAAGTAGACACGATCGCACTGACCATATAGAACGACTTCGAAGGACTTATAACGAGAACAATAGGCAAGTGAAGATACTTCGACAACATCAGTCTGCACACTGTATCTCTTTATCCTATCCTCTCACATGTATACCTTTGGGCCATGGTAGTTCGCAACGATCAGATGAGACGACACCGAATCGGGTAAAACGCACACAACGGCAGACCAAGAAAATTCGACTTTGACTATGTTCACACTGTAACATTGCGTTCTAGCATCTGATATGCTCACAGTTATAGCAGATACGATCGCACTGACCATATAAGACGACTACGAAGGACATTCAACGGGAACAATAGACAAGTAGAGATTCTGCGACAACATCAGTCTGCACACTGTATCACTGTATTCTATCATCTCACATAGTTTCTTTTGGAGCATTTATGTTCGCAACGATCATTTAAGACGACATCGAAGCGGGTATAACGCACACAACAGACAGAACAAGAAATTTCGACTTTGACTATGTTCACACTGTAACATTTCGTTCTAGCGAATGAAATGCCTACAGTAATAGTAGATACGATCGCATTGACCATATGAAACGACTTCGAAGGACATATAACGAGAACAATAGGCAAGTGGAGATACTTCGACAACATCAGTCTGCACACTGTATCTCTGTATTCTATCATCTCACATAGATACCTCCGGAGCATATCAGTTCGCAACGATCATATGAGACGACATCGAAGCGGGTATAACGCACACAACAGACAGAACAAGAAACTTCGATCCCGACTATGCTTACACTGTTACTCCGCATTCTAGCATCTGACATGCCTACAGCTATAGCAGATACGATGGAACTGACCATATAGAACGACTTCGAAGGACTTATAACGAGAACAATAGGCAAGTGAAGATACTTCGACAACATCAGTCTGCACACTAGATCTCTTTATCCTATCCTCTCACATGTATACCTTTGGGCCATGGTAGTTCGCAACGATCAGATGAGACGACACCGAATCGGGTAAAACGCACACAACGGCAGACCAAGAAAATTCGACTTTGACTATGTTCACACTGTAACATTGCGTTCTAGCATCTGATATGCTCACAGTTATAGCAGATACGATCGCACTGACCATATAAGACGACTACGAAGGACATTCAACGGGAACAATAGACAAGTAGAGATTCTGCGACATCAGTCTGCACACTGTATCTCTGTATTCTATCATCTCACATTGTTTCCTTTGGAGCATTTATGTTCGCAACGATCATTTAAGACGACATCGAAGCGGGTATAACGCACACAACAGACAGAACAAGAAATTTCGACTTTGACTATGTTCACACTGTAACATTTCGTTCTAGCGAATGAAATGCCTACAGTAATAGTAGATACGATCGCATTGACCATATGAAACGACTTCGAAGGACATATAACGAGAACAATAAGCAAGTGGAGATACTTCGACAACATCAGTCTGCACACTGTATCTCTGTATTCTATCATCTCACATAGATACCTCCGGAGCATATCAGTTCGCAACGATCATATGAGACGACATCGAAGCGGGTATAACGCACACAACAGACAGAACAAGAAACTTCGATCCCGACTATGCTTACACTGTTACTCCGCATTCTAGCATCTGACATGCCTACAGCTATAGCAGATACGATGGAACTGACCATATGAGACGACTTCGAGGTACATATAACGAGAACAATTGACAAGTAAAGATACTTCGACATCAGTCTGCACACTAGATCTCTGTATTGTAACATCTCACATGAATACCTTTGTAGCATGATGGTTTGCAATGATCATATAAGACGACATAGAAGCGAGTATAACGCACAAAACAGGCAGAACAAGAATTTTTGACTCAGACTATGTTTACACTGTAACTTAGAATTTTTGCATCTGACATGCCTGAATGTGTGCGGATTTTCATTTGCCCACACATGAGAATTTCTTGTATTGAAAATACCGTCTCGTGTGAACTGGGTTTCATCGGTAAATAATGTACGAAAAACAGTCCTTCTGTGGCTTGTGGTCCACCGGGAAAATGCAAGCCTGGGTATTTGGTCACCTTCTTCCAACCGTTGTACCTGCTGGATGTGAAAGGGGTATAAATTTCCGTTATTAAGTTCTCGCCATACACGAGTTTGCGGCAGAACTAAATGTGCACTTATTCGCCTTGTACTTTTTTTTGCATTTCCACGTACAATGTCAAGAATATCTACTTCTTGAGGCCCGTTATGTTGAACATTTCTCTCAACACGAATATCGATCGATGGATATTTACCAGTCTCTCGTAAAATGTTATAAGTTGAGGAAAATGTTTGATGGTTTGGGATTCTCCTGCCAGGAAAACGTCTTCCGTACTCTTGTGCTGCTACTCTTCCATTACCATCGCAAAATCCGTACACATTAATAATGTCTGCATATTCAGCACTAGTAAAAAGTGGCATTTTGTTAATTTGTGGAACCAAACTAGTATTATTAATGAAACAGCAATTCGGCTCAACATCAACTGATTGACAGATACTTTGTGACAATTCTCAAAACAATGGACCATCTTTTTCAAATGATATGGTATATGCTTCAGAGGTATCTATTAAAGATGAAAGAATACAGAGACACAGTGTGCAGACTGATGTTCTCGAAGTATCTCACTTGCCTATTGTTCTCGTTGAATGTCCTTCGGAGTCGTCCTATATAGTCAGTGCGATCGAATCTGCTTTAACTGTAGGCATGTCAGATGCTAGAATGCGAAGTTATAGTGTATACATAGTCGAAGTCGAAGTTTCTTGTTCTGCCTGTTGTGTGCGTTATACTCGTTTTGATGTCGTCTCGTATGATCGATGCAAACTAATATGCTCCATAGGAATCCATGTGAGGTGATAGAATACAGAGATACAGTGTGCAGACTGATGTTCTCGAAGTATCTTCACTTGCCTATTGTACTCGTTATATTCCCTTCGAAGTCATCTTATATGGTCAGTGTGATCGTATCTACTATAGCTATAGGCATGTCAGATTCTAGAATGTGAAGTTACAGTGTAAACATAGTCGGAGTCGAAGTTTCTTGTTCTGCCTGTTGTGTGCGTTATACTTGCTTCGATGTCGTCTTATATGATCGTTGCGAACATAAAAGCTACAGAGGTATCTATGTGAGATGATACAATACAAAGATACAGTGTGCAGACTGATGTTGTCGAAGTATCTTCACTTGCCTATTGTTCTCGTTATATGTCCTCTGAAGTCGTCCTATATGGTCAGTGCGATCGTATCTGCTGAAACTGTAGGCATGTCAGATGCTAGAATGCAGAGTAGGCAAAGTTACAGTGTAAACATAGTCGAAATCGAAGTTTCTTGTTCTGCCTTATACCCGTTTTGATGTCGTCTCATGTGATCAATGCGAACTGATATGCTCCAGAGGTATTTATGTGAGATGATGAAATACAGAGATACAGTGTGCAGACCGATGTTGTCGAAGTATCTTCACTTGCCTATTGCTCTCGTTATATGTCTTTCGATGTCGTCTTATATGGTCAGTGCAATCGTATCTGATAACTGTAAGCATGTCAGATGCTAGCATGCAAGTTACAGTGTAAACATAGTCGAAGTCGAAGTTTCTTGTTCTGCCTGTTGTGTGCGTTATAACCGTTTCGATGTCGTCTCATATGATCAATGCGAACTGATATGCTCCAGAGGTATTCATGTGAGATGATGAAATACAGAGATACAGTGTGCAGACTGATGTTGTCGAAGTATCTCCACTTGCCTATTGCTCCCGTTATATGTCCCTCGAAGTCGTCTCAAATGGTCAGTGCGATCGTATCTGCTATAGCTGTAGGCATGTCAGATGCTGGAATGCGAAGTTACAGTGTACAGGGTGGCCAACTAAGACTCCAGAGTTCGGTTTTTCTGTTGTCTTGAGAGATACAAAAAAAAGCCATGTATCAAAATTGAAGTAATAATCGAGCTTCACATTTCAAAATTTATTTGAAATACACAGGGTGTTCCGTAAGGTCACAGCACATCAAAGCTATGTTTTTTTCATTGGAACACCCTATATTTTATTTCATTTTTGAATTCTTCCTGAAGATCTGATTTCAACGACCCATCATACTTAGGGTCTATCAGTGAAAGTTACTGACATATAGGGTGTGCAAATTCGAGATTTTCCAAGTTCAGAATTTTTTTCTGTCAAAACTGTTCATTATTCGTCAAAACGGTTTACATGTCCCTATCTCAACTTTTCACTCACTATCAATTGGTGTTCAATTGAAATTGATACAAGGTGGTCAAAAAATCTTAATTTATAATTTGTTTCAATTAAATGTCAATTGAACACCAATTGATAGTGAGTGGAAAGTTGAGATAGGGACATGTAAACCGTTATGACGAATAATAAATAGTTTCGACAGAAAAAAATCCTGAACCTGAAAAATCTCGATTTTGCACACCTTATATGTCAGTAACTTTCACTGCTAGACCCTAAGTATGATACGTCGTTGAAATCAGATCTTCAGAGAGAATTCAAAAATGAAATAAAATATAGGGTGTTCCAATGAAAAAAAACATAGCTTTGATGTGCTGTGACCTTGCGGAACACCCTGTGTATTTCAAAGAAGATTTGAAATGTGAAGCTCGGTTATCACTTCAATTTGAATGCAAAACTTTTTTTTGTATCTCTCAAGACAACAGAGGTATCGGACTCTGGAGTCTTAGTTGGCCACCCTGTACACATAGTCGGAGTCGAAGTTTCTTGTTCTTCCTGTTGTGTGCGTCATCCCCGCTCCGATGTCGTCCTATAGGATCGTTGCGAACTGATATGCTCCAAAGGTATCCATGTGAGATAATAGAATACAGTGATACAGTGTGCAGACTGATGTTTTCGAAGTATCTTCACTTGCCTAATGCTCTCGTGATATGTTTTTCAAAGTCGTCTCATATGGTCAATGCGATCGTATCTGCTATAGCTGTAGGCATGTCAGATGCTAGAATGCGGAGTTACAGTGTAAAACACAGTCGGAGTCTTGATTGTTGGAATCGAAGTTTTTGGTGGATATGTGAAAGTATAGTACTCCACTTGCATATAATGAGCTGTCATATATATGCCTCAGAGGTATCCGTGTGAGATGAAAGAATACAGAGATACAGTGTACAGACTGATGTCGTCGAAGTACCTTCACTTGCCTATTGTTCTCGTTATATGTCCTACGAAGTCATCCTATATGGTCAGTGCGATCGTATCTAGTATAGCTGTAGGCATGTCAGTTTCTAGAATGTGCAGTTACAGTGTGAACATGGTCGAAGTCAAATTTTCTTGTTCTGCCTATTGTGTGCGTTATAACCGCTCTGATGTCACTTATATGATCGTTGGGAACTGATATGCTCCGAAAGTATCCATGTGAGATGATAGAATACAGAGATACAGAGTGCAGACTGATGTTGTCGAAGTATCCTCACTTGCCTATTAATCTCGTTATATGTCCTTCAAAGTCTTCCTATATGGCCAGTACGATCGCATCTGTTTGAACTGTAGGCATGTCAGATGCTAAAAAACAGAGCCACTGTGTAAACATAGTCGAAGTCCAAGTTCCTTGTTCTCCTTGTTGTGAACGTTCCTTTGATCCAGGAAACACTAGACAATGTAGTCATGTATAACCGACTTATTATTATGATTGATAAATTCGAAGTTTTGACGAAAACGCCAGTTCACCGACTTTTGATTGTTGAAATCGAAGTATTTGGTGGATATAAAAAAGTATAGTCCCCCACTCGCATATAATGAGCTGTCATATATGCTTCCTGAATGGGCATTTCAGATGCTAGAATGCAAAGGTACAAAGTACACATAGTCGGGGTCGAAGTTTCTTGTTCTGCCTGTTCTGTGCGTTATACCCACTTCGATGTCTTATATAATCGTTGCGAACTGATCCAAAAGTATCCATTCGAGATGATAGAATACAAAGATACAGTGTGTGTACTGATGTTGTCAAAGTCGTCCTATATGGTCAGTGCGATCGTATCAGCTATAACTGTAGGCATGTCAGATGCTAGAATGCGATGTCTTATATGATCGTTGCGAACTGATCCAAAAGTATCCATGTGAGATGATAAAATAAAGAGATACAGTGTGTGTACTGATGTTGTCAAGGTCGTCCTATATGGTCATTGCAATCGTATCTGTTATAACTGTAGGCATGTCAGGTGCTAGAATGCGAAGTTACAGTGTAAACATAGTCGGAGTCGAAGTTTCTTGTTCTGCCTATTGTGTGCGTTATACCCGCTTCGATGTTGTCTTATATGATCGTTGCAAACTTACCAAAGGAATCTATGTGAGATGATAGAATACAGAGATACAGTGTGCAGACTGATGTTGTCGAAGTATCTCCACTTGCCTATTGTTCTTGTTATATGTCCTTCGAAGTCGTTCTATATGGTCAGTGCCATCGTATCTTCATTTGCTAGAACGCAAAGTTACAGTGTGAATATAGTCGAAGTCGAAATTTCTTGTTCTGCCTGTTATGTGCGTTATACCTGCTTCGATGTCGTCTCATATGATCGTTGCGAACTACCATGCTACAAAGGTATCCATGTGAGATGTTAGAATACAGATACAGTGTGCAGACTGATGTCTAAGTATCTTCACTTGTCAATTGTTACAGTGTAAGCATATTCGAGGTCGAAGTTGCTTGTTCTGCCTGTTGTGTGCGTTATACCCGCTTCGATGTCGTCTTATATAATAGTTGCGAACTCATATGCTCCAGATGTATCCATTTGAGATGATAGAATACAGAGATACGGTATGCGGACTGATGTTGTCGGAGTATCTTCACTTGCCTTTTGTTCTCGTTGAATGTCCTTCGAAGTCGTCCTATATGGTCAGTGCGATCGTATCTGCAATTACTGAAGGCATATCAGATGCTAGAATGCGAAGTTACAGTGTGAACACAGTCGGAGTCGAAGTTTCTTGCACTCCCTGTTGTTAGCATTATTTTGATTCAGGAAACACTAGACAATGTCTACCTATTAGATGTATAACCGACTTATTATCAAGATTGATAAATTCGAAGTTTCGGAGAACACGCCGGTTTCCCGACTCTTGATTGTTTAAATCGAAGTTTTTGGTAAATATGAAAAAGTATAGTTCTCCACTCGCATATAATGAGCTGTCATATATACTTCTTGAATGGGCATTCTAGATGCTAGAATGCAAAGTTACAAAGTAAACATAGTCGAAGTCAGAGTTTCTTGTTCTGCCTGTTGTGTGCGTTATACCCGATTCGATGTCAACTCATATGATCGTTGCGAACTACCATGCTCCAAAGGTATCCATGTGACATGATAGAATACAGAGATACAGTGTGCAGACTGATGGTCCCGAAGTATCTTCACTTGCCTATTGTACTCGTTATTTGTCCTTCGAAGTCATCTTATATTGTCAGTGCGATCGTTTCTACTATAGTTATAGGCATGTCAGATTCTAGAATGTGAAGTTACAGTGTGAACATAGTTGGAGTCGAAGTTTCTTGTTCTTCCTGTTGTGTGCGTCATACTTGCTTCGATGTCGTCTTATATGATCGTTGCGAACATAAATGCTACAGAGGTATCTATGTGAGATGATACAATACAGAGATACAGTGTGCAGACTGATGTTGCGAAGTATCTTCACTTGCCTATTGTTCTCGTTATATGTCCTCTGGAGTCGTCCTTCATGGTCATTGCGATCGTATCTGTTATAGCTTCAAGCATGTCAGATGCTGGAATGCTAAGTTTCAGTGTAAACATAGTCGGAGTCGAAGTTTCTTGTTGTGCCTGTTGTGTGCGTTATACTTGCTTCGATGTTGTCTTATATGATCGTTGCGAACATATATACTACAGAGGTATCTATGTGAGATGATACAATACATAGATACAGTGTGCAGACTGATGTTGTCGAACTATCTTCACTTGCCTATTGTTCTCGTTATATGTCCTTAGGAGTCGTCTTACTTGGTCAGTGCGATCGTATCTGATTTGGCTTCAAGCATGTCAGATGCTGGACTGCTAAGTTACAGTGTAAACATAGTCGAAGTCGAAGTGTCAGATGCTAGAATGCGGAGTTACAGTGTAAGCATACTCGGGGTCGTAGTTTCTTGTTCTGCCTGTTGTGTGCGTTATACATGCTTCGATGTCGTCTTACATAATAGTTGCGAAATCATATGCTCCAGAGGTATCCATGTGAGTTGATAGAATACAGGGATACGGTGTGTGGACTGATGTTGTCTAAGTATCTTCACTTGCCTATTGTTCTCGTTATATGTCCTTCGAAGTCGTCCCATAAGGTCAGTGCGATCGTATTCGCAATTACTGTAATCATGTCAGATGCTAGAATGCGAAGTTGAAGTATAAACATAGTCGAAGTCGAAGTTTCTTGTTTCCCTGGTTGTGAGCGTCATATTGATTCAGGAAACACTAGACAATGTTCACCTATAAGATGTATAACCGACTTATTATCAAGATTGATAAATTTGGAGTTTTGGCGAACACGACGATTTACCGACTCTTGATTGTTGGAATCGAAGTTTTTGGTGGATATGAAAAAGTAAAGTACTCCACTCGCATATGATGAGCTCTCATATATAATTCTTGAATGGGCATTTGAGATGCTAGAATGCAAAGTTACAAAGTGAACATAGTCGAAGTCGAAGTTTCTTGTTCCTCCTGTTGTGTGCGTTATTCCCGCTTCGATGTCGTCTCATATAATAGTTGCGAACTCATATGCTCTAGAGGTATCCATGTGAGATGAAGGAATACAGAGATTCGGTGTGCGGACTGATGTTGTCGAAGTATCTCCACTTTCCTATTGTTCTCGTTTTATGTCCTTCGAAGTCGTCCTATATGGTCACTGCCATCGTATCTGCAATTACTGTAGGCATGTCAGATGCTAGAATGCGAAGTAAAAGTAACATTGTCGAAGTCAAAGTTTTTTGTTCTTTCTGTTGTAAGCGTTATTTTGATTCAGGAAACACTAGACAATGTCTACGTATGAGATGTTTAACCGACTTATTATCAAGATTGATGAATTCGAAGTTTTGGCGAACACGCCGATTTACCGACTTTAGATTGTTGGAATCAAAGTTTCTGGTGGTAATGAAAAAGTATAGTTTTCCACTCGCATATAATGAGCTGTCATATATTCTCTTGAATGAGCATTTGAGATGCTAGAATGCAAAGTTACAAAGTGAACATAGTCTAATAGCCTGTTGTGTGCGTTATACCCGCTTCGATGTCGTCTCATATGATCGTTGCGAACTTATATGCTCCAGAGGTATCTATGTGGGATGATAGAGATGATTGAATACAGAGGTACAGTGTGCAGACTGATGGTGTCAAAGTATCTTCACTCGCCTATTGTTTTCATTACATGTCCTTCGAAGTCGTCTTATATGGTCAGTGCGATCGTACCTGCTATCGCTGTAGGCATGTCAGGTGATAGTATACAGAGATACAGTGTGCAGACTGATGTTGTCAGAGTATCATCAATGGCCTATAAATGTCGTTATATGTCCTTCACAGTCTCTCTTTATGGTCAGTGCGATCGTTTCTACTATAGTTATAGGCATGTCAGATTCTAGAATGTAAAGTTACAGTGTGAACATAGTCGGAGTCGAAATTTCTTGTTCTGCCTGTTGTGTGCGTCATACCCACTTCGATATCGTCTAATATGATCGTTGCGAACATATATGCTACAGAGGTATATATGTGAGATGATATAATACAGAGATACAGTGTGAAAACTGATGTTGTCGAACTATCTTCACTTGCCTATTGTTCTCGTTATATGTCCTTTGAAGTCGTCTTATTTGGTCAGTGCGATCGTATCTGTTATAGCTTCAAGCATGTCAGATGCTGAAATGCATACAGTGTGCAGACTGATGTTCTCGAAGTATCTTCACTTGCCTATTGTACTCGTTACATATCCTTCGGAGTCATCTTATATGGCTAGTGCGATCGTTTCTACTATAGTTATAGGCATGCCAGATTCTAGAATGTGAAGTTACAGTGTAAACATAGTCGGAGTCGAAGTTTCTTGTCCTGCCTGGTGTGTGCGTTATTCTTGCTTCGATGTCGTCTTATAAGATCGTTGCGAACATATATGCTACAGAGGTATCTATGTGAGATAATCCAATACAGAGATACAGTGTGCAGACTGATGTTGTCGAAGTATCTTCACTTGCCTATTGTTCTCGTTATATGTCCTTCAAAGTAGTCCTATATAGTGAGTGCGATCGTATCTGCTTTAACTGTAGGCATGTCAGATGGTAGAATGCAAAGTTACAGTGAAAATATAGTCTAAGGTTTTTGTTCTGCCTGTTGTGTGCGTTAAACCCGTTCTGATGTCGTCTCATATGATTGATGCGAACTGATATGCTCCAGAGGTATCTATGTGAGATGATAAAATACAGAGATACAGTGTGCAAACTGATGTTGTCGAAGTATCCTCACTCGCCTATTAATCTCGTTATATATGTCCTTCAAAGTCTCTCTATATTGTCAGTGCGATCGTATCTGTTTCATCTGTAGGCATGTCAGATAATAGAATTCAGAGCCACAGTGTAAACATAGTCGAAGTTTCTTGTTCTCCCTGTTTTATGCGTCATTCTCGTTTTGATATCGTCTCAAATGATCAATGCGAACTGATATGCTCCAAAGGTATATATGTGAGCTGATAGAATACAGAGATACAGTGTGCAGACTGATGTTGTCGAAGTATCTTCACTTGTCAATTTTTCTCGTTATATGTCCTTCGAAGTCGTCCTATATGGTCAGTGCGATCGTATTTACAATTACTGTAGGCTTGTCAGATGCTAGTGTGCGAAGTTACAGTATAAACATTGTCGAAGTCAAAGTACCTCGTTCTCCCTGTTGCAAGCGTTATTTTGATTCAGGAAACACTAGACAATGTCTACCTATGAGATGTATAACCGACTTATTATCAAGATTGATGAATTCGAAGTTTTGGCGAACACGCCGATTTACCGACTTTTGATTTTTAGAATCGAAGTTTCTGGTGGTGATGAAGAAGTGAAGTTTTCCACTCGCATATAATGAGCTGTCATATATTCTTCTTGAATGGGCATTCGAGATGCTAGAATGCAAAGTTACAAAGTAATCATCGTCGAATAGCCTGTTGTGTGCGTTATACCCGCTTCGATGTCGTCTCATATGATCGTTGCGAACTTATATGCTCCAGACGTATCTATGTGAGATGATAAAATACAGAGATACAGTGTGCAGACTGATGTTCTCGAAGTATCTTCACTTGCCTATTGTACTCGTTATATTTCCTCCGAAGTCATCTTATATGGTCAGTGCGATCGTTCCTACTTGAGCTATAGGCATGTCAGATTCTAGAATGTGAAGTTACAGTTTAAACATAGTCGGAGTCGAAGTTTCTTATTCTCCCTGATGTGTGCGTTATACTTGCTTCGATGTCGTCTTATATGATCGTTGCGAACATAAATGCTATAGAGGTATCTATGTGAGATGACACAATACAGAGATTCAGTGTGCAGACTGATGTTGTCGAAGTATTTACACTTGCCTATTGTTCTCGTTATATGTCCTCTGAAGTCGTTCTATATGGTCAGTGCGATCGTATCTGCCATAACTGTAGGCATGTCAGATGCTAGAATGCGAAGTTACAGTGTAAATATAGTAGAAGTCGAAGTTTCTTGTTCTGCCTGTTGTGTGCGTTATACCCGTTTTGATGTCGTCTCATATGATCGATGCGAACTGATATGCTCTAGAGGTATCTATGTGAGATGATAAAATACAGAGATACAGTGTGCAGAGTAGTATCCTCACTTGCCTATCAATCTCGTTATTTGTCCTTCAAAGTCTTTTCATATGGTCAGTGCGATCGTATCTGTTTCAACTGTAGGCATGTCGAGTGCGTAGCGCGATGCCCAATTCCTACGATGCCCAATTCCCACGATGCCCAATTCCCACGATGCCCGATTCCTACGATGCCCAATCTCATGTCGACGATTACGAAGATTGCCGAAGAGCGCAACATTGCCAGGTTATGAGAAAAAATCAGAAAACACGAGATTCCCACCATGCCCACTTTTCATAGATTCCCACGATGCCCAATTCCTACGATGCCCAATTCCCACCATGCCCACTTTCCTTTGATTCCCACCATGCCCACTTTTCATAGATTCCCACGATGCCCAATTCCTACGATGCCCAATTCCCACGATGCCCAATTCCCACGATGCCCAATTCCCACCATGCTCACTTCTCATAGATTCCCACGATGCCCAATTCCTACGATGCCCAATTCCCACCATGCCCACTTTCCTTCGATTCCCATCATGCCCATTTTTCATAGATTCCCACGATGCCCAATTCCTACGATGCCCAATCTCCACCATGCCCACCATCTTTGCATGGATTCCAACCATGTTCACCCCTTATAGATAATACAAGGTGTGAATTTTTCATAATAACTTTTTATCGCTCTTAGATAATCCCATGAAATTCCGTACACACCTTCTCATTATTGAGGAGCAATTATTGACGTGTGAAGTTTTTTGAAATTTTCACCAGTGACGTCTGTGCTGATTTTTTTGAAAATTAAAATTACAATTGAAATCTCCATTGATTTTGAAACAAGTTTGATTCTGAGATTGTTCTCAGTATTCTGTTAATTCATTAATTCACTAGGCACCCACTATGAATGGAATCACATCTTGTTTTGGGACGAAATTCAAATATCTACATTCACCAGGGTTGTTCCCGTGGGTCTGATAATAAATGTTCTGATTAAAAAAAAACTGTACGTCTCTGATTTTAGCACCCTGTAGCTCAAAAACCGAGAGCGTCAGGACCAGGGGCGCAGCTACACCGCCGTATCAATGATATGGGGCCCCCGGGTTACAGGGGCCCCTGAATTGTGTAAACGGAAATTCTATGAGAGTTATAATGCCAATTTTACTCGAACTAGTAGAATGTAGATTTGGCGACCAGATCTTGCAACCGGAGAGACTCTTAATTTCTTCAAAATTGAAAAAAAGATATCAGGAAATTGTCTGCTGAATACAGTGAAGATATGTCAGTTTATCTGTTTGAACAATTAATTAAAATAAAAAAAGGACACCAGAAAATTGTCTGCTGAATACAGTAAAGATATGTCAGTTGATCTGTATAGACAATTAATTGCTTCGAAAGCATACTTGATGAAACCTGAAATCACAGAATTATATCTGAACATCAAGTTCTTAGAGGTGATAACAGCATACTTACTATTATTGACCTTTCTGGCTGCCACAGTTGGAAGTTTTGCGAAATAAAAAGTGATGAAAAATTATCTTAGAACTTCAATAGGACTAGAACGGCTATCAGACCTGTAAATACTGTCTATATGAGGCAGAAAATCTCGAAATACTTCATCTTGAGATTTGGATGATTTGATGAGTAAAGTCGAAAAATGGCAAGAAACTGCAAAAGAGGAATCTGAATATTTTGTTTTTCATTTGTTTTCATACGCTCAAGTGTTAACTGTGAATAAAAAAATTATCTATAGTTTCATTCAATGTTTCCCGCTATTTTTCGAGTGTTGAATGTGCAAGTTGGTACATGATGAAAATTTTGTCAGGCATATAAGAAAACACCCCTCAAATAGAATGCGTTTTAGAAGCCGAACTAATTCGACCATTGACAGACGTGGCGGCAATTTCAAAATGAAGTTGCTTATTGACTTCGTTTTATTTCTGGAGAAATACCTACATGGCACAAAATCATTCATGTTACTGTATTTCAATAAAGAAAGGAGGACTGTGTATAATGAACTTCGTCGACATTTTGACTTGTATTCTTCCTGAAATGAGCTTATTATGATTTGATAACTACTATGATTCGAAGGAAAACAATTAAACATGATTTCAGTAACTTTTTCAATTCATAACTATATTTTCACTAGGCAAGTGGACTATTTTTTCTTATTTCTGCAATGGAATCATCACAAAACGATCTTTCAACTTCATATTGTTTCAGATTTTGCCGGTCGACTTTAAGGACCTAAAATCATTAATAATACCATAGTAATTTTCAAACGGCTAGAAATTTGCCGTTAATAAAAACTGACGTCACGATTTCGTGAGTAGGAGCAAGCAATAGCACAGTTGCCATTATGTTGAAATACGATTGGAAACTCAGAAAATATAATTTATTCAACAATTCATAATTTCTCAATTATGTATTAGTAATGTCCCTATTCAGCTACGAAAAATACATTTTCTTGAGATTTTCCCTGTTATATCTTGTGGCTTATTGGTTAAAATGAATTTGTGTAAATATATTGATTATTATTAAATCACACTTGAGATCATTCGATCCAGTGAACGTGACAACACGGCGCAAAGATTGAGGGTGTGGTCTTGTCAGTTATCGACATTGCCAAGTTTCCAACATTACCATAATATTTTGTTTTAGTATGAGAAATATGTTGACATGCTGGTTGCTCGAGAAAGCCATGAATGAATAAAAATAATATCATGGCTTTTTTCCTATAAAGTATGTCTAATGAATGAAATATTCAATTTGAATGTTTTTATTCAACGACAGGACTTTACATATAAGTGGTGATTTGACAACCTTGCTTCATGTGTGGAAATGGAAGATTCTGAATAGGAATGATCTAATAAGGAAACAGCATAAAAACTGACTTCGCCATTTATCCGACGAATCCCAGAACATAGCCAAATGGCGGCCATGATGGTACGTTTGAAAATAGCTCCAAAAATCAACTATTTCGAAAAATACATAAGACAATTTTTGAAATGGAAAAAGCGTTAGGAGTACCTATTGCAAAAAATTATTTAGTTCCCTAACGACACAGAGGAGTAATTGAATGCCAATAATTCAACATCATTCCAGTAGCTCTATCGAATCAAATGATGAAACTGAAAGTGATCCCACCATTTCACATCACATGAACAATTTCAAGAACAGTAATGGTGGCACTGTGTTGCCAATAGCAAATTTCAAAAGCAGCTAGATGATTGTTAAAAAATAGCCGGAGGCGAATAATTTTTTAGCCATTTTCCGGCAGAGCTAGCCATTTTTGCAATTTTTTCAGCAAGTACAAGAAATCTGACAATGAGCTAAGAACCTTACATTGAGAATTTTATTTTTATTTGATTCAATACTTTAGACTAGTGATATCGACATTGACGTATGACGTAATGTGTTTGCGTCAGTGGAGTCAACGTCAAATTGTCAAAATGGCATCAAGCATAAAGTACAAAATCCATAGAAATACAGACTGGTCTGAAGTGGACTTTTCAGATCATATATACAGGGTGATTCAAAAGTGAGCGGCATCCCTTCAGGGGCGTAAACCTTATTGCATGAAAATTAGTCAAAAAGTTCCTATTCCTAAGGGAGCTACGCCCCTTTGAATAGGACACCTCAAAACGATTTTTTCTCTATAACTTTAGAATCCTTCACAATAAAGACTCTGAATTCAAAATTTCAAAATTCCATTCAGGGGCGTCACATGCGGGGGAAGGTAGGTGTAAAAACATTCCTTCTTCTCTCGATATTCAGGTTATAGTAATTTCGTTCGAGAAAGTTGATTTCCTCCTAAATGGTACACTCTATCGAAATGAACTAAGTGTACCTTTTTTACGTGAAAAACTCTAGAGTTTTATAATTTTCAAACGAAATCACAATAACCTGAATATCAAAAGAATAAGAGATGTTTTTACATTTACCCTCCCCGCATATGTGACGCCCCTGAATGAAATTTCAAAATTTTGAATTCAGAGTCTTATTAACCATCGAATATTTATGACTTACACCAATTTTCGAAAGTTTATTGTGAAGGAAGTTGAAGTTATAGAGAAAAAATCGTCTTTGAGATGTCCTATTCAAAGGGGCGTAGCTCCCTAAGGAAGCATATTCGGACCCTTATTAATAAGAACTTTTCGCCTTACTTTCATGCGAGGAATACGCCCCTGAAAGGATGCCGATTACTTTTGAATCACCCTGTATATTATATATATAGGGTGCGTTTTTCATTCCAACATTTTGTCATGCGCATGAATCAAAGAATCCATCAAACTGTTGCAAAATTCCGCTAGAATGTTGATGGAGATCCATCGAACTGTTGTAATAAAATGCGCACTTTCAAATCGCTTGAGATTCTTGACAGATTTCAGAAGTAATCAATAGAATCCATATGAAATCGTATCAGCCTCTTCTGATTATGAAGAAACATGACAACATCATGACTGACTGATACATTGAAACACAACAAAATTCGTTTTTCCATCAATATTCCGTTCCAGCATAAATTCCATCAGAACAATTGGTGACGTCACGACAAGAAAGCGTATCTATCAGTGCGCACTTTCTTCGATGGAAAAAAATGGCTGAAACTAGCCATAAAATGGCAGCACTGCCGCACAAAAATACTGACAGCTGCCTTGAAAACTTGATATTATTTATCAAATTGCCATCTGTCGGATTGGAAGCTCCGCTGCAAGAATATATTTTGATCCGAAATGAGGCATAGTGCGATGGTTTTGTTTGTTATACAACAATTTTCAGAAATTCGTTCTCGCATGGATCATTTGTTGCGCCCTGTCTCTTTTCGTTCTGTCTCTGTATGCTTCAATCGAGGTCAGAATATATTCTTGCAGCTTCACTATTCTATCACTATTCCAGCAAGAACATATTCTATTCTATCTATTCATAACTTAACCTGACCTGAATTGAAGCATCTAGAGAGAGAACAGAAAGAGACAGCGCGCAACAAATAATCCGTGCGAGAACGACTATTCAGAAAATTTCCGGCCGAGAGCTTCGCTCACAAACGTTCATAGAAAAAACAGCATTGAAATAGCGAATCACTATCGGCCCCGACAGTAAATGCCGTCACAGTAGTTTTTTCGATTTATCACTCTGAAAAAAAAAGGAGTCACCCTCACCACAAGGAGTATTTGTCCACAGATTTGTTGTTTGACGAAACCATTGCACCATGCCTCATTTCGGGTCAGAATATATTCTTGATGCACTATTCCAGTCGGCCGTGACAGTTCTGTTATGGGACATATGACATCAGTGCTGCCAATTCAGCCATTTTATGGCTAGTTCTAGCCATTTTTGAACTCATCTAGCTACTAAAAATTGCATCTAGTCATTTAGCCATTTTCTCTAGCTATCTTTATCTTTCATTCCGACTTTCTATCAGAAATAGTTCAATATTTATGGAATTCCCATAGAAAGTTCATTATGTTTACGATATAATCTAAGTCAAATTTAGACCAGACTCTTTTTCTATAGATTCATTTGTACTTCGTACTTTGTGCCATTTGGACAAATTGACGTTAACGTCAAAGACGCAAACAAATTACGTCATACGACAATGTCAGTACTACTACAGTCTAGCGTAGAGATTGAACGATCAAACGAACTCGTGAGGTTCGATAGTAAATATATGAGGTGCTTCGTCCGAATATGAGATTCGTAGTTCATTGTCAGATTTCCTGTTCTTGTTATGGAAATTGCAAAAAATTGCCAGATTTGCCAGGAAATGACTAAAAGATTTATCATCTTCGGCGCGCTTTCATTTTAAGACATTATTAAGTGATTTGTCAAGAATCATCTAGCCGCTTTCGAAATTGGCTGTTGGCAACACTGTAAGAGATTTCATGATAGCTAGATATATCATGGTAGAGCATGATACAAAGAACACAAGATATGATAGGTAGACGTCTCAAATTCGTCCAGTATGCGCATGACGTCACGCGGAGATTAAAATTTTAATTAATCCTATGCTTTAACATGTAATTTGTGTGATTAAATTATATTTAGATTTTTTGATAAAACTATTAAATTACCTTTGTTCAGATGAATTATCGATTTCAGAATGATATAAAGCCACTACAAGAAGCATACGTTGCTTAACAATGATGAAATTCAGTGAATAAAAAATAGTTTCTTGTGAAAAACACACGATATCATATGAGCTGGAGAGATTTTACTCTCCGCGTGACGTTACATATGGACGCTAAGCTCTGCCTAGTGCCTATACCTGTGCAATATCATATCTTGTGTTCTTTGAATCATGATGGTAGAGAGTACTAGAGTCAGCGTTGCCAGAAGTGGCACAATGTACCACCTGTGGTACTTTTCAGTGGAGAAAGTACAGTGGTACTACATTTTGAAAATGATTCCATCATAAGTGATATTATATTCAAAATAAACACACATATCCTGAAATAACATGTAAACATTTGGAAAATCCAAGCAAATCACATAACCTCGAATAATTAGTTCATTATGAGCCTAAGTTGCATGAACTGGTACAAATTCAAATCATTTTTTATAATTCCAAATATATATCTTCACATGCATATAAATTCAAAGGAGAATGGTGCATGGTACAGAAATCGAAAGAAAGTGGGCATGGTGGGAATTAGGCATCGTAGGAATTGGGCATCGTGAGAATCTATGAAAAGTGGGCATGGTGGGAATCGAAGAAAAGTGGGTATGGTGGGAATTGGGCATCGTAGGAATTGGGCATCGTGGGAATCTATGAAAAGTGGGCATGGTGGGAATCGGAGGAAAGTGGGCATGGTGGGAATTGGGCATCGTGGGAATCTATGAAAATTGGGCATGGTGGGAATTGGGCATCGTGGGAATTGGGCATCGTGGGAATCTATGAAAAGTGGGCATGGTGGGAATCGAAGGAAAGTGGGCATGGTGGGAATTGGGTATCGTGGGAATCTATGAAGTGTGGGCATGATGGGAATCGAAGGAAAGTGGGCATGGTGGGAATTGGGCATCGTAGGAATTGGGATCGTGGGAATCTATGAGAAGTGGGCATGGTGGGAATCGAAGGAAAGTGGGCATGGTGGGAATTGGGCATCGTAGGAATTGGGCATCGTGGGAATCTATAGAAAGTGGGCATGATAGGAATCTTGTGTTTTCTGATTTTTTCTCATAACATGGCAACGTTGCGCTCTTCGGCAATCTTCGTAATCGTCGACATGAGATTGGGCATCGTAGGAATTGGGCATCGTGGGAATTGGGCATCGTGGGAATTGGGTATCGTGGGAAGTGGGCATCGTGGGAATTGGGCATCGCGGGATGCTCCCGGCATGTCAGATGATAGAATTTAGAGCCACAGTGTGAACATAGTCAAAGTTTCTTGTTCTCCCTGTTTTATGCGTCATTCCCGCTTTGATGTCGTCTCAAATGATCGTTGCGAACTGATATGCTCCAAAGGTATCCTTGCAGACTGTGCAGACTGTGCAGACTGATGTTGTCGAAGTATCCTCACTTGCCTAATGTTCTCGTAACATGTCCTTCGAAGTCGTCTCATATGGTCAGTGCGATCGTATCTGCTATATCTGTAGGCATGTCAGATGCTAGGATGCGGAGTTACAGTGTTTACATAGTCGGAGTCGAAGTTTCTTGTTCTGCCTATTGTGTGCGTTATAACCGCTTGGATGTCGTCTTATATGATCGTTGCGAACATATATGCTCCAGAGGTATCTATGTGAGATGATAGAATACAGAGATACAGTGTGCAGACTGATGTCGCAGGTTCTTTACTTGCCTATTGTTCTCGTTGAATGTCCTTCGTAGTCGTCCTATATGGTCAAAGCGATCGTATCTGCTATAACTGTGAGCATATCAGATGCTAGAACGCAAAGTTACATTGTGAACATAGTCAATGTCGAAGTTTCTTGTCCTGCCTGTTGTGTGCGTTATACCCGATTCGATGTCGTCTCATATGATCGTTGCGAACTACCATGGCCCAAAGGTATACATGTGAGAGGATAGGATACGGAGATACAGTGTGAAGACTGATGTTGTCGAAGTATCTTCACTTGCCTATTGTTCTCGTTATAAGTCCTTCAAAGTCGTTTCATATGGTCAGTGCGATCGAATCTGCTATTGCTGTAAGCATGTCAGATGCCAGAATGCGAAGGTACAGTTTAAATTTGGCCGAAGTCGAAGTTTCTTGTTCTGTTCGTTGTGTGTGTTATACCCGCTTCGATGTCGTCTTATATGATGTCGTCTCATATGATCGTTGCGAACATATATGCTTCAGAGGTATCTATTAGAGATGAGAGAATACAGAGACACAGTGTGCAGACTGATGTTGTCGAAGTATCTCACTTGCCCATTGTTCTCGTTGAATGTCCTTCGAAGTCGTCCTGAATGGTCAGTGCGATCGAATCTGCTATAATTGTTGGCATGTCAGATGCTAGAATGCAAAGTTATAGTGTATACATAGTCGAAGTAGAAGTTTCTTGTTCTGCCTGTTGTGTGCGTTATACTCGTTTCGATGTCGTCTCATATGATCGATGCGAACTAAATGCTCCAGAAGAATCCATGTGAGGTGATAGAATACAGAGATACAGTGTGCAGACTGATGTTCTCGAAGTATCTTCACTTGCCTATTGTACTCGTTAAATTTTCTCCGAAGTCATTTTATATGGTCAGTGCGATCGTATCTACTATAGCTATAGGCATGTCAGATTCTAGAATGTGAAGTTACATAGTGTAAACATAGCCGGAGTCGAAGTTTCTTGTTCTGCCTGTTGTGTGCGTTATACTCGCTTCGATGTCGTCTTATATGATCGTTGCGAACATAAATGCTACAGAGGTATCTATGTGAGATGACACAATACAGAGATACAGTGTGCAGACTGATGTTGTCGAAGAATCTTCACTTGCCTATTGTTCTCGTTATATGTCCTCTGAAGTCGATCTATATGGTCAGTGCGATCGTATCTGCTATAACTGTAGGCATGTCAGATGCTAGAATGCATAGTTACAGTGAAAATATAGTCGAAGTCGAAGTTTCTTGTTCTGCCCGTTGTGTGCGTTATACCCGTTTTGATGATGTCTCATATGATCGATGCGAACTAATATGCTCTAGAGGTATCTATGTGAGATGATAAAATACACAGATACAGTGTGCAGACTGATGTTGTCGAAGTATCCTCACTTGCCTATTAATCTCGTTATATGTCCTTCAAACTCTTTCTATATGGTCAGTGCGATCGGATCTGTTTCAAATGTAGGCATGTCAGATAATAGAATTTGAAGCCACAGTGTAAACATAGTCGAAGTTTCTTGTTCTCCCTGTTTTATGCGTCATTCCCGTTCTGATGTCGTCTCAAATGATCATTTCGAACTGATATGCTCCAAAGGTATCCATGTGAGATGATTGTATACAGAGATATAGTGTGCGGACTGATGTTGCCGTATCTTTTTTTGCCTATTGTTCTCGTTATAAGTCCTTCGAAGTCGTCTCATATGGTCAGTGCGATCGCATCTGCTATAACTGTAGGCATGTCAGATGCTAGAATGCAGAGTTACAGTGTATACATAGTCGAAGTCGGAGTTTCTTGTTCTGCCTGTTGTGTGCGTTATAACCGATTTGATGTCGTCTTATATGATCGTTGCGACCTAACATGCTACAAAGGTATCCATGTAAGATGTTACAATACAGAGATTCAGTATGCGGACTGATGTCGAAGTATCTTCACTTTCATATTGTTCTCGTTATTGTCCTTCAAAGTCGTCTCATATGGTCAGTGCGATCGTATCTGCTATAACTGTAGGCATGTCAGATGCTAGAATACAGAGTTACAGTGTAGACATAGTCGAAGTCGAAGTTTCTTGTTCTGCCTGTTGTTGGCGTTATACCCGATTTGATGTCGTCTTATATGATCGTTGCGACCTACCATGCTACGAAGGTATTCATGTGAGATGTTACAATACAGAGATACAGTGTGAAAACTGATGTCGAAGTATCTTCACTCGTCGATCGTTCTCGTTATATGTCCCTTGAAGTCGTCTCATTTGTTCATTGCGATCGTATCTGCTATAGCTGTTGGCATGTCAGATGCTAGAATGCTGAGTAACAGTGTGAGCATAGTCGTGATCGAAGTACCTGCTATTGCTGTAGTTTTCAACTGTAGGCAATGCAGATGCTAGAATTCAGAGCCACAGTGTAAACAAAATCGAAGTTGAAGTTTCTTGTTCTGCCTGTTTTGTGCGTTATACCCGCTTCGAAGTCGTCTCATATGATCGTTGCGAACTTATATGCCCTACAGGTATCTATGTGAGATGATAGAATACAGAGATACAGTGTGTGGCCTGATGTTGTCGAAGTATCTTCACTTGCCTATTGTTCTCGCTATAAGTCCTTCAAAGTCGTCTCATATGGTCATTGCGATCGTATCTGCTATAACTGTGGGCATTTCAGATGATAGAATGCAGAGTTACAGTGTGAACATAGTCGAAGTCAAAGTTTCATGTTCTGCCTCTTGTGTGCGTTATCTTCGCTTCGATGTCGTCTCAAAGATTAACTGATATCTTCAAAGGTATCCATGTGAGATGATGAGATACAGAGATTCAGTGTGCAGACTGATGTTGTCGAAGTATCCTCACTTGCCTAATGTTCTCGTAATATGTCCTTCGACTCGCTACCTAAGAACAAGACAGTCACAACTTGAAAATTCGCAGATTTCGGTTTACTGCATCAATAGACATAAAATAATGCGTAGATTCACTGAACAAACCGTCGCAATTCAACTGCATGAAACTCGTGATGGAGGGCGGTACTATCGAACGGCTCAAATAAAAAATCATAGGTTTGCTCCCCGCAAGACTGTTTCAATTTGTGTTGCTCTGTGCATTGTTGACAAAGGAGCTCATCGCTTCTCCAGAAGAGAGTCACATTTTGAGAAGTGCCTATGAAAAATTGTGTTTCTCTGAATAAGACAGTCATAATTCATCTTAGACCAGACTTCTCCATAAGGATATCGTAATTCAGGTGAATATTTTATGTGAAAATGCAAAATGTGCCAGTCTTTTCAGTAATTTTTTCGTGTTTTCATTGTCATAAGATGAAATGTGTCATTCTTGCTCAGATGTTATGAAATAATTTCGGAAATGTTTTGGTCGAACCTTAATTGTGTCAGTCTTTCTAATTCGCAAAATTTCACCGTCACACATGATTGAATTTGCCATTATTGCTTAACAAAATATGCGAATATGTTATGATAGTTTCGATATACGCGAGGTTCAAAACGGAGTTACTATAACTATTGAAACTTCTTTTTAATAAGAATATGAGTGAGAATATCAGGTCTGCACCAAAACCATTGGGAAAAACTATTCAGCGATACTGGTCTATTTTGCAATGGAGGTATTTTGAATATATTGAGAGAATTTAATCCAGATAGCAATAGGAGTAGGTACCTCTTTAAATTTCCAGAAGTTGAATCAAGAGATTTTCCATCATCTAGCAATCCATTAGATAACGCCGACCAAGATAACTGTTCAAATATTTCACCATCAATAGTCAAAAATCTAGTTGGCAATCGTGGCCTATGCAACCAAGCCTCCAGTTAATGTGAACCGAAATGTAGCAAGGTTTTGGGGAATGTTGACACCGTAGTCGACACAAATTTGTTTAGTAACAAGACCGGCAGTACTAGAAGTAGCCGATCAGAAACTACTGAATCTGACCCGTTCAGTTCTAGTTCTTGTCCGTTTTTGAAAATCTTCAAGTTTCGTTAAATAATGGGTCAAACAACGAATTGGTATCAAAATATTGGTATCAACCTCGAAAATAATTTCTGGTCAAAACCGTCATTTCAATTTTTTTCTTCAATGAAATACAGTTGAAATCGAAAACTCGACAATAATAGAGCTAATGCCGTCCATTCAACATAACATACACGAATTCCAAATCCATACCTCATCATTCACTTATGAACAGTGCTATTTAAAATATCGCAAAGTTTCAAATTGCTCTCCTCAACATTATTCATTTTCGAGTTGTGCCTGTCTTGTTCTTAGGTAGCGATATGGTCAGTGCGATCGTATCTGCTATATCTGTTTGCATGTCAGATGCTAGGATGCGGGAGTTACAGAGTGAACATAGTCGGAGTCGAAGTTTCTTGTTCTGCCTATTGTGTGCATTATACCCGCTTGGATGTCGTCTCATATGATCGATGCGAACTGATATGCTCTAGAGGTATCAATGTGAGATCATGAAATACAGAGATACAGTGTGCAGAGTAGTATCCTCACTTGCCTATCAATCTCGTTATTTGTCCTTCAAAGTCTTTCCATATGGTCAGTGCGGTCGATTCTGTTTCAACTGTAGGCATGTCAGATAATAGAATTTAGAGCCACAGTGTAAACATAGTCAAAGTTTCTTGTTCTCTCTGTTTAATGCGTCATTCCCGTTTTGCTGTCGTCTCAAATAATCGTTGCGAACTGATATGTTCCAAAGGTACCCATGTGAGATGATTGAATACAGAAATACAGTGTGCGGACTGATGTTGTCGGAGTATCTTTATTTGACTATTGTTCTCGTCCTTGTGTGCGTTATACCCGCTTCGATGTCGTTTCATATAGTTATTGCGAACTCATATGCTCCTGAGGTATCCATGTGAGATGATAGAATACACAGAAACGGTATGCGGACTGATGTTGTGGAAGTATTTCCACTTGCATATCGTTCTCATTATATATTTTCCGAAGTCGTCTTATATGGTCAGTGCTATCGTACCTGCTATTGCTGTAGTTTTCAACTGTAGGCAATGCAGATGCTAGAATTCAGAGCCACAGTGTAAACAAAATCGAAGTCGAAGTTTCTTGTTCTGCCTGTTGTGTGCGTTATACCCGCTTCGATGTCGTCTCATATGATCGTTGCGAACTCATATGCTCCACAGGTATCTATGTGAGATGATAGAATACAGAGATACAGAGTGTGGCCTGATGTTGTCGAAGTATCTTCACTTGCCTATTGTTCTCGCTATAAGTCCTTCAAAGTCGTCTCATATGGTCATTGCGATCGTATCTGCTATAACTGTGGGCATTTCAGATGATAGAATGCAAAGTTACAGTGTGAACATAGTCGAAGTCGAAGTTTCATGTTCTGCCTGTTGTGTGCGTTATCCTCGCTTCGATGTCGTCTCATAGATTAACTGATATCTTCAAAGGTATCCATGTTAGATGATGAAATACAGAGATTCAGTGTGCAGACTGATGTTGTCGAAGTATTCTCACTTGCCTAATGTTCTCGTGATATGTCCTTCGAAGTCGTCTCATATGGTCAGTGCGATCGTATCTGCTATATCTGTAGGCATGTCGGATGCTAGGATGCGGAGTTACAGTGTAAACATAGTCGGAGTCGAAGTTTCTTGTTCTGCCCATTGTGTGCGTTATACCCGCTTGGATGTCGTCTTATATGATCGTTGCGAACATATATGCTTCAGAGGTATCTATGTGAGATGATAGAATACAGAGATACAGTGTGCAGACTAATGTCGCAGGATCTTTACTTGCCTATTGTTCTCGTTGAATGTCCTTCGTAGTCGTCTTATATGGTCAAAGCGATCGTATCTGCTATAACTGTGAGCATATCAGATGCTAGAACGCAAAGTTACATTGTGAACATAGTCAAAGTCGGAGTTTCTTGTCCTGTCTGTTGTGTGCGGTATACCCGATTCGATGTCGTCTCATATGATCGTTGCGAACTACCATGGCCCAAAGGTATACATGTGAGAGGATAGGATATGGAGATACAGTGTGAAGACTGATAATGTCGAAGTATCTCCACTTGCCTATTGTTCTCGTTATAAGTCCTTCAAAGTCGTTTCATATGGTCAGTGCGATTGAATCTGCTATTGCTGTAAGCATGTCAGATACCAGAATGCAAAGGTACAGTTTAAATTTAGCCGAAGTCGAAGTTTCTTGTTCTGTTCGTTGTGTGCGTTATACCCGCTTCGATGTCGTCTTATATGATGTCGTCTCATATGATCGTTGCGAACATATATGCTTCAGAGGTATCTATTAGAGATGGAAGAATACAGAGACACAGTGTGCAGACTGATGTTGTCGAAGTATCTCACCTGCCCATTGTTCTCGTTGAATGTCCTTCGAAGTCGTCCTGAATGGTCAGTGCGATCGAATCTGCTATAATTGTTGGCATGTCAGATGCTAGAATGCAAAGTTATAGTGTATACATAGTCGAAGTCGAAGTTTTTTGTTCTGTCTGTTGTGTGCGTTATACTCGTTTCGATGTCGTCTCATATGATCGATGCGAACTAAGATGCTCCAGGAGAATCCATGTGAGGTGATAGAATACAGAGATACAGTGTGCAGACTGATGTTCTCGAAGTATCTTCACTCGCCTATTGTACTCGTTATATTTCCTCTGAAGTTATCTTATATGGTCAGTGCGATCGTATCTACTATAGCTATAGGCATGTCAGATTCTAGAATGTGAAGTTACAGTGTAAACATAGTCGGAGTCGAAGTTTCTTGTTCTGCTTGTTGTGTGTGTTATACTTGCTTCGATGTCGTCTTATATGATCGTTGCGAACATAAATGCTACAGAGGTATCTATGTGAGATGACACAATACAGAGATACAGTGTGCAGACTGATGTTGTCGAAGAATCTTTACTTGCCTATTGTTCTCGTTATATGTCCTCTGAAGTCGATCTATATGGTCAGTGCGATCTTATCTGCTATAACTGTAGGCATGTCACATGCTAGAATGCAAAGTTACAGTGAAAATATAGTCGAAGTCGAAGTTTCTTGTTCTACCTGTTGTGTGCGATATACCAGTTTTGATGTTGTCTCATATGATTGATGCGAACTAATATGCTCTAGAGGTATCTATGTGAGATGATTGAATTCAGAGATACAGTGTGCAGACTGATGTTGTCGAAGTTACCTCACTTGCCTATTAATCTCGTTATATGTCCTCCAAAGTCTTTCTATATGGTCAGTGCGATCGTATCTGTTTCAACTGTAGGCATGTCAGATAATATAATTTGGAGCCACAGTGTAAACATAGGCGAAGTTTCATGTTCTCCCTATTTTATGCGTCATTCCCGTTCTGATGTCGTCTCAAATGATCGTTTCGAACTGATATGCTCCAAAGCTATCCATGTGAGATGATGGTATACAGAGATATAGTGTGCGGACTGATGTTGTCGTATCTTTATTTGCCTATTGTTCTCGTTATAAGTCCTTCGAAGTCGTCTCATATGGTCAGTGCGATCGCATCTGCTATAACTGTAGGCATGTCAGATGCAAGAATGCAGAGTTACAGTGTAGACATAGTCGAAGTCGAAGTTTCTTGTTCTGCCTGTTGTGTGCGTTATAACCGATTTGATGTCGTCTTATATGATCGTTGCGACCTAACATGCTACAAAGGTATTCATGTGAGATGTTATAATACAGAGATTCAGTATGCAGACTGATGTCGAAGTATCTTCACTCGTCGATCGTTTTTTTTTTATGTCCCTTGAAGTCGTCTTATTTGTTCAGTGGGATCGTATCTGCTATAGCTGTTGGCATGTCAGATGCTAGAATGCGGAGTAACAGTGTGAGCATAGTCGTATCGAAGTTTCTTGTTATGTCTGTTGTGTGCGTTATACCCGCTTCGATGTCGTCTTATATAGTAGTTGCGAACTCATATGCTCTAGAGGTATCAATGTGAGATGATAGAATACAGAGATACGGTATGCGGACTGATGTCGAAGGATCTTCACTTGCATATTGTTCTTGTTATTGTTGTTCAAAGTCGTCTCATATGGTCAGTGCGATCGCATCTGCTATAACTGTAGGCATGTCAGATACTAGAATGCAGAGTTACAGTGTGGACATAGTCGAAGTCGAAGTTTCTCGTTCTGCCTGTTGTTGGCGTTATACCCGATTTGATGTCGTCTTATATGATCGTTGCGACCTACCATGCTACGAAGGTATTCATGTGAGATGTTACAATACAGATATATAGTGTGCAGACTGATGTCGAAGTATCTTCACTCGTCGATCGTTCTCGTTATATGTCCCTTGAAGTCGTCTTATTTGTTCATTGCGATCGTATCTGCTATAGCTGTTGGCATGTCAGATGCTAGAATGCGGAGTAACAGTGTGAGCATAGTCGTGATCGAAGTTTCTTGTTCTCTGTTGTGTGCGTTATACTCGCTTCGATGTCGTTTTATATAGTAATTGCGAACTCATTTGCTCCAGAGGTATCCATGTGAGATGATAGAATACAGAGATACGGTATGCGGACTGATATTGTGGAAGTATTTTTACTTGCATATTGTTCTCGTTATATGTCCTCCGAAGTCGTCTTATATGGTCAGTGCTATCGTACCTGCTATTGCTGTAGTTTTCGACTGTAGGCAATGCAGATGCTAGAATTCAGAGCTACAGTGTAAACAAAATCGAAGTCTAAGTTTCTTGTTCTGCCTGTTGTGTGCGTTATACCCGCTTCGATGTCATCTCATATGATCGTTGCGATCTTATATGCTCTACAGGTATCTATTTGAGATGATAGAATACAGAGATACAGTGTGTGGCCGGATGTTGTCGAAGTATCTTCACTTTCCTATTGTTCTCGCTATAAGTCCTTCGAAGTCGTCTCATATGGTCATTGCGATCGTATCTGCTATAACTGTGGGCATTTCAGATGATGAAATGCAAAGTTACAGTGTGAACATTGTCGAAGTCAGAGTTTCATGTTCTGCCTGTTGTGTGCGTTATCTTAACTTCGATGTCGTCTCAAAGATTAACTGATATCTTCAAAGGTATCCATGTGAGATGATGAGATACAGAGATTCAGTGTGCAGACTGATGTTGTCGAAGTATCCTCACTTGCCTAATGTTCTCGTAATATGTCCTTCGAAGTCGTCTCATATGGTCAGTGCGATCGTATCTGCTATATCTGTAGGCATGTCAGATGCTAGGATGCAGAGATACAGTGTGAACATAGTCGGAGTCGAAGTTTCTTGTTCTGCCCATTGTGTGCGTTATACCCGCTTGGATGTCGTCTTATATGATCGATGCGAACTGACATGCTCTAGAGGTATCTCTGTGAGATCATGAAATACAGAGATACAGTGTGCAGAGTAGTATCCTCACTTGCCTATCAATCTCGTTATTTGTCCTCCAAAGTCTTTCCATATGGTCAGTGCGGTCGAATCTGATTCAACTGTAGGCATGTCAGATAATAGAATTTAGAGCCACAGTGTAAACATAGTCAAAGTTTCTTGTTCTCCCTGTGTCATGCGTCATTCCCGTTTTGATGTCGTCTCAAATGATCGTTGCGAACTGATATGTTCCGAAGGTATCCATGTGAGATGATTGAATACAGAAATACAGTGTGCGGACTGATGTTGTCGAAGTATCTTTATTTGACTATTGTTCTCGTCCTTGTGTGCGTTATACCCGCTTCGATGTCGTTTCATATAGTTATTGCGAACTCATATGCTCCTGAGGTATCCATGTGAGATGATAGAATACACAGAAACGGTATGCGGACTGATGTTGTGGAAGTATTTCCACTTGCATATCGTTCTCATTATATATTTTCCGAAGTCGTCTTATATGGTCAGTGCTATTGTACCTGCTATTGCTGTAGTTTTCAACTGTAGGCAATGCAGATGCTAGAATTCAGAGCCACAGTGTAAACAAAATCGAAGTCGAAGTTTCTTGTTCTGCCTGTTGTGTGCGTTATACCCGCTTCGATGTCGTCTCATATGATCGTTGCGAACTCATATGCTCCACAGGTATCTATGTGAGATGATAGAATAAAGAGATACAGTGTGTGGCCTGATGTTGTCGAAGTATCTTCACTTGCGTATTGTTCTCGCTATAAGTCCTTCAAAGTCGTCTCATATGGTCATTGCGATCGTATCTGCTATATCTGTGGGCATTTCAGATGTTAGAATGCAAAGTTACAGTGTGAACATAGTCGAAGTCAAAGTTTCATGTTCTGCCTGTTGTGTGCGTTATCTCCGCTTCAATGTCGTCTCATAGATTAACTGATATCTTCAAAGGTATCCATGTAAGATGATGAAATACAGAGATTGAGTTTACAGGGCTATAAGTTGGACTCTGTTTCTAGTATTCATTGGAAAACATATATATGATATTTTCTCGAATATCATACAGGGTGATATTGAGATATTCCTTTTGTACATTTTGTGTGAGGAGTTGAAAAAAAATCCATTTCTTTTACATAATACAACCTCAGTATACTCACAGTACTTATAGTTGGAATCATACAGGGTGATTCTGCATTGCGGTTCAACTTGTTTGGTGTCTTGAATTGGATTTCGATTTTTTTTCCTGCTGGGAAAGGGAGGGAATTGCTGTTTCACTTTACATTATTTCAAAAAAAAGTCTGCACACTGATGTTGTCGAAGTATCCTCACTTGCCTAATGTTCTCGTAATATGTCCTTCGAATTCGTCTCATATGGTCAGTGCGATCGTATGTGCTATATCAGTAGGCATGTCAAATGCTAGGATGCGGGGTTACAGTGTAAACATAGTCGGAGTCGAAGTTTCTTGTTCTGCCTATTGTGTGCGTTATACCCGCTTGGATGTCGTCTTATATGATCGTTGCGAACAAATATGCTCCAGAGGTTTCTATGTGAGATGATAGAATACAGAGATACAGTGTGCAGACTAATGTCGCAGGATCTTTACTTGCCTATTGTTCTCGTTGAATGTCCTTCGTAGTCGTCTTATATGGTCGAAGCGATCGTATCTGCTATAACTGTGACCATATGATCGTTGGGAACTATCATGGCCCAAAGGTATACATGTGAGAGGATAGGATACAGAGATACAGTGTGAAGACTGATGTTGTCGAAGAATCTTCACTTGCCAATTGTTCTCGTTATAAGTCCTTCAAAGTCGTTTCATATGGTCAGTGCGATCGAATCTGCTATTGCTGTAAGCATGTCAGATACTAGAATGCAAAGGTACAGTACAGTACAGGAATAATACCCATTGAAACCCAAAAGTCAACACCGAGAATAATCGTATGGGCAAATTCAGGGATGATCAATACCTCAAGGGTCCGTACTTCTCCTTCTAAGTTGAAGGGTATGCATGCGACTCCGATTACCTTACAGGATTCATCGTTAGCTACCGTACACGATCCAATATTAGATGTACTAAGTTCGCTCCCTAGATTCCGCAACACTGTCCAGTCAAGTCCTCCAATGACAGTCCTATTACAACCGCTTTTCAGCAACGCTTCAGATTTCAGTCCCAGTACGTCTATCTCCAGATACAGTCGGTTGTCACTGTCGCAATAAGACATGATGAAGGACAGAACCAGTTGTGAGTTGTCAGAAAATGTGGTCGCTGAAGGCGGCAATCTAGAGCACACTGCGCGACCAGTTAGTGGCTCCCCTGACCGTTTCCCGAACAACTCACACAGGTCCTGGCCGTCACACCCTGAGCTCCACAACGAAAACAGTGCCTACGACGTGCTTGAGTGCAAACCGAGCGCAAGTGTCCAGGTTGGCCACAATTACAGCAACGAGCCGCTCCCGGAGACCCCCGTACAGGAACCGACCTAAGGACCGCAGGAACCGTACCCCCATCGTCGTTCTCGACTGACTCGTACGCTGATACTCGAGGCCAAGTTCTACGGAATGTCTGGGTAACACCATCGGAGCTCTATACTCCTGAGCACTCAAACTTGCCTCCTCAATTTCGCGACCGACACTAATCAATGAACTCAAAGTTGTAATGCCTTTGCCAGCCATAGCCATCTGTAAATGGGGTAACATTTTTCCGCGAATAAAGTTCACGCGAGATCTTACTAGACAATTTCGCAAAAATATTTTTCATATACGCGACATAAATGGTTGCTGATTTTGTAGCGCCCTGTGTTCTACGTTTGAGGGTATCCCAAATTCGTTCTTCATAATTCCTTGGCAAGAAGCTTACCCGAACTGACTCCAGAAAATCGTCATAATCCCTTATCTAATGCCTAGCAAATCGAAACCATACAGCGGCATCACCATCTAATAATTCCGACAAACATTTGCTTCTTCGAAACATTTCTTGAGATTCGCATCTCATCTTATTTTTCAATAAAATCGGTAACGCTAGAATTTCCATTGAATCTCAACCGCCAGCGACTGACATCTACGAATTTGGAAACTGCAAAGTTGTACGGGTCTACAACATTTGGATGATTCGTATTAGATTGACTTGAGCAAAAATTTGGATAATTCAGATTCAACTGACTTGGGCAAAAGTTGGGGTTGCAGTGCTGATTATACTGTGGGGGTTGTACTGGAACTGAAGGGTTAAATCCTAGCGCGATATAAGCAAAAGATAGTTGATGTGTCGTAGAATTAAACGTGGCACACTGAGTGTTGAAAGAATTATCTCGACCAAATCCGGAAGTCTGAGGAAAATTACCTGAGTCTGGCAACGTTGGCTGTGATTTATCCATCGATAAATTCGAATTCTTATACTGACCAAGGTTAAAATTTTTCAATTTTTCCGCCAAATGGTCGGAAACGATAGTGACATTCTTTGATTTAGGTTCGACATTAGGCTTAGTATTGTTGGTTAAGTTTGTTTTCGAAGCGAGTTGTTGGAGGAACTCGATCAAGTCCTCGTTATCATTCGTTTTTTCCGCGTTGTGTGTTGGGACCGGTTTCGGATCGCCACGTGAAGATGATGAATTCGGTAATAAACAATTTGGTTCGTCAATCAGTGATACATTGTCCCACTGGACCGGTTGCTCTAAAATTTCAGACTTATTTGCATTGCTCGCCTTAACCTCAAAACTAGTGGCATAAGCTTCTTCTAATGCGCGATGTGCCTCCTCAACTATTGATAACAATTCATTTTTCTCGTCCTCAATCTCGTCAGACTCTGAAGTGATTCTTGACAGCCGATTATTAATGTGGGGAAGTCGAGTTCCGATACGTCTATATTTATTTTCTAAATTATCGAATGTCAATATCTTGGCTATTTCCCATTAACTCCTCTAATTTATAACTACAAACTGTAATCTCGTTATTCGAGTCACATCGCATTGTATCAGGGCTTACATAACCATCACGTTCACGAATCAAAGCCTGTCTCAACAATAAACGTTTTTTTTTGAACAGTACCGTTTCCCAAGCCTGCACCACGAATTAATAATTCGTAGGTCAGTTCGTCTCCTGATAATCTGCTGACGTCCATTTTGAATTAATCTTCAACTTAAAATCCCAAAATCAAGTCCAAGAATAACAAGCACCAAGTCTCCCAGAAGAATCACCCTGTATTCAATCCTAGTTGAAATTAACCAAGTCAGCAATCCTCAAACTTTTCTAACAGCAAGTGAAAACTATTCGATTTTTTTTTGAAATAATGTAAAGTGAAACAGCAATTCCTTCCCTTTCCCAGCAGGAAAAAAAATCGAAATCCAATACAAGACACCCAACAAGTTGAACCGCAATGCAGAATCACCCTGTATGATTCCAACTGTAAGTACTGTGAGTATACTGAGGTTGTATTATGTAAAAAAATGGATTTTTTTCAACTCCTCACACAAAATGTACAAAAGGAATATCTCAATATCACCCTGTATGATATTCGAGAAAATAACATATATATGTTTTCCAATGAATACTAGAAACAGAGTCCAACTTATAGCCCTGTAAACTCAATGGGGCAAAACAAAAAAAAATTGTCCACAAGGTTTCACCACCCTGTATACCGAAAATATTAACTTGATTTTGAGCGAGAGATTTTTTTGCAGAAATGAATGAGATACTTTCTCAATCAAACTGATGATTTACACCTTTCTAATAAGTGCCAAATCTGATAATAGAAAAAAAAATGAGCTACCCTGTACTGTCTTTTCAGAATTCCCAATAAAGAATATTTGAATATTAATGTTCAACAGTGGGGAAATATAGATTTCAATTTTATAACCAAATTACTCGAAGATAATCAGATGTACTACTACCAACATATTGACCACTCCACCTTATTCACCCTGTAACCAACTGAAGTAAGTTAATTTGATTTGGGCGCCATTTATTACTAAATTTTGAAGGGTGAGCAGTGGCTGAGGGATTCCTTCAAAGGGGGATGGTTGTTATCCCTTGAACCCTGCTGGGGAGGTTAAATATAATGAGATTTGTAATAAAATTCAGTGTTTAGAGTGCCCCATTCATTCCGAAGGAATGAAACACTGACTAGCTCAGTGGGCGGTGGGGTGAGTAAGGTTGGTGTGAATGAAAGTGGCAGAGTGTTCAATGTATACTAAATTTTATAAAACACAACACAGGTGCTGATCTGGTGTTGCAGTTATGAATTTGGCCCCTTGCTATACTTTACAAGCAGTTGGGTTTCCCCCCCTACTGATAGGAAATATTATATAACATAGTACTGTTGACTATACCTTGGTGATCACATCAGTTCACATAGAACTAGACTGACGACATAATTCTAATGGTTCTTGCAATATCCAGGTAGTAGTGCCCCAAAATAAACTATAAGACGCTTACCAGAGAGCAGGATCTTAGTTTAATGTGTTACATTCCCACTTATACTACCATCTTCTGCACAGTACAGTACGGGATGCCTCAAAGCAGTAAGATGCTGTAAATTCTATTGTGACTACTGCAAGCAAGCAGTCAGCAGCTATTTAGTTGGACTCCTTGTTCGACAACCAAGAAATCAATCAAACAGGGGACAAAATTTGTAACTTCAATTTGATAGCCTCAGACTAGATCATGGAGGTTAACCAAAAAAACTCCAAATATACCAGAAATCCAAGTACTCCGAAAACTCCGACTAGACCAATAAGTCCGAGTACATCAATAAGAAGTGCATTCACATCAAGAAGCCCTCAAAAGAGAAAACACCTGTAAACCTTTTTTCATCTTGAGTGTTAATAGTCATTATAGTAAAGGAGCGTTACCAGTTTCCCCGCAATTTTCAAAAAGTCCTTTTTTCCCCAGATTCTACGGAAATTCCGCGATGCGCAGTGGAAAGCCCCATAAGAGCCCATGTAAAGCAGACCAGATATTTCCCGGTGCTGAAACTAAACGCTCAATGAATTGAAAAAAGCTGTCACCGCTGGGGAATTGAACCCGGGACCTTTGCATTACAAGGCAGCGTATATACGCACTGTGATATTCTGACCTCCGTAATATTTCAATCATTTCAATGCTATTCAAACGGGATATCCATCGCTGGCGCGTGCTCATCTTTGCAACGGATCTATCGAGGCGAGAAAAGCGAGAGATGCGTCCCAGAGATAAGAAACTTCGAGTCGAAAATAATATCCATCGCTGGCGCGCACTTATCTTTGCAACGGATCTGTAGAGGTAAAGCAAAGCGAGAGATGCGTTCTAGAGATAAGACGGTATTATATCGAAATAAATTCATGGTGAAATATTTCTATGTTAGTTTTATCGACAATATACACACAACACCAAATTCGGCTTCCGCTGATGAGGGTCGTGTTGTAAAATTGTTTTAAAATTGTTCTAAAATTGTTCTATCCGTCATTCGGTTGCCCCCTTACGAGCAACCCTCAAAAGTCTTCGAAAGTCTTGTGCGAGCAAGGAATGACGAGGGCCTTACCCCACGACCGGCAAGCGAATGCGAATTAGAATAAAGACACTCTGTCCGCACGGCTACCTGGCCCTCTAATCGTGTGCAGCGATAACCGTCACATTGTTGCCAGACGTTGGAAATTATTATTTATGAAGTCGATAACGTGTTGTCAGATGTTCGAGAAATATCTGATGCCAGGTAAAACATGACATATGACGTATGACAGATGGTGTTTGCAATATGATGTATGGAGGGGAGTGGAAGAATACGAAAACAATTATATATTATAATGAGCTATTTTATTTAAGTAATCCTTTCGTACAAAAATGACATGCCTCTTGAGGAGATGGTGGTCTATCCCAGTGTGTGGTCCAATCGGGACGATTATAATGAACAAAGCATGGCAGTTTGATTTATAGGTTAAAGTTGCTGCGATATTCTTGAGGAAGTTTGTGCCACACCCCTGATAGCCCATAAGGATCTGCATATTCAATGAGACATTCTACTGGAATATACTGCAATTCTTGTTCAGTGAATTTCGCCAGAGTCAAAGCGGCAGATTTTATAAACTCCAATAGCACAGCTATTTCAGACTTCATGATTTTTCGAGCAGAGCAAAAATATTTCAGATGCTACTTACTAGTTTGACGTCAAGTTGTAGACTGATGGAATGAAAAAAAAATCGAGTCACATTATTCACAACATTTTATTCAAATCAGATGAAACCTCTTTCCTACAATAATAAAAATATTCTCTGAGAGCATTACTAGACATACAATCAGAAACATCACAAAATCCAGATATAAGCTCTCCTGCACCCAACTCAGTCAGGTTATTTCTAATCCAATCAGCTTCAATATTCGAAATGTTCTGATAATACATGGAAAAGTCCAATTTGTTTATTAGCGCAACTCGATGTGAAACAACACACGTTTCAGCCCTTTAAATGTCTGCAACATCCTCTTCCACCAATTCGAATGTAATGTGGTATTTGGTGAGTGACAACATTTTGACACCATCGCAAACGAATTTGATTATGGTGATATAGTCTCCGCAGGTGGTAAAGGCAGGATCAGATTCATCGATGAAACAGGGCAGAGGTGCTTCAAAAAAGTCTTGTTGTACCTTATACAGCGAATCGATAGTAAATGAGCTATGAGAGAATCAGACCAATTTTCAAAATTCTAAGTCCTTTTTCCCCAGATTTTACGGAAATTCCGCGATGTGCATTGGAAAGCCCCATAAGAGCCAATGTGAAGCAGACCAGATTTTTCCCTAGGTCTACGGACTTTTTCAGCAAATTTTAAGCTCAAAAATAGCAAAAACGGTCCCCGTCAAGGTCATCTGACCCCGACGAGCGAGCTCTACTGATAAGAAGTGCAATAACACATTGGTACCAATAACGAGATATATATACAGGACGTTTAAGTTGAATAAAAATCTAAAAATATATACAGGGTGTCCCACAGTTAGACTACCACACTTTAGGTGGGCACATCGAACATATTAGACAAGTAACGTATAACGTATGGCAGATGACGTTTGACAAATGGCCGATGACAGTTATCGAAGATCGATGACGCGTGATCAGGCTATCTGCAAGCCGGCTACCTCCCAAGTCATCAATTCAATAACAAGATGAATGAACTAGGTGTTCAGGTAGAATAAAAATTGGAAAATATATTCAAGATGTCTCACACTTTATGTGAAGCTTAGCAATCATAGTAACGTATGACGTATGCAGATGACGTTTGACAGATGGCCGTTGACAGATTACAGAGATGACACGTGACCATCAGGCGACCTGCAAGCTGTCAGTTCAGTAACAAAAAAATGAATGGTTATATACAGGATGTTTCAGTTGAAAAGTAATTTAATAAAATATACAGGGTGGCCCATGGTTAGAGACCACCCTACTTTTGTGTTAAACATCGATTGAACGTATGACAGAGGACTGTTGACAGATAACAAAGATCGATGACACGTGACCAGGCGATCTGCAAGCCGGCTGCTCGCTAGCTGATGATTTCGTTCAATATACAGGGTGTATGAGTTATAGATATAGGGTGACTCGCGGGTAGACCACCCCACTTTTTGTCTAGCTCAGAGACTGCTATAACACCTAAAGTACGACAGCGGATGACAGCTAACAATCGATGACTTATGACATTTGATAGGCGGTCGCTACGTGTTCCGTTGATAATACTCCCCGATGCTTGCCGGAAGCAAAACCAATCAGGCACCTGGCGGGTAGACTACCCCGCGTATAGGTTAAGGGTGCTAGGAGGTTATGAACGCTAGAGGTTAGCCATGTTTAGGTATGATACTTTGTTAAATAAGTCTATTTTTATTTTCAATTACTGAATACAGTTATTTCAATATCTCATAATTAGTCATATTGAATCACCCTATACAATCAGCTGACCTGGATGTCAGTCAACAGCGTTATCGTGTTTTGCTCATGATATGTTTGCAATCATCAATTATTTTTTCAGTAATACCTTCATTGAATAATAATGCTGACATTTCGATAATTTATAGACATGTGGGGATATTTTTTCGAAATATCGTTGATTAATCATCTCCACCGGCGACACAAAGCCTAAATTGCTTATGTCAGAAGGAAAACTACCCCACTTTCCTCCCCGAAGAGTATTGCTATTGGCTTATTCTGATAAGATTTTCAGGGGTGCCCTTGCTATCCCATTTCCTTCGGAATTTTCATAACATTACCTAAAAGTACATCTATTTTGAGCGGATTTTCTGAAGATTAGAATAGGTCAGTCAGTATAAGTCATTCATAATGCATAAAGATCTATAGGATAAGTTTCACATAGAAAGTTCATTGCTACATATTGATTCAATGTTTTTCTCACACAACTACAACAATAATGATATTCTCTTATACTTATCTGAATCGAAAAATGAACAGAGACAAAAAAATATTCGCTATGGACTTTATACCTCAGCACTTGTTTCAGGCTTTGAATTTATATTTTTGAGCGGATTTGTGGCTTAGAAGTGGGTGACATCAGAGATGAAACGACATATTAGTCAAACGAGGTGAAGTCTAACCCTCAATTTCAGTCCCCATATCCATATTCAATAAAACTCTGTCATATGCTGCAGGAAGATCTAAGATACACCTCATATTATTCGAGCTCATTCCTGATAATATTTATCGCCCGATGTCGCAGAAACACCTTGTAGGTACTCAGATACTGTTACCATTAGCAGTATTATAATGACTTATATATTTTATACTGGGTGTCCCGAAATAATGTACGATACTTCACCACCATAATATTCAGAACTTTCATCCACCTATTCATAAAACTTGAAGGTGGAACTAGGGTTAGATGGTGTAATAATGAAACGAAGAATACAGGGACATATTCTAGATATAAAAATTTTGAGTGTGAGTTTTTCTGACCATATTATTGGTCATCACTGAGTGATGAGAGTGTCTTAAAATTTCAAAGAAATAGTTCAACTATACGAGATACGAACACATAGATTTTCAATGTATCATGCGCGCATAAATATACAGAATGATGAAAAAAATGGTACACTAAATGAATTTCTTGTAGTATGATGACAATACCTCTCAAAACCAAAAACTGCGAAAAAATCATATATTTCAGGCTACATATTGAGAAAAAATCAACATACATTTTGGAAAATAAAACACTCGGGATAGTTCATAGACCATTCTCAATTGCTTTGGGGAAATAACCCTACACCATAATATTTAGTACTCAAATAAAACGCTCTATGAGAAAAATTGAATGTACAGAACCGCCAACGTTTGAGAGGAACATCCTATATGTTATCCAATTTCCATAGGAAGCTGTTGCTTTTCTATACAGGGTGTCCGCTACAAAATGTGCCTTGATGAAGTAGGGATACACAAAATTGCTCTCGCGATGTTCTTATCTGATATCTCAATGACTTCATAGCGCAATCTTCAGTGTTTTGGAGCAAGCAATGATGGGTTCAAGGTAAAATCAGATGGCTACATGCTAAGCTATAGTCATAGAGAATGAATGATGTATGACTCGCGTGGAATGCTAATATTCTATACTTGGTCGATTTGCAGCGATTTGCGACATTCATTATGCTTCATTCTCGTTTGGAATATTTATTAGATGCTGGAAGTTAGAATTTCTTTATATAAAATAATATTCAGTTCATATTCCTTACTTTCAATAAGAACCTAAATTTGAATCCCTACCCTAACGACACCCCTGGATATCTGATTGGAAAAATGTTATGGTCACTCCTTACCAATTTTTCCGATTTCAACCGATAATAAAACTAATTATTCTGCTATGTATCTCGGAAACGAAACATGGTCATGGTGACACCTTATTCGCGAAACACCTTTTATAGTGTAGATGGAATAAGGTGTATAGCCTTTAAGAAATTTTGAATATCTTTACATTTTTCGCTACAGATAGAATTATTCAATCGTTATCATCATTCGAATGTGTGAAACCGGAAAGCGCGTTATCTATTGACCGAAAATAGATTTTGCCGTGTACAGATAATGTCGTAATACTGAGTGAGACCTAAATCCATTCACTGATATTCGAGAAAAAATATGACTATGACAACCCCCCCCAGAATTGAAAAATCAAAATATACCGTTTCAATGAAAATTATTGAAATAATCGAAACAAGAGACAGAAATTGCTAACACGGAAAGAAATGCGCGAGCAGGAAACTTTTCAGATGACGTCATGAGAAAATTATAATATTCGAAGTTATGAATAAAAAGCAGAGAAATAAGAGATCTACGCAATCATTATGCTATGTTATCACACACGAAAAAAAATACACTCAATGTCATACGCGAATAGATTATTTTGACATAAGTTGGAAAACAATAAGTGAAGACCCTATGGATATGCAAAAACTGGGAAATAGCCAAAACTAGAGATCTATGCTATCATCAAGCTAGTATAAAAAAACTCAGAATAGGAAAGTTATTCTAGAACATCAGATAGGTGAAAAGTTATCATATAGGCAATTACATATAACGTTAGATAAATGACAAGTGATAGTCTTTGACTCTCAGCGCTTCCAAAGCAAACGTCAATGCTTGACAGATAAATGGATAGCGTATGTCACGTGACTTTTCGATACCTATCGAGAGCAGACATTCAGGCTCAGCATTTAAAATTAAAATGGCCAGAAATTTCTAATGGCATACGTATATGACACATACAGCCAACATTCAACAGCTGATATGTACGACACATCAAAATGGCTATGGATGCTCTATGTGACCTGGCAGGGCTCATTGAAAACATACGGCCATTATATTATAAAAATCGACACATTCGATGCTTGTTGAGAGAAACATCCAGGCCATCAAGAATAGATTCGAAAAAATGGTGCTTGACAGATGCTATGATATATATATATATATATATATATGTAGAAGGGTAGTCGTTGCTGACTAGTTAGGAATAAAACTAGGGAATATTGGGGACTGCAGCAAAGTCAAAAAGAGTACTCTTTAAAGTTGGTCCAAGCTTTCGAAAATCTTTATTTTCATCATCAGGGAGTCTGTAAAGTGATTATTCATGAGTATCATGTAGTTAAAGTAATGAAATCTTTGTGTACTTACAACTTTGTTGAGGATGGCTGACATGATGTTCATGTATAATTTCTTTATGTGTCTTGGTACATAACATGAAAAAGCCGAAAAATCATCGATAAAAATACAATTACATTATATTGAATCACACGTTAAAATATTAAAAACTAGTTAAAAGTCACATCTTCTACCACATGGTTGGAATTGTTAGCAGATAAGGTTATTGCAAATGGTGCCGGGAAATGAGTTTTTTTGAAAAATGAATATGACTGACATATGACAGTGTGTGTGAAGACAATTGTCATGTCAAAATGCACGAAACAGTGGTACCAACAGACAATGTGTACCAAAGTTGAAAACTGAAATTTGAATTGATTATGAGTTATCTAAAGACAGTAAAAAGGAATAAATCTCACTCAAATGATTGATATCCGTTTTTTTATTTATGCAATTATTGCATTGTGATATAAAGGCCATTTCTAAGAAAGTTCTTTTCATCAGATGTTTTTCTCGTGCAAGGATTTTAACATCATCAAAATTCATGCGGTGATCATATTTATTCACATGTTCTGCAAGTGCACATCTTTCTGGGTGCAGTCTGCAATCACTCCTATGTGAGATTATTCTATTGGATAGTGACCTCGATGTTTGGCCTATATATTGGTTGTTACAATCATGGCACGGAATACTATAGATTACATTTGTGTTAGATAACAAGGGCACTTTATCTTTGATTTTAGTGTGCAAGGATTTGATAGTTACTACTGTTCTGTATGCTATTTTTAAGTTACATGTTGATGGAAATAATCTGGTCAGTTGTGGTGTTACCTCTCTTATATAGGGCAGTGAAGTGAAAATGATTGGCGCTGGAATTGTCTCAGGGATTGTTGCAATTTGTTGTGGATCTGGGTTGTTAATTGGATTTTCAGGTTGATCAATGGATGGTGCATTAAATAATATTGATTTTACTAATTTGACCGGATATGAGTTGTCAACGAAAAGTTGTAAAAGGATTTTCAAATTTTTATTGTGGAAAGTATTGTCTGAGATTCTCATCACTCTGGTTTTCATTTGCTTGACCAAGTTTACTTTCATAGATCTTTTGTGGTACGATTCGAAGTTCATGTACCTGCCAGAGCTGCAAGGTTTCCTGTACCAGTCTATCAGGATCTTGTTCTCATTAGTGCGAATGAATTTTGTGTCGAGGAAAGGTACAGAACAGTTCGTATCTTCCTTTTCAATTGTAAATTGAATGTGTGGGTCATAGCTGTTGAATGTGAAAAGAACCTCATCAATATTTTCTTCTGGGATTGCTAAGATGATGTCATCCACATATTTTTTTAAAAATAAGGGTTCAACTGATAAAACGGGAATCACAGTATCTAACAGATCATCCATGACATAGGCTGCTAAAATTGGAGATATTGATGCACCCATGGGAGTGCCAAAAACTTGTTTGAAAAATTTATTATCAAATGAAAAATATGTGTTATCAAAAAGGAATTTTAAAATTGTTAGACAACTTTCCAAGTTCAAATTGCAAAACTCACTGATACGGTCCCAGTTTTTTTGTACTGATCTTAAGCATGTTTCTAAGTATACATTGCTAAAAAGAGAGACAACATCCAAACTAGCCAAAACATAACCAGGAGGTAATCTCATGTTGTTGAATTTTTCTGATACTTCAAAAGAATCTTTAATATAGTATTCATTGTCATAGTTGTAAGCTTTAGTTAAAATGTTGGTTAAGAATGCAGCTAAAGGCTCAGTGGGAGCACTAATTGATGCCACTATTGGTCTCACTGATAAAGTCGGTTTATGGATTTTTGGTAAAGCATAAAATTTTGGTGAAATACCATTATAGCTAGTGAGCTTCTTTTTTGTATTGTCATCAATCTGTTTCTTGGAGTTCAAAGTTTTCACTAATTCATTGGATTTTCTCTGTATTGAAGCAGTTGGATCTTTATTGAGTTCAATATATGAATTACTATTAGTAATGATTTCGTTGGATAAGTTAAAATATTGTTCTTTTTCCATAATAACCGTGACATTCCCTTTGTCTGATTGTGTTAAGATCAGATTTGGGTTTTCTTTGAGAAATTTTCTTGATTTAATTAATAAATTGTGAAAAATTGATGGTTGTTCTTGACTCGATGTTTGAATGTAATTTGTTATTATGTTAGTTGCTCTAGCTATAGTGATATTTCTCTGTACTTGATCAGTGATAGAGGAAGTGATGCAATCAACATCTGCTAAAATGTCCTTTATCGAAATGTCCTTCTTTATCACAGGTTCGATACTAAATTTAGGTCCTAAGGCTAAAAATTGTAAAATGTCATCTGGAATTACAGTATTTGAAATGTTTTTTATCCAATTTGGTTTACTTTTTAATTTTTCTTTCAGTTGAGTGGATTTTAAATTATTGAGTTTTGTAATATTTTTGAATTTGACTCTATGGAACAGTTTATTATAGGACAATTGTTGTTTGTGTGAGAAATTTTGAAAAATTAATTCATTCGTGAGTGAGATGATTTCAGTTTTTAGTGTCTTTAGAGAAGTTTCTAGGTTATTGATTAATGAATGGTTTGATACAATTTCAATATTCAAAAGTTTTGTTCCTAACCTGTAATTTTGTTCTTTAATATTGGTCTGAGCCTCCTGTCTCAGTAATAGGTTTTCTATTGGTTTGGTTGAAGATGTGATGTGGTTTGGTAAAATTCCTAATTTCCTGCATTGGAGCAAGAAACATCGTCTATTGTATTCCTTTGCAAGCTTCCTTTTTGATTTTGACCATGACTTCAGCTTCTCCACTGCTATGTCTCCAAATGTTGTCGAGATGTTCCGATAAAACCCCATATCTGTGGATTATTTGTAGAAGGGTAGTCGTTGCTGACTAGTTAGGAATAAAACTAGGGAATATTGGGGACTGCAGCAAAGTCAAAAAGAGTACTCTTTAAAGTTGGTCCAAGCTTTCGAAAATCTTTATTTTCATCATCAGGGAGTCTGTAAAGTGATTATTCATGAGTATCATGTAGTTAAAGTAATGAAATCTTTGTGTACTTACAACTTTGTTGAGGATGGCTGACATGATGTTCATGTATAATTTCTTTATGTGTCTTGGTACATAACATGAAAAAGCCGAAAAATCATCGATAAAAATACAATTACATTATATTGAATCACACGTTAAAATATTAAAAACTAGTTAAAAGTCACATCTTCTACCACATGGTTGGAATTGTTAGCAGATAAGGTTATTGCAAATGGTGCCGGGAAATGAGTTTTTTTGAAAAATGAATATGACTGACATATGACAGTGTGTGTGAAGACAATTGTCATGTCAAAATGCACGAAACAGTGGTACCAACAGACAATGTGTACCAAAGTTGAAAACTGAAATTTGAATTGATTATGAGTTATCTAAAGACAGTAAAAAGGAATAAATCTCACTCAAATGATTGATATCCGTTTTTTTATTTATGCAATTATTGCATTGTGATATAAAGGCCATTTCTAAGAAAGTTCTTTTCATCAGATGTTTTTCTCGTGCAAGGATTTTAACATCATCAAAATTCATGCGGTGATCATATTTATTCACATGTTCTGCAAGTGCACATCTTTCTGGGTGCAGTCTGCAATCACTCCTATGTGAGATTATTCTATTGGATAGTGACCTCGATGTTTGGCCTATATATTGGTTGTTACAATCATGGCACGGAATACTATAGATTACATTTGTGTTAGATAACAAGGGCACTTTATCTTTGATTTTAGTGTGCAAGGATTTGATAGTTACTACTGTTCTGTATGCTATTTTTAAGTTACATGTTGATGGAAATAATCTGGTCAGTTGTGGTGTTACCTCTCTTATATAGGGCAGTGAAGTGAAAATGATTGGCGCTGGAATTGTCTCAGGGATTGTTGCAATTTGTTGTGGATCTGGGTTGTTAATTGGATTTTCAGGTTGATCAATGGATGGTGCATTAAATAATATTGATTTTACTAATTTGACCGGATATGAGTTGTCAACGAAAAGTTGTAAAAGGATTTTCAAATTTTTATTGTGGAAAGTATTGTCTGAGATTCTCATCACTCTGGTTTTCATTTGCTTGACCAAGTTTACTTTCATAGATCTTTTGTGGTACGATTCGAAGTTCATGTACCTGCCAGAGCTGCAAGGTTTCCTGTACCAGTCTATCAGGATCTTGTTCTCATTAGTGCGAATGAATTTTGTGTCGAGGAAAGGTACAGAACAGTTCGTATCTTCCTTGGGTGCATCAATATCTCCAATTTTAGCAGCCTATGTCATGGATGATCTGTTAGATACTGTGATTCCCGTTTTATCAGTTGAACCCTTATTTTTAAAAAAATATGTGGATGACATCATCTTAGCAATCCCAGAAGAAAATATTGATGAGGTTCTTTTCACATTCAACAGCTATGACCCACACATTCAATTTACAATTGAAAAGGAAGATACGAACTGTTCTGTACCTTTCCTCGACACAAAATTCATTCGCACTAATGAGAACAAGATCCTGATAGACTGGTACAGGAAACCTTGCAGCTCTGGCAGGTACATGAACTTCGAATCGTACCACAAAAGATCTATGAAAGTAAACTTGGTCAAGCAAATGAAAACCAGAGTGATGAGAATCTCAGACAATACTTTCCACAATAAAAATTTGAAAATCCTTTTACAACTTTTCGTTGACAACTCATATCCGGTCAAATTAGTAAAATCAATATTATTTAATGCACCATCCATTGATCAACCTGAAAATCCAATTAACAAACCAGATCCACAACAAATTGCAACAATCCCTGAGACAATTCCAGCGCCAATCATTTTCACTTCACTGCCCTATATAAGAGAGGTAACACCACAACTGACCAGATTATTTCCATCAACATGTAACTTAAAAATAGCATACAGAACAGTAGTAACTATCAAATCCTTGCACACTAAAATCAAAGATAAAGTGCCCTTGTTATCTAACACAAATGTAATCTATAGTATTCCGTGCCATGATTGTAACAACCAATATATAGGCCAAACATCGAGGTCACTATCCAATAGAATAATCTCACATAGGAGTGATTGCAGACTGCACCCAGAAAGATGTGCACTTGCAGAACATGTGAATAAATATGATCACCGCATGAATTTTGATGATGTTAAAATCCTTGCACGAGAAAAACATCTGATGAAAAGAACTTTCTTAGAAATGGCCTTTATATCACAATGCAATAATTGCATAAATAAAAAAACGGATATCAATCATTTGAGTGAGATTTATTCCTTTTTACTGTCTTTAGATAACTCATAATCAATTCAAATTTCAGTTTTCAACTTTGGTACACATTGTCTGTTGGTACCACTGTTTCGTGCATTTTGACATGACAATTGTCTTCACACACACTGTCATATGTCAGTCATATTCATTTTTCAAAAAAACTCATTTCCCGGCACCATTTGCAATAACCTTATCTGCTAACAATTCCAACCATGTGGTAGAAGATGTGACTTTTAACTAGTTTTTAATATTTTAACGTGTGATTCAATATAATGTAATTGTATTTTTATCGATGATTTTTCGGCTTTTTCATGTTATGTACCAAGACACATAAAGAAATTATACATGAACATCATGTCAGCCATCCTCAACAAAGTTGTAAGTACACAAAGATTTCATTACTTTAACTACATGATACTCATGAATAATCACTTTACAGACTCCCTGATGATGAAAATAAAGATTTTCGAAAGCTTGGACCAACTTTAAAGAGTACTCTTTTTGACTTTGCTGCAGTCCCCAATATTCCCTAGTTTTATTCCTAACTAGTCAGCAACGACTACCCTTCTACAAATAATCCACAGATATGGGGTTTTATCGGAACATCTCGACAACATTTGGAGACATAGCAGTGGAGAAGCTGAAGTCATGGTCAAAATCAAAAAGGAAGCTTGCAAAGGAATACAATAGACGATGTTTCTTGCTCCAATGCAGGAAATTAGGAATTTTACCAAACCACATCACATCTTCAACCAAACCAATAGAAAACCTATTACTGAGACAGGAGGCTCAGACCAATATTAAAGAACAAAATTACAGGTTAGGAACAAAACTTTTGAATATTGAAATTGTATCAAACCATTCATTAATCAATAACCTAGAAACTTCTCTAAAGACACTAAAAACTGAAATCATCTCACTCACGAATGAATTAATTTTTCAAAATTTCTCACACAAACAACAATTGTCCTATAATAAACTGTTCCATAGAGTCAAATTCAAAAATATTACAAAACTCAATAATTTAAAATCCACTCAACTGAAAGAAAAATTAAAAAGTAAACCAAATTGGATAAAAAACATTTCAAATACTGTAATTCCAGATGACATTTTACAATTTTTAGCCTTAGGACCTAAATTTAGTATCGAACCTGTGATAAAGAAGGACATTTCGATAAAGGACATTTTAGCAGATGTTGATTGCATCACTTCCTCTATCACTGATCAAGTACAGAGAAATATCACTATAGCTAGAGCAACTAACATAATAACAAATTACATTCAAACATCGAGTCAAGAACAACCATCAATTTTTCACAATTTATTAATTAAATCAAGAAAATTTCTCAAAGAAAACCCAAATCTGATCTTAACACAATCAGACAAAGGGAATGTCACGGTTATTATGGAAAAAGAACAATATTTTAACTTATCCAACGAAATCATTACTAATAGTAATTCATATATTGAACTCAATAAAGATCCAACTGCTTCAATACAGAGAAAATCCAATGAATTAGTGAAAACTTTGAACTCCAAGAAACAGATTGATGACAATACAAAAAAGAAGCTCACTAGCTATAATGGTATTTCACCAAAATTTTATGCTTTACCAAAAATCCATAAACCGACTTTATCAGTGAGACCAATAGTGGCATCAATTAGTGCTCCCACTGAGCCTTTAGCTGCATTCTTAACCAACATTTTAACTAAAGCTTACAACTATGACAATGAATACTATATTAAAGATTCTTTTGAAGTATCAGAAAAATTCAACAACATGAGATTACCTCCTGGTTATGTTTTGGCTAGTTTGGATGTTGTCTCTCTTTTTAGCAATGTATACTTAGAAACATGCTTAAGATCAGTACAAAAAAACTGGGACCGTATCAGTGAGTTTTGCAATTTGAACTTGGAAAGTTGTCTAACAATTTTAAAATTCCTTTTTGATAACACATATTTTTCATTTGATAATAAATTTTTCAAACAAGTTTTTGGCACTCCCATGGGTGCATCAATATCTCCAATTTTAGCAGCCTATGTCATGGATGATCTGTTAGATACTGTGATTCCCGTTTTATCAGTTGAACCCTTATTTTTAAAAAAATATGTGGATGACATCATCTTAGCAATCCCAGAAGAAAATATTGATGAGGTTCTTTTCACATTCAACAGCTATGACCCACACATTCAATTTACAATTGAAAAGGAAGATACGAACTGTTCTGTACCTTTCCTCGACACAAAATTCATTCGCACTAATGAGAACAAGATCCTGATAGACTGGTACAGGAAACCTTGCAGCTCTGGCAGGTACATGAACTTCGAATCGTACCACAAAAGATCTATGAAAGTAAACTTGGTCAAGCAAATGAAAACCAGAGTGATGAGAATCTCAGACAATACTTTCCACAATAAAAATTTGAAAATCCTTTTACAACTTTTCGTTGACAACTCATATCCGGTCAAATTAGTAAAATCAATATTATTTAATGCACCATCCATTGATCAACCTGAAAATCCAATTAACAACCCAGATCCACAACAAATTGCAACAATCCCTGAGACAATTCCAGCGCCAATCATTTTCACTTCACTGCCCTATATAAGAGAGGTAACACCACAACTGACCAGATTATTTCCATCAACATGTAACTTAAAAATAGCATACAGAACAGTAGTAACTATCAAATCCTTGCACACTAAAATCAAAGATAAAGTGCCCTTGTTATCTAACACAAATGTAATCTATAGTATTCCGTGCCATGATTGTAACAACCAATATATAGGCCAAACATCGAGGTCACTATCCAATAGAATAATCTCACATAGGAGTGATTGCAGACTGCACCCAGAAAGATGTGCACTTGCAGAACATGTGAATAAATATGATCACCGCAGGAATTTTGATGATGTTAAAATCCTTGCACGAGAAAAACATCTGATGAAAAGAACTTTCTTAGAAATGGCCTTTATATCACAATGCAATAATTGCATAAATAAAAAAACGGATATCAATCATTTGAGTGAGATTTATTCCTTTTTACTGTCTTTAGATAACTCATAATCAATTCAAATTTCAGTTTTCAACTTTGGTACACATTGTCTGTTGGTACCACTGTTTCGTGCATTTTGACATGACAATTGTCTTCACACACACTGTCATATGTCAGTCATATTCATTTTTCAAAAAAACTCATTTCCCGGCACCATTTGCAATAACCTTATCTGCTAACAATTCCAACCATGTGGTAGAAGATGTGACTTTTAACTAGTTTTTAATATTTTAACGTGTGATTCAATATAATGTAATTGTATTTTTATCGATGATTTTTCGGCTTTTTCATGTTATGTACCAAGACACATAAAGAAATTATACATGAACATCATGTCAGCCATCCTCAACAAAGTTGTAAGTACACAAAGATTTCATTACTTTAACTACATGATACTCATGAATAATCACTTTACAGACTCCCTGATGATGAAAATAAAGATTTTCGAAAGCTTGGACCAACTTTAAAGAGTACTCTTTTTGACTTTGCTGCAGTCCCCAATATTCCCTAGTTTTATATATATATATATATTAGGTATAGGTTTTGTGGGGATGCAGCTGATGTGGGACTCAAAAGAAAACTCTTTTTACTTTTGAGAAAGCTTTCGGAATTTATTTAATTCCTTCGTCAGTCTCTCTAAAATGGAATGCACAATTATAATATTCAGAAGAAATGGGTATTAAAAATTACTTACAGTATATGAGGTTGTAGAATTGCAAATCAGAATAATATGTAGTATAAAATTGTAAAAAATGCATAAATTGATGGATATAAAACTAATATAACTTTGTCAAAGTGACAATATGTAACATGAAAAAATACATGGGGTTGAAAAATTAGATAGGTAAAAGGTTGATCAAGATGGAATTGAATTTATGGATATATTGTGTCTATCATGCCTTTTATTCTCTATTTCTAGAATATTTGAATAAATTTCATTTAAATTTTGAATATCTGTTTTTTTATTCATTGAGCATTTTTCATTTTTTATATAAATCATTTCTAAGAAACATCTCTTGAAAGTATTTTTCTCTGATACTAATATCGAGATGTTATCAAAATCCATTGGATGTCCAGTATCATTAACATGTTGGGATAAAGCGCATGCATTTGGTTTTACACGAATATCACTTTTATGCGATGTAATTCTTGATTTCAAATTTCTAGATGTCTCTCCAATATATTTTAGATCACATTCTTTACAATTTATCTCATATACTACACCAGCTCTATCAATATTTGGAGTTTTATCTTTCAATTTCGTGAAAAGTTTACTCACAGTTTTGATTGGTTTGTTAGTCATTACAATTTCATCTTGTTGTTTTAGTACATTATTAATTTTTGAAGTCAGATCCCTGATATATGGTAATGATCTATATTTTTTTAAAATAATATCAGGCTGTGTATTTCTAATGTTTATATCATTGTTATGTAATTGAGTGGTTCTATTATCTGAAATATTTGGAGTTGAAAAGAGTAATTTGTTGAGTAAATGTTTTGGATAGGAATTTTCAATCAATAAATCGAATAATTTTCTCAAATTTTGTTGTTTAAGATTTGGATGACATATTTTTATTATTCTATTTTTCATTCCAAGAATCAAATTTATTTTAGTTTTCTCTGTGTGATAAGAGAAATAATTCATATATCTTCCTGAACTAGTAGGTTTGATATACCAGTCTAATATAATTTTATTTTCTTCTGTCCTAATAAGTCTGGTGTCAAGAAATGGTACACTATTATTACTTTCATTTTCAATAGTAAATTGTAAATATTCATTATAACTGTTAAATACATCAAGAATTTCATTTTCTGAGCCTTTGGGAATAGCACAAATTATATCATCTACATATTTTTTTAAAAATGGTAATTCGAATGACAATTTAGGTATGCAATAATTTAATAAATCATCTAAAACGTATTGTGCCAGAATAGGTGATATTTTTGAACCCATTGGAGTTCCAAAAATTTGTTGATAAAATTGTCCATTCAAAGAGAAGAATGTATTTTTAAAAATGAATTTAATTACATTGATTAATGAATTTTTACTCAATGTGCAATATTCTTCAATTCTAACCCAATTATTATTGATACTATCTATAACTAAGTCTTCAGAAATATTTGTAAAGAGTGATACTGCATCAAGACTTATAATAACATAATTTTCTGGTAGTTGAAAGTCATTAATGAATTCAGAAAACTTGAAAGAATCTTCAATATAATATTGATTATCAAAATTATATGAAGATGTTAAAATATCAGTTACGAATTTTGTCAGTTTACTGGTAGGAGCATCGATAGAAGCAATAATTGGTCTGAGAGATAGTGTGGGTTTATGTATTTTGGGTAGTCCATAGAATTTTGGAGATATGGAGTTGTAAATTGTTAGTGTTTTGGCGATAACATCACTTATTTCTCCAGTTTTCTTCAGTTGACTAACTAGCTTATTAGCTCTTTGTTGTGTTCCTGATGTAGGATCTTTACGAATTTTTTTGTAATAATTCTCATCACTCACATTATTTTCAGCTAATTCATTATATTGATCTCTATTAATTGCTACTGTTACATTTCCTTTATCTGACTTAGTGATATATATTTCAGGATGTTCTTTCAAGAATTTTCTTGTTTTATCAAACCATGTATTAAATTCAGAGTATTCTGAAGGATTGTTATGTTAAAAGTTAGTAATTATATTAGTAATCTGAGAAATATAGATATTTTTTTGATCAGGATTATTGATGTGACTAATTGAAAACTCGATATCTGCCAAAAGATGTTTTATAGAAATATCATTGATGGTTGGTTGGATACTAAATTTAGGTCCTAGTGATAATAAATTGATTACTTCGGTAGGAATTTCTACTGAAGTTAAGTTTTTGAACCAATTTGTTTTGATTTTAATATTACTTTTCGAAACAGATTTCAATTTCTGTATTTTATTCAAATTAATCTTTTTAATTTCATGGAACCTTCTATTATATGAAATTGTTTGTCTAGCTTTGAAATCGTTCCAAATATTATTTGGGATAGTATTGAAAAGGAATATTCTCAGATATATTATAAACATGAAAAAATGGATACATTTGAATAAATACATTGAGAATTCGCATTCTCTATGTGATGAAATTATTAATTCTTTCTCGGCATATTCAACAGAAAACAACTACTTTCCTGGCTATATGCCACGACGAACATTGAATTATATCAATTGAACATACACGATAGGAATTTGAGCATAAAATGAATATCGTCTGAAATTGAGAATTGACATTCTCTTCCAGAATCGGATGAATACTATGATGAATATAACGATATAAAAAATATATTACTTACCAAATTGGTATGAAAATTGGAATGTATGGGAGAAATATACTAGTATACATCTAAAACAATTATTTGGGATAATTTCACAAATGATTGTTTCTAATTTGTTCTTTTCATTAGTGATTCGATTTATGTTAGTATGATTAACATTGATTTCAATATTTAATATGTTCTTGTTCAACCTTTTACTTGCATTTTTGATAACTTGACCAGTTCTTCCGTCTTGTATATCTATACAACCATATATATTTTTAGTCTGATCTTGTATATGTCTAGGTATCAATCCAAGAGTTCTGCATTGTAGTAGGAAAATCTTCCTGTTATTCTGAGATGCTAATTTGATGTTGAAATTCGCCCATTTCTTGAGATGTCTCATACAGTCAATTCCATATCGTGATGAAATATTCTGGTAGAACCCCATTACAATTGTTATATTCAATTAATATTAGTAGCTGTATAAATCAATAGATTAGGTATAGGTTTTGTGGGGATGCAGCTGATGTGGGACTCAAAAGAAAACTCTTTTTACTTTTGAGAAAGCTTTCGGAATTTATTTAATTCCTTCGTCAGTCTCTCTAAAATGGAATGCACAATTATAATATTCAGAAGAAATGGGTATTAAAAATTACTTACAGTATATGAGGTTGTAGAATTGCAAATCAGAATAATATGTAGTATAAAATTGTAAAAAATGCATAAATTGATGGATATAAAACTAATATAACTTTGTCAAAGTGACAATATGTAACATGAAAAAATACATGGGGTTGAAAAATTAGATAGGTAAAAGGTTGATCAAGATGGAATTGAATTTATGGATATATTGTGTCTATCATGCCTTTTATTCTCTATTTCTAGAATATTTGAATAAATTACATTTAAATTTTGAATATCTGTTTTTTTATTCATTGAGCATTTTTCATTTTTTATATAAATCATTTCTAAGAAACATCTCTTGAAAGTATTTTTCTCTGATACTAATATCGAGATGTTATCAAAATCCATTGGATGTCCAGTATCATTAACATGTTGGGATAAAGCGCATGCATTTGGTTTTACACGAATATCACTTTTATGCGATGTAATTCTTGATTTCAAATTTCTAGATGTCTCTCCAATATATTTTAGATCACATTCTTTACAATTTATCTCATATACTACACCAGCTCTATCAATATTTGGAGTTTTATCTTTCAATTTCGTGAAAAGTTTACTCACAGTTTTGATTGGTTTGTTAGTCATTACAATTTCATCTTGTTGTTTTAGTACATTATTAATTTTTGAAGTCAGATCCCTGATATATGGTAATGATCTATATTTTTTTAAAATAATATCAGGCTGTGTATTTCTAATGTTTATATCATTGTTATGTAATTGAGTGGTTCTATTATCTGAAATATTTGGAGTTGAAAAGAGTAATTTGTTGAGTAAATGTTTTGGATAGGAATTTTCAATCAATAAATCGAATAATTTTCTCAAATTTTGTTGTTTAAGATTTGGATGACATATTTTTATTATTCTATTTTTCATTCCAAGAATCAAATTTATTTTAGTTTTCTCTGTGTGATAAGAGAAATAATTCATATATCTTCCTGAACTAGTAGGTTTGATATACCAGTCTAATATAATTTTATTTTCTTCTGTCCTAATAAGTCTGGTGTCAAGAAATGGTACACTATTATTACTTTCATTTTCAATAGTAAATTGTAAATATTCATTATAACTGTTAAATACATCAAGAATTTCATTTTCTGAGCCTTTGGGAATAGCACAAATTATATCATCTACATATTTTTTTAAAAATGGTAATTCGAATGACAATTTAGGTATGCAATAATTTAATAAATCATCTAAAACGTATTGTGCCAGAATAGGTGATATTTTTGAACCCATTGGAGTTCCAAAAATTTGTTGATAAAATTGTCCATTCAAAGAGAAGAATGTATTTTTAAAAATGAATTTAATTACATTGATTAATGAATTTTTACTCAATGTGCAATATTCTTCAATTCTAACCCAATTATTATTGATACTATCTATAACTAAGTCTTCAGAAATATTTGTAAAGAGTGATACTGCATCAAGACTTATAATAACATAATTTTCTGGTAGTTGAAAGTCATTAATGAATTCAGAAAACTTGAAAGAATCTTCAATATAATATTGATTATCAAAATTATATGAAGATGTTAAAATATCAGTTACGAATTTTGTCAGTTTACTGGTAGGAGCATCGATAGAAGCAATAATTGGTCTGAGAGATAGTGTGGGTTTATGTATTTTGGGTAGTCCATAGAATTTTGGAGATATGGAGTTGTAAATTGTTAGTGTTTTGGCGATAACATCACTTATTTCTCCAGTTTTCTTCAGTTGACTAACTAGCTTATTAGCTCTTTGTTGTGTTCCTGATGTAGGATCTTTACGAATTTTTTTGTAATAATTCTCATCACTCACATTATTTTCAGCTAATTCATTATATTGATCTCTATTAATTGCTACTGTTACATTTCCTTTATCTGACTTAGTGATATATATTTCAGGATGTTCTTTCAAGAATTTTCTTGTTTTATCAAACCATGTATTAAATTCAGAGTATTCTGAAGGATTGTTATGTAAAAAGTTAGTAATTATATTAGTAATCTGAGAAATATAGATATTTTTTTGATCAGGATTATTGATGTGACTAATTGAAAACTCGATATCTGCCAAAAGATGTTTTATAGAAATATCATTGATGGTTGGTTGGATACTAAATTTAGGTCCTAGTGATAATAAATTGATTACTTCGGTAGGAATTTCTACTGAAGTTAAGTTTTTGAACCAATTTGTTTTGATTTTAATATTACTTTTCGAAACAGATTTCAATTTCTGTATTTTATTCAAATTAATCTTTTTAATTTCATGGAACCTTCTATTATATGAAATTGTTTGTCTAGCTTTGAAATCGTTCCAAATATTATTTGGGATAATTTCACAAATGATTGTTTCTAATTTGTTCTTTTCATTAGTGATTCGATTTATGTTAGTATGATTAACATTGATTTCAATATTTAATATGTTCTTGTTCAACCTTTTACTTGCATTTTTGATAACTTGACCAGTTCTTCCGTCTTGTATATCTATACAACCATATATATTTTTAGTCTGATCTTGTATATGTCTAGGTATCAATCCAAGAGTTCTGCATTGTAGTAGGAAAATCTTCCTGTTATTCTGAGATGCTAATTTGATGTTGAAATTCGCCCATTTCTTGAGATGTCTCATACAGTCAATTCCATATCGTGATGAAATATTCTGGTAGAACCCCATTACAATTGTTATATTCAATTAATATTAGTAGCTGTATAAATCAATAGATTAGGTATAGGTTTTGTGGGGATGCAGCTGATGTGGGACTCAAAAGAAAACTCTTTTTACTTTTGAGAAAGCTTTCGGAATTTATTTAATTCCTTCGTCAGTCTCTCTAAAATGGAATGCACAATTATAATATTCAGAAGAAATGGGTATTAAAAATTACTTACAGTATATGAGGTTGTAGAATTGCAAATCAGAATAATATGTAGTATAAAATTGTAAAAAATGCATAAATTGATGGATATAAAACTAATATAACTTTGTCAAAGTGACAATATGTAACATGAAAAAATACATGGGGTTGAAAAATTAGATAGGTAAAAGGTTGATCAAGATGGAATTGAATTTATGGATATATTGTGTCTATCATGCCTTTTATTCTCTATTTCTAGAATATTTGAATAAATTACATTTAAATTTTGAATATCTGTTTTTTTATTCATTGAGCATTTTTCATTTTTTATATAAATCATTTCTAAGAAACATCTCTTGAAAGTATTTTTCTCTGATACTAATATCGAGATGTTATCAAAATCCATTGGATGTCCAGTATCATTAACATGTTGGGATAAAGCGCATGCATTTGGTTTTACACGAATATCACTTTTATGCGATGTAATTCTTGATTTCAAATTTCTAGATGTCTCTCCAATATATTTTAGATCACATTCTTTACAATTTATCTCATATACTACACCAGCTCTATCAATATTTGGAGTTTTATCTTTCAATTTCGTGAAAAGTTTACTCACAGTTTTGATTGGTTTGTTAGTCATTACAATTTCATCTTGTTGTTTTAGTACATTATTAATTTTTGAAGTCAGATCCCTGATATATGGTAATGATCTATATTTTTTTAAAATAATATCAGGCTGTGTATTTCTAATGTTTATATCATTGTTATGTAATTGAGTGGTTCTATTATCTGAAATATTTGGAGTTGAAAAGAGTAATTTGTTGAGTAAATGTTTTGGATAGGAATTTTCAATCAATAAATCGAATAATTTTCTCAAATTTTGTTGTTTAAGATTTGGATGACATATTTTTATTATTCTATTTTTCATTCCAAGAATCAAATTTATTTTAGTTTTCTCTGTGTGATAAGAGAAATAATTCATATATCTTCCTGAACTAGTAGGTTTGATATACCAGTCTAATATAATTTTATTTTCTTCTGTCCTAATAAGTCTGGTGTCAAGAAATGGTACACTATTATTACTTTCATTTTCAATAGTAAATTGTAAATATTCATTATAACTGTTAAATACATCAAGAATTTCATTTTCTGAGCCTTTGGGAATAGCACAAATTATATCATCTACATATTTTTTTAAAAATGGTAATTCGAATGACAATTTAGGTATGCAATAATTTAATAAATCATCTAAAACGTATTGTGCCAGAATAGGTGATATTTTTGAACCCATTGGAGTTCCAAAAATTTGTTGATAAAATTGTCCATTCAAAGAGAAGAATGTATTTTTAAAAATGAATTTAATTACATTGATTAATGAATTTTTACTCAATGTGCAATATTCTTCAATTCTAACCCAATTATTATTGATACTATCTATAACTAAGTCTTCAGAAATATTTGTAAAGAGTGATACTGCATCAAGACTTATAATAACATAATTTTCTGGTAGTTGAAAGTCATTAATGAATTCAGAAAACTTGAAAGAATCTTCAATATAATATTGATTATCAAAATTATATGAAGATGTTAAAATATCAGTTACGAATTTTGTCAGTTTACTGGTAGGAGCATCGATAGAAGCAATAATTGGTCTGAGAGATAGTGTGGGTTTATGTATTTTGGGTAGTCCATAGAATTTTGGAGATATGGAGTTGTAAATTGTTAGTGTTTTGGCGATAACATCACTTATTTCTCCAGTTTTCTTCAGTTGACTAACTAGCTTATTAGCTCTTTGTTGTGTTCCTGATGTAGGATCTTTACGAATTTTTTTGTAATAATTCTCATCACTCACATTATTTTCAGCTAATTCATTATATTGATCTCTATTAATTGCTACTGTTACATTTCCTTTATCTGACTTAGTGATATATATTTCAGGATGTTCTTTCAAGAATTTTCTTGTTTTATCAAACCATGTATTAAATTCAGAGTATTCTGAAGGATTGTTATGTAAAAAGTTAGTAATTATATTAGTAATCTGAGAAATATAGATATTTTTTTGATCAGGATTATTGATGTGACTAATTGAAAACTCGATATCTGCCAAAAGATGTTTTATAGAAATATCATTGATGGTTGGTTGGATACTAAATTTAGGTCCTAGTGATAATAAATTGATTACTTCGGTAGGAATTTCTACTGAAGTTAAGTTTTTGAACCAATTTGTTTTGATTTTAATATTACTTTTCGAAACAGATTTCAATTTCTGTATTTTATTCAAATTAATCTTTTTAATTTCATGGAACCTTCTATTATATGAAATTGTTTGTCTAGCTTTGAAATCGTTCCAAATATTATTTGGGATAATTTCACAAATGATTGTTTCTAATTTGTTCTTTTCATTAGTGATTCGATTTATGTTAGTATGATTAACATTGATTTCAATATTTAATATGTTCTTGTTCAACCTTTTACTTGCATTTTTGATAACTTGACCAGTTCTTCCGTCTTGTATATCTATACAACCATATATATTTTTAGTCTGATCTTGTATATGTCTAGGTATCAATCCAAGAGTTCTGCATTGTAGTAGGAAAATCTTCCTGTTATTCTGAGATGCTAATTTGATGTTGAAATTCGCCCATTTCTTGAGATGTCTCATACAGTCAATTCCATATCGTGATGAAATATTCTGGTAGAACCCCATTACAATTGTTATATTCAATTAATATTAGTAGCTGTATAAATCAATAGATTAGGTATAGGTTTTGTGGGGATGCAGCTGATGTGGGACTCAAAAGAAAACTCTTTTTACTTTTGAGAAAGCTTTCGGAATTTATTTAATTCCTTCGTCAGTCTCTCTAAAATGGAATGCACAATTATAATATTCAGAAGAAATGGGTATTAAAAATTACTTACAGTATATGAGGTTGTAGAATTGCAAATCAGAATAATATGTAGTATAAAATTGTAAAAAATGCATAAATTGATGGATATAAAACTAATATAACTTTGTCAAAGTGACAATATGTAACATGAAAAAATACATGGGGTTGAAAAATTAGATAGGTAAAAGGTTGATCAAGATGGAATTGAATTTATGGATATATTGTGTCTATCATGCCTTTTATTCTCTATTTCTAGAATATTTGAATAAATTACATTTAAATTTTGAATATCTGTTTTTTTATTCATTGAGCATTTTTCATTTTTTATATAAATCATTTCTAAGAAACATCTCTTGAAAGTATTTTTCTCTGATACTAATATCGAGATGTTATCAAAATCCATTGGATGTCCAGTATCATTAACATGTTGGGATAAAGCGCATGCATTTGGTTTTACACGAATATCACTTTTATGCGATGTAATTCTTGATTTCAAATTTCTAGATGTCTCTCCAATATATTTTAGATCACATTCTTTACAATTTATCTCATATACTACACCAGCTCTATCAATATTTGGAGTTTTATCTTTCAATTTCGTGAAAAGTTTACTCACAGTTTTGATTGGTTTGTTAGTCATTACAATTTCATCTTGTTGTTTTAGTACATTATTAATTTTTGAAGTCAGATCCCTGATATATGGTAATGATCTATATTTTTTTAAAATAATATCAGGCTGTGTATTTCTAATGTTTATATCATTGTTATGTAATTGAGTGGTTCTATTATCTGAAATATTTGGAGTTGAAAAGAGTAATTTGTTGAGTAAATGTTTTGGATAGGAATTTTCAATCAATAAATCGAATAATTTTCTCAAATTTTGTTGTTTAAGATTTGGATGACATATTTTTATTATTCTATTTTTCATTCCAAGAATCAAATTTATTTTAGTTTTCTCTGTGTGATAAGAGAAATAATTCATATATCTTCCTGAACTAGTAGGTTTGATATACCAGTCTAATATAATTTTATTTTCTTCTGTCCTAATAAGTCTGGTGTCAAGAAATGGTACACTATTATTACTTTCATTTTCAATAGTAAATTGTAAATATTCATTATAACTGTTAAATACATCAAGAATTTCATTTTCTGAGCCTTTGGGAATAGCACAAATTATATCATCTACATATTTTTTTAAAAATGGTAATTCGAATGACAATTTAGGTATGCAATAATTTAATAAATCATCTAAAACGTATTGTGCCAGAATAGGTGATATTTTTGAACCCATTGGAGTTCCAAAAATTTGTTGATAAAATTGTCCATTCAAAGAGAAGAATGTATTTTTAAAAATGAATTTAATTACATTGATTAATGAATTTTTACTCAATGTGCAATATTCTTCAATTCTAACCCAATTATTATTGATACTATCTATAACTAAGTCTTCAGAAATATTTGTAAAGAGTGATACTGCATCAAGACTTATATAACATAATTTTCTGGTAGTTGAAAGTCATTAATGAATTCAGAAAACTTGAAAGAATCTTCAATATAATATTGATTATCAAAATTATATGAAGATGTTAAAATATCAGTTACGAATTTTGTCAGTTTACTGGTAGGAGCATCGATAGAAGCAATAATTGGTCTGAGAGATAGTGTGGGTTTATGTATTTTGGGTAGTCCATAGAATTTTGGAGATATGGAGTTGTAAATTGTTAGTGTTTTGGCGATAACATCACTTATTTCTCCAGTTTTCTTCAGTTGACTAACTAGCTTATTAGCTCTTTGTTGTGTTCCTGATGTAGGATCTTTACGAATTTTTTTGTAATAATTCTCATCACTCACATTATTTTCAGCTAATTCATTATATTGATCTCTATTAATTGCTACTGTTACATTTCCTTTATCTGACTTAGTGATATATATTTCAGGATGTTCTTTCAAGCATTTTCTTGTTTTATCAAACCATGTATTAAATTCAGAGTATTCTGAAGGATTGTTATGTAAAAAGTTAGTGATTATATTAGTAATCTGAGAAATATAGATATTTTTTTGATCAGGATTATTGATGTGACTAATTGAAAACTCGATATCTGCCAAAAGATGTTTTATAGAAATATCATTGATGGTTGGTTGGATACTAAATTTAGGTCCTAGTGATAATAAATTGATTACTTCGGTAGGAATTTCTACTGAAGTTAAGTTTTTGAACCAATTTGTTTTGATTTTAATATTACTTTTCGAAACAGATTTCAATTTCTGTATTTTATTCAAATTAATCTTTTTAATTTCATGGAACCTTCTATTATATGAAATTGTTTGTCTAGCTTTGAAATCGTTCCAAATATTATTTGGGATAATTTCACAAATGATTGTTTCTAATTTGTTCTTTTCATTAGTGATTCGATTTATGTTAGTATGATTAACATTGATTTCAATATTTAATATGTTCTTGTTCAACCTTTTACTTGCATTTTTGATAACTTGACCAGTTCTTCCGTCTTGTATATCTATACAACCATATATATTTTTAGTCTGATCTTGTATATGTCTAGGTATCAATCCAAGAGTTCTGCATTGTAGTAGGAAAATCTTCCTGTTATTCTGAGATGCTAATTTGATGTTGAAATTCGCCCATTTCTTGAGATGTCTCATACAGTCAATTCCATATCGTGATGAAATATTCTGGTAGAACCCCATTACAATTGTTATATTCAATTAATATTAGTAGCTGTATAAATCAATAGATTAGGTATAGGTTTTGTGGGGATGCAGCTGATGTGGGACTCAAAAGAAAACTCTTTTTACTTTTGAGAAAGCTTTCGGAATTTATTTAATTCCTTCGTCAGTCTCTCTAAAATGGAATGCACAATTATAATATTCAGAAGAAATGGGTATTAAAAATTACTTACAGTATATGAGGTTGTAGAATTGCAAATCATTTTAGAGAGACTGACGAAGGAATTAAATAAATTCCGAAAGCTTTCTCAAAAGTAAAAAGAGTTTTCTTTTGAGTCCCACATCAGCTGCATCCCCACAAAACCTATACCTAATCTATTGATTTATACAGCTACTAATATTAATTGAATATAACAATTGTAATGGGGTTCTACCAGAATATTTCATCACGATATGGAATTGACTGTATGAGACATCTCAAGAAATGGGCGAATTTCAACATCAAATTAGTATCTCAGAATAACAGGAAGATTTTCCTACTACAATGCAGAACTCTTGGATTGATACCTAGACATATACAAGATCAGACTAAAAATATATATGGTTGTATAGATATACAAGACGGAAGAACTGGTCAAGTTATCAAAAATGCAAGTAAAAGGTTGAACAAGAACATATTAAATATTGAAATCAATGTTAATCATACTAACATAAATCGAATCACTAATGAAAAGAACAAATTAGAAACAATCATTTGTGAAATTATCCCAAATAATATTTGGAACGATTTCAAAGCTAGACAAACAATTTCATATAATAGAAGGTTCCATGAAATTAAAAAGATTAATTTGAATAAAATACAGAAATTGAAATCTGTTTCGAAAAGTAATATTAAAATCAAAACAAATTGGTTCAAAAACTTAACTTCAGTAGAAATTCCTACCGAAGTAATCAATTTATTATCACTAGGACCTAAATTTAGTATCCAACCAACCATCAATGATATTTCTATAAAAAATCTTTTGGCAGATATCGAGTTTTCAATTAGTCACATCAATAATCCTGATCAAAAAAATATCTATATTTCTCAGATTACTAATATAATTACTAACTTTTTACATAACAATCCTTCAGAATACTCTGAATTTAATACATGGTTTGATAAAACAAGAAAATTCTTGAAAGAACATCCTGAAATATATATCACTAAGTCAGATAAAGGAAATGTAACAGTAGCAATTAATAGAGATCAATATAATGAATTAGCTGAAAATAATGTGAGTGATGAGAATTATTACAAAAAAATTCGTAAAGATCCTACATCAGGAACACAACAAAGAGCTAATAAGCTAGTTAGTCAACTGAAGAAAACTGGAGAAATAAGTGATGTTATCGCCAAAACACTAACAATTTACAACTCCATATCTCCAAAATTCTATGGACTACCCAAAATACATAAACCCACACTATCTCTCAGACCAATTATTGCTTCTATCGATGCTCCTACCAGTAAACTGACAAAATTCGTAACTGATATTTTAACATCTTCATATAATTTTGATAATCAATATTATATTGAAGATTCTTTCAAGTTTTCTGAATTCATTAATGACTTTCAACTACCAGAAAATTATGTTATATAAGTCTTGATGCAGTATCACTCTTTACAAATATTTCTGAAGACTTAGTTATAGATAGTATCAATAATAATTGGGTTAGAATTGAAGAATATTGCACATTGAGTAAAAATTCATTAATCAATGTAATTAAATTCATTTTTAAAAATACATTCTTCTCTTTGAATGGACAATTTTATCAACAAATTTTTGGAACTCCAATGGGTTCAAAAATATCACCTATTCTGGCACAATACGTTTTAGATGATTTATTAAATTATTGCATACCTAAATTGTCATTCGAATTACCATTTTTAAAAAAATATGTAGATGATATAATTTGTGCTATTCCCAAAGGCTCAGAAAATGAAATTCTTGATGTATTTAACAGTTATAATGAATATTTACAATTTACTATTGAAAATGAAAGTAATAATAGTGTACCATTTCTTGACACCAGACTTATTAGGACAGAAGAAAATAAAATTATATTAGACTGGTATATCAAACCTACTAGTTCAGGAAGATATATGAATTATTTCTCTTATCACACAGAGAAAACTAAAATAAATTTGATTCTTGGAATGAAAAATAGAATAATAAAAATATGTCATCCAAATCTTAAACAACAAAATTTGAGAAAATTATTCGATTTATTGATTGAAAATTCCTATCCAAAACATTTACTCAACAAATTACTCTTTTCAACTCCAAATATTTCAGATAATAGAACCACTCAATTACATAACAATGATATAAACATTAGAAATACACAGCCTGATATTATTTAAAAAAAATATAGATCATTACCATATATCAGGGATCTGACTTCAAAAATTAATAATGTACTAAAACAACAAGATGAAATTGTAATGACTAACAAACCAATCAAAACTGTGAGTAAACTTTTCACGAAATTGAAAGATAAAACTCCAAATATTGATAGAGCTGGTGTAGTATATGAGATAAATTGTAAAGAATGTGATCTAAAATATATTGGAGAGACATCTAGAAATTTGAAATCAAGAATTACATCGCATAAAAGTGATATTCGTGTAAAACCAAATGCATGCGCTTTATCCCAACATGTTAATGATACTGGACATCCAATGGATTTTGATAACATCTCGATATTAGTATCAGAGAAAAATACTTTCAAGAGATGTTTCTTAGAAATGATTTATATAAAAAATGAAAAATGCTCAATGAATAAAAAAACAGATATTCAAAATTTAAATGTAATTTATTCAAATATTCTAGAAATAGAGAATAAAAGGCATGATAGACACAATATATCCATAAATTCAATTCCATCTTGATCAACCTTTTACCTATCTAATTTTTCAACCCCATGTATTTTTTCATGTTACATATTGTCACTTTGACAAAGTTATATTAGTTTTATATCCATCAATTTATGCATTTTTTACAATTTTATACTACATATTATTCTGATTTGCAATTCTACAACCTCATATACTGTAAGTAATTTTTAATACCCATTTCTTCTGAATATTATAATTGTGCATTTCATTTTAGAGAGACTGACGAAGGAATTAAATAAATTCCGAAAGCTTTCTCAAAAGTAAAAAGAGTTTTCTTTTGAGTCCCACATCAGCTGCATCCCCACAAAACCTATACCTAATCTATTGATTTATACAGCTACTAATATTAATTGAATATAACAATTGTAATGGGGTTCTACCAGAATATTTCATCACGATATGGAATTGACTGTATGAGACATCTCAAGAAATGGGCGAATTTCAACATCAAATTAGCATCTCAGAATAACAGGAAGATTTTCCTACTACAATGCAGAACTCTTGGATTGATACCTAGACATATACAAGATCAGACTAAAAATATATATGGTTGTATAGATATACAAGACGGAAGAACTGGTCAAGTTATCAAAAATGCAAGTAAAAGGTTGAACAAGAACATATTAAATATTGAAATCAATGTTAATCATACTAACATAAATCGAATCACTAATGAAAAGAACAAATTAGAAACAATCATTTGTGAAATTATCCCAAATAATATTTGGAACGATTTCAAAGCTAGACAAACAATTTCATATAATAGAAGGTTCCATGAAATTAAAAAGATTAATTTGAATGAAATACAGAAATTGAAATCTGTTTCGAAAAGTAATATTAAAATCAAAACAAATTGGTTCAAAAACTTAACTTCAGTAGAAATTCCTACCGAAGTAATCAATTTATTATCACTAGGACCTAAATTTAGTATCCAACCAACCATCAATGATATTTCTATAAAACATCTTTTGGCAGATATCGAGTTTTCAATTAGTCACATCAATAATCCTGATCAAAAAAATATCTATATTTCTCAGATTACTAATATAATTACTAACTTTTTACATAACAATCCTTCAGAATACTCTGAATTTAATACATGGTTTGATAAAACAAGAAAATTCTTGAAAGAACATCCTGAAATATATATCACTAAGTCAGATAAAGGAAATGTAACAGTAGCAATTAATAGAGATCAATATAATGAATTAGCTGAAAATAATGTGAGTGATGAGAATTATTACAAAAAAATTCGTAAAGATCCTACATCAGGAACACAACAAAGAGCTAATAAGCTAGTTAGTCAACTGAAGAAAACTGGAGAAATAAGTGATGTTATCGCCAAAACACTAACAATTTACAACTCCATATCTCCAAAATTCTATGGACTACCCAAAATACATAAACCCACACTATCTCTCAGACCAATTATTGCTTCTATCGATGCTTCTACCAGTAAACTGACAAAATTCGTAACTGATATTTTAACATCTTCATATAATTTTGATAATCAATATTATATTGAAGATTCTTTCAAGTTTTCTGAATTCATTAATGACTTTCAACTACCAGAAAATTATGTTATTATAAGTCTTGATGCAGTATCACTCTTTACAAATATTTCTGAAGACTTAGTTATAGATAGTATCAATAATAATTGGGTTAGAATTGAAGAATATTGCACATTGAGTAAAAATTCATTAATCAATGTAATTAAATTCATTTTTAAAAATACATTCTTCTCTTTGAATGGACAATTTTATCAACAAATTTTTGGAACTCCAATGGGTTCAAAAATATCACCTATTCTGGCACAATACGTTTTAGATGATTTATTAAATTATTGCATACCTAAATTGTCATTCGAATTACCATTTTTAAAAAAATATGTAGATGATATAATTTGTGCTATTCCCAAAGGCTCAGAAAATGAAATTCTTGATGTATTTAACAGTTATAATGAATATTTACAATTTACTATTGAAAATGAAAGTAATAATAGTGTACCATTTCTTGACACCAGACTTATTAGGACAGAAGAAAATAAAATTATATTAGACTGGTATATCAAACCTACTAGTTCAGGAAGATATATGAATTATTTCTCTTATCACACAGAGAAAACTAAAATAAATTTGATTCTTGGAATGAAAAATAGAATAATAAAAATATGTCATCCAAATCTTAAACAACAAAATTTGAGAAAATTATTCGATTTATTGATTGAAAATTCCTATCCAAAACATTTACTCAACAAATTACTCTTTTCAACTCCAAATATTTCAGATAATAGAACCACTCAATTACATAACAATGATATAAACATTAGAAATACACAGCCTGATATTATTTTAAAAAAATATAGATCATTACCATATATCAGGGATCTGACTTCAAAAATTAATAATGTACTAAAACAACAAGATGAAATTGTAATGACTAACAAACCAATCAAAACTGTGAGTAAACTTTTCACGAAATTGAAAGATAAAACTCCAAATATTGATAGAGCTGGTGTAGTATATGAGATAAATTGTAAAGAATGTGATCTAAAATATATTGGAGAGACATCTAGAAATTTGAAATCAAGAATTACATCGCATAAAAGTGATATTCGTGTAAAACCAAATGCATGCGCTTTATCCCAACATGTTAATGATACTGGACATCCAATGGATTTTGATAACATCTCGATATTAGTATCAGAGAAAAATACTTTCAAGAGATGTTTCTTAGAAATGATTTATATAAAAAATGAAAAATGCTCAATGAATAAAAAAACAGATATTCAAAATTTAAATGTAATTTATTCAAATATTCTAGAAATAGAGAATAAAAGGCATGATAGACACAATATATCCATAAATTCAATTCCATCTTGATCAACCTTTTACCTATCTAATTTTTCAACCCCATGTATTTTTTCATGTTACATATTGTCACTTTGACAAAGTTATATTAGTTTTATATCCATCAATTTATGCATTTTTTACAATTTTATACTACATATTATTCTGATTTGCAATTCTACAACCTCATATACTGTAAGTAATTTTTAATACCCATTTCTTCTGAATATTATAATTGTGCATTCCATTTTAGAGAGACTGACGAAGGAATTAAATAAATTCCGAAAGCTTTCTCAAAAGTAAAAAGAGTTTTCTTTTGAGTCCCACATCAGCTGCATCCCCACAAAACCTATACCTAATCTATTGATTTATACAGCTACTAATATTAATTGAATATAACAATTGTAATGGGGTTCTACCAGAATATTTCATCACGATATGGAATTGACTGTATGAGACATCTCAAGAAATGGGCGAATTTCAACATCAAATTAGCATCTCAGAATAACAGGAAGATTTTCCTACTACAATGCAGAACTCTTGGATTGATACCTAGACATATACAAGATCAGACTAAAAATATATATGGTTGTATAGATATACAAGACGGAAGAACTGGTCAAGTTATCAAAAATGCAAGTAAAAGGTTGAACAAGAACATATTAAATATTGAAATCAATGTTAATCATACTAACATAAATCGAATCACTAATGAAAAGAACAAATTAGAAACAATCATTTGTGAAATTATCCCAAATAATATTTGGAACGATTTCAAAGCTAGACAAACAATTTCATATAATAGAAGGTTCCATGAAATTAAAAAGATTAATTTGAATAAAATACAGAAATTGAAATCTGTTTCGAAAAGTAATATTAAAATCAAAACAAATTGGTTCAAAAACTTAACTTCAGTAGAAATTCCTACCGAAGTAATCAATTTATTATCACTAGGACCTAAATTTAGTATCCAACCAACCATCAATGATATTTCTATAAAACATCTTTTGGCAGATATCGAGTTTTCAATTAGTCACATCAATAATCCTGATCAAAAAAATATCTATATTTCTCAGATTACTAATATAATTACTAACTTTTTACATAACAATCCTTCAGAATACTCTGAATTTAATACATGGTTTGATAAAACAAGAAAATTCTTGAAAGAACATCCTGAAATATATATCACTAAGTCAGATAAAGGAAATGTAACAGTAGCAATTAATAGAGATCAATATAATGAATTAGCTGAAAATAATGTGAGTGATGAGAATTATTACAAAAAAATTCGTAAAGATCCTACATCAGGAACACAACAAAGAGCTAATAAGCTAGTTAGTCAACTGAAGAAAACTGGAGAAATAAGTGATGTTATCGCCAAAACACTAACAATTTACAACTCCATATCTCCAAAATTCTATGGACTACCCAAAATACATAAACCCACACTATCTCTCAGACCAATTATTGCTTCTATCGATGCTTCTACCAGTAAACTGACAAAATTCGTAACTGATATTTTAACATCTTCATATAATTTTGATAATCAATATTATATTGAAGATTCTTTCAAGTTTTCTGAATTCATTAATGACTTTCAACTACCAGAAAATTATGTTATTATAAGTCTTGATGCAGTATCACTCTTTACAAATATTTCTGAAGACTTAGTTATAGATAGTATCAATAATAATTGGGTTAGAATTGAAGAATATTGCACATTGAGTAAAAATTCATTAATCAATGTAATTAAATTCATTTTTAAAAATACATTCTTCTCTTTGAATGGACAATTTTATCAACAAATTTTTGGAACTCCAATGGGTTCAAAAATATCACCTATTCTGGCACAATACGTTTTAGATGATTTATTAAATTATTGCATACCTAAATTGTCATTCGAATTACCATTTTTAAAAAAATATGTAGATGATATAATTTGTGCTATTCCCAAAGGCTCAGAAAATGAAATTCTTGATGTATTTAACAGTTATAATGAATATTTACAATTTACTATTGAAAATGAAAGTAATAATAGTGTACCATTTCTTGACACCAGACTTATTAGGACAGAAGAAAATAAAATTATATTAGACTGGTATATCAAACCTACTAGTTCAGGAAGATATATGAATTATTTCTCTTATCACACAGAGAAAACTAAAATAAATTTGATTCTTGGAATGAAAAATAGAATAATAAAAATATGTCATCCAAATCTTAAACAACAAAATTTGAGAAAATTATTCGATTTATTGATTGAAAATTCCTATCCAAAACATTTACTCAACAAATTACTCTTTTCAACTCCAAATATTTCAGATAATAGAACCACTCAATTACATAACAATGATATAAACATTAGAAATACACAGCCTGATATTATTTTAAAAAAATATAGATCATTACCATATATCAGGGATCTGACTTCAAAAATTAATAATGTACTAAAACAACAAGATGAAATTGTAATGACTAACAAACCAATCAAAACTGTGAGTAAACTTTTCACGAAATTGAAAGATAAAACTCCAAATATTGATAGAGCTGGTGTAGTATATGAGATAAATTGTAAAGAATGTGATCTAAAATATATTGGAGAGACATCTAGAAATTTGAAATCAAGAATTACATCGCATAAAAGTGATATTCGTGTAAAACCAAATGCATGCGCTTTATCCCAACATGTTAATGATACTGGACATCCAATGGATTTTGATAACATCTCGATATTAGTATCAGAGAAAAATACTTTCAAGAGATGTTTCTTAGAAATGATTTATATAAAAAATGAAAAATGCTCAATGAATAAAAAAACAGATATTCAAAATTTAAATGTAATTTATTCAAATATTCTAGAAATAGAGAATAAAAGGCATGATAGACACAATATATCCATAAATTCAATTCCATCTTGATCAACCTTTTACCTATCTAATTTTTCAACCCCATGTATTTTTTCATGTTACATATTGTCACTTTGACAAAGTTATATTAGTTTTATATCCATCAATTTATGCATTTTTTACAATTTTATACTACATATTATTCTGATTTGCAATTCTACAACCTCATATACTGTAAGTAATTTTTAATACCCATTTCTTCTGAATATTATAATTGTGCATTCCATTTTAGAGAGACTGACGAAGGAATTAAATAAATTCCGAAAGCTTTCTCAAAAGTAAAAAGAGTTTTCTTTTGAGTCCCACATCAGCTGCATCCCCACAAAACCTATACCTAATCTATTGATTTATACAGCTACTAATATTAATTGAATATATATATATATATATATATATAAAAATACATTAACTTTAGAAACAGTTCCAAAGGAAATCTTTCTAGGTGAGGTTGCAGTCAAAATTTTGGCCTTAATGAGAGGACTCTTTGTTACATAGCCGAGCTTTCGGAAATGTTTATTTCCTTTATCAAGACATCTATAAAGGAAATAAACATTTCCGAAAGCTCGGCTATGTAACAAAGAGTCCTCTCATTAAGGCCAAAATTTTGACTGCAACCTCACCTAGAAAGATTTCCTTTGGAACTGTTTCTAAAGTTAATGTATTTTTACCTTAACTAGTCAGTCACGACTACCCTCCTCCTAACTATATATATATATATATATATATATACTATACTTTTTCTACTATATATATCCAGGCTTGCAATACTCGCAGTGTCTCTAGATATCCCACAGCATGTGAGGTGCACAATATTGAATTTCACTGTATAAATTGTTGAGATAAGTTTTCTGATACGGTAATATCACGATAGAAAAGACAGGAAATGAGCAAAGTAGAACACAATTATCTGAGAACACAAAAACCAAGTTGACAGGAAATGTGAAAAATAAATAACTACAATCTGTAGCCATAAAAACCAGATATCCAGGAAATGGAAAAATTGAGATTGCTGTTATCTGCAGCCACATGCCGACATTCGTTGGAGACACAAAAAATTGAGATTGCTGTTATCTGCAGCCACATGCCGACATTCGTTGGAAATGCAAAAAATTTAATAGCTCGAGAGTATAAAATGTGCTAGCCGTATCTAGACGAATCATTCGATACCAACGCATCAAGTGTTCGAGTATCTTGAACAGTGTTCAGCACCAATTGACAATTTAGTGTTTGTGCCTTCCATCTTGAAGAAAAGTAAGTTTTTATATTTCTTTAGCGCTTTTCTATTCGTTCTGGTCGCTTTAATGTTCCAATCTGCCATTCCTCTCGAAAAAATTGGTCAGGTAGCCGTGCGGACAGAGTGTCAATATTGATAATCAGCATTCGCTTACCGGTCGTGGGTTCGATTCCCAGCGACTACAGAAATTTTTCTGATGGCCCAAGAAAGGGTTTTGGGATCACACATTAAGAGGTATAAGGGCCTCGTCATTCCTTGCTCGCACAAGTCTCTTGAAGACTTCTGAGGGTTGCTCGTTAGGGGAAGTAACCGAATAATAGATAGAACAATTTTAGATCAATTTTAGAGAACATTATTTATTGTTTTTTCGAAACATAGCATTCATTAGGCCATCGTGATAATTATTTCAAAAAGTTTATGCAACACCCTGTATCTCTGAAACGAATCAAATATCAGTGTTCCATTCCGAAAAAATATAGTGAGGAATCACGATATATAGAAACATCTTGTGTAGTTTTTTCCTCAAAGTGTTGCCCTCAAATACCTTACGTTGTGTTTGAGACACCTTATATATTATTTTATATGGACATCATATTAGCTTCCGCATCATATTATCAATTTTATTATTATTTTTACCGAGTGTAACCTGTAGAATATTTCGAAATCAGAACAAACAGAATAAAAGCGATAATATGAGTTGTGGGTATGAACTAGTAATGAGTAGGTATAATCTCAACATACATGAGTGGTCTTAATGTTCCCATCCAACTTCTTATTTATGTTATTCAAACAAAAACAGCTGTTCGGACTCTTATCACGCTGGAAATGAGCCATGCAGATATCATTAACCATAATCTACAACAGGCTAATGCTATTCGATATTGCATTCAGATGTTTTTGCATAGATAAATTTATTATGTTATTGGTATACCGGGCGGCTCAAAACTATAAATGCCTTTAAATTAGCGTGGTTTCGTTATTCAAATGTTTTTCAGCATAGATAATCTACTTTTAAGTTTATGTTGATGGTATACAGTGTGGTTCGAAAACTAGAAAGGCTTTTACACTGTTTTTCGTTTTTCTCTAGAGATTAGCCCTATGTATGATACCGCGAAAAGTGAATGGAAATGGAATCACGTGATTAGATCAAGCTATATTACAAAAATAAATAATGTGAAATTTTAGTCAATCTACACAATGGAAAAAAATGTATTCTTTCATGGATCAAAAGCTGTAAAGGAAATCGGGCAATTACATGTGGAAGATGATGACGTCATGACAGATGTATTGATCGATCAGTGGTATCAAGATCAGAACATATTATGTTATATATTATATGAGGACGGGTTTCCGACATTTTTTGCCCTGATGTCTAGCATGAACTTTGACCCTTTGGGAAAACATAATAGACCGAAAACTCTAAATTTTATCTATACTATGATGGAGTATCGGAGAAGAGGATTTGCATCTAAGCTAATACTACAAATCAAGATCAATTTTCAGCCTTTTGCTTTTGTCTTCAGACATTGGATCTGAGAAATTATTTGAAAAATGTTTGTGTATTAATTATGGTGATATGAATGGTTCTGTGATGTATAGGTATCCATGATGCATATAAAAAAGTTTATTATTTTATTCAAAATTGCAACTAATTCACTATGAGTCGTTATACAGGGTGTTTTTTTAAAATCATGCATATAGTCACATGTTCAATCAACAAATACCTACATAAAGTAAGTGGAGTTGACTAGCCATTGCGTGTTAGTCTCAAATGCTAACAAACACAATAAAAGACGGATACATTTCAATAATTTATTTTAGATATTATATCAGCATTTTCAAGTTCGATGAGAATGAGGTTGATTTCTTCATTGTTTTGTGAGTCATTATATTTCATTAAATATCTCAGTCTATCTACCAAGACATTCGGATCTGTCCATCCATCTAAAATATTGAACTCGTCATTCCCACAACTGGCTCCAGGTTCCACTCTCGACTTTAAGCGTTTACACTGGGTCTTATTTTTGAAGAGTGGTTTGATAACTTTATTGAATTTCTTCTTATCTGCTTGTCCTCGTAATCGGCCTAATCGATCTCTATGAATAGCGCTGATTTCCAGTATCTGTTTATACATCTGGTGATCCAAAGGCGTGTAATTTTGAGGGTTCTTGGAAGATAATAATTCCGAAAGACCTAGAGTACTTTTAAAATCGACATTATCTACGACTATGTGTTGGCCCTCAAAGCGTAGATTCTCATATCCAAGTGTCTATCTGCCGTCAACATATTTCGGTCCATAAGCATTATCATAATCTGCACAGTAATATTCATCTAATGCTTGCTCTGATGAATGGGGCTACATGATGTGGACGCTATGGTGTCTGATATACAACTGAAGACTTTTGAATACATCTGAATACTCTTGAATACCTCTGAAGACATCTGAATACCTCTGAAGGCGTGATCTGAAGACCTCTGAATAACTCTGAAGACATCTGAAGGCGTGATCTGTAGGCATCTGTAGGCATCTGTAGGCATCTGTACGTATATAATCAAATGATTTATGTGAACGCAATTGTCTAATCAGTCCGATTATTCATCAACAGGAGTGATGGACATTCCTCATATGGCGGAACATGTCAGTTCTCGTCAAGAATTTCCCACATTTCTCACACAATAGCTGATGTCTATTATAGGGAAATTTTCTCTTTTTAAAACTTTCCCAGGTGTTATTGATGTTGAATGGAATCCGCTCTCCACTATTAAGGCATTCTATTATAAAACAATCATTATAAAGTTCTCGTACAGTACACAGCTGATGACAGCGCTCACAAATATTAGCCATGCCTACTCTATGAGACAGTTGGATGTGGAATGATCTACTGGATAGTGAAATAAGTAATAATGATGACAGTGTCGATGATATAATGATCATGATATTAGTTTCGAGTAGCATTTTTACTATTTTTACTAACGTAGATATTTCCGTATACCTATCTCAGTTATTTTCCCGTTTCGAATTATTATTTCGAACGATTCATGAAACAGATAAGTTAATTAATTAGTCTAGTCATGGAGTTCGTAGCAGTAAGCAGTAAAAGAATGAAAGTGATAATAGTCTGTTTGTACAGAAGCCCGTTAGCCAATTTCGATACTTTTCTAAATATTCTATTTGATATAATTCAAGAATTAATGCAAAACTTCAAAAACTATAGTATAGTTATCTGTGGTGATTTCAATGTCAATTTGCCCAGTAAAAATTTAAGCGAACTCCAACATGTTCTGGATGCATTTGGACTTGTAACAACTATTCAAGGACCAACGAGAGAGACTGCCATATCCTCAACAACAATCGACAATATAATAATAAAAACAGATTTTCATTACAGTACATCAGTGGCGGATGTCGGACTCTCTGACCACAACGCTCAATTTCTTCACCTTGAATGCAGTCCTGAATCCAATCTTGATATCACTAAAAAAGTCATGAGATTGTATTCTGATAGAAATTGTTGTAAATTCGGAGAACTTTTAAGAAAGAGTGACTGGTCTAACATATATGAAACAACGAATATCCACTCAGCTTGTGAATCATTTTATGATACATTCAACACTTGCTTTGATAAGGCATTTCCGCTCAGAAAGATATCATTTGATAAGAAAAAAACTTTCAAAGGCTGGATTACTACAGGCATAAAAAAATCTTGCGAAAATCAACGGTGCTTAAGGTACTTGAAAAAATATACTACCAATCCTCTTCTGCTCCAATATATATCAGAATATAAAACAATCTTGAAAAAAGTCATACAACAAGCAAAATTTATTTACTATGAAAATATGATAAACAATTCATCTAATAAATCTAAAACTACTTGGAATCTAGTCAGTCACTTCTCGAATAAAAATGAAAATAACCATGAAAATATCTGTATTAGTAAAGGAAAAGAAATAATAGAAAAACCAAAACAAGTAGCAGAAGAATTTAAAAATTTTTTTAGCACCATCGCAATAGAGACAATTCCAAAACAAACAAGTAGACATACAAGTACTGAATATCTGAAAACTATGGACAGAAATTTCATTGATTCATTTTATTTTGCACCAATCACTGAAGAGGATATGAAAGTTTGTCTTGCAGCTCAAAAACCTAAGTCTTCAGCAGGAATAGATGATATACCTATGACCATTATAGACAAATTTTTTGAACCAATAATATCGCCATTAACATTTATTATCAATCTATCACTATCAACAGGGAGCTTTCCAAATGCATTCAAAACATCAATCGTTGTACCTATATACAAAAAAGGTAGTCATTTAGAACTGAATAATTATAGAGGCATTTCCTTGTTGCCAAGTTTCTCAAAATTGTTAGAATGGTTTGTAAATCGTCAACTGACACGTTATCTATCGGATCGAAATATACTAACTGAATCACAATTTGGATTTAGACAAAATTTGAACACTTCTGACGCAACATTCACATTATTGGAATACATAAATGAAAAACTCGAAGAACGAAATAATCCCTTAGGACTATTCTGCGATCTGTCCAAAGCATTCGACTGCGTCGACCATGGAATACTCTTGAATAAATTGGAATACTATGGCATCAGGGGTATGGCTCTGAATTGGTTCAGAACTTATCTTTTGAAACGACAATTTCTAGTTAAATTGGAACATAAATCTGGAGACACTTTACAAATTCACTACTCTGAAAGCGCGCCAGTTCTGACGGGGGTGCCTCAAGGTTCCATTCTGGGACCTACTTTATTTATTATCTATATCAATGATATTGTTTGTAACTTCCCATCGGTGACATTTTCACTATTTGCGGATGATACTAGTATTGTTATACACGGAAAAAATAGCCAACTATTACAAAATACAGCTCAGGAAATTATGAATGACATTTTCGATTGGTTCCTAGCAAATAAGCTCTCCCTCAACATCAATAAAACACACTGCATACTCTTCAGTCTATATGCTAACACCTCAAACATCGAGATAACTCTGAATGAAACACCACTTAATTCACAAGATTCGACCAAATTTTTGGGAATATCAATTGACAAAAAATTAACGTGGGCTGAACACATAAATCAATTGAATCATAGATTATCCAGAGCTACATTCGCCTTAAGAACTATCAAAATGAGTACCAATCTGAAAGTAGCTAAATCAGTGTACTATGCTCACTTTCATAGTATCTTACAGTATGGAATCGAATTTTGGGGCACTGCTGTTCAGTCAAGCACCACCTTCATTATTCAAAAGAGAGCCATCCGTTCACTTTTTGGTCTGAGCTCTAGAGATTCATGTCGCGATTACTTCAAAAATCACAAAATATTTACACTCACCTCCCTTTATATTTATAAAGTATCTCTGTTGATACATAAAAACAATTCCAAATTGACCCGCTCTTCGGACAAACATTCTTACGCGACACGCAATCAATCACTTATATTGCCAAACTATAGATATAATAGAACACGAAACGGTCCACTATATATGGGAATCAAGATTTATAATCATCTCCCAGAACGCATTAAAAGTAGTACAGTTAGGAAATTTAAATCTGAGCTAAAGAAAATCCTACACCACCATGTTTTTTACGACACCACAGAATTCTTCAATAAAAACTTCCTCGCTAATTCATAATGTTCTTTTTAGGTTGAATTACTTGTGTCAAATTCACTATTATTATTTTTTGTAAGTTTTTACTCAAACTAATGCTTATCAATATGCTTAATTATACTGGAATAAACAGCAACCATTTCCCCAAGCCTAAATGGCATCTGATAATTTTGTCAATATTTCATTAAGACACCTCATTGTATTGGAATTGTAAACAGTTATCTTGGGAAATAAATATCTATCTATCTATCTATCTAGTCGAGTCATTTTTTGAAATATCAAAAATATTATAAGGTCACACTACTTCTCATCCGCCAATTCGCGTCACTGCATGCAGGTGGCGCTGCGGAGACTGCCTACATTTCGCCGCTGAACGTCTGTCGGAATCCTATAAATACTGTGACCTTGTGAAACATAAATTAATCCAACTCGGATGAAATCTCATCAGTAAGTAGTTTACTCAACTATTATTTTATATCGATCTAAGATGATGATTGGGTGATACAACACAAACACACATAGTTAATTTGAACGATACAGGAGCCACGTAGAGTGATTATCTCCGGTGGATCTGACACTGTTTATAGTGTGAAATCTACTCTGTACTATTATATTCCCAACTCTCAACTTTCGTGACCATGTAATATTCGGTTATTGCATTTCACTCTGAAGTGATATTGACACTAGCTTGGGTCTTGAGTAGGATGTTCACTATAGATATTGTTTCTTTCAACTCTCTGTGTTTATTCAATATATTTAGAGAAATAAATAGAGTGAGTACACTAATTGAAAAGATTACACTTTAATATACTAGACTATAGAGTTGAACCATTTACTCAAAAGCTTAGTGGTCCTCCTGGGAACGGGTGTTCACTCTATTTTTTTTTACTGTGTATCTGTCTACAAATATAAGAACATAGAAAGAATCTGTGATCTGCGTATGCGTTTCAATGTGTTTGAGTGCGCATGCGTGGACAAGGATAGATCCGGAATGAAAGGGTGATATGCGCATGCGTCTCAGGAGGGAGAATGCTCAATCTTGGTTGGAAATCTTTCAATCTATCGCATTCTATCACTGACCCCGCTCGAGTGTAGACGTATTTTTACGTATCAATTAGAGTTGTTATTTTTCCAGTTGTTGAAAATGTCGCTGTTTGCTGATTTGGTGAAGTACATCGCTTCTATATTGGGCTTCGTAACATCAAACAATGATGAGCAAGAGATGAGAAAAGGTCTTCGCGAATGCTATCTTGGGATTAAGAGGATTAATGAGGCTTTGAAGAATTCAACGACTTCCGGTGAAAAGCAACATCTTGAAGCCTGCCTACGTAATCTGAAATCGTTTCAAAACCAGTTTAAAGCGCTCCAAAAGAAGGGAGGCGGACTTACATCTAGAAAGGAAACTGCACGGGATAGAGTTCGCTGGGAAGATTCTCTATCGGCTTTTAATAGCAGGATTCGCACTGGAGTAATCTCGAACTTGAGACATAAGGATCCTGCAGCCTTTTTGACCGATTGCAGAGCTCTTTTCCGGTTACGTATTCAGAATGCTCTCAAGAAAGATGCTGCAATCAAGGTGAATACTGTTTTCTGCGGGGAGTTTGAGCTTGTGCAGGGAGATAGTGTACTTAGAGAGTACAAGTACTTTACAACATCAAACTCACCCATCTACAAAGATACCGATTTAAATGTATGGTTCGAGGAAAAAGTTACCGCACCAATTTTGACAGAGTTGGAGGAATTCCAAGAGCGTGACAGCGGATGGGCGCTAAAAACTAACATCAATCTAGGGGTGAACATCAACAAGTTTACTCCTCAACTTGGATCTTCATATATCGAGTTGCCTCCTCAGATAAAGCGGAAGCGAGCTTGCGTCAACGTGAAAAATGAAGATGATTTATGCATTATTTGGGCGATAACTTCTGCATTGTATCCAGTCGATGTACATAGCGATATAACTTCTTCATACCCCCATCCGTCTACAGTTCTTAACCGCAAGGGCATTCAGTTTCCGATGACGGTCAATCAGATTCCTCGGTTCGAGAAGCAGAATGGGGTATCGGTCAATGTATATATCCTACAAAAGGCATCAAAAAATTTGCAGACTCTTCCAACATACTTGACAAAGAATAAGAAAGACAGACACATCAATCTCCTACTTGTCCAAGATCAATACTTTGATGAGAAAGATGCTTGCGAAACATCCCCCGCCAAGTATCATTATGTGTGGGTGAAGGATCTGTCCAGACTGCTATCTTCTCAGCTGAGCGATCATAATGGACGTAAATTCTTCTGCGACCGCTGTCTTCATTATTTCTATTCTGAAGATAAGCTCAATAAACATGTCGAGAATTGTGTGAAACTGAATGAGACTGCAATCCGAATGCCTGAGGAGGGGAAAAACATTCTGAAATTTGAAAATCATAAAAACAAGGAGAAGGCCCCATTCATAGTTTATGCTGATTTGGAGTCTGTTTTGGAGAATACTGGAGATCCGGAGAAGCCTCATCACCACGTTCCAGCTGCCGTCGGATACTTTATGAAATGCTCTTACGACGATTCCCTCTCCTTTTATCGTTCGTACCGAGGGCAGGACTGTATGGCGTGGTTCGCTGATGAGCTCAACCAGTTGGCCGAGGATATGTCTACAGTATTTTTATGTCCATATAACATCACTATGTCTACTGAGCAGGAAGTTGAGTTTCAAAGAGCTGCACATTGCCATATTTGCGAACAGCCTTTTGGACCTACCGATAAGAAAGTTCGTGACCATACGCATCTCATTCCGGAAAACAACTACAGAGGTCCTGCGCATGAAATCTGCAACGTTCGATACCAGGACAGCTATGTGGTGCCAGTTGTGTTTCACAATCTGAGTTATGATTTATGATGCAAATTTCATTATCGAAGATATAGCATCCAAAATGAAGGGCAAAATCGATTCATTACCAATCACTAAAGAGAAATATATATCCTTTACGAAACATGTTGATGATACTTCCATTCAGTTTCGTTTCATTGACTCATTCCGCTTCATGAACTCTTCTCTAGATATGTTGGCATCATATCTGAAGGAATTTCCAAATCTAAAATCACAATTTTCTAATATTTCCAATGATCAGCTTCAGTTGTTAACTGAAAAAGGAGTGATGCCCTACGATTATTTCGACTCATTCGAAAGATTCGATGAAACTCAGCTTCCTCCAATAGAGTCATTTTACAGTAAATTGTATGACAAGCCATGCCCCCGTAGACACTACCTTCACGCCAAGCTGGTATGGTCGAAATTTGGCTGTAAAGACTTGGGTCAATATGTTGACCTCTACATGAAAACGAACATTATGCTGTTAGCCGATGTTTTTGAGCAGTTTTGATCCAGCTGCCACAACACCTATGGTCTCGATCCTGCTCATTATTTCACACTACCAGGGTTCACATGGGACGCCATGCTGAAACATACTAAGCAGAAGTTGGAACTGCTTACCGATGTAGACATGTTCCTTTTCGTTGAACGAGGAATTCGTGGAGGTCTCAGTCAAATATGTTCTAAACGAAAAGCCAAAGCAAACAACAAGTATATGCCTAATTATAATTCATCAAAGCCAGACTCATATTTGATGTATTGTGATGTAAACAACCAATATGGTTGGGCAATGTCTCAGTCGTTACCATATGGAAGCTTTGAATGGACCGACACTAATATCGACGTCACAGCTATTCCTGATGATGCTGATAAAGGATGTATTTTGGAAGTCGACTTGGAGTATCCACAACGCCTCCATAATCTACATAAAGACATTCCTTTCTGCCCTGAACACATCAATCCGAAGACGATGAAGCCTCCAACGAGATCATCTCAGCCCACCAAGTTGATGGCAACGTTAAATCATAAGGAGAAGTACGTCATCCACTACCGCACCTTGAAACAGGCGCTGAAGCATGGCCTAGTGTTGAAAAAGATTCACCGAGTACTCAAGTTTCGACAATTCCCATGGCTTAAATCCTATATTGACCTCAACACCAACCTCCGTGAACAGGCAAAAAATGAATTCGAGAAAAATCTCTTCAAACTCATGAACAACGCTGTTTTCGGGAAAACGATGGAGAACATTCGTAAGAGAGTCAACGTTAGGCTTTTAACGGAGTGGGCGGGAAGATATGGCGCCGAGTCGTATATTTCCAAACCCGAGTTTGAGAACTGTATCATTTTCAACAAGAACTTGGTAGCAGTCGAACTAGGAAAATTGAAAATCTGGTTGAATAAGCCCATATACGTCGGTCAAGCCATTCTCGATCTCGCCAAGACTACCCTATATGACTTTCACTACGACTATATGGTTCACACATTCCATGATTGCTCCGTTCTGTACACTGATACTGACTCGCTCATCTATGAGATTACCAATCGAGATCCATATGAAGTCATGAAGCGAGATTGCCATCAACGATTCGATACCTCCGACTATCCTATGAATAACCAATTCGGAATACCACAGGTCAATAAAAAAGTGCTCGGAATGATGTCAGATGAAAACAAGAGTCGAATAATGATGGACTATGTGGGCTTGAGATCTAAACTATATGCCACCAAAGTGTTGACAACTGAAAATGAAATTGAAAAGAAAAAATCAGAATTGCATGCAGAAAACTATGATCAGGAGGAAATCGATGGTATAATCATGAATATGGGTGTAATGAAGAAGGCGAAAGGTGTAAAGAAGTCTGTTGTTAAAACAACTATAACTTTCGATGACTTTGTTGAATGTCTGGAAACAGCCAAACAGAAAACAGTATCACAAAACTTGATTAGAGCCAAACAGTACCAGGTCCATTCAATCGCGCAGAACAAGATAGCTCTCAGTCCAAATGATGATAAGAGATACATTATACCAGGAATCGATGAAGCGTTACCATGGGGCCATTATTCCATCAATGGTGAAGCAATGGAAATTGATAATTGATTAATTAATTTTATGTAAAATGTGTGATGAATGATAAGGTTAGCAATCGAACAAAAAAGAACCATCAGACGAATTAATGAAGTGTTTCTATTAATTTAGGAATGAATCTTCGTGCTGTCTGCGAAAACATACATCAGACGAATCAATGAAGTGTTTCTATTAATTTAGGAATAAATCTTCGTGCTGTCTGAGAAAAATTGTTAACCTTATTATTTATCGCCGCAAGTGGTCAAAGTAGGTCTACCGGAGAGCTTCCCACTATAAAAAGAAGCAACGCGCCACAAGGCACTACCTCGAGGGTGGTGGGGAAATGTGCTGCTATTTGTATAGATTATCGAATATATTATATAATTTTCTATATTGTGTTTGATTTCATACCTTTAGCGAAAGCCAGAACTGTTTTATGAGTTTTGGTAGAGAGTTGTTTGACATATTTCACGGGCTAACCGGAATAACTTTCCTTTCGACATCTTCGTCTAATATGTTAACAAGGCCCGCCAAAAGTGGGGTGGCCTACCCATGAGTCGCCATATATGTATACCCTGTATATTGAACGGAATCATCGGCTAGCGAGCAGCCGGCTTGCAGATCGCCTGGTCACGTGTCATCGATCTTTGTTATCTGTCAACAGTCCTCTGTCATACGTTTAATCGATGTTTAACACAAAAGTAGGGTGGTCTCTAACCATGGGCCACCCTGTATATTTTATCAAATTACTTTTCAACTGAAAAATCCTGTATATAACTATTCATTTTTTTGTTACTGAACTGACAGCTTGCAGGTCGCCTGATGGTCACGTGTCATCTCTGTAATCTGTCAACAACCATCTGTCAAACGTCATCTGCATACGTCATACGTTACTATGATTGCTAAGCCCCACATAAAGTGTGAGACATCTTGAATATATTTTTCAATTTTTATTCTACTTGAACACCTAGTTCATTCATCTTGTTATTGAATTGATGACTTGGGAGGTAGCCGGCTTGCAGATAGCCTGATCACGCGTCATCGATCTTCGATATCTATCATCGGCCATTTGTCAAACGTCATCTGCCATACGTTATACGTTACTTGTCTAATATGTTCGATGTGCCCACCTAAAGTGTGGTAGTCTAACTGTAGGACACCCTGTATATATTTTTTAATTTTTATTCAACTCAAACGTCCTGTATATATATCTCGTTATTGGTACCAATGTGTTATTGCACTTCTTATCAGTTGTGCTCGCTCGTCGGGGTCAGATGACCTTGACGGGGACCGCTTTTGCTATTTTTGAGCTTAAAATTCGCTGAAAAAGTCCGTAGACCTAGGAAAAAATCTGGTCTGCTTTACATTGGCTCTTATGGGGCTTTCCGCTGCACATCGCGGAATTTCCGTAGGATCTGGGGAAAAAGGACTTAGAATTTAGAAAATTGGTCTGATTCTCTCATAGCTCATTTACTATCGATGAAGGTGGCCCATTCATATGTGGAGAACGAAATTTTCGCTGGATGGAAGGGTTTCTCCAGGATGATGCTCGGACTGAATTGTCTAGCTGGACTAAGTCCGCACTGAATCATGTAGGTGGACAACTGGAACGATGAAGTCAGCAGGAGGTACGATTCTGCTTTCGCTGCTTGCTCAACCATCCCCAAATACCTATCAACGTCACCATAATAATCCATCATTGACAATGAAGTAGTACTACCATTTTTTAAGAACACTTCATAAGACGAATAACCAGAGTCGATACTCATTGCTATCAAACTAATGTGTTGGATTGGGTCGATCATCACTATTTATACCACCACTGCAGACTCGTCAAAACATCCGGTTGATTGAAATGGTTGTTATTTATCAGCTATCGACGTGAAAGGCCCCTCACATCCATTGAATTTGTGCTAGTTTTCCATTATAACTTGTTGGTGGAATCAATCCAGCTGTTGTGTGTATCATCGAATCCTAGCGACTTGACAAATACCTTCTTACCCCTCTTCTTTAAAACTTTTTCCACTAGGTAAACATCGGAATTTTCAGTTTTTTGCAATTCTTCAGGATAAAAGGCACCTTCGATTGGTGTACAACGCAAATCTTTCAAGATGTATGTAGTAGGTTTCGTAATACGAACTTTTACGATTTTAAATAGTTCAGTAGTCCAATTTGGTGTATAATTCTTTTCGAAATCATGTTTGGCTTTGCTTATTCTCACAATGTCACCAACGTCGAATTCTCTGGTTCCAGCAATTTTGATGTGATTGTACGTGGATTTTAAAATATATTGTTCGTTGGCTTTGGTGAAGTCACATGGCTTGCATCTAATCGTCGTATGTTTCGTGTTATTATAATTTTTCGTGATTTCAGGCAGGATATCTATCCAACAATATGAGCCATTCAAACTGAAGTACTTGTAAAGCTTTTCCTTCAATGTCCGTATAACACGTTCAGCAATAGCCGCCTTCATTATGGTGTACGTATGATAATGGTTGATGGAGAACTTTTTCATCAGACTTTGAAACTCTTCGTTGTAGAATTCGGTACCTTGATCGGTTTGCAAATTCTTGGGAATTCTGTTGTTGGCATGCACGAGCGATTTCAGCACCAGTTTTTGATTTCAATGGTCGAGTCCATAGGTACTTGGAAAAACAATCAATCACGACCATTATCAGCTTGTGATCCTTATTTACAGAGGCATAGGGTCGCATTCCAGCCAGATCCATATGCCATAGGTCATCCAAGCCTTTGATGATGATGCGACGTCTCGGGAATTTCTTACGTGCAGGTCTATGTAATTCATTAACGAGTTGGATTTTTTCTTCAGAATGTGACATGTTGACAACGTCGGATGGATAATGATGTAAGAAACGATGACACAAGGAGTTTATATGATTCGCACAGGAGGTTTTCTTTTTGGTGGTGGTTGTGGTGGTAGTGTCACAGTCGAAGATTTTGGAGCTACAATATTGGTGATATCCGTCTTGATTTTAGCAATCGCATCAGCGAGCTGACGTTCTTCATCATGACTCTGTTGTTGCTCAACCCTCAAATCGTGCAAACTCTTCACAGTGTTGTCAATCTTATCTACAAGTTCTAGAATATTTTTCACATTCAAGTCGATGTCGCTCTCGAGTTTTGGTGGAGAATTGTTGCGAAGCTGCTCCACATGTACGTTGGTCTGGTGTACTATGCCAGACAACTGAACAAAGTTTGTATTGTACGATGTCAGTTCAAGATCATGTACATCCACTCTCTTCCTTCCTTCGATTATTTCGTTGCTGAAGCCAGCAAGAAAATTTCGGATTTTTTCACCGTTTTTATCGAAAGCAATCTTGAAATCTAACTTTATATGCGATATACCTTCATCCACATATTGTTTGTTTGCAACATCAGCGGCATCTGTTGGTAGTTTCACGTTACACATCGTCAAATGACCAACATCGATATCACCGGTTGGAGTATGTGAAAATCCAGATCTGACTGTCACCATCTGAGCTGAGCGTGGAAACGAAGCACGTCCTAATTTATTGAGACTCATTATGCTAATGACTAGAGTATTGTACGTCGACACTTTGCCTCGCCAATTAGCCCCGTCACTCATAGACATGCCATGGAAGTGTCACGGAAGTATCACGGAAATGTCACGGAAGTGTCACGCAAGTGTCACGGAACACGAAATGTAGAGGAAGTGTCAAGAAAGTGTCACGGAACTGTCACGGAGGTGTCACGGTAGAGTCAAGGAAGTGTCACGAAAGTGTCACGGAAGTGTCACGGGAGTATCACGGAACACCGAAATGTCACCGTATCGTCACACATGTTTTATTATGCCTGCCTCTTCTAATTCGTTCAAGATGGCAACAATCTCGTTATCGTTTAATGTATTTCCAGCTTGCTGTGATGCAATGAGCAACTTCAATCTATCCACCAATTCGTTTGGATCATCCCAATTCATGTATTCGATAGGTGCTGTGTTGTATGTCAAATCCAAACCACGACCACTGGAATTGGATCTGAACATTGGACGAATAATTTCTACGTATTTGAGTTCAGAGGAAGACTTCATACGTCCTGCAGAATTCAGATGAGCTGTGGTGAGCAAGAGTATTTGCTTGTATGGGTTCGTATCATCTTTGGCAAGGAATGGATCATTATAGAAGAGTAATCGATAGAGGCCTGGGGTGCCACGGAACCGAAAGCCATCAACGAGTATAACTCCATTTCTTTGATGGAAATTCATTTCTTTTCCGTTGAGAGACCATTTCGATGTTACTGGATCATATTTGGGACCATAAACCGTATCGATATTTTTATCATTTGTCCAGTATTCAGTCAGATATTTTTGAGCCATCGTAGGATACTGATCAACGTTATCATGTATTGCAGCTGGTGAGATATTTTCACTATCTACAAAAAGTTCATCATCAGCATCGTCATAATCGTCCTCATTATCATCTTCAGTATGCCCAGCATTATCAGCCACATCCATCATCGGTATAAAATCAGTTTGATCCAAATCCGATTGCTCCCAATCCCCCTCCCTATCCTCATCCTCCTTCTTCTCCTCCTTCCTCTCCTTCTTCAACCCCAACGACTTTTCTCTGCTTTGCTTGATGTTTGAAAGTGTTCCATCGAGTTTTTCTTCTATGACCTTGGGCATGGTGGCAATTTGTTTCAAAGGTGATGTCAGTGGTTGGAATGTTTTTTGTAACGCTTCATCATCCTCTGACTTGCCTAATTTCAAAGCTAGATATTTCTGTCTGATTGATTTCAATATTTCGTTGATTTTTTTCTTGCGTAGCGCATCAGCAACGTCATCATGCATCCCGGTTAACGTCATCTTGATGGATGACTCGAAGATCACAGCCTTATAAACTTATCGAAACCATTTCTGTATCTGCCAGCGTTTATGTCGAAAGTTTTCGCAATCACCATCGCGCCATATTGGCTGGAATTCCAACACTCTAAACCCAACGCTTTGAATTGATCGAATGACATGTCTGGTGACACATGCTCATCAAACACATGCTTCAGATTAATTTTATCTTGTCGAAATAACACCATCAGGTTACTGTTGTCTCGCACCAGCTGCTTTGATATCTTGGAATAGGTCTGGCATAGGTATGCCACGTCAATGTCCTTGTGTCTACACATTGAGAAATACTCTCGAATTTTCTGCTGCTTATCACATGACACATCATCGAAAATATATATCGAGTGATTCTTTGCTTCTGATGGACTAATGACCTCATCATTTCCTTTGAAGGGGGAATAACCAACGCCTTTCACTGAATCCAACACTTGTTGCAGCAATTGATATTTCGGTTGGTACAACGACTTTGAATACACGTGAACGTTCTTGAATTCCGCACCATTTGGATTGAACAGCAGGGAAAGCATCGCATTGGTCTTTCCACATCCGCTTGGTCCGCAGAAGATTGCTCTGAACGAATGGGAAAGCAGTTTTCCATGTTTACTACTCGATGACTTGATTGACGAAATTTCATCCAAATTCTCGATGGGCAACGTCCGTTTTTGTTGAACGATCTCCATCATCTGATGAGAGTAGTAGTCGAGCTGTCTACACGTCAGTCTTCATGTTGCTCTACCACGGAGAGGGTGTGCTTAATTCTTTGATCGATAAACTTCCCATCGAATTACACATTCCAGGCTACAGATTTTGTGGTCCAGGCACCAAACTCGATAAGAGACTTGCTAGAGGAGACACCGGCATCAATCCGTTGGACGACGCGTGTCGAGAACACGATATCGCCTATTCACAAAATTCCTCAATAGAAGACAGACACAAAGCTGATTGGATATTGGGAAATCGAGCGTGGGAGAGAGTCAAGTCGAAGAACGCTAAATACAAAGAGAAGGCTGCTGCTTGGCTTGTCACCACCGGAATGAAGGTCAAACGAAAACTTGGCATGGGCCTTGTATCACAGCAATCCCTATCCAACATCATCAAATTCATAAAAAATGTATTATCAAAGTCCGCAAAGTTAGATGGTGGTGGTAACACAACATCAGGAAGTGGTCTCAATAAATCTGAATTGAAAGCACTCCATGCAGCCAGAATGGCAGTCAAGAGGGCTGGCGATGAAAAAAGAATCAGAGTACCAAGAATCATACCTCTTCCACACAGTGGCGGTATACTACCGTTGATACCAATCTTTGCTGCCTTGGGAGCCCTAGGATCTCTAGCTGAAGGAGCCGGTGCAGTTGCAAAGACAGTCGTTGATGCGAAAAATGCAAAGAAAAAGCTCGAAGAAGATCGAAGACATAATGAAGCAATGGAGGCTATCGGCAACCAGGGTTCCGGCCTATTTCTATGCAAAACATCGAGAGGATTCGGACTGTACTTGAAGAAACAATCAATAAACTTCTAGACAAGCTACCCAATAAATCAATGTACGATGAAGATGTGATAAAGTATGCCAAACAGCTGAAAATACCGTATTTTCGAGGTGTTTTTATGCGGGACACTCTACCTTCCACCTGTAGTATAATATATATAAAGAACTTCAATTGATTTAGACATTTGAGTTATACCATAATAGTTTCAAGATACTGTATTTTAATTAATTATATAGGTCAGTGGTTCATACAGTTCGCTCGCACTATTGTGTATAATTATCATAAGATATTATGTACTGACTAAGCTAAACAGTTATTGTGACAATCGGTATCATTTTATCAAAATTAGATAGAGATTGATTTTGAACTTGATGGTGAATGGTCGTATTATTACAACTCCCAACTTTCCTTATTACTAAGTTATCACATGGCGATCCTGCCTCAAGAACTATAGCAATGGAATTCTAACATACAGAGATGCGATGGGGAAAACACAGAGCAAGGAAGAAATTGTAATTGCACAAGCGGGCAATAGTGGTGGACAAACAAACGAAGCCAAACAACACGCAAGTTTCGGTTCTACCCAGGATATTCCAACCATAATTGTCCTGATATTGTTGGTACTTGCCCTGGGATGGTTGATTTTTGTTCAATGCAAAAAAGCAATGGAAACGAAGATTAGGAAAGAAGTCTCCAGAAGCAGAGAGCAGGTGTAATTATCTTTTTAGGACTATAATGATCACAGTATTAGATAAATTGGAATGATGGTTATCAATAAATATGGATTGATATATTACATGAATTGAGAAGATGGTGAGGAATTGTATGGGATGTCAAAGGAAGCAGATGAAATTAAATACCTATATGAAGAACTCCGAGTAATTCATAGAAATTTGAAGAAAGATAATACATACAGAAGAAATAATATTAAGGTAGTTGAATTTAAGTTAGAAGAAGTGAATTGGATGAAATTAGAATTTATTGAATATAGGGAAAAATTTAATAGAGAGCTGCATGAACCCAAATTAGAAGATAGGATAACATTGTATGTAGTCGATATAAAAAAATATTTTGATGCTATCTACGGAATTTTAACTGAAAGGTTAAATAAATTAAAGGAAAATCCCACAGAGCTCACAGTAGATTTCAAACATTATACGTCAGACTCAGAAAAAGAAGTAAAAATGTCTGAAAAATTCGATTTGAGAACTGCTGCAGGTTTAATTCCAGTAATGAATGGATCTGAAACAGCAACTAAGCAATTGATAGATGCAATTGGTTTATATGACTCTTTATTGAATAGTGATGGCGAAACTTTACTGACAACTTATGTAATAAAAACTAGATTATCAGAAAATGCAAAGATCAGATTGAAATCATCGTATACATCTAACACACTTTTGATTAATGATTTGAAGAGCTTTTTTATATCAAAAAAATCAGCTGCGGCACTATCCACAAAGCTAAATAACGAAAAGCAAAATTCTAGGAGGAATTGATGGTTGATCTCACATTAACACAAGCCGATGGCAATGAGCAAAATGCAAATGTTTTACGGCCTGTTAATGAAAAGATCGCAATTAATACCTTTGCGAATGGGCTTAATAATCAAAATTTAAGAACAATTATGAAAGCACAAAACTATTGTAACATGAAAATTTGCCTTTTCGTGTTCCATGGTGTGAATTCTGAAAATAGGTAATAGGGAAGCTTTGTAGAGATGCACTGCGTAACTCAATGATTTCTTTTCTAGGTTTTGAGGTACTTTACATAATTCCATCTTGTTAAATGTTTCCATTTTCAATGTCCATGACTGGATGACTGGTAGGTTATTTTAGTCCACTTCTTTACCAATCCTACACATTTGTCAGATGCCCATGAATATTGTTGTTTCCATCGTAGTCTCTTGCCAGTAGAAGACTGTTTGTCGCGTTTAGTGGCAGTGGCCTGTAATGGTGCAGGGATATTCGCAATGTTGTATCGACTGGTGAATCGACTAATGTATCGACTATCGTATCGACTATCGATGTCATGATCGATATTTAATATTTCTTTCAAGTTGCATCCCTGAATCTGACTTGAATCAAATTATTTGGGTGGCTAGATTGACATTGCGCAGAGACGAAATTTGGTTTGTATTATTTTTTTTGAATAGATCACAAGTGCTCTGATTGACGGAAACTTGTTATTTGAGCAACTTCCGTTTATTCATCCTTCTCGCTGATTCCTTCTCTTGCGAAAAGGTTTCATGTGTTGAAGCAAGATGAGGCTCTTTTTGATTTTGGCTCTCGTGCGATCAAGTCAGGTGGTAGACACCTACTTTTGTGTTAGGCCTTTCCGATAGGAAGGTAAGAAATATTAAATCTCATTTTGTGTGAATGATATTCGATGGGGTGTCTACATTTCAGATATCACGGCCTTATACAGGGGAGCAGGGGGTACAGACATAAGTGGATAATATGAACTCCATTTTCTGTTGACCACATGGCATGTTTCTGGACTTGAATTTTATCAATCAACACTGTTAACTGGATGGATCACTAAATAATCGAATCATTCGTCAACTATGGGCATTTAGAAATCTTGAACTGTTTTCTGGACTCCACTGTTTGGACATCACGTGGACACTTTTTTCAATGGTTGAGGCACCTGAGGGATCTTCGTGCTTTGAAGCCTGAGTCACCAACACACTTGAAGGTGAAAGCAAGACCCTAGTGATTTCTTGTGTATGTCTCTGGGCATCTATAGGACCCGACAGCCTGAAATTTCTGGCAGAATCCTTGCTGTCAACAGTGCAAGTCCCTAGTAGCCTTCTGGTTCGAATAGCCAGTGATCCTGACTTCTGACAGGAAGTCCAGGGGAGTCCAGACTCCCGGTATGGTTGATTGATCCTTAATCCCTAGGATTTTGTTACTTTGGAGCCTGAACTCCCAGAGCCCAGTCAGATAGTGAGACGTACTGGTCCAGCTTGGATGGTAGGAAGAGCTTGCCCTGGTGGCAGCCTGTGGACCCGTCAGCCAGAGTTGCAGTGCAGAATCCAGTTGCCCTGGGATAGACCAAGTGCCCAGGTCTCCAGGTGGTTGTAACTCCTGTCAACTGTGTGGGGATCCAGTTTTCCTAGCACACCTAACCCCTACCGCCGACTGAGGGAGGAGTGTCTTTGTTCCATCCAGGTAGTGAGATCTAGTGGACCACAGTTGGAATCTCATGGTTCAAAAATCCAGAACTTGCAGCTGAGGTCAGAATTTTCCATATATACTTTTCTCCCTGTCTTGAGGACATTTCACTTGCATATTTTTCCCCTGTCTGAGGACATTTAACATGTACTTTTTTCCCTGTCTTGAAGACATTTAACATACATATTTTTTCCCTGTCTTGAAGACATTCAACATACCATATTTTTCACTGTCTGAGGACATTTAAATAGTTATTTTTCACTGTCTAATGTCAAGAGATATTCAAACACTTGTCAATAACACAACAGTCTAAGATCGGATTTTACATATAATAAAATTATTGGGTCTGTTAGAGACTCTGTGAACCCAAAGTATAGGCCTATATGAAGGGAAATCTACCCTTGTACTGAGTATAATCATAGAACATACTCACCACCATTTTGAATACCTATTGTTGGCATGTTAAGGTGAATAAATCAGTTAACAGTTATTTTGGCTTATATTTATATCTTGGATTTTTTTCTCAGTAATTCAGCTGTGAAAACTGAGTGGCACCTGACAAAAGGATAACCCCACTAGTGAACAATAAAAAGAACTTACTCACGACCTGCTCCCAAACAATCTTTCTTTTCCAAAACATCAAAAGAGTTGTTATACTATCAGAGTCTGAATGATGCAATAAGGGGTGCAAAAGATGAGGAAATATCGTTAGGGGCACCTAGAGAAATGTTTCGGTTGAGGACAAATAATAGTTTTGCATATAAAGGTTCAAATAGGGGAAATTTTAGAAGTTATTCAAGAGGTTCGTTTCGAAATTTTGATAGGAATAATAGTAATTCTTTTAATAATTCCAGTAATTATAGACAGAATTCACAAAATACAAATTCACATAGGAACTCTCCTAATGCAAGATTTCACAATAACCGGAGAGGTAACCGAGTGAGTCATAATAATGGCCAACGCGGGTACCTCATGCAAAATGATAATTCCAGAAATCAGAACATGAATTCCAGTACGAGCAGAAATAACTCAAACCCCAACCCAGGTCAGTTATTTTTTCGAGATTAACCATAGTAATCCACAATTGATAAAATTAAATGGTTTGAATTTTATCACAGTAAATTATGAAGGAAAAAACTTGAATTTTCATTAGATACAGGTGCGACTGTAAGTGTAATTTTCGAAAAACATGTGAATAAACATCAAAACATCGATTATTCAGAAACGATTAAAATAAATGGCATATCTGGGTCAATAAATTCGCAAGGCTCAGCAAACATTCAATTCACAGTAAATAGTAGTGTAAATATGTGTCATACATTTTTGATGATAAAGGAGTTTGAAAATAATTTCCACGGTGTTATTGGGTTAGATTTCTTTCATAAATATAATGCAACAATAGACTTCAAAAAATTCATGTTTTCATTTCATTATGGTGAGAATAGAATTACTGTCCCTATGCATGCTAACCAAGAGATATTTACTTTAATTCCAAAACGAACAAAAATAATAAAATATTTTCATGTCGACCATAACACTGATTATGTGGTTCTTGCGGATGGAATAGGAGACGGTATTTTTATTGCGGGGTCAATAGTTACTCCTGAGGCAAATAAAATACCGATTAGATTTCTGAATGTGCAAGAACGGGACGTCACCTTAAAAAATTTTAAACCAAAAATCGATTTTCTCAAAAATTACGAAGTTTGTAACTTTGGACCAAACGATAATAAATCAGTTAGCAGAATAGAAAAATTGATAGGATTATTGAATTTAAAGGAGTTAACAATAATGAAAACCTCGCTTTGCAAAAAATATGTGCAAAATACTCTGACGTTTTTCTCTTAGACACTGATCCATTAACAACAACTAACATATATAAACAAAAAATTTATTCAAAGCCAAATGCATCCCCAGTGTATAAAAAACCTTATAGGTTACCATTTTCACAAAAACAAGAAATAGATAAGCAAATCAATGAGATGTTGCAAGACGGTATAATTGAGGAAGCTTAATCTGAATGGTCATCTCCTATTTTATTAATCCCATAAAAAGTTGATAACAATGGTAATAAGCAATTCAGATTAGTATTTGATTACAAGGGTTGTAATACTCAGCTGACGGATAAAAAGTGGCCTTTGCCTTGTATTTCCGATATTCTAGATTCCTTGTCTGGCGCGACTTATTTCTCACACTTAGATTTGTCGCGAGGATATTATCAAGTAGAATTAGATGCATCCAGTAGGCCATGTACAGCATTCACAGTGGGTAGTAAAGGACAGTATCAAATGACGCGGCTTCCAATGGGGTGAAAATCAGCCCAAATGCATTTTCTAGAGCAATGACAATTGCAATGTCGGGACTTAATTATAAAAGCTGTTTTATTTATTTGGATGATCTTATTGTTTTTGGTAAGAATTTAACAGAACATAATAAGAATTTGATGAAAGTTTTACAGCGACTGAGAGAAGTTAATCTAAAATTTAATCCAAATAAATGTAAATTTCTGAAAAAAGAGATTTATACTTAGGACACGTAGTATCTGCTGAAGGAGTTTTACATGATCCCGAAAAGATTGAAGTTGTTCAAAACTATCCTGTACCAAAAAGTGCAGATGAAACGAGAAGATTCGTTGCATTTGCTGACTACTACAGGAAATATATTGAAAACTTTGCGGAAATTGCAACACCACTAAATTATTTGTCAAGGAAAAATGTTGAATTCAATTGGACATCTGATTGCCAACTGGCATTTGATACATTAAAAACAGCGTTAATCAATCCTCCTGTATTGCAATATCCTAATTTTTCTCCGGATAACACGTTTATTTTGAAAACTGATGCATCTGGTCATAGTGTAGGTGCAGTTCTTTCAAATATTGATGATAGACCTATAGCATATGCAAGCAGAGCATTGAATAAAGCTGAAAAACAATATTCCACAATTGAAAAGGAGCTTTTGGCAATTGTTTTTGGTATAAAACATTTTTCTTGCTATTTGTACGGTAGAAAATTCATAATATATACAGACCATCGACCGTTAGTTTATTCAGTTGGCATAGCAAACCCTTCCAGTAGACTAACAAAATTCAGGTTGCTAATAGAAGAATTCAATTTTGATATAATTTATATAAAAGGCAAAAATAATGTAACGGCTGATGCATTATCTCGAATTCAATTTTCATGTGACGAATTAAAAACCATGGCAAATAAAGTAGAACAAACATTATTTGCTATTACCAGGCAACAAAGTAAGAAGTTCAATCATAACGAGGATACGGTCGATTTTAATAAATTTGAAAGCGACAGGATTGATCACCCTGGAGTTGATGAATTATTAAAACGTCCTAAAAACTCATATGAATTGAGTTCGCTTGCTAAACAAAATGTTGAAAACGTGATGAGAAACGAAAAAATTGAAATTCAATTGGTAATATTATTCTTTTGAAGAAATCGAAGGTCATTTATTATGTATTGCAAAATTCAGATTCCCGATCAGCGTTAGTGCACGGTACATCGTTGAGAGACTTGAATACAATTTGCAAAAAATATGATATTCCGGAATTGGTTGTTATTAAAAACCAAGAAAATGCACAATTATTAAGTTCTATAAAGAATAATATCGAAGAGATAAAGAAACAAGACTTCAGAATTTGTGTTATAAAGGACGTCCAAAGAATATCTGATGTAGAGAGTCAAAGAAATGTTCTCAATGATTTTCATATCCTGCCTACTGGCGGACATGCGGAAATAAATAGGATGTACAATAACATACGAAAATATTATCTTTGGTCCAATCTACATAGGGATGTTGAAAAATTCGTTAAACATTGTGATGATTGTCAACGTTTTAAACATTCTAGGCCTAATATACAACCAATGTCAATCACAACGACGGCATCTTCAGCATTCCAAAACGTATATTTAGATTTAGTTGGCCCTTTAGAGGAAGATAATGAAGGTAATAAGTATATTTTAACCTTACAATGTGAGCTATCAAAGTTTGTTGAATGTTATCCTTTGAAAAATAAGGAGTCAACGGCTGTAGCAATAAGTTTTGTAAATAATTTTATATTACCTTACGGTATTCCAAATTGCATAATTTCCGATAAAGGAACTGAATTTTTATGTTCAACTCTGAAAGAAACATGTAAAATTTTGAAGATCAAACAGTTGTCGTCTACGGCATATTATCACGAAACAATGGGCTCTCTGGAAAACTCACATAAACACTTAAACGCGTATTTGCGTATTCAGATATCTAAGAATTCAGGAACTTGAAGTTCTTGGTTACAATTCTGGTGTTTTTCTTACAATGAAAGTGTGCATACAGAAACAGTGTGGACCCACTTCACAATTTCGATGATTATCCTTCTGAATTAAAATATCGATTTCAGAATGCCTGGCGTGATGCAAAAACTAATTCAATATCTTCAAAAGTAAAGAGGAAAGTGCATTTTGATAAAAAATCAACAGTTATTAATTACAAAGTTGGTGATCTAGTCATGCTTAGAAACAACTCGGGCAGCAAAAAAGATGCTATTTTTACAGGTCCTTATCCGGTAATTGGGGATAAAGCAACGAATGTTATTATTAAGATGGGTAACAATTTAGTTAATGTTCATAAAAATAGAACAAAACTGTATTATAATAACCCATTAGTGCCTAGCGTTGCTTTTATGTAACAGTAAAATGGCGTCAGCGAATCAGCTGTTTTGTCGCCCGAAGCACATAGTCTCGCCGTATAACTCGTCAGTTCGGTTCAGAAAGCATTGAAGGTCACGCTCGTTCAGTTGTGAGGCATTATTTTAGTTTTTTGTCCGATATTTCGTCTCCTAAAAATCCATAGGAGTTCAAAAGTCGAAAGATATGGACTTCGTCGATGAAAAGTGAGTACCTTTGTTATATTTCGTGTAATGAAGTTGATGTAAGTATTCAAATAGAATGAGTTTACATAAACACATATTTTCTATATATACTGATCTTGGAATTTTCATTCATGGAAGAGTTTTTTTGTTTTGAATTTGAGTGTTACATATATGTAACGCTAGGATGTAATGTGAGCATTTTTTCGAGATTATTCATAATTGGGTATACATATTCGATTTTCATTGTTGAGTATTCAAAACACCTAAATTCTAGTTTATTGTTATACAGGGTGTTGTAAAAATTAGATTAGATTTTTTTTGTTATTTCAGAAATCTTGCTGCGATCCTTGAGAAGGGGCTTACTGTTCAAGAAGCAATTGACATAGCTTTTGGCGAAGATGATGAAATACATGGCTGCATAGAAGCGGTTTATATAGCTCCACCAGATCCAGCTACTCTTACGGATGAGGATTCCGGAGACGAGGACGAGGGCGGAAATGTTGATAATTTGAGCAGGCGTCAGTTACTGGCTGATGCAGAAATACGAACTACCAGAGAAACTACACTGGCAGAAGATATTCCCATAAATGAGACACAACCGCAAGTATCTGTTGAAGAGATATCCGAAGATAATGCTTCTCCAATCAATGATATGAATGTGTCACCAGCTCACATAGTATATCCAAAAGTTTCTGACCCCCGGGATTGGATTTCAGGAGATTTCACCTATAACGAAAAACAATTTCTTGAAGCAGATTATTCATCGTATCAAAACAAATCGATTGTTGACTTCTTCGAGATGTTCCTGGATGAAGAAACTATATTATACCTTGTAGGAGAAACAAATAAGTATGCTCTCTTCAAAAACCAACCCGATCCAGGAGTGTCGCCAGATGAAATGAAATGTTTTATCGCAATATTGATTCTCAGCGGTTACAATGATCTTCCCAGTAAGCGGATGTATTGGGAACAAAGTCTGGATACTAGAAACGAACTAGTTTATAATTCGATGAGACGCAACAGATTCGAGCAAATTTTGAGGTTCCTGCATTTAGCTCCCAACGAAAACATGGATCAAGGTGATAAGCTATGGAAAATAAGACCATTCGTAAACCGGATAAAAGAGAAGTGCCGAAAATATTTCGTTCCTGAAAAAGACTTGGCATTCGATGAGAGTATGGTCAAGTATTACGGAAAACACAGCTGTAAGCAGTTTCTGAGAGCCAAACCCATACGCTTCGGATATAAAGTCTGGTGCCTGAATACAATAATGGGCTACTTGATAGATTTTGAAATATATCAAGGAAAATCTATAACCCCTGACGCTGACATTGAAAGAAACTTTGGAAAAGCGGCAGCACCATTGGTCAAAATGATAGAAGAACTACCCAATAATCTGAAATCCTTGCAATTCTCGTTTTACTTCGACAATTTATTTACGACTTTCAATTTATTGTCCTACTTACGTTTGAAAGGATATGGAGGAACTGGGACCATTAGGGAAAACCGATTACCCAGAAGCTGTCCTTTATCTGATAAAAAACTCCTTGGAAAAAAGGAAAGAGGTTATTTCGAGAACGTTATTAGTAAAACAGATGGTATTTTAGTAGCTAAGTGGGTTGATAACTCTGTAGTATGTATTGCTACCAATCAATATGGTATCAATCCTGTGGCAAATGTCAGACGCTACTCGCAAAAGGAGAAAAAACACATACAAGTAAGCCGACCAGCCTTACTTGCTAAGTACAACAAAAAAATGGGTGGTACTGATAGAATGGACCAAAATGTTGGACAATACAGGATCCAAATAAGGAATAGGAAATGGTACTGGGCATTGTTCACATGGCTCCTTGACATTTCAATAATTAACGCATGGTGTTTATATCGGAAATCCAGAAACTCCCAAATCGGCCAAATAGATTTTAGACGGGCCATTGTGCAAGTCTACTTGAAAAAATATGCGTCAGCTCCCAAAGGCACTGGCAGAACTCCAATGCCATCTTCCAATGCACAAGGGGTAAATGATGAAATCAGGTATAACAGGATGGACCACCTTGTTGAAAAAATTCCAAACAACAAGAGAAGACGTTGTGCTGGAATATCTTGTAAAAGTTCAACACACTCCCAATGCAAGAAATGTAATGTAGGCTTGTGCATTGATTGTTTTGTTGACTACCACACAAAAAATATTTGAACAGGATGGCAACTACCTATTTTAATTTTTTTTATATGCTTTTCAATAATACTCTTAATTTTTTAATATATGTATTTTTTGCTAACAGTAGTTCCTAGCGTTACAAATATGTAACACCTAATTCTGAAGGATTGGAAACTCCATTTACAAAACTTCATGATTTTTCATCAATTCTAATAATAATTCATACGAAAAATACTGAAATCACTTTCAAAATCGAAAAAAAATTAATCTGGGCACTAATGGGATAAATAGGATGAACTTTTTTTTTCCTTTTTTTTTAGTTTCATAGGAGGTGTAGTATAATATATATAAAGAACTTCAATAGATTTAGACATTTGAGTTATACCATAATAGTTTCAAGATACTGTATATTAATTAATTATATAGGTCAGTGGTTCATACAGTTCGTCCGCACTTTTGTGTATAATTATCATAAGATATCATGTACTGACTAAGCTAAACAGTTATTGTGACAATCGGTATCATTTTATCAAGAATAGATAGAGATTGATTTTGAACTTGATGGTGAATGGTCGTATTATTACAACTCCCAACTCTCCTTATTACTAAGTTATCACACACCGGTCCATGGCATCGCGAGTGTGCTGTATTGAATTTGGATACCTCCAATCATGCGGGCACTCATTGGGTGGCTTTCATAAAAAATGATGAAAAAGTCTTATATTTCGATAGTTATGGCAATCTGAAACCGCCCAGAGAATTGGCTCAATATTTGGGTACAGGCACGAAAATCATGTACAATAACGAGCAATACCAAAATTTCAATCAAAGTAATTGTGGACGTCTATGTCTAGAATTCCTCTTCAATGAAACCAAGTAACACAGTCATTGTGCATCAGTCATGTCTCTGATTGTGGCGTTAAAAGGTCGTACATCTACGCTCTACATAGACTTTTTGACAACACTTCAACTCGATCCAGACTCTGAGTACGGACTAGCATTGTTGGGATTTCATTCATACAACAGTATACCAAATATCGACAAAGGATCAAAGTTTTATCTGCAAGATAAGACCAAGGCGGGAAAGATCATCGATATTCCCGGAGGTTCATACGACATTGTGGACATTGAGACATTTATACGCAAAGAATTGGGTATATCGAGTGCAAAGGACGTTGATGATATATTCTTGCTGAAGCCCAACAATAATACACTAAAGTGTGAGATTTCGAGCCAAAGGTTTGCCATCGATTCTCGCCCGAAGGATAGCATAGCTCAAGTCTTGGGATTTTCAAATAGATTGTTGAACGCACAACAAGTCCACACTTCCGATTTGCCAGTCAGCATAACCAAAGTGAGAACCATTCACATTGATAGCAACGTTACTGCTGGAGCTCTCTACAACGACAGACCATCACATACGATTTACGAGTTTGCAGTTGCAGTCGATCCTGGTTACGCCATAGACGAGACTCCCAGAAATCTAATCTACCTACCTATAGTCAGTAGGCGGGAATTGCCAAACATTTCACTCCAGATTCTCGACCAAGATTTCAGAGAGGTGACTTTCAGAGGTGAAGAAATCATTATAAGATTGGAGTTGAAGAAACTCGCAAGATGGTACTAGTGTTTGATTACTCCTTTAAATCAGACGATCAGCCATCATCATCACCATCATCAGCATCAGTTCCCTCGCCACCATACACCAAAGCAGTCGTGTCTTCGAAGAGCAGGAGCAGAAAATCATTGACATTATCCAATATCCTGTTTCTCAAATCACTCGAAGGCTACAATGTTGTCAGCTCCCGTGTTCGACGTTTTCCGCAAACCCAGATCCGATGAAAGCATCACTAAAGTGGAGTGGCGCACCTATTACCCACATGTGAAATCATTCGAAAACAATGATGTCATCGATATTACAGTCAATCAAGCAGATACGTGGCTGGCTATGTTTGAAGGTATCATTACCATCAAGGGTAATTTGGTTGTGACCGGAGGTGGTATTGGTACATTAACTCACAATGCTGAAGCCTATCTCTTTGATTCCTGTACCTATGAATTGTGAATTAAAGAATTGGACACTGTCAGATATCCTGGAATAACAAGTACTGTGCGAGGATACTTGTGTTACACACCTGGAGACTCACGCCAGGAACTCAGGCTGGAACTATCCCAACGCTCCGATTCTCAACGCCGATAAAACGTTCAGCATGAACATTCCACTAAAACATTTGTTTTCCATCTTCAACGATCATCAAGTGGCAACGTGGGGCAAGCAGTCTATCCGTTTAGTGAAAGCTCGTAATGATGCCAACAGTGTGAAGGTTGTCGAGTGAGCTAATACTGCTTTGCCAGGATCTCCTCAGACTCAGAGCACTGCTTAAATAACGATTGAAAGCATCAATTTGAAAGTGCCGCATCTTACACCCAACGATGACATGAGGTTGTAGTTGTTGACACGTATCAAGGCAGATGAGTCTATGATGATACCGTTTCGTCGATGGGAATTGCACGAGCTACCAGCACTCACACAAGGATCCACCATAGAAATCTAGAAATTAGAGAGTCCCAGATATGTTATAGTATTTTTCCAAACGAAGAAAGCCGATGATTTGCATGAAGACGTCACCTTGTTCGATAATGCCAACATCAAATCCATACGATTGGCTCTGAATAGCGACTATTATCCGCAAGCAAGAATGCTATTGGACTTTTCCAAAGACCAATATGCCGACGCTCACTTCAACTATACAGAGTTCAACAAGAGCTACCATAACTGTCAACAAAAACGCGCTCTAGTGAATTTCAATGAATTCAAAACCCGACCAATGTTTGTTATCGATTGCTCGAGGCGCCATCTAGGCATGAAGTCGTCTACAGTTGACAATAAGTTGGAAATTGAAGCGACGACAGGTTTCCTCCCACTCAGCGAAATTGTTCGAAATATCACCTTGTTATAGGTGTTGATGTCGCACCAGTCAGACGTCAGTTTGCTCCGAAGAGTCATGGAGATCGCACTTGTTAACATTCAAGCGTTCATGGTTGAGGGTGAATTCATTCCGAAGGAAATGACAATTAGAATTGGCAAAAAGACGAGTCATCATCTATCCAAGCTATCTGTAGAGTTTTCCAGTTTGAACAAAGAAGATAAAAAGATGGCGAATCATGTGGAACATTACGTTCATGGTTTAAAATATTCCAGTGGTTATGTGGATTCGAATGGGTTGAATCGAATACTACGAGACAACCTGCAGCAGACAAACATCATCTACGTAAGAGGCCATCAAAAGATTCAGTTTTTGCAGCGAAAATGTGCAGAGTTGGAGATGACCAATCATATTGTTGATTTGGAAGATTTTGACAATTCTTGGTGGGAGTCAATAACGTTCCTACAATCCATTTCACCCTGCATGAATCATTTCCATGGAGGAAGGTTTCAGTGAAGTCTCCACAATGTCGATACTTTATATAATTGGTTATGTAATTCATTGCCAAAATAAAAAAACGTTATAATAATTTCAGAGTTTTCATTCATCACATCCCTTATTTCTCAGTATTCCAACAATAACATTTGAGATTAAAATAAGTGAACATATCAGTGTACAACAAAGTGTCAAAATTTCAATGACATTGACAGTATCTTGATCTAATTGTGCGGAGGATTTTTTCAATGTAAGTGTCTGCCAGTCTCCCATTTCGCCGTCACTGCCATCAGAAAACGATTATTCCAATTTGTAGTCGATGCTTCTTTCATCAACATGTTGTGGCATGTCGATTGAATATACAGGTAGTTCGTTATCATTGACATACATTCTAGCCATCATCTTCCAATCACATAGTTGTGTACGATTCACATCAGAACATACGGCTACATTCCTTGTATTGTACGGTATGTTTGTGTAGAAGACGTTGTTGCTCAGAGCTGTCAATAGAATGAAGCTTGCTTTCAGTATCGCCATCTTGTAGCTGTGTTGCTTGAATTCTTTTTCTTGATGATGTAGGTGTAGCTGTGCGTCTCGGTTCTGTGAACACCTTATCTCAAACGCTCAGTTGCTCGAAATCTTTGAACAGGTCAACTTTCTGCTCATACAATTGGATGTCTGCACTGAGCTGTCTAACCTTCAAACCAAATTCTTCTATTGCACGTCTGTATTCGTCAGAAGACATGATACAACTGTTTTACACGTCCATACCTTCAATTCACATCCTATTACAACACTTTCCCTCTCTTTCTCTCCCTTTTTCTCACTCTCTCTTTTTCTTCTCTTCTCTTTCTCCCTCTCTTTCTCGTACACATCCAATCAAGTGTGAGGGTTCAAGAGGACAAAATACACAGAAAAGTCTATTGATTGTTTCTATATTCTGAGTATAATGAAAAATGGTTTTCGTATCCTTTCACTCCCCATATACATCATATTGCGAACACCATCTATCATACGTCATATGTCATGTATTACCTGGCATCATATATTTCTCGAACATCTGACAACACGTTATCGACTTCATGAATAATAATTTTCAACGTCTGGCAACAATGTGACGGTTATCGCTGCACACGACCCTTATCAGCGGAAGCTTCATTTGGTGTTGTGTGTATATTGTCCATAAAACTAACATAGAAATATTTCACCATGAATTCATTTCGATATAATACCGTCTTATCTCTAGAACGCATCTTTCGCTTTGCTTTACCTCTACAGATCCGTTGCAAAGATGAGCGCGCGCCAGCGATGGATATTATTTTCGACTCGAAGTTTCTCATCTCTGGGACGCATCTCTCGCTTTGCTTGCCTCGATAGATCCGTTGCAAAGATAAGCGCGCGCCAGCGATGGATATCTCGTTTGAATAGCATTGAAATAATCGAAATATTACGGAGGTCGGAATACCACAGTGCGTATATACGCTGCCTCGTAATGCAAAGGTCCCTGGTTCAATTCCCCAGCGGTGACAGCTTTTTTTAATTCATTGAGCGTTTAGTTTCAGCACCGGAAGGTCAAATGTCATCAATCATGTGCTATCTGTCATACGTTGGCTGTAATCTACTATAAATGTGATATATCATTCATATATTCTCATTCACCGATCCTTCCTGTATATTCCATTTTGTTATTGTTGTTGTGTTATCGCTATTCTTATCAGCAGCTTCGGGCTAGCGTTGGAGCCGGATGACCTTGAAAGAGTGAAAAATTGCAGAATAAACCTCAAAATTTGCTGAAAATGTCCGTAGATATAGGAAAAAATCTGGTCTGCTTTACATGGGCTCTTATGGGGCTTTCCGCTACGCATCGCGGAATCTCCGTAGAATCTGGGGAAAAAGGACTCAGAATTTTGAAAATTGCGGGGAAACTGGTACAGCTCCTTTACTCATTATCCTTGGAGTGGTACCAGAAATATTACATACCTTTGGATGGTGTGTGGGCTTCACGTGGTGATGAAGATGGCCGGCGAACGAAGACACAATATTCCTTTTTCGAGATTTTCTGAACTCCAAGTCCAGAATGAAGTGGAAGAAGTCTCTCTTGATCCCACTAGTAGTGGACAAATGAACCAAATACGATAAGCGATACTCAACGAGATGAAAGACTTCAATCCTATCTTACGTTCTACCGTAGCCAGTCACCAAAATCAGAATCCCAAAAATCAGGTCCAGGTAGTGGGTGTTCCTTCGTCGTTTTTCGGCTCGTAGGAGGACAAGTTCAGGACCACCGACTTCAAAATTCGGCGGGAACCATTTCAGATACAACCAATACACCATTTCCACTGTGCTCACTAGCTACATATGTTAAGGCTAACAAAAATCGGAAATTCGACCGAAAAAGGACGCTTGAGGCGCCATTTTTCCTCCACTCTGAGCAAACTAATTTTCCAGGAAGAATCCCCACTATATTGTTATCTCTCTCTCTCCTAGATTTGGCGTGCAGGAGGAAGGAGTTATGCGCATGACCGATATCACTCATCAAATCATCACTCAAATGACAGCAAAGGGCCAAAGAACAACAGAAATCAGAAGTCAGGAGCCGAAATCGCACATTTGCCTTGATGACATCACAAAACAAGGAACATCGGAATTCATATCAGACCATTGAAACTGTCGCGCGGCCGCAGGGCTCATTCGAAACACACCATTCCTTGACCAACCACACTGCTCAGCGACCTGCTGGCTATGTCCCCTGTCAGTAAATTGTCAGAAGGAAAAGCATATCTTGGGTTAATGTTCATTACTCGAACTGAATATACACAGAAATTTTGACAATGTAACCAATAACAAAGGTGAAATACTGATGCAACATTCTTCAAGTGCTTGATTCTATTATTTAAGAATTATAACGCAGCACTGGTGGTTTCACAAGAAAGGGCAAGGGTTGAGTTGAACCGTGAACAAAACAGCTTGCTGAATTCCAGAAAGAAAATAGATTCTGTCAGATCGATATGTTATTTTGTCCACCAAAGTAGTCAGGCGTAGGGCTCCACAATCATGCTCAAAGGTCCAGCTCGTAGGTTAGTACAAAATCATTCGATTTCCATAGATTTAGCAGTGCTTTTTGGTTGAAGTGAAATCAACTCGTAACAGTTTCCTACCACTCTCCGTCTTGATTCTCAATTTTATTCTGAAAATCCTTCTCGACAAATAACAACAACAAAAATTCGGGAGAGTGGAGGTCATTTCCCAGGAACAAAACAAAAATAAAACGAACGAATACCAACAACAACCGAAAAAACAAAAAAAAAAGTATCCAACTTTACAATGTGAAATTTTGATGGTTTTCTAGGATCCTTCTTCAGAACTCGAAGATTTCTCAAAAATTGAATTGATTAAGAACTATTACACTGAAAAAAAATTTCTCTGGTTCGGTAGATGAGCAGAGTGATTTTCACTGGAAAAACAGAAAAAAACAACTAATGGAATCTGAAAACTTAACATTTTGCTCCTAACACATACTATTGTCATATAACATCATAATAATGCACTTGAAATTTCAAATTAGTACCTCGCTTCCATTCGATCGAATTATAGAGATATCTATAAGAAAACAACTTCTTTCCTGGCTAATACCAACGACGAATATTGGATTATATCTTCTAGATATCTGAAACAATTTGATTATTTCCATTCACTCATTACATTGCATCCTCTTGCAATAACTTGATTGCAACACGCATTGCATGACACTTATGTGCCACGCATTGGCCCTAAGGGTAGTATTCACCAATATTGCAGGCTTCCTCCAAACTTCCCTCTGCCGAACTGTTTTGTAATCATTACTCAACTCATAGTAAAATGTTACTCGATCATCTCAACACTAAAATCCATATATATATATCACTTGTGTACTTGACAGAGCATCTGCCAAACTTCCCTAGCCGAACTGTTCAGTAATCACCACTAAACTCATCAGTGAATCATAATAAAATTAATCTCATATCAATTCATCACACAAATTCAACAATAACTTCCATAATCTTCAAAGTAGTGTACCTACGTCACCATCAGCTCAAGATGGCCGCCGCCGGAAGTGACATCACAACCGTTCCTGTGGTTGAAGGTATTGGCTGCACGGAAGTGACACGTGACAGATGACAAGTGACAGATGACAAGTGACAGATGACAGGTGAAAAGTGCCAGATGACAAGTGGCAGGTGACATGGAGCACAAGGAGTGACAGATGGCATGGAATACAAAGAGTGACAGGTGACAGACAACGAGTGACAGGTGACAAGCGATAGGTGACAGATGACAAGTGACAGATGACATGGAACACAAGGAATGACAGATGACACGTGAAAGTACTCTAAACTTAGCCCCCTAGACTCTGGAATCTAGTCCTCATGGGCGTGTTCTAGGACATTCTTAGTAGGTATACAAAGCTGGTTGATGGCCAGAGCCGCAATAAAATGCCGCTAGTTAGCGTTGGCGCTGGTGTCGCTGGTGGCGCGAAGTTCAAATTTGCAGATGGCGGCGGCGCTGATGGCGGTAAATTTGAAATTGTGAGGTTATGACATCTTAATCATCATCATGATGAATTTTCAAATAAATAAATAAATTAAAAAAAGCTGTCACCGCTGCTGGGAAATTGAACCAGGGACCTTTGCATTATGAGGCAGCGTATATACGCACTGTGGTATTCCGACCTCCGTGATATTTTAATTATTTTAATGCTATTCAAACGGGATATCCATCGCTGGCGCGCGCGCGCTTATCTTTGCAACGGATCTATCGAGGTAGAGTGAAGCGAGAGATGCATTCCAGAGATAAGAAACTTCGAGTCGAAAATAATATGCATCGCTGGCGCGCGCTTATCTTTGCAACGGATCTATCGAGGTAGAGTAAGGCTCGAGCGCTCGGCGCTGCAACGTTGTCGGACGTATGTGTTTGGATGTTAATATTGTTACATTATTGTGTGTGGCAACGCTGTCTCGCTTCATGGCGTTCGAAGATCCAGCAAAGCGAGAGATCCCGTAGAATGATAAGCGCGCGCGCTCGTATTGGAAACGAATACTTGGATTATTTATTTATTTGGCCAGGTAGCCGTGCGGACAGAGTGTCCATATTCTAATCCGCATTCGCTTGCCAATCGTGGGTTCGAGTCCCGTCGACTGCAGAAATTTTTCTGATGGCCCAAGAAAGTGTTCGGGATCACACGTTAAAAGGTAAGGCCCCCGTCATTCCTTGCTCACACAAGACTCTCGAAGACTTCTGAGGGTTGCTCGTAAGGGGGCAACCGAATGACGAATAGAACAATTTTAGAACAATTTTAGAATTTTAGAACAATTTTAAAGTGGGTGACGTCATGCCGTTACCTTCATGGCGTTCGAAGTTCCAGCAAAGCGAGAGATCCCTTAGAATGATAAGCGCGCGCGCGCTCGTATTGGAAACAAATACTTGAATTAATTATTTATTTTATAGTGGGTGACGTCATGCTGTTGTTTTTTCTTCTGGTAAAATGATCACGTGTGTGGGTACTCTCAGAATAGGATTTTTTATGGACAATAGGCGAGAACACAATATCACGAATTCAGTTCAAATGTGCATAAGAAATAAATATAACATTGAAATAATGTGTACCAGTAGTTTTTTCAACAATAAATGCTGTCATTATCCAAAGAACGCGTTTTCAAAACCATACAAATTTGTGGACCATTCAAAAAACCAATGATGGCGGATACGTGATGACGTAACAAGTATTGGCGTGCATTTGGCAACGCTGTACTGTACCTTCAAAATATTCTAACATATTTCCTAACCTAAGAAACCGAACTCCTAAACATCAAAACATCAGAGTTTTTCTGTGATTTTTCATTTGCTTAATATTTTCTTGTGCAATCAAAATATTCAAATCATTGTGACTATTATTGTTACATAGTCTGATGCTTCATGTTTATTGATTGGAGATATGAAGCCAGTATTCGAAAAAGCAATCACAATCTTCCAGTAGTTGATTCAACTATGGTTTTTGAATTCTGCAAGTTCAAATAACTGGCATGAGCTGTTTCATAAAGGTGAAGATTAGTCCAGAACATAAAGTTTGTCCTACACCATAAAGGGTTGAGGCTGAGATTCATGAAGCTGAAAAAACTGTAGTCTGGATTGTGCAGTTTCAAGAGGTGAAAGGTACATGAATTCTTGACTTTTTTATAAACTGTATCCTTTTATATTCTTAGGTAGATGTAAACACAGTGTGGCTTTCTTATTATGGTTACATGGAAGATCAGAAGAACCCTCTGTACCTTCTATGGAGTGTTACTGAAAAGTGTCCAACTAAGTGTCCAAACTACCAAATTTTCGAGCTTGAGCTTCCTATCAACATTCATGCCACTTGTAGAATTAGCACCAAAACAAGTTCCTACCCTCCCAGTGGTTCCATCAAAATTTCTTGAAGAAGTTTTTCAAGTAGATGGAAAACATGGATGCCAAGGATATCTGTTTTTGAAAGAGTTTAATTCTGATTCATAAGCTAATTATTTTGTCCAGAAAACATTCATCCAATTTGTCTCCTGGGGGATTCCAAGACTTCATTCATCATCAGAATATCAGTGACAGTGATTGTGAATTGGTGCAAGATATAAAAGTGAATCAAAACAAATCATCACTATCAGCATGGTTTGAAGTTTGCTATGGAAGAATTACTGCTTCAAAGCTATGAGGCACAAAGTGCAAGACATGTGAAATTTGATGAGCAGGAGAATTTTGAGAATAATGGTAGTTTTCAGTTACTTGAAAATTTTTGGCAAACTGTTATTTTCACCCATTTATTAAAATTATAAAATATCAGTACTTTTTTTCTTCTCTTATTCCAAAATTGGACTCATTTAAGCTCACCAGTGTCTTATAAATAACATATTTCATCATACACAACTTCAAAATCCCTTCTCATATTGATCATACACTATACCTTCACAAACTGGAAATGGTAGGTATATGAAATTCATGTTTACTTCTTGTCGAACAACCTAGTTATTCATATTTTATTGTCAGTGGAATATTGGTGAGAAAGACCAATACCTATCATTACACCAAAAAAGTAATGAAAGTAGTAAGAACAAAATCCAGTAAGTATAAACCAAGAAAGCACTGGCATATCTAGAAATGATGGAAGATGCAACATCAATTCTCAATGCGAAAAACGAAATCATACAAGCCAAAATTACTAGATAGGTATTGTCACTATTTCATGTGGGGAAAATGTCAAAAATGTGAACAAATAGGTAGTACACAGAAATTATCAAATGCCCCCATCTTCAAAATGCAGCAAGAATGCTCAAGAATGTTGGTGGAAATTTTCATTTATTATCCACTTTATGCAGTAGATATAATTAGAACAGTTAAATATCAATAGACCTCCTAATAGATATATTTCATTTCTAGAATGAATATAGATGTAGAACATGGAAATATTATATCAATATCTTGTCCAGATCATCACAAACTTTGCCAGAAAACAAATAAACTTAATCATGATGTTAAAAATCACTAACATATTTGTATATCAATCAGCAACAGTCCTGAGTCATTTTATCACAATTTGTTATGGGACTGTCAATTTGGTTCTGGTTCATAGTATTTGATGTCAGTCTCTTCCATGACAGGTTCCTTTTCAGGTTCTTCAAGAGAACTTTCTTCAACTGAAACACTCACTGGTACTTCCAAGAATTTTCCTCAAGGAGAGTCAATATGATTTGAGGGAAGTTCCATTTTATCTTATCTCCCAAAATCTCAAGGGATTATTGAGATCTTCTTTTCCGTGCTAAAGATGAAAGTTAGGATTTTGATGGGTGTTTTCTCAGTTTTGGACGTTTAATGAATATGGAATCACATCTTCAGGCATATAAACTCTAGATCCAATGAGTTTTAATTCCACCCAGTTCAACATGTTGTCATATCCAAGCTAGAACAAAATGAGTATGATCAATCCATATTGAAGGAAAAATTCTACTCACTTCAAAACGATCCTCACAGCAAAATATATCATTTGATTCCAGGTATGGTTAATCCCTCTGTTTATCCATATACTTTGTTCAGTGTTGATTAAGCAGGATCGAACCAAGTTTGTGGCTTTTCTTTACAGCCACTGCCATCCCAGAAATGTGAATCAACGTTGATGAGAAAAAATAAATAATTCGATGGCAGGAATAAAAATAATATTGGCCGACAAAAACAAATAAACAATAAAATAAAATAACAACTGACAGTAGTGACAGATGAACGAATCGTCAACTGTCCACACAGTCAACAGTCCAGAAGATATCAAGCGACGTTGCCGGATCACCGTCTAATACTTGTCACGTCACATTAACGCGCGATATTCCAACTCGTTTGAACGGGATCAATACTTTGCGAATTTTTTGTGGAAAAACTACTTCGAATAAAAATCTGAAAAAAATACCTGAGACTTTTATCATCATACTAAAGGCCACGGTATTTTTTCCAGAAATTCGTGTTCTCGCCTATTCGGAAATGCCAATATACCTATATGCAAAGTCGCATGGTTTGAGGGATATCGTTCAAAAAATATCGAAAAAAATTCAACATAAACAATGTATCGTGTGTCGATGTATTAGAATGACGAAAACCTCCTGGTAATGATGGGTGGCTCGTTAGAATATTATTGTCCTGAATCAGCATCACATTATTGCTGCAGAAAAAAGTGATTTTCCAATATATGGGGGACCAAGTGGATGGAAAAATAAGACACACAAGTATTACATCGAAATGAATTTATGGTGAAATATTTGCGATAACCGTCACAACGTCTGGCGTTGGAAATTATTATTCATGAAGTCGATAAGGTGTCAGGTCAGATTTTCAAAAAATATCTGATGTCGCGTGATACATGACATATGACGTATGACAGATGGTGTTTGCAATATGATGTATGTGGGGAGTGAAAGGATACGAAAACAACTATATATTATAATGAATTATTTCATTTAAGTAATCCTTTTCTACAAGAATGACATGCCTCTTGAGAAGATGGTGGTCCATCCCAGTGTGTGGTCCAATCAGAACGATTATAATGAACGAAGCATGGCAGTTTGATTTGTAGGTTGCGATATTCTTGAGGAAGTTTGTGTCATATCATTAATAGGTCACAGGGATCTGCATGTTCAATGATACACTCTACTGGAATATAGTGCAATTCTTGTTCGGTGAATTTTAGCAGAGTGGTAGCAGGAGATTTCAGGAACTCTAAGAGCACAGCTATTTCAGATTTATAACAGAGTGTCTCAATACTGGAGAGTAGATTGCTTTCAATAGTAATAGAACGTGGGAAAGTTTTAAAGAGCGAAAATTTCGCTATAATCGACACCAAGCATTGTGTGTCGAGAAATGTGGGAGATTCTTGAATAAAACTAACCTATACCACCATATGTGGAATGCCCATAGAGTGGACGCCACCAATTCGAATAACCTAGCTGATTAGCGGATGGCAGTTAATGGATTCAGAAGTCTTTAGATCACACCTATAGAAGTATTCAGAGGTATTCGGAGGTCTTCAGATCACGCCTTCAGATGTCTTCAGATGTCTTCAGAGGTATTCAGAGGTATTCAGAGGTCTTCAGATCACGCCTTCAGAGGTATTCAGATGTCTTCAGAGGTATTCAGATGTCTTCAGAGGTATTCAGATGTCTTCAGAGGTATTCAAGAGTCTTGTATATCAGACACCATAGCGTTCAGATCATGGAGTCTAAACCACATTCATCAGAGCAAGCATTAAATAAATATCATTGTGCAGATTATGACAATGCTTATGGACCGAAATATGTTGACGGCAGATGGACACTTGGACATAAGAATCTACGCTTTGAGGACCAATACATAGGCGTAGATAATGTTGATTTTAAAAGTACTCTGGGTCTTTTGGAATTATTATTTTCCAAGAACCCTCGAAATTACACGCCTCTGGATCACCAGATGTATAAACAAATGCTAGAAATCAGCCCTATTCATAGAGATCGATTGGGCCGGATAAGCTGAAAAGGAGAAATTCGATAAAATTATCAGACCCCTCTTCAAAAATAAGACCAAGCCTAAACGTCCAAAGTCGAGCGTGGAGCCTGAAGCCAGTATTGGGAATGAAGAGTACAATATTTTAGATGAATGGACATATCCGAATATCTAGGTGGATAGACTGAAATATTTAATGGAATCAGATAAGAACAACAACGAGATCGCCTTTATTCTTACTGAACTTGAAAATGTTGGTATAATATCTAAAAATAAATGATGTCAAAATTATCCGTTTTTTATTCAACACCTGGTAGGCGAGTAGACTCACAATGACTACTCAACTTGGCATACAAAAATATATATATATATATAAAAACCCTGTATAATGACTGGTAGGTAGTGTGATGAAATCATTGTCCGTTAATTGTAGTCTATAACTCAGCTGATTCAATCATCTTTCTAGGCTTTGAAAGAATATGATTTTCTGTATACGTCAAATATAGAACAACCAAGATAACGGCATCCTGATTCAACGCTGCAACTTGAACAACTATTCACACCTAAAACTCATATAACAGCTCAATGCTTCCGAAAATGGGTATTGAAAGGTGTAAATTGTTATATATGGATACAGACAGCTTCATATATGAATTGAAATGTGATGATGCATATGAAGAAGTTATAAAGGCTGATCTCTCTCAATTTGACACATCTGAATATGCTCCAGATAATAAATGAATATAATATGCCACTAGTCAATAAAAAAAGTTGGGTTTATTAAAAGATGAAGCAAATGGGAAAATCGTTACTAATTTCGTAGGACTACGTTCGAAAATGTATGCATATAAAGTACAAGGGGGTAAGGTTGTCAAAAAATCGAAAGGGGTGAAAACTAATGTTGTCAAGAATAAAATTGGGTTCGAAGATTATTTGAATTGTTTGAAGAATTTCAGAGAACGAACAGTGTCTCAACGTACTATCCGTTCATATGCTCACAATGTGTTTAGCATTCAACAATCAAAAATTGCTCTGAGTCCCAAAGATGATAAACGGTATTTGATTCCAGGTTCGTTTGACACATTGCCATGGGGTCATACACAGGCAAAAGAGTAATTTTTTCATGTAAATCAACTCATCAAACATTTATAAAGAAAAAAAACCCCATACACCTACACTTACACTCCTCTGTTTTAGATTCAGAATTATTATTTGGGCTTAAAGAACGATATGAATGTGATATGAATTTACATGATTCACATTATCATTATGAGAGATTCATCGATTCTGGTGATGAACAGACAGATATTGATTCTTGACTTACTTTAACAATATGTTACAGATTTTAGTAGCATGATATCATCTTTACAAATGTAGTTTGCGAAAGAGGACAATGAAAAATGCCATTTTTTTTCAGAATATGTTTTTTCTTATGAAAATGTAATACTTGTCCTGGCTATTAATGTAAATATAATATATGCTGCCTATCTATCATTAATAAAATAATTATTGAAATTTTCTGTGTTTCATTGGGATGGGTAGTGAGTGTAAGAGAGAGTGAGAAGGTAAAAAAGTGAGAAGAAGAGAGAGAGAGAGAGAGAGAGATTGGATGGATATAAGTTGAAGGTATGGATGTAAAAAACAGTTGTATCATGTCTTCTGACGAATACAGACGTGCACTAGAAGAATTTGGGTTGAAAGTTAGAAAGCTCAGTGCAGACATCCAATTGTATGAGCAGAAAGTTTGTTTGTTCAAAGATTTCGAGCAATTGAGTATTTGGGACAAGGTGTTCACAGAACCAAGACGTTCAGTTGCAACGTTTCCTACATCGAGAAGAATCCAATCAACACAGCTACTAGATGGCGATACTGAAAGCAAGCTCCATTCTATTGACAGCTCTGAGCAACAACGTCTTCTACACAAACATACCATATGATACGAGGAATGCAGCCATATGTTTTGATATGAATCGTACACAACAATGTGATTGGAAGATGATGAAAGGAATGCATGTCAATGATAACAAACTACCTGTATATTCAATCGACATGCCTCGAGTGAATGGGACCACCATCGACTACAAATTGAAATTATCGTTTTCTGATGGCAGTGACGGCGAAACTGGGGACTGGCAGACATTTACATTGAAGAAATCACCCGCAAAATTAGATGATGATCAAGATTCTGTCAATATCATTGCAATTTTGACACTTTGTTGTACACTAATATGTTCACTCATTTTAATCTCACATGTTATTTTCATTATACTGAGAAATAAGGGATGTGATGAATAAAAACTCTGAAATTATCATAAAGTTTTTTATTTTGGGAATAAATTACATAACCAATTATATAAAGTATCGACATTGTGGAGACTGCACTGGAACCTTCCTCCGCGGAAATGATTCATGCAGGGTGGAATGGATTGTAGGAACGTTATTGGCTGCCACCAAGAATTGTCAAAATCTTCCAAATTAACAATGTGATTGGTCATCTCCAACTCTGCACATTTTCGCTGCAAAAACTGAATCTTTTGGTGTCCTCTAGCGTAGATGATATTTGTTTGCTGCAGGTTGTCTCGTAGTATTTGATCCAACTCATTCAAATCCACATAACCACTGGAATATTTTAAACCATGAACGTAACGCCACATGATTCGCCATCTTTTTATCTTCTCTGCTTAAACTCGAAAATTCTACAGATGGCTTGAATAGAAAATAACTCGTCTTTTTGCCAATGCGAATGGTCATTTCCTTTGGCATGAATTCACCATCAACCATGAACCCTTGAATGTCAACCAGTGCGATCTCCATGACTCTTCGAAGCAAACTGACGTCTGACTGATGCAGCAACACCCACCTAGGCAATATTTCGAACAATTTCGCTGAGTGGGAGATGTTCCATGATTTGATCGTGAATGATGATGCAATAGGCTTTGGTGTCGGGAGGGAAGCCTGTAGTCGCTTCAATGTCCAACTTTATGTCAACTGTAGACGACTTGAGACCCAGATAGCGCCTCGAGCAATCGATAACAAACATTGGTCGGGATTTGAATTCGGCAAAGTTTACTAGAGAGCGCTTTTCCTGACAGTTATGGTAGCTCTTGTTGAACTCTGTATAGTTGAAGTGGGCGTCGGCATATTGTTCTTTGGAAAAGTCCAATAGCATTCGTTCTTGCGGATAATAGTCGCTATTCAGAGCCAATCGTATGGATTTGATGTTGGCATTATCGAACAAGGTGACGTCTTCATGCAAATTATCGGCTTTTTTCGTTTGGAAAAATACTATAACATATCTTGGACTGTCCAATGCAGAACATGTCTTTACGGACCAGATTTCTATGGTAGATCCTTGTGTGAGTGCTGGTAGCTCGTGCAATTCCTATCGACGGAACGGTATCATCATAGACTCATCTGCTTTGATACGTGTCAACAACTGTAACTTTATGTCATCATTGGGTGTGAGATGTGGCACTTTCAAATTGATGCTTTCTATCGTTATTTTAGCAATACTCTGAGTCTGAGGAGATCCTTGCAAAGCAGTATTCGCTCTCTCGACAACCTTCACACTATTGGCATCATTGCGAGCTCTCACTAAACGGATTGACTGCTTGCCCCACGTTGCCACTTGATGATCATTGAAGATGGAAAACAAATGTTTCAGTGGAATGTTCATGCTAAACGTACCATCGGTGTTGAGGATCGGAGCATTGGGATAGTTCCAGCCTGCTATGGCTAGATGACGTGAGTCTTCAGGCGTATAACACAAGTATCCTCGCACAGTACTCGTTATTCCAGGATATCTGACAGTGTCCAATTCTTTATTACATAATTCATAGGTGCAGGAATCAAAGAGATAAGCTCCAGCATTGTGGGTTAATGTACCAGTACCACCACCGGTCACCTTCAATTTACCCTTGATGGTAATGATACCTTCAAACATGGCCAACCACGAATCTGCTTGATTAACCGTTATATCGATGACATCATTGTTCTCGAATGATTTCACATATGGATAATAGGTACGCCATTCCACTTTAGTGATGCTTTCGTCGAATCTGGGTTTGCGGAAAACGTCGAACACGGGTGCTAACAACATTGTAGTCTTTGAGTGATTTCAGAAACAGGACACTTGATAATGTCAATGTTTTTCTGTTGCTGCTCTTCGAAGACACGACTGCTTTGGTGTACGGTGTCGAGAGAACTGGTGCCGATGATGTTGCTGATGATGGTATATTATCTGATTTATAGGAGTAATCAAACACTAGTACCATCTTGCGAGTTTCTTCAATTCCAATCTTATGATGATTTCTTCACCTCTAAAATTCACCTGCCTGAAATCTTGGTCTAGAATCTGGAGTGTAATGTTGGGCAATTCCCGCCTGCTGACTATAGGTAGATAGATTAGATTTCTGGGAGTCTCGTCTATGGCGTAACCAGGATCAACTGCAACTGCAAACTCGTAGATCGTATGTGATGGTCTGTCGTTGTAGAGAGCTCCAGCAGTAACGTTGCTATCAATGTGAATGGTTCTCACTTTGGTTATGCTGACCGGTAAATCGGAAGTGTGGACTTGTTGTGCGTTCAACAATCAATTTGAAAATCCCTAGACTTGAGCTATGCTATCCTTCGGGCGAAAATCGATGGCAAACCTTTGGCTCGAAATCTCGCACTTTAGTGTATTGTTGTTGGGCTTCAACGAGAATATATCATCAACGTCCTTTGCACTTGAGATGCCCAATTCTTTGCGTATGGATGTCTCAATGTCCACAATGTCGTATGAACCTTCGGGAATATCGATGATCTTTCCCGCCTTGGTCTTATCTTGCAGATAAAACTTTGATCCTTTGTCGATATTTGGTATACTGTTGTATGAATGGAATCCCAATATTGCTAGTCCGTAATCAGAGTCTGGATCGAGTTGAAGTGGTGTCAAAAAGTCTATGGAGAGCGTAGATGTACGACCTTTCAACGTCACAATCAGAGACATGACTGATGCACAATGACCGAGTTACTTGGTCTCATTAAAAAGGAATTCTAAACATAGACGTCCACAATTACTTTGATTGAAATTTTGGTATTGATTGTTATTGTACAAGATTTTCGTGCTGGCACCCAAATATTGCGCCAATTCTCTGGGCGGTTTCAGATTACCATAACTATCGAAATATAAGTCTTTTTTATCATTTTTTATGTGAGCCACCCAATGAGTGCCCGCATGATTGGAGGTATCCAAATTCAATACACCACACTCGCGATGCCATGGACCGGTGAGAGGTAGAGTGTCCCGCATAAAAACACCTCGAAAATACGGTATTTTCAGCTGTTTGGCATACTTTATCACATCTTTATCGTACATTGATTTATTGGGTAGCTTGTCTAGAAGTTTTTTGAGTTTTTTGATTGTTTCTTCAAGTACAGTCCGAATCCTCTCGATGTTTTGCGTAGAAATAGGCCGGAACCCTGCTTGCCGATAGCCTCCATTGCTTTATTATGCCTTTGATCTTCTTCGAGCTTTTTCTTTGCATTTTTCGCATCAATGACTGTCTTTGCGACTGCTCCGGCTCCTTCAGCTAGAGATCCTAGGGCTCCCAAGGCGGCAAAGATTGGTATCAATGGTAGTTTACCGCCACTGTGTGGAAGAGGTATGATTCTTGGTACTCTGATTCTTTTTTTACCGCCAGCCCTCTTGACTGCCATTCTGGCTGCATGGAGTGCTTTCAATGCAGATTTATTCAGACCACTTCCTGATGTTGTACTACCACCACCACCACCACCACCATCTGACTTTGATAGTACATTTTTTATGAATTTGATAATGTTGGATAGGGATTGCTGTGATACAAGACCCATGCCAAGTTTTCGTTTGACCTTCATTCCGGTGGTGACAAGCCAAGCAGCAGCCTTCTCTTTGAATTTAGCGTTCTTCGACTTGACTCTCTCCCACGCTCTATTTTCCAATATCCAATCAGCTTTGTGTCTGTCTTCTATTGAGGAATTTTGTGAATAGGCGATATCGTGTTCTCGACACGCGTCGTCCAACGGATTGATACCGGTGTCTCCTCTTGCAAGTCTTTTATCGAGTTTGGTACCTGAACCACAAAATCTGTAGCCTGGAATGTGTAATTCGATGGGAAGTTTATCGATCAGAGAATTAAGCACACCCTCTCCGTGGTAGAGCAACATAAAGACTGATGTGTAGGAAGTTCGACAACTCTGCATATACATAATGAAATGAAAAATATATCGTCACATGATGAAGATCATTCAACAAGAACGGATGTTACCCATTGTGAATTTGGATGAAATTTTGTCAACCAAACCACCAGTAAATAGTAAACATGGGAAACTGCTTCCCCATTCGTTCAGAGCAATCTTCTGCGGACCAAGCGGATGTGGAAAGACCAATGCGATGCTTTCCTTGCTGTTCAATCCAAATGGCGCGAAATTCAAGAACGTTTACGTGTATTCAAAGTCGTTGTACCAACCGAAATATCAATTGCTGCAACAAGTGTTGGATTCAGTGAAAGGTGTTGGGTATTTTCCCTTTAAAGAAAATGATGATGTCATTAGTCCATCAGAAGCGGAAAATCATTCGATATTCATTTTTGATGATGTATCATGCGACAAGCAGCAAAAAATTCGAGAATATTTTTCAATGTGTAGACACAAGGATATTGACGTAGCATACCTATGCCAGACTTTTTCTAAGATACCGAAGCAGCTGGTGCGAGACAACAGTAACCTGTTGGTATTATTTCGACAGGATGAAATGAATTTGAAGCATGTGTTCGACGAGCATGTCTCACCAGACATGTCATTCGATCAATTCAAAGAATTGTGCTCAGAGTGTTGGAATTCCAACCAATATGGTGCGATGGTGATTGCAAAAACTTTCGATATGAATGCTGGCAGATATAGAAATGGTTTCGATAAGTTCATAAGACTGTGATCTCCAGACCATTCATCAAGATGACGTCAACCAAGATGCATGATGATGTTGCTGATGCGCTGCGCAAGAAAAAAATCAACGAACTATCGAAATCAATCAGAAGAAAATATTTAGCACTAAAATTGGGCAAGTCTGAGGATGATGATGCGTTACAGAAAATATTCCAACCAGTGACATCGCCTTTGAAACAAATTGCCTCAGCGTCCAAGGTCATAGAAGAAAAACTCGATGGAACACTTTCAAACATCAAGCGAAGCAAGTTGAAGAAGGAGAAGAAGGAGGAAGAGGATGGGGAGGTGGAGAGGGAGCAATCGGATTTGAATCAAACTAATTTCATACCTATTATGGATGTGGCTGATGATGCTGGGCATACTGAAGATGATGATGAGGATGGTTATGACGATGCTGATGATGAACTTTTTGCAGATAGTGAAAATATCTCACCGGCTGCAATACATGATTACGTTGATCAGTATCCTGCGATGGCTCAAAAATATCTGACTGAATACTGGACAAATGATGAAAATATCAATACGGTTTATGGCCCCAAATATGATCCAGTAACATCGAAATGGTCCCTCAACGGAAAAGAAATGAATTTCCATCGAAGAACTGGAGATATACTTCTTGATGGCTTTCGGTTCCGTGGCACCCCAGGCCTCTATCAATTACTCTTCTATAATGATCCATCCTTTGCCAAAGATGATACGAACCCATACAAGCAAATACTCTTGCTCACCAAAGCTCATCTGAATTCTGCAGGACGTATGAAGTCCTCCTCTAGACTCAAATACGTAGAAATTATTCGTCCAATGTTCAGATCCAATTCCAGTGGTCGTGGTTTGAAGTTGACATACAACACAGCAACTATCGAATACATGTATTGGGATGATCCAAACGAATTGGTAGATAGATTGAAGTTGCTCATTGCATCACAGCAAGCCGGAAATACATCAAACGATAACGAGATTGTTGCCATCTTGAACGAATTAGAAGAGGCAGGCATAATAAAACATGTGTGACGATTCGGTGACATTTCCGTGTTCCGTGATACTTCCGTGACACTTCCTTGACACTTCCGTGACAGTTCCGTGACACTTCCTTGACACTTCCGTGACAGTTCCGTGACACTTCCTTGACACTTCCGTGACAGTTCCGCGACACTTCCATGGCATGTCTATGAGTGAAGGGGCTTATAATTGGCGAGGCAAAGTGCCGACCATTATCGATAACGTACAATACTTTAGTCATTAGCATAATGAGTCTCGACAAATTCGGACGTGGTTCGTTTCCACGCTCAGCTCAGATGGTGACAGTCAGATCTGGATTTTCACATACTCCAAACGGTTATATTGATGTTGGTCATTTGAAGATGTGTAACGTAAAACTGCCAACAGATGTCGCTGATGTTGCAAACGAACAATATGTGGATGAAGTTATATCGCAAATAAAGTTAGATTTCAAGATTGCTTTCGATAATTACGGTGAAAAAATCCGGAATTACCTTGCTGGCTTCAGCAACGAAATCATCGATGTACGAAAGAGAGTGGATTCTCATGATCTCAAACTGGCAACGTACAATACAAACTTTGTTCAGTTGTCTGGCATAGTGCACAAGATCAACATACATGTGGAGCAGCTTCGCAACAACTCTCTACCAAAACTCGAAAGCGACATCGACTTGAATGTGAAAAATATTCTAGAACTTGTCGATAAGATTGACAACACTGTGAAGAGTTTGCACGATTTTAAGGCTGAGCAACAACACAGCCGTGATGAAGAACGCCAGCTTGCTGATGTCATTGATCAAATGAAAAAAGATCTGGCCAAGATTGCCATCACTCCAAAATCTACGACAACACCACCGCCACCAAAAAGGAAGCCTCCTGTGTGAAACCCATCATATAAACTCCTAATCCAACGAAGTCAATATGTCACATTCTAAAGAAAAAATCCAACTCGTCAATGAATTACATAGACCTGCTAGGAAAAAATTTCCAAGGCGCCGCATTATCATCAAAGGTTTGGATGACTTATGGCAAATGGATCTAGCCGAAATGCGACCTTATGCCTCTGTGAATAAGGATCACAAGCTGATAATGGTCGTGATTGATTGTTTTTCCAAGTACCTATGGACTAGACCACTAAAATCAAAAACTGGTGCTGAAATCGCTCGTGCATTTGCTGATATTCTATCGCATGCCAACAACAGAATTCCCAAGAATTTGCAAACCGATCAAGGTACCGAATTCTACAACGAAAAGTTTCAAAGTCTGATGAAAAAGTTCTCCATCAACCATTATCATACGTACACCATAATGAAGGCAGCCATTGCTGAACGTGTTATACGGACATTGAAGGAAAAACTGTACAAATTCTTCAGTTTGAATGGCTCATACCTTTGGATAGATGTCCTGCCTGAAATCACGAAAAATTATAATAACACGAAACATACGACGATTAGATGCAAGCCCAGTGACGTCACCAAAGCCAACAAACAAGACATTCTCAAATCCGTCTACAATCACATAAAAATTGCTGGAATTAGAAAATTCAACGTTGGTGACATTGTGGGAATCAGCAAAGCCAAACATGTTTTCGAAAAGAATTAAACGCCAAATTGGACTACTGAACTATTTAAAATCGTAAAAGTTCGTATTACGAAACCTACTACATATCTCTTGGAAGATTTGCATGGTAACAGGAGGGGTGAAAGAACTTACAGTCGCAACTCCACCACATAAAATTTTTTTAATAATGACCAACGGTCATGGACATAAAAAGGACATTTTTCGAAGGATTAATCCTTCATCATCAGCAAATGTGTTGAAAAGAAAATCTGTAAGAAGAAACAATGCTTATGTTAGTCATACATGGTACTCCGATCAAAGGTGCTTTTTATCCTGAAGAATTGCAAAAAACTATAAATCCTGACATCTATCTAGTGGAAAAAGTTTTAAGAAAGAGGGGTAAAAAGGTGTTTGTCAAATGGCTAGGATTCGATGATACACACAACAGCTGGATTGATTCCACCAACAAGTTATAATGTAATCATATGGAAAAGAAGCACACATTTATTGGCTATGAGAGGGCCTTTCATCGATCACTAACAAATAACCTGTTATTCCAATCTGCCGGATGTTATGATCAGTCAACAGTTATGGTATAAATAATGAGGACTGAAACTTTCAACACATCAGTTCGAGAACAATGAGTGAAGACTCTGGTTATTCATCTAGTGAGGTGTTTTTCGAAGACGGTAGTTCTAGATCATCTTCATCAATGATGGGTTATTATGGTGATGTCAATACATATTTGGACATGATTGAACAAGCAGCGAGAGCCGAATCACACCACTTGCTGAATACATCGTTCCAGTTGTCCACTTACACAATCCAGTGTGGACTCAGTCCAGCTAGACAATTTAGTCTGGCCATCATTCTGAAGAAACCCTTCTACCCAGCGAAAATTTCATTCAGTACTTACGAATGGGCCACCTTCATCGATTTGCTGCATAAGACACAACAGGACTTTTTTGAACAACCCCTACCTGGTTTTATTGATGAATATGAGCCGATCATTACTGCTTGTGGAGACTATGCTACCGTAGCCAAACATGTCTGCGATGGTGTCAAAATGTTGACCCTCTCCAAATACCACGTCATATTTGATCTGATGGAAGAAGATGTTGCAGACATTTTGAGTGCTGAAATGTGCATTGTTTCACATCGAGTTAATTTAATCAATGACTTGGACTTTTTTATGTTTTATCAGAATATTATTAATGTAATAGCTGAATGGATAAAAAATAAACTGACTGTTTTGAGTGCACAAGAGCTTATATTAGGGTTTTGTGATGTTTGCGATTGCATGTCTAGTAACGCTCTCAGAGAATATCTATATTACTGTAAAAATGATTTGATGGCTGATTTGAATAAATGTCTGTGAAATATGTGACTCGTTTTTTTCATTTCATCAGTCTACAACTTGACGCGAGACTAGTAGCATCTGAAATATTTTAGCTCTGCTCGAAAAATCATGAAGTCTGAAATAGCTGTGCTATTGGATTTTATAAAATCCCCCGCTTTGACTCTGACAAAATTCACTGAACAAGAATTGCAGTACATTCCAGTAGAATGTCTCATTGAATATGCAGATCCTTATGGGCTATTAGGGGTGTGGCACAAACTTCCTCAAGAATATCGCAGCAACTTCAACCTACAAATCAAACTGCCATGCTTCGTTCATTATAATCGTCCCGATTGGACCACACACTGGGATGGACCACCATCTTCTCAAGAGGCATGTCATTTTTGTAGAAAAGGATTACTTAAATAAATAGATTATTTATCTTCGTTTTCGTATTCTTTCACCCCCATGGGCCACCCTGTATATAGTTTTTGTTTCAATCTTCATCAACTCAAACACCCTGTATATATTTCTTTCAACTCAAACACTTCTTCCATGCTAAAACATGGGACCGCGAACTGTGGGACACTCTGTATATATTTTTTTCAATTTTCAATCAACTCAAACGCCCTGTATATGAAAATTCAATCTTGTTATTGTCATAAAAGTCACAGTTTAAGGAATGGGTATACGAGCGCGCGCTTATCATTCTAAGGGATCTCCCGCTTTGCTGGAACTTCGAACGCCATGAAGGTAACGGCATGACGTCACCCACTTTAAAATAAATAAATAATCCAAGTATTCGTTTCCAATACGAGCGCGCGCGCTTATCATTCTACGGGATCTCTCGCTTTGCTGGATCTTCGAACGCCATGAAGCGAGACAGCGTTGCCACACACAATAATGTAACAATATTAACATCCAAACACATACGTCCGACAACGTTGCAGCGCCGAGCGCTCGAGCCTTACTCTACCTCGATAGATCCGTTGCAAAGATAAGCGCGCGCCAGCGATGCATATTTTTTTCGACTCGAAGTTTCTTATCTCTGGAATGCATCTCTCGCTTCACTCTACCTCGATAGATCCGTTGCAAAGATAAGCGCGCGCGCGCCAGCGATGGATATCCCGTTTGAATAGCATTAAAATAATTGAAATATCACGGAGGTCGGAATACCACAGTGCGTATATACGCTGCCTCATAATGCAAAGGTCCCTGGTTCAATTTTCCAGCAGCGGTGACAGCTTTTTTTAATTTATTTATCTATTTGAAAATTCATCATGATGATGATTAAGATGTCATAACCTCACAATTTCAAATTTACCGCCATCAGCGCCGCCGCCATCTGCAAATTTGAACTTCGCGCCACCAGCGACATCAGCGCCAACGCTAACTAGCGGCATTTTATTGCGGCTTTGGCCATCAACCAGCTTTGTATACCTACTATTCTTCTCCTTCTTTTTGAAAGGTGGTGGATGACGTCACAATCTAGTGACTGTGCTCACCAGATTTAGGTTGGTATTACTACAATTGGTAGCACTTTGTTTCAAGGTCATCATCCGATATGCATTTTTCAGGTGCCGATGAGTCATCCTTATCTCGACTTCGTATAACAATGCCGCCTCTGTTTGCCATATATCATCTAGCCTTCCTCTAGAACAATGTCGCCTTTGTTTTCTGGACGCTACTGTCAGCGTTCCTTGAAATTCCGGCTATTGGGAAATTGCGACGCAATATACGAGTACAATAACGCCGTTGTTTGCAGGTGTCCGATTACGTAACAACCTCATTCGATTGCATCATCCTTATCTATGTGAGAACAATGGGTCCATTGTTCTGACGCAGGTGGCCGATGAGTCATTCAATTATGCTCGCTGGGAGACTAAACATCCTGCAACAGTACCTCTATCTACTTCCTGTCGACACTGACTGTCAGCGCTCCTTGGAATTTCGTCGAGTCAGCTATTGGGAAATTTGCCTCAAGAACAATACCTCCGTTGTTTGCAGGTGGTTGATGACGTCACAACCTCAAGCCCTATATAAGGCGGTCAGAACGTTCGTAGGCGTCATTCCTTTCTAAACTTTGACACTGGTCGGTCGATCTGTTCCTTTCTATTCAGTTGCTCCTGTCTGTTCAGTTGCTCCTGTCTGTTCTAGTATATTGTGCGTGGATTGTGCCAGCTGATTATAAAAGGTGAGATCTTTATTCATCACGTTTCAAGGCCATGTGGTCGACCCTATTTGTGACTAGTGATCATTCCACCCAATACTAGAAGTAGTAAGTTTCTCATCAGATGGATGTTTCAGCTATCAACGCTCAAGCTGCTGTCTTGAAGCCAACTGTCGCACTAGGTAGCTTGCCCATCAACCAGCCTCCATCCCATTGAAAATGTCAGGGTGGTCCAGACACGATTCGGGAATGCTATTGTAGTCAAACTTGAGGCATTCAGCGTCTGCCAAGAAAGGTGGTTTGCATCTTCAAGCCTCAGCTTCTGGCTTTCACCCCAGGCAGATGCAGCCTGATTCACAAGAGGAGTGACACCAGACCTGCAGTTCACTTTGAGATTACTGAAAATTAGTGGTGAGTAGAATATTATTTTGTTTGATATTTCTCGCAACATAAATGTTAATAGTATTGCTTCTGCTAGTGATGATATCGTTGAGAAATGTAGGAGAGCAGTGGAAATTTTGAGGAAGAAGTAGAGCATATCAGCACATGAAAGGTTATCAATGATCAGGCAGATAGGAGCGCATATAAGAGAATTTAATAGGGCAATCAGGGGGACCAATTCGACAGCAGGGGTTTTAAGAAAATTGAACTAATGTGGCACATTTGAAACGTTCTCAAAGTTTGATTAATTGAACATGTTGAAAGTCAACACTACCTTCTGTGGTGAGTTTTTTCAAGAAATCGAATAACGCGGATATCATGGAATTCAAATATTCCAATACGAAGAATGCTACAATGGATGAGGGAACGGATTTAGATTGTTGGTCTTCGGATAATGTGATTGATGACAAAGTGAATAAACTTCCGGAATTCCAGGAGAAGGGTAGTGGCTGGGCCTTGCGGGAAATTGTTTCTTCAGAGGTTGATATTTATAAATTAGAAATTGGCAATGGTTCATCATATATCAAGCTGCCAGAGAAGATTTTGAAAAAGCGTGCATGCATCAATGTTAAAAACAATGATGAGGCATACTTCTTCTGGGGTATCGTCAGCGCTCTACATCTTGCTGACCAACATGTAGACACGCCCAGCTCGTATCCTCATTACAGCCAAGTTTTGAATACCGCAGGCTTGGATGTACCCGTCACTCAACAATATTCCTAAATTTGAAAAACTCAATGATATCTCGGTGAACGTTTACGCCTTGGAACTGATTCATGTGAAAAAGGCAGAGTATTTTGGAGTAGTACCCATAGAACTCACGAAACATAAGCAGCCCAGACATGTCAATCTACTTCTCATTCTAAGTGGATATTTCCCCAAGCCCAACGATCATGACGCCTTGCCTGAAGATGATCACGACGAAGATCCCAGGTATCATTATTGTTGGATCAAAGAAATGTCCAGGCTTCTATTTTCACAACTCAGAAGAAATAAATCAAAAAAACATTTCTGTGATAGATGTTTGGATTATTTTTCGACCGAATTTAAATTGGCATATCACAGTGTTTTATGCGATAATGTCAACGAATGCATAATATCTTTTCTCAAATACGATTTAGTTGTTTTCAAAAATCATATTTATGAGCAAAAGGCCGAATTCATCATCTACGGTGATTTTGAATTGGTTTTGGAGCACTGTGATGACAAAATTTCTCAAAAAATGGCGAAATATCGAAAACATACAGCCTTCTGCGCAGGGTTCTATTCCAAATGCTCATATGATGATGGCTTGTCCTATTACAAGAGTCATCGAAGTCCTGACTGCATGGATTGGTTTGATACAGAAATGGCAGATGTCGCTGAATTTGTACAGTTTAAAATCGAAGACATTGTTTCTCTGATTCATTTCCCAGATGGGGTTGGTGTAACACACTGCCATATCTGTGAAAAGGCATTTGCAGGCACTAATATCATTGTGAAAGACCACCATCATTTCAGTGGCGCCTTCAGAGGGTGTTAGCATCAATCTTGTAATTTAGGGTACCGCAAGTCCTTCGTAGTGCCCATAGTGTTCCACAATTTTTCTGGATATGATTCTCATTTTCTGCTGAGAGAGATTGCCAAACGTGGACAGGTGAGCGTACTTCCGATAAATATGGAGAAATATATTTCTTTCACTCAACACAACACTGAAACCGGTATTAAATTCAGATTCATAGACTCTTTGAGATTTTCGGGTGCCAGTTTAGATGAATTGGCCTCCAATTTGACGAAGGATAATTTTCAAAATTTGAGAAAAGACATCAACCAATTAGACTCTTTCAAATTCGATCTACTCACAAAGAAAGGTGTCTTTCCATATGACCACATCAATACTCCGAGCAAATTAGACGAAACTGAACTTCCACCCATTGAGAACTTTTATAATGAATTAAACAATGAATATCTCGATGATGTGAAGTATGCTCATGCTCAAAATATGTGGCAACACTTTGGATGTCAAAATTTAGGTGAATACTCGGATTTATACATGAAAACAGATATCCTTCTTCTGGCAGATGTTTTCGAACAATTCAGAGAAGCTGCTTTGAGGACTTATACCTTAGATCCGACTTGGTATTACACCCTTCCAGGTTATACGTGGGATTGTATGCTGAAGTACACGAAATGTTCACTACAAATTTTAAAAGATGTAGACATGCTGATGTTTATCGAAAAGGCGATAAGAGGCGGTATTTCGGTTTGTTGTAACCGCTACTCCGGAGCCAACCATAAGTACACTTCAACATATGATCCTACTAAACCATCAAAGCATCTTCTCTACTTAGACGTTAACAATCTATATGGGTGGGCAATGTCAAAGCCTCTCCCTTATGGAGGGTTCGAATGGACTGATGTCAGCATTGACGTCACATCGATTCCTGACGATGCACCAGAAGGATACATCTTTCAAGTAGATTTGGAATATTCGGAAAACTTGCATGAACTACATAAAGACTCTCCGTTTTGTGCCGAACACCGCAAGCCACCAGGTTCCAAGTTGGCAAAATTGATGACCACGTTACACCATAAAAAGGAATACATCATCCATTATGTTAATTTGAAACAAGCTCTGGCTAATGGCTTGAAGCTCACCAAAATTCACAGAGTAGCGAAATTCAAACAGTCCATAACTTAAATAGAAACATACAACTTTTTCTTGCCTGTACTATTCAGCACAACCATTCCTTCCTAATGAAATAATAGGAAGTCATTTTCAGAAATGAAATACCAAAAAATCGAATTATCATTCTTCAAATGAATATGCAAAAATAAAATTAAAAATAATGTGGAAATGATAAATTATATTTGGATTTTTCGATATTTCATTTCAAAGAATTACTTTCTATTATATCATTAGAAAGGAATGGTTATGCTGAGTAGAACAGGCATGGAGGCAAGAAAAAGTAGTATGTTCCTATTAAAGTTATGGACCTACAGAGTATTGTTTTTTTCCCAATTTTTCCAATATTTTTTTTGCGGCTTTTTATAAAGCCGACGAATGAAAATGAAATATCACAGTAGTAGCAACTGTTATCAAGTGACGTATGGTTTCCATAGCCAACCCTTCAATTTTTGGCTTTCATTTTGCTTCCACGGCCTACTTGGTGAATTTCAATAATAATTTTTTTCTGATCTAGTTTCTGGTTAGATACCAACTTGTGATATGTCATTAGAAAGAGAATTGAATGCTGAATAAAGAGAAGAGAAAAAAAATAGGGTTTCTATTTAAAATAAGAAATTTGATGTTACTTCCGGTCAGACCGGAAGTTAACTTCGACATGTCAATATGCTCAAATTCTAGCTCTCATGTCATTATATCGACGCTCAAGATTTCACAAACCTTCTTCATACACTAACTGAGATATTCCGTAGGCAATACTTCCGTAGCCACCCGGTATAACAAGAACAATAGGCAAGTGAAGAAACTTCGAGAACTTCAGTCCGCACACTGTATATATGTATTCTATCATCTCACATGGATACCTTTGGAGCATATCAGTTCGCAACGATCATATGAGACGACATCGTAGCGGGGATAACGCACACAACAGGCAGAACAAGAAACTTCGACTTCAACTATGTTTACACTTTGCATTCTAGCATCTGACATGCCTACAGCTATAGCAGATACGATCGCATTGACCATATGAGACGACTTCGAAGAACATATAACGAGAACAATAGGCAAGTGGAGATACTTCGACAACATCAGTCTGCACACTGTATCTCTGTATTCTATCATCTCACATGGATACCTTTGGAGCATATCAGTCCGCAACGATTATATGAGACGACATCTAAACGGTTATTACGCACACAGAACAAGAAACTCCGACTTCGATTTTGTTTACACTGTACCTCCGCATCCTATCATCTGACATGCCTGAAGCTATAGCAGATACGATCGCACTGACCAAATAGGACGACTTCGAATGACATATAACTAAAACAATAGGCAAGTGGAGATAGTTCGACAATATCAAATTGCCCACTGTATCTCTGTATTCTATCATCTCACATGAATACCATTGGAGCATGGTAGTTCGCAACGATCATATGAGTTGACATCGAATCGAATATAACGCACACAACAGGAAGAACAAGAAACGTTGACTTCGACTATGTCTACTCTGTACCTTTGCATTCTAGCATCTGACGTTCGCACTGGCCATATAAGACGACTTCGAAGGACTAATAACGAGAACAAAAGGCAAGTTGAGATACTTCAACAACATCATTCTGCACACTGCATCTCTGTATTCTATCACCCCACATGAATTCCTCTGGAGTATATCAGTTCGCATCGATCATATGAGACGACTACAATACGTATATAACGCACACAGCAGGCAGAACAAGGAACTTCGACTATGTATACACTGTAACTTTACATTCTAGCATCTGTCTTGCCGACGGTTATAGCAGATTCAATCGCACTGACTATATAGGACGACTTCGAAGGACATTTAACAAGAACAATAGGCAAGTGGGACACTTCGACAACATCAGTCTGCACACTGTATCTCTGTATTCTCTCATCTCACATAGATACCTCTATAGCATATATGTTCGCAATGATCATATAAGACGACATCATATAAAACGACATCGAAGCGAGTATAACGCACACAACAGACAGAACAAGAAACTTCGACTCCGACTATGCTTACACTGTCACTCCGCATTCCTACAGCTATAGCAGATATGATCGCATCGACCATATGAGACGACTTCGAAGGACATATTACGAGAGCATTAGGCAAGTGAAGATACTTCGAAAACATCAGTCTGCACACTGTATCTCTGTATTCTTTAATCTCACATAGATACCTTTAAAGCATATATGTTCGCAAAAATTATATAAGACGACATCATATAAGACGACATCGAAGCGGGGATAACGCACACAACAGGCAGAACAAGAAACTTCTACTTCAAACATGTTTACACTTTGCATTCTAGCATCTCACATGCTATAGGAGATACGATCGCATTGACCATATAAGACGACTTCGAAATACATATAACGAGAACAATAGGCAAGTGGAGATACTTGGAAAACATCAGTCTGCACACTGTATCTCTGTATTCTATCATCTCACGTGGATACCTTTGAAGCATATCAGTTCGCAACGATCCTATAAGACGACATGGAAGCGGGGATGACGCACACAACAGGCAGAACAAGATACTCCGACTCCGACTATGTTAACACTGTAACTTCGCATTCTAGCATCTGACATACCTTCAGCTATAGCAGATACGATCGCACTGACCATATAAGACGACTCCAAAGGACATAAAACGAGAGCAATAGGCAAGTGGAGATACTTCGACAACATCAGTCTGCATACTGTATCTCTGTATTTCATCATCTCACACAATTATCTCTGGAGCATATCAGTTCGCATTGATCATATGAGACGACATCAAAACGGGTATAACGCACACACAGACATAACAAGAAACTTCGACTGCGACTATGTTTACACTGTAACTGAGATGAAATCGGACTGTTGGGGCTGTCAGGGTTCATTATTTTATCTCGAAAATAATGCTAAGTATTTTTGCCACGACTACAAAGCCAAACTCAGGGAATAATTGACAGCAGTCCAATCCTCCCGAAAGTTCATAGTTCTGAATAGGCCCTAATTTCCTACAAACAAGGAAAGGATACTATAGCCCACCTTACAGCTGACTGTGAGGTAAATCCTAACCTCACAGGACAATTCCCACAATACTACCCCTGTCTAAGATTCCTAACTTCCTAGAAGATAGCCAATCTTATTACTAGAGCTGCTAAGCTTTCGTCAAACCCACCTTGGACACCACGTTGGCGTTGCACCGGTCACAAGGGGTTCCCTATCGCATAGACCTATCAAGGCTGAGGGCCTCTGAGTCCCTAAAGTTATCCTGCCCTAACTCCCGACGCGAACCGTGTGTCCCGCAGGTACACTAAAGGCGTTTAACGTCACCCTCGGAAAGTGCAATGCTTTCACCTCCAGGCTACTTACGTATTCCTCGGGCTAGACGGCACCAGAAGACATTCCGGAATGTCAGTGGTAGCTACGACGCAGTACTGAGGGATGTAGCCAGACTCAGCCACAAAGGTCCTGTTTCTTGGAGCCTCAGTACCATGCAGGAGCTCTTCTTACTTGCAATAAGATAAGGGAGGACTGGGATCTTTATTCGGTAGGTGGGAATAATAACCTTTAATTTTGTCCCATTAGGACAAATTTTTCATCAGAGCAACGAATTCTAATCCAACCAATTTGGTTGGTCACCCACTTTGGTTCGTATTCTAGAGCTGGCTGTAGACCTCTATTCCTCATCCACCCTTGTGGAATAATCGTCGGAAATACCAAACGGCTTTCTGATAATATTTCTATCCCTTTGAAATAATCTTCTCAAATATCACTCGGCTTCTTCTATATAATATTCCTTTTGGAATAATCTACCTCTATTATTCTACTTCTTCTATTCTTCTTATAATAATACACATCCAACCCTATGGGAGTGATGTGGAGTCGCATTTCAAATACTAGTAGTTCACTCAGAACTATTAAAAACACTACCAATCATATAGGCAGCGGAGTCGAATCTGAAATGTCACTAGCGGCAACTTGGCCGATATTTATCCCTATACGCGAAACGCGCTTATTTTTCATGAAATCTAGAAGCCGATTGGTTTAAAGTTTAAATGACTACAAAACTTAACCAGTTTTAGTTTATTCCATTCCTAATGAATGAAATGATAATTATTAATACTTTTGATAATTTTTAGAGTAGAAAGCCATGTTTGGTGACACCCCCCTGCTTAAGAAGGTCGCTAGCTCTAAAACCCCCCTGCTTAAGAAGTAATATTTCTATCAAAATTAAAAATTGAAAATTCTTTCTACAGCTCTATTATGAATATTCTCCGCCATGGGTGACCTAGATCTGAAAAGATCTAATTTTTTTTTTTTTTTCTTCTTCTTTCTTTCTGCAAACATCATTTTACAAAAGCTGAAAAATACAAAAGCAAATTGAAACAAGAACAATAACAAGAAAAATCCTTAAAACTATAAAAGTCTTTTCAAAAGTTCTTATCACTTTCAAAAGTGTCTATCAATAACTTTCACTGTCAAGTGTCTATTATGTAATTGTTCTTCTTTTTAAAAGTTAGTGAACCAAGTTTTTATTGTTTATTAGGGGAATTCACTAACTCACACTCACAGAGCGTTTATCAGGGGTATTCACTACACATTAGTGTTAGTAACAGTCACCAAAGTACAGTTTCTTACTCGTGCACCAATCTCGGATCAAGCTGCTCTTGACCGACTCTAGGGACAGGGGCAGTCCGGATGTCATCCAAGTGGACTACAGTATCCAACCCTTCCTTATTAACTATATAAGTAGTTGCACCTATTCGTTTCACCACCCTACAGGGACCTACCCAAGTCTGACCAAAATTCTTACGGACATTCTCCGCATTTCTAACCATCACCCACTGATTTGGTTCAAATTCTATAGGAAAATTTTCCTTATTTGAGAATAATCGGCGTTGATATGCTATACGTTTATCATTTGCGATATTAATCCTTACATTTCTATCTTGAGGATTATTATTAGGGGGACGAAATTTTTGTATTGAAGTAGCCCACTCTCCAGGCCGCGGCAAATCATAGCCTAACAACAGCATCGACGGGGTAGAATCACTTGATAAATTTTTCCGAGTCCTCAGATCAAAAAGCATTTCGGGGATATAATTTTCCCACAAATTTTGATTCTTCATTATTAATTTAGCCCTAAGCCATTTTTTTATTTCTTGGGCTCTACGCTCCACCGGATTTGCTCTCTGATGATAAACTGGGGAAAATTTGATTGTAATATTATTATCACCACAAAACCTTTCCCATCTAATTCCGCGAAATTGACTTCCATTATCGGAAATAATATATATATATATATTATCAAAATCCCTGTTACCATATGATGGTGTAGGGTGGGTTACATAATTTATACAATAATTACACTATTTCACAGAGTTTCATGTACAAATTTGGCCCATTCCTTTATATTTCTTGTCATAATCTTTGCCTCTTCCCATGTTTTCGCTTTCTTTCTTGAAATTTCTCCCATTGCTCCGTCCCATGTTTGTCTTGGTCTTCCTCGTTTCTTCTAATTTTGTATTTTTGCTTCCCTTACCTGTTTTACCGGCCTTGCATCGTTCATTCTTTGTAGGTGTCCCCACCAGCTCATTTGACGTTTTTCTATGAATTCGAGTGTTGGTTGTACCTCTAGTTCTTCTCTTATTCTTATATTTCTAATTCTATCTCTTCTTGTTACCCCTTTAACTCTTCTTAGATATTTCATTTCCATGGCTTGTATTTTACTTTTTTGTTTCTTAGTCAATACCCAGGATTCGCAACCGAATGTCAGGATTGGTCTATAAATTGTTTTGAATACATTTATCTTGGTTTTTCTTGTAACTCCCCTTTTGTTTATAAATGATTTGTTCATTGCATAATATAAGTTCAGGGCTTTTTCTATTCTGCTATTGATTTCCTTGTCTTGTCTTCCACTGTCTTCTATGTCTACTCCCAAGTATTTAAAGCTTTTCACTTGTTCAATATTTATTCCATCAAGTTGTATATTAATATCTTTTTGTTGTTCTGCTATCACCATCACTTTCGTTTCATTGGTATTCAATTTCATTCCATATTCTTCAAGTACCATATTCCATATCTCCATATTTCTCTGCAAGTCCTTTTCTTTTTCCGCGATAATTACTAAGTCGTCAGCAAAGGCTCCTTCTGATATATTAGTTCTTCTCAGGAATCTGTATCCCACATGTAGTTTTTCCACTCTAGCTGTGCATTTCTTAATAACCTCGTCGATGTATATATGGGGCTCAGTCCTTCTCCCTGTCTCAGTCCGTCTTTTGTTGAAAAACTTCCAGATGTTTTATTTTGGTAGATAACGCAATTGACATTGTTTCTGTATATGTTTTTTATTACATTTATTATTTTTTCATCTACTCCCCTTTCTGCTAGGATATTCCATAATATATGTCTCGGTACTTTATCGAAGGCTTTCTCCAGATCGATGAATCCCAAATATACTTCTTTTTTTTGTTGTAACATTTTTTCGGATATTTGTTTGATTGTGAATATATGATCTTGAATGCTCCTGCCTTTCCTGAAACCACTTTGAGACTCTTCTAGTGTGTTTTCTATTATTGGCTTCATTTTTCTATCAATAATTTGTTCATAGATCTTCATCGCCGTGCTCAACAAAGTGATTCCTCTATAGTTATTGCAATCTCCCTTGTCTCCCTTTTTATGTATTGGTACTATCGACGCTACTTTCCAATCTGCAGGTATTACCTCTTCTATCCAAACCCTTTTGTAGAGTCCCAACAAAAATTCCGTCCCCTTTTCTCCCATATTTTTGAACATCTCCGTTGTTAGTTTATCACGTCCAGGTGCCTTTCCATTCTTCAGCTCTTTTATTACTTCTTGTAGAACCTCCAGTGTGATATTTTGTTCATTGTTGCCTTCCATTATTACAGTCTGTGTTGGTTCTTCTTCCATGTTCTCGTTATCTGTTCCTAAAAGTTCTTGGAAATATTCTCTCCATCTATTCATTATTTGATCCTCTTCCGTTAGGATATTTCCGTTCTTGTTTTTAAGTCTAACAATGTCGTGCGTTCTCTCTTTCCTCAATGATTTAAGCGTTCTATAGAATAATTTTTGGTTTGATTTGCTATCCCTCTCCATTTTCTCTCCAAATTCTGCCCACTTGTTTTTCTTAGCTGATGTTACCAATTCTTGAACTTTTTTCCTTTCTTCTTTGTATGATTCATAATTCTCTATTGTTTTATTGCTTAGATATATTTTCCATTTCTATTTCTTAATTCTTATTTGGTTTTTTATTTCATCCGTCCACCAAGCAGTTTGTTTTTTTCCATTACTTTTTTTACTACTTCCACATATTCCTTTAGCTGTATCTAGTATTGTGTCCTTGAAAAAATTCCATATTACTTCTATATTTCCTGTTTCTATTATTTCCATTTTCTCTTCGAACTTTTTTGTCAATGCTATTCTGTATTTTTCCGCGATGTCTGCGTTCTGTAATTTGTAAGATCTTACTGATTCATATTCCACCATCTTTGAAGCTTTCAATTTATTCTCGTGGTTACTTGGGAATTTTTCTTCGACTGTAGTCACAACTAAGTAATGATCACTTCCAATTTCTGGCCCTCTTCTCACTCTTGTATCTATAATCTCGCCCCTGTTTACTTTTTCTACTAGTACATAATCGATGATTGATTTCTCGTCTCTACTTTTCACTTCTCTTGTGTATTTATGTATGTTTTTATGATCAAAAAATGTATTGGTTATAATCAGATTATTCATCATGCAGAAATCCAGCATTCTTTCGCCATTATTATTTCTCGTGTCCTCTCCATATGCTCCTATTTGCGTATTGTATCTGTCATCTTTTTTACCTACTCTGCTATTGAAATCTACTAATATGAACAACTTTCCCTTTGCTTCTTCTGTGATTATTGTTAGATCTTCCCAAAAAGTATCTTTTGTCTGGGCTTTGTCATCTTCATTAGGTCCATAAACAATTATAATTGTTTTTATGTGTTCCTCATTGTCCTTGATTTCTATTGAAAGTATTCGTTCCGACCATCCTTTCCACTCATGTACTTGTTGCGATAATTTTCTGTGTATTATGCATCCTACTCCCGCTGAAGCTCTATTTCGCTCTTGTACTCCGCTGTATATGAATAAGTGTTCTGCATCCGTCTTCAATAATCCTTTCCCGTTTTTCTTGGTTTCAGTTACTGCTAGGAGATCCAATCCTAAATCATCAAACTCTTCTTCGAGTTCTTTTTCTTTTCCTTGTATACTTCTAACGTTCCATGTTCCAATTTTCCATATTATTTCCTTTTTCTGATTCACCTTCCGATTCTTGTCCTTTTCATTTGCCAAATCAGTTACCTTGAATTTCTGTCCTGTATTTTCTTTCTTCAGTTTTTTGGCTGTTCCAATTCCAGTTTTTCAGATCCCTTATTCCACTTCCACACATTTCCGTCAATAGTTACTTTGTTATGACCAATTTTCACATGTTTTCCTTTATTTCTCTCTTCTTTAGCAATTTTTCTCATTTGTTCACCTTTTTCTCTCTCCTTCTTCGTTTCATCTTGATTTATGAAAATTCTTTCTTCTTTGTTATTTTTTAGTTTTTTTTATCGGAAATAATGATTTCCGGAAATCCCCATCTTAAACACACAAAATTTTCGAAAAACTCTATAACTGTTGTGGCATCAGCCTTTGATACGGCCTGAGCTTCAATCCATTTTGAAAAACAATCAGTGGCTACTATCAAATATTTATTTCCGGATTTCCCCGGAGGATATGGACCCATTACGTCGATGGACACAACTTGCCATGGACGTTCCGGTTCATTTGGACGTTGTCCAGCTAAAGGTTGAGGAAGTGCTCTTTTAGTAGTGAGACATGTTAAACATTCCCCTATAAATTTCCTAACCTGTTTTGCTACTTCTGGCCAGAAATAGTGAAGGGTAATTTGTCTGATAGTCTCATCCGCACCCGGATGACCTGTATCCTCATGGAATTTTTTAATAACTTTTTCCCATGCGTCCTTAGGAATAATTAATCTCTTTAATTTTCCGTCTGGTGGACTATAAAACAACAAACCTTCATTATCTATTGAAAAGTCACTGTATCTCTCAGGATCCGCCCTGACTCTACGCACGAAGTTTTTCACCCCATTACTCACACGTTGCGCTTCCACCATTTCCTCGAAAAATCTAACGATTTGATTTAACAAGCATTCTGGCTGTACTAATTCGACGAAGTCAAAATTTGCCACCTCCACTCTTATTTGATTCAAAACAGCTTCCAGCTTGGAATCTACCCCGATTTCTCTATCTTCCTGATGAGGAAATAACATTCTTTCCAACTCTACTTTACCATCCATACCGGATGTTTCGATACCAGGATTCCTAGATAAAAAATCTGGAAGTTGATTCAGTTTACCGGGAATGTGCTCGACTTTGAAATCGTATTCCTGTAAGAAGAGGGACCAACGAGTGAGCTTAGCTTTCTCGTCCTTCATCCTATCCAGCCAGAGAAGTGCTGAATTATCGGTATATAATTTAAATGGCCCATCTTGCAGAAAATGCCTATATTTTCTAAAAGCCCATACTATCGCAAGACACTCTATTTCGTTAATGTGGTATTTCTTTTCAGTCTTAGACAATTTTGCACTCGAATAAGCAATAATGTCTCTCTTATCTTTCTCTTTTTCTTGAAACAATACCGCGCCCATACCAATATAACTAGCGTCAGTTTGAAGACAAAATGGCCTAGATAAATCAGGCCGAGCCAGATACAAGGGTTGAGAAACTAATTCCTTGATTTCATTGAATGCTATATCCGCCTCCTTAGTCCACTCAAACCGCTTAGATTTATCAATTAAATCTGTAAGTGGCGAAGCCACATCAGCAAAATGGGGAATGAATTCCCGCAGCCATCCGGCTGTACCCAAAAATCCGCGCAATTGTTTAAGCGATTTAGGAACAGAAAAATTTTTAACATTCAAAATATGAATTTCTTGAGGAAAATTACCTTCTGAAGTAACTACTCTACCCAAATACTCCAATTTCTCCGATGCGAATTTACATTTAGATGGAGATACCCATAATCCATGAGCACGTAATCGCTCAAACACCATTTTCAAATGGTCTAAATGCTCCTCTATTGAATTGGAATATATTATGATATCGTCTAAATAGACTTTACAAAAACTATCTACATACCCTGCGAGTACTGAAGAAGTTAAATTTTGAAAAGCAGCCGGCCCATTCTTGAGACCAAAAGCGAGAACACGAAATTCATACACAGATCCGTCAGGTCCTCCAAATGCAGTGTATTTACGGGAATCTGGACTAAGCTTCACTTGCCAAAACCCATTTCTTAGATCTAAACTGGTAAAGATTTTTGCATTACCCATTCCCCTAACCGTCTCCTGGATAGGAGGAAGGTGAGGCGCTTCAGGAATTATCAATTTATTAATTTCCCGATAGTCTACACAAAAACGTAATTTTCCATTTTTCTTAGGGATGAGGACTACTGGACTACAATACGGTGAGTTACTTTCATTAATAACTCTCGCTTCCAGCAGTTTGTCTATCTCCTCATGGATTATTTGTTTTCGACTATCGGACATTTTCGCATATCTAAATTGCTTAAAAGGCCGCTCGTGTGTCACTCTTATTGTATGTATCGCCGCATCGGTAGTAGGTTGTATTATTCCCTCATCAAATATGTCAGCAAATTCTTGTAATACAGGCATTACTACTGACTTAGTTTCATTCGAAAACTGTGTTGCATCAAAGTTCAACTTTGAAGGGGAAGCAACTTGATGATCTTGTTTAACCGTCGAGAAAAATACGGTTTGTCTAGGAGCCTTCCCAAAATACAGACATTTCCGAAATACATCTAAAATAGCCTGGTTATCCTTCAACCATGGCATGCCAATGATTAGAGATTCTTGTAAATTCGAAACTACAGTAGCCTGCATTTTTGAAGGTCGTCCTTCAATAACTATTTCCAAATCAATTTTACCAAGACTCTGCGAGGAATTATTCTGACATCCCAGGAATATTATTCCAGGATTTGGCAGGTTAGTAAGATCTAAGCCTGGCAAAACGTCTGACCTGACAAAATTATTACTCGCCCCTGTATCAACCAGTGCTTGAATCATTCTACCCTCTAACTCAATCTGTATTCTGGGCAAATAGCCAGAACTTGTCATCAGACTATCATGAGTATCCATGAGAGATACAAGATTTTCGCAAAATAAGCCAACACTACTTGGAACCTCTGAATAATTTTTGTCTAAGTGAGTAATACCCTCAACTTTCATCTGGACATTATATTTAGAAACGAGAATAGGAATATTTGATTTCCTATTTAATTTTGGGGACGAGATGATCGGGGAAGATTTTGCAGTGACGCCTCGCCCCTGTTGGAGTTTAACGACTCCACTGGAGTATCTTCTACCTCGACAAAATGATTGTTACGGGAAGGTCCGGGATTATTAAAATTCCTATTCGGAACACTTCCTAAATTACTTTGATAATTAGGCCTATTGTGGCCTGGAGGGAGCTGTCGGGAAGGAACACCCCGAGAATGAAAATTATTAGGTTGGGGATTATTATTAGAGACTGGGGCTGGAGCCCTATAAGTCTGATTTTGATTTCTAAAATTGAAATTCTCATTAGAATTATTTTCTACATTTTGGCGAACACACCGGGATACATCTCTATTATCTTCAACTATCAGCGTACACTGCTGAGTTAATTCTTCTAATGTATTAAAATTCCTACCACGTAGAAAACATCTTATTTCGGATCTTAATAGAGGAATGATTAAATCTATTAAGGCTTCTTCTCTTAATTGAGGAGCCACACGCTGTGCGAGAGCACATTTTTCTACAATAAATGCCTCAGGTGATACATTTCCTTGAGATTGGCCATATAATTTTGAAGTTATTTTTGCCAATACATTTTTGCTATCATATTTCTGTGATAATCTATTACACAAATAATCCCAGGTAATTCTAACATTCCCTAATATTGAATTGAACCATTGCAGGGCGTCACCCCTCAATTGCTTCTTTACCAAGCCCGGCCATTTATCAATTTGAATTTCCTGATGTTTAGTGAATTCTACAAAACATTCATTAATGAATCGCACTGGGCATTCAGTTTCTACTCCGCTAAATTCAGGTGATAATAACTACTCTGATTTGTATTTTGATTTAAAGCTTGAATAGCTTTAGTCAAATTAGCAAGCGGATCAATCAGTTGGGCGGGCACAATACTAGGTGCTTGCTGATTGGTCACAGGAAGATTATACCTATTTGGCATATTTGGAATATTAAAGTTCAAGTTTTTAGGGCGCCATTGACTTTGGTTATTCCCGGAAGTCAAAAACGGGGAAAGATTATTATTCTTAGGCATTTCTTGTTGCCTATTTAACAATTCTACAAAAGGATTGTCTGAACTTAAACAAAATGTATCATCATCTTGATACTTTTTCATGTCAGGGGCGGTCACTGTAGTAGGCGTGGCCATTCTCATTGGTAAATTTGGAGCTCTATTCAAAACTCTGCGAGTTCCATCGTCATTTATAACGATAACTAATTGTTCCATATTATCAACTATGGTCGTTACTGACTCGTCAATAGTGTGGTTATCCAAATCTGCAATCGATTCGGACCTTCTATTTCCCAAACTAGGAACTATCCTATCACTGGGTTGTACCAAACTATTTCTCTGATTAGCCACACTATTATTTACGAAATTAAAACAACTAGTGGCCCCACGTTGGGCGCCATGAGATAAAATCGGACTGTTGGGGCTGTCAGGGTTCATTATTTTATCTCGAAAATAATGCTAAGTATTTTTGCCACGACTACAAAGCCAAACCCAGGGAATAATTGACAGCAGTCCGATCCTCCCGAAAGTTCATAGTTCTGAATAGGCCCTAATTTCCTACAAACAAGGTAAGGATACTATAGCCCACCTTACAGCTGACTGTGAGGTAAATCCTAACCTCACAGGACAATTCCCACAATACTACCCCTGTCTAAGATTCCTAACTTCCTAGAAGATAGCCAATCTTAATACTAGAGCTGCTAAGCTTCCGTCAAACCCACCTTGGACACCACGTTGGCGTTGCACCGGTCACAAGGGGTTTCTGATAATATTTCTATCCCTTTGAAATAATCTTCTCAAATATCACTCGGCTTCTTCTATATAATATTCCTTTTGGAATAATCTACCTCTATTATTCTACTCCTTCTATTCTTCTTATAATAATACACATCCAACCCTATGGGAGTGATGTGGAGTCGCAACTCAAATACTAGTAGTTCACTCAGAACTATTAAAAACACTACCAACCATATGGGCAGCGGAGTCGAATCTGAACTGTCACTAGCGGCAACTTGGCCGATATTTATCCCTATACGCGAAACGCGCTTAGGCTCCGCCTACCGCATTCTCGCAGTCTCTGCGCGCTGATTGGCTAGTCCACAAATTGCGCAGTTATAATTAAAACTCTCATACTCGCTTAGGCTCCGCCTACAGCGTTTTTCATGAAATCTAGAAGCCGATTGGTTTAAAGTTTAAATGACTACAAAACTTAACCAGTTTTAGTTCATTCCATTCCTAATGAATGAAATGATAATTATTAATACTTTTAATAATTTTTAGAGTAGAAAGCCATGTTTGGTGACATAACTTGCATGCTAGCATCTGACATGCCTACAGTTATAGCAGATACGATCGCACTGAACATATAGAACGACTTCGGAGGACATATAACGAGAACAATAGGCAAGTGAAGATCCTTCGACGACATCGGTCTGCATAATGTATCTCTGTATTCTATCATCTAACATAGATACCTCAAGAGCATATATGTTCGCAACGATCTTATAGGACGACATCGAAGCGGGTATAATGCACACAACAGGCAGAACAAGAAACTTCGACTTCGACTATATTTTTACACTGTACCTTTGCATTCTAGCATCTGACATGCTCACAGCCATAGCAGATTCGATCGCACTGACCAAATGAAACGACTTTGAAGGACTTATAACGAGAACAATAGGCAAGTAAAGATACTTCGACAACATCAGTCTGCACACTGTATATCTGTATCCTATCCTCTCACATGTATACCTTAGGGCCATGGTAGTACGCAACGATCATATGGGACGACATCGAATCGGGTATAACGCACACAACAGGCAGAACAAGAAATTTCGACTTCGACTATGTTCACACTGTAACTTTGCGTTCTAGCAAATGAAATGCCTAAAGTAAAAGTAGACACGATCGCACTGACCATATAGAACGACTTCGAAGGACTTATAACGAGAACAATTGGCAAGTGAAGATACTTCGACAACATCAGTCTGCACACTGTATCTCTGTATCCTATCCTCTCAGATGTATACCTTTGGGCCATGGTAGTTCGCAACGATCAGATGAGACGACACCGAATCGGGTAAAACGCACACAACGGCAGACCAAGAAAATTCGACTTTGACTATGTTCACACTGTAACTTTGCGTTCTAGCATCTGATATGCTCACAGTTATAGCAGATACGATCGCACGTACCATATAAGACGACTACGAAGGACATTCAACGAGAACAATAGACAAGTAGAGATTCTGCGACATCAGTCTGCACACTGTATCTCTGTATTCTATCATCTCACATAGATACCTTTGGAGCATTTATGTTCGCAACGATCATATAAGACGACATCGAAGCGGGTATAACGCACACAACAGACAGAGCAAGAAATTTCGACTTCGACTATGTTCACACTGTAACATTGCGTTCTAGCGAATGAAATGCCTACAGAAATAGTAGATACGATCGCATTGACCATATGAAACGACTTCGAAGGACATATAACGAGAACAATAGGCAAGTGGAGATACTTCGACAACATCAGTCTGCACACTGTATCTCTGTATTCTATCATCTCACATAGATACCTTCGGAGCATATCAGTTCGCAACGATCATATGACACGACATCGAAGCGGGTATAACGCACACAACAGACAGTACAAGAAACTCCGATCCCGACTATGCTTACACTGTTACTCCGCATCCTAGCATCTGACATGCCTACAGCTATAGCAGATACGATCGAACTGACCATATGAGACGACTTCGAGATACATATAACGAGAAAAATTGACAAGTAAAGAAACTTCGACATCAGTCTGCACACTGTATCTCACATGAATATCTTTGTAGCATGGTTGTTCGCAATGATCATATAAGACGACATCGAAGCGAGTATAACGCACACAACAGGCAGAACAAGAATTTTCGACTCAGACTAAGTTTACACTGTAACTTCGAATTTTTGCATCTAACATGCCTACAGCAATAGCATTTTTCAATTTTGGCCAAAATTTATTCACTCTGTATCTTTTCATTCGTTTGATCAATTTACCTCAAATTCCATACACTTAGTCTTCTGATCAATGTCAACTTTCTGGATTACAAATAGTCGCCTAATTCCAGGCCCGGACTTAGAAAATTTCAATTTGTCATCTCTTACAGATAGGACACCCTGTACATTGCAATTTTCAATATCTGCTCATCATTCTTGAAACAACATGGATTAATGAACAGAAAAATGTTAATAACACGTTTGGCACATTTGAAGTATGTTTTAAATAGAATATTGCTTTTCGAGAAACATTCCATTTATTTATGTTATCTCTTGATAATTTATAAAAAAATTATATTATATTTCCAAAATGCATTCCACCAGCATCCTTGCACTCTTGTGCTCGAGCTAACAAATTTCCGATTGAATTTCGAATCATTCGAGGATTTTGTTTGATTTCTTCACAATAATTCTCAATTCGGTTCAATAACTGCTCTCTGTTTTTAATAGGATCGCTGTAGATCATTTGTTTCGAATGTCCCTACAAAAAATAATCTAGAGGGTTGAAATATGGGGCCCTAGCTGGCCAAGGGAGTGGCCCTCCTCGTCCAATCCAACGATTTGGAAATCGGTAATCAAGGTGTTCGTTGACGTCAACACCAGAATGAGGCGGAGCGCCATCATGCTGGAAATGTATTCCTCTCGAATTAATGTTCTCCATCAAACCAGGCAAAATATTCTGCAGAAAATCCAAATGAACGAGGCTCGTTAACCTTTGGGGAAATACATGAGGTCCAATCGACGAATCATTCATCAAACCACACCGAACATTGATTGAAAATTTATGTTGGGAATGGGCTTGTCTTACTGTGTGCGGATTTTCATTTGCCCACACATGAGAATTTCTTGTATTGAAAATACCGTCTCGTGTAAACTGGGCTCCATCGGTAAATAATGTACGAAAAACAGTCCTTCTGTGGCTTGTGATCCACCGGGAAAATGCAAGCTTGGGTATTTGGTCACCTTCTTCCAACCGTTGTACCTGCTGGATGTGAAAGGGGAATACATTTTGTTATTAAGTACTCGCCATACACGAGTTTGCGGCAGAACTAACTGTGCACTTATTCGCCTTGTACTTGTTTTTGCATTTCCACGTACAATGTCAAGAATATTTACTTCTTGTGGCCCGTTATGTTGAACATTTTTCTCAACACGAATATCGATCGATGGAAATTTACCTGTCTCTCGTAAAATGTCATAAGTTGAGGAAAATGTTTGATGGTTTGGGAATCTCCTGCCAGGAAAACGTCTTACGTACTCTTGTGCTGCCACTCTTCCATTACCATCGCAAAATCCGTACACATAAATAATGTCTGCATATAAAAAGTGGCATTTTGTTAATTTGTTGAACCAAACTAGTATTATTAATAATACAGCAATTCGGCTCAACATCAACTGATTGACAGATACTTCGTGACAATTCTTAAAACAATGGACCATCTTTTTCAAATGATATGGTATATGCTTCAGAGGTATCTATTAGAGATGAGAGAATACAGAGACACAGTGTGCAGACTGATGTTCTCGAAGTATCTCACTTGCCTATTGTTCTCGTTAAATGTCCTTCGGAGTCGTCCTAAATAGTCAGTGCGATCGAATCTGCTATAACTGTAGGCATGTCAGATGCTAGAATGCGAAGTTATAGTGTATACATAGTCGAAGTCGAAGTTTCTTGTTCTGCCTGTTGTGTGCGTTATACTCGTCTCATATGATCGATGCAAACTGATATGCTCCATAGGAATCCATGTGAGGATATAGAATACAGAGATACAGTGTGCAGACTGATGTTCTCGAAGTATCTTCACTTGCCAATTGTACTCGTTATATGTCCTTCGAAGTCATCTTACATGGTCAGTGCGATCGTTTCTACTATAGTTATAGGCATGTCAGATTTTAGAATGTGAAGTTACAGTGTGAACATAGTCGGAGTCGGAGTTTCTTGTTCTTCCTGTTGTGTGCGTTATACCCACTTCGATGTCGTCTTATATGATCGTTGCGAACATATATGCTACAGAGGTATCTGTGTGAGATGATAAAATAAAGAGATACAGTGTGCAGACTGATGTTGTCGAACTATCTTCACTTGCCTATTGTTCTCGTTATATGTCCTTCGGAGTCGTCTCACTTGGTCAGTGCGATCGTATCTGATTTAGCTTCGAGCATGTCAGATGCTGGACTGCTAAGTTACAGTGTAAATATAGTCGAAGTCGAAGTGTCAGATGCTAGAATGCGGAGTTACAGTGTAAGCAAAGTCGGGGTCGTAGTTTCTTGTTCTGCCTGTTGTGTGCGTTAAACATGCTTCGATGTCGTCTTACATAATAGTTGCGAAATCATATGCTCCTGAGGTATCCATGTGAGTTGATAGAATACAGAGATACGGTGTGTGGACTGATGTTGTCTAAGTATCTTCACTTGCCTATTGTTCTCGTTATATGTCCTTCGAAGTCGTCCCATATGGTCAGTGCGATCGTATTTGCAATTACTGTAGGCATGTCAGATGCTAGAATGCGAAGTTGAAGTATAAACATAGTCGAAGTCGAAGTTTCTCGTTTCCCCTGTTGTGAGCGTTGTCTTGATTCAGGAAACACTAGACAATGTTCACCTATAAGATGTATAACCGACTTATTATCAAGATTGATTAATTTGGAGTTTTGGCGAACACGCCGATTTACCGACTCTTGATTGTTGGAATCGAAGTTATTGGTGGATATGAAAAAGTATAGTACTCCACTCGCATATGATGAGCTCTCATATATAATTTTTGAATGGGCATTTGAGATGCTAGTATGCAAAGTTACAAAGTGAACATAGTCGAAGTTGAAGTTTCTTGTTCCTCCTGTTGTGTGCGTTATACCCGCTTCGATGTCGTCTCAAAACTTAACATTTTGCTCTAAACACATACTTTTGTCATATAACATCATAATGATGCACTTGAAATTTCAAATTAGTACCTTGCTTTCATTCGATCAAATTATAGAGATATCTATGAGAAAACAACTACTTTCCTGGCTAATACCAACGACGAATATTGGATTATATCTTCTAGATATCTGGAACAATTTGATAACTCCCATTCACTCATTACATTGCATCCTCTTGCAATAACTTGATTGCAACACGCATTGCATGACACTTATGTGCCACGCATTGGCCCTAAGGGTAGTATTCACCAATATTGCAGGCTTTCACCAAACTTCCCTCTGCCGAACTGTTTAGTAATCATTACTTAACTCATAGTGAAATGTTACTCGATTATCTCAACACTAAAATCCATATATATATATATATAAGAAGAAAGATAGTGTGTATGAACACAGAGCCAGAGTATGAAGTAAAAGATTGTAGGTTTAATCCGTTCCGTGAGTGGAATGTCAATTGGTGCAAGACAGTCTGTTTCAGCTCGCCAAGCATCATCAGTTGCACTAGGCCAATTGACAATCCACTCACGGACCGGTCACTATTTGAAGACCAACAGGTAGTCTTCAACAGTGCGGAATACGGATGTTTGGTACAGTGCCACCTACTAGCACTAGACAGAAACGTGCTTTTCGGGCAGCGACGTAGGAGTACAGATATCTCTGTTACTACACCTACGTGCCCCGAGTGCACCTCGATAGTGTGGTATGGACCACAGACAGAGTAAAGAAGAAGAAAGATAGTGTGTATGAACACAGAGCCAGAGTATGAAGTAAAAGATTGTAGGTTTAATCCGTTCCGTGAGTGGAATGTCAATTGGTGCAAGACAGTCTGTTTCAGCTCGCCAAGCATCATCAGTTGCACTAGGCCAATTGACAATCCACTCACGGACCGGTCACTATTTGAAGACCAACAGGTAGTCTTCAACAGTGCGGAATACGGATGTTTGGTACAGTGCCACCTACTAGCACTAGACAGAAACGTGCTTTTCGGGCAGCGACGTAGGAGTACAGATATCTCTGTTACTACACCTACGTGCCCCGAGTGCACCTCGATAGTGTGGTATGGACCACAGACAGAGTAAAGAAGAAGAAAGATAGTGTGTATGAACACAGAGCCAGAGTATGAAGTAAAAGATTGTAGGTTTAATCCGTTCCGTGAGTGGAATGTCAATTGGTGCAAGACAGTCTGTTTCAGCTCGCCAAGCATCATCAGTTGCACTAGGCCAATTGACAATCCACTCACGGACCGGTCACTATTTGAAGACCAACAGGTAGTCTTCAACAGTGCGGAATACGGATGTTTGGTACAGTGCCACCTACTAGCACGAAAAGCACGTTTCTGTCTAGTGCTAGTAGGTGGCACTGTACCAAACATCCGTATTCCGCACTGTTGAAGACTACCTGTTGGTCTTCAAATAGTGACCGGTCCGTGAGTGGATTGTCAATTGGCCTAGTGCAACTGATGATGCTTGGCGAGCTGAAACAGACTGTCTTGCACCAATTGACATTCCACTCACGGAACGGATTAAACCTACAATCTTTTACTTCATACTCTGGCTCTGTGTTCATACACACTATCTTTCTTCTTCTTTACTCTGTCTGTGGTCCATACCACACTATCGAGGTGCACTCGGGGCACGTAGGTGTAGTAACAGAGATATCTGTACTCCTACGTCGCTGCCCGAAAAGCACGTTTCTGTCTAGTGCTAGTAGGTGGCACTGTACCAAACATCCGTATTCCGCACTGTTGAAGACTACCTGTTGGTCTTCAAATAGTGACCGGTCCGTGAGTGGATTGTCAATTGGCCTAGTGCAACTGATGATGCTTGGCGAGCTGAAACAGACTGTCTTGCACCAATTGACATTCCACTCACGGAACGGATTAAACCTACAATCTTTTACTTCATACTCTGGCTCTGTGTTCATACACACTATCTTTCTTCTTCTTTACTCTGTCTGTGGTCCATACCACACTATCGAGGTGCACTCGGGGCACGTAGGTGTAGTAACAGAGATATCTGTACTCCTACGTCGCTGCCCGAAAAGCACGTTTCTGTCTAGTGCTAGTAGGTGGCACTGTACCAAACATCCGTATTCCGCACTGTTGAAGACTACCTGTTGGTCTTCAAATAGTGACCGGTCCGTGAGTGGATTGTCAATTGGCCTAGTGCAACTGATGATGCTTGGCGAGCTGAAACAGACTGTCTTGCACCAATTGACATTCCACTCACGGAACGGATTAAACCTACAATCTTTTACTATATATATATATATATATATCACTTGTGTACTTGACAAAGCATCTGCCAAACTTTCCTAGCCGAACTGTTCAGTAATCACTACTAAACTCATCAGTGAATCATAATAAAATTGATCTCATATCAATTCATCACAGAAATTCAACAATAACTTTCATAATCTTCAAAGTAGTGTACCTACGTTACCATCAGCTCAAGATGGCCGCCGCCGGAAGTGACATCACAACCGTTCCTGTGGTTGAAGGTTTTGGCTGCACGGGAATGACACGTGACAGATGACAAGTGACAGATGACAAGTGACAGATGACAGGTGACAAGTGCCAGATGACAAGTGGCAGGTGACATGGAGCACAAGGAGTGACAGATGGCATGGAACACAAAGAGTGACAGGTGACAGACAACGAGTGACAGGTGGCAAGCGATAGGTGACAAATGACAAGTGACAGATGACATGGAACACAAGGAATGACAGATGACACGTGAAAGTACTCTAAACTTAGCCCCCTAAACTCTGGACTCTAGACCTCATGGGCGTGTTCTAGGACATTCTTCTCCTTCTTTTTGAAAGGTGGTGAATGACGTCACAATCTAGTGACTGTGCTCACCAGATTTAGGTTGGTATTACTACAATTGGTACCACTTTGTTTCAAGGTCATCATCCGATATGCATTTTTCAGGTGGCCGATGAGTCATCCTTATCTCGACTTCGTAGAACAATGCCGCCTCTGTTTGCCATATATCATCTAGCCTTCCTCTAGAACAATGCCGCCTTTGTTTTCTGGACGCTACTTTCAGCGTTTCTTGAAATTCCGGCTATTGGGAAATTGCGACGCAATATACGAGTACAATGCCGCCGTTGTTTGCAGGTGTCCGATTACGTAACAACCTCATTCGATTGCATCATCCTTATCTATGTGAGAACAATGGGTCCATTGTTCTGACGCAGGTGGCCGATGAGTCATTCAATTATGCTCGCTGGGAGACTAAACATCCTGCAACATTACCTCTATCTACTTCCTGTCGACACTGACTGTCAGCGCTCCTTGGAATTTCGTCGAGTCAGCTATTGGGAAATTTGCCTCAAGAACAATACCTCCGTTGTTTGCAGGTAGTTGATGACGTCACAACCTCAAGCCCTATATAAGGCGGTCAGAACGTTCGTAGGCGTCATTCCTTTCTGAACTTTAACACTGGTCGGTCGATCTGTTCGTTTCTATTCGGTTGCTCCTGTCTGTTCAGTTGCTCCTGTCTGTTCTAGAATATTGTGCGTGGGTTGTGCCAGCTGATTATAAAAGGTGAGTTCTTTATTCATCACGTTTCAAGGCCATGTGGTCGACCCTATTTGTGACTAGTGTCCATTCCACCCAATACTAGGAGTAGTGAGTTTCTCATCAGATGGATGTTTCAGCTATTAACGCTCAAGCTGCTGCCTTCAAGCCAACTGTCGCACTAGGTAGCTTGCCCATCAACCAGCCTCCACCCCATTGAAAATGTCAGGGTGGTCCAGACACGATTCGGGGATGCTATTGTAGTCAAACTTGAGGCATTCAACGTCTGCCAAGAAAGGTGGTTTGCATCTTCAAGCCTCAGCTTCTGGCTTTCACCCCAGGCAGATGCATTCTGATTCACAAGAGGAGTGACACCAGACCTGCAGTCCTCTTTGAGATTACTGAAAATTAGTGGTGAGTAGAATATTATTTTGTTTGATATTTCTCGCAACATAAATGTTAATAGTATTGCTTCTGCTAGTGATGCTATCGTTGAGGAATGTAGGAGAGCAGTGGAAATTTTGAGGAAGAAGAAGAGCATATCAGCACATAAAAGGTTATCAATGATCAGGCAGATAGGAGCGCATATAAGAGAATTTAATAGGGCAATCAGGGGGACCAATTCTTCAGCAGGGGTTTCAAGAAAATTAGAAACTAATGTGACACATTTGGAACGTTTTCAAAGTGGGGGTCATTTCCCAGGAACAAAACAAAAATAAAACGAACGAATACCAACAACAACCGAAAAAACACAAAAAAAAGTATTCAACTTTACAATGTGAAATTTTGATGGTTTGCTAGGATCCTTCTTCAGAACTCGAAGATTTCTCAGAAATTGAATTGATTAAGAAATATTACACAGAAAAAATTTTTTTCTGGTTCGGTAGGTGAGCAGAGTGATTTTCACTGGAAAAACAGAAAAAAACAACTAATGGAATCTGAAAACTTAACATTTTGCTCTTAACACATACTATTGTCATATCACATCATAATGATGCACTTGAAATTTCAAATTAGTACCTCGCTTTCATTCGATCAAATTATAGAGATATCTATAAAAAAACAACTACTTTCCTGGCTAATACCAACGACGAATATTGGATTATATCTTCTAGATATCTGGAACAATTTGATTACTCTCATTCACCCATTACATTGCATCTTCTTGCAATAACTTAATTGCAACACGCATTGCATGACACTTATGTGCCACGCATTGGCCCTAAGGGTAGTATTCACCAATATTGCAGGCTTCCTCCAAACTTCCCTCTGCCGAACTGTTTAGTAATCATTACTAAACTCATAGTAAAATGTTACTCGATTATCTCAACACTAAAATCCATATATATATATCACTCAAAATAATATCTCCTCTTCATAACATAGCACATAACTTACGTGTTATGTCTTGGCCGAAGGATGAATTTTCACTTTTGTAATTGACAAAGCATCTGCCAAACTTCCCTAGCCGAACTGTTTAGTAATTATTCCTAAACTCATAGTGAAATATAACTCGATTATCTCAACACTGAAATCCATATATACAATGTCATTCATGAAGTCGGCATCATATGGGAAAAACTTTTATTATTGACTTATTTTGGAATTCGAGTTGGACGTTGAGTTTTGCTTCAAAAAAGATGAGAAATGGCCTACTCAATCAGGGTCACGTGACTTTCGCTAGCTGTCAAAAGTGAAATTTTTTCAAATTAATCGCTGAAAGTAGGCTTATTTGTTCGAATATCGAAAAAGTTTACTTGAAATAGTTGTTTCTATTTCAATTTTACACATGCTTTTCAAATTTGATCTTCCTATTGCAACTTTTAGATTTTGATTTTTTTTTAAATATTCGAAATTTCTGTAATATTTGAAGAATTGTTAATTCCACGAAACTACTTCATACCATTAGCTTTTACATGCTACCCACTTTCAATTACTTATTATCACTGATTATGGACAGAAATATGATTTTCTTCAGAAAATGATAAAACCCGATTCCAAATTCTGTTATGTTTGATGCAAAGTTGATATATCGTCAAGCATTTAGAAACGAAATTCATTCAAACTGATCTTTTCAGTACTGAAAAAATAAATTTGAATGAATTTCGTTTCTAAATGCTCGACTCAAACATAACAGAATTTTTATGTTATGTTTGCATCAAACATAACAGAATTTTGAAGAGATTATCATTTTCTGAAGAAAATCATATTTTTGTCGATAATTAGTGATAATTAATCATTACAAGCTCGTAACATGATAAAGCTACTGGTATGAAGTAGTGTTATCGAATTTACAATTTTTTTAATATTACAGAAATTTCGAAAATTTTTCAAAAATATCGAAATCTAAAAAATGTAATAGAAAGATGAAATCCGAGTCACATATGTGAAATCCAAATAGATACAACTTTTTCAAGTGAACTTTTTCGATATTCGAGCAAATAAGCCTACTTTCAGCGATTAATTTGAAAAAAAGTCACTTTTGACATGTAGCGAAAGTCACGTGACCCCGATTGAGTAGGTCATTTTTTATCTTTTTTGAAGCAAAACTTGACGTCCAAATTGTATTTCAAAATAAGTCATTAATAAAAGTTTTTCCCATATGATGCCGACTCTATGAATGACACTGTATATCACTCAAGATAATATCTCCTTTCCATGACATAGCACATAACTTACGTGTTATGTCTTGGCCGAAGGGTGCATTTCCACTTTTGTACTTGACAAAGCATCTGCCAAACTTCCCTAGCCGAACTGTACAGTAATCACTACTAAACTCATCAGTGAATCATAATAAAATTAATCGCATATCAATTCATCACAAAAATTCAACAATAACTTCCATAATCTTCAAAGTAGTGTACCTACGTTACCATCAGCTCAAGATTGCCGCCGCCGGAAGTGACATCACAACCGTTCCTGTGATAGAAGATGTTGGCTGCACGGAAGTGACACGTGACAGATGTCAAGTGACAGATGACAAGTGACAGATGACAGGTGACAAGTGCCAGATGACAAGTGGCAGGTGACATGGAGCCCAAGGAGTGACAGATAGCATGGAACACAAAGAGTGACAGGTGACAGACAACGAGTGACAGGTGACAAGCGATAGGTGACAGATGACAAGTGACAGATGACATGGAATACAATGAAAGACAGATGACACGTGAAAGTACTCTGAACTTAGCTCCCTAGACTCTGGACTCTAGACCTCATGGGCGTGTTCTAGGACATTCTCCTCCTTCTTTCTAAAAGGTGGTGGATGACGTCACAATCTAGTGACTGTGCTCACCAGATTCAGTTTTGTATCACTACAATTTGTAGCACTTTGTTTCAAGGTCATTCGATATGCATTTTGCAGGTGGCCGATGAGTCATCCTTATCTCGACTTCGTAGAACAATGCCGCCTTTGTTTGCCATATGTTATCTAGCCTTCCTCTAGAACAATGCCGCCTTTGTTTTCTGGAACCCACTGTCAGCGTTTCTTGGAATTCCGGCTATTGGGAAATTGCGACGCAATATACGAGAACAATGCCGCCGTTGTTTGCAGGTGTCCGATAACATAACAACCTCATTCGGTTGCATTATCCTTATCTATTTGAGAACAATGGGTCCATTGTTCTGACGCAGGTGGCCGATGAGTCATTCAATTATGCTCGCTGGGAGACTAAACATCCTGAAACAGTACCTCTATCTACTTCCTGTCGACACTGACTGTCAGCGCTCCTTGGAATTTCGTCGAGTCAGCTATTGGGAAATTTGCATCGAGAACAATACCTCCGTTGTTTGCAGGTGGTTGATGACGTCACAACCTCAAGCCCTATATAGGGCGGTCAGAACGTTCGTAGGTGTCATTCCTTTCTAAACTTTGACACTTGTCGGTTGATCTGTTCCTTTTTATTCGGTTGCTCCTGTCTGTTCAGTTGCTCCTGTCTGTTCTAGTATATTGTGTGTGGGTTGTGCCAGCTGATTATAAAATGTGAGTTCTTTATTTATCACGTTTCAAGGCCATGTGGTCGACCCTATTTGTGACTAGTGATCGTTCCACCCAATACTAGAAGTAGTAAGTTTCTCATCAGATGGATATTTCAGCTATTAACGCTCAAGCTTTGAGATTACTGAAAATCAGTGGTGAGTAGAATATTATTCTGTTTGATATTTCTCGCAACATGAATGTCAATAGTATTGCTTCCGCTAGTGACGATATCGTTGAGAAATGTAGGAGAGCAGTGGAAATTTTGAGGAAGAAGCAGAGCATATCAGCACATGAAAGGTTATCAATGATCAGGCAGATAGGAAAGCATATAAGAGAATTCAATAGGGCAATCAGGGGGACCAATTCGACAGCGGGGGTTTCAAGAAAATTAAACTAATGTAGCACATTTGAAACGTTCTCAAAGTTTGATTAATTAAACATGTTGAAAGTCAACACCACCTTCTGTGGTGAGTTTTTCAAGAAATCGGATAACGCGGAGATCATTGAATTCAAATATTTCAATACGAAGAATGCTACAATGGATGAGGAAACGGATTAAGATTGTTGGTTTGCAGATAATGTGATTGATGACAAAGTGAATAAACTTTCGGAATTCCAGGAGAAGGGTAGTGGCTGGACCTTGCGGGAAATTGTTTCTTCAGAGGTTAATATTTATAAATTAGAAATTGGCAACGGTTCATCATATATCAAGCTGCCAGAAAAGATTTTGAAAAAGCGTGCATGCATCAATGTTAGAAACAATGATGAGGCATACTTCTTCTGGGGTATCGTCAGCGCTCTACATCCTGCTGACCAACATGTAGACAGGCCCAGCTCGTATCCTCATTACAGCCAAGTTTTGAATACCGCAGGCTTGGATGTACCCGTCACTCTCAACAATATTCCTAAATTTGAAAAACTCAATAATATCTTGGTAAACGTTTACGCCTTGGAACTGATTCATGTGAAAAAGGCAGAGTATTTTGGAGTAGTACCCATAGAACTTACGAAACATAAGCAGCCCAGACATGTCAATCTACTTCTCATTCAAAGTTAATATTTCCCCAAGCCCAACGATCATGACGCCTTGCCTGAAGATGATCACGACGAAGATCCCAGGTATCATTATTGTTGGATCAAAGACATGTCCAGGCTTCTATCTTCACAACTCAGTAGGAATAAATCAAAAAAACATTTCTGTGATAGATGTTTGAATTATTTTTCGAGCGAATTTAAATTGGTAGATCACAGTGTTTTATGCGGAAATGTCAACGAATGCAAAATATCTTTTCCCAAATACGATTTAGTTGTTTTCAAAAATCATATTTATAAGCGGCCGAATTCATCATTTACGGTGATTTTGAATCGGTTTTGGAGCACTGTGATGACAAAATTTCTCAAAAAATGGCGAAATATCAAAAACATACAGCCTTCTTCGCAGGGTACTATTCCAAATGCTCATATAATGATGGCTTGTCCTATTACAAGAGTCATCGAGGTCCTGACTGCATGGATTGGTTTGCCACAGAAATGGCAGATGTCGCTGAATTTGTACATTCTAAAATCGAAGACATTGTTTCTCTGACTCATTTCCCAGATGAGGTTGGTGTAACACACTGCCATATCTGTGAAAAGGCATTTGCAGGCACTGATATCATTGTGAAAGACCACCATCATTTTAGTGGCGCCTTCAGAGGGTGTGCGCATCAATCTTGTAATTTAGGGTACCGCAAGTCCTTCGTAGTGCCCATAGTGTTCCACAATATTTCCGGATATGATCCTCATTTCCTTCTGAGAGAGATTGCCAAACGTGGACTGGTGAGCGTACTTCCGATAAATATGGAGAAATATATTTATTTCACTCAACACAACACTGAAACCGGTATTAAATTCAGATTCATAGACTCTTTGAGATTTTTGGGTGCCAGTTTAGATGAATTGGCCTTCACTTTGACGAAGGATAATTTTCAAAATTTAAGAAAAGACAACAACCAATTAGACGCTTCCAAATTCGATCTACTCACAAAGGAAGGTGTCTTTCCATATGACCACATCAATACTCCGAGCAAATTAGACGAAACTGAACTTCCACCCATTGAGAACTTTTATAATGAATTGAACAATGAACATCTCGATGATGTGAAGTATGCTCATGCTCAAAATGTATGGCAACACTTTGGATGTCGAAATTTAGGTGAATACTCGGATTTATACATGAAATCAGATATCCTTCTTCTGGCAGATGTTTTCGAACGATTCAGAGAAGCTGCTTTGAGGACTTATACCTTAGATTTAACTTGGTATTACACTCTTCCAGGTTATACGTGGGATTGTATGCTGGAGTACACGAAATGTTCACTACAAATTTTAAAAGATGTAGACATGCTGATGTTTATCAAAAAGGCGATAAGAGGCGGTATTTCGGTTTGTTGTAACCGCTACTCCGGAGCCAACCATAAGTAAACTTCAACATATGATCCTACTAAACCATCAAAGCATCTTCTCTACTTAGACGTTAACAATCTATATGGGTGGGCAATGTCAAAGCCTCTCCCTTATGGAGGGTTTGAATGGACTGATGTCAACATTGACGTCACATCGATTCCTGACGATGCGCCAGAAGGATACATCTTTCAAGTAGATTTGGAATATTCGGAAAACTTGCATGATCTACATAAAGACTTTTCGTTTTGTGCCGAACACCGCAAGCCACCAGGTTCCAAGTTGGCAAAATTGATGACCACGTTACACCATAAAAAGGAATACATCATCCATTATGTTAATTTGAAACAAGCTCTGGCTAATGGCTTGAAGCTCACCAAAATTCACAAAGTAGCGAAATTCAAACAGTCCATAACTTAAATAGAAACATACAACTTTTTCTTGCCTGTACTATTCAGCACAACCATACCTCTCTAATGAAATAATAGAAAGTCATTTTTAGAAATGAAATACCAAAAAATCAAATTATCATTCTTCAAATGAATATGCAAAAATTAAATTAAAAATAATGTGGAAATGATAAATTATATTTGGATTTTTTGATATTTCATTTCAAAGAATTACTTTCTATTATATCATTAGAAAGAAATGGTTATGCTGAGTAGTTCAGGCAAGGAGGCAAGAAAAAGTAGTATGTTCCTATTAAAGTTATGGACCTACAGAGTATTGTTTTTTTCCCAATTTTTCCAATATTTTTTTTTGCGGCTTTTTATAAAGCCGACGAATGAAGATGAAATATCACAGTATTAGCAACTGTTATCAAGTGACGTATGGTTTCCATAGCCAACCCTTCAAGTTTTGGCTTTCATTTTGCTTCCACGGTCTACTTGGTGAATTTAAATAATAATTTTTTTCTGATCTAGTTTCTGGTTAGATACCAACTTGTGATATGTCATTAGAAATGGAACTGAATGCTGAATAAAGAGGAAAGAAGGAAAACAGGGTTTCTATTTAAAATAAGAAATTTGATGTTACTTCCGGTCAGACCGGAATATGCTCAAATTCTAGCTCTCATGTCATTATATCGACGCTCAAGATTTCACAAACCTACTTCATACACTAACTGAGATATTCCGTAGGCAATACTTCCGTAGCCACCTGGTATAACAAGAACAATAGGCAAGTGAAGAAACTTCGAGAACTTCAGTCCGCACACTGTTCATCTGTATTCTATCATCTCACATGGATACCTTTGGAGTATATCAGTTCGCAACGATCATATGAGACGACATCGTAGCGGGGATAACGCACACAACAGGCAGAACAAGAAACTTCGACTTCAACTATGTTTACACTTTGCATTCTAGCATCTGACATGCCCACAGCTATAGCAGATACGATCGCATTGACCATATGAGACGACTTCGAAGGACATATAACGAGAACAATAGGCAAGTGGAGATACTTCGACAACATCATTCTGCACACTGTATCTCTGTATTCTATCATCTCACATGGATACCTTTTGAGCATATCAGTTCGCAACGATCCTATTAGACGACATCGAAGCGGAAATATCGCACTCAACAGGCAGAACAAGAAACTTCGACTTCGACTATGTTCACACTGTAACTCTGCGTTCGAGCAAATGAAATGCCTACATGAATAGCAGATACGATCGCAATGACCATATAAGACGACTTTGAAGAACATATAACGAGAACAATACGCAAGTGGAAATACATCGACAACATCAGTCCGCACACTGAATCTCTGTATTTCATCATCTCACATGAATACCTTTGGAGCATATCAGTTCGCAACGATTATATGAGACGACATCAAAACGGTTATTACGCACACAGAACAAGAAACTCCGACTTCGACTTTGTTTACACTGTACCTCCGCATCCTATCATCTGACATGCCTGAAGCTATAGCAGATACGATCGCACTGACCAAATAGGACGACTTCGAATGACATATAACTAGAACAATAGGCAAGTGAAGATAGTTCGACAACATCAAATTGCCCACTGTATCTCTGTATTCTATCATCTCACATGAATACCATTGGAGCATGGTAGTTCGCAACGATCATACGAGTTGACATCGAATCGGGTATAACGCACATAACAGGAAGAACAAGAAACGTTGACTTCGACTATGTCTACTCTGTACCTTTGCATTCTAGCATCTGACGTTCGCACTGGCAATATAAGACGACTTCGAAGGACTCATAACGAGAACAAAAGGCGAGTTGAGATACTTCAACAACATCATTCTACACACTGCATCTCTGTATTCTATCACCTCACATGAATTCCTCTGGAGTATATCAGTTTGCATCGATCATATGAGACGACTACAATACGTATATAACGCACACAACAGGCAGAACAAGAAACTTCGACTTCGACTATGTATACACTGTAACTTTACATTCTAGCATCTGTCTTGCCGACGGTTATAGCAGATTCGATCGCACTGACTATATAGGACGACTTCGAAGGACATTTAACAAGAACAATAAGCAAGTGAGACACTTCGACAACTTCAGTCTGCACACTGTATCTCTGTATTCTTTCATCTCACATAGATACCTCTATAGCATATATGTTCGCAATGATCATATGAGACGACATCATATAAAACGACATCGAAGCGAGTATAACGCACACAACAGACAGAACAAGAAACTTCGACTCCGACTATGCTTACACTGTTACTCCGCATTTCAGCATCTGACATGCCTGAAGCTATAGCAGATACGATCGCATTGACCATATGAGACGACTCCGAAGGACATATTACGAGAGCATTAGGCAAGTGGAGATACTTCGAAAACATCAGTCTGCACACTGTATCTCAGTATTCTTCCATCTCACATAGATACCTCTATAGCATACATGTTCGCAACGATCATATAAGACGATATCGAAGCAAGGATAACGCACACAACAGGCAGAACAAGAAACTCCGACTCCGACTATGCTTACACTGTAACTCCGCATTCTAGCATCCGACATGCCTACAGCTATAGCAGAAACGGTCGCATCGACCATATGAGACGACTTCGAAGGACATATCACGAGAGCATTAGGCAAGTGAAGATACTTCGAGAACATCAGTCTGCACACTGTATCTCTGTATTCTTTAATCTCACATAGATACCTTCATAGCATATATGTTCGCAAAGATCATATAAGACGACATCGAAGCGGGGATAACGCACACAACAGGCAGAACAATAAATTTCTACTCCAAATATGTTTACACTTTGCATTCTAGCATCTCATATGCTATAGCAGATATGATCGCATTGACCATATAAGACGACTTCGAAATACATATAACGAGAACAATAGGCAAGTGGAGATACTTCGAAAACATCAGTCTGCACACTGTATCTCTGTATTCTATCATCTCACGTGGATACCTTCGAAGCATATCAGTTCGCAACGATCCTATAAGACCACATCGAAGCGGGGATGACGCACACAACAGGCAGAACAAGAAACTTCGACTCCGACTATGTTAACACTGTAACTTCGCATTCTAGCATCTGACATACCTTCAGCTATAGCAGATACGATCGCACTGACCATATGAGACGACTCCGAAGGACATAAAACGAGAGCAATAGGCAAGTGGAGATCATCAGTCTGCATACTGTATCTCTGTATTCTATCATCTAACATAGATACCTCTAGAGCATATATGTTCGCAACGATCATATAGGACGACATCGGAGCGGGTATAACGCACACAACAGGCAGAACAAGAAACTTCGACTCCGACTATATTTTTACACTGTACCTTTGCATTCTAGCATCTGACATGCTTACAGCCATAGCAGATTCGATCGCACTGACCAAATGAAACGACTTTGAAGGACTTATAACGAGAACAATAGGCATGTGAAGATACTTCGACAACATCAGTCTGCACACTGTAATCTGTATCCTATCCTCTCACATGTATACCTTTGGGCCATGGTAGTTCGCAACAATCATATGAGACGACATCGAATCTGGTATAACGCACACAACAGTCAGAACAAGAAATTTCGACTTCGACTATGTTCACACTGTAACTTTGCGTTCTAGCAAATGAAATGCTTAAAGTAAAAGTAGACACGATCGCACTGACCATATAGAAAGACTTCGAAGGACTTATAACGAGAACAATAGGCAAGTGGAGATACTTCGACAACATCAGTCTGCACACTGTATCTCTGTATCCTATCCTCTCACATGTATACCTTTGGGCCATGGTAGTTCGCAACGATCAGATGAGACGACACCGAATCGGGTAAAACGCACACAACGGCAGACCAAGAAAATTCGACTTTGACTATGTTCACAATGTAAATTTGCGTTCTAGCATCTGATATGCTCACAGTTATAGCAGATAATGATATAAATAATAATAATGATTTATTGCACTTAAATTACATATTACAAACATAACAAATACATTGGTAATATATACAAGCCAGTCACAGAACATTCAGAAATAGGACGAAAAATTAATACATAATATAATATAATATAACATAATATAATATAAAACATTTATAGTGAGGATGCAAAATTCTAGTATTCTGAACCTACTGCACTATCCAGGCACTGCTCAAAATAATCATTCAAGGAATAAGGTTCCAGATTACATAAGAAGTTAAGTATAGGCTTCTTCACTAGTTGAAAATTTTCTTTCAGTTTTATGTGTGTTGGTAAATGATTAAATAATTTTATACAGGAGTATAGAGCACCTTTCTCAAAACAGGCTAACCTATGATATGGAATATTGTAATTTGAGATGTTTCTAGTACTATAGTTATGAGTTATGTTGAATTGTAGGAAATATGGCATATTTTTGAACACAAATTGAATACACTCATATATGTACAATGCTGGAACAATAAGTAAATTTAGGGAGCTGAAGTGAGTTTTACAAGAAGTGAGATAACTCAACTTTTTGATTAGTCGAATAGCTCGCTTTTGAATTGTGAAAATATTTAAGGCTTCACTGCTTCCTCCCCAGAGAATGATGCCATAACGTGCCCTTGAATAGAAGCTTGCATAGTAAAAAGTTTTAACAATGTTGATATTTGTGTTATTCGACAGTATTCTGAGGCCAAAACAAGACCGGTTGAGTTCCTTACTGAGGAAATTGATGTGGGAGGAAAAACTCAGGGTTTCATCAAGAAACACACCCAAACACTTGATTTCTGTGGAAAATTGTATTTTATGTTGATTGAGAATGATATTGTCTGGGGTTTCAGGCCCACGTGTTGTTTTGAAAAACACTGCTTTAGTTTTGTCAGGATTTAGTATTAATTTTGAATTCAAGAACCAATTTTCTATGTTTACCATGAGTGAATTACCATTAAGCGTTAGTTGAGGAAAATTTGAAGCGGTAAATAACAATGTAGTATCATCTGCATAGTTAATGACAGTTTGATCTCGTTCGGCAATTGATAAGAGATCATTGATGTAAATGATGAATATGAGTGGCCCTAATACGATCGCACTGACCATATGAGACGACTACGAAGGACATTCAACGAGAACAATAGACAAGTAGAGATTCTGCGACAACATCAGTCTGCACACTGTATCTCTGTATTCTATCATCTCACATAGATACCTTTGGAGCATTTATGTTCGCAACGATCATATAAGACGACATCGAAGCGGGTATAACGCACACAACAGACAGAACAAGAAATTTCGACTTCGACTATGTTCACACTGTAACATTGCGTTCTAGCGAATGAAATGCCTACAGTAATAGTAGATACGATCGCATTGACCATATGAAACGACTTCGAAGGACATATAACGAGAACAATAGGCAAGTGGAGATACTTCGACAACATCAGTCTGCACACTGTATCTCTGTATTCTATCATCTCACATAGATACCTTCGGAGCATATCAGTTCGCAACGATCATATGAGACGACATCGAAGCGGGTATAACGCACACAACAGACAGTACAAGAAACTTCGATCCCGACTATGCTTACACTGTTACCCCGCATCCTAGCATCTGACATGCCTACAGCTATAGCAGATACGATCGAACTGACTATATGAGACGACTTCGAGGTACATATAACGAGAACAATTGACAAGTAAAGATACTTCGACATCAGTCTGCACACTGTATCTCTGTATTGTAACATCTCACATGAATACCTTTGTAGCATGGTAGTTCGCAATGATCATATAAGACGACATCGAAGCGAGTATAACGCACACAACAGGCAGAACAAGAATTTTCGACTCAGACTATGTTTACACTGTAACTTCGAATTTTTGCATCTGACATGCCCACAGCAATAGCATTTTTTATTTTTGGCCAAAATTGATTCACTCTGTATCTTTTCATTCGTTTGTTAATGTCAACTTTCTGAGGTACAAATAGTCGCCAAATTCCAGGCCCGGACTTAGAAAATTTCAATTTGTCATCTCTTACAGATAGGACACCCTGTACATTGGAATTTTCAATATCTGCTCATCATTCTTGAAACTACATGGATTAATGAACAGAAAAATGTTAATAACACGTTTGGCACATTTGAAGTATGTTTTAAATAAAATATTGCTTTTCGAGAAACATTCCATTTATTTATTTTATCTCTTGATAATTTATAAAAAAATTTGATTATATTTTCAAAATGCATTCCACCAGCATCCTTGCACTTTTGTGCTCGAGTTAACAAATTTCCGATTGAATTTCGAATCATTTGAGGATTTTGTTTGATTTCTTCACAATAATTTTCAATTCGGTTCAATAACTGCTCTTTGTTTCTAATAGGATCGCTGTAGACCTTTTGTTTCAAATGTCCCCACAAAAAATAATCTAGAGGGTTGAAATCTGGGGACCTAGCTGGCCAAGGGAGTGGCCCTCTTCGTCCAATCCAACGATTTGGAAATCGGTAATCAAGGTGTTCGTTGACGTCAACGCCAGAATGAGGCGGAGCGCCATCATGCTGGAAATGTATTCCTCTCGAATTGATGTTCTCCATCAAACCAGGCAAAATATTCTGCAGACAATCCAAATAAACAAGGCTCGTTAACCTTTAGGGAAATACATGAGGTCCAATCAACGAATCATTTATCAAACCACACCAAACATTGATTGAAAATTTATGTTGGGAATGAGCTTGTCTTACTGTGTGCGGATTTTCATTTGTCCACACATGAGAATTTCTTGTATTGAAAATACCGTCTCGTGTAAACTGGGCTCTATCGGTGAATAATGTACGAAAAACAGTCCTTCTGTGGCTTGTGATCCACCAGGAAAATGCAGGCTTGGGTATTTGGTCACCTTCTTCCAACCGTTGTACCTGCTGGATGTGAAAGGGGAATAAATTTAGTTATTAAGTACTCGCCATACACGAGTTTGCGGCAGAACTAACTGTGCACTTATTCGCCTTGTACTTGTTTTTGCATTTCCACGTACAATGTCAAGAATATTCACTTCTTGTGGCCCGTTATGTTGAACATTTCTCTCAACACGAATATCGATCGATGGAAATTTACCAGTCCCTCGTAAAATGTTTGATGGTTTGGGATTCTCCTGCCAGGAAAACGTCTTACGTACTCTTGTGCTGCCACTCTTCCATTACCATCGCAAAATCCGTACACATAAATAATGTCTGCATATTCAGCACTAGTAAAAAGTGACATTTTGTTAATTTGTTGAACCAAACTAGTATTATTAATAAAACAGCAATTCGGCTCAACATCAACTGATTGACAGATACTTTGTGACAATTCTTAAAACAATGGACCATCTTCTTCAAATGATATGGTATATAGAGAAAAATATTGACTCTAATAAGAACAATCCTACTGAAATGTGGAAAACATTGAAAACATTAGTACCGAATAATAACAAAGAATACAATCTTACAACTATCGATTTGGGCAATGGGGAAATAATTTCTGATAAGACATTGATACCGAATGGCCTGAACACATTTTATATCAAAAGTATAATAAATATAACTGATGGAATTGACAAACATTTTTCTCATAGCTTTCCTTTAACTGAAAGAATAACTCATAATGAATTGTCAAACTTTAATCTTATCAATGAGGTAGATCTACAAAGAATTATTGGTGCTTTGAAAAATAAAAATAGTCCCGATGAGATTTGTGTAGAATTTCTGAAAAAGTGTTTCAATGCCATTTGTAATCCATTGTTGAACATTATCAACAGTTCTTTAGAGAGAGGTGAGGTACCGACTGAATTAAAATTATCCACTATCATACCTATACCAAAAGTGCCAAATACAAACCAAGCTATTCAATCAAGGCCAATAAACATGATTAATGCTACTGCTAAAGTATTGGAAAAGGCTGTATATGAGCAGATAGTGGATTATTTGGAGAGTAATAGGGTCCTATGTGCGTATCAATCAGGTTTTCGGAGCAAACATAGTTGTGAAACGGCGTTACAATGTGTTTTAACAGATTGGAGGAAAAGTGCGGAAAAGAATCAGTTTACTATTGCAGTATTTCTTGACCTGCAAAGGGCATTCGAAACTGTAGATAGAGGCAGACTGATTAGGAAGATTGAAAGCGTAGGTATTGATGGAATAGCACTAAACTGGATCATGAATTATTTGAGCAATAGAAGCAAATAGAAGGTTGAAACTAGATGAAGTATATTCAGATAAAATGCAAAATGATATTGGTTTACCCCAAGGGTCTATATTGGGACCATTGTTATTCCTAATATATTCAAATGATATCGTAACCATAGCAGAAGAAAGTAAAATTCACTTATTTGCCGACGACACCCTACTGTACTTTAGTAGTGATGATGTGCATGAGTGTGTTGATACTATGAACGCTGGTCTTGAGAGGGTGAATAGATATTGCTGTGCAAATCTGCTGAAGGTGAACGTAAATAAAACAAAATGGATGTTATTAGGAAAACATAAAGATCATAATGATGAAAATCTACTTCTAAGATTGAATGACAGTGATATAGAAAAGGTGAACAAATTCGTGTACTTGGGTGTAACCATTGACAATGAATTGAAATTCAAGGAACATGCTAATCAGGTCATCAAAACAGTAGCTTACAAAGTCAATTATTCAAGAAGATGTTCCCCATATCTGAGCCAGTGGTCTAAACTATTAGTATACAACTCCATAATCCTTCCACATTCAAATTACTGCTCCACCATTCTGTTTTTTCTCAACCAGAATGAAATAAACAGACTACAAAAGATGCAGAATCGTGCTATGCGAATAATCTTACAATGTTCAAGGATAACACCGATAGCAAATATGTTGCAAACCCTACAATGGCTACCAGTGAGAAAACTCTTCGAGTATCAAACACTAATTTTCATTTTTAAAATCAAAATTGCATATTCACCTGTATATCTACAGAATAAATTATCATATGTGGCTGAAATACATGAGAATAATACAAGAAACAGAAACAATATAAAAGTTGAAAAATATAAAAAAAATAGTACACATAATTCCTTATTTTATAAAGGAGTGGATTGTTTTAATGACCTCCCACAAGAAATTAAAGAGAGTGGTTCGATAAATACATTCAGAAGACGATTGAAGGATTATTTAATGAAAAATTAGTATATAATTATTATTTTTTCAGTAGTTTTTATTTACACGTATGTATTTTTTATTCAGACTGATTGTATTTTTTCATGTTAATCTAAGTTTATTTATATGTGAATGTATTTACTATTGTGAATGAATTAGTTTTTCAACTAAATAAAGAAATATATATATATATGCTTCAGATGTATCTATTAGAGATGAACGAATACAGAGACACATTGTGCAGACTGATGTTCTCGAAGTATCTCACTTGCCTATTGTTCTCGTTGAAGGTCCTTCGGTGTCGTCCTAAATAGTCAGTGCGATCGAATCTGCTATAACTGTAGGCATGTCGGATGCTAGAATGCGAAGTTATAGTGTATACATAGTCGAAGTCGAAGTTTCTTGTTCTGCCTGTTGTGTGCGTTATACTCGTTTTGCTGTCGTCTCATATGATCGATGCAAACTGATATGCTCCATAGGAATCCATGTGAGGTGATAGAATACAGAGATACAGTGTGCAGACTGTTGTTCTCGAAGTATCTTCACTTGCCTATTGTACTCGTTATATTCCCTTCGAAGTCATCTTATATGGTCAGTGTGATCGTATCTACTATAGCTATAGGCATGTCAGATTCAAGAATGTGAAGTTACAGTGTAAACATAGTCGGAGTCGAAGTTTCTTGTTCTGCCTGTTGTGTGCGTTATACTTGCTTTGATGTCGTCTTATATGATCGTTGCGAACATGAATGCTACAGAGGTATCTATGTGAGATGATACAATACAAAGATACAGTGTGCAGACTGATGTTGTCGAACTATCTTCACTTGCCTATTGTTCTCGTTATATGTCCTCTGAAGTCGTCCTTTATGGTCAGTGCGATCGTATCTGCTATAACTGTAGGCATGTCAGATGCTAGAATGCAAAGTAGGCAAAGTTACAGTGTGAAAATAGTCGAAATCGAAGTTTCTTGTTCTGCCTTATACCCGTTCTGATGTCGTCTCATATGATCAATGCGAACTGATATGCTCCAGAGGTATTTATGTGAGATGATGAAATACAGAGATACAGTGTGCAGACCGATGTTGTCGAAGAATCTCCACTTGCCTATTGCTTTCGTTATATGTCTTTCGATGTCGTCTTATATGGTCAGTGCAATCGTATCTGATAACTGTAAGCATGTCAGATGCTAGCATGCAAGTTACAGTGTAAACATAGTCGAAGTCGAAGTTTCTTGTTCTGCCTGTTGTGTGCGTTATAACCGTTTCGATGTCGTCCCATATGATCAATGCGAACTGATATGCTCCAGAGGTATTCATGTGAGATGATGAAATACAGATATACAGTGTGCAGACTGATGTTGTCGAAGTATCTCCACTTGCCAATTGCTCCCGTTATATGTCCCTCGAAGTCGTCTCATATGGTCAATGCGATCGTATCTGCTATAGCTGTAGGCATGTCAGATGCTAGAATGCGGAGTTACAGTGTAAAACACAGTCGGAGTCGAAGTTTCTTGCTCTCCCTGTTGTGGGCGTTATTTTGATTCAGGAAACACTAGACAATGTCTACCTATAAGATGTATAACTGACTTATTATCGAGATTGATAAATTCGAAGTTTTGGCGAACACGCCGATTTACCGACTCTTGATTGTTGGAATCGAAGTTTTCGGTGGATATGTAATAGTATAGTACTCCACTCGCATATAATGAGCTGTCATATATATGCCTCAGAGGTATCCGTGTGAGATGAAAGAATACAGAGATACAGTGTGCAGACTGATGTCGTCGAAGTATCTCCACTTGCCTATTGTTCTCGCTATATGTCCTACGAAGTCATCTTATATGGTCAGTGCGATCGTATCTAGTATAGCTGTAGGCATGTCAGTTTCTGGAATGTGATGTCTTATATGATGGTTGCGAACTGATCCAAAAGTATCCATGTGAGATGATAGAATACAGATATACAGTGTGTGTACTGATGTTGTCAAAGTCGTCCTATATGGTCAGTGCGATCGTATCTGCTATAACTGTAGGCATGTCGGATGCTAGAATGCGAAGTTACAGTGTATACATAGTCGAAGTCAAAGTTTCTTTTTCTGCCTGGTGTGTGCGTTTTACCCGTTTCGTGATCGTCTCATATGATCGATGCGACCTGATATGCTCCAGGGGTATCTCCACTTGCCTATTGCTCTTGTTATATGTCCTCCGAAGTCGTCTTATATGGTCAGTGCGATCCTATCTGCTATAGCTGTAGGCATGTCAGATGCTAGAATGCGAAGTTACAGTGTGAACATAGTCGGAGTCGAAGTTTCTTGTTCTGCCTGTGCGTCATCCCCGCTTCGATGTCGTTTTATAGGATCGTTGCGAACTGATATGCTTCAAATATATCCATGTGAGATGATAGAATACAGAGATACAGTGTGCATACTGATGTGTTCGAAGTATCTTCGCTTGCCTGATGCTCTCGTAATATGTCCTTCGAAGTCGTCTCATATGGTCAATGCGATCGTATCTGCTATAGCTGTAGGCATGTCACATGCTAGAATGTGGAGTTACAGTGTAAACATAGTCGGAGTCGAAGTTTCTTGTTCTGCCTATTGTGTGCGTTATATCAGCTTCGATGTCGTCTCATATGATCGTTGCGAACTGATATGCTCCGAAGGTATCTATGTGAGATGATACAGAGATACAGTGTGCAGACTGATGTTGTCGAAGTATCTCCACTTGCCTATTGTTCTTGTTACATGTCGGAGTCGAAGTTTCTTGTTCTGCCTGTTGTGTGCGTTATACCCGCTTCGATGTCGTCTTATATGATTATTGCGAACTACCATGCTACGAAAGTATTCATGTGAGATGTTACAATACAGAGATACAGTGTGCAGACTGATCCATCTTTACTTGTCAATTGTTCTCGTTATATGTCCCTCGAAGTCGTCTTATATGGTCAGTGCGATCGTATCTGTTTGACCGTGTGGTGGTCGGATTAGAATAACCCCACGGTAAGTCCTGCCTGTCGTAGAAGGCGACTAAAAGGACGCCAATAGGTGGAAGATGGTTAACGCCATCGCCCGGTGCGATACCACCACATCAACCATAGGCACTGTGAAATGGGTATACTTACCCGTGTTTCAGTAGCTGGTTGATGTTCCGGCCAACCCAACCCAACCCAATTTCCTTTTCCTTTCACGCCAACCTCCCTTCTTCATACAGAATACGCCATGATGAGTTCTCCTCAAGTAAAATTATCCGGAAGTAAAATACCTCTCCATTCGGATTTCCGGGCGAGAGGTGAGAGGTGCTAGAGGGGGTTCACCATCGGCTGAAAAAGTCCTCAAGATAGACCTATGTAACATCCGAGGTCTAAGTAAGAACATCAACGATGTCCATCGACACCTTCAAATTGAAAAGCCAGACATATTGGCTCTTACTGAGACACAGGTCAATTCATCCACCAATACGACCTATCTGCTCTGTCCTGGGTACGAACTCCACACACGTTTTAGATTCAAGGGAGGTCTCTGCCTCTACTCTAAAACGAATCTCTCATGTCAACGAAAAAAAACTTTGAAACCAAACAAGTTTGATGTCATGTGGTTCAAACTCGATAGCCAGAAACAGACCAAATACCTATGTTGTCTCTACTTATCACCAAATGATCCATCCTATGAAGAGCTCTTCGAATTCTTGTCTCTGAAGCTTGACCAAATCCAACAGAACCATCCAGCAGCAGAAATCATCATTATGGGCGATTTCAATGTACACAACACTGCTTGGCTCGTACACTCTAACAGAACGGATGAAGCTGGGCGACAAGCCGAAGCATTCGCCATCACTCACGGCTTAGAGCAGCTTATCAAAGAACCCACACGAATTACCGATGTCAATAACCATTCAGCTAACATACTTGACTCATTCCTCACTAATAATTCAGCACCCTACACCATAGATGTACGAGCTCCACTTGGCAATTCTGACCATACACTCATCTCCACAACCTGCTCATTTTTCATTCCATCAACTGCTCCAGCACCCCCACGTCTTATATGGCATTACAATTCAGGAGATTGGGACGGTCTCCGCATGTTTTTCTCCGAGTTTCCTTGGCATAGAGTATGCTTTGACTCTGAGGACCCTTCACAGTGTGCTGCGGAAATATCCGAGATCATCATGCTCGGAATGGACACATAAGGCGTTTTCGGAAACCTACTCGGGTTGACTCGATCCCTAACCTGCACGTTCGTTTACCTAACCCGAGTAACATACCCATGTTCGGAAACTTCGGTGTTACTTACTCGATCACTAACTCGGGTTCATGTTTCACAACCCTGCTCCAAAGCAGGGTCAGCCAGAGTTACTACCTTAGATCATACACTTACTACCACAGAACTACTCACGATTCATGTATTTCTAAGGTCACTTCAGATATTATTTGATTTCATCAATTGAACAAGAGGTGAATTATGTTGAATAGCATTAGTTTGATGATGAGAATACACCAACATCATGAGCAGAAGCAATATTCATCATTTCTAGAACAATAACAACGTGTATCTTTTAAGAGTTTAGTGGTATGTTTTTAAAGATTTGGAGAAATTGATCCGAAAATATTGATATCGCATAGCAAACTGAAAAAATTGCATACAGCTGTGAGAAATCAAGAAGTTCTATTCGAAGAGGTATAAAGCTAACTCAATAAAATAGTAACCTGATAAGTTCGTAAACTATAGTATTAGGATAAGTGATCCGACTGATCCATCACGTGACCCGTTCAGATCGAGTCAACAACCCAGAGTAAGTTTCCGAAAACGCCTATACATACCTCATTTTTCGAAAAGATCATCACCTTCGAAACCCTGGTTCAACAAAAACTGTTCTAGAACTGTTGCCTTGAAACAAACAGCCTACCATCGCTGGCGCAAAAACCCTAACCTCGCGACTAGAGCAGAATACGTTGATGCCAGGAATAACTGCAGCCAAACAATAGATTCTTCGAAAGAAACATACAATGCCAAGATAAGATCGAAACCATAGACCTATTATCCCAGGGAGACGCAACATCTCATTCATAAAACTAAGCTTGTTTTGCCCCAATGATTACATGACGATCCCTATAAGTATGACAGAGACTACCGATCGAACCTCTTTATCACACAGGTATCATGCCACCTTATTGGCAACACTGCTTTATTGTTGTCGCTATGGCCACGACTACCAGTGGCGTGCTGCGCTGTAGGTTCTAAATATGAATGTTATTTGTCAATAAGTTACATAGCATAGAATAGTGATTCATATAGGGACTTGAACCCTCACTACTCGTGGCGCATTTTTGTAGATTGAGACAAGCGAAAATCAACAAATTCTTATGATGAATGATAATGCATTTTCTAATTTCAGACGATTTTCATATTAGCTATTCAGCAGATTTATTTAAGATTCGGCGTGGTAAAAAGAAATAATTTTTTATTGAATTCACTGAACAATATTACTTTTTTTTCGCAATTGATTCAAAATATGAATGAGAATATATACAGTGTGACCACCTTAAGGACTTACCACTCCTGTGAAATCGTTATTACCTAATCGATTCCGAATTTTATTTTGTTGGATAGGTATTCGGAATGTCCATTCAACAAGAGAGCGATTTATTCATTCATGGACTCTTATCATGGGCAACTGCGACCAATTTCATTAACCCATATTTGGAAAAGTACTACAAAGAATTTTTTTCTCAGAAAAACTAATTATTGATTCTGAATCAGACTCACCTACCTGTGTCGATTTTCTTCATCCTAAAACACACGATGCCCGAAAAAACGAATCAAGAACCTATCATTGTTTTTTTAAAACGTGATCAGAAAATGTAGTACTGAGGTATTTTCAGGAATAACTGGTGACAAATCACTATTGAGAATTATTTCAAACATATCTGTATCGATTTTCGTCATTCAAATATACAATGTGTCTGGGGAAAATAAAATAAAAAGAATAAGTAGTGAGCTATATTTATTTCATATGGGTAGGTACATAAAATTGGTCACAGTTGCCCACGATAAGAGTCCAAGAATGAAATAACTCCCTTGAATTGACATTTTGAATACGACTATCAACAAAAAAAGTGTTTCCAAATCGATCAGATAATAACGATTTTACAGGGGTGGTAACTCCTTGAGGTAAACAAACTGTAGGTATTCTCTTTTTTTTTTTCATTTAAAGTTTCATATCTGGTTAAGATAGGCAGTAGGTGCATGGATATCCTAAAATATACCTCCTCATCAAGAGGCACATAAAGTACATAGATAAAAACCAATATATGAAATGAAAAATTAAAATTGTTATATAGATATATTTGATAATAAAATATAATCAAAATCATAAAAAATTGTGAGAACATAATATAAATACAAGTTGAAAACATTTACATCAATAGGCCTGTTATTTTGTGACAAATGAATTCATTTTATTTTGAATGGAAACAGAGTAATGGACTGAATAAGCTGGAGATAGATGAAATGATGTCAAATAGCTTTCAATTAACACAAATGAACAAACCCAAGTTGTTTTGACAAGAATAACAACAAATAACATAAACATTGAGAATTGAAATTAACATCCAATTGATTAATATAAATAAATTTGTAATATTATAAATTTGAATATTCAATGACTTCATTCATTACGAAACAATATAGTCTTTGTATTTATTGACCGCGATCGGCTCTTCTTTGACATATCGAGTTTCTTCATTGTCTCATGATGAATTCGTAATTTGAAATAACTTTTCAATATTAATTTGATCAGTTGTATTGGGTGTCCATTTAGAGGATCCTCATCAAAAAAATGGTCTCCAAAACTATCAAAGACTGACAGTGGCAAATTTTGCACTGTTTTATTGATTAAAATGTCGTACAAGTTTTTTATTTTCTTGTTAAAAATATTGGTGGTTTTGTTAAAGAACCGAAAATACTTTTCTCCTGTCTTACAAATTTCTGCAACAGTCTGACTGGATTTGATGAGTTTTCCATATGTTTTCTTTTCTTGCAGAAGGGAAGGAGATGAATCACTCTCCAGTAGATTTAAACATTTTATACATGTCACACATTTTTTAACTCCCTTGACAACAAAACCAGATATGTAACCTGCAACATCCTCTACATAAGGGGTAAGATTCCATGCAGCAGATCCCACATAATCATACTCTTCTAGGTCATTTTCAGTTTTTTTGATGAAGGATAGATATTCTTCATCTTCTTCCAAATTTCTTCCATTTTCAGTTGTGATAGTTTTGGAATCACAAGTTAAAATTGTAATTTCCTCTAAATTGATTGTATTGCCACTGTCAGAAGCAGCTATTTCACTATGCACAAGAATGCGTTTGTAGGCTGCTTCAAATTGCCTAGCTGTTGGGTTATTATTATAACCCCCTTTACTCCTAATGGCTCCAAAGAATAACTCCAAATGGTCCTGGGAAAGTTTGTAGGTCAACAAATAACTCATCATTTTTTTTTCTACTACGTAAAAAGTATACATTTTTTTTAAGCTTTCCATACAAATTAAAAGCCCCAAAAACCCAGTTTTTCTTGATGATTTGAGGATAGATTTACCATTTGAGGTGAGACCAATAATATATCTCTTCATCGTATCCATTAAATCAAAAAACTGCTCTGCAGTTTTAGGTGAAAGGGATTTTTTGTACGGATATTTTGCAAACACATTTCTAGAATTCAAAATGTCGAACAAATTGTTAAAATTCAATATGAATTCGGATGTAGCCTCAGAGCCTTCGAAGTTAGGGCACTTTAGATCTTCTCGAAGAAAGTTTATGGCATCACTTACACTCCTGCTTAAAGTTTGGGTAGCCAAACCAACCTTCATCTTCTCTCTTTCCCACTGAAGATGTCTCATTCTGACCTTCGTTGCCGCATGTAAACCTTCTTCATTTTGTATTTCAACCAAGCTTGTTATGTAGCTCCATTTTATTTCCTGTTCATCTGAATTCTTCATTCCAATTTGTGAAGCGAAACAGTTTCGTACAAGTTTAACCATATGACATGCATCCAGATATATATAGATGTCAGTGTTGGTAACAGGATTTTTGAAGCTTGTTTTCAGATTCATTGGGTTGCTGAAATCTGCTCCCAACTTCTCAGCCATTGAAATATTTGTGGGGGCACCATCAAATGTCAATGAAGTTACTATAACCCCACTTTCATTGATGAATTCTAAACATTTTTTGACTAATTCAGCTTTTTCAGTAGCTGCTAACCCATCTAACAAGAAGTACCCTACAGGTACTTTCCAAGACCCGTTTATGCAGACAAGCATAAATACTAATGCCTCCCTCGCTTCTGGTAGAGTATCCGAATCCAGATTGGTACCGATGTCTACATAACCAGTGAACTTCGTACCAGTCCATTCAACTTGTCGTCTTATAGACATTTCGTCCATGACCAAGTTACATAGAAGAGGTGTAGACGAACTTTTTTGTTTCAAACACAAGGCCATCAGTGCTTCATTGGTGAAACCTGGACTACCATCAACTGATCTATACCATTTAGATATAGTCCCCGGATGGGGCAAACTTCGATTGAATGTTCTCCTGACAAAGTCATATGCTTTTGGAGAATAAAATGATAGGGTCAAGGCAAATGACCTCAGACTAGGATCATATTTCTGTTTTGTAGGTCCCTTCAAAAATCTCTTGAACAAATCTCCAGCAGTTCCTGAAATTGACGCCTGCAAAAAATAATTCTGTGAATTTCACATATAATTGGAAACCTATATTGTTTGATACTCAGTCGTCAATACTTTGGAAATACTCTTTTGAATTCCATAAAAAAGCATTCAAATACCCGAACGGAATGAGTAAGTACCGGGAGATGTTCAAATATTATCAAATGTCCTGTAAGTCTTTGAATCTCTAGGAAATATTCATAAATTGAATGAGAATTATCTAAATAATTGTATTCATTGAATGCTTGACCTTTAAAAATATTGAATATCAAAGTATTTTCAATATATTATGACAAATATTCAATACTTGATAATTTAATTCTTTTATCAGAGTATTTGCCTAGCTTGCATGCATGCAATGTGTTTAATGTTAATTAAATAATTGATTACAAGATCATTTCATGGATATTCTTTCTATGCCCCTCAAAATAATGATGATTTGAGCACTTCAAATTTAAATGTTGATTGTTGCTAGGCAACCTGATCACTTTTTAGGTAGCATTTACTTACGCTTATTGCGGATTCTGATGCTTCTGATATGAGACACTTCTCTCTCATGTATTTCAATAATCCCTTCAATGATGTTATTCGAAGTCTCAGTTTACGAACAGTATTTTGCAAATTATGGATCCGTTTTCTTTGCTTTTCAACGGTATTTTTTATTATTTTCAAATTTTTTCTTCTTTTTTCTGGTGTTGAGAAGTCACTACTTGTCATGTCACCAATATAACATCTCTTTCTGCAACAGATGGAATAAACATTGATTCAATTTTCAAATTGGAAGAAGAAAGAAAAATAATTGATATTTATCAATTCTCAGTATTCAACATTCTCTGGAAAGCTTGTAAATACCTTTTCATCCTGATGATTGGAGAATTTTGCTCAATCAAGCTTAACTTCAGAATTTCCTCTTTTGATTCTGAAGCACTGGCAGTGCCTGAAGAAGAGGGAGGAATTTCTTGTCGTATAGCTTCAATTGTAGGAATTACTTCCGGTTGTCTGAAAAATTTCAATATCAATTAATATGAATACCTTCAACAATACACTGTGATGAGAAGGGCCTGTATTGGATAAGGAGCAGAGAGAATGATTACCTTTCACTTAAATGAGATACGTTTACTGGTGAAACGACCAAATCAACATCAGAAATGCCCAGAGTCCTGAAAACATATTGTATTGTTATCTCCATGTTATATTATCAAGTTATTTCCTAGACTATCGTGGTCATTTCTCCAAACAATTTTTGTTGCTCTCTCTACTTGTACTGTTTCCTATTCTTTTCTACAATTTGAATTCCTTTTCCCTCCATAAAACACATTTTCAACCATTTTGTGTTATATTCGATATTTTTTCTAATTCCCAAATAGTACAGATCGAAGATGGAGGCATACAAGACCTTTGTGTATTATATAATTTCAAGAGGATAAATAACAAAGAAAACTTACCCTGAAGGTCTTTTAGGAGGAGTATTATAAACTGATGAGTCGGAGGGAGTATTGTGAATTGATGAGTCAGAGCTGTAAAATAATTTAAAACAATAAGTAGAATTGAATGAAAAGTTCCAAGATATATTCGTTGGAATAGAGTATCTCTCGATTATATCTAAACCTATTTGAAACTGATTGACTCGCTCCATGAGCACGCCACTTTAATTTCTAAATCAACAGTAATAGATATGGACTACCTTTTTCAGATATTGAAAAAATTGAGTTGTTTCATGAAAATTTTCTGAGAATGTCAGATATTAATAAACTTTTTTTATGGAAACTTCAAATATTTAGGAAAAGTTTCCGGATATATATTTTTTCTACGGCTATAATACAAAATTGCTCTGGTTTCACTGTGTTCGATGAATCAATGAGGTAGTTTTCATGTCATCAATTTTATTTCCGCATCTGATATCACAATGACTTCATTGTGTTATTATTTCAAAAAAATCTTAACTCCCATGAAATGTAAAATTGCAAGCAATGACAGATCTATCTAATAAATGAGTTGAGACAAAATCAGATGGCTGGAAGCCGAAGAATGAATAAAAACAGTCTCTGTTATCTGTCACAGCCGTAGAAAAAGTATAGTGTAAAACTCGCGCGGAATGCTAATTTTCCGCAAACTGAATTCTCGTGGGAAATTTTTATCATTCCGTGCTCATTAAACAATATACTATTGTTTATGTGAACTATAACTGACCAAGAATTACCCCCTGGAATAACGCAATGTGCTCAATTGACATTCCTAAATCATAGTTCAATAATGAAAGAAGCATTTTTTTACCAACCCTATATAAGTGGAGCAATAATAATTATCTACTAGGTATAATTTACCTGTCAGATGTGAATTGAAATGATGAATGGAGTGGTAGTGGGTTTGCATCTGCTTTCAAATATCTCAAACCATTTCTTTTAGTGATTATATCACTTGGATGGAAATGGTTCGAACAGAGAAAGAGGTATTTGGTAGGGTGGCGATCTTCCTGCCAACCAAGGAGAGATACCCAAATTTTTCTCCTCTCACTATCAGATGGAAACCTGAAATTTTATGAAAATACATTGAATTGCTTTGCAACCTCCAAGAAGTAAATATGATATATCACAAACCATCTTCAATCTTGTATCATGATGCAATTATTAAGCAATAAAAAAATCGAAAAACTGAATATATCCCCATATCAACCACACCCGACGTTAACAATACCTCTATGTCTACACCACTGATTGTGAAAAATGCGTATTCTTACTTACTTGTGAAAAGACACATCCGGGTTTAAATAGTCCAGTTTTTTGCACACTTGGCACTGACGAACCATATTAATTAGTAATTCTCACTGAATTTCACAAAAAAATAGGATAAAGCACGAAAATATAACCAAATCACTTCAAAACGCAAAACCACTTCAATGCAACACCGCAACAAAAAACATAAACAAACCACACACACAAGGGCTACGAGATGGCTGTGATTGGCTACGAGCTGCTGAATTCCGTATGCGGCGTTGTCGTGCTTTCAGTTACGAATATCTGTGATCTGACGGAATGGAATAGTTCAATGGTAACTAATTCGAGAATAATATTATTTAATTCAGATTATTATACCGTATGAATTATTATCAGTCGGAGCATATGATCAGCACTGTATTGCTCCTAATATGTTGATTTAAATTATTAAACGTATTATGATAACTATGGTGAATCTCCTTCCTTAACCGAATATCTGGCAACCGCACAATCTAGTCGACCACACTAAGAACATACAGTGGACCAGAATTTGGGAATGTCTGATCCTATTCAAATGTAAATAGTTCCGTCTCCTGTGGATAATAGGTCTATGATCGAAACTCATAGATTGCCCCAATGGCTCTCGTTCGTTTTGGTCCCTTGCTAAAGCGGTCGGAAGAAATTTCACTAATAGCTCATTTCCACCACTGTCCAAATCCGACGGCACGTTAGCAACAACATCGCAGGAGAAAGCAAATATTTTTGCAGAGATGTTCGCAGCAAACTCTACTTTAGATTCCCAAGGAAAACTGCCGCCAGACATTCCACCCGTTGAGAGTCGAATGCCCGAAATCGTCTTCCGTCAACGCACTATCAGACGAATTTTGCTTGGTCTCAAAACGAATAAGGCTAACGGCCCTGATGGAATTCCACCCATTATCCTCAAAAAATGTGCACCAGAATTAACACCGATTCTCTGCAAGTTGTTTACCATCTCGTACAGGTCGGGTATTTTTCCATCATGCTGGAAGACAGCTAGAGTCCAACCAATCCTCAAAAAAGGGAACAAGAACCTGCCCAACAACTACAGGCCCATTGCTCTGTTATCAGTAATCTCCAAAGTGATGGAGAAAGCCATCAATATTGAGCTTATCAAATATCTGGAGAGCTCAGGAATCATCAATGATAGACAATACGGCTTTCGCCATCGAAGATCTACTGGAGATCTACTTGCCTACGTCACCCATTTATGGCAATCTTCAAAAGAAAAACACGGGGAATCTCTAGCTGTCGCGTTGGACATTTCGAAAGCATTCGACCGTGTTTGGCACGAAGGACTCCTCCACAAACTACCATCATACGGCTAACCACCTCAGCTATGCCATCTCTTATCGAGTTTTCTTTCAGGCAGATCGCTCCACGTGGTGGTGGACGGTGTATCGTCTGATACCTTTGGCATAAATTCCGGCGTTCCACAAGGATCAATTTTGGCAACAACATTATTCCTGCTTCATATCAATAATCTGTTGGGAGTAACAACTTGCCCCATCCACAGCTTTGCAGATGATAGTACCCTCCATACTGCGTTCTCTTCCAGAATTCCCATTTCTTCCCAGGAAACTAAGAACTCACTGCGCAGGCAGGTCAATGCTGTCAATGAAGATCTTGCTGAAATCACAGCCTGGGGAACTCAGTATGCCCGATATTGTGATGTCTGGCTCCACCATCCCCACCAAGCCCACCATATCTATGCTCGGTATTTCCATCAGCAACACTCTTTCATGGGATAATCATGTCAGATCCATCGCAAAAGCTGCTTCACAAAAACTCGGATTCTTGTTCCGTGCGAGAAGCTACTTTACACCTCAACAGCTTCTCATGATTTACAAAGCGCAGATACGGCCTGTTCTAGAATACTGTTCCCACATATGGGGTTCAGCACCAAAACATACGCTGATGCTCTTAGATTCCATCCAGAGAAGAGCCATTCGCCTGGTGGGTGACGCCACACTCACTCACTCTTTGACATCATTGGAACACCGTAGAAAGGTCGGCGACCTTTCACTTTTCTATCGATACTTCCACGGGAAATGTTCTTCGGAAATCTCTGCTATCATCCCTTCACTAGCAATACCAATCAGACGAACTAGACAAGCCCAGTCAGCACATCCTTTCGATGTCAACTTCGAAAGATGTCGAACAGCACTTTATCAAGACTCCTTCATCCAAAGAACGGCTAGGCTCGGGAATTCATTGCCTGTGGAAGTATTCCCAACAACATATAATCTCCAAAAGTTCAAAAAAAATTCCAATACCTACCTCCTGTCCCTATCCTCCCTAGGAACGCGCGATGTTCTTTGAACATTATAGGGATTCCCTTTCGTGCGCTCCAAGCGATAAAAAAAAAAAAAGCTGTAGGCATGTCAGATGCTAGAATGCGGAGTTACAGTGTAAGCATATTCGAAGACGAAGTTTCTTGTTCTGCCTGTTGTGTGCGTTATACCTGATTCGATGTCGCCTCATATGATCGTTGCGAACTACCATGGCCCAAAGGTATACATGCGAGAGGTTAGGATATAGAGATACAGTGTGCAGACTGATGTTGTCGAAGTATCCTCACTTGCCTATTGTTCTCGTTATATGTCCTCTGAAGTCGTCCTATATGGGCAGAGCGATCGTATCTGCTATAACTGTAGGCATGTCAGGTGCTAGCGTGCAAAGTTACAGTGCAAACATAGTCGAAATCGAAGTTTCTTGTTCTGCCTGTAAAAAAAGTAAATTACTCCACTCGCATATAAGAAGCTGTCATATATACTTCTTGAATTGGCATTTGGGATGCTAGAATGCAAAGTTACAAAGTAAACATAGTCGAATAGCCTGTTGTGTGCGTAATACCCGCTTCGATGTCATCTCATATGATTGTTGCGAACTTATATGCTCCAGAGGTATTTATGTGAGATGATATAATACAGAGATACAGTGTGCAGACTGATGTTGTCGAAGTATCTTCACTTGTCAATTGTTTCCGTTATATGTCCCTCGGAGTCTTCTTATATGGTCAGTGCGATCGTATCTGCTATAGCTGTAGGCATGTGAGATGCTTGAATGCGGAGTAACAGTGTGAGCATAGTCGGAGTCGAAGTTTCCTGTTCTGTCTGTTGTGTGCGTTATACCCGCTCCGATGTCGTCTTATATAATAGTTTCGAACTCATATGCTCCAGAGGTATCCATGTGAGATGATAGCATACAGAGATACGGTATGCGGACTGATGTTATCGGAGTATATCCACTTGCCTATTGTTCTCGTTATATGTCCTTCGAAGTCGTCTTATATTATCAGTGCTATCATACCTGCTATTGCTGTAGGCATGTCAGATGCAAAAATTCGGAGTTACAGTGTGAACATAGTCGGGGTCGAAGTTTCTTGTTCTGCCTGTTGTGTGCGTTATACCCGCTTCGATGTCGTCTTGAATGCTCATTGCGAACTACCATGCTACAAAGGTATACATGTGAGATGTTACAATACAGAGATACAGTGTGCAGACTGATGTATCTTCACTTGTCAATTGTTCTCGAAGTCGTCTCATATGGTCAGTAAGATCGTATCTGCTATTGCTGTAGGCATGTCAGATGCTAGAATGCGGAGTTACAGTGTGAGCATAGTCGAGGTCGAAGTTTCTTGTTCTGCCTGTTTTGTGCGTTATACCCGCTTCGATGTCGTCTTATATAATAGTTGCGAACTCATATGCTCCAGATGTATCCATTTGAGATGATAGAATACAGAGATACGGTATGCGGACTGATGTTGTCGGAGTATCTTCACTTGCCTATTGTTCTCGTTGTATGTCCTTCGAAGTCGTCCTATATGGTCAGTGCGATCGTATCTGCAATTACTGTAGGCATATCAGATGCTAGAATGCGAAGTTACTGTTTGAACACAGTCGAAGTCGAAGTTTCTTGCTCTCCCTGTTGTTGGCATTATTTTGATTCAGGAAACACTAGACAATGTCTACCTATTAGATGTATAACCGACTTATTATCAAGATTGATAAATTCGAAGTTCTGGCGAACACGCCGGTTTACCGACTCTTGATTGTTTAAATCGAAGTTTTTGGTGGATATAAAAAAGTATAGTTCTCCACTCGCATATAATGAGCTGTCATATATACTTCTTGAATTGGCATTCTAGATCTAGTGTGCAGACTGATGTTGTCGAAGTATCTTCACTTGTCAAATGTTCTCGTTATATGTCCCTCGAAGTCTTCTTATATGGTCAGTGCGATCGTATCTGCTATAGCTGTAGGCATGTCAGATGCTAGAATGCGGAGTAACAGTGTAAGCATAGTCGGGGTCGAAGTTTCTTGTTCTGTCTGTTGTGTGCGTTATACCCGCTTCGATGTCGTCTTATATAATAGTTGCGAACTCATATGCTCCAGAGGTATCCATGTGAGATGATAGAATACAGAGATACGGTGTGCGGACTGATGTTGTCGAAGTATCTCCATTTGCCTATTGTTCTCGTTATATGTCCTTCGAAGTCGTCCTATATGGTCAGTGCGATCGAATCTGCAATTACTGTAGGCTTGTCAGATGCTAGGATTCGAAGTTAAAGTATAAACATTGTCGAAGTCGAATTTTTTTTTTCTCCCTGTTGTAAGCGTTATTTCGATTCAGGAAACACTAGACAATGTCTACCTATGAGATGTATAACCGACTTATTATCAATTGATGAATTCGAAGTTTTGGCGAACTCGCCGATTTACCGACTTTTGATTGTTGGAAACGAAGTTTCTGGTGGTAATAAAAAAGTAGAGTACTCCACTCGCATATAATAAGCTGTCATAATATGTACTTCTTGAATGGGCATTTGGGATGCTAGAATGCAAAGTTGCAAAGTAAACATAGTCGAATAGCCTGTTGTGTGCATTATACCCGCTTCGATGTCGTCTCATATGATCGTTTCGAACTTATATGCTCTAGAGGTATCTATGTGAGATGATAGAATACAGAGATACAGTGTGCAGACTGATGTTGTCGAAGTATCTTCACTTGTCAATTGTTCTTGTTATATGTCCCTCGAAGTCTTCTTATTTGGACAGTGCGATCGTATCTGCTATAGCTGTAGGCATGTCAGATGCTAGAATGCGGAGTAACAGTGTAAGCATAGTCGGGGTCGAAGTTTCTTGTTCTGTCTGTTGTGTGCGTTATACCCGCTTCGATGTCGTCTTATATAATAGTTACGAACTCATATGCTCAAGAGGTATCCATGTGAGATAATAGCATACAGAGATACGGTATGTGGACTGATGTTGTCGGAGTATCTTCACTTGCCTATTGATCTCGTTATATGTTCTTCAAAGTTCTCATATTGTCAGTGCGATCATACCTGCTATTGCTGTAGGCATGTCAGATGCAAGAATTCGGAGTTACAGTGTAAACATAGTCGGAGTCGAAGTTTCTTGTTCTGCCTGTTGTGTGCGTTATACCTGCTTCGATGTCATCTTAAATGATCATTGCGAACTACCATGCTACAAAGGTATTTATGTGAGATGTTACAATTCAGAGATACAGTGCGCAGACTGATGTCGAAGTATCTTCACTTGTCAATTGTTCTCGTTATATGTCCCTCGAAGTCGTCTTACATGGTCAGTGCGATCGTATCTGCTATTGCTGTAGGCATGTCAGATGCTAGAATGCGGAGTTACATTGTAAGCATAGTCGAGTTCGAAGTTTCTTGTTCTGCCTCTTGTGTGCGTTATACCCGCTTCGATGTCGTCTTATATGATAGTTGCGAACTCATATGCTCCAGAGGTATCCATGTGAGATGATAGAATACAGAGATACTATATGCGGACTAATGAGTATCTTCACTTGCCTATTGTTCTCGTTGTATGTCCTCCGAAGTCGTCCTATATGGTCAGTGCGATCGTATCTGCAATACCTGTAGGCATGTCAGATGCTAGAATGCGAAGTTACAGCGTAAACACAGTCGAAGTCGAAGTTTCTTGCTCTCCCTGTTGTCAGCATTATTTTGATTCAGGAAACACTAGACAATGTCTACCTATGAGACGTCTAACCGACTTATTATCAAGATTGATGAATTCGAAGTTTTGGCGAACACGCCGGTTTACCGACTCTTGATAGTTTCAATCGAAGTTTTTGGTGGATATGCAGAAGTATAGTTCTCCACTCACATATAATGAGCTGTCATATATACTTCTTGAATGGGCATTCTAGATGCTAGAATGCAAAGTTACGAAGTAAACATAGTCAAAGTCAGAGTTTCTTGTTCTGCCTGTTGTGTGCGTTATACCCGATTCGATGTCAACTCATATGATCATTGCGAACTACCATGCTTCAAAGGTATCCATGTGACATGATAGAATACAGAGATACAGTGTGCAGACTGATGGTCTTGAAGTATCTTCACTTGCCAATTGTACTCGTTATATGTCCTTCGAAGTCATCTTACATGGTCAGTGCGATCGTTTCTACTATAGTTATAGGCATGTCAGATTTTAGAATGTGAAGTTCCAGTGTAAACATAGTCGGAGTCGGAGTTTCTTGTTCTTTCTGTTGTGTGCGTGATACCCACTTCGATGTCGTCTCATATGATCGTTGCGAACATATACGCTACAGAGGTATCTATGTAAGATGATAAAATTCAGAGATACAGTGTGCAGACTGATGTTGTCGAACTATCTTCACTTGCCTATTGTTCTCGTTACATGTCCTTCGGAGTCGTCTTACTTGGTCAGTGCGATCGAATCTGATTAAGCTTCAAGCATGTCTGATGCTGGACTGCTAAGTTACAGTGTAAATATAGTCGAAGTCGAAGTGTCAGATGCTAGAATGCGGAGTTACAGTGTAAGCATATTCGGGGTCGTAGTTTCTTGTTCTGCCTGTTGTGTGCATTATACATGCTTCGATGTCGTCTTACATAATAGTTGCGAAATCATATGCTCCAGAGGTATCCATGTGAGTTGATTGAATACAAAGATACGGTGTGTGGACTGATGTTGTCTAAGTATCTCCACTTGCCTATTGATCTCGTTATATGTCCTTCGAAGTCGTCCCATATGGTCAGTGCGATCGTATTTGCAATTACTGTATGCATGTCAGATGCTAGAATGCGAAGTTGAAGTATAAACATAGTCGAAGTCGAAGTTTCTTGTTTCTCCTGTTGTGAGCGTCATCTTGATTCAGGAAACACTAGACAATGTTCACCTATAAGATGTATAACCGACTTATTATCAAGATTGATAAATTTGGAGTTTTGGCGAACACGCCGATTTACCGACTCTTGATTGTTGGAATCGAAGTTTTTGGTGGATATGAAAAAGTATAGTACTCCACTCGCATATGATGAGCTCTCATATATAATTTTTGAATGGGCATTTGAGATGCTAGAATGCAAAGTTGCAAAGTGAACATAGTCGAAGTCGAAGTTTCTTATTCCTCCTGTTGTGTGCGTTATACCCGCTTCGATGTCGTCTCATATAATAATAGTTGCGAACTCATATGCTCTAGAGGTATCCATGTGAGATGATAGAATATAGAGATTCGATGTGCGGACTGATGTTGTCGAAGTGTCTCCACTTTCCTATTGTTCTCGTTTTATGTCCTTCGAAGTCGTCCTATATGGTCAGTGCGATCGTATCTGCAGTTACTGTAGGCATGTCAGATGCTAGAATGCGAAGTAAAAGTAACATTGTCGAAGTCCAAGTTTCTTGTTCTCTCAGTTGTAAGAGTTATTTTGATTCAGGAAACACTAGACAATGTCTACCTATGACATGTTTAACCGACTTATTATCAAGATTGATGAATTCGAAGTTTTGGCGAACACGCCGATTTACCGACTTTTGATTGTTGGAATCGAAGTTTCTGGTGGTAATGAAAAAGTATAGTTTTCCACTTGCATATAATAAGCTGTCATATATTCTCTTGAATGGGCATTTGAGATGCTAGAATGCAAAGTTACAAAGTAAACATAGTCTAATAGCCTGTTGTGTGCGTTATACCCGCTTCGATGTCGTCTCATATGATCGTTGCGAACTTAAATGCTCCAGAGGTATCTATGTGAGATGATAGAATACAAAGATACAGTGTGCAGACTGATGTTGTCGAAGTATCTCCACTTGCCTATTGTTCTCGTTATGAGTCCTTCAAAGTCGTCTCATATGGTCAGTGCGATCGTCAGATCCTAGAATGCAAATTTACAGAGTGAACAAAGTCGAAATCAAAGTTTCTTATTCTGTCTGTTGTGTGCATTATACCCGATTCGATGTCAACTCATATGATCGTTGCGAACTACCATGTTCCGAAGGTATCCAAGTGAGATGATTGAATACAGAGATACAGTGTGCAGACTGATGGTGTCAAAGTATCTTCACTCGCCTATTGTTCTCATTACATGTCCTTCGAAGTCGTCTTATATGGTCAGTGCGATCGAACCTGCTATCGCTGTAGGCATGTCAGGTGATAGTATACAGAGATACAGTGTGCAGACTGATGTTGTCAGAGTATCATCACTGGCCTATAAATGTCGTTATATGTCCTTCACAGTCTTCCTTTATGGTCAGTGCGATCGATTCTGTTTCAACTGTAGGCATGTCAGATGCAAGAATTCAGAGCCACAGTGTAAACATAGTCGAAGTCAAAGTTGCTTGTTCTGCCTGTTGTATGCGTTATACCCGATTTGATGTCGTCTCATATGATCGTTGCGAACTACCATGCTCAAAAGGTATCCAAGTGAGATGATAGAATACAGAGATACAGTGTGCAGACTGATGTACTCGAAGTGACTTCACTTGCCTATTGTACTCGTCACATGTCCTTCGGAGTCATCATATATGGTCAGTGCGATCGTTCCTACTATAGTTTTAGGCATGTCAGATTCTAGAATGTGAAGTTACAGTGTGAACATAGTCGGGGTCGAAATTTCTCGTTCTGCCTGTTGTGTGCGTCATACCCACTTTGATGTCGTCTTATATGATCGTTGCGAACATATATGCTACAGAGGTATCTATGTGAGATGATATAATACAGAGATACAGTGTGAAGACTGATGTTGTCGAACTATCTTTACTTGCCTATTGTTCTCGTTTTATGTCCTTTGGAGTCGTCTTATTTGGTCAGTACGATCGTATCTGTTATAGCTCCAAGCATGTCAGATGCTGGAATGCATACAGTGTGCAGACTGATGTTCTCGAAGTATCTTCACTTGCCTATTGTACTCGTTACATGTCCTTCTGAGTCATCTTATATGGTTAGTGCGATCGTTTCTACAATAGTTATAGGCATGCCAGATTCTAGAATGTGAAGTTACAGTGTAAACATAGTCGGAGTCGAAGTTTCTTGTTCTGCCTGGTGTGTGCATTATTCTTGCTTCGATGTCGTCTTATAAGTTCGTTGCGAACATATATGCTACAGAGGTATCTATGTGAGATGATCCAATACAGAGATACAGTGTGCAGACTGAAGTTGTCGAAGTTTCTTCACTTGCCTATTGTTCTCGTTATATGTCTCTCAAAGTAGTCCTATATAGTCAGTGCGATCGTATCTGCTTTAACTGTAGGCATGTCAGATGGTAGAATGCAAAGTTACAGTGAAAATATAGTCTAAGTTTTTTGTTCTGCCTGTTGTGTGCGTTAAACCCGGTTTGATGTCGTCTCATATGATCGATGCGAACTGATATGCTCCAGAGGTATCTATGTGAGATGATAAAATACAGAGATACAGTGTGCAGACTGATGTTGTCGAAATATCCTCACTCGTCTATTGATCTCGTTATATATGTCCTTCAAAGTCTCTCTATATTGTCAGTGCGATCGTATCTGTTTCATCTGCAGGCATGTCAGATAATAGAATTCAGAGCCACAGTGTGAACATAGTCGAAGTTTCTTGTTCTCCCTGTTTTATGCGTCATTCCCGTTTTGATATCGTCTCAAATGATCAATGCGAACTGATATGCTCCAAAGATATATATTTGAGCTGATAGAATACAGAGATACAGTGTGCAGACTGATGTTGTCGAAGTATCTTCACTTGTCAACTGTTCTCGTTATATGTCCTTCGAAGTCGTCCTGAATGGTCAGTGCGATCGAATCTGCAATAATTGTTGGCATGTCAGATGCTAGAATGCAAAGTTATAGTGTATACATAGTCGAAGTCGAAGTTCCTTGTTCTGCCTGTTGTGTGCGTTATACTCGTTTCGATGTCGTCTCATATGATCGATGCAAACATAAATGCTATAGAGGTATCTATGTGAGATGACACAATACAGAGATACAGTGTGCAGACTGATGTTGTCGAAGTATTTTCACTTGCCTATTGTTCTCGTTATATGTCCTCTGAAGACGTTCAATATGGTCAGTGCGATCGTATCTGCTATAACTGTAGGCATGTCAGATGCTAGAATGCAAAGTTACAGTGTGAATATAGTCGAAGTCTGAGTTTTTTTGTTCTGCCTGTTGTGTGCGTTATACCCGTTTTGATGTTGTCTCATATGATCGATGCGAACTGATATGCTCTGGAGGTATCTATGTGAGATGATAAAATACAGAGATACAGTGTGCAGACTGATGTTGTCAAAGTATCCTCACTTGCCTATCAATCTCGTTATATGTCCTTCAAAGTCTTTCTATATGGTCAGTGCGATCGTATCTGTTTCATATGTAGGCATGTCAGATAATAGAATTTGGAGCCACAGTATAAACATAGTTGAAGTTTCTCGTTCTCCCTGTTTTATGCGTCATTCCCGTTCTGATGTCGTCTCAAATGATCGTTGCGAACTGATATGCTCCAAAAGTATTCATGTGAGATGATTGGATGCAGAGATACAGTGTGCGGACTGATTTTGTCGAAGTATCTCTATTTGCCCATTGTTCTCGTTATAAGTCCTTCAAAGTCGTCTCATATGGTCAGTGCGATCGCATCTGCTATAACTGTAGGCATGTCAGATGCTAGAATGCAGAGTTACAGTGCAGACATAGACGAAGTCGAAGTTTTTTGTCCTGCCTGTTGTGTGCGTTATACCCGATTTGATGTCGTCTTATATGATCGTTGCGACCTACCATGCTACAAAGGTATTCATGTAAGATGTTACAATACAGAGATACAGTGTGCAGACTAATGTCGAAGTATTTTCTCTCGTCGATCGTTCCCGTTATATGTCCCTTGAAGTCGTCTCATTTGTTCATTGCGATCGTATCTGCTATAGCTGTGGGCATGTCAGATGCTAGAATGCGGAGTAACAGTGTGAGCATAGTCGGGATCGAAGTTTCTTGTTCTTCCTGTTGTGTGCGTTATACTTGCTTCGATGTCGTCTTATATGATCGTTGCGAACATAAATGCTACAGAGGTATCTATGTGAGATGATACAATACAAAGATACAGTGTGCAGACTGATGTTGTCGGAGTATCTTCACTTGCCTATCGTACTCGTTATATGTTTTCTGAAGTCATCCAATATGGTCAGTGCGATCGTATCTGCTATAACTGTAGGCATGTCAGATGCTAGAATGCAAAGTTACAGTGTTAATATTGTCGAAGTCGAAGTTTCTAGTTCTGCCTGTTGTGTGCGTTATACCCGTTTTGATGTCGTCTCATATGATCGATGCGAGCTGATATGCTCCAGAGGTATCTATGTGAGATGATAAAATACAGAGATACAGTGTGCAGACTGATGTTGTCGAAGTATCCTCACTTGCCTATCAATTCCGTTATATGTCCTTCAAAGTCTTTCTATATGGTCAGTGCGATCGTATCTGTTTCATCTGTAGGCATGTCAGATGATAGAAATCAGAGCCACAGTGTAAACATAGTCGAAGTTTCTTGTTCTCCCTGTTTCATGCGTCATTCCCGTTTTGATGATCCAAAGGTATCTATGTGAGATGTTATAATACAGTGTGCAGACTGATGTTGTCGAAGTATCTTCACTTGTCAAATGTTCTCGTTATATGTCCCTCGAAGTCTTCTTATATGGTCAGTGCGATCGTATCTGCTATAGCTGTAGGCATGTCAGATGCTAGAATGCGGAGTAACAGTGTAAGCATAGTCGGGGTCGAAGTTTCTTGTTCGCTCTGTTGTGTGCGTTATACCCGCTTCGATGTCGTCTTATATAATAGTTGCGAACTCATATGCTCCAGAGGTATCCATGTGAGATGATAGAATACAGAGATACGGTCTGCGGACTGATGTTGACGAAGTATCTCCATTTGCCTATTGTTCTCGTCATATGTCCTTCGAAGTCGTCCTATATGGTCAGTGCGATCGAATCTGCAATTACTGTAGGCTTGTCAGATGCTAGGATTCGAAGTTAAAGTATAAACATTGTCGAAGTCGGAGTTTTTTTCTCTCCCTGTTGTGAGCGTTATTTCGATTCAGGAAACACTAGACAATGTCTACCTATGAGATGTATAACCGACTTATTATCAATTGATGAATTCGAAGTTTTTTCGAACTCGCCGATTTACCGACTTTTGATTGTTGGGAACGAAGTTTCTGGTGGTAATAAAAAAGTAGAGTACTCCACTCGCATATAATGAGCTGTCATAATATGTACTTCTTGAATGGGCATTTGGGATGCTAGAATGCAAAGTTGCAAAGTTAACATAGTCGAATTGCCTGTTGTGTGCGTTATACCCGCTTCGATGTCGTCTCATATGATCGTTGCGAACTTATATGCTCTAGAGGTATCTATGTGAGATGATAGAATACAGAGATACAGTGTGCAGACTGATGCGATCGTATCTGCTATAACTGTGGGCATTTCAGATGATAGAATGCAGAGTTACAGTGTGAACATAGTCGAAGTCAAAGTTTTATGTTCTGCCTGTTGTGTGCGTTATCTTCGCTTCGATGTCGTCTCATAGATTAACTGATATCTTCAAAGGTATCCATGTGAGATGTTGAGATACAGAGATTCAGTGTGCAGACTGATGTTGTCGAAGTATCATCACTTGCCTAATGTTCTCGTAATATGTCCTTCGAAGTCGTCTCATATGGTCAGTGCGATCGTATCTGCTATATCTGTAGGCATGTCAGATGTTAGGATGCGGAGTTACAGTGTAAACATAGTCGGAGTCGAAGTTTCTTGTTCTGCCTATTGTGTGTGTTATACCCTCTTGGATGTCGTCTCATATGATCGATGCGAACGGATATGCTCTAGAGGTATCTATGTGAGATGATGAAATACAGAGAAACAGTGTGCAGAGTAGTATCCTCACTTGCCTATCAATCTCGTTATTTGTCCTTCAAAGTCTTCATATATGGTCAGTGCGGTCGAATCTGTTTCAACTGTAGGCATGTCAGATAATAGAATTTGGAGCCACAGTGTAGACATAGTCAGAGTTTCTTGTTTTCCCTGCTTTATGCGTCATTCCCGTTTTGATGTCGTCTCAAATGCTCGTTGCGAACTGATATGCTCCAAAGGTATCCATGTGAGATGATTGAATACAGAAATAAAGTGTGCGGACTGATGTTGTCGAAGTATCTTTATTTGACTATTGTTCTCGTCCTTGTGTTCGTTATACCCGCTTTGATGTCGTTTCATATAGTCATTGTGAACTCATATGCTCCAGAGGTATCCATGTGAGATGATAGAATACACAGATACGGTATGCGGACTGATGTTGTGGAAGTATTTTCACTTGCATATTGTTCTCGTTATATATTCTTCGAAGTCGTCTCATATGGTCAGTGCTATCGTACCTGCTATTGCTGTAGTTTTCAACTGTAAGCAATGCAGATGCTAGAATTCAGAGCCACAGTGTAAACAAAATCGAAGTCGAAGTTTCTTGTTCTGCCTGTTGTGTGCGTTATACCCGTTTCGATGTCGTCTCATATGATCGTTGCGAACTCATATGCTCCACTGGTATCTATGTGAGATGATACAATACAGAGATACAGTGTGTGGCCTGATGTCGAAGTATCTTCACTCGCCTATTGTTCTCGCTATAAGTCCTTCAAAGTCGTCTCATATGGTCATTTCGATCGTATCTGCTATAACTGTGGGCATTTCAGATGATAGAATGCAAAGTTACAGTGTGAACATAGTCGAAGTCAAAGTTTCATGTTCTGCCTGTTGTGTGCGTTATCTTCGCTTCGATGTCGTCTCATAGATTAACTGATATCTTCAAAGGTATCCATGTGAGATGATGAAATACAGAGATTCAGTGTGCAGACTGATGTTGTCGAAGTATCCTCACTTGCCTAATGTTATCGTAATATGTCCTTCGAAGTCGTCTGCTCATATGGTCAGTGCGATCGTATCTGCTATATCTGTAGGCATGTCAGATGCTTGGATGCGGAGTTACAGTGTAAACATTGTCGGAGTCGAAGTTTCTTGTTCTGCCTATTGTGTGCATTATACCCGCTTGGATGTCGTCTTATATGATCGTTGCGAACATATATGCTCCAGAGGTATCTATGTGAGATGATAGAATACAGAGATACAGTGTGCAGACTAATGTCGCAGGATCTTTACTTGCCTATCGTTCTCGTTGAATGTCCTTCGTAGTCGTCTTATATGGTCAAAGCGATCGTATCTGCTATAAATGTGAGCATATCAGATGCTAGAACGCAAAGTAACATTGTGAACATAGTCAAAGTCGAAGTTTCTTGTCCTGCCTGTTGTGTGCGTTATACCCGATTCGATGTCGTCTCATATGATCGTTGCGAACTACCATGGCTCAAAGGTATACATGTGAGAGGATAGGATACAGAGATACAGTGTGAAGACTGATGTTGTCGAAGTATCTTCACTTGCCCATTGTTCTCGTTATAAGTCCTTCAAAGTCGTTTTATATAGTCGGTGCGATCGAATCTGCTATTGCTGTAAGCATGTCAGATGCCAGAATGCAAAGGTACAGTTTAAATTTAGCCGAAGTCGAAGTTTCTTATTTTGTTCGTTGTGTGCGTTATACCCGCTTCGATGTCGTCTTATATGATCGTTGCGAACATATATGCTTCGGAGGTATCTATCAGAAATGAAAGAATACAGAGACACAGTGTGCAGACTGATGTTGTCGAAGTATCTCACTTGCCCATTGTTCTCGTTGAATGTCCTTCGAAGTCGTCCTGAATGGTCAGTGCGATCGAATCTGCAATAATTGTTGGCATGTCAGATGCTAGAATGCAAAGTTATAGTGTATACATAGTCGAAGTCGAAGTTTCTTGTTCTGCCTGTTGTGTGCGTTATACTCGTTGCGATGTCGTCTCATATGATCGATGCGAACTAATATGCTCCAGAAGAATCCATGTGAGGTGATAGAATACAGAGATACAGTGTGCAGACTGATGTTCTCGAAGTATCTTCACTTGCCTATTGTACTCGTTATATTTCCTCCGGAGTCATCTTATATGGTCACTGCGATCGTATCTACAATAGCTATAGGCATGTCAGGTTCTAGAATGTGAAGTAACAGTGTAAACATAGTCGGAGTCGAAGTATCTTGTTCTTCCTGTTGTGTGCGTTATACTTGCTTCGATGTCGTCTAATATGATCGTTGCGAACATAAATGCTACAGAGGTATTTATGTGAGATGACACAATACAGAGATACAGTGTGCAGACTGATGTTGTCGAAGAATCTTGACTTGCCTATTGTTCTCGTTATATGTCCTCTGAAGTCGATCTATATGGTCAGTGCGATCGTATCTGCTATAACTTTAGGCATGTCAGATGCTAGAATGCGAAGTTACAGTGGAAATATAGTCGAAGTCGAAGTTTCTTGTGCTGCCTGTTGTGTGCGTTATACCCGTTTTGATGTTGTCTCATATGATCGTTGCGAACTAATATGCTCTAGAGGTATCAATGTGAGATGATACAATACAGAGATACAGTGTGCAGACTGATGTTGTCGAAGTATCCTCACTTGCCTATTAATCTCGTTATATTTCTTCAAAGTCTTCCTATATGGTCAGTGCGATCGTATCTGTTTCAACTGTAGGCATGTCAGATAATAGAATTTGGAGCCACAGTGTAAACATAGTCGAAGTTTCTTGTTCTCCCTGTTTCATGCGTCATTCCCGTTCTGATGTCGTCTCAAATGATCGTTTCGAACTGATATGCTCCAAAGGTATCCATGTGAGATGATTGTATACAGAGATATAGTGTGCGGACTGATGTTGTCGTATCTTTATTTGCCTATGTCGTCTCATATGATCGTTAAACTACCATGGCCCAAAGGTATACATGTGGGAGGATAGGATACAGAGATACAGTGTGAAGACTGATGTTGTCGAAGAATCTCCACTTGCCAATTGTTCTCGTTATAAGTCCTTCAAAGTCGTTTCATATGGTCAGTGCGATCGAATCTGCTATTGCTGTAAGCATGTCAGATGCTAGAATGCAAAGGTACAGTTTAAATATAGCCGAAGTTGAAGTTTCTTGTTCTGCCCGTTGTGTGCGTTATACCCGCTTCGATGTCGTCTTATATGATGTCGTCTCATATGATCGTTACGAACATATATGCTTCAGAGGTATCTTTCAGAGATGGAAGAATACAGAGACACAGTGTGCAGACTGATGTTGTCGAAGTATCTCACTTGCCCATTGTTCTCGTTGAATGTCCTTCGAAGTCGTCCTGAATGGTCAGTGCGAGCGAATTTGCTATAATTGTTGGCATGTCAGATGCTAGAATGCAAAGTTATAGTGTATACATAGTCGAAGTCGAAGTTTCTTGTTCTGCCTGTTGTGTGCGTTATACTCGTTTTTATGTCGTCTCATATGATCGATGCGAACTAATTACAGAGATACAGTGTGCAGACTGATGTTCTCGAAGTATCTTCACTTGCCTTTTGTTCTCGTTATATTTCTTCCGAAGTCATCTTATATGGTCAGTGCGATCGTATCTACAATAGCTATAGGCATGTCAGATTCTAGAATGTGAAGTTACAGTGTAAACATAGTCGGAGTCAAAGTTTCTTGTTCTGCCTGTCCTGAGCGTTATACTTGCTTCGATGTCGTCTTATATGATCGTTGCGAACATGAATGCTACAGAGGTATCTTTGTGAGATGACACAATACAGAGATACAGTGTGCAGACTGATGTTGTCGAGGTATCTTCACTTGCCTATTGTTCTCGTTATATGTTCTCTGAAGTCGTTCTATATGGTCAGTGCGATCGTATCTGCTATAACTGTAGGCATGTCAGATGCTAGAATGCAAAGTTACAGTGTAAATATAGTCGAAGTCGAAGTTTCTTGTTCTGCCTGTTGTGTGCGTTATACCCGTTTTGATGTTGTCTCATATAATCGATGCGAACTGATATGCTCTAGCGGTATCTATGTGAGATGATAAAATACAGAGATTCAGTGTGCAGACTGATGTTGTCGAAGTATCCTCACTTGCCTATCAATCTCGTTATATGTCCTTCAAAGTCTTTCTATATGGTCAGTGCGATCGTATCTGTTTCAACTGTAGGCATGTCAGATGATAGAATTTGGAGCCACAGTGTGAAAATATTCGAAGTTTCTTGTTCTCCCTGTTTTATGCGTCATTCCCGTTCTGATGTCGTCTCGAATGATCGTTTCGAACTGATATGCTCCGAAGGTATACATGTGAGATGATTGTATACAGAGATATAGTGTGCGGACTGATGTCGTCGTATCTTTATTTGCCTATTGTTCTCGTTATGAGTCCTTCGAAGTCGTCTCATATGGTCAGTGCGATCGCATCTGCTATAACTGTAGGCATGTCAGATGCTAGCATGCAGAGTTACAGTGTAGACATAGTCGAAGTCGATGTTTCTTGTTCTGCCTGTTGTGTGCGTTAAAACCGATTTGATGTCGTCTCATATGATCGTTGCGACCTACCATGCTACAAAGGTATTCATGTGAAATGTTACAATACAGAGATTCAGTATGCAGACTGTATCGAAGTATCTTTACTCGTCGATCGTTCTCGTTATATGTCCCTTGAAGTCGTCTTATTTGTTCAGTGCGATCGTATCTGCTATAGCTGTTGGCATGTCAGATGCTAGAATGCGGAGTAACAGTGTAAGCATAGTCGTATCGAAGTTTCTTGTCCTGTCTATTGTGTGCGTTATACCTGCTCCGATGTCGTCTCATATAGTAGTTGCGAATCCATATGCTCTAGAGGTATCCATGTGAGAAGATAGAATACAGAGATACGGTATGCGAACTGATGTTGTGGAAGTATTCTCACTTGCATATTGTTCTCGTTATATGTCCTCCGAATTCGTCTTATATGGTCAGTGCTATCGTACCTGCTATTGCTGTGGTTTTCAACTGTAGGCAATGCAGATGCTAGAATTCAGAGCCACAGTGTAAACAAAATCGAAGTCGAAGTTTCTTGTTCTGCCTGTTGTGTGCGTTATACCCGCTTCGATGTCGTCTCATATGATCGTTGCGAACTTATATGCTCCACATGTATCTACAGAGAATACAGAGATACGATATGCGGACTGATGTCGAAGTATCTTCACTTGCATATTATTCTCGTTATATGTCCTTCGAAGTCGTCTTATATGGTCAGAGCGATCGCATCTGCTATAACTGTAGGCATGTCAGATGCTAGAATGCGAAGTAACAGTGTAGACATAGTCGAAGTCGAAGTTTCTTGTTCTGCCTGTTGTTGGCGTTATACCCGATTTGATGTCGTCTTATATGATCGTTTTAACCTACCATGCTACGAAAGTATTCATGTGAGATGGTACAATACAGAGATACAGTGTGCAGACTGATGTCGAAGTATCTTCACTCGTCGATCGTTCTCGTTATATGTCCCTTGAAGTCGTCTCATTTGTTCATTGCGATGGTATCTGCTATAGCTGTTGGCATGTCAGATGCTAGAATGCGGAGAAACAGTGTGAGCATAGTCGGGATCGAGGTTTCTCGTTCTCTCTGTTGTGTGCGTTATACCCGCTTCGATGTCGTTTTATATAGTTATTGCGAACTCATATGCTCCAGTGGTATCCATGTGAGATGATGAAATACAGAGATACTATATGCGAACTGATGTTGTGGAAGTATTTTCACTTGCATATTGTTCTCGTTATATGTCCTCCGAATTCGTCTTATATGGTCAGTGCTATCGTACCTGCTATTGCTGTGGTTTCCAACTGTAGGCAATGCAGATGCTAGAATTCAGAGCCACAGTGTAAACGAAATCGAAGTCGAAGTTTCTTGTTCTGCCTGTTGTGTGCGTTATACCCGCTTCGATGTCATCTCATATGATCGTTGCGAACCTATATGCTCCACATGTATCTATGTGAGATGATAGAATAAAGAGATACAGTGTGTGGCCTGATGTTGTCGAAGTATGTTCACTTGCCTATTGTTCTCGCTATAAGTCCTGCAAAGTCGTCTCATATGGTCATTGCGATCGTATCTGCTATAACTGTGGGCATTTCAGATGTTAGAATGCGAAGTTACCGTGTGAACATAGTCGAAGTCAAAGTTTCATGTTATGCCTGTTGTGTGCGTTATCTCCGCTCCAATGTCGTCTCATAGATTAACTGATATCTTCAAAGGTATCCATGTGAGATGATGAAATACAGAGATTCAGTGTGCAGACTGATGTTGTCGAAGTATCCTCACTTGCTTAATGTTCTCGTAATATGTCCTTCGAAGTCGTCTCATATGGTCAGTGTGATCGTATCTGCTATATCTGTAGGCATGTCAGATGCTAGGATGCGAAGTTACAGTTTGAACATAGTCGGAGTCGAGGTATCTTGTTCTGCCTGTTGTGTGCGTTATACCCGCTTCGATATCGTCTCATATGATTGTTGCGAACTGATATGCTCCGAAGGTATCCATGTCAGATGAAAGAATACAGAGATACAGTTTGCGGACTGAAGTTTTCGAAGTATCTTCACTTGCCTTTTGTTCTCATCATGAGTTCTTCAAAGTCGTCTCATATGGTCAGTGCAATCGTATTTGCTATAACTGTAGGCATGTCAGATGCTAGAATGCGGAGTTACAGTGTAAACATAGTCGGAGTCGAAGTTTCTTGTTCTGCCTATTGTGTGCGTTATACCCGCTTGGATGTCGTCTTATATGATCGTTGCGAACATATATGCTCCAGAGGTATCTATGTGAGATGATAGAATACAGAGATACAGTGTGCAGGCTGATGTTGTCGCAGGATCTTTACTTGCCTATTGTTCTCGTTGAATGTCCTTCGTAGTCGTCTTATATGGTCAGTGCGATCGTATCTGCTATAACTGTGAGCATATCAGATGCTAGAACGCAAAGTTACAGTGTGGACATAGTCAAAGTCGAAGTTTCTTGTCCTGCCTGTTTTGTGAGTTATACCCGATTCGATGTTGTTTCATATGATCGTTGCGAACTACCATGGCCCAAAATTATACTCGTGAGAGGATAGGATACAGTGATACAGTGTGCAGACTGATGTTGTCGAAGTATCTCCACTTGCCTATTGTTCTCGTTATAAGTCCATCAAAGTCGTTTCATATGGTCAGTGCGATCGAATCTGCTATAGCTGTAAGCATGTCAGATGCTAGAATGCTAAGGTACAGTGTAAATATAGCCGGAGTCGAAGTTTCTTGTTCTGCCTGTTGTGTGCGTTATACCCGCTTCGATGTCGTCCTTTATGATCGTTGCGAACATGTTCTCGTAATATGTCCTTCGATGTCGTCTCATATGGTCAGTGCGATCGTATCTGCTATATCTGTAGGCATGTCAGATGCTAGGATGCGGAGTTACAGTGTAAACATAGTCGGAGTCGGAGTTTCTTGTTCTGCCTATTGTGTGCGTTATACCCGCTTGGATGTCGTCTTATATGATCGTGGCGAACATATATGCTCCAGAGGTATCTATGTGAGATGATAGAATACACAGTGTGCAGACTAATGTCGCAGGATCTTCACTTGCCCATTGTTCTCGTTGAATGTTCTTCGTAGTCGTCTTATATGGTCAAAGCGATCGTATCTGCTATAACTGTGAGCATATCAGATGCAAGAACGCGAAGTTACAGTGTTTTCATAGTCAAAGTCGAAGTTTCCTGTCCTGCCTGTTGTGTGCGTTATACCCGATTCGATGACGTCTCATATGATCGTTGCGAACTACCATGGCCCAAAGGTATACATGTGAGGGGATGGGATACAGAGATACAGTGTGAAGACTGATGTTGTCGAAGTATCTTCACTTGCATATCGTTTTCGTTATAAGTCCTTCAAAGTCGTTTCATATGGTCAGTGCGATCAAATCTGCTATTGCTGTAAGCATGTCAGATGCTAGAATGCAAAGGTACAGTTTGAACATAGCCGAAGTTGAAGTTTCTTGTTCTGCCTGTTGTGCGTTATACCCGCTTCGATGTCGATTATATGATGTCGTCTCATATGATCGTTACGAACATTCATGCTTCAAAGGTATCTTTTAGAGATGAAAGAATACAAAGACACAGTGTGCAGACTGATGTTGTCGAAGTATCTCACTTGCCCATTGTTCTCGTTGAATGTCCTTCGAAGTCGTCCTGAATGGTCAGTGCGATCGAATTTGCTATAATTGTTGGCATGTCAGATGCTAGAATGCAAAGTTATAGTGTATACATAGTCGAAGTCGAAGTTTCTTGTTCTGCCTGTCGTGTGCGTTATACTCGTTTTGATGTCGTCTTATATGATCGATGCGATCTAATCACAGAGATACAGTGTGCAGACTGATGTTCTCAAAGTATCTTCACTTGTCTATTGTTCTCGTTATATTTCCTCCGAAGTCATCTCATACAGGGTGCCTGGAAATTATGCGTTAAAAATCAAGGGGATGATTCTGCATGAGAAAACATGAGATTCATTTTGTATATACTCGAGTCCGGAAATGCATAGTTTTCAAGAAACAGTGTGTTGAACTTTTTCGAAAAAATCGGTTATGTATGAATATCTCAAATATCCTTCTACCGATTCTCTTGAAATTTGGCAATGATATTCCTTGTCATGATGGGCTGATTCAGCCATAATTAAATTGGAATTGTGAAATCCAGTAGCGTCCCGGGGGCACCCTACCGAATATTATTGTCAATGAAATGTGCGCCACTGATGATTTTTTCAAATTCTATATCTTTATACCCTGATGATCAACTCAAAATATAACATTTTGGTCTTGAATTGTTTTGCTATTTTGCTGCGTTTCCGTGGAAAAAAATAAATACCAATTAATTGTATAAATTTGTGCAGAACATTTCTTCAAAAACAGGGGTGAAATTTAATGTGTGATCCATGTCCATATAAGTGGAATAAGAATGAAGATTAATTTTCTTCAAATATTCCATAATACATGTTTGACACACTTTGTATTTTCGAAAACTGCATCTCCCTGGAGCGAGAATACATTGTTCTCTATATACAGAGTGTAGATTCGAGTGTGTCAAACATGTATCAAAAAATATTTGAAGAAAATGTATCTTCATACTTGTTCTATATGTTTATGGACATTGATCACTCATTTATTTTTACCCCAGTTTTTGAAGGAAATTTTTGGCACGAATTTATGCAATGAATTCGTTTTTATTTTTTTTTCTATGGAAATGAAGCAAATTATCAACACAATTCAAGAGACCAGAATGTTTTTTTTCTGTTGGTCAATAGGTTATGGAGATAAAGAATTCGGAAAAATCAGTGGCGCACATTTTATTGACAATAATATTCGGTAGGTTGCCCTCCGGGACGCCACTGGATTTCATACTCCGATTGAATTATGGCTATATCAGCCCCTTATGAAAGGACATTTGAGATATTCATTAAAAACCGATCTTCTCTGAAAGTTTCAACACACTGTACGTTGAATACTATGCATTTCCGGACCCACGTACATATGAAATGAAGTTTTTATTTTATCATGTAGAATCACCCCTGTTAGAATTGGAATACATACCCTGTATTAATTTTATAATGATTGATATGTGATTGATGCTTTAATGTCAAGTTGAATGTGAAATGTGTTGTCACATATTTTCTGAATAAAAAAACCTTTTTGAATTGATATATTCTCCATTCAGTCCTTTGAAGTATTCGGGAGATTCACTGGGTAGGTGATCTGTCCGTTACATTACATTTTTTGGCGACCGTGACAGGACTTGGTTATTCGAGATGGAGAAGACACAGAGGGTTTTGGAGATTCAACGAGTTGCATTCCAGCGGATATATCAGGATATTCTCAAAGAATTACATTCTGCTGACCCTGATTTCTCTGATATACATGGAAACCTCCGAGTTCTTGATCAGAAAATGGATGATATTAGCATTTTGAGTAAGCAACTACTCGATCTTCTATTAGATGCTGAATGTTCTGAAGAAGATATAGATTCAGAAGTGGCGAAAGCTGATGAGACAGCGAGCATATATAATAAGCTCAAATTCAAAATTGAACAGCAATTTGTCAAGGAATCCGCTCATGCATCCATCCCTTCAGGAAGCGAATCAGGTCATTCTGATATCCTAAAATCAAAGATTAACCTTCCTCGTATCGAGTTGAAAAAATTTGGCGGAGATATTAGAGACTGGATACCCTTCTGGAGCCAATTCAAGAGAATCCACGAGAACAACGATGTTGAAAAGGAGGACAAATTTCAATACCTTATTCAATCTACAATTCCCAAGTCTCGAGCTCGCCAGTTAGTTGAAAGCTATCCGCCTAGTGCTGATAATTACCAAAAGGTGATCGATAGTTTGAAATCAAGATTCGGGAAGGAAGAACTACTAGTGGAATTCTATGTTCGAGAGCTTCTGAAGCTGGTTATGAGTAATTTGAAGGTCAAGTCCAGCATTAGCACCCTACATGATAAGCTGGAATGTCAACTGCAGTCTCTAGAAACATTAGGAGTTACTTCAGAGAAGTATGCTGCTATGCTGTTCCCATAAGTGGAATCTTGTCTTCCTGAAGATCTCCTGAGAGTGTGGCAGAGAAGCCAGACTGCTGCGGATACCCTTCTGGAGCCAATTCAAGAGAATCCACGAGAACAATGATGTTGAAAAGGAGGACAAATTTCAATACCTTATTCAATCTACAATTCCCAAGTCTCGAGCTCGCCAGTTAGTTGAAAGCTATCCGCCTAGTGCTGATAATTACCAAAAGGTGATCGATAGTTTGAAATCAAGATTCGGGAAGGAAGAACTACTAGTGGAATTCTATGTTCGAGAGCTTCTGAAGCTGGTTATGAGTAATTTCAAGGTCAAGTCCAGCATTAGCACCCTACATGATAAGCTGGAATGTCAACTGCAGTCTCTAGAAACATTAGGAGTTACTTCAGAGAAGTATGCTGCTATGCTGTTCCCATTAGTGGAATCTTGTCTTCCTGAAGATCTCCTGAGAGTGTGGCAGAGAAGCCAGACTGCTGCAAATGTCGAGCTTGAACTAGCAACCCCCCGTACATCCGACGTTACAAACTGCCGACTCAAGAGATTGATGGAGTTCTTAAAAAAGGAAGTGGAAGATGAGGAAAAGATAGCTCTAGCCACATCATTTGAAATAAAGCCTAGAAGGAGCGAACCAAGTAAAGAATCATTTATTCCGAGCGCTTCTAATCTGATAAACCATCAAAAAACTATAAGGTGTGTTTTCTGCAAGAATGGTCATGCCAGTGAAGAATGCATCGAAGCTAAGAAGATGAATATTGCAGAGAAGAGAAAGATTTTGTCATCTAAAGGATGTTGCCACCTTTGCTTAAAATTTGGTCACATCGCACGGAGATGCAGAGTCAATTTAGAATGTAAAGAATGTAAGAATCGTCATGTTACTTTGATGTGCCCGAAGAAGGAGTTGCCTCCTACCGATGAAAAATCGAATGATTCTTTTAAAACTACAGATAACATGATCGTGGAGAATCTTTCAAACCATACATTCAGTCAGATTTTTTTGCAAACTTTTCTCGTTGAATTATACAGTAATAACTGTATCAGAAAAGTGAGAGCTATTATCGATACAGGATCTCAGAGATCCTATATCAATAAATTCACTGCTATTGAAATGCATTACGAGCCACTTGGGAACGAAACTATGATTCATGCACTTTTTGGCGGAAATCAATCTGAAATGGTGAATCATACTGTATATAAAATCGGCTTGAGAAATTTGAATAATAGGTATGCATGTTACCTCCAAGCTTTAGATCAACCCATATTATGTAATAATGTTGCGTTCGTCAATGAGGGACCTTGGATATACGAGTTAAAGAATATTGGAATTGAAATTACGGATACAGCTGATGGACCCATTGAAATTCTGATAGGTGCTGACATTGCTGGAAAGCTTTTTACTGGAAGAAAACACGTTCTTGAATGTGGATTAGTAGCTATCGAAACATTACTGGGATGGACTTTAATGGGCAAAGTTGGAACATCGTGTTTGAATACCAAGAATACTACCTCTATGACGATATCTTCCTTGTTCTGTAAATCTCATCAAATATCTGATCTCTGGAGCCTTGATATACTTGGTATATCTGATCCGACTGAGAAACAATCCAAAATTGAGTTAGAAGCGTCAGTACTCCAGCATTTTCAGAATACTGTGCAAGTCAATGAGGAGGGAAGATATGAAGTCGTTATGCCGTGGATAGAGGGTCATCCACCGTTGCCAAGCAACTTCGCTTTGGCTAAGAGAAGATTGTATGGCTTACTGGACAAATTGAAGAAGGATGGGTACCATGATGAATACGCCAAGGTATTCTCAGTAGGAAGGGGGTCGGTATGGGCCACCCCCTCCACTTTTCTCCAAACCACGTGACTCGGCTAGCTACTCGCGGCCTAGCGAACGGGTCGTCATCATCGGCGAGCAAAGCGAGAGATCCGTTCCAGAGATAACGATGCGCATTTTATTCCATTTTTCAACAACGGCTATATACAGGGTGTTTGAGTTGGGTAATAGTTTGGAAAAAAATATAGGATGAACCCAAAAGGCGTTATACCTCTCCGACCTACATATAAAGGCTACCCGCTATAACATGATATATACAGGGCGTTTGAGTTGGATAACAGTAAAAAAATATACAGGGCGACTCATTCACTTTTGAGGGATTAGACAGCTGACGTATGACAGATAACAAAGGATTGATGACACGTGACTAGGCGACCTGCAAGTCGGCTATCTAATAATTTAATTCAATATACAGGGTGTTTGAGTTAGCAATAGCGATACAAAAGTATATACAGGGTGTCTCGCAGGTAGCAAACATACGTATGACAGAGTATCCGTTTGATATACAGCAATAATAGCAATACAAACTCGCATAGGGCACTCGTGGCCTGACGTTTGACATTTGACAGATGACCAAAAACGCAAAACGGTGCGCATTTAATTAAATTTTTCACCCAATAATGGCTATATACAGGGTGTTTGAGTTGTATATCAGCTGAAAAAATATACAGGGTGATTCGCAGTAATACTACCCAACTCTAGGGTATCAGAGGGTTGAAGAGGGTGCAGGTACTCTAAGAGAAGGATTTTTAACAGGCACTTCGAAAATAATGGTTTCTCTATATGCAAAGTCTCAAGGTTTATGAGATATCATTTGAAATGTGTGTGTGTAAACGTTCAGTTATGTGATGGAAATATGTCGAACAACTCTTTATCAAAACTCGTTTAATAACATGATATATACAGGGTGTTTGAGTTAGCAATAGCGATGAGAAAATATATACAGGGCGTCTCAGGGGTAGACTCAGCGAACATACGTATGATAGAGTATCCGTTTGATATACAGCAATAATAGCAATACAAACTTATATAGGGCACTCGTGGCAAGAAGTTAAAGGTGAACTCAGCAAAAGTGTGACAGATGACGCTATTTGACGATTCCGATCATTATACAGGGGTGTTTGGATAGCAATAAGAATATATACAAGAAGGCAAGAACTGACAGGCGGACCCTGCGAACATATTAACGTGCGACAGATGACTCGCTAGAGTCCGTTGAATATACAGGGCTTTCAAATAGTAATACAAACTTGTATAGGGCAGATCAATTAAATTCAATTGGATTAAAGGAACTTACTCAGTCCGAAATGGCTCCATTTTCTGAGATACAGGGTGGTGAAGTTGTAGAATGAAAATCGAATTATTCAGACATTCAACAACTAAAGTATGACAGATGACATTTATACTATTCGATAGATGACATATTACGTATGACACGTAACCTTCCAGCGCTTATCGAAAACAGATATCCAGGTTTAGCACAACCTACGAATTTCAAGAAAGCGAAAGAGTTAATTTTTCCCTAGATTCTACGGAAATTACAAGTTACGTCCCATAAGTGACTGCGTAAAACAAAGCAGAGTTTTCCCCAGATCTACGTACTTTTTCGTATCACGTATCATTATATACAAAGCGATTAGAAAAACCTAAGTCAACTGAAAAAACATATACAGGATGAGCCAAATAAGTGGAGTGGAATATATATTCAAGAAACATATACAGAATGAGTCACAAATCTCGAGTCGAATGAATTATTTGAAAAACATATACAGGGGGTAGAAAAAATTCAAAATTTATTACCACTCATTCAAATAATAATGAAAAACAAACTATCGAACTACCATGAACCCAATCACGATGTAATTCAATCAAATGGATGATAGATGACATGACAGCAGATGACCGAGGCAGATAACAAACGATCGAATAGCAGTTTCTATATACAGAAACATAGCCAGAGTCTTGAAATTCTCTATACTTATAATGATAATATTAGACATCAGGCGAACTCAGCATACCTATACCCAGTAAAAACATCCTTTTACCGTCCACGTCGAAATATGTCGAACAACTCTTTAGCAAAACTCGTTTTTCTTATGGAAGTATTCAGATGTATTCAGAGGTCTTCAGATCATACCTTCAGAAGTATTCAGATGTATTCAGAGGTCTTCAGAGGTATTCAAAAGTATTCAGATGTATTCAGAGGTCTTCAGAGGTATTCAAGAGTATTCCGAAGATATTCAGAAGCACGAAGTTCGAGCTACCCCGTATGCAAACAGGAAAAAATAGGATATAAATACCTGAACAGCGAAGAAATTCACCATTTTCAGACACTTTTCACTGAAACTATGCACATGACACTGAACAGAGTATAGTCCGACACTTGGGAAAAACCCCAGCTCCTAACAGGTAGTGTTGAAAATCGAACTAATGAATAGAAATGAAGAATGATTGATTCAACAAAAAATATAACCAATCACCCCTCATTTGTCCATGCAAAAAATTCGAAAATAAATAGGCGATAACTTCATAAACATATTCCTTATATCAAACTGAATGAACTGGAATGAAAGAAGAATGATTCTACCAATGCCAGCCGATAACGATTTCCTGTTTACTGCGATATAATTATTATATCCGAAAAACATTATCATAGGAAATTATTGAAGTAAAATAATATATTATATTTATCCCATATCACAGCCATGATCTTATAATTCAGAATTGGAGTTTATCACTATAACGTGATAGAAAAATTCAGAACTCAAAGGCCTCTCGGATAGAAATAATAGGGAAAATATAGGACAAAAATGGAACGTTACCTCTCATACAAAAATGTTATTATTCGGAATGATTTATTTTACGTGGATATACATTCTTTGAAAGGAGAAACATGTGAAATTCAACCGATGATTCATATGAACAAAGAAACAAATATACAGAGTGGATCATTTAAGAAAATTTCCATACAGCAATTGACATTAGGCAGAACCTAACACATAGTAGGTATATACAAGGTAATTCAAAATATCCAACACTTATACACAACACTGCCTTGTCTGCGATATTGGAATACAATATCCATATGTGATAGATCATGTTTGTAGACACTCACATAGTAGGTAACTAGGACATATTATTATTACTAGGCAAAGTGGCGGATGAATCAAAATACCTAACACACGTACACAGTTCCACGGACTTAATTGACTACGATATCAGAAATCAATATAGTTATCAATGGTTGATCACTCAAAGCTATATTATCAAATCTTCAATTTAAATAATATTCCTATAATATAAACGTCGTACTATTTTCTGTGAGTAACACAGAGCACGCTAAGTGAATATTACAATATACAAAGTTCCAATGATTATGAGATATCAATAAAATGAATGAAAAATATAAAAATAGCCAGTATAGTGCTTCCTTAAAAATACTGAATACTAAGAACAATAGGCGTCATACGATAAATGCGTGAATAGAATACTATACTCTTTCTACGACATCAGATAACTCCAGATACTGCGAAGACACCTCAACGATAATACCTATTTGCAAAGTCTGAAGATCTCAGAGATAATACACAGAAAATTCTAATAATCGTTACTCCCAAGCAGAACGTGAACATCGCATGATATGTCAACTATTAAAAAAAATTGATCAACAAGAATATAAAATGATGGAAACAAACCATTCTTTTTACTTGAGATATAACAAACACGATATCCATCATGCAAAATTTTCGGACAAAAAATTATTATACCTACACCTATTAATAACAATAAAGAGTATTCCAAGCGGAGATCACAATATACAAAGTTTCAACGATTGTTATATATCAACAAAATGAATGGAAAATGAGCAGAACAACCGGCGTGAATAGCCTATATTTTTACGTTATCCTTCATCAACCTTGAATAAGGCTTTATCAATAATACTAACGATAGATACGTGAAAAACAAATCTGTACTAAGAACAGTGAATGTCATTAAGAAGATGTGCGAATAAAATACTGTACTTTTTCTACGACAACTGATGTCATACCAGGCTTACAATACCTAGCTCTTTCAATAACAATGAGTACTCTGAAAGAAGACCACGCATACATTTCAATAGGGCAAAATCTCAAAGTTCTCAGGAACAGAATCGAAATAATATTTCAGGAGCATTGTCCAAATGGTCGACGTTGAAAATAACGTAAGATAGATGAACTTGCTAGAGATATCATGTGAAACCTCGACCGAGTTCCAAGATCTCCAAGTGTTCAATACCTTACCTCCTCCGTCCATCCTCCCTATAGGCATGCGCGATTTTCTTCAACCATCATAGGAGCTCTCATTCGTACGATCCAAGAGATGAAAACCTAATAATCTGACACCTATTGTGGCACCAAAAAATTTAAACAGCGTATATGAATTAACATCTTAGAGAAATATATCCAAACAGGTTATCATTCATCACGAAGAATCATTCCTCTCTTATCAGGTGAAATGTCTACAACTATATGAAATGATCACAAGGTACCATTCTTTCCAACCAAAATAAGGATACCATATGACAAACAGATCCATCATGATTGCACTGCTACACAAGAACTAGAATTTTTATTTCAGACGAAAAGCTACTCTACAAAATACAGATACGACCTGTTTTAGCAAACTGCTCCACATATAGGGTTCAACGTCACAAACATAATTATGCTGATGCTCCTAGATGCCATCTAAAGGAACTCGCTCGCCAGGCAGGTGATGCCACACTCACTAATTCTTTAACATCATTGAAACATCACAGGAAAGTCAGCGATCTTCAACTTTTACACAGATATTTCCATAGGAAATAATTTCAGAAATATCTAATATCACTAGCAATAGCAACCAGACGAACTCGACAAGCCCAGACAACACACACATTATTTCGTCAATCGACAAATATATCGAACAACCCTCTGCGAAAACTCGTTCCTTGATAGAACAGCACAGCTTCACCAGAAGAAGTATTTGGATGATCTGCGCATGTGCAGATCACTCCTCTGAATCCTTCAATAATCTTATTATGCGCAGACAGAGCATTTCACATTCGACTGCAGAGTAGATATGGTGAATATTTGTGAGCGCTGTCATCAAGAAGCGAAAACGGTACGAGAACTTTGTGGAAATTGTTTTATAACAGAGTGCCTCAATACTGGAGAGCGGATTGCTTTCAACATCAATAGAACGTGGGAATGTTTTAAAAAGCGAAAATTTCGCTATAATCGACACCAGGCATTGTGTGAGAAATGTGGGAAATTCTTGAATAAAACTAACCTATACCACCATATGATGAATGCCCATAGAGTGGACGCCACTAATTCGAATAACCTAGCTGATTAGCGGATGGCAGTTGATGGATTCAAAAGTCTTCAGATCACACCACTAGAAGTATTCAGATGTATTCAGAAGTCTTCAGAGGTATTCAGATGTCTTCAGATCATGCCTTCAGAAGTATTCAGATGTCTTCATTATTATTGCCGAGTTCCTAATAAAATTCATACTTTGATACATTTTATTCCATATGAGGAAAACCCGTCGTGCGAGCCAATAGATCATACAAGTCGTCTCAATAGCCCGATCAGAACTGCGAAAATACACGTAAAATCTATCTACCCAATCCATCACATAGTAAAAATATAAAGTTTTCACTAAAATCCATAGTTTACGATACTGCCTCAACCAACCAATCAACCGGCCAACCAACCATTCATTCAACAAACCTACAACCATCCAACAACCATCCAACAATCAACCAACCAACCAACAACCAACCAACCAACCAACCAACCAACAACAATCAACCAACCAACCAACAACCAACCAACAACCAACCAAAAACCAACCAAAAACCAACCAACCAACAACCAACCAACCAACAACCAACAACCAACCAACAACCAACCAACAACCAACAACCAACCACCAATCAACCAACCAACCAACCAACAACAACCAACCAACGATCAACAACCAACCAACCAACAACCAACAACCAACCAACAACCAACCAACAACCAATCACCAACCAACCACCAACCACCAACCAACCACCAACCAACCACCAACAACCAATCAACAACCTACCAACCAACCAATCAACCAACCAACAACAACCAACCAACGACCAACAACCAACAACCAACCAACCAACAACCAACAACCAACCAACCACCAACCAACCACCAACCACCAACCAACCACCAACCACCAACCAACAACCAACAACCAACAACCAACAACCAACCAACAACCTACCAACCAACCAACCAATCAACCAACCAACCAACCAACCACCAGAACGTTGCCAGTGGGAGGTCATGGGCATCCACAACAATGCGACAACCATATGAAATGATCACAAAGTACCATTCTTTCCAACCAGAATAAAGATACCATAATATAATGATAATTATGAACATCGAAGAAGTCGAACAGTATATATGACAAACAGATCCATCACGAATGCTCTGCAAGACAAGAACTAGGATTTTTATTTCAGACGAAAAGCTACTCTACAAAATACAGATACGACCTGTGTTAGAATACTGCTCCACATATAGGGTTCAACGCCGCAAACATCATTATGCTGATGCTCCTAGATGCTATCCAAAAAAACAAGCCGCTTGCCTGGCAGGTGATGCCACACTCACTAATTCTTTAACCCAACGACTCTTTTGAACATGACTTCTTTATCTCATATATCTCGGATGATTTACGAAACCCGAAAGATACTCTCGGTGCCACCTCGCCCAGAAATCTTGACTGATGCACAATGACCGAGTTACTTGGTCTCATTAAAAAGGAATTCTAAACATAGACGTCCACAATTACTTTGATTGAAATTCTGGTATTGATTGTTATTGTACAAGATTTTCGTGCTGGCACCCAAATATTGCCGGTATTCTACTAGCTTGTCCCGTTAGTCTTTGCCGTACTGCTAGTTAGCCCCGTTAGCCCCGGTATTCTACTAGCTTGTCCCGTTAGTCTTTGTCGTACTGCTAGTTAGCCCCGTTAGCCCCGGTATTCTACTAGCTTGTCCCGTTAGTCTTTGCCGTACTGCTAGTTAGCCCCGTTAGCCCCGTTAGTCCGTGCTGCCATCTCCATGATACATATCCTCACTAACCCATAGAACTGTTTGATTGGCAAAAGAATATCCTGCAGCCTCGAGAGTCTTGAGAATTCTAACAGGATAGGTTAGAGAGTAGGCCGACATCATTGGTTGGGTTTGATGCTATTTCGACATGGACCTTTTAGCTACGATAGGTTAGACCTATTCTCCTGGTGGCTCGTTTGAATGTTTAACAGATGAGCGGAGCGAGTCTGATAATCGCAAACGAGCCACCAGGAGAATAGGTCTAACCTATCGTAGCTAAAAGGTCCATGTCGAAATAGCATCAAACCCAACCAATGATGTCGGCCTTCTCTCTAACCTATCCTGTTAGAATTCTCAAGACTCTCGAGGCTGCAGGATATTCTTTTGCCAATCAAACAGTTCTATGGGTTAGTGAGGATATGTATCATGGAGATGGCAGCACGGACTAACGGGGCTAACGGGGCTAACTAGCAGTACGGCAAAGACTAACGGGACAAGCTAGTAGAATACCGGGGCTAACGGGGCTAACTAGCAGTACGACAAAGACTAACGGGACAAGCTAGTAGAATACCGGGGCTAACGGGGCTAACTAGCAGTACGGCAAAGACTAACGGGACAAGCTAGTAGAATACCGGCAATATTTGGGTGCCAGCACGAAAATCTTGTACAATAACAATCAATACCAGAATTTCAATCAAAGTAATTGTGGACGTCTATGTTTAGAATTCCTTTTTAATGAGACCAAGTAACTCGGTCATTGTGCATCAGTCAAGATTTCTGGGCGAGGTGGCACCGAGAGTATCTTTCGGGTTTCGTAAATCATCCGAGATATATGAGATAAAGAAGTCATGTTCAAAAGAGTCGTTGGGTTAAAGAATTAGTGAGTGTGGCATCACCTGCCAGGCAAGCGGCTTGTTTTTTTGGATAGCATCTAGGAGCATCAGCATAATGATGTTTGCGGCGTTGAACCCTATATGTGGAGCAGTATTCTAACACAGGTCGTATCTGTATTTTGTAGAGTAGCTTTTCGTCTGAAATAAAAATCCTAGTTCTTGTCTTGCAGAGCATTCGTGATGGATCTGTTTGTCATATATACTGTTCGACTTCTTCGATGTTCATAATTATCATTATATTATGGTATCTTTATTCTGGTTGGAAAGAATGGTACTTTGTGATCATTTCATATGGTTGTCGCATTGTTGTGGATGCCCATGACCTCCCACTGGCAACGTTCTGGTGGTTGGTTGGTTGGTTGGTTGATTGGTTGGTTGGTTGGTAGGTTGTTGGTTGGTTGTTGGTTGTTGGTTGTTGGTTGTTGGTTGGTGGTTGGTGGTTGGTTGGTGGTTGGTGGTTGGTTGGTGGTTGGTTGGTTGTTGGTTGTTGGTTGGTTGGTTGTTGGTTGTTGGTCGTTGGTTGGTTGTTGTTGGTTGGTTGATTGGTTGGTTGGTAGGTTGTTGATTGGTTGTTGGTGGTTGGTTGGTGGTTGGTTGGTGGTTGGTTGGTGGTTGGTGGTTGGTTGGTGATTGGTTGTTGGTTGGTTGTTGGTTGGTTGTTGGTTGTTGGTTGGTTGGTTGTTGATCGTTGGTTGGTTGTTGTTGGTTGGTTGGTTGGTTGATTGGTGGTTGGTTGTTGGTTGTTGGTTGGTTGTTGGTTGGTTGTTGGTTGTTGGTTGGTTGGTTGTTGGTTGGTTGGTTTTTGGTTGGTTTTTGGTTGGTTGTTGGTTGGTTGTTGGTTGGTTGGTTGATTGTTGTTGGTTGGTTGGTTGGTTGGTTGGTTGTTGGTTGGTTGGTTGATTGTTGGATGGTTGTTGGATGGTTGTAGGTTTGTTGAATGAATGGTTGGTTGGCCGGTTGATTGGTTGGTTGAGGCAGTATCGTAAACTATGGATTTTAGTGAAAACTTTATATTTTTACTATGTGATGGATTGGGTAGATAGATTTTACGTGTATTTTCGCAGTTCTGATCGGGCTATTGAGACGACTTGTATGATCTATTGGCTCGCACGACGGGTTTTCCTCATATGGAATAAAATGTATCAAAGTATGAATTTTATTAGGAACTCGGCAATAATAATGAAGACATCTGAATACTTCTGAAGGCATGATCTGAAGACATCTGAATACCTCTGAAGACTTCTGAATACATCTGAATACTTCTAGTGGTGTGATCTGAAGACTTTTGAATCCATCAACTGCCATCCGCTAATCAGCTAGGTTATTCGAATTAGTGGCGTCCACTCTATGGGCATTCATCATATGGTGGTATAGGTTAGTTTTATTCAAGAATTTCCCACATTTCTCACACAATGCCTGGTGTCGATTATAGCGAAATTTTCGCTTTTTAAAACATTCCCACGTTCTATTGATGTTGAAAGCAATCCGCTCTCCAGTATTGAGGCACTCTGTTATAAAACAATTTCCACAAAGTTCTCGTACCGTTTTCGCTTCTTGATGACAGCGCTCACAAATATTCACCATATCTACTCTGCAGTCGAATGTGAAATGCTCTGTCTGCGCATAATAAGATTATTGAAGGATTCAGAGGAGTGATCTGCACATGCGCAGATCATCCAAATACTTCTTCTGGTGAAGCTGTGCTGTTCTATCAAGGAACGAGTTTTCGCAGAGGGTTGTTCGATATATTTGTCGATTGACGAAATAATGTGTGTGTTGTCTGGGCTTGTCGAGTTCGTCTGGTTGCTATTGCTAGTGATATTAGATATTTCTGAAATTATTTCCTATGGAAATATCTGTGTAAAAGTTGAAGATCGCTGACTTTCCTGTGATGTTTCAATGATGTTAAAGAATTAGTGAGTGTGGCATCACCTGCCTGGCGAGCGAGTTCCTTTAGATGGCATCTAGGAGCATCAGCATAATTATGTTTGTGACGTTGAACCCTATATGTGGAGCAGTTTGCTAAAACAGGTCGTATCTGTATTTTGTAGAGTAGCTTTTCGTCTGAAATAAAAATTCTAGTTCTTGTGTAGCAGTGCAATCATGATGGATCTGTTTGTCATATGGTATCCTTATTTTGGTTGGAAAGAATGGTACCTTGTGATCATTTCATATAGTTGTAGACATTTCACCTGATAAGAGAGGAATGATTCTTCGTGATGAATGATAACCTGTTTGGATATATTTCTCTAAGATGTTAATTCATATACGCTGTTTAAATTTTTTGGTGCCACAATAGGTGTCAGATTATTAGGTTTTCATCTCTTGGATCGTACGAATGAGAGCTCCTATGATGGTTGAAGAAAATCGCGCATGCCTATAGGGAGGATGGACGGAGGAGGTAAGGTATTGAACACTTGGAGATCTTGGAACTCGGTCGAGGTTTCACATGATATCTCTAGCAAGTTCATCTATCTTACGTTATTTTCAACGTCGACCATTTGGACAATGCTCCTGAAATATTATTTCGATTCTGTTCCTGAGAACTTTGAGATTTTGCCCTATTGAAATGTATGCGTGGTCTTCTTTCAGAGTACTCATTGTTATTGAAAGAGCTAGGTATTGTAAGCCTGGTATGACATCAGTTGTCGTAGAAAAAGTACAGTATTTTATTCGCACATCTTCTTAATGACATTCACTGTTCTTAGTACAGATTTGTTTTTCACGTATCTATCGTTAGTATTATTGATAAAGCCTTATTCAAGGTTGATGAAGGATAACGTAAAAATATAGGCTATTCACGCCGGTTGTTCTGCTCATTTTCCATTCATTTTGTTGATATATAACAATCGTTGAAACTTTGTATATTGTGATCTCCGCTTGGAATACTCTTTATTGTTATTAATAGGTGTAGGTATAATAATTTTTTGTCCGAAAATTTTGCATGATGGATATCGTGTTTGTTATATCTCAAGTAAAAAGAATGGTTTGTTTCCATCATTTTATATTCTTGTTGATCAATTTTTTTTAATAGTTGACATATCATGCGATGTTCACGTTCTGCTTGGGAGTAACGATTATTAGAATTTTCTGTGTATTATCTCTGAGATCTTCAGACTTTGCAAATAGGTATTATCGTTGAGGTGTCTTCGCAGTATCTGGAGTTATCTGATGTCGTAGAAAGAGTATAGTATTCTATTCACGCATTTATCGTATGACGCCTATTGTTCTTAGTATTCAGTATTTTTAAGGAAGCACTATACTGGCTATTTTTATATTTTTCATTCATTTTATTGATATCTCATAATCATTGGAACTTTGTATATTGTAATATTCACTTAGCGTGCTCTGTGTTACTCACAGAAAATAGTACGACGTTTATATTATAGGAATATTATTTAAATTGAAGATTTGATAATATAGCTTTGAGTGATCAACCATTGATAACTATATTGATTTCTGATATCGTAGTCAATTAAGTCCGTGGAACTGTGTACGTGTGTTAGGTATTTTGATTCATCCGCCACTTTGCCTAGTAATAATAATATGTCCTAGTTACCTACTATGTGAGTGTCTACAAACATGATCTATCACATATGGATATTGTATTCCAATATCGCAGACAAGGCAGTGTTGTGTATAAGTGTTGGATATTTTGAATTACCTTGTATATACCTACTATGTGTTAGGTTCTGCCTAATGTCAATTGCTGTATGGAAATTTTCTTAAATGATCCACTCTGTATATTTGTTTCTTTGTTCATATGAATCATCGGTTGAATTTCACATGTTTCTCCTTTCAAAGAATGTATATCCACGTAAAATAAATCATTCCGAATAATAACATTTTTGTATGAGAGGTAACGTTCCATTTTTGTCCTATATTTTCCCTATTATTTCTATCCGAGAGGCCTTTGAGTTCTGAATTTTTCTATCACGTTATAGTGATAAACTCCAATTCTGAATTATAAGATCATGGCTGTGATATGGGATAAATATAATATATTATTTTACTTCAATAATTTCCTATGATAATGTTTTTCGGATATAATAATTATATCGCAGTAAACAGGAAATCGTTATCGGCTGGCATTGGTAGAATCATTCTTCTTTCATTCCAGTTCATTCAGTTTGATATAAGGAATATGTTTATGAAGTTATCGCCTATTTATTTTCGAATTTTTTGCATGGACAAATGAGGGGTGATTGGTTATATTTTTTGTTGAATCAATCATTCTTCATTTCTATTCATTAGTTCGATTTTCAACACTACCTGTTAGGAGCTGGGGTTTTTCCCAAGTGTCGGACTATACTCTGTTCAGTGTCATGTGCATAGTTTCAGTGAAAAGTGTCTGAAAATGGTGAATTTCTTCGCTGTTCAGGTATTTATATCCTATTTTTTCCTGTTTGCATACGGGGTAGCTCGAACTTCGTGCTTCTGAATATCTTCGGAATACTCTTGAATACCTCTGAAGACCTCTGAATACATCTGAATACTTTTGAATACCTCTGAAGACCTCTGAATACATCTGAATACTTCTGAAGGTATGATCTGAAGACCTCTGAATACATCTGAATACTTCCATAAGAAAAACGAGTTTTGCTAAAGAGTTGTTCGACATATTTCGACGTGGACGGTAAAAGGATGTTTTTACTGGGTATAGGTATGCTGAGTTCGCCTGATGTCTAATATTATCATTATAAGTATAGAGAATTTCAAGACTCTGGCTATGTTTCTGTATATAGAAACTGCTATTCGATCGTTTGTTATCTGCCTCGGTCATCTGCTGTCATGTCATCTATCATCCATTTGATTGAATTACATCGTGATTGGGTTCATGGTAGTTCGATAGTTTGTTTTTCATTATTATTTGAATGAGTGGTAATAAATTTTGAATTTTTTCTACCCCCTGTATATGTTTTTCAAATAATTCATTCGACTCGAGATTTGTGACTCATTCTGTATATGTTTCTTGAATATATATTCCACTCCACTTATTTGGCTCATCCTGTATATGTTTTTTCAGTTGACTTAGGTTTTTCTAATCGCTTTGTATATAATGATACGTGATACGAAAAAGTACGTAGATCTGGGGAAAACTCTGCTTTGTTTTACGCAGTCACTTATGGGACGTAACTTGTAATTTCCGTAGAATCTAGGGAAAAATTAACTCTTTCGCTTTCTTGAAATTCGTAGGTTGTGCTAAACCTGGATATCTGTTTTCGATAAGCGCTGGAAGGTTACGTGTCATACGTAATATGTCATCTATCGAATAGTATAAATGTCATCTGTCATACTTTAGTTGTTGAATGTCTGAATAATTCGATTTTCATTCTACAACTTCACCACCCTGTATCTCAGAAAATGGAGCCATTTCGGACTGAGTAAGTTCCTTTAATCCAATTGAATTTAATTGATCTGCCCTATACAAGTTTGTATTACTATTTGAAAGCCCTGTATATTCAACGGACTCTAGCGAGTCATCTGTCGCACGTTAATATGTTCGCAGGGTCCGCCTGTCAGTTCTTGCCTTCTTGTATATATTCTTATTGCTATCCAAACACCCCTGTATAATGATCGGAATCGTCAAATAGCGTCATCTGTCACACTTTTGCTGAGTTCACCTTTAACTTCTTGCCACGAGTGCCCTATATAAGTTTGTATTGCTATTATTGCTGTATATCAAACGGATACTCTATCATACGTATGTTCGCTGAGTCTACCCCTGAGACGCCCTGTATATATTTTCTCATCGCTATTGCTAACTCAAACACCCTGTATATATCATGTTATTAAACGAGTTTTGATAAAGAGTTGTTCGACATATTTCCATCACATAACTGAACGTTTACACACACACATTTCAAATGATATCTCATAAACCTTGAGACTTTGCATATAGAGAAACCATTATTTTCGAAGTGCCTGTTAAAAATCCTTCTCTTAGAGTACCTGCACCCTCTTCAACCCTCTGATACCCTAGAGTTGGGTAGTATTACTGCGAATCACCCTGTATATTTTTTCAGCTGATATACAACTCAAACACCCTGTATATAGCCATTATTGGGTGAAAAATTTAATTAAATGCGCACCGTTTTGCGTTTTTGGTCATCTGTCAAATGTCAAACGTCAGGCCACGAGTGCCCTATGCGAGTTTGTATTGCTATTATTGCTGTATATCAAACGGATACTCTGTCATACGTATGTTTGCTACCTGCGAGACACCCTGTATATACTTTTGTATCGCTATTGCTAACTCAAACACCCTGTATATTGAATTAAATTATTAGATAGCCGACTTGCAGGTCGCCTAGTCACGTGTCATCAATCCTTTGTTATCTGTCATACGTCAGCTGTCTAATCCCTCAAAAGTGAATGAGTCGCCCTGTATATTTTTTTACTGTTATCCAACTCAAACGCCCTGTATATATCATGTTATAGCGGGTAGCCTTTATATGTAGGTCGGAGAGGTATAACGCCTTTTGGGTTCATCCTATATTTTTTTCCAAACTATTACCCAACTCAAACACCCTGTATATAGCCGTTGTTGAAAAATGGAATAAAATGCGCATCGTTATCTCTGGAACGGATCTCTCGCTTTGCTCGCCGATGATGACGACCCGTTCGCTAGGCCGCGAGTAGCTAGCCGAGTCACGTGGTTTGGAGAAAAGTGGAGGGGGTGGCCCATACCGACCCCCTTCCTACTATTCTCAGAATGGCTGGCAGAAGGTATTATAGAGAAGGTTCCTGAAACTGAAGTGGGGAATGAAAGTCATTACTTGCCACATCGCCATGTATTGAAGTTAAGCAGCGCCACAACCAAAATCAGACCTGTTTTTGATGCTTCGGCTAAAGAAAAAGGACATCCCTCATTGAACCAATGTCTTGAGGAAGGTATAAACCTTATTGAACTGATTCCGTCGATTTTGTTGAGGTTCAGACTTTTCAGAATTGGTGTTATTTCGGACATTAGAAAAGCTTTCCTTCAGATAAGTTTAACCAAATCTAATAGAGATGCTCTGCGTTTTCTCTGGGTTGATGAACAAGGCAATCTCATTAATTTTCGACATGCCAGTGTGGTGTTTGGTGTTACTTGTAGCCCATTTCTTCTCGGGGCAGTAATCCAACATCATTTGAATTCACTCTCTTATTCGGTGTCAATTATTCAGAAATTGTTGAAAAGTTTTTATGTTGATAACTGCGTAGTCAGTCTTGATTCCGAAACAGAACTGGAAGAATTTATGTCTCAGTCAGTCGAAATTATGAATGAAGGAAAATTCGATTTACGTTGTTGGGAGAACACGATCCTGGATAACGAAACAACTGACACTTTCGTGTCACCTGTTTTGGGGCTAAAATGGAATCGTAATCAAGATACATTAGAACTCTGTTTCGATTGGTTTCGAGATTTGAATTTAGATACCATTTCCAAGAGAACAATGTTATCTGTCGCAAGTAAAATTTTTGACCCGATTGGTTTTACTTCTCCTGTTTCTATGTTTGCAAAAGTATTGATACAAAAGATGTGGACACTAAAAATTGGATGGGACGTAGAAGTGCCCGAGGATATGAAAGGAAGCTTCCTGAACTGGATACACGAATTGGGTAGATTGGTTAACCTTAGGATCCCCAGATGGCTTTCAAAAGTATCTGAAGTCAAGTCGAGAAGTATCCATATGTTCTCTGATGCAAGTCAGGATGCCTATGCTGCGGTTGTGTTTTTACGAACTGAAGATAACGATGGAATCTCACACGTTCAGTTAATTCAAGCAAAAACCAGAGTGTCCCCAATCAAGAAATTGTCCATACCCAGATTAGAACTAATGGCTGCAACTATTGGTTCTCGGCTTCTCTCTTCGATACTGAGCACATTGGAAGTTAATATTACAGTTTACTGCTGGGCAGATTCCAGTACAGTTTTGGCCTGGATTAATCGAGAAGATCGGTGGAAAACGTTCGTTTGGAATAGAGTCCAAGAGATCCATCGACTAACAAGAAAAGAAGACTGGTACTTTGTTCCTGGTCATCTGAATCCGGCAGATTTACCTTCAAGAGGATGCACTTCAAGACAGTTACTCCAATCTAAATGGTGGGAGGGGCCTTCCTGGTTATCACAAGAAAGAAGTGAATGGCCGGTTCAAGAGTATGTGACTGATAATTCCACTATTATGGATGAGAAATCGAAATGTACCATAGCCTCTTGCCTGAATATCAAGAAGGATGCTTCTTGTTTCTATAAATATTTCTCGAAATACCAACAAATCGTTAATTTAGTCAGCTGGGTTCGAAGATTTTTGAGAAACTGTCGTCTGAAACAGAAGCATCGTGATTTGAGCCGAACACTTGCACTTGAAGAAATCCAGGATGATTCAACAAGAATCATTCGCTGGAATAAGTGACAAAAGTCTATCTTCTCTATGTCCTTATGTAGATGGAGATGGACTATATCGCTTGAAAACTAAAATTTCTGCAAGAGAGGATTCATATGATTTTAGACACCCTGTGATACTGCCTTCTGATCATCCAGTTGTCACCAGAATGATTCATGAATGTCATGTTGTTAATTGTCATCTTGGCACACAAGGGTTACTCAATAATATGCGAGAAAGATTTTGGATAATCAAGGGAAGAAAGTCAGTCAAATCCGTGATTTCCAAATGCCTAAGATGTCGTAGATTTAATTCGAAGAAGTTCGATTCCGTACCTGTAGCACTTCCTGAAAACCGAGTAAGAGATGCAGCTATATTTGAAATCATCGGTGTAGATTTAGCTGGACCTCTGATCATTCGGAATAACGAGAAGGTATGGTTTTGGGTGTATGATAAATTGACATTCATCATACAGGGCGTGGAAATGAATTCTGAATTGAGACTCTATCACGAATCTGCGATTAGAGGTCTATAAAAATCACAAGTTTCCATCGTTCAAGTTTGAACCCCCTGATTGGGTATGAAAGTGTTGAAAAGGAATATTCTTAGATAAATTATGAACATACAAAAATGGATATATATTTATATGAAGCAATACATTGAGAATTCGCATTCTCTATGTGATGAGAATATTTACTCTTTTTCAGTTAATTCAATAGAAAACAACTGCTTTCCTGGCTATATGCCACGACGAACATTGAATTATATCTATTGAACACACACGATAAGAGTTTGAAAATAAAATATAAAAAAATTTCTGAAATTGAGAATTTGCATTCTCCTTCTGACAAAAATATGTATATACACACATCATTCTGAATATTCAACAGAAAACAACTACTTTCCTGGCTATTTGCCACGTCGAACATTGAATTATATCTGATGAACATTCAAAAGGGGAACATAAAAAATAAAGAATAAAATCCTCCGAAATTGAGAATTGACATTCTTCTTCAAATCGGATGAATAATATGATGAATAATGATCTAGAAATATGACTTACCAATATATTCAGCATTGAAATGAAAATTGGAATGTATAGGAGAAGTATATTGGCATGCACTCTGATCTTGATGAGCTTGAAAACGTCCAAAAATAATCATTCATATCAGTGATATGGGAAATATTATCTCTCACACACAGGTTATATGACTTTATTGCAATGAACCCATTTCGGATCTCTAAATCCTCATCAGTAACCATGATGTCCACTTATTCTTACAGTCATTCTTCATGATATACACAATTTTCATCTCTATATAATACAACTAAAATCGAGTAGAACTATAACGAAATGACATCTGAGAAATTTGTTGACATTCTATTCCTGTCATTTGGACGTTTTTGCTTTTGGGTGTATGATAAATTGACATTCATCATACAGGGCGTGGAAATGAATTCTGAATTGAGACTCTATCACGAATCTGCGATTAGAGGTCTATAAAAATCACAAGTTTCCATCGTTCAAGTTTGAACCCCCTGATTGGGTATGAAAGTGTTGAAAAGGAATATTCTCAGATAAATTATGAACATACAAAAATGGATATATATTTATATAAAGCAATACATTGAGAATTCGCATTCGCTATGTGATGAGAATATTTACTCTTTTTCAGTTAATTCAATAGAAAACAACTACTTTCCTGGCTATATGCCACGACGAACATTGAATTATATCTATTGAACACAAACGATAAGAGTTTGAAAATAAAATATAAAAAAATTTCTGAAATTGAGAATTTGCATTCTCCTTCTGACAAAAATATGTATATACACACATCATTCTGAATATTCAACAGAAAACAACTACTTTCCTGGCTATTTGCCACGTCGAACATTGAATTATATCTGATGAACATTCAAAAGGGGAACATAAAAAATAAAGAATAAAATCCTCCGAAATTGAGAATTGACATTCTTCTTCAAATCGGATGAATAATATGATGAATAATGATCTAGAAATATGACTTACCAATATATTCAGCATTGAAATGAAAATTGGAATGTATAGGAGAAGTATACTGGCATGAACTCTGATCTTGATGAGCTTGAAAACGTCCAAAAATAATCATTCATATCAGTGATATAGGAAATATTATCTCTCACACACAGGTTATATGACTTTATTGCAATGAACCCATTTCGGATCTCTGAATCCTCATCAGTAACCATGATGTCCACTTATTCTTACAGTCATTCTTCATGATATACACAATTTTCATCTCTATATAATACAACTAAAATCGAGTAAAACTATAACGAAATGACATCTGAGAAATTCGTTGACATTCTATTCCTGTCATTTGGACGTTTCTGCTTTTGGGTGTATGATAAATTGACATTCATCATACAGGGCGTGGAAATGAATTCTGCAATGAGACTCTATCACGAATCTGCGATTAGAGGTCTATAAAAATCACAAGTTTCCATCGTTCAAGTTTGAACCCCCTGATTGGGTATGAAAGTGTTGAAAAGGAATATTCTCAGATAAATTATGAACATACAAAAATGGATATATATTTATATAAAGCAATACATTGAGAATTCGCATTCTCTATGTGATGAGAATATTTACTCTTTTTCAGTTAATTCAATAGAAAACAACTACTTTCCTGGCTATATGCCACGACGAACATTGAATTATATCTATTGAACACACACGATAAGAGTTTGAAAATAAAATATAAAAAAATTTCTGAAATTGAGAATTTGCATTCTCCTTCTGACAAAAATATGTATATACACACATCATTCTGAATATTCAACAGAAAACAACTACTTTCCTGGCTATTTGCCACGTCGAACATTGAATTATATCTGATGAACATTCAAAAGGGGAACATAAAAAATAAAGAATAAAATCCTCCGAAATTGAGAATTGACATTCTTCTTCAAATCGGATGAATAATATGATGAATAATGATCTAGAAATATGACTTACCAATATATTCAGCATTGAAATGAAAATTGGAATGTATAGGAGAAGTATACTGGCATGAACTCTGATCTTGATGAGCTTGAAAACGTCCAAAAATAATCATTCATATCAGTGATATGGGAAATATTATCTCTCACACACAGGTTATATGACTTTATTGCAATGAACCCATTTCGGATCTCTGAATCCTCATCAGTAACCATGATGTCCACTTATTCTTACAGTCATTCTTCATGATATACACAATTTTCATCTCTATATAATACAACTAAAATCGAGTAAAACTATAACGAAATGACATCTGAGAAATTTGTTGACATTCTATTCCTGTCATTTGGACGTTTTTGCTTTTGGGTGTATGATAAATTGACATTCATCATACAGGGCGTGGAAATGAATTCTGAATTGAGACTCTATCACGAATCTGCGATTAGAGGTCTATAAAAATCACAAGTTTCCATCGTTCAAGTTTGAACCCCCTGATTGGGTATGAAAGTGTTGAAAAGGAATATTCTCAGATAAATTATGAACATACAAAAATGGATATATATTTATATAAAGCAATACATTGAGAATTCGCATTCTCTATGTGATGAGAATATTTACTCTTTTTCAGTTAATTCAATAGAAAACAACTACTTTCCTGGCTATATGCCACGACGAACATTGAATTATATCTATTGAACACACACGATAAGAGTTTGAAAATAAAATATAAAAAAATTTCTGAAATTGAGAATTTGCATTCTCCTTCTGACAAAAATATGTATATACACACATCATTCTGAATATTCAACAGAAAACAACTACTTTCCTGGCTATTTGCCACGTCGAACATTGAATTATATCTGATGAACATTCAAAAGGGGAACATAAAAAATAAAGAATAAAATCCTCCGAAATTGAGAATTGACATTCTTCTTCAAATCGGATGAATAATATGATGAATAATGATCTAGAAATATGACTTACCGATATATTCAGCATTGAAATGAAAATTGGAATGTATAGGAGAAGTATACTGGCATGAACTCTGATCTTGATGAGCTTGAAAACGTCCAAAAATAATCATTCATATCAGTGATATGGGAAATATTATCTCTCACACACAGGTTATATGACTTTATTGCAATGAACCCATTTCGGATCTCTGAATCCTCATCAGTAACCATGATGTCCACTTATTCTTACAGTCATTCTTCATACCCAATCAGGGGGTTCAAACTTGAACGATGGAAACTTGTGATTTTTATAGACCTCTAATCGCAGATTCGTGATAGAGTCTCAATTCAGAATTCATTTCCACGCCCTGTATGATGAATGTCAATTTATCATACACCCAAAAGCAAAAACGTCCAAATGACAGGAATAGAATGTCAACAAATTTCTCAGATGTCATTTCGTTATAGTTTTACTCGATTTTAGTTGTATTATATAGAGATGAAAATTGTGTATATCATGAAGAATGACTGTAAGAATAAGTGGACATCATGGTTACTGATGAGGATTCAGAGATCCGAAATGGGTTCATTGCAATAAAGTCATATAACCTGTGTGTGAGAGATAATATTTCCCATATCACTGATATGAATGATTATTTTTGGACGTTTTCAAGCTCATCAAGATCAGAGTTCATGCCAGTATACTTCTCCTATACATTCCAATTTTCATTTCAATGCTGAATATATTGGTAAGTCATATTTCTAGATCATTATTCATCATATTATTCATCCGATTTGAAGAAGAATGTCAATTCTCAATTTCGGAGGATTTTATTCTTTATTTTTTATGTTCCCCTTTTGAATGTTCATCAGATATAATTCAATGTTCGACGTGGCAAATAGCCAGGAAAGTAGTTGTTTTCTGTTGAATATTCAGAATGATGTGTGTATATACATATTTTTGTCAGAAGGAGAATGCAAATTCTCAATTTCAGAAATTTTTTTATATTTTATTTTCAAACTCTTATCGTGTGTGTTCAATAGATATAATTCAATGTTCGTCGTGGCATATAGCCAGGAAAGTAGTTGTTTTCTATTGAATTAACTGAAAAAGAGTAAATATTCTCATCACATAGAGAATGCGAATTTTCAATGTATTGCTTTATATAAATATATATCCATTTTTGTATGTTCATAATTTATCTGAGAATATTCCTTTTCAACACTTTCATACCCAATCAGGGGGTTCAAACTTGAACGATGGAAACTTGTGATTTTTATAGACCTCTAATCGCAGATTCGTGATAGAGTCTCAATTCAGAATTCATTTCCACGCCCTGTATGATGAATGTCAATTCATCATACACCCAAAAGCAAAAACGTCCAAATGACAGGAATAGAATGTCAACAAATTTCTCAGATGTCATTTCGTTATAGTTTTACTCGATTTTAGTTGTATTATATAGAGATGAAAATTGTGTATATCATGAAGAATGACTGTAAGAATAAGTGGACATCATGGTTACTGATGAGGATTCAGAGATCCGAAATGGGTTCATTGCAATAAAGTCATATAACCTGTGTGTGAGAGATAATATTTCCCATATCACTGATATGAATGATTATTTTTGGACGTTTTCAAGCTCATCAAGATCAGAGTTCATGCCAGTATACTTCTCCTATACATTCCAATTTTCATTTCAATGCTGAATATATTGGTAAGTCATATTTCTAGATCATTATTCATCATATTATTCATCCGATTTGAAGAAGAATGTCAATTCTCAATTTCGGAGGATTTTATTCTTTATTTTATATGTTCCCCTTTTGAATGTTCATCAGATATAATTCAATGTTCGACGTGGCAAATAGCCAGGAAAGTAGTTGTTTTCTGTTGAATATTCAGAATGATGTGTGTATATACATATTTTTGTCAGAAGGAGAATGCAAATTCTCAATTTCAGAAATTTTTTTATATTTTATTTTCAAACTCTTATCGTGTGTGTTCAATAGATATAATTCAATGTTCGTCGTGGCATATAGCCAGGAAAGTAGTTGTTTTCTATTGAATTAACTGAAAAAGAGTAAATATTCTCATCACATAGAGAATGCGAATTCTCAATGTATTGCTTTATATAAATATATATCCATTTTTGTATGTTCATAATTTATCTGAGAATATTCCTTTTCAACACTTTCATACCCAATCAGGGGGTTCAAACTTGAACGATGGAAACTTGTGATTTTTATAGACCTCTAATCGCAGATTCGTGATAGAGTCTCAATTCAGAATTCATTTCCACGCCCTGTATGATGAATGTCAATTTATCATACACCCAAAAGCAAAAACGTCCAAATGACAGGAATAGAATGTCAACAAATTTCTCAGATGTCATTTCGTTATAGTTTTACTCGATTTTAGTTGTATTATATAGAGATGAAAATTGTGTATATCATGAAGAATGACTGTAAGAATAAGTGGACATCATGGTTACTGATGAGGATTCAGAGATCCGAAATGGGTTCATTGCAATAAAGTCATATAACCTGTGTGTGAGAGATAATATTTCCCATATCACTGATATGAATGATTATTTTTGGACGTTTTCAAGCTCATCAAGATCAGAGTTCATGCCAGTATACTTCTCCTATACATTCCAATTTTCATTTCAATGCTGAATATATTGGTAAGTCATATTTCTAGATCATTATTCATCATATTATTCATCCGATTTGAAGAAGAATGTCAATTCTCAATTTCGGAGGATTTTATTCTTTATTTTTTATGTTCCCCTTTTGAATGTTCATCAGATATAATTCAATGTTCGACGTGGCAAATAGCCAGGAAATTAGTTGTTTTCTGTTGAATATTCAGAATGATGTGTGTATATACATATTTTTGTCAGAAGGAGAATGCAAATTCTCAATTTCAGAAATTTTTTTATATTTTATTTTCAAACTCTTATCGTGTGTGTTCAATAGATATAATTCAATGTTCGTCGTGGCATATAGCCAGGAAAGTAGTTGTTTTCTATTGAATTAACTGAAAAAGAGTAAATATTCTCATCACATAGAGAATGCGAATTCTCAATGTATTGCTTTATATAAATATATATCCATTTTTGTATGTTCATAATTTATCTGAGAATATTCCTTTTCGAGAAGGTATGGATTTGTATTTTCACGTGTGCTGTCTATAGAGCCGTACACTTGGAGTTGGTATCCAGTTTGTCGTCGGATAGTTTCCTTCAAGCGCTGAGAAAATTTATCAGTAGAAGAGGAAGGCCAGCTGTTGTTTACAGTGATAACGGCACGAATTTCGTTGGAGCATACAATGCCTTTGCGAAAATTGATTGGAACCAAATTGCCGAATATTGTACAGCACAACGATTTATTTGGAAATTCTCCCCACCTACAGGAGCATGGTGGGGTGGTTGGTGGGAAAGGCTAATAAGAATTCTGAAACAACTATTGAGAAGAACGTTAGGCAGGACATCATTGACCTATGAAGAGCTGTCGACTACGGTTTGTGACTGTGAGGCAGTGATGAATTCAAGACCACTTACCTATGTCTCGGATGATGTACAAGATTTGATACCACTAACACCATCCATGTTCCTTCAAGACTTGAGAGAAATTGGAGTTCCAGACATCGATAATATTGATGAAAAAAGTCTGAATAGACATTTGAGGTACAGATTGAAGTTAACAAAAGATTTAAGGACTAGATTTCGAAAGGAATATTTAGGTCAGCTGATGATGCGCTCTAAGAAAATTCAGTCAGGTGACATTGAGGTGGGCGATGTTGTATTAGTCGGGAGCGATTTTCCAAAGCGGCTTGACTGGCCCCTTGCCTTAGTCACAGAAATATTTCCAGGAAAGGACGGCAAAATCAGAGTCGTTCGTTTGAAAACCTCGTCTGGATTTCTCACCAGACCCATACAAAGACTATTCTCCTTGGAAATTCATGCTAAAGAAGAAGCGCGGAATTTCAGATCAACGTTGAGGGAGAGGGGGGAAGTCAAGAGAATAATTAAAAAGACAAGAAACCAAGATGAAGAGAAACAAGAGGACAGAGAATATGAAGAAGAAATCGGAAATAAACATCTAATCACTGTTACACGCTCGGGAAGAATAGTGAAGAAACCTCAAAGATTTCAATGAGGAGTTGAATCACTCTTCGTTTGACGTTCTCCAAGGTGGGAGTATGTTAGAATTGGAATACATACCCTGTATTAATTTTATAATGATTGATATGTGATTGATGCTTTGATGTCAAGTTGAATGTGAAATGTGTTGTCACATATTTTCTAAATAAAAAAACCTTTTTGAATTGATATATTCTCCATTCAGTCCTTTGAAGTATTCGGGAGATTCACTGGGTAGGTGATCTGTCCGTTACATTACAACCCCCTTGATTTTTTGCGCATAATTTCCGGACACCCTGTATGGTCAGTGCGATCGTATCTACTATAGCTATAGGCATGTCAGATTCTAGGATGTGAAGTTACAGTGTAAACATAGTCGGAGTCGAAGTTTCTTGTTCTGCCTGTTGTGAGCGTTATACTTGCTTCGATGTCGTCTTATATGATCGTTGCGAACATGAATGCTACAGAGGTATCTTTGTGAGATGACACAATACAGAGATACAGTGTGCAGACTGATATTGTCGAAGTATCTTCACTTGCCTATTGTTCTCGTTATATGTTCTCTGAAGTCGTTCTATATGGTCAGTGCGATCGTATCTGCCATAACTGTAGGCATGTCAGATGCTAGAATGCAAAGTTACAGTGTAAATATAGTCGAGGTCGAAGTTTCTTGTTCTGCCTGTTGTGTGCGTTATACCCGTTTTGATATTGTCTCATATGATCGATGCGAACTGATATGCTCTAGAGGTATCTATGTGAGATGATAAAATACAGAGATACAGTGTGCAGACTGATGTTGTCGAAGTATCCTCACTTGCCTATCAATCTCGTTATATGTCCTTCAAAGTCTTTCTATATGGTCAGTGCGATCGTATCTATTTCAACTTTAGGCATGTCAGATAATAAAATTTGGAGCCACAGTGTAAACATATTCGAAGTTTCTTGTTCTCCCTGTTTCATGCGTCATTCCCGTTCTGATGTCGTCTCAAATGATCGTTTCGAACTGATATGCTCCGAAGGTATCCATGTGAGATGATTGTATACAGAGATATAGTGTGCGAACTGATGTTGTCGTATTTTTTTTTGCCTATTGTTATCGTTATAAGTCCTTCGAAGTCGTCTCATATGGTCAGTGCGATCGCATCCGCTATAACTGTAGGCATGTCAGATGCAAGAATGCAGAGTTACAGTGTAGACATAGTCGAAGTCGAAGTTTCTTGTTCTGCCTGTTGTGTGCGTAACCGATTTGATGTCGTCTTATATGATCGTTGCGACCTACCATGCTTCGGAGGTATTCATGTGAGATGTTACAATACAGAGATTCAGTATGCAGACTGATGTCGAAGTATCTTCACTCGTCGATCGTTCCCGTTATATGTCCCTTGAAGTCGTCTTATTTGTTCAGTGCGATCGTATCTGCTATAGCTGTTGGCATGTCAGATGCTAGAATGCAGAGTAACAGTGTAAGCATAGTCGTATCGAAGTTTCTTGTTCTGTCTGTTGTGTGCGTTATACCTGCTTCGATGTCGTCTTATATGAAAGTTGCGAACGCATATGCTCTAGAGGTATACATGTGAGATGATAGAATACAGAGATACGATATGCGGACTGATGTCGAAGTATCTTCACTTGCATATTATTCTCGTTATATGTCCTTCAAATTCGTCTCATAAGGTCAGAGCGATCGCATCTGCTATAACTGTAGGCATGTGAGATGCTAGAATGCAGAGTTACAGTGTAGACATAGTCGAAGTCGAAGTTTCTTGTTCTGCCTATTGTTGGCGTTATACCCTATTTGATGTCATCTTATATGATCGTTGTAACCTATCATGCTACAAAGATAAGTAGATGGACTATGTGAGTTTTGGCTCAAGCCAATCAGAGGCCAGCATTTAATTGGAGGCCACGCCTACTAAAAACCGGCGCAAAGTTCAAATTTGCAGATGGCAGCGGCGCTGATGGCGATAAATTTGAAATTGTGAGGTTATGACATCATCATCATCAAGATGAATTTTTAAATAAATAAATCAATTAATCACCGCTGTGGAATTGAACCAGGGACCTTTGTCTTATGAGGCAGCGTATATACGCACTGTGGTATTCCGACCTCCGTGATATTTCAATTATTTTAATGCTATTCAAACGGGATATCCATCGCTGGCGCGCGCTTATCTTTGTAACGGATCTATCAAGGTAGAGTGAAGCGAGAGATGCATTCCAGAAATAAGAAACTTCGAGTCGAAAATAATATCCATCGCTGGCGCGCGCTTATCTTTGCAACGGATCTATCGAGGTAGAGTGAAGCGAGAGATGCATTCCAGAGATAAGAAACTTCGAGTCGAAAATATCGCATCGGTGGTCGTCTCCTCGCTGCTGTTTCGTCACACCGATGCTACAGATCCGTTTCAAAGATAAAAGAAGGCTCGAGCGCTCGGCGCTGCAACGTTGTCGGACGTATGTGTTTGGATGTTAATATTGTTACATTATTGTGTGTGGCAACGCTGTCTCGCTTCATGGCGTTCGAAGATCCAGCAAAGCAAGAGATCCCGTAGAATGATAAGCGCGCGCTCGTATTGGAAACGAATACTTGAATTATTTATTTATTTTAAAGTGGGTGACGTCATGCCGTTACCTTCATGGCGTTCCAAGTTCCAGCAAAGCGAGAGATCCCTTAGAATGACAAGCGCGCGCGCTCGTATTGGAAACAAATACTTGAATTAATTATTTATTTTATAGTGGGTGACGTCATGCTGTTGTTTTTTTTCTTCTGGTAAAATGATCACGTGTGGGTACTCTCAAAATAGGATTTTTTTATGGAATTCGAAAATGCCAATATACCTATATGCAAAGTCGCATGGTTTGAGTGATATCGTTCTACCATTGACATATGTCATTAATGGTACATAAATGCGAAATGAAACTACTACTACGAGAAAAATTATTGTTAGATAATCAATTTATTTCACAGTAAAGCTTTTTTACAGAAATAGCATGGTTCTTGAGTAGATGGCGGTCCATCCCAGTGAGTAGTCCAATCAGGTCGGTTATAATGGACGAAGCACGGCAGTTAAACTAAGAGACCATGACTACCAGCATAGGGAAATACACGCTTCAATCTTAACTGGAACGCGGCCTGTGTTCTAGCGGGGAAGAGGGGTAGCGCTGGCGCGAGCTTATCGAAACCGCAACGATAACACTTTAATGACAATAACAAGATTGAATTTTCATATACAGGGCGTTTGAGTTGATTGAAAATTGAAAAAAATATATACAGAGTGTCCCACAGTTCGCGGTCCCATGTTTCAGCATGGAAAAAGTGTTTGAGTTGAGAGAAATATATACAGGGTGTTTGAGTTGATGAAGATTGAGAAAAATATATACAGGGCGGCCCATGGGGGTGAAAGAATACGAAAACGAAGATAAATAAACTATTCATTTGAGTAATCCTTTTCTACAAAAATGACATGATTCTTGAGAAGATGGCGGTCCATCCCAGTGTGTGGTCCAATCGGGACGATTATAATGAACGAAGCATGGCAGTTTGATTTGTAGGTTAAAGTTGCTGCGATATTCTTGAGGAAGTTTGTGCCATATCATTAATAGGTCACAGGGATCTGCATGTTCAATGATACACTCTACTGGAATATAGTGCAATTCTTGTTCGGTGAATTCTAGCAGAGTGGTAGCAGGAGATTCCAGGAACTCTAAGAGCACAGCTATTTCAGATTTATAACAGAGTGTCTCAATACTGGAGAGTGGATTGCTTTCAATATCAATAGAACGTGGGAAAGTTTTAAGGAGCGAAAATTTCGCTATAATCGACACCAAGCATTGTGTGTCGAGAAATGTGGGAAATTCTTGAATAAAACTAACCTATTCCACCATATGAGGAATGCCCATAGAGTGAACGCCACCAATTCGAATAACCTAGCTGATTAGCGGATGGCAGTTAATGGATTCAGAAATCTTCAGATCACACCTATAGAAGTATTCAGAGGTATTCGGAGGTCTTCAGATCACGCCTTCAGATGTCTTCAGAGGTATTCAGAGGTATTCAGAGGTCTTCAGATCACGCCTTCAGAAATATTCAGATGTCTTCAGAGGTATTCAGATGTCTTCAGAGGTATTCAGATGTCTTCAGAGGTATTCAAGAGTCTTCAGTTGTATATCAGACACCATAGCGTTCACATCATGGAGTCTAAACCACATTCATCAGAGCAAGCATTAAATAAATATCACTGTGCAGATTATGACAATGCTCATGGACCGAAATATGTTGACGGCAGATGGACACTTGGACATAAGAATCTACGCTTTGAGGACCAATACAAAGGCGTAGATAATGTCGATTTCAAAAGTACTCTGGGTCTTTTGGAATTATTATTTTCCAAGGACCCTCGAAATTACCCTCCTCTGGATCACCAGATGTATAATTTGTTTATAGAAATCAGCTCTATCCATAGAGATCGATTAGGCCGGATAAGCTGATAAGGAGAAATTCGATGAAATTATCAGACCCCTCTTCAAAAATAAGACCAAGCCTAAACGTCCAAAGTCGAGCGTGGAGCCTGAAGCCAGTATTGGGAATGAAGAGTACAATATTTTAGATGAATGGTGAGATAAAATCGGACTGTTGGGGCTGTCAGAGTTCATTATTTTATCTCGAGAATAATGCTAAGTATTTTTGCCACGACTACAAAGCCAAACTCAGGGAATAATTGACAGCAGTCCGATCCTCCCGAAAGTTTATAGTTCTGAATAGGCCCTAATTTTCAACAAACAAGTAAAGGATACTATAGCCCACCTTACAGCTGACTGTGAGGTAAATCCTAACCTCACAGGACAATTCCTACAATACTACCCCTGTCTAAGATTCCTAACTTCCTAGAAGATAGCTGATCTTAATACTAGAGCTGCTAAGCTTCCGTCAAACCCACCTTGGACACCACGTCGGCGTTGCACCGGTCACAAGGGGTTCCCTATCGCCTAGACCCATCAAGGCTGAGGGCCTCTGAGTCCCTAAAGTTATCCTGCCCTAACTCCCGACGCGAACCGTGTGTCCCGCAGGTACACTAAAGGCGTTTAACGTCTCCCTAGGGAAGTGCAATGCTTTCACCTCCTGGCTACTAACGTATCCCTAGAGTTAGACGGCACCAGAAGGCATTCCGGAATGCCAGTGGTTGCTACGACGAGGTACCAAGGGATGTGGCCAGGCTCAACCACAAAGGTCCTTAGTCTTGGAGCCTTCCCAGATAGCACAAACACCTTTTGAGGCGTTCACAATGATGTCCTCAGGACGTCGAGGGCGAGCCTGACTATGTCCCAAGCTCATCCTCCTGTTACCGTTCTCTATATCCTAATAACGTCTCAGAACATCCCTATAAGGTCTTCTGGGACATGTATAGGGCAATATGGGAACATCTTTAGGTAGTATTGAAAAATGTTTAGGGATTGGTTAATAAAAATGAAATTTTATGGAAAAAATATTTATATCATGATATTTGCGTTTCCCTGGAATAATAATATGTTCAAATCAAAACTTATATCCTATTATTTATAACTCATTGGTAAAGATTTTCGAGTTTGGTTTCGAAAAAATGTATCTCAACTTCTTGTTGAGCACTACTGAAAGTTATTGCCCATTGGTAATATTTCTCTATATTGTTTTTGATTTATCAACTCTGGGATATGCTTCCTAATGCTGAATCTACTAAAAGTTGAAGCCTTCATGCAATATTTTATAGATGACATCAAGTTTGTGTTTTCCATAACCTTCTGAAACAAACGATGATTCAATATCTCATATCCATGTAATATCTATGATTTGATCCACCTACCTTTGTTCCTTTCTTCCTCAGAAAAATCATCATCAACATAATAATACATTATGAAGATTTTTGTTTTGTTCTAATTCTGTTGTAAGTTCTCTTCTTGTTATCATTTGTGATTTCTGAACCCTGGGCATACTATCTGATGCTCTATTTACTGAAAGTTCAAGCCTGCATACAATCTTTTATAGATTCGGAAGAAGCCAAAATATCTTTGATTTGAACATTTCTGCTCTGATGATAGCATCAAAGTTTGTGTTCTCAATAACCTTCTGAAATGAATAATGTATCAATATTTCATGTCCAGTACCTACCTATACTATCAATGCTTTGATTCAGATACCTACCTTTATTGAATCTACTGAGAGTTCAAGCCTGCATACAATCTTTAATAGATTCCGAAGGAGCCAAAATTTCTTGGAATGAAACATCTCTACTCTGATAATATGATATCAAGGTTGTGTTCTCAATAACTCCCTGAAACAAATAATGTATTGATATTTTATGTCCAGTAGGTATACCTACTATCAATATGATTTGATTCGTACCTAGTACCTTTATTGTATCTATACTGAAAGTTAAAGCCTGCATACAATGTTTTATATATTCCAAAGAAGCCAAAATATGTTGGAATATCAAACATCTCTGATCTGATGATATAATGATCAAGTTTGTGTTCTCATCAATAACCTCCTGGAACAAATAATAATGTATAATTATTTCATGTCCACTACCTATTATCAATGAGTTGATTCAGGTAGGTACCAATCTTTATTGAATCCACTGAAAGTTCAAGCCTTCATACAATGTTTGATAGATTCCATAGAAGCCAAAATATCTTGGAATGAAACATCTCTGCTCTGATGATATCATCAAGTTTGTGTTCTCAATAACCTCCTGAAATAAAATAATATATTCAATATTTCATGTCTTGTACCTACTATCAATGATTTGATTATTTAATTACCTGTATTTCTTATTATCTCATCAATTCCTCAGAGAAATATTATCATGTGACATAACCTCACTTCTAGTATTTCTATTTCTCTTCTTCTTCTTCTTCCTTTTGGCTTCTTCGACACGTTTTTTCATGGAATGTCATCTGAAGACATCCGTAGGCACGACATCCGCTGCAGCCTCAGGCTGTCATTGAAAGAACTTTTCTAGGACAATTACGGCGCTAAATCTACGCCTGATGATGTTCTCAGGTTGTAGAAAACATAACGTCCTCTCTAGGCGTTTGGCGACACATTGAGGATGACCCTAGGCGATTGTGTGCTATCTGGGTTGGTACCGTACTGGAGCTCTTCTCTCTTGCAATAAGATAAGGACGGACTAGGATCTTTATTCGGTAGGTGGGAATAATGACCTTTAATTTTGTCCCATTAGGACAAATTTCTCATCAGAGCAACGAATTCTAATCCAACCAATTTGGTTGGTCACCCACTTTGGTTCGTATTCTAGAGCTGGCTGTATACCTCTATTCCTCATCCACCCTTGTGGAATAATCGTCGGAAATACCAAACGGCTTTCTGATAATATTTCTATCCCTTTGAAATAATCTTCTCTAATATCACTCGTCTTCTTCTATATAATATTCCTTTTGGAATAATCTTCTTCTATTATTCTACTTCTTCTATTCTTCTTATAATAATACACATCCAACCCTATGGGAGTGATGTGGAGTCGCAACTCAAATACTAGTAGTTCACTCAGAACTATCAAAAACACTACCAACCATATAGGCAGCGGAGTCGAATCTGAACTGTCACTAGCGGCAACTTGGCCGATATTTATCCCTATACGCGAAAAGCTCTTAGGCTCCGCCTACCGCGTTCTCGCAATCTCTGCGCGCTGATTGGCTAGTCCACAAATTGCTCAGTTAGAATTAAGATTCTCGTACTCTCTTAGGCTCCGCCTACAGCGTTTTTCATGAAATCTAGAAGCCGATTGGTTTAAAGTTTAAATCACTACAAAACTTAACCAGTTTTAGTTTATTTCATTTCTAATGAATGAAATGATAATTATTAATACTTTAAATAATTTTTAGAGTAGAAAGCCATGTTTGGTGACACCCCCCTGCTTAAGAAGGTCGCTAGCTCTAAAACCCCCCCTGCTAAAGAAGTAATGTTTCTATCAAAATTAAAAATTAAAAATTCTTTCTACAGCTCTATTATGAATATTCTCCGCCATGGGTGACCTAGATCTGAAAAGATCTAATTTTTTTTTTATTATTTTTTTTTCTTTCTTTCTGCATACATCATTTTACAAAAGCTGAAAAATACAAAAGCAAATTAAAACAAGAACAATAACAAGAAAAATCCTTAAAACTATAAAAGTCTTTTCAAAAGTTCTTATCACTTTCAAAAGTGTCTATCAATAACTTTCACTGTCAAGTGTCTATTATGTAATTGTTTTTCTTTTAAAAAATTAGTAAACCAAGTTTTTATTGTTTATTAGGGGTATTCACTAACTCACACTCACAGAGCGTTTATCCGGGGTATTCACTAATTATTAGTGTTAGTAACAGTCACCAAAGTACAGTGTCTTACTCGTGCACCAATCTCGGATCAAGCTGCTCTTGACCGACTCTAGGGACAGGGGCAGTCCGGATGTCATCCAAGTGGACTACAGTATCCAACCCTTCCTTATTAACTATATAAGTAGTTGCACCTATTCGTTCTACCACCCTACAGGGACCTACCCAAGTCTGACCAAAATTCTTACGGACATTCTCCGCATTTCTAACCATCACCCACTGATTTGGTTCAAATTCTTTAGGAAAATTTTCCTTATTTGGAAATAATCGGCGTTGATATGCTATACGTTTATCATTCGCGATATTAATCCTAACATTTCTATCTTGAGGATTATTATTAGGGGGACGAGATTTTTGTATTGGAGTAGCCCACTCTCCAGGCCGCGGCAGATCATAGCCTAACAACAGCATCGACGGGGTAGAATCACTTGATAAATTTCTCCGAGTCCTCAATTCAAAAAGCATTTCGGGGATATAATTTTCCCACAAATTTTGATTCTTCATTATTAATTTAGCCCTAAGCCATTTTTTTATTTCTTGGGCTCTACGCTCCACCGAATTTGCTCTCTGATGATATACTGGGGAAAATTTAATTGTTATATTATTATCACCACAAAACCTTTCCCATCTAATTCCGCGAAATTGACTTCCATTATCGGAAATAATGATTTCCGGAAATCCCCATCTTAAACACACAAAATTTTATTTTTGAAAAACTCTATAACTGTTGTGGCATCAGCCTTTGATACGGCCTGAGCTTCAATCCATTTTGAAAAACAATCAGTGGCTACTATCAAAAATTTATTTCCGGATTTTCCCGGAGGATATGGACCCATTACGTCGATGGACACAACTTGCCATGGACGTTCCGGTTCATTTGGACGTTGCCCAGCTAAAGGTTGAGGAAGTGCTCTTTTAGTAGTGAGACATGTTAAACATTCCCCTACAAATTTCTTAACCTGTTTTGCTACTTCTGGCCAAAAATAGTGAAGGGTAATGTAGCATATTCATGACAATATACTATACTGCGAACGGTAGCTCTTATGTCAGTAGGCAATAGGCATGGATTCGTTGTTTTCACTAAGTTTTCAACAACTGAGATGGAACGTACATTATAAAAATCATAGATACTATTCATATAGGATAGATGAAAATCATGAGCGCCACTGAATCTTTAACAGCTTATATAGCTGGGGATAGACCCAGAAACCCTGAAATTGAATTGCATGGTAGCTAAGAATGGTGAGAGAGATCTATAATTGAAAAGGAACAATTATTCTTGAATATTACATTTTATTCAGTATGCCATGAAATTTACATGTGGCACTAGTGTGGTTAAGGAACAAAACACCAATAAAATGATCATCATCATTAGTTGTTAACTTAGAATTATGATGAAATTAGATACAAATGAATATCCTATCACAAATACCAGGTAGCTAACATCTAGAAATCCTATCAAAATAGCACTTGTGGAATTTTTGATATTTGTGACATTCGTCAAACATCAGATATATGGTAAATACTTACTTATTACATGTATTATGAATATGTACAATGAGTATTTACACAACAGTCTCATAGGATCTAACAGGAGATCTCAGAAAATAATGTACCTGTTGACTTTCTGCTGTGATTCCTCACAACAAGATTGTATTATCATATTATACTGAAAACCGAAATCACTGGACATTCCAGATATCAAATATTACTTCAACAAAATAAACGAAAGGTGAAGAGACTATGCAAGATACCACTTAGCTGTTATCTTCCAACTTAGCTGGAATGTTGTTCCTCCAACAGCAGTTCCTGATCACTCAGCATTACTGTGCATAAAGACTGTACTTGAAACTATAGTTGTATAGGCTCTTGGTATTTCTCCAAGCAGCAAAACAGCATGATAAATTTCCCAGGATAGGAGCATGATGAAAGATGAGAGCATAAACAATGCATCAAGATGCTACTCAAATGCAGCATAGGTTAAGATGGAGTGTAAGATAAGATAAGAGGTTTAGGCCCCATGTGGCCCCCTTATTTCCAGAATAGAGACTGACTACCGTGAAGATTCTGTAAAATTAAATTACTCTTGAAGAGAGGACTAAAAATACTTTGAAAGGTGAACATACCTCAAAGATATAACATCCTAGTGTTATAGCAGAACGGGAGACGATACAAAATGGGGTCATCTAACGACTGTGCCGGCTCGAACGAAGATTTACAACTTTGGACAAAAGTTATGAAGTCATACTCTGTTTTCCATATCTATCAGGAACAACAGCACTGTATACCACTATATTACTTCAGAAAAATGTAGACTTCATGGTTAAATTCACTTCGCCGGCTGGAGCACAAAAATCACCACATTCTTTCTCTTCAGTCAATCTCTATCTCCGCAGTAAAAATTAAACCAAAGCGCACATCATTTTGCGTATCATTCCCAGTTTCGTCATATTTCGTCATTTCCCAATTTCCGGATTTTTTGGACTTTTGTCAATTTGACTTTATTTACATCTATTCTGTCAAGGTCAATAGAATTACTCCTCACCTTAGATCATCAATAATCAGAACTCACGGAACGACTGATCCATTCATTCTTTTCAATTCTACCACACCTGATCTCATTAATATCCGATTGGTTACGAATCCTATTCGACCAACCATTTGAGAAGCGAAGTAGATAGTGTGGCTAATTTCCTACCAGCTGTTCGTCGTCCTAACCTCAATATTTTGAAATGTCAAAATATATTTATCATGATCAATACAATGGATCTAATTACATGAAAATTATTAAAAAAGTGGCTGGAATACTGTGTGATCAGGCGACATCAGTTTATAGCAAACATCATGTGAAACTCAGTGTCCTTTTCCAATTCATATCAACAGGAGAAATCAAAACATTATAGAATGATAACAATACAATCTTCCAACAATTCATACAGAGTAGAATTGTTATGTGATAACTTTTATGCAGTGACCTTTCCAGTTGATACTTACAAGGTATGATTAACATTCTTTAAATGATATTGACAATCTGCTATAGATCGGTGATAGAGGATTTCCCTGTTATTGATAAGTTGTGTTTGTTTTCGAAATGACTAAGGAATTATAAGCACAAGTTTTATTCCAATGGTAGAGTTTGTCACTGATCAATATGTAAAAGTGATATTTAGTAGCAATTTTCATAGACTGCATAATATAGTGTTAATTAAAATTGCTACACTACCCCCCTCCGAGAAAAAAATTGTTATGGCACATGACAATTTTTTAAGAGACCGCAAAACTATCCTGAATATAGGAGACAAAATCAGAATTTAACTGACATCCGCAATATAAGTCAGTGGGTACCCGGTACTCCGCGGTACACTGAACTAAAAAAATTTTAAAGTGCTAAGCACTGTCAAAAATGGTGGCCGAAAAATGTAAAAGGTTAAATTTTGTGTTTAGGTTATATCCAAGGATTCCCAAGTAAATCCTAGTGAAATATAGGTTTCACCACCCTGAAACAGCTCAACGCCGAACAAAAAGAACAAAAAAGCTTCGGGAGTGTTCCACGTCCGCTGGGGTTGGTCGTCTCAATGACTACTCAGTCACGTTGAAAGAGCGGTACTGGGGAGCGTGCATCCCTGGGGCCTTGCGTGAACCAAGGATTACACCTCTTGCCAGCCCAACCAAAACTGATCCCAACATTCATGGTCCCTACAGACAAAAAATATAGGTTTGTGACCAAATTCGCAAGTATGCAATATACCCTTTAGAAAAAGGGGTCCGAAGGCGAGCCGCAAGTCGAACGCCTCGGACAATCGTCGTTAGCAAAAAATTGCTAACGAGGCAAGTGAAAACAGGAAACATGACATCGAAGAATTACTAATAAAACTTCTATCTTTCCTTAACAAACAAAAAGAAATCCTTCATCAGGAAACATTTTTTTTTTTCAATTTTTTTTTTTTATTTATTTTTATTATTTTTTGTTTTTTTTAATTTACGAAAAAATTCAATTCAATATTCGTACGTGATTATACTAGTGACAAGTACTAGGTAAGGTCATACAGGACCTTGGTATTGAGTGTGACCATTGTTTCGGATTTCTTAATACTACAGTTATATTACATTGTATTACAAATTATATTACAAATATACAAGTTCATGGAACTAGAGACTTTCCACTGTGACTCTATATAAGAGTTAAGTTTCTCTATCATTATAACACAAGAAAGGTATTTGACTTTGATCTCCCCAAAAGAGTAGATGATTTATCAATCATCACTTAGTAAATCAATAGGTAATTAGTTAGCACAAAAATGTCTATCAGAAATGTGAAGTATTTAATACTTGGAAAAAACTTCTCCAAAAGTTGCATGTGCCTTCAAAACGTGGCCACTTGTGGGACTCTTACCCACCAGGTGGTAATGTGCCCTGGCAACGGTATTCTTACCCCCCCGTTGCAGAGGTTTGATCAAGGAGATCAAAGAAAACCCTGAATGATTGTCCAAAACTATGATAATGTAAACGTGGACCATATGTATTTTTCTTTCTAATCATGTTCCATTTTGGATAAATTGATATCTACGCGTATCACACGCCTTTTCTAAAAGGATCAATTTCGGTAAGGGTCACAATTGGGTAAAGTCAATATAAGGTGAAGTCAAAATCGGTTGGTGTCTACCAATGGGAATCAAAGAAAGAAGAATATTATGTTAATTACTCAACAAGCAAATATATACTTTGAGTATCAAAGACATCCTGAGTGTCTAAATCCAAGATGCAGAAAAAAAATATCGGAAAAACTATTATAAGGACTTTCTTGTCCAAATGTGAACTTTGTGAAGTTAATATTACTTCCTCGAATAATTCCATCATATTTACAAATCGCATCTAAACATTATACAAACTATATTTCTATAATGCATTATCAAATTATTTCAATACATTATCAGTCGACTCAGCGACTGTGAGTGGATGGCCAATCCAAAACAAAAAAACGTACATCTCCATTGATGTCTATATCTCAAGCAAAAAAAAAATAGTATACTATACGACTGCTATATCAAATCTGTACTGAATCACGTGCTGTATTATCTCACAATTTACTATATATCGAAGCTGTACTATATAATGCCGCTATATCTATATCAAAACTATATCTCAAAATTGTATCGAAGCTATATCTATATTGGTACTCATACCAGATCTATACAAAAAAAAAAACTATATGCAAAACTGAATTGCTAAACTATATTCTTGAAAATATTATGACCTACTCTGCTAGCTGTCAAATCAAAAGTTGCTATGAGTTATGTCAAACTAGCTAAAAAAATCATTCTGTACTATCAGAAGCACTTTCCTCATCTGAACAATCAGAATTAGGTAGGCTTGAGCCATAATAAGGCTTCAAGTCTTTTATGTGCCATTTCCCTACTCTGGCTTTATCTTCAAAATTCATCAAATCATATACTAGAGGTGAACATTTTTTCTTGATAACACAATGAATGTACCTGGGTTCTAGTTTGGCCGAAAATCTATCCGCAGCATTAGATTTTTTCTTATTTCTGCGCCAAACATGTTCTCCCTCTTTGAAAGAAATATCTCTTTTCCGCAAGTTATATGACTTTGAATTTCTCTGGTATGCGGCATGGAGTTTACCCCTAACCTCTTTGAAAATATCATGTAAACCATGGAGATCTTTTGCATAAGCATCCATCACCACACCATGATCATAATACTTTCCTGAAATTGGGGGATGTCTCCCAAAAACTAAAAATGCTGGAGTAAACCCTGTAATCTCGTGTTTCGCGGTATTTATTGCTTGCTGTATTTTGTGTATCTCTAAATCCCAATCACGATGTTCCTCAATGTAACTGCGAATTGCTGTCTCTATAGTACGGTTATTCCGTTCGACAAAATTACAATGAGGTGAATACACTGCGTTAAACCAAATTTTATTTACTCCATACGTATCACAAAGCTTTTTGAAAGCATTTGAAGCAAACTGTACGCCATTGTCACAAATAATTCTTTGTGGAACTCCATATACCAGAAATATTGCGTTCTCTAATATCTTTATCAAATGGTTCGTTTTAGCATCTCTTAGCGGAAATAAAAGTGTGTATTTGCTGAACCAATCTGAAATGACTAAAATATATTTATTCCCTTTCCTGGAGGGTGGAAGTGGACCAACAAAATCCATACCTATTACTTGAAATGGCCACTTAACGATTTTTTCTCTTCCCATTAAACCCATTCTGGCATTATTTGGCATTTTCTGAGAACCACAAACGTCGCATGAGCGAACATATCTCAAAATATCTTTTCTCATTTTAGGCCAGTAAAACCTATCTTGTACCCTATTTAAAGTTTTGAAAAAACCAAAGTGAGCGCAATGAGGTGGATCATGACATGCTCTTATCACTTCCTGCCTTTGTGGTTTTGGTACAAGAAATTTCCATTCAGGAATAAGTGAATTTATAGGGATATTTTTAGACGGTGCAAATTTGAAAATAAAATCGTTTTCAAGCTTCCATTGTGGAAATCTATTAGGATGTTCTAAAATCTTTGTACGAAGATTGTCATAATATGGTTCTATTCTATCAATGTCTATATCCATAGAAGTACTGAGTGCTAAAACGTTTTTACCATCAAAATCTAACTCATCATCAGACAAATTGTCTTTTTCAGGAGTCATTCTTGAAAGAGCATCAGGTACTACATTCAGGGCTCCTTTCTTATGGACCAAATCGAAAGTGTGTTGTCTTAATCTGACAGCCCATCTTTGTAATTTACCTGAGGGGTCTTTCAAATTGTTAAGCCATAGCAACGAAAAATTATCTGAAATTATTGTGAATCTAACACCTTCAATATAAGCTCTGAATTTTTCAACACAAAAAATCAATGCAAGCAACTCTTTTTCTACAGTAGAGTAGTTTCTCTCTGTTCGAGATAAAGATCTACTAGCATAAGCAATAACTTTTTCAACTCCATCAATTTCTTGTGTCAAAACGCCACCCAATCCAGTATTTGGAGCATCACACTGTATTGTGAATTTTTCAGAAAAATCTGGCTGCGACAAAATAGGTGAAGATACTAATAATTCTTTAATTTTAATGAAAGAAGTCTCTGCTTCTTCACTCCAAACGATTGGCTGGTTTCTCTTTTTGCCTTTCAAGAGGTCATTGATAGGTGCCATTAGGGTTGAAAAATCTTTTACAAATCTTCTGTACCAAGAGCACAGACCTACGAACCTTTTTATTTCCGTTGTGGTTCTTGGACGTGGATAATTCACCATACTAGACACTTTATCTGGATCTGTTCGAAGTGAGTTTGAGCCTACTATAAAGCCTAAAAATTTTAAAGTGGTCTTAAAAAATTCACATTTGTCTATATTGACTGTTAGATTGGCCTCCTTCAATTTTTCTTCAACTTCTCCTAATAATTTGAGGTGTTCTTCAAAACTAGAGCTTGTGATAATAATATCATCAATATATGAGAAGATGTTTGGCTCATAACGTGGACCAATGATAGCGTCAACCAAACGTTGCTGCGCTTGAGCTGCATTACAGACTCCAAATGGCATGGTTACGAATTGGTATTGCCCTCTCCCTACTACACTAAAAGCTGTCTTTTCCCTGGACTGAGGGTCCAAGGGAAGTTGCCAGAACGATTTTCTTAAGTCTACCGAAGAAATATACTTTGCGTTTCTTAAAGATGATGAAATTCTTTCTATATTTGGCATGGGGTATGCATCATATTTAGTGACAGCATTCAACGGACGTCCATCAAAGCAGAAACGATATTCGTTATTTTTCTTCTTAACAAGCAAAACTGGAGAATTCCAGGGGGATTGTGCTTCTTCAACTACCCCTAGTCTAAGCATATCATCAAGTTCCTTGTTTGATATTTCTTGCATATATGGAGACATAGGAAAAGGTCTTTTTCGAAATGGAGGAGCATCACCAGTGTCTATATTGAATGTGATTTTATTTGTCCTGCCCAGTCTGTCTTTGCTATCAATTTCTTTAAATGATTTTATAACCTCTTCTGCTCGATTCCGTTCATCAGCAGGGAGGTCTTCTAATGTAGTCAAACTTGAAATAGGCTGAAATTTACTAAAATCCTCTACTATATTAATTCTGACAGTATTCTTTAAACTACTCTGTATATGCCAAGTGTTCTCATAAAAATCGACTTCAACTCTAAATTGTTTGGCAAAATCACATCCAAATATAAATGGTTGAGGCAGAGAAGGAACTATAAGGGCTTTAATGATTTGACAGATTCCGTCAATATAAATAGGTAGATCTACTACTCCTGTAACTTTTTTCTGCGTGCCGTCTGCTGTACTAATATTTTGGACTGAAGACTGAAAAGTTTTTAAATCAAAATTTTTCAAAATTTCTATACCTGGTGAACCAACAACAGAAGTATTTGCTCCACTGTCAAACAAAGCTACTATATTTTGGTCAAACAATTGTACCTCAATATAGGGTCTATTATCTAAAGGCTTTTTGATAAATAGTGGAGAAGCTTCACTATGTGAAAAAGTAGGTTCTGAATTGATCGATTGGTCTTGGCATTTGGGACGATCACCATGCAAATGCCCTCTTACTAGTTTTTTGTACATGATGGACAATTCGTAGATTTAACATCAGGCAAACCGCACTTGAAACAGAACACCCTCTTCCTTGCATTACAGAACTTGAAGTTGTGATTTGCACCACCACAATTCCAACAACTCGAGGTATTGAAAGTAGTTCCAGGACTCGAAGTATTTCTGGAAGAATTTCCAGGATTTGAGGTATTTCTGGAAGAATTTCCAGGATTTGAGGTATTCCTGGAAGAATTTCCAGGAATTGAATTATCTCTTCTTACCTCAGGTGCTCTTTGGTTACTTGAACTAGTACTAGGAGTGTTATTACTGCCTGTACTATGTTGCCTGTTATTAAAAGTACTTGACGAATTACTTGCAAAATTTCTATTTGTCCCATGATTGCTATTTTGGGTTCTCAACTGGTTATTGGAAAATTGACCTCTATTTTGTTCACTGAAATTTCGATTTCTATATTGTTCACCAGAATTTTGGTTTCTATATTGAGTATTAGCAAATGTATTTCTATATTGATTTCTATTCTGATTAGAAAATCCTGCACTATGATTATTGCTATATGTATTTCTATTACCTGAACCATTATTATTGTAGGTTGATTGGTTGCCTCCTACTGAAGTGAATTCTCTAGAATGACTATTCCTATTCTGATTAGGTTGTCTTGCTAATTCTGAAACTTGAGGTGTTTGACTATTTTTATTTTTAATATAGTTGGCCTCCTCCAACTTCCTACAGTAACTGGATAACTGTGACACTGATGTGATATCTAGCAATGCAAGTTGCGAAATATATTCAGGTAAAAGATTCTGTCTAATATATTTGATTTTAGTGCATTCGGCAGGGATATTATTCAACCTAGCATACAATGCTTCCATATGTGCAACAAATATCGCCGTTGATTCTTGTTTTCTTTGTCTACGTTTCTTTATTTGATCCCAAATATCTTCATCTGCAGTAGAATGAAGAAAGTCACTTTTCAACAAAGAAACAAGAGAATTCCAATCTTGAACTCTTGACTTGATACTTCTATACCAGACAAATGCATCATCTATGAAAAGTTCTACAGCAGAATCGAAAAGTTCACTTTTACCTACTTTTCTTGAATGTGCTAACTCCTCAATACGTTCCAAAAAAGAATACAGTGTTTTAGGATCACCATTAAATTTAACTCCCCATTCAGAAATCGGAATACTACCTCTTGTGCAATTAACTACAGGAGGTGTAACATTGAAAACTGGTGCAATGGAAGGTGAAGGCTGATTACTTGAAGGATCTTGTATGACACTATCATACAGATCTGCTTCTAAGGTTAAGCATGTTGCATATGATTCTCTTGCAAAATTTTGAAAAGTCACTTTATCAGCATCTGGGACTCTGCCAGGTAAAAGTGCAAATTTTTCTAAACGTTTTACTCTTCCTGTAACGTGAAAAAGTCTTGATTTTATTATTTGAAATGCAGAATCAGCTTCATTTCCATGTTCCCCAAAATCAACAATAGCCTCTGTAATTGTTAGAAATGTTCTATTAATTTCCTCTTCTTCTTTTTCTGGGTTAAAATTGTATTTTTCAAGGTTTATTTGCGATCCAGGATTAGCATCCTCTTTTTTCAAAAGTCGTTTCAAAATTTTTCTCTTATCGCTCACTGAACGTGACGTAACAGTGTCTCTAATAGTGATTTCATATTCTAATTCATAATCACGCAAATAATTTACTTTAAAATTTTCTGAATTCATCTTGATGTTCAACTTGAACACAATCAATAAAGAAAATCGCCAATCAAACTGTTGAAAAGAAAAAAAATCTGAACTTGAAAGTAAGACACCCTGTATATGAATCTATAGCAAAAAATCACTCAAAATAAACGAACAAATAGGGGGGAAACCGTCATTACTGAAATGCTATAGTGATATTGTAATATCACTTTGTAATGTGGGCTCGTAAAAAGACACCCTGTATATTCCAAAGAAATAAAATCAAAATTAAAATCTGTATGATATGATTGGGTCCAGCACTGACCTTCAATAATGCTTGCTCGAAGAAACAACAAGTTCCCAAAAAAATTAATGACAAAAAATTAATATTTTTTTGTCAAGTCTATAAAAAACTATGGATTACCTAAACCTCTTTTTATGCAAAACAAATATAATTACCAAAAGCAATATATAGCAACATACTATAACCGTTTCAGAAACGAAGTTGCAAAACACTTGTAATTGGACAAAAAACAATAAAACTGTTCACAAGTTTGAATGCAAAAAAAAAATCATAGTGTTACCTTTGTACCTGTAAATTTTTTCCTGTGACCCGAGACTGTGCAAATATTAACCATACATAATCCAAATTTAATTAATAGATTTCTCTCACTTGATATGAAAAAAATATAATTCACTCTAAAAATCAATATCTATATTGTGTTGTAAATTGAACTACATACTTAGTGAAAACTTTATGCCATAACAAGTCGTCAAATTTAACACGTTAGGGCGCCAAAACTAGTGTAGCATATTTTTGACAATATACTATACTGCGAACGGTAGCTCTTATGTCAGTAGGCAATAGGCATGGATTCGTTGTTTTCACTAAGTTTTCAACAACTGAGATGGAACGTACATTATAAAAATCATAAATACTATTCATATAGGATAGATGAAAATCATGAGCGCCACTGAATCTTCAACAGCTTATATAGCTGGGGATAGACCCAGAAACCCTGAAATTGAATTGCATGATAGCTAAGAATGGTGAGAGAGATCTATAATTATTGAAAAGGAACAATAATTATTCTTGAATATTACATTTTATTCAGTATGCCATGAAATTTACATGTGGCACTAGTGTGGTTATGGAACAAACCACCAATAAAATGATCATCATTATTAGTTGTTAACTAAGAATTATGATGAAATTAGATACAAATGAATATCCTATCACAAATACCAGGTAGCTAACATCTAGAAATTCTATCAAAATAGCACTTGTAGAATTTTTGATATTTGTGACATTCGTCAAACATCAGATATATGGTAAATACTTACTTATTACATGTATAATGAATATGTTCAATGAGTATTTACACAACAGTCTCATAGGATCTAACAGGAGATCTCAGAAAATAATGTACCTGTTGACTTTCTGCTGTGATTCCTCACAACAAGATTGTATTATCATATTATACTGAAAACCGAAATCACTGGACATTCCAGATATCAAATATTACTTCAACATAATAAACGAAAGGTGGAGAGACTATGCAAGATACCACTTAGCTGTTATCTTCCAACTTAGCTGGAATGTTGTTCCTCCAACAGCAGTTCCTGATCACTCAGCATTACTGTGCCCAAAGACTGTACTTGAAACTATAGTTGTATAGGCTCTTGGTATTTCTCCAAGCAGCAAAACAGCATGATAAATTTCCCAGGATAGGAGCATGATGAAAGATGAGAGCATAAACAATGCATCAAGATGCTACTCAAATGCAGCATAGGTTAAGATGGAGTGTAAGATAAGATAAGAGGTTTAGGCCCCATGTGGCCCCCTTATTTCCAGAATAGAGACTGACTACCGTGAAGATTCTGTGTAATTAAATTACTCTTGAAGAGAGGACTAGAAATACTTCGAAAGGTGAACATACCTCAAAGATATAACATCCTAGTGTTATAGCAGAACGGGAGACGATACAAAATGGGGTCATCTAACGACTGTGCCGGCTCGAACGAAGATTTACAACTTTGGACAAAAGTTATGAAGTCATACTCTGTTTTCCATATCTATCAGGAACAACAGCACTGTATACCACTATATTACTTCAGAAAAATGTAGACTTCATGGTTAAATTCACTTCGCCGGCTGGAGCACAAAAATCACCACATTCTTTCTCTTCAGTCAATCTCTATCTCCGCAGTAAAAATTAAACCAAAGCGCACATCATTTTGCGTATCATTCCCAGTTTCGTCATATTTCGTCATTTCCCAATTTCCGGATTTTTTGGACTTTTGTCAATTTGACTTTATTTACATCTATTCTGTCAAGGTCAATAGAATTACTCCTCACCTTAGATCATCAATAATCAGAACTCACGGAACGACTGATCCATTCATTCTTTTCAATTCTACCACACCTGATCTCATTAATATCCGATTGGTTACGAATCCTATTCGACCAACCATTTGAGAAGCGAAGTAGATAGTGTGGCTAATTTCCTACCAGCTGTTTGTCGTCCTAACCTCAATATTTTGAAATGTCAAAATATATTTATCATGATCAAAACAATGGATCTAATTACATGAAAATTATTAAAAAAGTGGCTGGAATACTGTGTGATCAGGCGACATCAGTTTATAGCAAACATCATGTGAAACTCAGTGTCCTTTTCCAATTCATATCAACAGGAGAAATCAAAACATTATAGAATGATAACAATACAATCTTCCAACAATTCATACAGAGTAGAATTGTTATGTGATAACTTTTATGCAGTGACCTTTCCAGTTGATACTTACAAGGTATGATTAACATTCTTTAAATGATATTGACAATCTGCTATAGATCGGTGATAGAGGATTTTCCTGTTATTGATAAGTTGTGTTTGTTTTCGAAATGACTAAGGAATTATAAGCACAAATTTTATTCCAATGGTAGAGTTTGTCACTGATCAATATGTAAAAGTGATATTTAGTAGCAATTTTCATAGACTGCATAATATAGTGTTAATTAAAATTGCTACAGTAATTTGTCTGATAGTCTCATCCGCACCCGGATGACCTGTATCCTCATGGAATTTTTTAATAACTTTTTCCCATGCGTCTTTAGGAATAATTAATCTCTTTAATTTTCCGTCTGGTGGACTATAAAACAACAAACCTGCATTATCTATTGAAAAGTCACTGTATCTCTAAGGATCCGCCCTGACACTACGCACGAAGTTTTTTACCCCATTACTCACACGTTGCGCTTCCACCATTTCCTCGAAAAATGTAACGGTTTGATTTAACACGCATTCTGGCTGTACTAATTCGACAAAGTCAAAATTTGCCACCTCCACTCTTATTTGATTCAAAGCAGCTTCCAGCTTGGAATCTACCCCGATTTCTCTATCTTCCTGATGAGGAAATAACATTCTTTCCAACTCTACTTTACCATCCATACCGGATGTTTCGATACCAGGATTCCTAGATAAAAAATCTGGAAGTTGATTCAGTTTACCGGGAATGTGCTCGACTTTGAAATCGTATTCCTGTAATAAGAGGGACCAACGAGTAAGCTTAGCTTTCTCGTCCTTCATCCTATCCAGCCAGAGAAGTGCTGAATTATCGGTATATAATTTAAATGGCCCATCTTGCAGAAAATGCCTATATTTTCGAATAGCCCATACTATCGCAAGACACTCTATTTCGTTAATGTGGTATTCCTTCTCAGTCTCAGACAATTTTGCACTCGAATAAGCAATAATGTCTCTCTCACCTTTCTCTTTTTCTTGAAACAATACCGCGCCTATACCAATATGACTAGCGTCAGTTTGAAGACTAAATGGCCTAGATAAATCAGGCCGAGCCAAATACAAGGGTTGAGAAACTAATTCCTTAATTTTATTGAATGCTATATCCGCCTCCTTAGTCTACTCAAACCGCTTAGATTCATCAATTAAATCTGTAAGTGGCGAAGCCACATCAGCAAAATGGGGAATAAATTCCCGCAGTCATCCAGCTGTACCCAAAAATCCGCGCAATTGTTTAAGCGATTTAGGAACAGAAAAATTTTTAACATTCAAAATATGAATTTCTCGTGGAAAATTACCTTCTGAAGTAACTACTCTACCCAAATACTCCAATTTCTCCGATGCGAATTTACATTCAGATGGAGATACCCATAATCCATGAGCACGTTATCGCTCAAACACCATTTTCAAATGGTCTAAATGCTCCTCTATTGAATTGGAATATATTATGATATCGTCTAAATAGACTTTACAAAAACTATCTACATACCCTGCGAGTACTGAAGAAGTTAAATTTTGAAAAGCGACCGGGCCATTCTTGAGACCAAAAGCGAGAACACGAAATTCATACACAGATCCGTCAGGTCCTCCAAATGCAGTATATTTACGGGAATCTGGACTAAGCTTCACTTGCCAAAACCCATTTCTTAGATCTAAACTGGTGAAGATTTTTGCATTACCCATTTCCCTAACCGTCTCCTGGATAGGAGGAAGGTGAGGCGCTTCAGGAATTAACAATTTATTAATTTCCCGAAAGTCTACACAAAAACGTAATTTTCCATTTTTCTTAGGGATGAGGACTACTGGACTACAATACGGTGAGTTACTTCTATTAATAACTTCCGCTTCCAGCAGTTTGTCTATCTCCTCATGGATTATTTGTTTTCGACTATCGGACATTTTTGCATATCTAAATTGCTTAAAAGGCCGCTCGTGTGTCACTCTTATTGTATGTATCGCCGCATCGGTAGTAGGTTGTCTTATTTCCTCATCAAATATATCAGCAAATTCTTGTAATACAGGCATTACTACTGACTTAGTTTCATCCGGAAACTGTGTTGCATCAAAGTTCAACTTTGAAGGGGAAGCAACTTGATGGTCTTGTTTAACCGTCGAGAAAAATACGGTTTGTCTAGGAGCCTTCCCAAAATACAGACATTTCCGAAATACATCTAAAATAGCCTGGTTATCCGTTAACCATGGCATACCAATGATTAGAGATTCTTGTAAATTCGAAACTACAGTAGCCTGCATTTTTGAAGGTCGTCCTTCAATAACTATTTCTAAATTAATTTTACCAAGACTCTGCGAGGAATTATTTTGACATCCCAGGAATATTATTCCAGGATTTGGCAGGTTAGTAAGATCTAAGCCTGGCAAAACGTCTGACCTGACAAAATTATTACTCGCCCCTGTATCAACCAGTGCTTGAATCATTCTACCCTCTAACTCAAACTGTATTCTGGGCAAATAGCCAGAACTTGTCATCAGACTATCATGAGTATCCATGAGAGATACAAGATTTTCGCAAAATAAGCCAACATTACTTGGAACCTCTGAATAATTTTTATCTAAGTGAGTAATACCCTCAACTTTCATCTGGACATTATATTTAGAAACGAGAATAGGAATATTGTCAAGATATAATGATCATTCGTATTTTATTCAGTTATTTTAAATTCCAATTTTTAGTCTTTCCCCAGTAAATATATTATTCATAGCTAATTTTACATTTCCGGAAGACAGTTCAGTCGATCGTAGTTGCCAGGAAATCAGGAATCCAATTTCAATCAGTATTATTTTGATTTGCAATCTTTTTACCAGGTCGCTGGCACCTATGATCGGGTAAATTATCGCTGACGGAGTATTTTTCGAAACAAGGAATATCGAGTTTGATGAAAAAGCCGGCATTACGATTAGGGATCGCGAGTAGTGCGATCACGCGTTTCATTCTTGAAATCAGTTGAGTTTTTCGACACACCGCGCCCCTCGAGTTCCACCCCCATGGAGAAGCACGCTCTTTGGTGAGTACATGATTTCTATGTTATATTTATGTTTCATTTTTATATTACCTCATATACTATGTGTTCTGGTTATTTTGTCTCGTTGACGCTCGACATCTTTTGTTTCTGTATTTTTTACTCATTTTTGTAGTCCCTCAATTTACACCCCAATGTGAGCTTATGATTGAATAAAAAATCATGAATTTGTTAAGTTGAATCTAGCCTCATTATTCTGCTGCCAAGCGAGTAACCCCTCACTGGTCATAGGTTTGAATGTCTCGGGAAGGATTATGGGTACTTACAATTCTACCCCTAGAGATTTAAACGTGACATATGGTGGAGGCGCCGAATTAATTTTGACGCTAATTCTCCGAAATTAGCTTCCTTTTTGTCACAGTTTGATTATTCTCATACTGCTGAGTAATGTTACATATTTTTTTTCCTACTTGAAAATAATTGGACCGACAAAATAATGGGGGGGGCTTTGGTTCATTTTCACGAGTATTCTCTCTGAAAAAAATAAAAAAAAAGAGTAGTTCTTTTCGAGGGTGCATATCAGAGGAAATGTTGAGGGCGCTTCAATTTTTTTTTTAACTGGATCAATTCCTTCTTCTTTGTAACATAATCCAACTATTTATTTTTCCATTTCACTTCCACATATCCATATGAGTATTTTTTGTTTTTCTGACGAATAATGAGTAAATATATACATTTTTCAAGTCTAATATGGAACAATTCCTTAATTTTTGTGATATGACTTGAATTTTATTTGATTAACTAGTTTTTATTCGGGAAATATTCTAGTTTCGATGTTGAATTAATGTAACTTGATTTTTTTTAATTGGGATGAACACAACTTAATTTCTATATTATACTTCTTTTTCGGGAAGCTGATGTCGAGCGACAATGAAAAACGTATAACACGTTCTACCAAATTGCGATTGGAGTCTCTCCCCGCAGAAGTAAGTTCTTTTACACCAGCCTTTCGTAGCACTGACCAATTTAATTTTAACGACCCCTTCGCTAGGTCGCCTTTGGTAAATCGATCTCCTGAACGGCAACAAAATGATCATTTTCTTTCTAAAAATCAATCAGCTTCAAGGAAGAGTACAAATCTTATAAATGAACCTGATTTATATTCGAATGAGGGTGGCTTTGGTACCGCAGGTCTAGAAAGTAGATCAAATAATTAAAATCCAAACACTCCTCTCGTAAATCTAGAGTCAACTAATTCTTCTAGGGCAAATAGCCCGCCGCCAAATAACACCTCATCAACAGGAACATCTTCTAGAGTATCCACCCCGGAACTCAACATGGGAGACACAACATTCGCGGATAGTTTGACCCAGCCTAAAACCCCCGCGAAACCAAAATTTTTGTGTCCCTCAACGTTCAACCCTTGCACATCAAATGCAAATTCTCTCTTGAAACAATATGAAAGAACTAGTGCTGCAAACGGTTGGGACGATGGTCTAAAAATGGTTTATTTCGAAACATTTTTAGAAGGGGCAGCCGAACAATAGTTCAGGCGATTCAAAAACGACAATAGTAGTCTAAATAAAACTTGGACCAATATAAAAAATGATTTCCTGGAGGAATACGGTGAAGGTGAGGTGAAAAGGTCTCTAGAGCGAAAACTTTACGCTCGAAAACAAAAGCCCAACGAAACAATCAAAACGTACTATTTTGAACTTCAAGCATTATTTGGGGAATACGACCCCAACTATGATATCGAAGAATTCAAGAAATTCTTCGAAAATGGTTTGCGTCAAGACTTATACCCCAACTATAGGTTAATTCTGGAAGAAAATGTTGATTGGGGAAGATTCAAGAAAATAATCGACAAGCTTGAGGACATTACCACTTGTTCGATAGGGGCCACGTCAATAAATTATCCACAAAACATAGGTAACTGTAATAGGTGTTGCCATTCAGGTTCATGTCAAAGTACCCTTCCACAGAGCCACAATCAAACGATATACCCAAATATCCAACAAGTTAACAATGGCTATCACAATGCAGGAAATTTTTCACAATTTCAAAATAATATACCACATTTTGAACAATTCTCAGGACAAACGCATTACCGACCAAATAACAATTCTAGATATAACTATCAACCTACCAGAAACTTTCAGCAAAAAAGTTATTATCAAAGCAAATATCCTGATAATGGTAGGAATTATCAACCACGATTCCAACAGGAAACCTGGCGGAATGCGAATATTAGAGAAGTGCCTAAAACACAGGACCATAATAGAATTCGATTTGAAGGTCCGAAATATCTTAATAATAGTAGTCAAAATCAACGTTTTCCTAGAAATAGTGCGTTGCCTGAAATAAGGACTAATGACGGACGCCCAATATGTTACTTCTGTCATAAAATTGGACATTACTCTAGTACCTGTAGAGAAAGACAGTTCGATAGCAAACACCCAAACGGAGATGGACGTCGATAAACCCCGCCGCCGTCCTAGCGACAAAGGGGTTAAATTATATACATTCGGATATACTTACGATTACTGTAAAAATTAATAATATTGAAACAGTGGCAATCCTCGACACTGGAGCTCATCTCAATGTAGTAACGAAAGCGTTATATAATGGGAAATTCATAAATAATTGTAAGGGTCAGAATTTACTCGCGGCAGGAGGAGTAAGGGTCCCTGTGATAGGAAAAACATCCTTTCACTTGAATATTGCTGGTTTAACTACTATTTGCGAAGCTATAGTAATAGAAAAATTGCCTCACCCCCTGATTTTGGGGATGGAATTCTTAAAAAAATTCAATGCTGTAATAAACTTGCCTCAGCGAAACATAACTTTGTCGGACAAACATAAATTAGTCAAAATTTCAATGAATAACGATCAAAAATCAAACAAACAGTCACACCACCCTTTTATCAATTTTTATTACAAACCACCCTCTCACATAGATAATAATAATTTATACCAATCACAGGTTTCTGAAACGAATCTATCGAAAGAAGTATTATCGAATGCGTACAGACAAGAAGCACTCATCAATATCAAAAATGAATTGGATAATATAAAAAATACAACCACATCAATGAACGAATCTGATTCTAAAAGAATTCAACACATATTAACTCTGAACAGAAATAGTGACGCGAATAGTATCAATAGTTCATTATTATCCAACTCAACTAATTTAACAGATAAAAATGTAGAATTTGGATCCGAGGTAGAATCAACTCACGAACATATTATTGAAATCCAATCGAGACCCTCTGAAGAGGCAAGAATCCCAAAAACTGAAAATAGTTATGGAATTTTTTTAAGAAATTCAAAAAAACCGATAGAAATTTCGGAAACTAGAATTGATGAAACTATTAGGGATATTTTCACAACTGATAGGGAATATTCGTTAGCACATTGTGTATCTGCAGATTTAAAAATGTCTAAAGGAATAGCAAAGGATTTCAGAGAGAAATATGGTAGAATAGGTGATTTGAAAAACCAAAATCCTCGAAAGGGAGGCGTAGTGTATATAAAAAATGGTAATAATTATATCTATTATTTGGTCACAAAAAGTTTGTACTGGGAAAAACCTGTTTTAGAAGATGTTTGGAATTCTTTAGTTTCTATGAAAAAACATATACAAAATCATGAAGTACAAAAACTTGCTTTGCCAAAAATTGGATGTGGTTTAGATAATTTACAATGGCATGATATTAGACAGATGTTGGATTATTTATTTCAGGATTATACAATGGACGTGTTGATTTGTTCTAACCCTGTAGTTATTGACAAAATTTTTTCCCAATTTGAATCGCCTATCATACATGAGAATGAATTAGAAAATGAAAGAATTAAGAGTTACGGAAAAGACGACCTTAGTATGGTGAAAGTTAGACTTGAAAACGACTGCACAAATAGGTATAAATAAAGTACGTTTAATGAAAGGCACAACAGTAGGGTTTTTTTATGAAAAAATTCAACAAAACACTCACGATGCCATAGTTTTATACTTAGAAAATGATATCAACGATGAAATAACCCTGAACGACTTCGATCTAAATCACATAACAGATTTAAAAAGCACTAGCAGGTCGGAATGCAGCAATTGAAAATATCAAAAAGCGGCAGGGTGAGGACAAACAATATTATGATCAAAAGCACAGGCACGTCGAATACAACATAGGAGATCAAGTGAAAATTTTTACACCTAGGAGAAAAGTCGGCAGGAGCACAAAACTTTTACTAAAATACTTTGGACCCTATGAAATTACTAGGAAAATTGGCGAGGTAGATTATGAAATACGGAAAGGCCTATCAGCGAATGCAAAGAAAGAGGTGGTGCATGTGAGTCGCATTTTACCCTATAATGACCCGTGGACTCCAGAGCCGATACCTGACCTTGATTAACTGTACATATCTATATTTTATGTCCCCATATATTTTTTTTACAGATGCTCGAGTTTTTGTATGTAGATTTATATTGAGTCGAACCAACAGATTCCATTAAAATAAATAATTATAATGAATTTTTGATACGCATAATGTAAAAATATAAGTAATAATAGTTTTGGTATATCAACAGGTTCCTACCTCTCTACCTGATAGGCTTGGTCAGGAGTGAAAAATTGGAAATCACGGCAGGGGCGTTTTGGAGACCCCTCCCCTCTACAATCAGTTATGAGGCAACAATACCTCTTTTATATCAATCAAAATGGCACGAAAAAATTTTGAAAGAAAAAAGACAGTTTTCTGGAGAATGCACTAATGATCCAAATAATAGACCCGAATGTTTTTTGTTACATAATTTAGATTTATTAGAATCTTCTTTTGAAAAGGAATTTGAACTTTTAGAAGAAAATTGGAGTACAAATTTTATGAAAATATATGTTAATGAACCGAGTATAATAAGTAGAAGTAGAAGATCACTCGACACTCGATTTCCTGGGTGAGGGTCTCTCTTGGTGCTGTGGGGTTGCTACCCTTCAAAAATTGGATAAATTAGTCACAAACGAAAATAATTTACAATTTCAAATTGACAAACTTTCTGACGGACTATCGAAAAAACTGACAAAAATTTCAGATGATTCAAAAAAGTTTTCAGGATATGAAAAATTCATAGGTAAAGCTTTCAATGAAACAGAATTCAGAATTCATAATTTAGAGTCTTTTGTAGGAGACCTGAAAAATAAAATTCTCAGTAGTGAACGGAATCAGGGAAGTATGATGGTTAAAATTTATAGAATCACAGACGATGAAGAGGAGGTTGATCAAGATGATTGATAATGTTTTGTTTGCATATCAATGAGAATCTGGATTGTTGATAATAGTCTAAAATAGTTGAAAAAGAAGGATAAAAAAGTAAAAGGGTTGAGGGAAAAGCCGGAAACGTGGTATTTTGATGATCATTTAGGTTTCCAAAAAGAATTTACAAATTAGGTGTTCCTTGCGGTCTACTCCTAATGGATGCCATATAGTCAAAGGGCCCTGACTGCACCCATTAGAACTACACCAAAAGATGACAACTAAGTACTAGAGTACTAAGTTGGGTAGAAATACGCTAGTTCATAAATGTATCCTTTTGGTACTTATATGATGAAATCTGGCGAATTTCTACAGAATTGAGTTCAAAATACTGATAAAAAATAGAAAAAAAAATCTATATGAATGATTCATGTTGAGAATCGCCCGAGTTATTTGTCAATTGCAAATAACTCGTTATTTTCCTCATTAATTCAGATTGATGAAATTACTGAAATTAGGAAAATTGTCAAAATATGTAGTGAGAAAAGAAGAAATGTTCAAATGCTCATACTAGGTAGCAAAATGATGAATTTATAATTTTTGTTGTTGTTATATATGCTGCCAGGTTACTGAATGTAATGATTATATCTGTTTTGAAAACATCGAACGAAGACCAAGTTGATTGTAGAGGATATTTTTTTAATTTTTTTCGGAGAACCTGTACTGATCTTCAATAGAATGAAATCATTGTAGTATTTTAAGCAAGGGTAGATAGGGTTAGTTGAAGAAATAAAAAGGGGTGTAATTGATCAATTACCACATAGAAATATTTATGTAAGTTGTTAATCACATCAAACAAGAGAAACTTCGATTGGAAAGTTACAAAATTTTTTTTTCTAAGAACTTACTTGGTGTATATTTCCTGTTACATGTTCAACAAGAGATGAGCCATCACAACGGATTCTGGGACACACACTCACGAAGGAGAGAGCCTAAGGAGATGAAGCCAATGCATCCTATGCTCCTATCTCCATGCCACGCCCAGAGGTCCCATACTGCGAATGGGAGATCTAAGAAGTGACCATGCAAGGACAACACAGAAAACCTCTGTTTGCTGAGACGGAAACCCACCCAGTCGTTTATACTTTGGGAAGTATAATCGTACGAATATGGCACCTGAGTGAAGTTCAATAACCTGGTTGATGAGTCTGCGAAGAAGACGGAAAAAGGGACAGTGGTACCTTCATACCTTACGAAAATCCTGTAGGATGAACTGTCACTGCCCGCTGCTCACCAGGAGTCAGATCACCTTCACAACCTACGAGACACAAAGCGTCAAGTCGCAGCAATGTAGAAGTTACCAGCAGACCGAGTAATCCACATTGATCATGTGGAGATCATGTTCCTCAGCAAGGCACTTCACTGCGGTTCCCAGGACTCCCATCGATGAGGAACCAAGAAGGCAGAGAGTATACTTTGGAGACGTCGGAGGCTTATTATATTATATTATATTATAATATTTCTTGTGACTGTTGTAAGTGGACAGGGCTGGACTCAGTTTTTTGAGCCCCTTGACTTATCTTGTGAGTGGACAGAGCGGGACTTAATTTTTCAAGCCCCTTGACTTATGTTGTGATGGACTCAAATGAAAGACATTAGTTTTTTATTTTTATATTATCTTTTTTTTTATTATTCATTGATAGACCTTGGTTTTCATTTATTGATTTTTTTTTCCTTTTTTTTTCCATCTGCTCTCAATTTTTAGCTAACCTCAAAGCTGAGGGGCCAGCTTTTCCATGGTGGGGGGAAATATGTCAAGATATAATGATCATTCGTATTTTATTCAGTTATTTTAAATTCCAATTTTTAGTCTTTTCCCAGTAAATATATTATTCATAGCTAATTTTACATTTCCGGAAGACAGTTCAGTCGATCGTAGTTGCCAGGAAATCAGGAATCCAATTTCAATCAGTATTATTTTGATTTGCAATCTTTTTACCAGGTCGCTGGCACCTATGATCGGGTAAATTATTGCTGACGGAGTATTTTTCGAAACAAGGAATATCGAGTTTGATGAAAAAGCCGGCATTACGATTAGGGATCGCGAGTAGTGCGATCACGCGTTTCATTCTTGAAAAAAGTTGAGTTTTTCGACACACCGCGCCCCTCGAGTTCCACACCCATGGAGAAGCACGCTCTTTGGTGAGTACATGATTTCTATGTTATATTTATGTTTCATTTTTATATTACCTCATATACTATGTGTTCTGGTTATTTTGTCTCGTTGACGCTCGACATCTTTTGTTTCTGTATTTTTTACTCATTTTTGTAGTCCCTCAATTTACACCCCAATGTGAGCTTATGATTGAATGAAAAATCATGAAGTTGTTAAGTTGAATCTAGCCTCATTATTCTGCTGCCAAGCGAGTAACCCCTCACTGGTCATAGGTTTGAATGTCTCGGGAAGGATTATGGGTACTTACAATTCTACCCCTAGAGATTTAAACGTGACAATATATGATTTCCTATTTAATTTTGGAGACGAGATGATCGGAAAAGATTTTGCAGTGACGCCTCGCCCCTGTTGGAGTTTAACGACCCCACTGGAGTATCTTCTACCTCGACAATATGATTGTTACGGGGAGGTCCGGGATTATTAAAATTCCTATTCGTAACACTTCCAAAATTACTTTGATTATTAGGCCTATTGTGGCCTGGAGGAAGCTGTCGGGAAGGAACACCCCGAGAATTGAAATTATTAGGTCGGGAATTATTATTAGAGGCTGGGGCTGGAGCCCTATAAGCCTGATTTCGATTTCTAAAATTGAAATTCTCATTAGAATTATTTTCTACATTTTGGCGAACACACCGGGATACATCTCTATTATCTTCAACTATCAGCGTACACTGCTGAGTGAATTCTTCTAATGTATCAGAATTCCTACCACGTAAAAAACATCTTATTTCGGATTTTAATAGAGGAATGATTAAATCTATTGAGGCTTCTTCTCTTAATTGAGGAGCCACACGCTGTGCGAGAGCACATTTCTCTGCAATAAATGCCTCAGGTGATACATTTCCTTGAGGTTGGCCATATAAATTTGAAGTTATTTTTGCCAATACATTTTTGCTATCATATTTCTGTAATAATCTATTGCACAAATAATCCCAGGTGATTCTAACATTCCCTAATATTAAATTGAACCATTGCAGGGCGTCACCCCTCAATTGCTTCTTGCCCGGCCATTTATCAATTTGAATTTCCTGATGTTTAGTAAATTCTACAAAACATTCATTAATGAATCGCACTGGGCATTCAGTTTCTACTCCGCCTAATTCAGGTAATAATAACCTACTCTGATTTGTATTTTGATTTAAAGCTTGAATAGCTTTAGTCAAATTAGCAAGCGGATCAATCAGTTGGGCAGGCACAATACTAGGTGCTTGCTGATTGGTCACAGGAAGATTATTCCTATTTGGCATATGTGGAATATTAAAGTTCAAGTTTTCAGGGCGCCATTGACTTTGGTTATTCCCGGAAGTCAAAAACGGGGAAAAATTATTATTCTTAGGCATTTCTTGTTGCCTATTTAACAATTCTACAATAGGATTATCTGGACTTAAACAAAATGTATCATCATCTTGATACGTTTCCATGTCAGGGGCGGTCACTGTAGTAGGCGTGGCCATTCTCATTGGTAGATTTGGAGCTCTATTCAAAACTCTGCGAGTTCCATCGTCATTTATAACGATAACTAATTGTTCCATATTATTAACTATTGTCGTTACTGACTCGTCAATAGTGTGGTTATCCAAATCTGCAATCGATTCGGACCTTCTATTTCCCAAACTAGGAACTATCCTATCACTGGGTTGTACCAAACTATTTCTCTGACTAGCCACACTATTATTTACAGAATTAAAACAACTAGTGGCCCCACGTTGGGCGCCATGAGATGAAATCGGACTGTTGGGGCTGTCAGGGTTCATTATTTTATCTCAAAAATAATGCTTAGTATTTTTGCCACGACTACGAAGCCAAACTCAGGGAATAATTGACAGCAGTCCGATCCTCCCGAAAGTTTATAGTTCTGAATAGGCCCTAATTTCCTACAAACAAGGAAAGGATACTATAGCCCACCTTACAGCTGACTGTGAGGTAAATCCTAACCTCAGATAGATAGATAGATAGATAGATCTTTATTGAAATAGGATATCCTAGTATACAAACAAGCTAAAAAGTATAAAGTAAAATAGGTATGTGGTACATATTAAAATGATTTAAAATATATGACAAACATTGGATGAATACATTATAAAGTTAGTTGAACACAAGCATAATAATATCTCAAAACAAAAATTGTAGCTACACGTAACAAACATAATAAATATCATATATGTACATTAGACAGACATTTCCTACAATACTACCCCTGTCTAAGATTCCTAACTTCCTAGAAGATAGCTAATCTTAATACTAGAGCTGCTAAGCTTCCGTCAAACCCACCTTGGACACTTCGCTGTGTCGTCGGCATAGAGTGCCAACGAGCAGTGTCTGTTTTTGTTCGGGATGTCGGAGGTGTAGATGGAGGACAGGTGCGGGCTCAGCACTGTACCTTGGGGTACTCCTGCTTCCATGGGTCGGGGGGCTGAGATCTAGGAGCCGGCTTTGGCTCTGAAGGTTCTGCCTCGTAGGTAGGAGTCGATCAGCTTCACCATCGGTAATGGGTAGTCTAGAAGGTGGAGTTTGGCTACTAGACCGTCGTGCCAGACTCGGTCGAAGGCTTTCGCAACGTCCAGAAATACAACTCCTGTGGTCTGCTTCCTATTCAATCCGGTGGTTGAATATTCGACAAGCCTCAGGACCTGCATTTCTGTCGAGTGCTCGCTCCTAAAACCGAACTGCTCGTTTGGAATGATGCTCAGGTCGCTAGTCATCTCTTCCAACCTGTTCTGGATGACTCGTTCTGCTACTTTGCTGGGTGCAGGTAGCAGGCTGATTGGTCGGTAATTCTGTGGAAAAGTGGCATTTTTATTAGGCTTACGTATAAGGATTACTGAGGCTTCTTTCCAGGCGGTCGGGAAGTGCTTCAGGCGTAGGATGGCATTGGTGATGTTGACTAGGGCAGCTATTCCTCTCCGGGGTAGTTGTTTCAGGGCCTTGTTGGGTATCTGGTCGATACCTGGGGCTTTTTTGACTTTCAGTCTTCTGATGATCTGTTTGATTTCCTCGGGTGATGTTGGTCGGAGGAAATCATTCTCGTCGTCAGAACGTCTGATGAGGCGAACATGGCGTCGGATTCTGGTTTCGTGGGCTCAATCATCATATGGGGTGTGGTTTTCTACAAATTGGCGCTCCAGGGAGTCTGCGAATGCGGTGGTCTTGTCTTCGTTGGTATACACAATACCATTTTCTCCGTGAAGTGGTGGTATCGGTGTCCTTCGATGTCTGAGGAGTTTTTGCATTCGCCAAATGCTGTTGTCCTCAGTGTCCAAAGATGTGAGCTTACGTTCCCATCTGTCGTCTGCGAGTTTTTGGAGTTCGGTTCTGACTTCTCTGGCTAGCTGCCTGGCTAGTCGATTGTGTTCGGGGTGTCTGGTTGCCATGGACAGTCTTCGGGCTCTTCTCTTTTCACGGAGGAGTGCTCGAAGTTCGGGAAGGATCTCGTGCTGCAGGTTCCACCTGGTGGTTTGGGTGACAGTGGTGCTGTTCTCCATGGCTGCTTGGCCGATATTTATCCCTATACGCGAAAAGCTCTTAGGCTCCGCCCACCGCGTTCTCGCAATCTCTGCGCGCTGATTGGCTAGTCCACAAATTGCGCAGTTAGAAGTAAAATTCTCGTACTCTCTTAGGCTCCGCCTACAGCGTTTTTCATGAAATCTAGAAGCCGATTGGTTTGAAGTTTAAATGACTTAACCAGTTTTAGTTTATTTCATTTCTAATGAATGAAATGATAATTATTAATACTTTTAATAATTTTTAGAGTTGTAACAATCTTATTTGAAGATTGACAAATATATCTGTCCTTTGCTGACAGAGGATATGGGCTCGCGACTGAACTTCAGTGGAGACGGAGTGGGTTCAGATCTACTCCAAAATGATGGATGTTAATAAGGGCGCCAGGTAAATGTGGACTGCATACCCTCACAATTTCTCAATATTAACCCCACTTACCATGGTTAATATTTTATTTCAACAGCTATCGTTATCAAATTAAAAGACAAACATTTTCCCAATACTCTATACCATTTAATAATTATATTCTTGAAACACCTGACACAATAATACTGATTTAAGGTTGAAGTGCTATATATCTGAATATTACTAGCAACTATGGTCCTCAATACTGAATACTTTAAATGTTCAAATCAAACCTGACTGTATATCACCCAAGTGTTACATAATATTTAAATCCCAGTTTTATCCCATACCCTTGAAATCCACATAAACCCACCCAGAAAATAAATGTTCATGAATTCATAGCAATACCTATGCTATCTTTTATAAGTAATGCACATATCATATGACCTACCCAGTTCATATACCTAAATCCGTAAACCGCAAGGTTGCAACCGTGCCTGTTACGTTAACAGGGGTATATCATAAAAATCATCATAAAAATCATCATAAAAAATCATCATAATAATATCATGGAAGTAGACAAAAAAAATACTATGAAAAGTATGTAATGTTATGAAAAACTTGCGTGACAGCCATGGCCCAATCACAGGCTTGATTTTAGCACAGCTATTGCTTCAAGTACAGCTACAGCTTCAAAGGCAACTCCAGAAACAGCTCCAGATACAGATTATCAGATACAGCTCCAGATACAGCTCCAGATACAGATTATCAGATCCAGCTCCAGATACCAGCCATTATAGCAGAAGCAGGAAATGCACAAGCTGCTATACTTCAAATTTGCAGACCCTAAGACAGGTCACCACAGAAATGTCAGAAGACAAACTGCAGCACATAAAAAAAAAACCTGAAACATGAGAGAAATTCTTACTCACTGACTTCAAAGTTCTGGAGGTTCATACCTTTTCTAAGGACACAATATCACCCAAGACTCAACAATATATGTCTACAATTTCATTCCACCTGAGGGGGCCCATCAGGCATCAATCTCCAAATCTATCGATTCGCTCCACGATTCGACTATGTACCGCTCTGGAAAGTGTTTCAATCATCAAAATACTGGTCAATTGATCGAATTATCAGCTCGATTTACCTTATTCCTTTAGAAAAGGGTTTTCGGTTCATGTGCTTCCAACCTCACTTTTTCGCCAAGGCTTCAAAATCCCATAATAATGGACAGTTTCCGAAAATATATACCACAACGATACCTCAAAATTTCCTACATGGAAACTGGAAATTGAGAGTGAAATCTAATCCCTCATTTCGAGGATGAATGAAAAATTCAATATTATTGGCTTACAGCCATTTCACTTGCTCATTGCCCAGGACATAAAAGTGACAGCTTTCATTGATCATCTTGGATCCACAAAACCATGGAAGTACATGACATACCCGAACAAGGACAGAAATCTCAAAACACACAGAACATGACAGGAACCGTTATTGCCTAACCACTACCTGGGTATATATCCATTCTCAGTTGGAATGATATTTAGATGTAGAAGAGTAGTGAAAGGATATTTACCAGTGAATAATCCAGGAGGTACTATACCCATGATGACGTCATCAGAACAGGGTACTGAACAGTCGGAACTCGAATGCAGCGCAACGGGTACCAGAACATGGAATCTATCCCCCAGTTTTATTATAACTCACTGTACAAAAAAAAACTGACATCCAGTGTAACCAAGTTGATAAATTTCCTAAGCTCTATTACCAGGTACACCACTCAATTGCACCAAACGTGCACTATCTATGTACCAAGTTCCACCACTGTCACCAGTAGTAGGGTCCCTTGATGGAAATTGACGTTAAAGTCATCTCAACAGGGTACGGACAGGTCATAGCTGCATTCTTTTTAATTGATCTAGAGACTTTAGTTTTGTCTACTGGTATCCCTGACATTGCTGTCATGTCACATCCATGGGCGCTACTAAAAATCATTCTAAATTTCAATAATAGGTATGTACAGAGTATTTACTTGTTGAGGAATATCATATGGCGAACGAATTCAAAATTGGAAGGTATCTGGGGGTTTTCGGGGTTGAACTTTGATTTTTTGTCAAAATTGGGAAATTCAAGTGTATCCAATATGGCGAACGAATGTTGTGATTATAATCCGATTCTATTCAAAAATCAAAATTGGCATCAATAAATTATTCGAAAATGACTTGTTATTCAAAGGAGACGGAAAAATCAGGTAAGGTATATTCTATTCTTTATTCCCCTACACATTTTACTTTTCATCAACCTACTTTTCGTCCTAGACGAAGTTTTATACATAGTGTGATATTAGTAACTGCATAGATTCTTCTCAGAGTTGGATTTCCGAAAATATATTTAGCACACATGACATGAGTACATTAGTTTAGATACCCACATCGAGGTTTCCACCATTTCCCAATCATAATGAGGCTATCTGCTCATTTACCTCATAGATAAACTACTGCTCAGCTTGAAATCAGAATTCATTCAGTCAATTCAGTCAAACCTGGTATACAGTCTAAGAACAGTCTCTTTTGGTGAAATATATTGAGCTTTCGGTACAATTTATATGTTCCCTACCTCGCAAAGATTATGCTGGAGTGGTAAACCCTTAAACTAGAGGATTGTTCATCTATATCTTGGTATAGTTGAATCAGGAAATTACGTATGATACGCCAGTGACCTCAATATAACCTAAAAAACAACGAATGCCAAAAATCTAGTGTTTATCCCCAGAATTGAATAAGGATAGATCTATATAACTGTTTCACAAACACTTTAGAGTGAGAGGAGACGAGGATCTGTCCGTACCCTGTTAAGATGACTTTAACGTCAATTTCCATCAAGGGACCCTAACCAGTAGAACCCGTTCATTCGGTTATTCAAATCACCCTGAGTTTGGTCCAGCGCGCAGGAGGGTACCTGAACACAACGGAACGGTCCTGTTCTGTCGCGGGTAGTGTCTGATGTTCCGAACACAGCATTTCAACGATCGAACAGTGGAACAGCTGATCATACTACTACTAATAGTGACAGCGAAATGTCAACACCATACCTGATGACAGCCTAAACAAAAATGAATCTTAAATCCAAAATATGATTCCCTAAAATGAATCTGTTTGAACTAACAGTAAGTACGGAGTGTTCATTGATTATACCATACGTATACCTTATGGTTGAGTTCTCTTCTTTAAGGAGACTGAATACAGATGGTGGTGACTGCTAATTCACGATCAAAGATAGCAGCAGATATGGAAATAAACAGACTCGAGCACTAGGAATCAAATTATGGTACCGAGGTCTAGGCAGGTATCTATGTAATTGATGTACAACAAGAGGATGATATGATACAGCTGTGCAGAAGTTGACTGGGTATATCGAGAGACCCGATTTTAGAATTTCACCAAATAATAGGCAATAAACGTTGAAGTTTTAAATTTTCGCAGAATCAGTGAATTAATCCATCAAAAAGGTACGATAGCTAGAAATGAACGTTACAAATTCACCTCCCACTTTAAAAAAATTTTTCTTGTTTTGAAGATACGCAAAAAAAGATTTAAACTTGTTCCTGACTACCCTAGCCGGTAACAAGATATGTCGCCATGACATCTTAGGTTCACAGTCATCCCACAGACGGGTGAACCGACCGATCGTCCGGACATCGACGCCTCAGGAGGGCCTCGAAGATGGCCTCGCGAGAGATGGAAAAACGCGTCGTGGTCCGCTCTACGGGACTAGCCACTCCTGACGCATCGACACTCAGACGAACCATCAGGCCCCCACATCTGTGTGATCCTGGTCGCCCGAGTGGAGGATTCCGAAAAAGTTAAATTTAAAATTTTGATTTAGGGCGTACCCAAGGACTGCCACGTCAACCTTAGTCGACTTGAGGGCCGACCAACCTGAAACGGCGCTGATGCCGGGAGAGATATATATAAACAAAACATTCGGGATTGCTCCTTCATCTCAATACGATGGACAAATGGCGATACCTCGGCCTAGAGAGAGCACGACCGAATGTAGGACAATGACCCGGCCATGTGACAGGCGCCCGTAGGCAACTCGCGATTCTGTCGACGGGGCCCCTCCTACATTCGTTCTCCTTCTCCCGGCACGCATAATCGAAAACTCGGTTCCGCCACCTGCCCATCCCCATTGGGATTAGGTCCCTACCAAACAAAATTATCTCTAGTAAAAAGTGACGAATCACCGGTTAAAGTGACAAAAGAAATTAAGTCCCTACCAAAATTCATTGGCTCTTGGAAGAATGATAAAGTGACATACATGATGCAAAAATGTTTATACCAAACCCCATTATCTCTAGCAAAAATGACGACAACCAACATTAACTCCAACAATAGGACCGCAAAATACCGCATTGAACTATAAACAAAAGAAGAACCAGAAACGTCATAAAGGAGCGGGAAATAATGTTATTCATGATAAAATTTGCCTAAAGTGGCCAGTTGTGGGACTTTTACCCACCAGCTGGTAATTCCCTGACAGGAGTATTCTCAAGCCCCTCACTGCAGAGCTTCGTCGTCCGAATACAACAAAAAACATCAACATTATATAAGCAATCCAAGACGTTACTCATTATCATCCGGAGGATGAGCCTTCAAGTCCTTCGCATGCCAAACTCCAAGATACCGGTTCTGGTCGTCCTTTAGCTCATAAGTCCACGGGGACAATCTCTTAGATATCATAACTGGACCAATATATTTTGAAGCCAATTTGGCCGTGAAATACTTTGAGGCATCAGACAAAACGTAGTTACGGCGCCAGACTAACTGATTGGGCAGATATTGTTCATCCCTTCTACGCAGATCATAGACCTTTTTATTCTGAGAATAGGACTTGAATAAACGTTCTTTGATATCCGAGAACAATTTTTCTTGTGCTTGTTGGCGCTGAAGGGTTACAGTTGACCGATCAAAGTCAATAGGTTCCGAAATGGCTTTCTCTCCTTTCGAAGAAACTTCCCTACTGAACACTATAAAATTTGGGGTGAAACCAGTGACCTCATGCTGAGTGGAACGAATAGCAAACCCGACTTTATCTAAATTCTGATCCCAAGTTCTATGATCGTCTGAGACATACGACCGTAACATAGTTTTGATAACTCTATTTATCCTCTCACACGGATTTGCCTGGGGATGATAAAGAGCGGTATACTGAATATTTACATTATATGATTGCATCAATTTCTGAAATTCCTTAGACTTAAACTGGACCCCATTATCTACAATAATTGAGTTTGGACATCCAAACATTAAAAATACATTATTTTCCAAAATTTTTACAATTGTCGATGCGACAGCTTTACGCAGGGGGAACAACAGGGGAAACTTACTGAAACAATCAGCTACTACAAAAATATATTGATATCCAGAACGGGACCGGGGTAAAGGACCAATCAAATCTGCACACAGTAACTCAAATGGTCGAGATATGGATGTTTGCTTACTCAGCATCAATCCAGGTGGGCGTCTCTGCTCGGGTTTGATAGCACGGCACGTATGGCATTTGCGAACAAAACATGCCACATCAGACCGCATCTTCGGCCAATAATATTGCTGTGCGAGCTTGTGAAAGGTTTTATACACGCCTGCATGGCAAATTGACTCGTGTACAGACTGAATGAGAGGCTCGCGTTCCTTACTTGACACTACAATCTTCCAACACTCTGAAGGCTTAATATTTTTATACAAAGTGTTAGCAACGACTTGCCAAGCCGAAAACTTTTGGGGACACTGGAGTACTTTATTCTTCATAGTCTCATACCATTTATCGGTATCGGTAACACCTACAACTATATTCGAAGAATCAGGATTAAGGGGGACAGACAAGGCATCCACTACAGGGACTGAACGGGACAGAATATCCGGAATGACATTATCTTTCCCGGGCCTATGCTTAATAGTGTAGTCATACTGTTGCAACTTAATCGCCCAGCGCGCTAGACGACCTGTGGGGGATTGAAGACGATTCAACCATACCAGACTAGCATGATCTGAATAAACAGTAAACTTAGAACCTTCAATATATGGTCTGAGTTTCTCAATCGCCCATAATATGAGTGCCCGCATGATTGGCGGTATCCAAATTCAATACAGCACACTCGCGATGCCATGGACCGGTGGAAGGTAGAGTGTTTCGCATAAAAACACCTCGAAAATACGGTATTTTCAGCTGTTTGGCATACTTTATCACATCTTTATCGTACATTGATTTATTGGGTAGCTTGTCTAGAAGTTTTTTGAGTTTTTTGATTGTTTCTTCAAGTACAGTCCGAATCCTCTCGATGTTTTGCGTAGAAATAGGCCGGAACCCTGCTTGCCGATAGCCTCCATTGCTCTATTATGCCTTTGATCTTCTTCGAGCTTTTTCTTTGCATTTTTCGTATCAATGACTGTCTTTGCGACTGCTCCGGCTCCTCCAGCTAGAGATCCTAGGGCTACCAAGGCGGCAAAGATTGGTATCAATGGTAGTATACCGCCACTGTGTGGAAGAGGTATGATTCTTGGTACTCTGATTCTTTTTTTACCGCCAGCCCTCTTGATTGCCATTCTGGCTGCATGGAGTGCTTTCAATGCAGATTTATTCAGACCACTTCCTGATGTTGTACTACCACCACCACCACCACCACCATCTGACTTTGATAGTACATTTTTTATGAATTTGATAATGTTGGATAGGGATTGCTGTGATACAAGACCCATGCCAAGTTTTTGTTTGACCTTCATTCCGATGGTGACAAGCCAAGCAGCAGCCTTCTCTTTGAATTTAGCGTTCTTCGACTTGACTCTCTCCCACGCTCTATTTTCCAATATCCAATCAGCTTTGTGTCTGTCTTCTATTGAGGAATTTTGTGAATAGGCGATATCGTGTTCTCGACACGCGTCGTCCAACGGATTGATACCGGTGTCTCCTCTTGCAAGTCTTTTATCGAGTTTGGTACCTGGACCACGAAATCTGTAGCCTGGAATGTGTAATTCGATGGGAAGTTTATCGATTAGAGAATTAAGCACACCCTCTTCGTGGAAGAGCAACATGAAGACTGATGTGTAGGAAGTTCGACAACTCTGCATATACCTAATGAAATGAAAAATATATCATCACAAGATGAAGATCATTCAACAAGAACGGATGTTAATTCGGATGAAATTTTGTCAACCAAACCACCAGTAAATAGTAAACATGGAAAACTGCTTCCCCATTCGTTCAGAGCAATCTTCTGCGGACCAAGCGGATGTGGAAAGACCAATGCGATGCTTTCCTTGCTGTTCAATCCAAATGGCGCGAAATTCAAGAACGTTTACGTGTATTCAAAGTCGTTGTACCAACCAAAATATCAATTGCTGCAACAAGTGTTGGATTCAGTGAAAGGTGTTGGGTATTTTCCATTTAAAGAAAATGATGATGTCATTAGTCCATCAGAAGCGAAAAATCATTCGATATTCATTTTTGATGATGTATCATGCGGCAAGCAGCAAAAAATTCGAGAATATTTTTCAATGTGTAGACACAAGGATATTGACGTAGCATACCTATGCCAGACTTTTTCTAAGATACCGAAGCAGCTGGTGCGAGACAACAGTAACCTGTTGGTGTTATTTCGACAGGATGAAATGAATTTGAAGCATGTGTTCGACGAGCATGTCTCACCAGACATGTCATTCGATCAATTCAGAGCATTGTGCTCAGAGTGTTGGAATTCCAACCAATATGGTGCGATGGTGATTGCAACAACTCTCGATATGAATGCTGGCAGATATAGAAATGGTTTCGATAAGTTCATAAGACTGTGATCTCTAGACCATTCATCAAGATGACGTCAACCAAGATGCATGATGATGTTGCTGATGCGCTGCGCAAGAAAAAAATCAACGAACCATCGAAATCAATCAGAAGAAAATATTTAGCACCAAAATTGGGCAAGTCTGAGGATGATGATGCGTTACAGAAAATATTCCAACCACTGACATCGCCTTTGAAACAAATTGCCTCCGCGTCCAAGGTCATAGAAGAAAAACTCGATGGAACACTTTCAAAAATCAAGCGAAGCAGAACAAAGTCGTTGGGGTTGAAGAAGGAGAAGAAGAAGGAGAAGAAGGAGGAAGAGAATGGGGAGGTGGAGAGGGAGCAATCGGATTTGAATCAAACTAATTTCATACCTATGATGGATGTGGCTGATAATGCTGGGCATACTGAAGATGATGATGAGGATGGTTATGACGATGCTGATGATGAACTCTTTGCAGATAGTGAAAATATCTCACCGGCTGCAATACATGATTACGTTGATCAGTATCCTGCGATGGCTCAAAAATATCTCACTGAATACTGGACGAATGATGAAAATATCGATAAGGTTTATGGCCCCAAATATGATCCAGTAACATCGAAATGGTCCCTCAACGGAAAAGAAATGAATTTCCATCGAAGAACTGGAGATATACTTCTTGATGGCTTTCGGTTCCGTGGCACCCCAGGCCTCTATCAATTACTCTTCTATAATGATCCATCCTTTGCCAAAGATGATACGAACCCATACAAGCAAATACTCTTGCTCACGTATGAAGTCCTCCTCTAGACTTAAATACGTAGAAATCATTCGTCCAATGTTCAGATCCAATTCCAGTGGTCGTGGTTTGAAGTTGACATACAACACAGCACCTATCGAATACATGTATTGGGATGATCCAAACGAATTGGTAGATAGATTGAAGTTGCTCATTGCATCACAGCAAGCCGGAAATACATCAAACGATAACGAGATTGTTGCCATCTTGAACGAATTAGAAGAGCCAGGCATAATAAAACATGTGTAACGGTTCGGTGACATTTCCGTGTTCCATGATACTTCCGTGACACTTCCTTGACATTTGCGTAACAGTTCCGTGACACTTCCTTGACACTTCCGTGACAGTTCCGTGACACTTCCTTGACACTTCCGTGACAGTTCCGTGACAGTTTCGTGACACGTCCATGGCATGTCTATGAGTGACGGGGCTAATTGGCGAGGCAAAGTGCCGACCATTATCGATAACGTACAATACTTCAGTCATTAGCATAATGAGTCTCGACAAATTCGGACCTGGTTCGTTTCCACGCTCAGCTCAGATGGTGACAGTCAGATCTGGATTTTCACATACTCCAACCAGTGATATTGATGTTGGTCATTTGAAGATGTGTAACGTAAAACTGCCAACAGATGTCGCTGATGTTGCAAACAAACAAAATGGGGATGAAGTTATATCGCAAATAAAGTAAGATTTCAAGATAGCTTTCGATAATTACGGTGAGAAAATCCGAAATTACCTTGCTGGCTTCAGCAACGAAATTATCGATGTACGAAAGAGAGTGGATTCTCATGATCTCAAACTGGCAACGTACGATACAAACTTTGTTCAGTTGTCTGGCATAGTGCACAAGATCAACATACATGTGGAGCAGCTTCGCAACAACTCTCTACCAAAACACGGAAGCGACATCGACTTGAATGTGAAAAATATTCTAGAACTTGTCGATAAGCTTGACAACACTGTGAAGAGTTTGCACGATTTGAAGGCTGAGCACCAACACAGTCGTGATAGAGAACGCCAGCTTGCTGATGTAATTGATCAAATGAAAAAATATCTGGCCAAGATTGCCATCACTCCAAAATCTACGACAACACCACCGCCACCAAAAAGGAAGCCTCCTGTGTGAAACCCATCATATAAACTCCTAATCCAACGAAGTCAATATGTCACATTCTAAAGAAAAAATCCAACTCGTTAATGAATTACATAGACCTGCTAGGAAAAAATTTCCAAGGCGCCGCATTATCATCAAAGGTTTGGATGACTTATGGCAAATGGAACTAGCCGAAATGCGACCTTATGCCTCTGTTAATAAGGATCACAAGCTGATAATGGTCGTAATTGATTGTTTTTCCAAGTACCTATGGACTAGATCATTGAAATCAAAAACTGGTGCTGAAATCGCTCGTGCATTTGCTGATATTCTATCGCAATCCAACAACAGAGTTCCCAAGAATTTGCAAACCGATCAAGGTACCGAATTCTACAACGAAAAGTTTCAAAGTCTGATGAAAAAGTTCTCCATCAACCATTATCATACGTACACCATAATGAAGGCGGCTATTGCTGAACGTGTTATACGAACATTGAAGGAAAAACTGTACAAATTCTTCAGTTTGAATGGCTCATACCGTTGGATAGATGTCCTGCCTGAAATCACAAAGAATTATAATGACGCGAAACATACGACGATTAGATGCAAGCCCAGTGACGTCACCAAAGCCAACGAACAAGACATTCTCAAATCCGTCTACAATCACATAAAAATTGCTGGAATTAGAAAATTCAGCGTTGGTGACATTGTGAGAATCAGCAAAGCCAAACATGTTTTCGAAAAGGATTATATGCCAAATTGGACTACTGAACTATTTAAAATCGTAAAAATTCGTATTATGAAACCTACTACATACATCTTGGAAGATTTGCATGGTACTCCGATCAAAGGTGCTTTTTATCCTGAAGAATTGCAAAAAACTATAAATCCTGACATCTATCTAGTGGAAAAAGTTTTAAGAAAGAGGGGTAAAAAGGTGTTCGTCAAATGGCTAGGATTCGATGATACACACAACAGCTAGATTGATTCCACCAACAAGTTATAATGTAATCATATGGAAAACTAGCACGAATTCAATGGGTGTGAGGGGCCTTTCATCGATCACTAACAAATAACCTGTTATTCCAATCTGCCGGATGTTATGATCAGTCAACAGTTATGGTATAAATAATGAGGACTGAAACTTTCAACACATCAGTTCGAGAACAATGAGTGAAGACTCTGGTTATTCATCTAGTGAAGTGCTTTTCGAAGACGGTAGTTCTTGATCATCATCATCAATGATGGGTTATTATGGTGACGTTGATACGTATTTGGACATGATTGAATAAGCAGCGAAAGCCGAATCACACTACCTGCTGAATACATCGTTCCAGTTGTCCACTTACACAATCCAGTGTGGACTCAGTCCAGCTAGACAATTCAGTCCGGCCATCATTCTGAAGAAACCCTTCTACCCAGCGAAAATTTCATTCAGTACTTACGAATGGGCCACCTTCATCGATTTGTTGCATAAGACACAACAAGACTTCTTTGAACAACCCCTACCTGGTTTTATTGATGAATATAAGGCGATCATTACTGCTTGTGGAGACTATGCTACCGTAGCCAAACATGTCTGCGATGGTGTCAAAATGTTGACCCTCTCCAAATACCACGTCATATTCGATCTGATGGAAGAAGAAGTTGCAGACATTTTGAGTGCTGAAATGTGCATTGTTTCACATCGAGCTAATTTAATCAATGACTTGGACTTTTTTATGTTTTATCAGAATATTATGAATGTAATAGCTGGATGGATGAAGAATAAACTGACTGTTTTGAGTGCACAAGAGCTTATATTAGGGTTTTGTGATGATTGCGATAGCATGTCTAGTAACGCTCTCAGAGAATATCTATATTACTGTAAAAATGATTTGATGGCTGATTTGAATAAATGCCTGTGGAATATGTGACTCGTTTTTTTATTTCATCAGTCTACAACTTGACGCGAAACTAGTAGCATCTGAAATATTTTAGCTCTGCTCGAAAAATCATGAAGTCTGAAATAGCTGTGCTATTGCAGTTTATAAAATCTCCCGCTTTGACTTTGACGAAATTCACTGAACAAGTATTGCAGTATATTCCAGTAGAATGTCTCATTGAATATGCAGATCCTTATGGGCTATTAAGAGTGTGGCACAAACTTCCTCAAGAATATCGCAGCAACTTTAACCTACAAATCAAACTGCCATGCTTCGTTCATTATAATCGTCCCGATTGGACCACACACTGGGATGGACCGCCATCTCCTCAAGAATCATGTCATTTTTGTAGAAAAGGATTACTTAAATAAAATACTTCATTATAATATATAGTTGTTTTCGTATCCTTCCACTCCCCACATACATCATATTGCAAACATCATCTGTCATACGCCATATGTCATGTAATACGCGACATCAGATATTTTTTGAAAATCTGACAACACCTTATCGACTTCATAAATAATAATTTCCAACGTCTGGCAACAATGTGATGGTTATCGCTGCACACGACTCTTATCAGCATAAGCTTCATTTGGTGTTGTGCGTATATTGTCGATGAAACCAACATAGACATATTTCACCATGAATTTATTTTCTTATCTCTGGAATGCATCTCTCGCTTCGCTTTACCTCGATAGATCCGTTCCAAAGATAAGCGCGCGCCAGCGATGGATATTATTTTCAACTCGAAGTTTCTTATCGCTGGAATGCATCTCTCGCTTCACTCTACCTCGATAGATCCGTTGCAAAGATAAGCGCGCGTCAGCGATAGATATTATTTTCCACTCGACGTTTCTTATCTCTGGAACGCATCTCTCGCTCTGCTTCACCTCGATAGATCCATTGCAAAGATAAGCGCGCGCCAGCGATGGATATCCCGTTTGAATAGCATTAAAATAATTGAAATATCACGGAGGTCGGAATACCACAGTGCGTATATACGCCGCCTCATAATGCAAAGGACCCTGGTTCAATTCCCTAGCGGTGACAGCTTTTTTTAATTTATTTATTCACGATGGCGACGTGACGACGTATGAATAATTTGAATTTCGCGCCGGTTTTCAGTAGGCGTGGCCTCCAATTAAATGCTGGCCTCTGATTGGCTTGAGCCAGAACTCACATAGTCCCTCTACTAAGGTATTCATGTGAGATGTTACAATACAGAGATACAGTGTGCAGACTGATGTCGAAGTATCTTCAGTCGTCGATCGTTCTCAATATATGTCCCTTGAAGTCGTCTTATTTGTTGATCGTATCTGCTATAGCTGTTGGCATGTCGGATGCAAGAATGCGGAGTAACAGTGTGAGCATAGTCGGGATCGAAGTTTCTCGTTCTCTCTGTTGTGTGCGTTATACCCGCTTCGATGTCGTTTCATATAGTAATTGCGAACTCATATGCTCCAGAGGTATCCATGTGAGATAATAGAATACAGAGATACGGTATGCGAACTGATGTTGTGGAAGTATTTTCACTTGCATATTGTTCTCGTTATATGTCCTCCGGAGTCGTCTTATATGGTCAGTGCTATCGTACCTGCTATTGCTGTGATTTTCAACTGTAGGCAATGCAGATGCTAGAATTCAGAGCTACAGTGTAAAAAAAATCGAAGTCGAAGTTTCTTGTTCTGCCTGTTGTGTGCGTTATACCCGCTTCGATGTCGTCTCATATGATCGTTGCGAACTTATATGCTCTACATGTATCTATGTGAGATGATAGAATGAAGAGATACAGTGTGTGGCCTGATGTTGTCGAAGTAACTTCACTTGCCTATTGTTCTTGCTATAAGTCCTTCAAAATCGTCTCATATGGTCATTGCGATCGTATCTGCTATAACTGTGGGCATTTCAGATGTTAGAATGCGAAGTTACAGTGTGAACATAGTCGAAGTCAAAGTTTCATGTTATGCCTGTTGTGTGCGTTATCTCCGCTTCAATGTCGTCTCATAGATTAACTGATATCTTCAAAGGTATCCATGTGGGATGATGAAATACAGAGATTCAGTGTGCAGACTGATGTTGTCGAAGTATCCTCACTTGCCTAATGTTCTCGTAATATGTCCTTCGAAGTCGTCTCATATGGTCAGTGCAATCGTATCTGCTATATCTGTAGGCATGTCAGATGCTAGGATGCGAAGTTACAGTGTAAGCATAGTCGGAGTCGAGCTATCTTGTTCTGCCTGTTGTGTGCGTTATACCCGCTTCGATATCGTCTTATATGATTGTCGCGAACTGATATGCTCCAAAGGGTTAGATGATAGAATACAGAGATACAGTTTGCGGACTGAAGTTTTCGAAGTTTCTTCACTTGCCTTTTGTTCTCATCATGAGTTCTTCAAAGTCGTCTTATATGGTCAGTGCGATCGTATTTGCTATAACTGTAGGCATGTCAGATGCTAGAATGCGGAGTTACAGTGTAAACATAGTCGGAGTCGAAGTTTCTTGTTCTGCCTATTGTGTGCGTTATCTCCGCTTCAATGTCGTCTCATAGATTAACTGATATCTTCAAAGGTATCCATGTGGGATGATGAAATACAGAGATTCAGTGTGCAGACTGATGTTGTCGAAGTATCCTCACTTGCCTAATGTTCTCGTAATATGTCCTTCGAAGTCGTCTCATATGGTCAGTGCAATCGTATCTGCTATATCTGTAGGCATGTCAGATGCTAGGATGCGAAGTTACAGTGTAAGCATAGTCGGAGTCGAGCTATCTTGTTCTGCCTGTTGTGTGCGTTATACCCGCTTCGATATCGTCTTATATGATTGTCGCGAACTGATATGCTCCAAAGGGTTAGATGATAGAATACAGAGATACAGTTTGCGGACTGAAGTTTTCGAAGTTTCTTCACTTGCCTTTTGTTCTCATCATGAGTTCTTCAAAGTCGTCTTATATGGTCAGTGCGATCGTATTTGCTATAACTGTAGGCATGTCAGATGCTAGAATGCGGAGTTACAGTGTAAACATAGTCGGAGTCGAAGTTTCTTGTTCTGCCTATTGTGTGCGTTATACCCGCTTGGATGTCGTCTTATATGATCGTTGCGAACATATATGCTACAGAGGTATCTATGTGAGATGATGGAATACAGAGATACAGTGTGCAACCTGATGTTGTCGCAGGATCTCTACTTGCCTATCGTTCTCGTTGAATGTCCTTCGTAGTCGTTTTATATGGTCAGTGCGATCGTATCTGCTATAACTGTGAGTATATCAGATGCTAGATCGCAGAGTTACAGTGTGAACATAGTCAAAGTCGGAGTTTCTTGTCCTGCCTGTTGTGTGCATTATACCCGATTCGATAATGTTTCATATGATCGTTGCGAACTACCATGGCCCAAAATTATACTCGTGAGAGGATAGGATACAGAGATACAGTAAGCAGACTGATGTTGTCGAAGTATCTTCACTTGCCTATTGTTCTCGTTATATGTCCTTCAAAGTCGATTCATATGGTCAGTGCGATCAAATCTGCAATAGCTGTAAGCATGTCAGATGCTAGAATGCTAAGGTACAGTGTAAAAATAGCCGAAGTCGAAGTTTCTTGCTCTGCCTGTTGTGTGCGTTATACCCGCTTCGATGTCGTCCTATATGATCGTTGCGAACATATATGCTCTAGAGGTATCTATGTGAGATGATAGAATACAGAGATACTGTATGCAGACTGATGTTGTCGAAGTATCTTCACTTGCCTATTGCTCTCGTTATATGTCCTTCGAAGTCGTCTCATATGGTCAGTTCGATCGTATCTGCTATAGCTGTAGGCATGTCAGATGCTAGAATGCGAAGTTACAGTGTAAACATAGTCGGAGTCGAAGTTTCTTGTTTTGCCTGTTGTGTGAGTCATCCCCGCTTCAATGTCGTCTCATAGGATCGTTGCGAACTGATATGCTCCAAAGGTATCCATGTCAGATGATAGAATACAGAGATACAGTGTGCAGACTGATGTTTTCGAAGTATCTTCAACTGCCTTATGCTTTCATAATATGTCCTTCGAAGTCGTCTCATATGATCAATGCGATCGTATCTGCTATAGCTGTAGGCATGTCAGATGCTAGAATGCGGAGTTACAGTGTAAACATAGTCGAAGTCGAAGTTTCTTGTTCTGCCTATTGTGTGCGTTACACCCGCTTTGATGTCGTCTCATATGATCGATGCGAACTGATATGCTCCGAAGGTATCTATGAGAGATGAGTGTGCAGACTGATGTCGTCGAAGTATCAACACTTGCCTATTGATCTCGTTATATGTCCTTCGAAGTCGTTCTATATGATCAGTGCGATTGTATCTGCTATTACTGTAGGCATTTTATTTACTAGAACGCAAAGTTACAGTATAAACATAGTCGAAGTCGAAATTTCTTGTTCTGCCTGTTGTGTGCGTTATACCTGCTTCGATGTCGTCTAATATGATAGTTGCGACCTACCATGCTTGAGTGAAGGTTGAACTTGAACGTTCAACTTGAATTTGAACTCGAAAAGGTTGAACTTGAAGGTTCAACATGAACGTTGACCTTGAAGGTTGAACCTGGAGGTTGAACTTGAAAGTTGAACTCGAAGGTTGAACTTGGAGTTTGAACTTGAAGGTCGACAACATCAGTCTGCACACTGTATATCTGTTTTCTTTCATCTCACATGGATATTTCTGGAGTATGGAAGTTCGCAACGATCATATGAGATGACATCGAATTGGTTACAACGCACACAACAAGCAGATCAAGAAACTTCGACTTCGATTATGTTCACACTGTGATTTCGCATTCTCGCATCTGACATACCTACAGCAGATACCAGCAGATACAGCACTGACCATATACGACGACTTTGAAAGACTCATAACGAAAACAATAGTTGAACTTGAAGATTAAACTTGAAGGTTGAACTTGAAGGTTGTACTTGAAGGTTCAACTCGAAGGTTGAACTTGGAGTTTGAACTTGAAGGTTGAACTTGGAGTTTGAACGTGAAGGTTGAACTTGAAGGTAACTTGAAGGTTGAACTTGAAGATTGAACTTGAAGATTGAACTTGAAGGTCGAACTTGGGATTTGAACTTGAAGGGTGAACTTGTAGTTTGAACGTGAAGGTTGAATTTGAAGGTTCAACTTGAAGTTTGAACTTGAAGGGTGAACTTGGAGTTCGAACTTGAAGTTTGAACTTTAAGGTTGATCTTGAAGGTTGAACTTGAAGTTTGAAATTGAATGTCCAACTTGAAGTTTGAGTTTGAAGGTTGATCTTGAAGGTTGTACTTGAAGGTTCAAGTCGAAGGTTGAACTCAGAGTTTGAACTTGAAGCTTGAACTTGAAGTTTGAGAGTGAAGGTTGAACTTGAAGGTTGAACTTGAAGTTATAACTTGAAGGTGAACTTGAGGGTTGAACTTGAATGTTGAACTTGAAGGTTCTACTCGAAGGTTGAACTTGAAGGTTGAACTTGAAGGTTGAACTTGAAGGTTGAACTCGAAGGTTGAACTTGGAGGTTGAACTTGAAGTTTGAACTTGAAGGTTGAACTTGAAGGTTGAACTTGAAGGTGGAACTTGAAGTTATAACTTGAAGGTGAACTTGAGGGTTGAACTTGAATGTTGAACTTGAAGGTTCTACTTGAAGGTTGAACTTGAAGGTACAACTTGAAGGTTGAACTTGAAGTTTGAACTTGAAGGTTGAACTTGAAGTTTGAACTTGAATTTGAACTTGAAAGATTGAACTTGAAAGTTCAACATAGAGGTTGAACTTGAAGGTTGAACCCGAAGGTTGAACTTGAAGGTTGAACTTGAAAGTTGAACTTGGAGTTTGAACTTGGAGGTCGACATCAGTCTGCACACTGTATATCTGTATTCTTTCATCTCACATGGATACTTCTGGAGCATGGAAGTTCGCAACGATCATATGAGATGACATCGAATTGGTTATAACGCACACAACAGGCAGATCAAGAAACTTCGACTTCAACCATGTTCACACTGTAACTTCGCATTCTCGCATCTGACATGCCTACAGCAGATACGATCGAACTGACCATATACGACGACTTTGAAAGACTCATAACGAGAACAATAGTTGAACTTGAAGGTTTAACTCGAAGGTTGAACTTGGAGTTTGAACTTGAAGGTTGTACTTGAAGGTTCAACTCGAAGGTTGAACTTGGAGTTTGAACTTGAAGGTTGAACTTGGAGTTTGAACGTGAAGGTTGAACTTGAAGGTAACTTGAAGGTTGAACTTGAAGATTGAACTTGAAGATTGAACTTGAAGGTCGAACTTGGGATTTGAACTTGAAGGGTGAACTTGTAGTTTGAACGTGAAGGTTGAATTTGAAGGTTCAACTTGAAGTTTGAACTTGAAGGGTGAACTTGGAGTTCGAACTTGAAGTTTGAACTTTAAGGTTGATCTTGAAGGTTGAACTTGAAGTTTGAAATTGAATGTCCAACTTGAAGTTTGAGTTTGAAGGTTGATCTTGAAGGTTGTACTTGAAGGTTCAAGTCGAAGGTTGAACTCAGAGTTTGAACTTGAAGCTTGAACTTGAAGTTTGAGAGTGAAGGTTGAACTTGAAGGTTGAACTTGAAGTTATAACTTGAAGGTGAACTTGAGGGTTGAACTTGAATGTTGAACTTGAAGGTTCTACTCGAAGGTTGAACTTGAAGGTTGAACTTGAAGGTTGAACTTGAAGGTTGAACTCGAAGGTTGAACTTGGAGGTTGAACTTGAAGTTTGAACTTGAAGGTTGAACTTGAAGGTTGAACTTGAAGGTGGAACTTGAAGTTATAACTTGAAGGTGAACTTGAGGGTTGAACTTGAATGTTGAACTTGAAGGTTCTACTTGAAGGTTGAACTTGAAGGTACAACTTGAAGGTTGAACTTGAAGTTTGAACTTGAAGGTTGAACTTGAAGTTTGAACTTGAATTTGAACTTGAAAGATTGAACTTGAAGGTTCAACATAGAGGTTGAACTTGAAGGTTGAACCCGAAGGTTGAACTTGAAGGTTGAACTTGAAAGTTGAACTTGGAGTTTGAACTTGGAGGTCGACATCAGTCTGCACACTGTATATCTGTATTCTTTCATCTCACATGGATACTGTTTATTCAATAGCCTGAATTCGAATTTTATGAATGAATGATTGAATAATACAGGCTAGAAAAGTACCTTTTAAATTGATACTAGAACTCGAGAAGAGAAGTGGACTGTATTGAATGGTATTAAAACGGGCCTCAGATCATACCTTTGGTCGATGATGACTTTGGTGTCGATGGAGGTCCGGATGTCTTCTGTTTAGGAGCTGAAGGCACTGCTTCAAAGTCTCTGCTTTTCGTTGGCACCCGCCGGCGGTGTGTAAACACTCACGAAAATCCTGCTGGTCGATAATCGATGTCGATCGAGATATCGATTTCCTTTTCCACGCACTTGATGCTGCGTAGGCGCTTAATGCAAGTAATTTTTACGTGATTTCCACGGAATTTTCGATTTATGAATTTCACTGGACGAACTCGAATAAAAATGACGGTTCTAGTTTTTCGCCATCTTCTTGAACACGTGAGAAGATGCCACGTTGCCACCTTGACCCTTTGGTAAATCTGAGGCTACGCGGATGAATTCGGATATACTTATTTTAAATAATTATACTAATTAATTGAAACTTTTATGAAATAATAACTCACATACACACACTATACAATAATATCGTGAGGACACGACATGCTCCCCACCAAAATGCGAAGCATTTTAAGAATGAACAGGCAAACTAAGTATCGGGTTCCAGAGGAAGCGGGCAAAGCCTGCTAACTGGACGCTTATACACTCCGTGTGAGGTGCGAACCTTAACCACCCTCACCTGACCGTCTTTTCCCGGGAATACCTCCTCGACACGTCCCATGGGCCAAGTCAAGGGGGGAGTATTATCTGTTTTGAGGACTACTAAGGTGCCGCATTCGATTGGGGTAGCAAGATGGACCCATTTCCCTTTCTGGTTGAGGGTATGAAGATAGTCATGAGACCAGCGGCGCCAAAATTGTTGATGAATTTGCTGCAACAGTTGCCAGCGGGATAAGCGATTAATTGGTAGCGAAAGTAGACTTGGTTCAGGAGGAGCAGACAAAGGCTCCATGGTCAGAAAATGACCAGGCGTCAAAGCGCTGAGGTCATGAGGATCGTTACTTAGTGGTGAAATTGGTCTGGAATTCAAAACGGACTCGACCTGCGTTAAGACTGTGTATAGTTCCTCGTATGTGAGAATTTGATCACCCACGACTTTCGTCAAGTGGGATTTAACGGACTGCACCCCTCTCTCCCATAAACCACCGAAGTTCGGACTACAAGGGGGATTGAAATGCCACGAAATAGATTCCTTAGCAGCTGACTGTTGCATGAGCATTTGAAGCTCCTTATAAGCCCCGACAAAATTGGTTCCTCGGTCCGAGTAAATGTGAAGACATTTGCCGCGTCTAGCTATGAATCTACGCAAGGCAGCCAGGAATGCTTCAGACGATAAGTCGGAAACCAATTCCAAGTGGATAGCCTTGGTAGTGAAGCAGATGAAAAGGCATATATATGATTTAGTAGATTTATTCCCACGGTGTCTCGATATGGTCATGCGAAGAGGACCTGCGAAGTCTACCCCAACGTGGAGGAAGGGTTTACACTGAGATAGTCGACAGGATGGTAGGTCACCCATGAGGGGCTGGAAAGATCTGGGTTTTGCCTTGAAGCATCGAATGCACCGAGCTAAAACCCGACGAATGGCACGTTTGGCGGAAAATATCCAAAACTGCTGTGCAATAAGAAATTGTACTGTTTGATTTCCCGCATGAAGATATCGTAAGTGAAAATATCGGATGAGAGCATCCGTGAAAGGACTCCTAGAAGGCAAGAGGAGGGGAAATTTACGATCGTATTGGATGGGGGCTTGCGAGAGACGCCCGCCAACTCGCAAACAGTCCTTATCGTCCAGAAATGGAGATAATTTTGCAAATGACTTCGGAAGTTGACTATTTGCTTTGAGCAGTCCGATTTCCTCCGAAAAATAGATTACTTGAGACCGCTGTGCTAATGAAATGAGTGAATAATTAATTTCAAGGGCACTAATCGCACCTACGTTTTTTCTGGAAGGGTGTCGACAATTTTGGATAAACCGCCGTACATAGCTAATTATATGTAGGATGGATGTGAAAGAAGAATTAGTTTCTAACAAAGAATCTAAGAAGTTTGGAGTCACCACCATAGTACTAACTAGAGTGGTTTTCCGTTCTTCCTCTAATACCGATGAGGAAGGGGGAATGGTATTGTCTGCCTCATACCCAGCTGGGTTCAAACTAGGGTCTCTCAACAGAGTTGGCCCATTCCACCACAAGGTATTGTTCAATAGTTTGGAAGGTAGTGCTCCCCGGGAACCAATGTCGGCCGGATTATCATTGGATGAGACATGACACCAATTGGTGATTTTATCTTGCGCCTGGATGAATGCCACTCTATTAGCGACGAATGTAGCCCAACGGTTAGGCGGCGATTTTAACCAGTCCAGGACTACTGTAGAGTCAGACCAACAATAAATTTGACTAAAATGTAACTTATTTTGGTACACACGTAAAATTAAAGAAACCAGGCGTGTCGCTAAGACAGCCGCACACAATTCGAGCCTTGGAAGAGTGATTTTTTTTTATTGGAGCAACTCTGGATTTAGAGCAAATAAATTGAACATTGCAATGATTATTATGAGGGGAAAGAAGACGAAGGTACAAAACCGCACAATATCCTTTTTCGGATGCATCACCGAAGCAGTGAACTTCGAAAATCGAATGATGGGCTAATATTTGACGGGGTAACCCGAAATGAGTCAACGATGGGACTTCTGCAATATATTGTTCCCAAAGACGGATAATCTCGGGAGGTGGAACCTGATCCCAATTTAATTGAAGACTCCATAGAGTCTGAATCAGATGCTTTATCAAGAACGTAATAGGAGATAAAAAACCTAACGGATCAAAGATTCGCGCGAGGTTGGACAATAGATTTCGTTTTGTACATTCCGAGTGAACTGGATTTATGGAGAACTTGAAGGCATCAGCAGTAGGGTTCCACTGCAACCCTAGAATTTTCAGCGCACTTTCTGAGTCAGAGTCAAACGAAAGAGGGTTTATCGAAAGGTGAGTGTCAGGCAAGTGAGCCAGTAAGGAGGGATGGTTACTAGACCACTTCCTGAGTTCAAATCCTCCCTTCGCTAGAAGATCTATCAACTGATTTTGAAGCTGGGCCGCATCGTCGAGAGTAGGGATTGAAGTAACGATGTCGTCCATGTATGTATCGTGTTCAATGGCATGAGATGCCAAAGGAAAGGAACATCCTTCGTCGATAACAAGCTGTTGCAGAGTGCGAATGGCAAGATAGGGGCTAGCCGACATTCCATAGGTGACCGTTCGTAGACGAAAATCCTGAACAGGGCTCGAAGAATTAAATCTCCATAAGATCCTCTGATAGTCGAGATGTTCAGGCTTGATTAGAATTTGGCGATACATCATTTTGATGTCCGCGGTAAGAACATAAGAATGTAATCGAAAGCAAAGTAGTATGGTGATAATATCTCTTTGTAACTTGGGTCCCGTTAGGAGATGATCATTCAAAGAAGTTTGACCCGGAAGTTTCGCAGAGGCATTGAAAACGACTCGCAGTTTGGTACTGACACTTTCAGGTTTTACCACGCAATGGTGTGGAATGTAGTAGGATAAGGAAGATGAATCATGAGTTATCAACTCCATGTGCCCTAACTCCAAATATTCTTTCAGGAAATCATTATATCTGGCATATAGTTCGGGTTCTTTCAATAATCGTTTTTCAAGAGAATAAAACCGGTTCAGTGCTAACGATCGACTATTTGGAAATGTAGGGCTTTCATCTCGGAAAGGTAATGCTACGATGAATTTTCCCGAAACATCCCGGGTGTAGGATTCCAAGAATATTCGTTCAGAACGATTATCATCCTCTGAATGAATTGCAGTTCCAGGAACTTGTTCAACTTCCCAAAACTTTTGTATGCTTTCATCTAGGGACTGAAGTTGAAAATTAGAGAAAAGTGATGTGATACCTGGAGGATTGGGTGTATTAACTTGTCCTATGAGGACATAACCGAAAATCGTGTTGAGAGCATCGGGGGTACCAGGCTCTCCACGGACACGACCATCCAAGAGGATTTGTGTGAAGACATCGGCTCCTAATAAGAGGTCTATAGGGCCGGGTTGGTCGAAGGTAGGGTCAGCTAATTGCAGATTCGAAATATGTGTCCATTTAGTTGAATCAATAATGGATGAAGGCAAATCTGCACAAATTCTAGGTAATATAATGGCATCAGTACACAGAACGGAATTGGATTTCAGAACAGGCTTAAAGGAAATTGTGACTCCACCATGATTCGATAGGGTCTTCATAGGCCCAAGGCCCTGGAGATTGAGAGTGAAATCAACCTTCTTCAGGCCTAGTCGCTTAACACACCTACTTGATATGAACGATGTCATGCTGCCAGAATCAATTAGACTTCTCAGCTTTTGAGAGTTACCAAGTGAATCGAATACTTCAACTTGCGCGGTTGACAGTAATACACTAGAATTAGCGGTGAGAAAGGCAGCATGCAAAGACGAAACACCTGGAGTGCTGGAAGTACTAGTAGAAGGACCGGTCGTTTGATCATTTTCTGAAAGAACTGTCCCAGAATTAACCGAGGGATTAACATGTCTATGTTGTTCCTTCGGGAAGTGTAGCGTGGTGTGATGAGGTTGACCACAGCGATGGCATGAACTGGTGCTTTTACATTGCTTTGGCGAGTGGGATCCACCCAGACAAGTGATACATAGTTTACTCACTTTGGCGAACTGATATCTTTCCGAAGGAGATTTATTCAAATATTCTGTACATTTGTACAGGTAATGATCTTTGGAGCATAAAAAGCATTTCATTGAAGAGGTTTGAACCATGAGCGATGTCGAGGGGCGATAGTCTCTAGAATAGTCCATTCGTGATGGCATGATTGAAGGTTTAGGCTGTTCTCTTTTGGTTTTCAATTTGAATGATAATTTGATATTATCTAAGGCTACACAGTGTTTAGTGAGGAAATCAGTCAGTTGCTGATATGTTGGAGTTTCCGAAGAATTGTGGTGAAGTTCGAAACGCGTTGCAACCGTCACATCCAGCCGTTTTAACAGCATCTGGACTAGAATGAATTCCCATTGGTCAACAGGGTACTTCAAGTTTTTTAATGCTGATAAATTATCTTCGAAAATATCCAACAAATTTCGTAACGCCACTGGATCATCTGAACTTAATTTTGGTGAATTTTCAATGGCTGACCAATGAGCAGCGGAGAGTAATCTTGTATTTTTGAAACGTTTAACCAACGTGTCATAGGCAATTTGGAAGTTATTCCCTGTCATGGGCAAGTGTTGAATTAATGCAAGAGCTTGACCTTTCAGAGACGACAGCAAGTAATTGAATTTTTCTATGTCACTAAGGTTAGTGTTATGAAGAATTATAGCATCGAACATATCAATGTACGAAGGAAATGACGTGATGTCCCCACTGAACACTGGCAAGTTGATCTTAGGCAGAGATATATTATTTGTAGGTGCTGGTGGAGGGGGAGGACCATTAGTTGTTTGATCCTCAAAGAGATTGAAATGAATCGTTTTAGTTTCATAAAATAATTTATCGAAGTTGGTTCTTATGGCATCCTCTTCGTCAAATTCAACAGTAAGACCGATGACCACGTTATGATATTTATAAAAGTCACGTTTTATCTCATCAATATCGGTAAAACGAGATTTGAATAATGCATGTAATGTATTATCGGTCCCCGCCGCAATTGCCACTCTATGCAACTCAGAAATACGCTGTATTTCGGATTGTCTAAAATTTTTATTTTTTCGTAATTTTTCAGCATCTGCCATTTTGAATGATTGAAAGGTTCAAATCAAAGAATCAATGCATTTCCTCAAATTAATTTAGAAAAGTTGAGAATTTTGTCAATTAAAGAGAACCACCCACAAAAAGCACGACTCGGCAACCGCGCTTTTTCAGCTGGTCGACGCGAAGAGCAGGCGAGATTCCGTTCGCCCCACTTCCTCCGGCCGCTGTTAAGGTTAAATTTGCTTGCGAATATTAAATGCTCGAACTGTTAATTGTGTAGCGTGTGCATGGAATTCTAGCCCTTACTGCAAATGAATTGAACGGAGAAATAGGAAAACTCAAAAATACTGTAATAACTCTGGGTAGATTACAACCGTGAAAAATATGGATGAATATGAATGAAATTGCCAGAAAATCGGGCTCTAAGGACCAAAAATGTTTATTCAATAGCCTGAATTCGAATTTTATGAATGAATGATTGAATAATACAGGCTAGAAAAGTACCTTTTAAATTGATACTAGAACTCGAGAAGAGAAGTGGACTGTATTGAATGGTATTAAAACGGGCCTCAGATCATACCTTTGGTCGATGATGACTTTGGTGTCGATGGAGGTCCGGATGTCTTCTGTTTAGGAGCTGAAGGCACTGCTTCAAAGTCTCTGCTTTTCGTTGGCACCCGCCGGCGGTGTGTAAACACTCACGAAAATCCTGCTGGTCGATAATCGATGTCGATCGAGATATCGATTTCCTTTTCCACGCACTTGATGCTGCGTAGGCGCTTAATGCAAGTAATTTTTACGTGATTTCCACGGAATTTTCGATTAATGAATTTCACTGGACGAACTCGAATAAAAATGACGGTTCTAGTTTTTCGCCATCTTCTTGAACACGTGAGAAGATGCCACGTTGCCACCTTGACCCTTTGGTAAATCTGAGGCTACGCGGATGAATTCGGATATACTTATTTTAAATAATTATACTAATTAATTGAAACTTTTATGAAATAATAACTCACATACACACACTATACAATAATATCGTGAGGACACGACAGATACTTCTGGAGCATGGAAGTTCGCAACGATCATATGAGATGACATCGAATTGGTTATAACGCACACAACAGGCAGATCAAGAAACTTCGACTTCAACCATGTTCACACTGTAACTTCGCATTCTCGCATCTGACATGCCTACAGCAGATACGATCGAACTGACCATATACGACGACTTTGAAAGACTCATAACGAGAACAATAGTTGAACTTGAAGGTTTAACTCGAAGGTTGAACTTGGAGTTTGAACTTGAAGGTTGAACTTGGAGTTTGAACGTGAAGGATGAACTTGAGGGTTCAACTTACTTGAAGGTTAAACTTGAAGATTCAACTTGAAGGTTGAACTTGGAATTTGAACTTGAAGGTTGAACTTGGAGTTTGAACGTGAAGGTTGAACTTGAAGGTTCAACTTGAAGTTTGAACTTAAAGGTTGAACTTGAAGTTCGAACTTGAAGTTTGAACTTGAAGTTTGAACTTGAAGTTTGAACTTGAAGGTTGATCTTGAAGTTTGAACTTGAAGGTTGAACTTGAAGTTTCAACTCGAATGTTCAACTTGAAGTTTGAAATTGAAGGTTGAACTTGAAGGTTGTACTTGAAGGTTCAAGTCGAAGGTTGAACTTGAAGTTTTAACTTGAAGGTTGAACTTGAAGTTCGAACTTGGAGTTTGAAATTGAAGGTTGATCTTGAAGGTTGAATTTGAAGGTTGAACTTGGAGTTTGAATTTGAAGGTCGACAACATCAGTCGGCACACTGTATATCTGTATTCTTTCATCTCACATGGATACTTCTGGAGCATGGAAGTTCGCAACGATCATATGAGATGACATCGAATTGGTTATAATGCACACAACAGGCAGATCAAGAAACTTCGACTTCGAATATGTAAACAATGTAAATTCGCTTTCTCGCATCTGACATGCCTACAGCAGATACAATCGCGCTGACCATATACGACGACTTTGAAAGACTTATAACGAGAACAATAGTTGAACTTGAAGATTGAACTTGAAGGTTGTACTCGAATGTTCAACTTGAAGGTTGAACTTGGAGTTTGAACTTGAAGGTTGAATTTGGGGTTTGAACGTGAAGGTTGAACTTAAAGGTTCAACTTGAAGTTTGAACTTAGAGGTTGAACTTGAAGTTCGAACGTGAAGTTTGAACTTGAAGGTTGAACTTGAAGTTTGAACTTGAAGGTTGAATTCGGAGGTTGAACTCGAAGGTTGAACTTGGAGGTTGAACTTGAAGTTTGTACTTGAAGGTTGAACTTGAAGGTTGAACTCGAAGGTTGAACTTGAAGTTTGATCGTGAAGGTTAAACTTGAAGGTCCATCTTGAAGTTTGAACTTGAAGTTTGAACTCGAGGGTTGAACTTGAAAGTTGAACTTGAAGTTTGAACTTGAAGGTCGACAACATCAGTCTGCACACTGTATCTCTGAAGGTTCAACATACAGGTTGAACTTGAAGGTTGAACCTGAAGGTTGAACTTGAAGGTTGAACTCTAAGGTTGAACTTGGAGTTTGAACTTGAAGGTCGACATCAGTCTGCACACTGTATATCTGTATTCTTTTATCTTACATGGATACTTCTGGAGCATGGAAGTTCGCAACGATCATATGAGATAACATCGAATTGGTTATAACGCACACAACAGGCAGATCAAGAAACTTCGACTTCGACTATGTTCACACTGTAACTTCGCATTCTCGCAACTGACATGCCTACAGCAGATACGATCGTACTGACCATATACGACGACTTTGAGAGACTCATAACGAGAACAATGGTTGAACTTGAAGGTTTAACTCGAAGGTTGAACTTGGAGTTTGAACTTGAGGGTTGAACTTGGAGTTTGAACGTGAAGGTTGAACTTGAGGGTTCAACTTACTTGAAGGTTGAACTTGAAGATTCAACTTGAAGGTTGAACTTGGAATTTGAACTTGAAGGTTGAACTTGGAGTTTGAACGTGAAGGTTGAACTTGAAGGTTCAACTTGAAGTTTGAACTTGAAGGTTGAACTTGGAGTTCGAACTTGCAGTTTGAACTCGAAGTTTGAACTTGAAGGTCGATCTTGAAGTTTGAACTTGAAGGTTGAACTTGAAGTTTGAACTTGAATGTTCAACTTGAAGTTTGAAATTGAAGGTTGAACTTGAAGGTTGTACTTGAAGGTTCAAGTCGAAGGTTGAACTTGAAGTTTGAACTTACAGGTTGAACTTGAAGTTCGAACTTGAAGTTTGAACTTGAAGGTTGATCTTGAAGGTTGAACTTGGAGTTTGAACTTGAAGGTCGACAACATCATTCTGCACACTGTATATCTGTATTCTTTCATCTCACATGGATACTTATGGAGCATGGAAGTTCGCAACGATCATATGAGATGACATCGAATTGGTTATAATGCACACAACAGGCAGATCAAGAAACTTCGACTTCGACTATGTTAACACTATGAGTTCGCTTTCTCGCATCTGACATGCCTACAGCAGATACGATCGCACTGACCATATACGACAACTTTGAAAGACTTATAACGAGAACAATAGTTGAACTTGAAGATTGAACTTGAAGGTTGAATTTGAAGGTTGTACTTGAATGTTCAACTTGAAGGTTCAACTTGGAGTTTGAACTTGAAGGTTGAATTTGGAGTTTGAACGTGAAGGTTGAACTTGAAGGTTCAACTTGAAGTTTGAACTCAAAGGTTGAACTTGAAGTTCGAACGTAAAGTTTGAACTTGAAGGTTGATCTTGAAGTTTGAACCTGAAGGTTGAACTTGAAGGTTGTACTTGAAGGTTCAAGTCGAAGGTTGAACTCGAAGTTTCAACTTGAAGGTTGAACTTGAAGTTCGAACTTGAAGTTTGAAATTGAAGGTTGATCTTGAAGGTTAAACTTGAAGGTTGAACATGGAGTTTGAACTTGAAGGTCGACAACATCAGTCTGCACACTGTATATCTGTATTCTTTCATCTCACATGGATACTTTTGGAGCATGGAAGTTCGCAACGATCATATGAGATGACATCGAATTGGTTATAATGCACACAACAGGCAGATCAAGAAACTTCGACTTCGACTATGTTAACACTGTGAATTCGCTTTCTCGCATCTGACATGCCTACAGGAGATACGATCGCGCTGACCATATACGATGACTTTGAAAGACTTATAACGAGAACAATAGTTGAACTTGAAGATTGAACTTGAAGGTTGTACTTGAATGTTCAACTTGAAGGTTGAACTTGGAGTTTGAATTTGAAGGTTGAATTTGGAGTTTGCACGTGGGGGTTGAACTAAAAGGTTCAACTTGAAGTTTGAACTCAGAGGTTGAACTTGAAATTCGAACGTGAAGTTTGAACGTGAAGGTTGTTCTTGAAGTTTGAACTTGAAGGTTGAACTTGAAGTTTGAACTTGAAGGTTGAATTCGAAGGTTGAACTCGAAGGTTGAACTTGAAGGTTGAACTTGAAGTTTGTACTTGAAGGTTGAACTTGAAGGTTGAACTCGAAGGTTGAACTTGAAGTTTGATCGTGGAGGTTAAACTTGAAGGTCCATTTCGAAGTTTGAACTTGAAGGTTGAACTTGAAGGTTGAACTCGAGAGTTGAACTTGAAAGTTGATCTTGAAGTTTGAACTTGAAGGTCGACAACATCAGTCTGCACACTGTATCTCTGTATTCTTTCATCTCACATGGATACTTTTGGAGCATGGAAGTTCGCAACGATCATATGAGATGACGTCGAGTTGGTCATAACGCACACAGCAGGCAGATCAAGAAACTCCGACTTCGACAATGTTCACACTGTATCTTTGCATTCTCGCATCTGACATTCCTACAGCAGATACGATCGCATTGACGATATCAGACGACATTGAGGGACTTATAACGAGAACAATAATTGAACTTGAAGATTTAAATTGAAGGTTGAACTTGGAGGTTGTACTTGAAGGTTCAACTTGTAGGTTGAACTTGGAGTCTGAACTTGAAGGTTGAACTTGGAGTTTGAACGTGGAGGTTGAACTTGAAGGTTCAACTTGAAGGTTGAACTTGGAGTTTGAACATGAAGGTTGTACTTGGAGTTTGAACGTGAAGGTTGAATTCGAAGGTTCAACTTGAAGTTCAAACTCGAAGGTTGGACTTGAAGTTCGAACTTGAAGTTAGAACTTGGAGTTTGATCTTGAAGTTTGATCTTGAAGGTTGAACTTGAAGTTTGAACTCGAATGTTCAACTGGAAGTTTGAACTTGAAGGTTGAACTTTGAGTTTGAACTTGAAGGTGAACTTGGGGGTTCGATTCGAAGGTTGTACTTGAAGGTTCAACTCGAAGGTTGAACTTGAAGTTTCAACATGAAGCTTGAACTTGAAGTTCGAAAGTGAAGGTTGAACTTGAAGGTTCGACTTGAAGTTTGAACTTGAAGGTTGAACTCGAAGGTTGAACTCGAAGTTTGAATTCGAAGTAAGACTTGGAGGTTGAACTTGAAGTTTGAACTTGAAGTTTGAATTTGAAGTTTGAACTTGAAGGTTCAACTTGAAGTATGAATTTGAAGGTTGAACTTGAAGTTTGAACTTGTATTTAAACAAGAAGAAAGTACTAGACAATTTAACTTGAAGGTTGAACTTGGAGGTTGAACTTGGAGGTTGAACTTGAAGGTTGAACTTGAAGTTTGATCGTGAAGGTTGAACTTGAAGGTTCAACTTGAAGTCTTGGAGTTTGAACTTGAAGTTTGAACTCGATGGTTGAACTTGAAGGTTGAATTTGAAGGTTGAACTCGAAGGTTGAACTTGGAGGTTGAACTTGGAGTTTGAACTTGAAGGTTCTACTTATCTGTATTCTTTCATCTCACATGGATACTTATGGAGCATGGAAGTTCGCAACGATCATATGAGATGACATCGAATTGGTTATAATGCACACAACAGGCAGATCAAGAAACTTCGACTTCGACTATGTTAACACTATAAGTTCGCTTTCTCGCATCTGACATGCCTTCAGCAGATACGATCGCACTGACCATATACGACGACTTTGAAAGACTTATAACGAGAACAATAGTTGAACTTGAAGATTGAACTTGAAGGTTGAACTTGAAGGTTGTACTTGAATGTTCAACTTGAAGGTTGAACTTGGAGTTTGAACTTGAAGGTTGAATTTGGAGTTTGAACGTGAAGGTTGAACTTGAAGGTTCAACTTGAAGTTTGAACTCAAAGGTCGAACTTGAAGTTCGAACGTGAAGTTTGAACTTGAAGGTTGATCTTGAAGTTTGAACTTGAAGGTTGAACTTGAAGTTTGTACTTGAAGGTTGAATTCGAAGGTTGAATTCGAAGGTTGAACTTGGAGGTTGAACTTGAAGTTTGAACTTGAAGGTTGAAATCGGAGGTTGAACTCGAAGGTTGAACTTGAAGTTTGATCGTGAAGGTTAAACTTGAAGGTTCATCTTGAAGTTTGAACTTGAAGTTTGAACTTGAAGGTTGAATTCGAAGGTTGAACTCGAGGGTTGAACTTGAAAGTTGAACTTGAAGTTTGAACTTGAAGGTCGACAACATCAGTCTGCACACTGTATTTCTGTATTCTTTCATCTCACATGGATACTTCTGGAGCATGGAAGTTCGCAACGATCATATGAGATGACATCGAATTGGTTATAACGCACACAACAGGCAGATCAAGAAACTTCGACTTCGACTATGTTCACACTGTAACTTCGCATTCTCGCATCTGACATGCCTACAGCAGATACGATCGCACTGACCATATACGACGACTTTGTAAGACTTATTACGAGAACAATAATTGAACTTGAAGGTTCAACTCGAAGGTTGAACTTGGAGTTTGAACTTGAAGGTTGAACTTGGAGTTTGAACGTGAAGGTTGAACTTGAAGGTTCAACTTACTTGAAGGTTAAACTTAAAGATTTAACTTGAAGATTGAACTTGGAATTTGAACTTGAAGGTTGAACTTGGAGTTTGACCGTGAAGGTTGAACTTGAAGGTTCAACTTGAAGTTTGAACTCAGAGGTTGAACTTGAAGTTCGAACTAGAAGTCTGAACTTGAAGGTTGATTCTGAAGTTTGATCGTGAAGGTTGAACTTGAAGGTTAATCTTGAAGTTTGAACTTGAAGGTTGACAACATCAGTCTGCACATTGTATCTCTGTATTCTTTTATCTCACATGGATACTTTTGGAGTATAGAAGTTCGCAACGATCATATGAGATGACATCAAATTGGTCATAACGCACACAGCAGGCAGATCAAGAAACTCCGACTTCGACAATGTTCACACTGTATCTTTGCATTCTCGCATCTGACATTCCTACAGCAGATACGATCGCACTGACCATATTAGACGACATTGAAGGACTCATAACGAGATCAATAATTGGACTTGAAGATTCAACTTCAAGGTTGAACTTGAAAGTTGTACTTGAAGGTTCAACTTGGAGGTTGAACTTGGAGTCTGAACTTGAAGGTTGAACTTGGAGTTTGAACGTGAAGGTTGAACTTGAATGTTCAACTGGAAGGTTGAACTTGGAGTTTGAACTTGAAGGTTGTACTTGGAGTTTGAACGTGAAGGTTGCATTCGGAGGTTCAACTTGAAGTTTGAACTCGAAGGTTGAACTTGAAGTTCGAACTTGAAGTTTGAACTTGAAGTTTGATCTTGAATTTCAAACTTGAAGGTTAAACTTGGAGTTTGAACTTGAATGTTCAACTGAGAGTTTAAACTTGAAGGTTGAACTCTAAGTTTCAACTTGAAGGTAAACTTGGAGGTTCAATCCGAAGGTTGTACCTGAAGGTTAAACTCGAAGGTTGAACTTGAAGTTTCAACTTGAAGCTTGAACTTGAAGTTCGAAAGTGAAGGATGAACTTGAAGGTTGAATTCGAAGTTAAACTTGGAGGTTGAACTTGGAGTTTGAACTTAAAGTTTGAACTTGAAGTTTGAACTTGAAGATTCAACTTGAAGGTTCAACTTGAAGGTTCAACTTGAAGGTTGAACTTGAAGGTTGAACTTGAAGGTTGAACTCGAAAGTTCAACTTGAAGGTTGAACTTGAAGTTTGAACTTGAAGATTCAACTTGAAGGTTCAACTTGAAGGTTCAACTTGGAGGTTGAACTTGAAGGTTGAACTTGAAGGTTGAACTCGAAAATTCAACTTGAAGGTTGAACTTGAAGGTTGAACTCGAAGGTTGAACTTGGAGGTTGAACTTGAAGTTTGAACTCGAAGGTTGAACTTGAAGGTTGAACTTGAAGGTATAACTTGAAGGTGAACTTGAGGGTTGAACTTGAATGTTGAACTTGAAGGTTCTACTTGAAGGTTGAACTTGAAGGTTCAACTTGGAGGTTGAACTGGAAGTTTGAACTTGTAGGTTGAACTTGAAGTTTGAACTTGAATTTGAACTCGAAAGGTTGAACTTGAAGGTTCAACATGAAGGTTGAACTTGAAGGTTGAACCTGAAGGTTGAACTCGAAGGTTGAACTTGAAGGTTGAACTTGAAGGTTGAAGTTGGAGTTTGAACTTGAAGGTCGACAACATCAGTCTGCACACTGTATATCTGTATTCTTTCATCTCACATGGATACTCCTGGAGCATGGAAGTTTGCAACGATCATATGAGATGACATCGAATTGGTTATAACGCACACAACAGGCAGATCAAGAAATTTCGACTTCGACTATGTTCACACTGTAACTTCGCATTCTCGCATCTGACATGCCTACAGCACATACGATCGCACTGACCATATACGACGACTTTGAAAGACTTATAACGAGAACAATAGTCGAACTTGAAGGTTTAACTCGAAGGTTGACCTTGGAGTTTGAACTTGAAGGTTGAACTTGGAGTTTGAACGTGAAGGTTGAACTTGAAGGTTAAACTTACTTGAAGGTTAAACTTGAGGATTCAACTTGAAGGTTGAACTTGGAATTTGAATTTGGAGGTTGAACTTGGAGTTTGAACGTGAAGGTTGAACTTGAAAGTTCAACTTGAAGTTTCAACTTGAAGTTCGAACTTGAAGTTTGAACTTGAAGGTTGATCTTGAAGTTTGAACTTGAAGGTTGAACTTGAAGTTTGAACTTGAATGTTCAACTTGAAGTTTAAACTTGAAGGTTGAACTTCAAGTTTGAACTTGAAGTTAAACTTGAACGTTGAACTTGAAGGTTGTACTTGAAGGTTCAAGTCGAAGGTTGAACTCGAAGTTTGAACTTGAAGCTTGAACTTGAAGTTTGAGAGTGAAGGTTGAACTTGAAGGTTTAACTTGAAATTTGAACTCAAAGGTGGAACTTGTTGGTTGAACTTGGAGTTTGAACTTGAAGTTAATCTTGAAGGTTGAACTTGAAGTTTGAACTTGAAGGTTCAACTTGAAGTTCGAATTTGAAGGTTAAACTTGAAGTTTGAACTTGAAGTTAAACTAGAAGGTAGTACTGGAAGGTTTAAATTGAAGGTTGAACTTGGAGGTTGAACTCGAATGTTGAACTTGATGTTTGAATCTGAAGGTTGAACTTGAAGTTTGAACTTGAAGTCAAACTAAAAGGTAGTACTGGGAGGTTTAACTTGAAGGTTGAACTCAAAGGTTGAACTTGAAGGTTGAACTCGAAGGTTGAACTTGGAGGTTGAACTTGAAGTTTGAACTCGGAGTTTGAACTCGAAGTTTGAACTTAAAGGTTGAATCCAAAGTATGAACTCAAAGGTTGAACTTGGAGGTTGAACTTGTAAATTGAACTTGAAGGTTGAACTTAAAGGTTGAACTCGAAGGGTGAACATGGAGGTTGAACTTGAAGGTTGTACTTGAAGTTTTAACTCGAAGTTAAACTTGGAAGGTTTTATTTGAAGGTTCAACTCAGAGGTTGAACTTGGAGGTTGACTTGAAGGTTGAACTTGAAGTTTGAACTTTGAAGCATTAAAATTTTTCACACTGTATTTTCATGAATTTCAAGAGATACAGATTATAACTTGATGCAATATTCGTATAGCATAAACATTTTTCACACTTCATTTTGAACTTAACACGATTCAATTTTTTTTTAAATCAATGTGATGTAAATATCAAAGTTAATCAAGGAAACGCCTGAAAATTCCACAACTTTATTCACTTCAACATACCTGATACATTCAAAAAGTTTGAGAGTATCACATACGAAAATACTGTTGGTCAGAATAATTCTTGGTCGATCTCGAAATTGATTCAGCCAATTTGGTGATGAGAAGATGAATTATCTTCCTAAAATAGAGGATTGGTATTTTTGACGTTATTAAGCGGAGATGGCATACTACTCACCAAAACAAAACAAGAGTCCAATCTACAATAATGGTCAGCAGGATACCTTCTGGAAATTGGTAAAAGGTCTTTTCTCAAGTGGCAAATACCTCTTCCGTTTCGTTGCGCCCTTTTACAAGCTTCTTTTCGTTGTTTCGTTCCTCATTATTTCTAAAAGCAGAGTGCCAGCTATCCATCACTTGTAGATTGTCATCACTGTCATCTCTGTCAGTCCAACTCAAACTCCTTGTTTTGCTCGAACCAAGAATGCTAAAATCGAGGTTGCCAGGTTTATTTTAGGAATTCCTGAGAAGTTGTTGAATTTGGTAGGAGAAGTGTAGGATTGTGCAGGTGTAGGAAATGAATGATATCACAGGATTGGTCAGTTCGAAGGAAAATTTGTGAAATCCACTATTTTCTACTCCTTCTCCATTCTGGTCTTCCAAGACAATCGAACAGTGGCGAGAGATCCGTTTTCCGAAAAATGAAGAGGTGCTTTAGCACAATATAACGATCATTTTGGTTCTGGTGTTCGAAGAGGTCACATGTGCTAGGTGCCATTCTTTGATTCCTGTGCATCAGCAGCAAGGTAACAGGTTTATCCTGGGAATTGTATTCCTGCCGTTCAGGGACAGCAAGACCTCATCCCTGCTACCACCAGAATCCTTCCAGAAACTCCAGTTGTTCGATTTGGTTCCCGGCAAGCCAGAAGTCTCTGTCCAGGATCGACCACGTGGACCTGGACAATTTTTGATATCCTGTTTATACCCTTCAGAGAAAGTGGGCCCTTTTGAGGTTCATCCCCACTCTTCTCCACTAGAACTTGATTTCAGGCATAACCAGTATTTTCTTATTTCTTTCAATTAGGGTTTTTTGAGAGGGCATTCTAGCCCACATTTTTGATTCCGGTTCACGATGTTGCGCTGTTCAGCAATGTGGTTACGACAAACGGAGTCATCTGGTCTCTCACCGTCAGTTGCATCGTCGATTTTCGCTGCTAGCTCCGGTTATTGCGTCCATCAGCCTCAGGAACTCATTGGTCGTCCCGTTCCAGCTCGCAATGTCTGGTTCCTGCTAGTTTCAATCTACTGGTCAGCACCAGCTGCCCTTCGTTCTGCTCTAGTCGTCTTTTTTCCTGCTTCAGCCGTCAACTTCAGCTGCTAGTTAGTCAGCATCGTCAGCCCACAGCGTGATGGGAAATAATTATTATGGGTGGTAATTTTCGATCAGTCAGGTATTATATAATAATAATTCAGATTTAACCAAATTTCTGACCATACCATGTATGTAATGATTTTTGATTTTCATTGACCAAATGGTTTGGTAAGATACCGAGCAACTTCAAATACTTATGTAAGAGGTAAGCGGAACATAGTTCTATTCGGTAGCCCCTGCGGATAGTTAGACTATATTCTACCACTTTGTTGTATCATTTGATCTAGAAAACATCTTGAGTACCAAACCTCAAGATTGGATTATGTTTTTTTATGATTATCTGATTTCCTATATTGATCATATTCCCATCCATCACATGCTCAAATACTGAAAGGAAATTAAATTGATAATATCCACATCTATTATATGTCAGTACAAGATATAGTACAAATTCAAGTTGATAATCTCTACATCTATCAAATGTTCATCAATTGATCATAATAATTTTTTTTTGCCAGTTTGTTAGACATCCTAGAAATATTTCTATCCATCACGTTGTTGTAAATATGTAAATAATATATGTGTCACGTTCATATTGACTTCCATTTATGATATGACGAACATTCACTAATTCTCTGAAATTTACAAATATCAGTCATGCAGTCAAATATTCTATTCAATAGTTATTCCTGTTTGGTTCCTTAACTTTCCAGATAGCTACTTTTGATCCAAAGGTCAATAGTTGTGATAAATCAAAAGTGAAGTGGCGCCTGAATTTTTTTTTTGATAATTGAGTTATGCAATATTTTCTATTCAACGAACCCATATTGTTTCTCTGACCAACAGCTGCCCTTTGCATGTAACCAATTTTGTCTGCTTAAAAAAATCATAATTTTAAAAATTGTACGGTGACACAAATGACGCCCATATATGGGGCCCGATTTTTGATAACTCATTTTCACTTTTAATGAATGTTCAGTCATATTATAAATAATTTGGTGACATATATTTTATTGAAATTTTGTCAAGGATTAAAAAATTGGGCTGACGCGGAGTTGACTTGTTGCTGGCGACGATGGTATTTTTCGATGGTGATTGTTTTTACCACTTGATTGTTCGATATGTCTTTCAGTTTTTTAGAATCTTGGTAGAACACTGTTTCAGACATTATTCAAGGTCGATTTTGCGGTGTTGCGACTAATTGAATATTTTAATTAGATTTTGTACTTATACAGATAATTTTTTCGAAATAGATTTGTATTGAAATGGATAAGGAATTCGAACCAATCGACATATTATCATCAGAGCTCAGCTATGAATTGAAAATTAGGAATATTATATCATCTAAAGGTCAAGATGATAAAAGGAAGATTTTGGGTAGATTATTAGATAAAGAAAGACAACAGGGAACTGACATCAGAACATTGCAAGATCCTTCATATGATTTAGATGTGGAGGTTCAAGGAATCAAGGCTACATTAGACTCTTTGGAAACCCTCATTAGAGACTTCAAAGGTCCAACAACCGATTCTTTCTATAAACGAGCTCATAGTAGAATACTTCACATCAATTACCGAATACAGAGAATTCGCTCAGTTCCTGGTAATGCTAGACATACCCTTATTTTGAATTTCAAGAATGAATCATATGCAACTGCAGTACAGTGGGACTCTGAACTCCACGAAAACATAGAATCTGATCTAGTTGACTTGAGTAAGTCGAACGTCTTTGCACAGCCACAAGCCAATACAAACTCACGTAATATGACAGTTTCAACTAACATAAAAAAATCTCCTGTTTTTAAATTGAATACACAGTTTGATGGTGAACCAAAGAACTTACTCTCCTTCATAGAACGTGTGGTAGAACTTGCATTGGCCAGAAATATCACGAAAGAACATCTTTTTGAGTCTGCTCACGATTTATTCACCGGCAAAGCCACTTCCTGGTATATATAGATATAGTTAAAAAAATATTTTCTCAGTTCTGATTTCGATGACAAAGTTTGGAATCAAATTAAACTGCGCAAACAGGGTAAATATGAACCAGTCATTTTGTATATTGCTTGTATAGAAACGTTGTTTAGCCGACTCAGTCGTCCTGCAGCTGAAGTCACTAGATTTATAAGACTCGGTTTACAAGCTGAATATCGTAAAAGACTTGCTCTTTATGATATCGATAGCGTTGAAAATTTATCTACACTCCGTAAAAAGTTGGAAGAAGCTGACATATCGAGTTTGGCATCTTGCTCTGAATCTGTTTCAAGTTTGGTTGACCCAGAGCTAGCTTATGTAACCGAATCTCACCCGTCTCCCTCTCGACAAAATAATCCTACAAATAAGCCAAGACGAAATCGATTCAGCAGAAAAAATAATATTCCATCAAATTTCAATAAAAGGAAACCCAAAGTTGAGACAGTTTCATCCTCAGACTCAAGTGTATTTATTTGCTGGCGATGTTTACAACCTAACCACAGTTTTAGGGATTGTAAAGCTGAACAGGGCATTGTAGCACCATTTTTTTTCAAGTGCGGATGCCCTGACGTCATTCCCAAAGATTGCAAGAAATGTACGGAATCGTATAGCGGGGCTAAGAGTTTTTAGCTCTGATTCTTTTCCCCATTGTAGTAGAGCTAACTTCGAAAAACCTTCAGAACTTTCGACTAAGTTTTTCAATCAATCTGACTGAAATAGTTGGTTATCAACTGTAAAAATTTTTAATAGGGAATACAATTTTTCTAATAATGTTGCCCCATATTTTGTTCATAAGCCGAAAGATAACAGGCCCTATATAGAAGTTGATATTTTGGATAAAATGGTTGTTTGCTTACTTGATAGTGGTGCAAATGTTTCAGTTTGTGGAAAAAAAGCATTATATCTGTTAGAAGATCTCAATTTGAATAAAATATTTTCAGATTGAAATATATAACTTCCGTTGATGGCTCGGAGACTAGTGTACAGGGTGTAGTAGATCTACCAGTACGTATAGACAATTCTATTCAGATTGTTCCTGTTTTAGTAGTGCCTTCACTACCCTATTCATTGATATAAGGTAGTGACTTTTGCAAACAATTTGAGTTGAAAATTAAATTTGATAATGAATCATGGACAATTCATAGTGGAGTTACTGATAATAATATATTAGCAATTGCTGGTGATAGTGTTTCTTCTGGTACTTTAGGTTTGGATAATTTAGATGAATTATCTTCAGGTCAAAAATTGAAAATGCAAACTGTTATCAAATCATTCGATGAAATCAGTAGTGATTACCGTTTAGGACGCACTGATAAAATGAAATTATCAATTGAAACTGGTGATGCAAAACCATTTAGAACAAAACAATATTTGATGTCACCTTATATGCTGAAAATTTTGCAGAATGAACTAGACGATATGTTGAAATTAGGGGTTGTAGAAGAATCACATAGCCCGTGGAATAGCCCAGTTATATTGGTTGAGAAGTCCTCAGGTGAATGTAGGCTCTATTTTGATGGTAGAAAACTCAATGAAGTGACCAAACATGATAGCTATCCACTACCTCGAATAGATACAATATTAAATCAGTTGAGGGATGCAAAATACATTTCTAGTATTGATCTTAGAAAGGCATTCTGGCAAGTCCCATTAGACTTACCTTCGAGCGAGGAAACTGCTTTCAGCGTTCCTGGTAGGATATTTTTCCATTTCACCGTGATGCCCTTTGGACTTCGTGATAGCGCACAGACGCAGCAACGTCTCTGCGATGTATTGTTTGGTCCAAAATTCGAGCCTAACATTTTCACTAACTTGGATGACATTATTATAACTTCTGCAACATTTGAAGAGCATTTATCTCTTTCGGAAAAGGTGAAAGGAATTCTTAGGGAGGCTAATACAACTGTGAATTCGAAGAAGTGCGAATTTTTCAAGACATCTTTGAGGTACTTAGGATTTGTGATAGATAGGGAAGGAATTCGTACGGATCCAGACAAGGTAGCAGTGATGGTTAATTACCCTCGGCCAACCACTAGCACGGAGATCAAAAGGTTTACTGGATTATGTTCTTGGTACAGACGCTTCATAGGTAACTTCTCTACTCTAATGGCACCTATCAACGCCTTATTGAAGGGCAAGAAGAAGAAACAGCCGATCCAGTGGTCTCCGGAGGCTGAAAATGCCTTCTTAGAGGTTAAGAAAGCCCTAGTTTCTGCACCAATCTTAAGCACTGCAGATTTTTCCTAGCCTTTTGTAATCTAGTGCGATGCCAGTGACGTCGGAATCGGAGGGGTTCTCACACAAGAGTAAGATGGTCAGGAGAAGGTGAAAGCATATGCTTCGAGATCATTGTCAAGGGCTGAACGTAATTATTCGGTTACCAAAAGGGAGTTGCTAAGTCTTACTTTCTTGATCGAGAATTCAGGTCTTATATAGAGGGTTGTGAATCATTCAAGGTCATTACTGATCACAGTAGTCTTTTATGGTTGAATAATTTGAAAGATCCCTGCGGGAGACTCGCTTGTTGGGCCGTCAAGTTGAGGCAATACACTTTTGAATTGATTCATCGCAAAGGTTCGTCGAATATAGTACCTGATTTTCTTCCAAGACTTCCCACTAGAGACACTACGGTGACCGATAATTTCCAGACAGATCCACAGGTTCTTCTGATCGAAGTTGTTCCTGACTAGTCAGATAAATGGTATACTTCCATGTGTCAAAAGGTTATAAATGACCAGAATCAAGATTTTTCCCAATTTGAAGTAGAGGGTTAGCTTCTATATAAATTTGTTTCATCAAAATTGCCTTTTGAGACCAACGAAGTCGAATGGAACCAAGTAGTGCCGAAACTGCAGCGTTCTGAGGTGATTCGACATCTTCATGACCCCCCGACCTGTTCACACTTTGGATACTACAAAACATGTTCTCGTGTCCAGCAGTTTCACTATTGGCCGAAAATGAGAGCCGATAACTTGAAGTTCGTCCGATCGTGCAAGTCTGCCAGACTCAGAAGTTGTCAAACACTTCACGCATGGGGTTGATGGGGTCAGAAAAATCAGCTGAGTTTCTCTTTCAAATAATAGCAGTGGATATTATGGGTCCATTTCCTCGTTCCCCGAGAGGTTTTACTTACTTACTAACAATTTGTGATTAGTTTTCAAAATATACTCTCCTTTGTCCCATGAGAGATGCTACGGCTTCTAATGTAGTAAAATTCATGGAGAATAATGTTTTCCTAGTTCATGGAGTGCCCCAATTTATAATCTATGACAACGGCCAACAATTTGCGGGAAGAGCTTTCAAGAAGATTGCAGACGAGTACCAAGTGCAGAAAATATGGTATACTCCTCGATACTCACCACATTGTAATTTTGTAGAACGTAGCAATAAAACCATTGGTCAAGCCATACGCAGCTATGTCGGTGAACATAAGAATTGTGACAAAGAAATTCACAAGATTCAACAAGCTATCAATACCTCTTTTCATGAAGTACACAACTATCCACCGGCATTATTAAATTTTGGTAGACATATTCTCTTGTCTGGTAAATATTATGGTGAGGTTTCTAGTACGAAGGACATTGTTATGTGTCCTCCAGACAGGTAACAAAATTTTGAAAATATTTCTGGCTCGCAAATGTTCTCAAAGAGGTGAAAAATATATTAAACACTGCCTATGATAGGAATAAAAAATCGTACAATCACAGGCGAAGAGATTTCAATTTTTATGTAGGTGACCATGTTTTTAAAAGAAATGAAGTACTGTCTGAAGCAGCGTCAAAATTTAGTGCTGAGTTGGCACCTAAATATACCGAGTGTATTGTTTCGAATAAGAAATCTAGGTTGGTTTATACTTTGAATAATTTGGATGGATCTCCTGCTGGAGATTGGCATATCAAGGACCTGAAGCAATGTTTTGGTTCATATTCTGATGTGTCTGTAGGTTGACATTTCATTAGGTTTAACATTTGGTGCGATTATTTTTTGAGTAAAATGATATCGCAACTTTTGAAAATTGTCGGTTCTTCTGTGTAGGCGGCGTAATCTTTGAGAACTGTCGGTCCTTCTGTCTAGGCGACATAAATTTTGAGGAATAGTTGGTCCTTCTGTGTAGGCAACAAAATAATCTTGAGTACAGAAAGGAAGGTTGAATATTCATAGAAAGTTTTCTAGGAGAACTTTCAGTCATTTCTTCCAACAGTTTCTCTTCTCCTTGGCCAAAAGAACATCACTGTACATTTTCATGGAAGAGTTAAAATGAGATAATCTGGTTATTTATGATTACCCAGTGATTTTCTCATTATGTAGTTTTTTTTGTATATAATAGGAGTAGGAATTTTTGCACCCCTCAGATCTTGATTTTGGGAGACTTACCGGATTAGACGTTAAATAATTGGAATTAGACATTACCTGAATTAGTGAATTACCAATTGCGACATCCCCAGGATTGTTTGGTATGCAGAGTTACCGCCCCAAAATTAACTCTAAAAAAATAGATCAATGCAGATCTTTTTTTTTTTTCACAGGGAAAAGAGGTGTGTAGCATTTCAATTTTTCACAATGTATTTTTATGAAGTTCAAAATATACAGATTATAGCTTTATGCAATATTTGTATAGCATTAACATTTCTCACACTTCATTTTGAACTAAACATGATTCAATTTTTTTTTAAATCAATGTGATGTAAATATCAAAGTTTATCAAGGAAACGCCTGAAGATTTCACAACTTCATTCACTTCAACATACCTGATACATTCAAAAAGTTCAAGAGTATAACATACGGAAATACTGTTGGTCAGAATAATTCTTGGTCGATCTCGAAATTGATTCAGCCAATTTGGTGATGATAAGATGGATTATTTTCCTCGAATAGAGGATTTGTATTGTTTACGTTATTTAGCAGAGTTGGCATACTACTCACCAAAACATAACAAGAGTCCATTCTACGATAATGGTCCGCAGGATACCTTGTGGAAATTGGTAAAAGGTCTTTTCTCAAGTGGCAAATACCTCCCTTGTTTCATTGCGCCCTTTCACAAGCTTCTTTACGTTCTTTTGTTCCTCATTATTTCTAACAGCAGAGTGCCAGCTATCCATCACTTGTAGATTGTCATCACTGTCATCTCTGTCAGCCCAACCCAAACTCCTTCCCTTGCTCGCACCAAGAATGTCAAAATCGAGGTTGACAGGTTTATTTTTGGATTTCTTGAGAAGTTGTTGAATTTCGTAGGAGTAGTCAGGATTGGTCAGTTCGAAAAAAATTTTGTGGAATTCACTATTTTCTACTCCTTCTCCATTCTGGTCTTCCAAGACAATTGAACAGTGGCGAGAGATCCGTTTTCGGAAAGATGAAGAGGTGCTTTAGCACAATATAACGATCACTTTGGTTCTGGTGTTCGAAGAGGTCACATGTGCTAGGTGCCATTTTTTTAATCCTGTGCATCAGCAGCAAGGTAACAGGTTCATCCTGGATTTTGTATTACTGCCGTCCAAGGACTGAAATACTTCATCCCTGCTACCACCAAGATCCTTCCAATAACTCCAGCCGTTTGATTTGGTTCCCGGCAAGCCAGAAGTCTCTGTCCAGGATCGACCACGTGGACCTGGACAATTTTTGATATCCTGTTCATACCCTTCAAAGAAGGTGAGTCCTTTTGAGGTTTATTACCACTCTTCTCCACTAGAACTTGATTCCAGGCGTAACCGGTATGTTTGGGAGGGCATTCTAGCCCACATTTTTGATTCCGGATCACGATGTTGCGCTGTTCAGCGATGTGGTTACGACAAACGGAGTCATCTGGTCTTTCATCGTCAGTTGCATCGTCGATTTTAGCTGCTAGCTCCGGTTATTGCGTCCATCAGCCTCAGCAACTCATTGGTTGTCCCGTTTCAGCTCGAAATGTCTGGTTCCTGCTAGTTTCAATCTACCGGTCAGCACCAGCTGCCCTTCGTTCTGCTCCAGCCGTCTTTCTCCCAGTTCCAGTCGTCAACTTCAGCTGCTAGTTAGTCAGCATCGTCAGCCCACAGCGTGATGGAAAATAATTATTATGGGTGGTAATTTTTGATCAGTCAGGTAATATATAATAATAATTTAGTTCTCACCAAATTTCTGACCATACCATGTATGTAATGATTTTTTATTTTTATTGACCAAATGGTTTGGTAAGATACCAAGCAACTTTAAATACTTATGTGAGAGGTGAGCGAAACATAGTACTATGCGATAGCCCCTGCAGATAGTTAGACTATATTTCACCACTTTGTTGTATTATTCGATCTAGAAAACATCTAGAGGTTTGGTAACATTGAATTATGTTTTTTTTGATTATCTTATTTTCTATATTGATCATATTCCCATCCATCACATGCTCAAATACTGGAAGAAAATTAAATTGATAATATCTACATCTAACATATGTCAGTACAAGATATAGTACAAATTCAAGTTGATAATCTGTACATCTATCAAATATTCATCAATTGGTCATAATAATTTTTTTTGCCAGTATGTTAGGTATCCTAGGAATATTTCCATCCAACACGTTGTTGTAGATATGTAAATAATATATGTGTCACGTTTATATTGACTTTTATTTATGATATGACAAACATTCACTAATTCTCTAGAATTTACAAATATCACTTATGCAGTCAAATATTCTATATGATAGTTATTCCTGTTTGGTTTCTTAACTATTCAGATAGCTACTTGTGATCCAAGGGTCAATAGTTGTGATAAATCAAGAGTTAAGTGGCGCCCGAATTTCTTTTTTGATAATTGAGTTATGCAATCTTTTCTATTCAACGAACCCACGAACCCATAGTGTTTCTCTGACCAACAGCTGCCGTTTGCATGTAACCAATTTTGTCTGCTTCAAGAAATCATAATTTTGAGAATTGTAAGGTTACAACTTGAATGTTCAACTCGAAGGTTAAAGTTGAAGGTTCAACTTGAAGGTTGAACTTGAAGGTTGAACTCGGAGGTTGAACTTGAAGTTTGGATTTGAAGGTTCAACTTGAAGGTTCAACTCGAAGTTTGAATCTGAAGGTTGAACTTGAAGGTTGTACTTGAAGGTTCAACATGAAGGTTGAACTCGAAGGTTGAACTCGAAGATTGAACTTGAAGTTCGAACTTGAAGGTTGAACTTGAAGTCTGAACTTGAAGTCTGAACTTGGAGGTTGAACTTGAAGGTTGGACTTGAAGGTTCAACTTGGAGTTTGAACTTGGAGGTTGAAATTGGAGTTCGAACTTGTAGTTTGACTTGAAGGTTCAACTTGGAGGTTGAACTTGGAGGTTGAACTTGAATTTTGAACTTGGAGTTGAACTTGAACGTAAAACTTGAAGGTTCAACCTTCAAGTTAAATCTCCAAGTAAAACCTTCAAGTTCAACCTTCAAGTTCAACCCTCAAGTTCGAACTTCGAGTTGAACCTTCAAGTTGAACTTTCAAGTTCGAACTTCAAGTTCAACAGTCAAGTTCAAACTTCAAGTTGAACCTTCAAGTTCAACCTTCAAGTTCGAACTTCAAGTTCAACCTTCAAGTTTAAGTTCAAGTTCAACCTTCAAGTTCAAACTTCAAGTTGAACCTTCAAGTTCAACCTACAAGTGGAACCTTCAAGTTGAACCTTCAAATTGAACCTTCGAGTTGAACCTTCAAGTTCAACCTTCAAGTTCAAACTTCAAGTTCAACCTTCGAGTTCAACTACATGTTCAAACTTCAAGTTCAACCTTCGAGTTCGACCTTCGAGTTCAAACTTCAAGTACAACCTTCAAATTGAACCTTCAAGCTCAAGCTCCAAGTTCAACCTTCAAGTTCAACCTCTAAGTTCAAACTTCAAATTGAACCTTCAAGTTCAACCTTCGAGTTCAACCCTCAAGTTCGAACTTTGAGTTGAACCTTCAAGTTGAACTTTCAAGTTCGAACTTCAAGTTCAACATTCAAGTTCAAACTTCAAGTTGAACCTTCAAGTTCAACCTTCAAGTTCAAACTTCAAGTTCAACCTTCAAGTTTAACTTCAAGTTCAACCTTCAAGTTCAAATTTCAAGTTGAACCTTCAAGTTCAACCTACTAGTGGAAACTTCAAGTTGAACCTTCAAATTGAACCTTCAAGTTGAACCTTCAAGTTCAAACTCCAAGTTCAACCTTCAAGTTTCCTTCAAGATCAAACTCTGAGTTGAACCTTCAAGTTCAACCTTCAAGTCAAACACCCAAGTACAACCTTCAAGTTCAACTACATGTTCAAATTTCAAGTTCAACCTTCGAGTTCGACCTTCGAGTTCAAACTTAGAGTAGAACCTTCAAATTGAACCTTCAAGCTCAAACTTCGAGTTGAGCCTTCAAGCTCAAGCTCCAAGTTCAACCTTCAAGTTCAACCTCTAAGTTTTCACTTCAAATTGAACCTTCAAGTTCAACCTTCGAGTTCAACCTTCAAGATCAAACTCCAAGGTCAACCTTCCTGTTCAACCTCCAAGTTCAAACTTCAAGTACAACCTTCAAGTTCAACCTTCTAGTTCAACCTCAAGGTTAAGCTTCAATTCCAACATTCAAGTTCAAACTTCGAGTTCAATCTTCAAGTTCAACCTTGAAGTTCAAACTTCAAGTTGAACCTTCAAGTTCATTTTTAAAGTTCAAAGTTCGAGTTTAACCTTCGAGTTTTTACTTCAAATTGAACCTTCAAATGCAACCTTCAAGTTCAAACTCCAAGTTCAACCTTCCTGTTCAACCTCCAAGTTCAAACTTCAAATTCAACCTTCAAGTTCAACCTTCAGGTTAAACTTCAATTTCAACATTCAAGTTCAAACTTCGAGTTCAATCTTCAAGTTCAACCTTCAAGTTCAAACTTCGAGTTGAACCTTCAAGTTCATTATTCACGTTCAACCATCAAGTTCAACCTCCAAATTCAAACTTCAAGTTCAACCTTCTAGTTCAACCTTCTAGTTCAACCTCCAGGTTTGACTTCAATTTCAACATTCAAGTTCAAACTCCGAGTTCAATCTTCAAGTTCAACCTTCAAGTTCAAACTTCAAGTTGAACCTTTAAGTTCAAACTTCGAGTTCAACCTTCGAGTTCAAACTTCGAGTTCAAACTTCGAGTTCAACCTTCAAGTTCAACCTTCAAGTTCGAACTTCAAGTTCGACCTTCAAATTCAACCTTCTAGTTCAACCTTCAGGTTTAACTTCAATTTCAACATTCGAGTTCAAACTTCGAGTTCAACCTTCAAGTTCAAACTTCGAGTTGAACCTCCAAGTTCATAATTCACGTTCAAACTTTGAGTTCAACTCTCAAGTTGAACCTTCGAGTACAACCTTCAAGTTCAACCTTCAAGTTCAAACTTCAAGTTCAACCTTCAAGTTCAAACTTCAAGTTCAACCTTCGAGTTCAACCTTCGAGTTCAAACTTCGAGTTCAACCTCCAAGTTCAACCTTCAAGTTCAAACTTCAAGTTCGACCTTCAAAATCAACCTTCTAGTTCAACCTTCAGGTTTAACTTCAATTTCAACATTCGAGTTCAAACTTCGAGTTCAACCTTCAAGTTCAAACTTCAAGTTCAACCTTCAAATTGAACTTTCGAGTTGAACCTCCAAGTAGAACCTCCAAGTTCAACCTCCAAGTTCAATCTGCAAGTTCAAACTTCGAGTCCAAACTTCAAGTTGAAACTTCGAGTCAAATCTTCGAGTTCAACCTTCAAGTTAAACCCACAAGTACAACCTTCAAGTTCAACCTCCTAGTTCAACTTCAAGTTCAAACTTCAAGTTTAACCTTCAAGTTCAACCTTCGAGTACAACCTTCAAGTTCAAACTCCGAATTCAACCTTCAAGTTCAACCTTCAAGTTCAAACTTCGGGTCAAATCTTCGAGTTCAACCTTCAAGTTAAACCTACAAGTACAACCTTCAAGTTCAACCTCCAAGTTCAACTTCAAGTTCAAACTTCAAGTTCAACCTTCAAGTTCAACCTTTGAGTACAACCTTCAAGTTCAAACTTCAAGTTCAACCTTCAAGTTCAAGCTTCAAGTTCAACCTTCAAGTTCAACCTTTGAGTGTAACCTTCGAGTATGAACTACGAGTTCAAACTCCAAGTTGAACCGTCAAGTTCAACTTCATGTTCGAACTTCAAGTTGAACCTTCAAGTACAACCTTCGAGTTCAATCTTCAAGTTCATTTTCAAGTTCAATCTTCAAGTTCATTTTCAAGTTCAAACTTCAAGTTCAACCTTCAAGTTCAACCATCGAGTTCAACCTTCAAGTTCAACCTTCGAGTTCAACCTTCAAGTTCAACCTTCGAGTTGAACCTTCAAGTGGAACTCCAGGTTCAAACTTCAAGTTCAACCTTCAAGTTCAACCTCCAAGTTCAAACATCGAGTTCAACCTTCAAGTTCAATTTTCGAGTTGAACCTTCAAGTAACATTCAAGTTCAACCTTCAAGTTCAACCTCCAAGTTCAACCTTCGAGTTCAACCTCCAAGTTCAACCTTCAAGTTTAACCTTCAAGATTGAATTTCAAGTTGAACCTTCAAGTTGAACCTTCAAGTTGAACCTTCAAGTTGAACCTTCAAGTTGAACCTTCAAGTTGAACCTTCAAGTTGAACCTTCAAGTTAAACCTTCAAGTTGAACCTTCAAGTTGAACCTTCAAGTTGAACCTTCAAGTTGAACCTTCGAATTGAACCTTCAAGTTCAACCTTCAAGTTCAACCTTCAAGTTTATTTTCAAGTCTAACTTCAAGTTCAAACTCCAAATTCAACCTTCAGATTCGACCTTCAAGTTCAAACTTCAATTTGAACCTTCAAGTTCAAACTTCGAGTTCAAACTTCAAGTTCAACCTTCAAGTTCAACCTTCAAGTTCAACCTTCAAGTTCAAACTCCAAGTTCAACCTTCAAGTTCGACCTTCAAGTTTAATCTATGTTAAAAGTCTATGGTATCTCAAATTGGAGTGAATAGATTCATGAACAAGACACACAAAGTCATCTCCACAAATTTATTGACTGAATAATCAGTATCTGTACTTTTAACTCCAAGTTCAAACTTCAAGTTCAACCTTCGAGTTCAACCTAACTTTCAAACTTCAAGTTGAACCTTCAAGTTCAACCTTCACGTTCAAACTTCGAATTAAACTTTCAAGATGAACCTTCAAGTTCAACCTCCAAGTTCAACCTCCGAGTTCAAACTTCAAGTTCAACCTCCAAGTTAAAACTCCAAATTGAACCTCCAATTACAACCTTCAAGTTCAACCTTCAAGTTCAACCTCCAAGTTCAACTTCAAGTTCAAACTTCAAGTTCAACCTTCAAGTTCAACCTTCAAGTACAACCTTCAAGTTCAAACTTCGAGTTCAACCTTCAAGTTCAACCTTCAAGTTCAACCTTCAAGTTCAACCTTCAAGTGTAACCTTCGAGTATGAACTTCGAGTTCAACCTCCAAGTTGAACCGTCAAGTTCAACTTCATGTTCGAACTTCAAGTTGAACCTTCAAGTACAACTTTCGAGTTCAATTTTCAAGTTCATTTTCAAGTTCAAACTTCAAGTTCAACCTTCAAGTTCAACCTTCGAGTTCAACCTTCAAGTTCAACCTTCGAGTTCAACCTTCAAGTTCAACCTTCGAGTTGAACCTTCAAGTAAAACTTCAGGTTCAAACTTCAAGTTCAACCTTCAAGTTCAACCTCCAAGTTCAAACATCGAGTTCAACCTTCAAGTTCAATTTTCGAGTTGAACCTTCAAGTATGACATTCAAGTTCAACCTTCAAGTTCAACCTCCAAGTTCAACCTTCGAGTTCAACCTTCAAGTTCAACCTTCAAGTTTAACCTTCAAGTTTGAACTTCAAGTTGAACCTTCAAATTGAACCTTCAAGTTGAACCTTCAAGTTGAACCTTCAAGTTGAACCTTCAAGTTGAACCTTCAAGTTGAACCTTCAAGTTGAACCTTCAAGTTGAACCTTCAAGTTAAACCTTCGAATTGAACCTTCAAGTTCAACCTTCAAGTTCAACCTTCGAGTTTATTTTCAAGTCTAACTTAATAATAATAATAATAATAATAATAATATGTCTTTATTCATCATCATCATTTCACAACTGGTAGAGAAAGAAACAAATAGATGAAAGGGCGGGGTTCAGCTAAGAAGCTGCTTTTAAACCCTAAACTTCAAGTTCAAACTCCAAATTCAACCTTCAAATTCGACCTTCAAGTTCAAACTTCAATTTGAACCTTCAAGTTCAAACTTCGAACTCAAACTTCAAGTTCAACCTTCAAGTTCCAACTTCAAGTTGAACCTTCAACTTTAACCTCCGAGTTGAACATTCAAGTTGTAACCTTACAATTCTCAAAATTATGATTTCTTGAAGCAGACAAAATTGGTTACTTGCAAACGGCAGCTGTTGGTCAGAGACACTATGGGTTCGTTGAATAGAAAAGATTGCATAACCCAATTATCAAAATAGAAATTCGGGCGCCACTTAACTCTTGATTTATCACAACTATTGACCCTTGGATCACAAGTAGCTATCTGAATAGTTAAGGAACCAAACAGGAATAACTATCATATAGAATATTTGACTGCATAAGTGATATTTGTAAATTCCAGAGAATTAGTGAATGTTCGTCATATCATAAATAAAAGTCAATATAAACGTGACACATATATTATTTACATATCTACAACAACGTGATGGATGGAAATATTTCTAGGATATCTAACATACTGGCAAAAAAAATTATTATGATCAATTGATGAATATTTGATAGATGTACAGATTATCAACTTGAATTTGTACTATATCTTGTACTGACATATGTTAGATGTAGATATTATCAATTTAATTTTCTTTCAGTATTTGAGCATGTGATGGATGGGAATATGATCAATATAGAAAATGAAATGATCAAAAAAAAACATAATTCAATGTTACCAAACCTCTAGATGTTTTCTAGATCGAATAATACAACAAAGTGGTGAAATATAGTCTAACTATCTGCAGGGGCTATCGCATAGTACTATGTTTCGCTCACCTCTCACATAAGTATTCAAAGTTGCTTGGTATCTTACCAAACCATTCAGTCAATGAAAATAAAAAATCATTACATACATGGTATGGTCAGAAATTTGGTGAGAACTAAATTATTATTATATATTACCTGACTGATCAAAAATTACCACCCATAATAATTATTTTCCATTACGCTGTGGGCTGACGATGCTGACTAACTAGCAGCTGAAGTTGACGACTGGAACTGGAAGAAAGACGGCTGGAGCAAAACGAAGGGCAGCTGGTGCTGACCGGTAGATTGAAACTAGCAGGAACCAGACATTGCGAGCTGAAACGGGACAACCAATGAGTTGCTGAGGCTGATGGACGCAATAACCGGAGCTAGCAGCTAAAATCGACGATGCAACTGACGATGAAAGACCGGATGACTCCGTTTGTCGTAACCACATCGCTGAACAGCGCAACATCGTGATCCGGAATCAAAAATGTGGGCTAGAATGCCCTCCCAAAAAACCCTAATTGAAAGAAATAAAAACATACCGGTTACGCCTGGAATCAAGTTCTAGTGGAGAAGAGTGGTAATAAACCTCAAAAGGACTCACCTTCTTTGGAGGGTATGAGCAGGATATCAAAAATTGTCCAGGTCCACGTGGTCGATCCTGGACAGAGACTTCTGGCTTGCCGGGAACCAAATCAAACGGCTGGAGTTCTTGGAAGGATCTTGGTGGTAGCAGGGATGAAGTATTCCAGTCCTTGGACGGCAGGAATACAAAATCCAGGATGAACCTGTTACCTTGCTGCTGATGCACAGGATTAAAAAAATGGCACATAGCACATGTGACCTCTTCGAACACCAGAACCAAAGTAATCGTTATATTGTGCTAAAGCACCTCTTCATCTTTCCGAAAACGGATCTCTCGCCACTGTTCAATTGTCTTGGAAGAACAGAATGGAGAAGGAGTAGAAAATAGTGAATTCCACAAATTTTTCTTCGGACTGACCAATCCTGACTACTCCTACGAAATTCAACAACTTCTCAAGAAATCCAAAAATAAACCTGTCAACCTCGATTTTGACATTCTCGGTGCGAGCAAGGGAAGGAGTTTGGGTTGGGCTGACAGAGATGACAGTGATGACAATCTACAAGTGATGGATAGCTGGCACTCTGCTTTTAGGAATAATGAGGAACAAAACAACGTAAAGAAGCTTGTGAAAGGGCGCAACGGAACGGGGGAGGTATTTGCCACTTGAGAAAAGACCTTTCACCAATTTCCAGAAGGTATCCTGCGAACCATTATTGTAGAATGGACTCTTGTTATGTTTTGGTGAGTAGTATGCAACTCTGCTAAATAACGTAAACAATACAAATCCTCTATTTGAGGAAAATAATCCATCTTATCATCACCAAATTGGCTGAATCAATTTCGAGATCGACCAAGAATTATTCTGACCAACAGTATTTCCGTATGTTATACTCTTGAACTTTTTGAATGTATCAGGTATGTTGAAGTGAATGAAGTTGTGAGAAATCAGGCGTTTCCTTGATAAACTTTGATATTCACATCACATTGATTTAAAAAAGAATTGAATCATGTTAAGTTCAAAATGAAGTGTGAAGTTGAACCTTCAAGTATGACATTCAAGTTCAACCTTCAAGTTCAACCTCCAAGTTCAACCTTCGAGTTCAACCTTCAAGTTCAACCTTCAAGTTTAACCTTCAAGTTTGAACTTCAAGTTGAACCTTCAAATTGAACCTTCAAGTTGAACCTTCAAGTTGAACCTTCAAGTTGAACCTTCAAGTTGAACCTTCAAGTTGAACCTTCAAGTTCAACCTTCAAGTTCAAACTCCAAGTTCAACCTTCAAGTTCAACCTTCAAGTTCAAACTTCGAGTTCAACCTTCGAATTAATCCTTCTTGTTCAACCTCCAAGTTTAATCTATGTTAAAAGTCTATGGTATCTCAAAGTGGAGTGAATAGATTCATGAACAAGACACACAAAGTCATCTCCACAAATTTATTGACTGAATAATCAGTCTCTGTACTTTTAACTCCAAGTTCAACATTCAAGTTCAAACTTCAAGTTCAACCTTCGTCACCTTCGAGTTCAACCTCCAAGTTCAACCTTCGAGTTCAAACTTCAAGTTGAACCTTCAAGTTCAACCTTCACGTTCAAACTTCGAATTCAACTTTCAAGTTGAACCTTCAAGTTCAACCTCCAAGTTCAACCTCCGAGTTCAAACTTCGAGTTTAACCTTCAAGTTAAAACTCCAAATTGAACCTCCAAATACAACCTTCAATTTCAACCTTCAAGTTCAACATTCAAGTTCAACCTTCAAGTTTAACTGCAAGTTCAAACTTCGAATTCAACCTTCAAGTTCAACCTTCAAGTTCAAACTTCAAGTTGAAACTTCAAGTTGAAACTTCAAGTTCATCCATCAAGTCCAGTCTTCAAGTTCAAACTTCAAGTTCAACCTTCGAGTTCAAACTTCGAGTTAAATCTTCATACTTACTCTTCAAGTTGAACCAACAAGTACAACCTTCGAGTTCAACCTTCAAGTTTAACTTCAAGTTCAATTTCCGAGTTCAACCTTCAAGTTCAAACTTCAAGTTCAACCCTCAAGTTCATTCTTCGAGTTCAACCTTCAAGTTCAACCTACCTACCTAAGAGAAATGAAGTACTGTCTGAAGCAGTGTCAAAATTTAGTGCTGAGTTGGCACCTAAATATACCGAGTGTATTGTTTCGAATAAGAAATCTAGGTTGGTTCATACTTTGAATAATTTATATGGATCTCCTGCTGGAGATTGGCACATCAAAGACCTGAAGCAATGTTCTGGTTCATATTCTGATGTGTCTGTAGGTTAACATTTTATTAGGTTTAACATTTGGTGCGATTATTTTTTGAGTAAAATGATATCGCAACTTTTGAAAATTGTCGGTTCTTCTGTGTAGGCGGCGTAATCTTTGAGAACTGTCGGTCCTTCTGTCTAGGCGACATAAATTTTGAGGAATAGTTGGTCCTCCTGTGTAGGCAACAAAATAATCTTGGGTACAGAAAGGAAGGTTGAATATTCATAGAAAGTTTTCTAGGTGAACTTTCAATCATTTCTTTCAACAGTTTCTCTTCTCCTTGGCCAAGAGAACATCACTGTACATTTTCATGGAAGAGTTAAAATGAGATAATCTGGTTATTTATGATTACCCAGTGATTTTCTCATTATGTAGTTTTTTTTGTATATAATAGAAGTAGGATTTTTTGCACCCCTCAGATCTTGATTTTGGGAGACTTACCGGATTAGACGTTAAATAATTGGAATTAGACATAACCTGAATTAGTGAATCACCAATTGCGACATCCCCAGGATTGTTTGGTAGGCAGAGTTACTGCCCCAAAATTAACCCTAGAAGAATATATCAATGCAGATCTATTTTTTTTTTCACAGGGAAAAGAAGTGTGTAGCATTTTAATTTTTCACAATGTATTTTTATGAAGTTCAAAATATACAGATTATAGCTTTATGCAATATATGTATAGCATTAACATTTCTCACACTTCATTTTGAACTTAACATGATTCAATTCTTTTTTAAATTAATGTGATGTAAATATCAAAGTTTGTCAAGGAAACGCCTGAAGATTTCACAACTTCATTCACTTCAACATACCTGATACATTCAAAAAGTTTAAGAGTATAACATACGGAAATACTGTTGGTCAGAATAATTCTTGGTCGATCTCGAAATTGATTCAGCCAATTCGGTGATAATAAGATGGATTATTTTCCTCAAATAGAGGATTTGTATCGTTTACGTTATTCAGCAGAGTTGGCATACTACTCACCAAAACATAACAAGAGTCCATTCTACAATAATGGTTCGCAGGATACCTTCTGGAAATTGGTAAAAGGTCTTTTCTCAAGTGGCAAATAGCTCCCCCGTTTCGTTGCGCCCTTTCACAAGCTTCTTTACGTTGTTTTGTTCCTCATTATTTCTAAAAGCAGAGTGCCAGCTATCCATCACTTGTAGATTGTCATCACTGTCATCTCTGTCAGCCCAACCCAAACTCCTTCCCTTGCTCGCACGAAGAATGTCAAAATCGAGGTTGACAGGTTTATTTTTGGATTTCTTGAGAAGTTGTTGAATTTCGTAGGAGTAGTCAGGATTGGTCAGTTCGAAGAAAAATTCGTGGAATTCACTATTTTCTACTCCTTCTCCATTCTGGTCTTCCAAGACAATTGAACAGTGGCGAAAGATCCGTTTTCGGAAAGATGAAGAGGTGCTTTAGCACAATATAACGATCACTTTGGTTCTGGTGTTCGAAGAGGTCACATGTGCTATGTGCCATTTTTTTTAATCCTGTGCATCAGCAGCAAGGTAACAGGTTCATCCTGGATTTTGTATTCCTGCCGTCCAAGGACTGAAATACTTCATCCCTGCTACCACCAAGTTCCTTCCAAAAACTCCAGCCGTTTGATTTGGTTCCCGGCAAGCCAGAAGTCTCTGTCCAGGATCGACCACGTGGACCTGGACAATTTTTGATATCCTGTTCATACCCTCCAAAGAAGGTGAGTCCTTTTGAGGTTTATTACCACTCTTCTCCACTAGAACTTGATTCCAGGCGTAACCGGTATGTTTTCATTTCTTTCAATTAGGGTTTTTTGGGAGGGCATTCTAGCCCACATTTTTGATTCCGGATCACGATGTTGCGCTGTTCAGCGATGTGGTTACGACAAACGGAGTCATCTGGTCTTTCATCGTCAGTTTCATCGTCGATTTCAGCTGCTAGCTCCGGTTATTGCGTCCATCAGCCTCAGCAACTCATTGGTTGTCCCGTTTCAGCTCGCAATGTCTGGTTTCTGCTAGTTTCAATCTACCGGTCAGCACCAGCTGCCCTTCGTTCTGCTCCAGCCGTCTTTCTTCCAGTTCCAGTCGTCAACTTCAGCTGCTAGTTAGTCAGCATCGTCAGACCACAGCGTGATGGAAAATAATTATTATGGGTGGTAATTTTTGATCAGTCAGGTAATATATAATAATAATTTAGTTCTCCCCAAATTTCTGACCATACCATGTATGTAATGATTTTTTATTTTCATTGACTAAATGGTTTGGTAAGATACCAAGCAACTTTGAATACTTATGTGAGAGGTGAGCGAAACATAGTACTATGCGATAGCCCCTGCAGATAGTTAGACTATATTTCACCACTTTGTTGTATTATTCGATCTAGAAAACATCTAGAGGTTTGGTAACATTGAATTATGTTTTTTTTGATTATCTTATTTTCTATATTGATCATATTTCCATCCATCACATGCCCAAATACTGGAAGAAAATTAAATTGATAATATTTACATCTAACATATGTCAGTACAAGATATAGTACAAATTCAAGTTGATAATCTGTACATCTATCAAATATTCATCAATTGATCATAATAATTTTTTTTGCCAGTATGTTAGATATCCTAGAAATATTTCCATCCATCACGTTGTTGTAGATATGTAAATAATATATGTGTCACGTTTATATTGACTATTTATGATATGACGAACATTCACTAATTCTCTGGAATTTACAAATATCACTTATGCAGTCAAATATTTCATATAATAGTTATTCCTGTTTGGTTCCTTAACTTTCCAGATAGCTACTTGTGATCCAAGAGTCAATAGTTGTGATAAATCAAGAGTTAAGTGGCGCCCGAATTGAGCCTTCAAGTGCAAACTCCAAGTTCATTTTTCAAGTTCAAACTCCAAGTTCAACCTTCCTGTTTAACCTACAAGTTCAAACTTCAAGTTCAACCTTCAAGTTCAACCTTCTAGTTCAACCTTCAGGTTAAACTTCAATTTCAACATTCAAGTTCAAACTTCGAGTTCAATCTTAAAGTTCAACCTTCAAGTTCAAACTTCGAGTTGAACCTTCAAGATCATTATTCACGTTCAAATCAAATATTTCATATAATAGTTATTCCTGTTTGGTTCCTTAACTTTCCAGATAGCTACTTGTGATCCAAGAGTCAATAGTTGTGATAAATCAAGAGTTAAGTGGCGCCCGAATTTCTTTTTTGATAATTGAGTTATGCAATCTTTTTTATTCAACGAACCCATAGTGTTTCTCTGACCAACAGCTGCCGTTTGCATGTAACCAATTATGTCTGCTTCAAGAAATCATAATTTTGAGAATTGTAAGGTTACAACTTGAATGTTCAACTCGAAGGTTAAAGTTGAAGGTTCAACTTGAAGTTGGAACTTGAAGGTTGAACTTGAAGGTTGAACTCGGAGGTTGAACTTGAAGTTTGAATTTGAAGGTTCAACTTGAAGGTTCAACTCGAAGTTTGAATCTGAAGGTTGAACTTGAAGGTTGTACTTGAAGGTTCAACATGAAGGTTGAACTCGAAGGTTGAACTCGAAGGTTGAACATGAAGTTCGAACTTGAAGGTTGAACTTGAAGTCTGAACTTGAAGTCTGAACTTGAAGGTTGAACTTGAAGGTTGGACTTGAAGGTTCAACTTGGAGTGTGAACTTGGAGGTTGAAATTGGAGTTCGAACATGTAGTTTAACTTGAATGTTCAACTTGGAGGTTGAACTTGAAGGTTGAACTTGAATTTTGAACTTGGAGTTAAACTTGAACGTAAAACTTGAAGGTTCAACCTTCAAGTAAAACCTTCAAGTTCAACCTTCGAGTTCAATCCTCAAGTTCAAACTTCGAGTTGAACCTTCAAGTTGAACTTTCAAGTTCGAACTTCAAGTTCAACATTCAAGTTCAAACTTCAAGTTGAACCTTCAACTTCAACCTTCAAGTTCAAACTTCAAGTTCAACCTTCAAGTTTAACTTCAAGTTCAACCTTCAAGTTCAAACTTCAAGTTGAACCTTCAAATTCAACCTACAAGTGGAACCTTCAAGTTGAACCTTCAAATTGAACCTTCAAGTTCAACCTTCAAGTTCAACCTTCAAGTTCAACCTTCAAGTTCAAACTTCAAGTTCAACCTTCACGTTCAACTACATGTTCAAACTTCAAGTTCAACCTTTGAGTTCGACCTTCGAGTTCAAACTTCAAGTAGAACCTTCAAATTGAACCTTCAAGCTCAAACTTCGAGTTGAGCCTTCAAGCTCAAGCTCCAAGTACAACCTTCAAGTTCAACCTCTAAGTTTTCACTTCAAATTGAACCTTCAAGTTCAACCTTCGAGTTCAACCCTCAAGTTCGAACTTCGAGTTGAACCTTCAAGTTGAACTTTCATGTTCGAACTTCAAGTTCAACATTCAAGTTCAAACTTCAAGTTGAACCTTCAAGTTCAACCTTCAAGTTCAAACTTCAAGTTCAACCTTCAAGTTTAACTTCAAGTTCAACCTTCAAGTTCAAACTTCAAGTTGAATCTTCAAGTTCAACCTACTAGTGAAAACTTCAAGTTGAACCTTCAAATTGAACCTTCAAGTTGAACCTTCAAGTTCAAACTTCAAGTTCAACCTTCAAGTTTCCTTCGAGATCAAACTCTGAGTTGAACCTTCAAGTTCAACCTTCAAGTCGAACACCCAAGTACAACCTTCAAGTTTTACTACATGTTCAAACTTCAAGTTCAACCTTCGAGTTCGACCTTCGAGTTTAAACTTCAAGTAGAACCCTCGAATTGAACCTTCAAGCTCAAACTTCGAGTTGAGCCTTCGAGCTCAAGCTCCAAGTTCAACCTTCAAGTTCAACCTCTAAGTTTTTACTTCAAATTGAACCTCCAAGTTCAACCTTCGAGTTCAACCTTCAAGTTCAAACTCCAAGTTCAACCTTCCTGTTCATCCTCCAAGTTCAAACTTCAAGTTCAACCTTCAAGTTCAACCTTCTAGTTCAACCTCTAGGTTAAGCTTCAATTCCAACATTCAAGTTCAAACTTCGAGTTCAATCTTCAAGTTCAACCTTTAAGTTCAAACTTCAAGTTGAACCTTCAAGTTCATTTTTCAAGTTCAAAGTTCGAGTTCAACCTTCAAGTTTTTACTTCAAATTGAGCCTTCAAGTGCAAACTCCAAGTTCATTTTTCAAGTTCAAACTCCAAGTTCAACCTTCCTGTTTAACCTACAAGTTCAAACTTCAAGTTCAACCTTCAAGTTCAACCTTCTAGTTCAACCTTCAGGTTAAACTTCAATTTCAACATTCAAGTTCAAACTTCGAGTTCAATCTTAAAGTTCAACCTTCAAGTTCAAACTTCGAGTTGAACCTTCAAGATCATTATTCACGTTCAACCTTCAAGTTCAACCTCCAAGTTCAAACTTCAACTTCAACCTTCAAGTTCAACCTTCAAGTTCAACCTTCTAGTTCATCCTCCAGGTTTGACTTCAATTTCAACATTCAAGTTCAAACTTCGAGTTCAATCTTCAAGTTCAACCTTCAAGTTCAAACTTCAAGTTGAACCTTCAAGTTCAAACTTCGAGTTCAACCTTCGAGTTCAACCTTCGAGTTCAAACTTCGAGTTCAACCTTCAAGTTCAACCTTCAAGTTCAAACTTCAAGTTCGACCTTCAAATTCAACCTTCTAGTTCAACCTTCAGGTTTAACTTCAATTTCATTTTTTGAGTTCAAACTACGAGTTCAACCTTCAAGTTCAAACTTCGAGTTGAACCTCCAAGTTCATAATTCACGTTAAAACTTTGAGTTCAATTCTCAAGTTGAACCTTCGAGTACAACCTCCAAGTTCAACCTTCAAGTTCAAACTTCAAGTTCAACCTTCAAGTTCAAACTTCGAGTTCAACCTTCGAGTTCAACCTTCGAGTTTGAACTCCGACTTCAACCTTCAAGTTCAACCTCCAAGTTCAAACTTCAAGTTCGACCTTCAAATTCAACCTACTAGTTCAACCTTCAGGTTTAACTTCGATTTCAACATTCGAGTTCAAACTTCGAGTTCAAACTTCGAGTTCAACCTTCAAGTTTAAACTTCAAGTTCAACCTTCAAATTGAACCTTCGAGTTGAACCTCCAAGTAGAACCTCCAAGTTCGACCTCCAAGTTCAATCTGCAAGTTCAAACTTCAAGTCCAAACTTCAAGTTGAAACTTCGAGTCAAATCTTCGAGTTCAACCTTCAAGTTAAACCTACAAGTACAACCTTCAAGTTCAACCTCCAAGTTCAACTTCAAGTTCAAACTTCAAGTTCAACCTTCAAGTTCAACCTTCAAGTACAACCTTCGAGTTCAAACTTCAAGTTCAACCTTCAAGTTCAACCTTCAAGTTCAAACTTCGAGTCAAATCTTCGAGTTCAACCTTCAAGTTAAACCTACAAGTACAACCTTCAAGTTCAACCTTCAAGTTCAACTTCAAGTTCGAACTTAAAGTTCAACCTTCAAGTTCAACCTTCAAGTACAACCTTCAAGTTCAAACTTCAAGTTCAACCTTCAAGTTCAACCTTCAAGTTCAACCTTCAAGTTCAACCTTTGAGTGTAACCTTCGAGTATGAACTTTGAGTTCGAACTCCAAGTTGAACCGTCAAGTTCAACTTCATGTTCGAACTTCAAGTTATACCTTCAAGTACAACCTTCGAGTTCGTTCTTCAAGTTCTTTTTCAAGTTCAAACTTCAAGTTCAAACTCCAAGTTCAACCTTCGAGTTCAACCTTCAAGTTCAACCTTCGAGTTCAACCTTCAAGTTCAACCTTCGAGTTGAACCTTTAAGTAAAACTTCAGGTTCAAACTTCAAGTTCAACCTTCAAGTTCAACCTCCAAGTTCAAACATCGAGTTCAACCTTCAAGTTCAATTTTCGAGTTGAACCTGCAAGTATAACATTCAAGTTCAACCTTCAAGTTCAACCCCCAAGTTCAACCTTCGAGTTCAACCTTCAAGTTCAACCTTCAAGTTCAACCTTCAAGTTTAAACTTCAAGTTGAACCTTCAAGTTGAACCTTCAAGTTGAACCATCAAGTTGAACCTTCAAGTTGAACCTTCAAGTTGAACCTTCAAGTTGAACCTTCGAATTGAACCTTCAAGTTCAACCTTCAAGTTCAACCTTCAAGTTCATTTTCAAGTCTAACTTCAAGTTCAAACTCCAAATTCAACCTTCAAATTCGACCTTCAAGTTCAAACTTCAACTTGAACCTTCAAGTTCATCCTCCAAGTTCAAACTTCAAGTTCAACCTTCAAGTTCAACCTTCTAGTTCAACCTCTAGGTTAAGCTTCAATTCCAACATTCAAGTTCAAACTTCGAGTTCAATCTTCAAGTTCAACCTTAAAGTTCAAACTTCAAGTTGAACCTTCAAGTTCATTTTTCAAGTTCAAAGTTCGAGTTCAACCTTCAAGTTTTTACTTCAAATTGAACCTTCAAGTGCAAACTCCAAGTTCATTTTTCAAGTTCAAACTCCAAGTTCAACCTTCCTGTTTAACCTCCAAGTTCAAACTTCAAGTTCAACCTTCAAGTTCAACCTTCTAGTTCAACCTTCAGGTTAAACTTCAATTTCAACATTCAAGTTCAAACTTCGAGTTCAATCTTCAAGTTCAACCTTCGAGTTCAAACTTCGAGTTGAACCTTCAAGATCATTATTCACGTTCAACCTTCAAGTTCAACCTCTCCAAGTTCAAACTTCAAGTTCAACCTTCAAGTTCAACCTTCAAGTTCAACCTTCTAGTTCATCCTCCAGGTTTGACTTCAATTTCAACATTCAAGTTCAAACTTCGAGTTCAATCTTCAAGTTCAACCTTCAAGTTCAAACTTCAAGTTGAACCTTCAAGTTCAAACTTCGAGTTCAACCTTCGAGTTCAACCTTTGAGTTCAAACTTCGAGTTCAACCTTCGAGTTCAACCTTCGAGTTCAAACTTCAAGTTCGACCTTCAAATTCAACCTTCTAGTTCAACCTTCAGGTTTTACTTCAATTTCATTATTTGAGTTCAAACTACGAGTTCAACCTTCAAGTTCAAACTTCGAGTTGAACCTCCAAGTTCATAATTCACGTTCAAACTTTGAGTTCAATTCTCAAGTTGAACCTTCGAGTACAACCTTCAAGTTCAACCTTCAAGTTCAAACTTCAAGTTCAACCTTCAAGTTCAAACTTCGAGTTCAACCTTCGAGTTCAACCTTCGAGTTCAAACTCCGAGTTCAACCTTCAAGTTCAACCTCTAAGTTCAAACTTCAAGTTCGACCTTCAAATTCAACCTTCTAGTTCAACCTTCAGGTTTAACTTCGATTTCAACATTCGAGTTCAAACTTCGAGTTCAACCTTCAAGTTTATACTTCTAGTTCAACCTTCAAATTGAACCTTCGAGTTGAACCTCCAAGTAGAACCTCCAAGTTCGACCTCCAAGTTCAATCTGCAAGTTCGAACTTCAAGTCCAAACTTCAAGTTGAAACTTCGAGTCAAATCTTCGAGTTCAACCTTCAAGTTAAACCTACAGGTACAACCTTCAAGTTCAACCTCCAAGTTCAACTTCAAGTTCAAACTTCAAGTTCAACCTTCAAGTTCAACCTTCGAGTTCAAACTTCAAGTTCAACCTTCAAGTTCAACCTTCCAGTTCAAACTTCGAGTCAAATCTTCGAGTTCAACCTTCGAGTTAAACCTACAAGTACAACCTTCAAGTTCAACCTCCAAGTTCAACTTCAAGTTCAAACTTAAAGTTCAACCTTCAAGTTCAACCTTCAAGTACAACCTTCAAGTTCAAACTTCAAGTTCAACCTTCAAGTTCAACCTTCAAGTTCAACCTTCAAGTTCAACCTTTGAGTGTAACCTTCGAGTATGAACTTCGAGTTCAAACTCCAAGTTGAACCGTCAAGTTCAACTTCATGTTCGAACTTCAAGTTGTACCTTCAAGTACAACCTTCGAGTTCAATCTTCAAGTTCATTTTCAAGTTCAAACTTCAAGTTCAAACTCCAAGTTCAACCTTCGAGTTCAACCTTCGAGTTCAACCTTCGAGTTCAACCTTCAAGTTCAACCTTCGAGTTGAACCTTCAAGTAAAACTTCAGAGGGAGAAAAACAATAACTCAAAGTCGGTCGACCACAAAATTTAATAAAAGGAGTGACTATAGTTTCGGCTCAACGGCCATCTTCAGACACAATGTGAAAAAGTACCTAGAAAATTATAAGTTGTTGAATCTAGACAATATGGTGGCTGCGAAAGAACAGGTTCAAACTTCAAGTTCAACCTTCAAGTTCAACCTCCAAGTTCAAACATCGAGTTCAACCTTCAAGTTCAATTTTCGAGTTGAACCTTCAAGTATAACATTCAAGATCAACCTTCAAGTTCAACCTCCAAGTTCAACCTTCGAATTCAACCTTCAAGTTCAACCTTCAAGTTTAACCTTCAAGTTTAAACTTCAAGTTGAACCTTCAAGTTGAACCTTCAAGTTGAACCTTCAAGTTGAACCTTCAAGTTGAACCTTCAAGTTGAACCTTCAAGTTGAACCTTCAAGTTAAACCTTCGAATTGAACCTTCAAGTTCAACCTTCAAGTTCAACCTTCAAGTTTATTTTCAAGTCTAACTTCAAGTTCAAACTCCAAATTCAACCTTCAAATTCGACCTTCAAGTTCAAACTTCAACTTGAACCTTCAAGTTCATCCTCCAAGTTCAAACTTCAAGTTCAACCTTCAAGTTCAACCTTCTAGTTCAACCTCTAGGTTAAGCTTCAATTCCAACATTCAAGTTCAAACTTCGAGTTCAATCTTCAAGTTCAATCTAAAAGTTCAAACTTCAAGTTGAACCTTCAAGTTCATTTTTCAAGTTCAAAGTTCTAGTTCAACCTTCAAGTTTTTACTTCAAATTGTACCTTCAAGTGCAAACTCCAAGTTCATTTTTCAAGTTCAAACTCCAAGTTCAACCTTCCTGTTTAACCTCCAAGTTCAAACTTCGAGTTCAACCTTCAAGTTCAACCTTCTAGTTCAACCTTCAGGTTAAACTTCAATTTCAACATTCAAGTTCAAACTTCGAGTTCAATCTTCAAGTTCAACCTTCAAGTTCAAACTTCGAGTTGAACCTTCAAGATCATTATTCACGTTCAACCTTCAAGTTCAACCTCCAAGTTCAAACTTCAAGTTCGACCTTCAAATTCAACCTTCTAGTTCAACCTTCAGGTTTAACTTCAATTTCATTTTTTGAGTTCAAACTACGAGTTCAACCTTCAAGTTCAAACTTCGAGTTGAACCTCCAAGTTCATAATTCACGGTAAAACTTTGAGTTCAATTCTCAAGTTGAACCTTCGAGTACAACCTTCAAGTTCAACCTTCAAGTTCAAACTTCAAGTTCAACCTTCAAGTTCAAACTTCGAGTTCAACCTTCGAGTTCAACCTTCGAGTTCAAACTCCGAGTTCAACCTTCAAGTTCAACCTCCAAGTTCAAACTTCAAGTTCGACCTTCAAATTCAACCTTCTAGTTCAACCTTCAGGTTTAACTTCGATTTCAACATTCGAGTTCAAACTTCGAGTTCAACCTTCAAGTTTAAACTTCAAGTTCAACCTTCAAATTGAACCTTCGAGTTGAACCTCCAAGTAGAACCTCCAAGTTCAACCTCCAAGTTCAACCTCCAAGTTCAATCTGCAAGTTCAAACTTCAAGTCCAAACTTCAAGTTGAAACTTCGAGTCAAATCTTCGAGTTCAACCTTCAAGTTAAACCTACAAGTACAACCTTCAAGTTCAACCTCCAAGTTCAACTTCAAGTTCAAACTTCAAGTTCAACCTTCAAGTTCAACCTTCAAGTACAACCTTCGAGTTCAAACTTCAAGTTCAACCTTCAAGTTCAACCTTCAAGTTCAAACTTCGAGTCAAATCTTCGAGTTCAACCTTCAAGTTAAACCTACAAGTACAACCTTCAAGTTCAACCTCCAAGTTCAACTTCAAGTTCAAACTTAAAGTTCAACCTTCAAGTTCAACCTTCAAGTACAACCTCCAAGTTCAAACTTCAAGTTCAACTTTCAAGTTCAACCTTCAAGTTCAATCGTCAAGTTCAACCTTTGAGTGTAACCTTCGAGTATGAACTTCGAGTTCAAACTCCAAGTTGAACCGTCAAGTTCAACTTCATGTTCGAACTTCAAGTTGTACCTTCAAGTACAACCTTCGAGTTCAATCTTCGAGTTCATTTTCAAGTTCAAACTTCAAGTTCAAACTCCAAGTTCAACCTTCGAGTTCAACCTTCAAGTTCAACCTTCGAGTTCAACCTTCAAGTTCAACCTTCGAGTTGAACCTTCAAGTGAAACTTCAGGTTCAAACTTCAAGTTCAACCTTCAAGTTCAACCTCCAAGTTCAAACATCGAGTTCAACCTTCAAGTTCAATTTTCGAGTTGAACCTTCAAGTATAACATTCAAGTTCAACCTTCAAGTTCAACCTCCAAGTTCAACCTTCGAGTTCAACCTTCAAGTTCAACCTTCAAGTTTAACCTTCAAGTTTAAACTTCAAGTCGAACCTTCAAGTTGAACCTTCAAGTTGAACCTTCAAGTTGAACCTTCAAGTTGAACCTTCAAGTTGAACCTTCAAGTTGAACCTTCAAGTTGAACCTTCAAGTTAAACCTTCGAATTGAACCTTCAAGTTCAACCTCCAAGTTTATTTTCAAGTCTAACTTCGAGTTCAAACTCCAAATTCAACCTCCAAATTCGACCTTCAAGTTCAAACTTCAACTTGAACCTTCAAGTTCGATTTTCGAGTTCAAACTTCGAGTTCAACCTTCAAGTTCAACCTTCAAGTTCAAACTCCAAGTTCAACCTTCAAGTTCAACCTTCAAGTTCAAACTTCGAGTTCGACCTTCGAATTAAACCTTCTTGTTCAACCTCCAAGTTTAATCTATGTTTAAAGTCTAGGGTATCTCAAAGTGGAGTGAATAGATTCATGAACAAGACACACAAAGTCATCTCCACAAATTTATTGACTGAATAATCAGTATCTGTACTTTTAACTCCAAGTTCAACATTCAAGTTCAAACTTCAAGTTCAACCTTCGAGTTCAACCTCCAAGTTCAACCTTCAAGTTCAAACTTCAAGTTGAACCTTCAAGTTCAACCTTCACGTTCAAACTTCAAATTCAACTATCAAGTTGAACCTTCAAGTTCAACCTCCAAGTTCAACCTCCGAGTTCAAACTTCAAGTTCAACCTTCAAGTTAAAACTCCAAATTGAACCTCCAATTACAACCTTCAAGTTCAACCTTCGAGTTCAACCTCCAAGTTGAACTTCAAGTTCAAACTTCAAGTTCAACCTTCAAGTTCAACCTTCAAGTACAACCATCAAGTTCAAACTTCAAGTTCAACCTTCAAGTTCAACCTTCAAGTTCAACCTTCAAGTTCAACCTTCAAGTGTAACCTTCGAGTATGAACTTCGAGTTCAAACTCCAAGTTGAACCGTCAAGTTCAACTTCATGTTCGAACTTCAAGTTGAACCTTCAAGTACAACCTTCGAGTTCAATCTTCAAGTTCATTTTCAAGTTCAAACTTCAAGTTCAACCTTCAAGTTCAACCTTCGAGTTCAACCTTCAAGTTCAACCTTCGAGTTCAACCTTCAAGTTCAACCTTCGAGTTGAACCTTCGAGTAAAACTTCAGGTTCAAACTTCAAGTTCAACCTTCAAGTTCAACCTCCAAGTTCAACCTTCGAGTTCAACCTTCAAGTTCAACCTTCAAGTTCAACCTTCAAGTTTAAACTCCAAGTTGAACCTTCAAGTTGAACCTTCAAGTTGAACCTTCAAGTTGAACCTTCAAGTTGAACCTCCAAGTTGAACCTTCAAGTTGAACCTTCAAGTTAAACCTTCGAATTGAACCTTCTAGTTCAACCTTCGAGTTCAACCTTCGAGTTCAACCTTCAAGTTTATTTTCGAGTCTAACTTCAAGTTCAAACTCCAAATTCAACCTTCAAATTCGACCTTCAAGTTCAAACTTCAATTTGAACCTTCAAGTTCAAACTTCGAACTCAAACTTCAAGTTCAACCTTCAAGTTCAACCTTCAAGTTCAAACTCCAAGTTCAACCTTCAAGTTCAACCTTCAAGTTCAAACTTCGAGTTCAACCTTCGAATTAAACCTTCTTGTTCAACCTCCAAGTTTAATCTATGTTAAAAGTCTATGGCATCTCAAAGTCGAGTGAATAGATTCATGAACAAGACACACAAAGTCATCTCCACAAATTTTTTGACTGAATAATCAGTATCTGTACTTTCAACTCCAAGTTCAACATTCAAGTTCAAACTTCAAGTTCAACCTTCGAGTTCAACCTCCAAGTTCAACCTCCAAGTTCAACCTTCGAGTTCAAACTTCAAGTTGAACCTTCAAGTTCAACCTTCACGTTCAAACTTCGAATTCAACTTTCAAGTTGAACCTTCAAGTTCAACCTCCAAGTTCAACCTCCGAGTTCAAACTTCGAGTTCAACCTTTAAGTAAAAACTCCAAATTGAACCTCCAATTACAACCTTCAAGTTCAACCTTCAAGTTCAACCTTCAAGTTTAACTGCAAGTTCAAACTTCGAATTCAACCTTCAAGTTCAAACTTCAAGTTGAAACTTCAAGTTGAAACTTCAAGTTCAACCATCAAGTCCAGTCTTCAAGTTCAAACTTCAAGTTCAACCTTCGAGTTCAAACTTCGAGTCAAATCTTCGAGTTCAACCTTCAAGTTAAACCTACAAGTACAACCTTCAAGTTCAACCTCCAAGTTCAACTTCAAGTTCGAACTTAAAGTTCAACCTTCAAGTTCAACCTTCAAGTACAACCTTCAAGTTCAAACTTCAAGTTCAACCTTCAAGTTCAACCTTCAAGTTCAACCTTCAAGTTCAACCTTTGAGTGTAACCTTCGAGTATGAACTTCGAGTTCAAACTCCAAGTTGAACCGTCAAGTTCAACTTCATGTTCGAACTTCAAGTTGTACCTTCAAGTACAACCTTCGAGTTCAATCTTCAAGTTCATTTTCAAGTTCAAACTTCAAGTTCAAACTCCAAGTTCAACCTTCGAGTTCAACCTTTAAGTTCAACCTTCGAGTTCAACCTTCAAGTTCAACCTTCGAGTTGAACCTTCAAGTAAAACTTCAGGTTCAAACTTCAAGTTCAACCTTCAAGTTCAACCTCTAAGTTCAAACATCGAGTTCAACCTTCAAGTTCAATTTTCGAGTTGAACCTTCAAGTATAACATTCAAGTTCAACCTTCAAGTTCAACCTCCAAGTTCAACCTTCGAGTTCAACCTTCAAGTTCAACCTTCAAGTTTAACCTTCAAGTTTAAACTTCAATATGAACCTTCAAGTTGAACCTTCAAGTTGAACCTTCAAGTTGAACCTTCAAGTTGAACCTTCAAGTTGAACCTTCGAATTGAACCTTCAAGTTCAACCTGCAAGTTCAACCTTCAAGTTTATTTTCAAGTCTAACTTCAAGTTCAAACTCCAAATTCAACCTTCAAATTCGACCTTCAAGTTCAAACTTCAACTTGAACCTTCAAGTTCATCCTCCAAGTTCAAACTTCAAGTTCAACCTTCAAGTTCAACCTTCTAGTTCAACCTCTAGGTTAAGCTTCAATTCCAACATTCAAGTTCAAACTTCGAGTAAAATCTTCAAGTTCAACCTCAAAGTTCAAACTTCAAGTTGAACCTTCAAGTTCATTTGTCAAGTTCAAAGTTCGAGTTCAACCTTCAAGTTTTTACTTCAAATTGAACCTTCAAGTGCAAACTCCAAGTTCATTTTTCAAGTTCAAACTCCAAGTTCAACCTTCCTGTTTAACCTCCGAGTTCAAACTTCAAGTTCAACCTTCAAGTTCAACCTTCTAGTTCAACCTTCAGGTTAAACTTCAATTTCAACATTCAAGTTCAAACTTCGAGTTCAATCTTCAAGTTCAACCTTCAAGTTCAAACTTCGAGTTGAACCTTCAAGATCATTATTCACGTTCAACCTTCAAGTTCAACCTCCAAGTTCAAACTTCAAGTTCAACCTTCAAGTTCAACCTTCAAGTTCAACCTTCTAGTTCATCCTCCAGGTTTGACTTCAATTTCAACATTCAAGTTCAAACTTCGAGTTCAATCTTCAAGTTCAACCTTCAAGTTCAAAATTCAAGTTGAACCTTCAAGTTCAAACTTCGAGTTCAACCTTCGAGTTCAACCTTTGAGTTCAAACTTCGAGTTCAACCTTCAAGTTCAACCTTCAAGTTCAAACTTCAAGTTCGACCTTCAAATTCAACCTTCTAGTTCAACCTTCAGGTTTGACTTCAATTTCATTATTTGAGTTCAAACTACGAGTTCAACCTTCAAGTTCAAACTTCGAGTTGAACCTCCAAGTTCATAATTCACGTTCAAACTTTGAGTTCAATTCTCAAGTTGAACCTTCGAGTACAACCTTCAAGTTCAACCTTCAAGTTCAAACTTCAAGTTCAACCTTCAAGTTCAAACTTCGAGTTCAACCTTCGAGTTCAACCTTCGAGTTCAAACTCCGAGTTCAACCTTCAAGTTCAACCTCCAAGTTCAAACTTCAAGTTCGACCTTCAAATTCAACCTTCTAGTTCAACCTTCAGGTTTAACTTCAATTTCATTTTTTGAGTTCAAACTACGAGTTCAACCTTCAAGTTCAAACTTCGAGTTGAACCTCCAAGTTCATAATTCACGTTAAAACTTTGAGTTCAATTCTCAAGTTGAACCTTCGAGTACAACCTTCAAGTTCAACCTCCAAGTTCAAACTTCAAGTTCAACCTTCAAGTTCAAACTTCGAGTTCAACCTTCGAGTTCAACCTTCGAGTTCAAACTCCGAGTTCAACCTTCAAGTTCAACCTCCAAGTTCAAACTTCAAGTTCGACCTTCAAATTCAAACTTCGAGTTCAACCTTCAAGTTTAAACTTCAAGTTCAACCTTCAAATTGAACCTTCGAGTTGAACCTCCAAGTAGAACCTCCAAGTTCAACCTCCAAGTTCAACCTCCAAGTTCAATCTGCAAGTTCAAACTTCAAGTCCAAACTTCAAGTTGAAACTTCGAGTCAAATCTTCGAGTTCAACCTTCAAGTTAAACCTACAAGTACAACCTTCAAGTTCAACCTCCAAGTTCAACTTCAAGTTCAAACTTCAAGTTCAACCTTCAAGTTCAACCTTCAAGTACAACCTTCGAGTTCAAACCTCAAGTTCAACCTTCGAGTTCAACCTTCAAGTTCAAACTTCGAGTCAAATCTTCGAGTTCAACCTTCAAGTTAAACCTACAAGTACAACCTTCAAGTTCAACCTCCAAGTTCAACTTCAAGTTCAAACTTAAAGTTCAACCTTCAAGTTCAACCTTCAAGTACAACCTCCAAGTTCAAACTTCAAGTTCAACTTTCAAGTTCAACCTTCAAGTTCAATCGTCAAGTTCAACCTTTGAGTGTAACCTTCGAGTATGAACTTCGAGTTCAAACTCCAAGTTGAACCGTCAAGTTCAACTTCATGTTCGAACTTCAAGTTGTACCTTCAAGTACAACCTTCGAGTTCAATCTTCAAGTTCATTTTCGAATTCAAACTTCAAGTTCAAACTCCAAGTTCAACCTTCGAGTTCAACCTTCAAGTTCAACCTTCGAGTTCAACCTTCAAGTTCAACCTTCGAGTTGAACCTTCAAGTAAAACTTCAGGTTCAAACTTCAAGTTCAACCTTCAAGTTCAACCTCCAAGTTCAAACATCGAGTTCAACCTTCAAGTTCAATTTTCGAGTTGAACCTTCAAGTATAACATTCAAGTTCAACCTTCAAGTTCAACCTCCAAGTTCAACCTTCGAGTTCAACCTTCAAGTTCAACCTTCAAGTTTAACCTTCAAGTTTAAACTTCAAGTCGAACCTTCAAGTTGAACCTTCAAGTTGAACCTTCAAGTTGAACCTCCAAGTTGAACCTTCAAGTTGAACCTTCAAATTGAACCTTCGAGTTGAACCTTCAAGTTGAACCTTCAAGTTGAACCTCCAAGTTGAACCTTCAAGTTAAACCTTCGAATTGAACCTTCAAGTTCAACCTCCAAGTTTATTTTCAAGTCTAACTCCAAGTTCAAACTCCAAATTCAACCTCCAAATTCGACCTTCAAGTTCAAACTTCAACTTGAACCTTCAAGTTCGATTTTCGAGTTCAAACTTCAAGTTCAACCTTCATGTTCAACCTTCAAGTTCAAACTCCAAGTTCAACCTTCAAGTTCAACCTTCAAGTTCAAACTTCGAGTTCGACCTTCGAATTAAACCTTCTTGTTCAACCTCCAAGTTTAATCTATGTTTAAAGTCTAGGGTATCTCAAAGTGGAGTGAATAGATTCATGAACAAGACACACAAAGTCATCTCCACAAATTTATTGACTGAATAATCAGTATCTGTACTTTTAACTCCAAGTTCAACATTCAAGTTCAAACTTCAAGTTCAACCTTCGAGTTCAACCTCCAAGTTCAACCTTCGAGTTCAAACTTCAAGTTGAACCTTCAAGTTCAACCTCCACGTTCAAACTTCAAATTCAACTATCAAGTTGAACCTTCAAGTTCAACCTCCAAGTTCAACCTCCGAGTTCAAACTTCAAGTTCAACCTTCAAGTTAGAACTCCAAATTGAACCTCCAATTACAACCTTCAAGTTCAACCTTCGAGTTCAACCTCCAAGTTGAACTTCAAGTTCAAACTTCAAGTTCAACCTTCAAGTTCAACCTTCAAGTACAACCTTCGAGTTCAAACTTCAAGTTCAACCTTCAAGTTCAACCTTCAAGTTCAACCTCCAAGTTCAACCTTCAAGTGTAACCTTCGAGTATGAACTTCGAGTTCAAACTCCAAGTTGAACCGTCAAGTTCAACTTCATGTTCGAACTTCAAGTTGAACCTTCAAGTACAACCTTCGAGTTCAATCTTCAAGTTCATTTTCAAGTTCAAACTTCAAGTTCAACCTTCAAGTTCAACCTTCGAGTTCAACCTTCAAGTTCAACCTTCGAGTTCAACCTTCAAGTTCAACCTTCGAGTTGAACCTTCAAGTAAAACTTCAGGTTCAAACTTCAAGTTCAACCTTCAAGTTCAACCTCCAAGTTCAACCTTCGAGTTCAACCTTCAAGTTCAACCTTCAAGTTCAACCTTCAAGTTTAAACTCCAAGTTGAACCTTCAAGTTGAACATTCAAGTTGAACCTTCAAGTTGAACCTTCAAGTTGAACCTCCAAGTTGAACCTTCAAGTTGAACCTTCAAGTTAAACCTTCGAATTGAACCTTCTAGTTCAACCTTCAAGTTCAACCTTCAAGTTCAACCTTCAAGTTTATTTTCGAGTCTAACTTCAAGTTCAAACTCCAAATTCAACCTTCAAATTCGACCTTCAAGTTCAAACTTCAATTTGAACCTTCAAGTTCAAACTTCGAACTCAAACTTCAAGTTCAACCTTCAAGTTCAACCTTCAAGTTCAAACTCCAAGTTCAACCTTCAAGTTCAACCTTCAAGTTCAAACTTCGAGTTCAACCTTCGAATTAAACCTTCTTGTTCAACCTCCAAGTTTAATCTATGTTAAAAGTCTATGGCATCTCAAAGTCGAGTGAATAGATTCATGAACAAGACACACAAAGTCATCTCCACAAATTTATTGACTGAATAATCAGTATCTGTACTTTCAACTCCAAGTTCAACATTCAAGTTCAAACTTCAAGTTCAACCTTCGAGTTCAACCTCCAAGTTCAACCTCCAAGTTCAACCTTCGAAATCAAACTTCAAGTTGAACCTTCAAGTTCAACCTTCACGTTTAAACTTCGAATTCAACTTTCAAGTTGAACCTTCAAGTTAAACCTCCAAGTTCAACCTCCGAGTTCAAACTTCGAGTTCAACCTTTAAGTAAAAACTCCAAATTGAACCTCCAATTACAACCTTCAAGTTCAACCTTCAAGTTCAACCTTCAAGTTCAACCTTCAAGTTTAACTGCAAGTTCGAACTTCGAATTCAACCTTCAAGTTCAAACTTCAAGTTGAAACTTCAAGTTGAAACTTCAAGTTCAACCATCAAGTCCAGTCTTCAAGTTCAAACTTCAAGTTCAACCTTCGAGTTCAAACTTCGAGTCAAATCTTCGAGTTCAACCTTCAAGTTAAACCTACAAGTACAACCTTCAAGTTCAACCTCCAAGTTCAACTTCAAGTTCAAACTTAAAGTTCAACCTCCAAGTTCAACCTTCAAGTACAACCTTCAAGTTCAAACTTCAAGTTCAACCTTCAAGTTCAACCTTCAAGTTCAACCTTTGAGTGTAACCTTCGAGTATGAACTTCGAGTTCAAACTCCAAGTTGAACCGTCAAGTTCAACTTCATGTTCGAACTTCAAGTTGTACCTTCAAGTACAACCTTCGAGTTCAATCTTCAAGTTCATTTTCAAGTTCAAACTTCAAGTTCAAACTCCAAGTTCAACCTTCGAGTTCAACCTTCAAGTTCAACCTTCGAGTTCAACCTTCAAGTTCAACCTTCGAGTTGAACCTTCAAGTAAAACTTCAGGTTCAAACTTCAAGTTCAACCTTCAAGTTCAACCTCTAAGTTCAAACATCGAGTTCAACCTTCAAGTTCAATTTTCGAGTTGAACCTTCAAGTATAACATTCAAGTTCAACCTTCAAGTTCAACCTCCAAGTTCAACCTTCGAGTTCAACCTTCAAGTTCAACCTTCAAGTTTAACCTTCAAGTTTAAACTTCAATATGAACCTTCAAGTTGAACCTTCAAGTTGAACCTTCAAGTTGAACCTTCAAGTTGAACATTCAAGTTGAACCTTCAAGTTAAACCTTCGAATTGAACCTTCAAGTTCAACCTGCAAGTTCAACCTTCAAGTTTATTTTCAAGTCTAACTTCAAGTTCAAACTCCAAATTCAACCTTCAAATTCGACCTTCAAGTTCAAACTTCAACTTGAACCTTCAAGTTCATCCTCCAAGTTCAAACTTCAAGTTCAACCTTCAAGTTCAACCTTCTAGTTCAACCTCTAGGTTAAGCTTCAATTCCAACATTCAAGTTCAAACTTCGAGTAAAATCTTCAAGTTCAACCTCAAAGTTCAAACTTCAAGTTGAACCTTCAAGTTCATTTGTCAAGTTCAAAGTTCGAGTTCAACCTTCAAGTTTTTACTTCAAATTGAACCTTCAAGTGCAAACTCCAAGTTCATTTTTCAAGTTCAAACTCCAAGTTCAACCTTCCTGTTTAACCTCCGAGTTCAAACTTCAAGTTCAACCTTCAAGTTCAACCTTCTAGTTCAACCTTCAGGTTAAACTTCAATTTCAACATTCAAGTTCAAACTTCGAGTTCAATCTTCAAGTTCAACCTTCAAGTTCAAACTTCGAGTTGAACCTTCAAGATCATTATTCACGTTCAACCTTCAAGTTCAACCTCCAAGTTCAAACTTCAAGTTCAACCTTCAAGTTCAACCTTCAAGTTCAACCTTCTAGTTCATCCTCCAGGTTTGACTTCAATTTCAACATTCAAGTTCAAACTTCGAGTTCAATCTTCAAGTTCAACCTTCAAGTTCAAACTTCAAGTTGAACCTTCAAGTTCAAACTTCGAGTTCAACCTTCGAGTTCAACCTTTGAGTTCAAACTTCGAGTTCAACCTTCAAGTTCAACCTTCAAGTTCAAACTTCAAGTTCGACCTTCAAATTCAACCTTCTAGTTCAACCTTCAGGTTTGACTTCAATTTCATCATTTGAGTTCAAACTACGAGTTCAACCTTCAAGTTCAAACTTCGAGTTGAACCTCCAAGTTCATAATTCACGTTCAAACTTTGAGTTCAATTCTCAAGTTGAACCTTCGAGTACAACCTTCAAGTTCAACCTTCAAGTTCAAACTTCAAGTTCAACCTTCAAGTTCAAACTTCGAGTTCAACCTTCGAGTTCAACCTTCGAGTTCAAACTCCGAGTTCAACCTTCAAGTTCAACCTCCAAGTTCAAACTTCAAGTTCGACCTTCAAATTCAACCTTCTAGTTCAACCTTCAGGTTTAACTTCGATTTCAACATTCGAGTTCAAACTTCGAGTTCAACCTTCAAGTTTAAACTTCAAGTTCAACCTTCAAATTGAACCTTCGAGTTGAACCTCCAAGTAGAACTCCCAAGTTCGACCTCCAAGTTCGATCTGCAAGTTCGAACTTCAAGTCCAAACTTCAAGTTGAAACTTCGAGTCAATTCTCCGAGTTCAACCTTCAAGTTAAACCTACAGGTACAACCTTCAAGTTCAACCTCCAAGTTCAACTTCGAGTTCAAACTTCAAGTTCAACCTTCAAGTTCAACCTTCAAGTACAACCTTCGAGTTCAAACTTCAAGTTCAACCTTCAAGTTCAACCTTCAAGTTCAAACTTCGAGTCAAATCTTCGAGTTCAACCTTCAAGTTAAACCTACAAGTACAACCTTCAAGTTCAACCTCCAAGTTCAACTTCAAGTTCAAACTTAAAGTTCAACCTTCAAGTTCAAACTTCAAGTACAACCTTCAAGTTCAAACTTCAAGTTCAACCTTCAAGTTCAACCTTCAAGTTCAACCTTCAAGTTCAACCTTTGAGTGTAACCTTTGAGTATGAACTTCGAGTTCAAACTCCAAGTTGAACCGTCAAGTTCAACTTCATGTTCGAACTTCAAGTTGTACCTGCAAGTACAACCTTCGAGTTCAATCTTCAAGTTCATTTACAAGTTCAAACTTCAAGTTCAAACTCCAAGTTCAACCCTCGAGTTCAACCTTCGAGTTCAACCTTCGAGTTTAACCTTCAAGTTCAACCTTCGAGTTGAACCTTCAAGTAAAACTTCAGGTTCAAACTTCAAGTTCAACCTTCAAGTTCAACCTCCAAGTTCAAACATCGAGTTCAACCTTCAAGTTCAATTTTCGAGTTGAACCTTCAAGTATAACATTCAAGTTCAACCTTCAAGTTCAACCTCCAAGTTCAACCTTCGAGTTCAACCTTCGAGTTCAACCTTCAAGTTTAACCTTCAAGTTCAAACTTCAAGTTGAACCTTCAAGTTGAACCTTCGAGTTGAACCTTCAAGTTGAACCTTCAAGTTGAACCTTCAAGTTGAACCTTCAAGTTGAACCTTCAAGTTAAACCTTCGAATTGAACCTTCAAGTTCAACCTTCAAGTTCAACCTTCAAGTTCATTTTCAAGTCTAACTTCAAGTTCAAACTCCAAATTCAACCTTCAAATTCGACCTTCAAGTTCAAACTTCAACTTGAACCTTCAAGTTCATCCTCCAAGTTCATACTTCAAGTTCAACCTTCAAGTTCAACCTTCAAGTACAACCTTCGAGTTCAAACTTCAAGTTCAACCTTCAAGTTCAACCTTCAAGTTCAAACTTCGAGTCAAATCTTCGAGTTCAACCTTCAAGTTAAACCTACAAGTACAACCTTCAAGTTCAACCTCCAAGTTCAACTTCAAGTTCAAACTCAAAGTTCAACCTTCAAGTTCAACCTTCAAGTACAACCTTCAAGTTCAAACTTCAAGTTCAACATTCAAGTTCAACCTTCAAGTTCAACCTTCAAGTTCAACCTTTGAGTGTAACCTTCGAGTATGAACTTCGAGTTCAAACTCCAAGTTGAACCGTCAAGTTCAACTTCATGTTCGAACTTCAAGTTGTACCTTCAAGTACAACCTTCGAGTTCAATCTTCAAGTTCATTTTCAAGTTCAAACTTCAAGTTCAAACTCCAAGTTCAACCTTCGAGTTCAACCTTCAAGTTCAACCTTCGAGTTCAACCTTCAAGTTCAACCTTCGAGTTGAACCTTCAAGTAAAACTTCAGGTTCAACTTTCAAGTTCAACCTTCAAGTTCAACCTCCAAGTTCAAACATCGAGTTCAACCTTCAAGTTCAATTTTCGAGTTGAACCTTCAAGTATAACATTCAAGTTCAACCTTCAAGTTCAACCTTCGAGTTCAACCTTCAAGTTCAACCTTCAAGTTCAACCTTCAAGTTTAAACTTCAAGTTGAACCTTCAAGTTGAACCTTCAAGTTGAACCTTCAAGTTGAACCTTCAAGTTGAACCTTCAAGTTGAACCTTCAAGTTGAACCTTCAAGTTGAACCTTCAAGTTGAACCTTCAAGTTGAACCTTCAAGTTAAACCTTCGAATTGAACCTTCAAGTTCAACCTCCAAGTTTATTTTCAAGTCTAACTTCAAGTTCAAACTCCAAATTCAACCTTCAAATTCGACCTTCAAGTTCAAACCTCAACTTGAACCTTCAAGTTCGATTTTTGAGTTCAAACTTCAAGTTCAACCTCCAAGTTCAACCTTCAAGTTCAAACTCCAAGTTCAACCTTCAAGTTCAACCTTCAAGTTCAAACTTCGAGTTCAACCTTCGAATTAAACCTTCTTGTCCAACCTCCAAGTTCAATCTATGTTTAAAGTCTAGGGTATCTCACAGTGGAGTGAATAGATTCATGAACAAGACACACAAAGTCATCTCCACAAATTTATTGACTGAATAATCAGTATCTGTACTTTTAACTCCAAGTTCAACATTCAAGTTCAAACTTCAAGTTCAACCTTCGAGTTCAACCTCCAAGTTCAACCTTCGAGTTCAAACTTCAAGTTGAACCTTCAAGTTCAACCTTCACGTTCAAACTTCAAATTCAACTATCAAGTTGAACCTTCAAGTTCAACCTCCAAGTTCAACCTCCGAGTTCAAACTTCAAGTTCAACCTTCAAGTTAAAACTCCAAATTGAACCTCCAATTACAACCTTCAAGTTCAACCTTCGAGTTCAACCTCCAAGTTGAACTTCAAGTTCAAACTTCAAGTTCAACCTTCAAGTTCAACCTTCGAGTACAACCTTCAAGTTCAAACTTCAAGTTCAACCTCCAAGTTCAACCTTCAAGTTCAACCTTCAAGTTCAACCTCCAAGTGTAACCTTCGAGTATGAACTTCGAGTTCAAACTCCAAGTTGAACTGTCAAGTTCAACTTCATGTTCGAACTTCAAGTTGAACCTTCAAGTACAACCTTCGAGTTCAATCTTCAAGTTCATTTTCAAGTTCAAACTTCAAGTTCAACCTTCGAGTTCAACCTTCAAGTTCGACCTTCGAGTTCAACCTTCAAGTTCAACCTTCGAGTTGAACCTTCAAGAAAAACTTCAGGTTCAAACTTCAAGTTCAACCTTCAAGTTCAACCTCCAAGTTCAACCTTCGAGTTCAACCTTCAAGTTCAACCTTCAAGTTTAACCTTCAAGTTTAAACTCCAAATTGAACCTTCAAGTTGAACCTTCAAGTTGAACCTTCAAGTTGAACCTTCAAGTTGAACCTCCAAGTTGAACCTTCAAGTTAAACCTTCAAGTTAAACCTTCGAATTGAACCTTCAAGTTCAACCTTCAAGTTCAACCATCAAGTTCAACCTCCAAGTTTATTTTCGAGTCTAACTTCAAGTTCAAACTCCAAATTCAATCTTCAAATTCGACCTTCAAGTTCAAACTTCAATTTGAACCTTCAAGTTCAAACTTCGAACTCAAACTTCAAGTTCAACCTTCAAGTTCAACCTTCAAGTTCAAACTCCAAGTTCAACCTTCAAGTTTAACCTTCAAGTTCAAACTTCGAGTTCAACCTTCGAATTAAACCTTCTTGTTCAACCTCCAAGTTTAATCTATGTTAAAAGTCTATGGTATCTCAAAGTGGAGTGAATAGATTCATGAACAAGACACACAAAGTCATCTCCACAAATTTATTGACTGAATAATCAGTATCTGTACTTTCAACTCCAAGTTCAACATTCAAGTTCAAACTTCAAGTTCAACCTTCGAGTTCAACCTCCAAGTTCAACCTCCAAGTTCAACCTTCGAGTTCAAACTTCAAGTATAACCTTCAAGTTCAACCTTCACGTTTAAACTTCGAATTCAACTTTCAAGTTGAACCTTCAAGTTCACCCTCCAAGTTCAACCTCCGAGTTCAAACTTCGAGTTCAACCTTTAAGTAAAAACTCCAAATTGAACCTCCAATTACAACCTTCAAGTTCAACCTTCAAGTTCAACCTTCAAGTTTAACTGCAAGTTCAAACTTCGAATTCAACCTTCAAGTTCAAACTTCAAGTTGAAACTTCAAGTTGAAACTTCAAGTTCAACCATCAAGTCCAGTCTTCAAGTTCAAACTTCAAGTTCAACCTTCGAGTTCAAACTTCGAGTCAAATCTTCGAGTTCAACCTTCAAGTTAAACCTACAAGTACAACCTTCAAGTTCAACCTTCAAGTTCAACCTTCAAGTACAACCTTCAAGTTCAAACTTCAAGTTCAACCTTCAAATTCAACCTTCAAGTTCAACCTTCAAGTTCAACCTTTGAGTGTAACCTTCGAGTATGAACTTCGAGTTCAAACTCCAAGTTGAACCGTCAAGTTCAACTTCATGTTCGAACTTCAAGTTGTACCTTCAAGTACAACCTTCGAGTTCAATCTTCAAGTTCATTTTCAAGTTCAAACTTCAAGTTCAAACTCCAAGTTCAACCTTCGAGTTCAACCTTCAAGTTCAACCTTCGAGTTCAACCTTCAAGTTCAACCTTCGAGTTGAACCTTCAAGTAAAACTTCAGGTTCAAACTTCAAGTTCAACCTTCAAGTTCAACCTCCAAGTTCAAACATCGAGTTCAACCTTCAAGTTCAATTTTCGAGTTGAACCTTCAAGTATAACATTCAAGTTCAACCTTCAAGTTCAACCTCCAAGTTCAACCTTCGAGTTCAACCTTCAAGTTCAACCTTCAAGTTTAACCTTCAAGTTTAAACTTCAAGTTGAACCTTCAAGTTGAACCTTCAAGTTGAACCTTCAAGTTGAACCTTCAAGTTGAACCTTCAAGTTGAACCTTCAAGTTAAACCTTCGAATTGAACCTTCAAGTTCAACCTTCAAGTTCAACCTACAAGTTTATTTTCAAGTCTAACTTCAAGTTCAAACTCCAAATTCAACCTTCAAATTCGACCTTCAAGTTCAAACTTCAACTTGAACCTTCAAGTTCATCCTCCAAGTTCAAACTTCAAGTTCAACCTTCAAGTTCAACCTTCTAGTTCAACCTCTAGGTTAAGCTTCAATTCCAACATTCAAGTTCAAACTTCGAGTAAAATCTTCAAGTTCAACCTTAAAGTTCAAACTTCAAGTTGAACCTTCAAGTTCATTTTTCAAGTTCAAAGTTCGAGTTCAACCTTCAAGTTTTTACTTCAAATTGAACCTTCAAGTGCAAACTCCAAGTTCATTTTTCAAGTTCAAACTCCAAGTTCAACCTTCCTGTTTAACCTTCAAGTTCAAACTTCATGTTCAACCTTCAAGTTCAACCTTCTAGTTCAACCTTCAGGTTAAACTTCAATTTCAACATTCAAGTTCAAACTTCGAGTTCAATCTTCAAGTTCAACCTTCAAGTTCAAACTTCGAGTTGAACCTTCAAGATCATTATTCACGTTCAACCTTCAAGTTCAACCTCCAAGTTCAAACTTCAAGTTCAACCTTCAAGTTCAACCTTCAAGTTCAACCTTCTAGTTCATCCTCCAGGTTTGACTTCAATTTCAACATTCAAGTTCAAACTTCGAGTTCAATCTTCAAGTTCAACCTTCAAGTTCAAACTTCAAGTTGAACCTTCAAGTTCAAACTTCGAGTTCAACCTTCGAGTTCAACCTTTGAGTTCAAACTTCGAGTTCAACCTTCAAGTTCAACCTTCAAGTTCAAACTTCAAGTTCGACCTTCAAATTCAACCTTATAGTTCAACCTTCAGGTTTAACTTCAATTTCATTATTTGAGTTCAAACTACGAGTTCAACCTTCAAGTTCAAACTTCGAGTTGAACCTCCAAGTTCATAATTCACGTTCAAACTTTGAGTTCAATTCTCAAGTTGAACCTTCGAGTACAACCTCCAAGTTCAACCTTCAAGTTCAAACTTCAAGTTCAACCTTCAAGTTCAAACTTCGAGTTCAACCTTCGAGTTCAACCTTCGAGTTCAAACCCGAGTTCAACCTTCAAGTTCAACCTCCAAGTTCAAACTTCAAGTTCGACCTTCAAATTCAACCTTCTAGTCCAACCTTCAGGTTTAACTTCGATTTCAACATTCGAGTTCAAACTTCGAGTTCAACCTTCAAGTTTAAACTTCAAGTTCAACCTTCAAATTGAACCTTCGAGTTGAACCTCCAAGTAGAACCTCCAAGTTCGACCTCCAAGTTCAATCTGCAAGTTCGAACTTCAAGTCCAAACTTCAAGTTGAAACTTCGAGTCAAATCTTCGAGTTCAACCTTCAAGTTAAACCTACAGGTACAACCTCCAAGTTCAACCTCCAAGTTCAACTTCAAGTTCAAACTTCAAGTTCAACCTTCAAGTTCAACCTTCAAGTACCACCTTCGAGTTCAAACTTCAAGTTCAACCTTTAAGTTCAACCTTCAAGTTCAAACTTCGAGTCAAATCTTCGAGTTCAACCTTCAAGTTAAACCTACAAGTACAACCTTCAAGTTCAACCTCCAAGTTCAACTTCAAGTTCAAACTTAAAGTTCAACCTTCAAGTTCAACCTTCAAGTACAACCTTCAAGTTCAAACTTCAAGTTCAACCTTCAAGTTCAACCTTCAAGTTCAACCTTCAAGTTCAACCTTTGAGTGTAACCTTCGAGTATGAATTTCGAGGTCAAACTCCAAGTTGAACCGTCAAGTTCAACTTCATGTTCGAACTTCAAGTTGTACCTTCAAGTACAACCTTCGAGTTCAATCTTCAAGTTCATTTTCAAGTTCAAACTTCAAGTTCAAACTCCAAGTTCAACCTTCGAGTTCAACCTTCGAGTTCAACCTTCGAGTTCAACCTTCAAGTTCAACCTTCGAGTTGAACCTTCAAGTAAAACTTCAGGTTCAAACTTCAAGTTCAACCTTCAAGTTCAACCTCCAAGTTCAAACATCGAGTTCAACCTTCAAGTTCAATTTTCGAGTTGAACCTTCAAGTATAACATTCAAGTTCAACCTTCAAGTTCAACCTCCAAGTTCATCCTTCGAGTTCAACCTTCAAGTTCAACCTTCAAGTTTAACCTTCAAGTTTGAACTTCAAGTTGAACCTTCAAGTTGAACCTTCAAGTTGAACCTTCGAGTTGAACCTTCAAGTTGAACCTTCAAGTTGAACCTTCAAGTTAAACCTTCGAATTGAACCTTCAAGTTCAACCTTCAAGTTTATTCTCAAGTCTAACTTCAAGTTCAAACTCCAAATTCAACCTTCAAATTCGACCTTCAAGTTCAAACTTCAACTTGAACCTTCAAGTTCATCCTCCAAGTTCAAACTTCAAGTTCAACCTTCAAGTTCAACCTTCAAGTTCAACCTTCAAGTTCAACCTTCTAGTTCAACCTCTAGGTTAAGCTTCAATTCCAACATTCAAGTTCAAACTTCGAGTTCAATCTTCAAGTTCAACCTTAAAGTTCAAACTTCAAGTTGAACCTTCAAGTTCATTTTTCAAGTTCAAAGTTCGAGTTCAACCTTCAAGTTTTTACTTCAAATTGAACCTTCGAGTGCAAACTCCAAGTTCATTTTTCAAGTTCAAACTCCAAGTTCAACCTTCCTGTTTAACCTCCAAGTTCAAACTTCAAGTTCAACCTTCAAGTTCAACCTTCTAGTTCAACCTTCAGGTTGAACTTCAATTTCAACATTCAAGTTCAAACTTCGAGTTCAATCTTCAAGTTCAACCTTCAAGTTCAAACTTCGAGTTGAACCTTCAAGATCATTATTCACGTTCAACCTTCAAGTCCAACCTCCAAGTTCAAACTTCAAGTTCAACCTTCAAGTTCAACCTTCAAGTTCAACCTTCTAGTTCATCCTCCAGGTTTGACTTCAATTTCAACATTCAAGTTCAAACTTCGAGTTCAATCTTCAAGTTCAAACTTCAAGTTGAGCCTTCAAGTTCAAACTTCGAGTTCAACCTTCGAGTTCAACCTTCGAGTTCAAACTTCGAGTTCAACCTTCAAGTTCAACCTTCAAGTTCAAACTTCAAGTTCGACCTTCAAATTCAACCTTCTAGTTCAACCTTCAGGTTCAACTTCAATTTCATTATTTGAGTTCAAACTACGAGTTCAACTTTCAAGTTCAAACTTCGAGTTGAACCTCCAAGTTCATAATTCACGTTCAAACTTTGAGTTCAATTCTCAAGTTGAACCTTCGAGTACAACCTTCAAGTTCAACCTTCAAGTTCAAACTTCAAGTTCAACCTTCAAGTTCAAACTTCGAGTTCAACCTTCGAGTTCAACCTTCGAGTTCAAACTCCGAGTTCAACCTTCAAGTTCAACCTCCAAGTTCAAACTTCAAGTTCGACCTTCAAATTCAACCTTCTAGTTCAACCTTCAGGTTTAACTTCGATTTCAACATTCGAGTTCAAACTTCGAGTTCAACCTTCAAGTTTAAACTTCAAGTTCAACCTTCAAATTGAACCTTCGAGTTGAACCTCCAAGCAGAACCTCCAAGTTCAACCTCCAAGTTCAACCTCCAAGTTCAATCTGCAAGTTCAAACTTCAAGTCCAAACTTCAAGTTGAAACTTCGAGTCAAATCTTCGAGTTCAACCTTCAAGTTGAACCTACAAGTACAACCTTCAAGTTCAACCTCCAAGTTCAACTTCAAGTTCAAACTTCAAGTTCAACCTTCAAGTTCAACCTTCAAGTACAACCTTCGAGTTCAAACTTCAAGTTCAACCTTCAAGTTCAACCTTCAAGTTCAAACTTCGAGTCAAATCTTCGAGTTCAACCTTCAAGTTAAACCTACAAGTACAACCTTCAAGTTCAACCTCCAAGTTCAACTTCAAGTTCAAACTTAAAGTTCAACCTTCAAGTTCGACCTTCAAGTACAACCTTCAAGTTCAAACTTCAAGTTCAACTTTCAAGTTCAACCTTCAAGTTCAACCTTCAAGTTCAACCTTTGAGTGTAACCTTCGAGTATGAACTTCGAGTTCAAACTCCAAGTTGAACCGTCAAGTTCAACTTCATGTTCGAACTTCAAGTTGTACCTTCAAGTACAACCTTCGAGTTCAATCTTCAAGTTCATTTTCAAGTTCAAATTTCAAGTTCAAACTCCAAGTTCAACCTTCGAGATCAACCTTCAAGTTCAACCTTCGAGTTCAACCTTCAAGTTCAACCTTCGAGTTGAACCTTCAAGTAAAACTTCAGGTTCAAACTTCAAGTTCAACCTTCAAGTTCAACCTCCAAGTTCAAACATCGAGTTCAACCTTCAAGTCCAATTTTCGAGTTGAACCTTCAAGTATAACATTCAAGTTCAACCTTCAAGTTCAACCTCCAAGTTCAACCTTCGAGTTCAACCTTCAAGTTCAACCTTCAAGTTTAACCTTCAAGTTTAAACTCCAAGTTGAACCTTCAAGTTGAACCTCCAAGTTGAACCTTCAAGTTGAACCTTCAAGTTGAACCTTCAAGTTGAACCTTCAAGTTGAACCTTCAAGTTGAACCTTCAAGTTGAACCTTCAAGTTGAACCTTCAAGTTGAACATTCAAGTTAAACCTTCGAATTGAACCTTCAAGTTTATTTTCAAGTCTAACTTCAAGTTCAAACTCCAAATTCAACCTTCAAATTCGACCTTCAAGTTCAAACTTCAACTTGAACCTTCAAGTTCGATTTTCGAGTTCAAACTTCAAGTTCAACCTTCAAGTTCAACCTTCAAGTTCAAACTCCAAGTTCAACCTTCAAGTTCAAACTTCGAGTTCAACCTTCGAATTAAACCTTCTTGTTCAACCTCCAAGTTCAATCTATGTTTAAAGTCAGTGGTATCTCAAAGTGGAGTGAATAGATTCATGAACAAGACACACTAGGTCATCTCCACAAATTTATTGACTGACTAATCAGTATCTGTACTTTTAACTCCAAGTTCAACATTCAAGTTCAAACTTCAAGTTCAACCTTCGAGTTCAACCTCCAAGTTCAACCTTCGAGTTCAAACTTCAAGTTGAACCTTCAAGTTCAACCTTCACGTTCAAACTTCAAATTCAACTATCAAGTTGAACCTTCAAGTTCAACCTCCAAGTTCAACCTCCGAGTTCAAACTTCAAGTTCAACCTTCAAGTTAAAACTCCAAATTGAACCTCCAATTACAACCTTCAAGTTCAACCTTCGAGTTCAACCTCCAAGTTGAACTTCAAGTTCAAACTTCAAGTTCAACCTTCAAGTTCAACCTTCAAGTACAACCTTCAAGTTCAAACTTCAAGTTCAACCTTCAAGTTCAACCTTCAAGTTCAACCTTCGAGTTCAACCTTCAAGTTCAACCTTCAAGTGTAACCTTCGAGTATGAACTTCGAGTTCAAACTCCAAGTTGAACCGTCAAGTTCAACTTCATGTTCGAACTTCAAGTTGAACCTTCAAGTACAACCTTCGAGTTCAATCTTCAAGTTCATTTTCAAGTTCAAACTTCAAGTTCAACCTTCAAGTTCAACCTTCGAGTTCAACCTTCAAGTTCAACCTTCGAGTTCAACCTTCAAGTTCAACCTTCGAGTTGAACCTTCAAGTAAAACTTCAGGTTCATACTTCAAGTTCAACCTTCAAGTTCAACCTCCAAGTTCAACCTTCGAGTTCAACCTTCAAGTTCAACCTTCAAGTTTAACCTTCAAGTTTAAACTCCAAGTTGAACCTTCAAGTTGAACCTTCAAGTTGAACCTTCAAGTTGAACCTTCAAGTTGAACCTTCAAGTTGAACCTTCAAGTTGAACCTTCAAGTTGAACCTTCAAGTTGAACCTTCAAGTTGAACCTTCAAGTTGAACCTTCAAGTTGAACCTCCAAGTTGAACCTCCAAGTTGAACCTTCAAGTTGAACCTTCAAGTTAAACCTTCGAATTGAACCTTCAAGTTCAACCTTCAAGTTCAACCTTCAAGTTCAACCTTCAAGTTTATTTTCGAGTCTAACTTCAAGTTCAAACTCCAAATTCGACCTTCAAGTTCAAACTCCAATTTGAACCTTCAAGTTCAAACTTCGAACTCAAACTTCAAGTTCAACCTTCAAGTTCAACCTTCAAGTTCAAACTCCAAGTTCAACCTTCAAGTTTAACCTTCAAGTTCAAACTTCGAGTTCAACCTTCGAATTAAACCTTCTTGTTCAACCTCCAAGTTTAATCTATGTTAAAAGTCTATGGTATCTCAAAGTGGAGTGAATAGATTCATGAACAAGACACACAAAGTCATCTCCACAAATTTATTGACTGAATAATCAGTATCTGTACTTTCAACTCCAAGTTCAACATTCAAGTTCAAACTTCGAGTCCAACCTTCGAGTTCAACCTCCAAGTTCAACCTCCAAGTTCGACCTTCGAGTTCAAACTTCAAGTTGAACCTTCAAGTTCAACCTTCACGTTCAAACTTCGAATTCAACTTTCAAGTTGAACCTTCAAGTTCAACCTCCAAGTTCAACCTCCGAGTTTAACTGCAAGTTCAAACTTCGAATTCAACCTTCAAGTTCAAACTTCAAGTTGAAACTTCAAGTTGAAACTTCAAGTTGAAACTTCAAGTTCAACCATCAAGTCCAGTCTTCAAGTTCAAACTTCAAGTTCAACCTTCGAGTTCAAACTTCAAGTTAAGTTCAAGTTGTTACGAGTTGATTTCACTCTAACCAAAAAGCACTGCTAAATCTACGGGAATTGAATGATTTTGTACTAAACTCCGAGCTGAACCTTTGAGCATGATTGTGGAGCCCTACGCCTGACTACTTTGCTGAAACAAAGTAACATATCGATCTGACAAAATCTATTTTCTTTCTGGAAGTCAGCAAGCTGATTTGTTCACGGTATAACTCAACCCTCGCCCTTCCTTGTAGAACCACCAGTGCTGCTTTATAATTCTTAAATAATGGAATCAGGCACTTGAAGAATGTTGCATCAGTATTTCACCTCTGTTATTGGTTACATTGTCAAAATTCCTATGTTTATTTAGTGCTAGTAATGAACCTTAACCCAAGATGTGCTTCTTCTAGTTCTTTTGACAATTTACTGATTGTCAAAATTCCTATGTTCATTTAGTGCTAGTAATGAACCTTAACCCAAGATATGCTTCTTCTTCTTCTTTTGACAATTTACTGACAGGGGACATAGCCAGCAGGTTGCTGAGAAGTGTGGTTGGTCAAGGAATGGTGTGTTCCGAATGAGCGCGTTGCGGCCGCTGGTAATCAAACAGTTTCAATGGTCTGATATGAATTCCGATGTTCCGTGTTCTGTGATGTCATTTAGGCAAATGTGCGATTTCGGCTCCTGATTTGTGTTGTTCTGTGGCTCTATGCTGTCATTTGAGTGATGACTTGATGAGTGATATCGGTCATGCGCATAACTCCTTCTTGGAATCTAGGAGAGAGAGATAACAATATAGTGGGAATTCTTCCTGGCGAATCGGGACTTGATTTTTGGGATTCTGATTTTGGTGACTGGCTACGGGAGAACGTAAAATAGGATTGAAGTCTTTTATTTCGTTGAGTATCGCTTATCGTATTTCGTTAATTTGTCCACTACTAGTGGGATCAAGAGAGACTTCTTCCACTTCATTCTGGACTTGGAGTTCAGAAAATCTCGAAAGAGGATTATTGTGTCTTCGTTCGCCGGCCATCTTCATCACCACGTGAAGCCCACACACCATCCAAAGGTATGTAATATTTCTGGTACTACTCCAAGGATAAGAACTATCAACACCCAAGATGAAAATAGGTTCACAGGTATTTTCTCTCTTTAGGGCTCCTTGAGGTACTTGGAATTCTTGAGTCACTTGGAATTCTCGAGGTACTTGTAATTCTTGAGGTACTTGGAATTCTTGAGGTACTTGGATTTGTGATGTTAATGGACTTCTTGTATTACTTAAAGTGTTCTGGTTAACCTAAATGATCTAGTCTGAGGCTATCGAGCTGGAGTTACAAGTTTCACCACCTGTATGATTGATCTCTTGGCTGTCAAACAAGAAGTCCAACTAACTAGCTGCTGACTGCTTGCCTGCAGTAGTCACCATAGGATTTACAGCATCTTACTGCTTTGAGCCATCCCGGACTGTACTGTTCAAAAGATGGATTAAACTAGGATCCTGCTCTCTGGAGGGCGTCTTATAGTTTATTTTGGGGCACTACTACCTGGATATTGCAAGAGCTATTAGGATTACGTCATCAGTCAACTGGAAGTTAACCATCAATCTGCAGAAAATTTAGTAAAAAGGCCATTTTTTTTATTAAGCGAAAGTTCTATGTGAACAGAGGTGATCACCAAGGTATAGCCATCAGTAATGTATTATACTATATTTCTCATCAGTGTTGGAAAACCCAACTGCTTGTAAAGTATGAAAAGGGGTCAAATTCATAACTGCAACACCAGAACAGCACCTGTGTTGTGTTTTATTAAATTTAGTAGACATTGAACACTGCCACTTTCATTCACACCAACCTTACTCACCCCACCGGCCACTGAGCTAGTCAGTGTTCCATTCCTTCGGAATGAATGGGGCACTTTACACTGAGTTTTATTACAAATATCATTATATTCAACCTCCCCAGCAGGGTTGAAGGGAAAACAACCATTCCCTTTTGAAGGAATCTCTCAGCCAACTTTTACCCTTCAAAATTTAGTAATAAACTTCAAGTTCAAACTTCAAGTTCAACATTCGAGTTCAACCTTCAAGTTGAACCTTCGAGTATAACTTCAGGTTCAAACTTCAAGTTCAACTTTCAAGTTAAACCTCCAAGTTCAAACTTTATGTTTAACCTTCAAGTTCAACATTCAGATTCAAACTTTAAGTTGAAACTTCAAGTTGAACCTTCAAGATCAAACTTCAAGTTCAACCTCCAAGTTCAAACTTCAAGTTCAACCTTCAAGTTCATCCTTCAAGTTCAAACTCAAAGTTCAACCTTCACGTTCAAACTTCAAGTTCAACCTCCAAGATTAACTTCTTGTTCAACCTTCAAGTTCAAACTGCAGGTTCAACCTTCAAGTTCAAACTTCAAGTTGAATCTTCAAGTTCAACCTTCAAGTTCAACCTTCAAGTTCAACCTTCGAGTTCAAACCCCAAGTTCAACCTTCAATTTCAACCTTCAAGTTCAATCTTCAAGTTCAATCTTCAAGTTGAACCTTTATGTAAAACCTTCAAGTTTAACTTCGATCCCGAACTTCAAGTTCATCCTTCAAGTTCAAACTTCAAGTTCATCCTTCAAGATCAACCTCCACGTTCATACTTCAAGTCGAAACTTCAAGTTCAACCTTCGAGTTGTACCTTCAAGTTCAAACTTCGAATTCTACCTTCAAGTTCAAACTTCAAGTTGAAACTTCAAGTTGAAACTTCAAGTTCAACCATCAAGTCCAGTCTTCAAGTTCAAACTTCAAGTTCAACCTTCGAGTTCAAACTTCGAGTCAAATCTTCGAGTTCAACCTTCAAGTTGAACCTACAAGTACAACCTTCAAGTTCAACCTCCAAGTTCAACTTCAAGTTCAAACTTAAAGTTCAACCTTCAAGTTCAACCTTCAAGTACAACCTTCAAGTTCAAACTTCAAGTTCAACCTTCATGTTCAACTTTCAAGTTCAACCTTCAAGTTCAACCTTTGAGTGTAACCTTCGAGTATGAACTTCGAGTTCAAACTCCAAGTTGAACCGTCAAGTTCAACTTCACGTTCGAACTTCAAGTTGTACCTTCAAGTACAACCTTCGAGTTCAATCTTCAAGTTCATTTTCAAGTTCAAATTTCAAGTTCAAACTCCAAGTTCAACCTTCGAGTTCAACCTTCAAGTTCAACCTTCGAGTTCAACCTTCAAGTTCAACCTTCGAGTTGAACCTTCAAGTAAAACTTCAGGTTCAAACTTCAAGTTCAACCTTCAAGTTCAACCTCTAAGTTCAAACATCGAGTTCAACCTTCAAGTTCAATTTTCGAGTTGAACCTTCAAGTATAACATTCAAGTTCAACCTTCAAGTTCAACCTCCAAGTTCAACCTTCGAGTTCAACCTTCAAGTTCAACCTTCAAGTTTAACCTTCAAGTTTAAACTTCAAGTTGAACCTTCAAGTTGAACCTTCAAGTTGAACCTTCAAGTTGAACCTTCAAGTTGAACCTTCAAGTTGAACCTTCATGTTGAACCTTCAAGTTGAACCTTCAAGTTGAACCTTCAAGTTGAACCTTCAAGTTAAACCTTCGAATTGAACCTTCAAGTTCAACCTTCAAGTTCAACCTTCAAGTTTATCTTCAAGTCTAACTTCAAGTTCAAACTCCAAATTCAACCTTCAAATTCGACCTTCAAGTTCAAACTTCAACTTGAACCTTCAAGTTCATCCTCCAAGTTCAAACTTCAAGTTCAACCTTCAAGTTCAACCTTTTAGTTCAACCTCTAGGTTAAGCTTCAATTCCAACATTCAAGTTCAAACTTCGAGTAGAATCTTCAAGTTCAACCTCAAAGTTCAAACTTCAAGTTGAACCTTCAAGTTCATTTTTCAAGTTCAAAGTTCGAGTTCAACCTTCAAGTTTTTACTTCAAATTGAACCTTCAAGTGCAAACTCCAAGTTCATTTTTCAAGTTCAAACTCCGAGTTCAACCTTCCTGTTTAACCTCCAAGTTCAAACTTCAAGTTCAACCTTCAAGTTCAACCTTCTAGTTCAACCTTCAGGTTAAACTTCAATTTCAACATTCAAGTTCAAACTTCGAGTTCAATCTTCAAGTTCAACCTTCAAGTTCAAACATCGAGTTCAACCTTCAAGTTCAATTTTCGAGTTGAACCTTCAAGTATAACATTCAAGTTCAACCTTCAAGTTCAACCTCCAAGTTCAACCTTCAAGTTCAACCTTCAAGTTCAAACTCCAAGTTCAACCTTCAAGTTTAACCTTCAAGTTCAAACTTCGAGTTCAACCTTCGAATTAAACCTTCTTGTTCAACCTCCAAGATTAATCTATGTTAAAAATCTATGGTATCTCAAAGTGGAGTGAATAGATTCATGAACAAGACACACAAAGTCATCTCCACAAATTTATTGACTGAATAATCAGTATCTGTACTTTCAACTCCAAGTTCAACATTCAAGTTCAAACTTCAAGTTCAACCTTCGAGTTCAATCTCCAAGTTCAACCTCCGAATTCAACCTTCGAGTTCAAACTTCGAGTTGAACCTTCAAGTTCAACCTTCACGTTTAAACTTCGAATTCAACTTTCAAGTTGAACCTTCAAGTTCAACCTCCAAGTTCAACCTCCGATTTCAAACTTCGAGTTCAACCTTTAAGTAAAAACTCCAAATTGAACCTCCAATTACAACCTTCAAGTTCAACCTTCAAGTTCAACCTTCAAGTTTAACTGCAAGTTCAAACTTCGAATTCAACCTTCAAGTTCAAACTTCAAGTTGAAACTTCAAGTTGAAACTTCAAGTTCAACCATCAAGTCCAGTCTTCAAGTTCAAACTTCAAGTTCAACCTTCGAGTTCAAACTTCGAGTCAAATCTTCGAGTTCAACCTTCAAGTTAAACCTACAAGTACAACCTTCAAGTTCAACCTCCAAGTTCAACTTCGAGTTCAAACTTAAAGTTCAACCTTCAAGTTCAACCTTCAAGTACAACCTTCAAGTTCAAACTTCAAGTTCAACCTTCAAGTTCAACCTTCAAGTTCAACCTTCAAGTTCAACCTTTGAGTGTAACCTTCGAGTATGAACTTCGAGTTCAAACTCCAAGTTGAACCGTCAAGTTCAACTTCATGTTCGAACTTCAAGTTGTACCTTCAAGTACAACCTTCGAGTTCAATCTTCAAGTTCATTTTCAAGTTCAAACTTCAAGTTCAAACTCCAAGTTCAACCTTCGAGTTCAACCTTCAAGTTCAACCTTCGAGTTCAACCTTCAAGTTCAACCTTCGAGTTGAACCTTCAAGTGAAACTTTAGGTTCAAACTTCAAGTTCAACCTTCAAGTTCAACCTCCAAGTTCAAACATCGAGTTCAACCTTCAAGTTCAATTTTCGAGTTGAACCTTCAAGTATAACATTCAAGTTCAACCTTCAAGTTCAACCTCCAAGTTCAACCTTCGAGTTCAACCTTCAAGTTCAACCTTCAAGTTTAACCTTCAAGTTTAAACTTCAAGTTGAACCTTCAAGTTGAACCTTCAAGTTGAACCTTCAAGTTGAACCTTCAAGTTGAACCTTCAAGTTGAACCTTCAAGTTGAACCTTCAAGTTAAACCTTCGAATTGAACCTTCAAGTTCAACCTTCAAGTTCAACCTTCAAGTTTATTTTCAAGTCTAACTTCAAGTTCAAACTCCAAATTCAACCTTCGAATTCGACCTTCAAGTTCAAACTTCAACTTGAACCTTCAAGTTCATCCTCCAAGTTCAGACTTCAAGTTCAACCTTCAAGTTCAACCTTCTAGTTCAACCTCTAGGTTAAGCTTCAATTCCAACATTCAAGTTCAAACTTCGAGTAAAATCTTCAAGTTCAACCTTAAAGTTCAAACTTCAAGTTGAACCTTCAAGTTCATTTTTCAAGTTCAAAGTTCGAGTTCAACCTTCAAGTTTTTACTTCAAATTGAACCTTCAAGTGCAAACTCCAAGTTCATTTTTCAAGTTCAAACTCCAAGTTCAACCTTCCTGTTTAACCTCCAAGTTCAAACTTCAAGTTCAACCTTCAAGTTCAACCTTCTAGTTCAACCTTCAGGTTGAACTTCAATTTCAACATTCAAGTTCAAACTTCGAGTTCAATCGTCAAGTTCAACCTTCAAGTTCAAACTTCTAGTTGAACCTTCAAGATCATTATTCACGTTCAACCTTCAAGTTCAACCTCCAAGTTCAAACTTCAAGTTCAACCTTCAAGTTCAACCTTCAAGTTCAACCTTCTAGTTCATCCTCCAGGTTTGACTTCAATTTCAACATTCAAGTTCAAACTTCGAGTTCAATCTTCAAGTTCAACCTTCAAGTTCAAACTTCAAGTTGAACCTTCAAGTTGAAACTTCGAGTTCAACCTTCGAGTTCAACCTTTGAGTTCAAACTTCGAGTTCAACCTTCAAGTTCAACCTTCAAGTTCAAACTTCAAGTTCGACCTTCAAATTCAACCTTCTAGTTCAACCTTGAGGTTTAACTTCAATTTCATTATTTGAGTTCAAACTACGAGTTCAACCTTCAAGTTCAAACTTCGAGTTGAACCTCCAAGTTCATAATTCACGTTCAAACTTTGAGTTCAATTCTCAAGTTGAACCTTCGAGTACAACCTCCAAGTTCAACCTTCAAGTTCAAACTTCAAGTTCAACCTTCAAGTTCAAACTTCGAGTTCAACCTTCGAGTTCAACCTTCGAGTTCAAACTCCGAGTTCAACCTTCAAGTTCAACCTCCAAGTTCAAACTCCAAGTTCGACCTTCAAATTCAACCTTCTAGTTCAACCTTCAGGTTTAACTTCGATTTCAACATTCGAGTTCAAACTTCGAGTTTAACCTTCAAGTTTAAACTTCAAGTTCAACCTTCAAATTGAACCTTCGAGTTGAACCTCCAAGTAGAACCTCCAAGTTCAATCTGCAAGTTCGAACTTCAAGTCCAAACTTCAAGTTGAAACTTCGAGTCAAATCTTCGAGTTCAACCTTCAAGTTAAACCTACAGGTACAACCTTCAAGTTCAACCTCCAAGTTCAACTTCAAGTTCAAACTTCAAGTTCAACCTTCAAGTTCAACCTTCAAGTACAACCTTCGATTTCAAACTTCAAGTTCAACCTTCAAGTTCAACCTTCAAGTTCAAACTTCGAGTCAAATCTTCGAGTTCAACCTTCAAGTTAAACCTACAAGTACAACCTTCAAGTTCAACCTCCAAGTTCAACTTCAAGTTCAAACTTAAAGTTCAACCTTCAAGTTCAACCTTCAAGTACAACCTTCAAGTTCAAACTTCAAGTTCAACCTTCAAGTTCAACCTTCAAGTTCAACCTTCAAGTTCAACCTTTGAGTGTAACCTTCGAGTATGAACTTCGAGGTCAAACTCCAAGTTGAACCGTCAAGTTCAACTTCATGTTCGAACTTCAAGTTGTACCTTCAAGTACAACCTTCGAGTTCAATCTTCAAGTTCATTTTCGAGTTCAAACTTCAAGTTCAAACTCCAAGTTCAACCTTCGAGTTCAACCTTCGAGTTCAACCTTCGAGTTCAACCTTCAAGTTCAACCTTCGAGTTGAACCATCAAGTAAAACTTCAGGTTCAAACTTCAAGTTCAACCTTCAAGTTCAACCTCCAAGTTCAAACATCGAGTTCAACCTTCAAGTTCAATTTTCGAGTTGAACCTTCAAGTATAACATTCAAGTTCAACCTTCAAGTTCAACCTCCAAGTTCAACCTTCGAGTTCAACCTTCAAGTTCAACCTTCAAGTTTAACCTTCAAGTTTAAACTTCAAGTTGAACCTTCAAGTTGAACCTTCAAGTTGAACCTTCAAGTTGAACCTTCAAGTTGAACCTTCAAGTTGAACCTTCAAGTTGAACCTTCAAGTTGAACCTTCAAGTTAAACCTTCGAATTGAACCTTCAAGTTCAACCTCCAAGTTCAACCTTCGAGTTCAACCTTCAAGTTCAACCTTCAAGTTTAACCTTCAAGTTTAAACTTCAAGTTGAACCTTCAAGTTGAACCTTCAAGTTGAACCTTCAAGTTGAACCTTCAAGTTGAACCTTCAAGTTAAACCTTCGAATTGAACCTTCAAGTTCAACCTTCAAGTTTATTTTCAAGTCCAACTTCAAGTTCAAACTCCAAATTCAACCTTCAAATTCGAACATCAAGTTCAAACTTCAACTTGAACCTTCAAGTTCATCCTCCAAGTTCAAACTTCAAGTTCAACCTCCAAGTTCAACCTTCAAGTTCAACCTTCTAGTTCAACCTCTAGGTTAAGCTTCAATTCCAACATTCAAGTTCAAACTTCGAGTTCAATCTTCAAGTTCAACCTTAAAGTTCAAACTTCAAGTTGAACCTTCAAGTTCATTTTTCAAGTTCAAACTCCAAGTTCAACCTTCCTGTTTAACCTCCAAGTTCAAACTTCAAGTTCAACCTTCAAGTTCAACCTTCTAGTTCAACCTTCAGGTTGAACTTCAATTTTAACATTCAAGTTCAAACTTCGAGTTCAATCTTCAAGTTCAACCTTCAAGTTCAAACTTCGAGTTGAACCTTCAAGATCATTATTCACGTTCAACCTTCAAGTCCAACCTCCAAGTTCAAACTTCAAGTTCAACCTTCAAGTTCAACCTTCAAGTTCAACCTTCTAGTTCATCCTCCAGGTTTGACTTCAATTTCAACATTCAAGTTCAAACTTCGAGTTCAATCTTCAAGTTCAACCTTCAAGTTCAAACTTCAAGTTGAACCTCCAAGTTCAAACTTCGAGTTCAACCTTCGAGTTCAACCTTCGAGTTCAAACTTCGAGTTCAACCTTCAAGTTCAACCTTCAAGTTCAAACTTCAAGTTCGACCTTCAAATTCAACCTTCTAGTTCAACCTTCAGGTTTAACTTCAATTTCATTATTTGAGTTCAAACTACGAATTCAACCTTCAAGTTCAAACTTCGAGTTGAACCTCCAAGTTCATAATTCACGTTCAAACTTCGAGTTCAATTCTCAAGTTGAACCTTCGAGTACAACCTTCAAGTTCAACCTTCAAGTTCAAACTTCAAGTTCAACCTTCAAGTTCAAACTTCGAGTTCAACCTTCGAGTTCAACCTTCGAGTTCAAACTCCTAGTTCAACCTTCAAGTTCAACCTCCAAGTTCAAACTTCAAGTTCGACCTTCAAATTCAACCTTCTAGTTCAACCTTCAGGTTTAACTTCGATTTCAACATTCGAGTTCAAACTTCGAGTTCAACCTTCAAGTTTAAACTTCAAGTTCAACCTTCAAATTGAACCTTCGAGTTGAACCTCCAAGTAGAACCTCCAAGTTCAACCTCCAAGTTCAACCTCCAAGTTCAATCTGCAAGTTCAAACTTCAAGTCCAAACTTCAAGTTGAAACTTCGAGTCAAATCTTCGAGTTCAACCTTCAAGTTGAACCTACAAGTACAACCTTCAAGTTCAACCTCCAAGTTCAACTTCAAGTTCAAACTTCAAGTTCAACCTTCAAGTTCAACCTTCAAGTACAACCTTCGAGTTCAAACTTCAAGTTCAACCTTCAAGTTCAACCTTCAAGTTCAAACTTCGAGTCAAATCTTCGAGTTCAATCTTCAAGTTGAACCTACAAGTACAACCTTCAAGTTCAACCTCCAAGTTCAACTTCAAGTTCAAACTTAAAGTTCAACCTTCAAGTTCAACCTTCAAGTACAACCTTCAAGTTCAAACTTCAAGTTCAACTTTCAAGTTCAACCTTCAAGTTCAACCTTCAAGTTCAACCTTTGAGTGTAACCTTCGAGTATGAACTTCGAGTTCAAACTCCAAGTTGAACCGTCAAGTTCATTTTCATGTTCGAACTTCAAGTTGTACCTTCAAGTACAACCTTCGAGTTCAATCTTCAAGTTCATTTTCAAGTTCAAACTTCAAGTTCAAACTCCAAGTTCAACCTTCGAGTTCAACCTTCAAGTTCAACTTTCGAGTTCAACCTTCAAGTTCAACCTTCGAGTTGAACCTTCAAGTAAAACTTCAGGTTCAAACTTCAAGTTCAACCTTCAAGTTCAACCTCCAAGTTCAAACATCGAGTTCAACCTTCAAGTTCAATTTTCGAGTTGAACCTTCAAGTATAACATTCAAGTTCAACCTTCAAGTTCAACCTCCAAGTTCAACCTTCGAGTTCAACCTTCAAGTTCAACCTTCAAGTTTAACCTTCAAGTTTAAACTTCAAGTTGAACCTTCAAGTTGAACCTTCAAGTTGAACCTTCAAGTTGAACCTTCAAGTTGAACCTTCAAGTTGAACCTTCAAGTTGAACCTTCAAGTTGAACCTTCAAGTTGAACCTTCAAGTTGAACCTTCAAGTTGAACCTTCAAGTTGAACCTTCAAGTTGAACCTTCAAGTTAAACCTTCGAATTGAACCTTCAAGTTTATTTTCAAGTCTAACTTCAAGTTCAAACTCCAAATTCAACCTTCAAATTCGACCTTCAAGTTCAAACTTCAACTTGAACCTTCAAGTTCGATTTTCGAGTTCAAACTTCAAGTTAAACCTTCAAGTTCAACCTTCAAGTTCAAACTCCAAGTTCAACCTTCAAGTTCAACCTTCAAGTTCAAACTTCGAGTTCAACCTTCGAATTAAACCTTCTTGTTCAACCTCCAAGTTCAATCTATGTTTAAAGTCTATGGTATCTCAAAGTGGAGTGAATAGATTCATGAACAAGACACACTAGGTCATCTCCACAACTTTATTGACTGAATAATCAGTATCTGTACTTTTAACTCCAAGTTCAACATTCAAGTTCAAACTTCAAGTTCAACCTTCGAGTTCAACCTCCAAGTTCAACCTTCGAGTTCAAACTTCAAGTTGAACCTCCAAGTTCAACCTTCACGTTCAAACTTCAAATTCAACTATCAAGTTGAACCTTCAAGTTCAACCTCCAAGTTCAACCTCCGAGTCCAAACTTCAAGTTCAACCTTCAAGTTAAAACTCCAAATTGAACCTCCAATTACAACCTTCAAGTTCAACCTTCGAGTTCAACCTCCAAGTTGAACTTCAAGTTCAACCTTCAAGTTCAACCTTCAAGTACAACCTTCAAGTTCAAACTTCAAGTTCAACCTTCAAGTTCAACCTTCAAGTTCAACCTTCAAGTTCAACCTTCAAGTGTAACCTTCGAGTATGAACTTCGAGTTCAAACTCCAAGTTGAACCGTCAAGTTCAACTTCATGTTCGAACTTCAAGTTGAACCTTCAAGTACAACCTTCGAGTTCAATCTTCAAGTTCATTTTCAAGTTCAAACTTCAAGTTCAACCTTCAAGTTCAACCTTCGAGTTCAACCTTCAAGTTCAACCTTCGAGTTCAACCTTCAAGTTCAACCTCCGAGTTGAACCTTCAAGTAAAACTTCAGGTTCAAACTTCGAGTTCAACCTTCAAGTTCAACCTCCAAGTTCAACCTTCGAGTTCAACCTTCAAGTTCAACCTTCAAGTTCAACCTTCAAGGTTAAACTCCAAGTTGAACCTTCAAGTTGAACCTTCAAGTTGAACCTTCAAGTTGAACCTTCAAGTTGAACCTTCAAGTTGAACCTCCAAGTTGAACCTTCAAGTTGAACCTTCAAGTTAAACCTTCGAATTGAACCTTCAAGTTCAACCTTCAAGTTCAACCTTCAAGTTCAACCTTCAAGTTTATTTTCGAGTCTAACTTCAAGTTCAAACTCCAAATTCAACCTTCAAATTCGACCTTCAAGTTCAAACTCCAATTTGAACCTTCAAGTTCAAACTTCGAACTCAAACTTCAAGTTCAACCTTCAAGTTCAACCTTCAAGTTCAAACTCCAAGTTCAACCTTCAAGTTTAACCTTCAAGTTCAAACTTCGAGTTCAACCTTCGAATTAAACCTTCTTGTTCAACCTCCAAGTTTAATCTATGTTAAAAGTCTATGGTATCTCAAAGTGGAGTGAATAGATTCATGAACAAGACACACAAAGTCATCTCCACAAATTTATTGACTGAATAATCAGTATCTGTACTTTCAACTCCAAGTTCAACATTCAAGTTCAAACTTCGAGTTCAACCTTCGAGTTCAACCTTCAAGTTCAACCTCCAAGTTCGACCTTCAAGTTCAAACTTCAAGTTGAACCTCCAAGTTCAACCTTCACGTTCAAACTCCGAATTCAACTTTCAAGTTGAACCTTCAAGTTCAACCTCCAAGTTCAACCTCCGAGTTTAACTGCAAGTTCAAACTTCGAATTCAACCTTCGAGTTCGAACTTCAAGTTGAAACTTCAAGTTGAAACTTCAAGTTCAACCATCAAGTCCAGTCTTCAAGTTCAAACTTCAAGTTCAACCTTCGAGTTCAAACTTCAAGTTAAGTTCAAGTTGTTACGAGTTGATTTCACTCTAACCAAAAAGCACTGCTAAATCTACGGGAATTGAATGATTTTGTACTAAACTCCGAGCTGAACCTTTGAGCATGATTGTGGAGCCCTACGCCTGACTACTTTGCTGAAACAAAGTAACATATCGATCTGACAAAATCTATTTTTTTTCTGGAAGTCAGCAAGCTGATTTGTTCACGGTATAACTCAACCCTCGCCCTTCCTTGTAGAACCACCAGTGCTGCTTTATAATTCTTAAATAATGGAATCAGGCACTTGAAGAATGTTGCATCAGTATTTCACCTTTGTTATTGGTTACATTGTCAAAATTCCTATGTTTATTTAGTGCTAGTAATGAACCTTAACCCAAGATGTGCTTCTTCTTCTTCTTTTGACAATTTACTGATTGTCAAAATTCCTATGTTCATTTAGTGCTAGTAATGAACCTTAACCCAAGATATGCTTCTTCTTCTTCTTTTGACAATTCACTGACAGGGGACATAGCCAGCAGGTTGCTGAGAAGTGTGGTTGGTCAAGGAATGGTGTGTTCCGAATGAGCGCGTTGCGGCCGCTGGTAATCAAACAGTTTCAATGGTCTGATATGAATTCCGATGTTCCGTGTTCGGTGATGTCATTTAGGCAAATGTGCGATTTCGGCTCCTGATTTGTGTTGTTCTGTGGCTCTATGCTGTCATTTGAGTGATGACTTGATGAGTGATATCGGTCATGCGCATAACTCCTTCTTGGAATCTAGGAGAGAGAGATAACAATATAGTGGGAATTCTTCCTGGCGAATCGGGACTTGATTTTTGGGATTCTGATTTTGGTGACTGGCTACGGGAGAACGTAAAATAGGATTGAAGTCTTTTATTTCGTTGAGTATCGCTTATCGTATTTCGTTTATTTGTCCACTACTAGTGGGATCAAGAGAGACTTCTTCCACTCCATTCTGGACTTGTAGTTCAAAAAATCTCGAAAGAGGATTATTGTGTCTTCGTTCGCCGGCCATCTTCATCACCACGTGAAGCCCACACACCATCCAAAGGTATGTAATATTTCTGGTACTACTCCAAGGATAAGAACTATCAACACCCAAGATGAAAATAGGTTCACAGGTGTTTTTTTTTTCAGGGCTCCTTGAGGTACTTGGAATTCTTGAGTCACTTGGAATTCTCGAGGTACTTGTAATTCTTGAGGTACTTGGAATTCTTGAGGTACTTGGATTTTTGATGTTAATGGACTTCCTGGTTTACTTGAAGTTTTCTGGTTAACCTACATGATCTAGTCTGAGGCTATCGAGTTGGAGTTACAAGTTTCACCACCTGTATGATTGATCTCTTGGCTGTCAAACAAGAAGTCCAACTAACTAGCTGCTGACTGCTCGCCTGCAGTAGTCACCATAGGATTTACAGCATCTTACTGCTTTGAGCCATCCCGGACTGTACTGTTCAAAAGATGGATTAAACTAGGATCCTGCTCTCTGGAGGGCGTCTTATAGTTTATTTTGGGGCACTACTACCTGGATATTGCAAGAGCTATTAGGATTACGTCATCAGTCAACTGGAAGTTAACCATCAATCTGCAGAAAATTTAGTAAAAAGGCCATTTTTTTTATTAAGCGAAAGTTCTATGTGAACTGAGGTGATCACCAAGGTATAGCCATCAGTAATGTATTATACTATATTTCTCATCAGTGTTGGAAAACCCAACTGCTTGTAAAGTATGAAAAGGGGTCAAATTCATAACTGCAACACCAGAACAGCACCTGTGTTGTGTTTTATTAAATTTAGTAGACATTGAACACTGCCACTTTCATTCACACCAACCTTACTCACCCCACCGCCCACTGAGCTAGTCAGTGTTCCATTCCTTCGGAATGAATAAGGCACTTTAAACACTGAGTTTTATTACGAATATCATTATATTCAACCTCCCCAGCAGGGTTGAAGGGAAAACAACCATTCCCTTTTGAAGGAATCTCTCAGCCAACTTTTACCCTTCAAAATTTAGTAATAAACTTCAAGTTCAAACTTCAAGTTCAACATTCGAGTTCAACCTTCAAGTTGAACCTTCGAGTATAACTTCAGGTTCAAACTTCAAGTTCAACTTTCAAGTTAAACCTCCAAGTTCAAACTTTATGTTTAACCTTCAAGTTCAACATTCAAATTCAAACTTTAAGTTGAACCTTCAAGTTGAACCTTCAAGATCAAACTTCAAGTTCAACCTCCAAGTTCAAACTTCAAGTTCAACCTTCAAGTTCATCCTTCAAGTTCAAACTCAAAGTTCAACCTTCGAGTTCAAACTTCAAGTTCAACCTCCAAGATTAACTTCTTGTTCAACCTTCAAGTTCAAACTGCAGGTTCAACCTTCAAGTTCAAACTTCAAGTTGAATCTTCGAGTTCAACCTTCGAGTTCAACCTTCATGTTCAACCTTCAAGTTCAACCTTCAAGTTTATTTTCAAGTCTAACTTCAAGTTCAAACTCCAAATTCAACCTTCAAATTCGACCTTCAAGTTCAAACTTCAACTTGAACCTTCAAGTTCATCCTCCAAGTTCAAACTTCAAGTTCAACCTTCAAGTTCAACCTTCTAGTTCAACCTCTAGGTTAAGCTTCAATTCCAACATTCTAGTTCAAACTTCGAGTTCAATCTTCAAGTTCAACCTTAAAGTTCAAACTTCAAGTTGAACCTTCAAGTTCATTTTTCAAGTTCAAAGTTCGAGTTCAACCTTCAAGTTTTTACTTCAAATTGAACCTTCAAGTGCAAACTCCAAGTTCATTTTTCAAGTTCAAACTCCAAGTTCAACCTTCCTGTTTAACCTCCAAGTTCAAACTTCAAGTTCAACCTTCAATTTCAACCTTCTAGTTCAACCTTCAGGTTAAACTTCAATTTCAACATTCAAGTTCAAACTTCGAGTTCAATCTTCAAGTTCAACCTTCAAGTTCAAACTTCGAGTTGAACCTTCAAGATCATTATTCACGTTCAACCTTCAAGTTCAACCTCCAAGTTCAACCTTCAAGTTCAACCTTCTAGTTCATCCTCCAGGTTTGACTTCAATTTCAACATTCAAGTTCAAACTTCGAGTTCAATCTTCAAGTTCAACCTTCAAGTTCAAACTTCGAGTTCAACCTTCAAGTTCAACCTTCGAGTTGAACCTTCAAGTAAAACTTCAGGTTCAAACTTCAAGTTCAACCTTCAAGTTCAACCTCCAAGTTCAACCTTCGAGTTCAACCTTCAAGTTCAACCTTCAAGTTTAACCTTCAAGTTTAAACTCCAAGTTGAACCTTCAAGTTGAACCTTCAAGTTGAACCTTCAAGTTGAACCTTCAAGTTGAACCTTCAAGTTGAACCTTCAAGTTGAACCTCCAAGTTGAACCTCCAAGTTGAACCTTCAAGTTAAACCTTCGAATTGAACCTTCAAGTTCAACCTTCAAGTTCAACCTTCAAGTTTATTTTCGAGTCTAACTTCAAGTTCAAATTCCAAATTCAACCTTCAAATTCGACCTTCAAGTTCAAACTTCAATTTGAACCTTCAAGTTCAAACTTCGAACTCAAACTTCAAGTTCCACCTTCAAGTTCAACCTTCAAGTTCAAACTCCAAGTTCAACCTTCAAGTTTAACCTTCAAGTTCAAACTTCGAGTTCAACCTTCGAATTAAACCTTCTTGTTCAACCTCCAAGTTTAATCTATATTAAAAGTCTATGGTATCTCAAAGTGGAGTGAATAGATTCATGAACAAGACACACAAAGTCATCTCCACAAATTTATTGACTGAATAATCAGTATCTGTACTTTCAACTCCAAGTTCAACATTCAAGTTCAAACTTCAAGTTCAACCTTTGAGTTCAACCTCCAAGTTCAACCTCCAAGTTCAACCTTCGAGTTCAAACTTCAAGTTGAACCTTCAAGTTTAACCTTCAACAACAACAACATTGAACACTGCCACTTTCATTCACACCAACCTTACTCACCCCACCGCCCACTGAGCTAGTCAGTGTTCCATTCCTTCGGAATGAATAAGGCACTTTAAACACTGAGTTTTATTACAAATATCATTATATTCAACCTCCCCAGCAGGGTTGAAGGGAAAACAACCATTCCCTTTTGAAGGAATCTCTCAGCCAACTTTCACCCTTCAAAATTTAGTAATAAACTTCAAGTTCAAACTTCAAGTTCAACATTCGAGTTCAACCTTCAAGTTGAACCTTCGAGTATAACTTTAGGTTCAAACTTCAAGTTCAACTTTCAAGTTAAACCTCCAAGTTCAAACTTTATGTTTAACCTTCAAGTTCAACATTCAAATTCAAACTTTAAGTTGAACCTTTAAGTTGAACCTTCAAGATCAAACTTCAAGTTCAACCTCCAAGTTCAAACTTCAAGTTCAACCTTCAAGTTCATCCTTCAAGTTCAAACTCAAAGTTCAACCTTCGAGTTCAAACTTCAAGTTCAACCTCCAAGATTAACTTCTTGTTCAACCTTCAAGTTCAAACTGCAGGTTCAACCTTCAAGTTCAAACTTCAAGTTGAATCTTCAAGTTCAACCTTCAAGTTCAACCTTCAAGTTCAACCTTCGAGGTCAAACCCCAAGTTCAACCTTCAATTTCAACCTTCAAGTTCAATCTTCAAGTTCAATCTTCAAGTTGAACCTTTATGTAAAACCTTCAAGTTTAACTTCGATCCCGAACTTCAAGTTCATCCTTCAAGTTCAAACTTCAAGTTCATCCTTCAAGATCAACCTCCACGTTCATACTTCAAGTTGAAACTTCAAGTTCAACCTTCGAGTTGTACCTTCAAGTACAAACTTCGAGTTCAACCTTTGAGTTAAACTTCAAGATCAAACTCCAAGTTCAACCTTCAAGTTCAACCTTCAAGTTGAACGTTCAAGTTCAACTTCAAGTTCAGAGTTCAAGTTCAACCTTCAAGTTCAAACTTCAAGTTCAACCTTCAAGTTCAACCTTCAAGTACAATCTTCAAGTAGAACCTTCATGAAAAACCTTCAAGTTCAACTTCGAGTTCTAACTTCAAGTTCATCCTTCAAGTTCAACCTTCAAGTTGAACCTCCGAGTGAAACCTTCGAGTTGAACCTTCAAGTATAACTTCAGGTTCAACCTTCAAGTTCAACCTCCAAGTTTAAACTTCAAGTTCAACCTCCGAGTTTAACCTTCGAGTTCAACCTTCATGTTCAACCTTCAAGTTCAACCTTCAAGTTTATTTTCAAGTCTAACTTCAAGTTCAAACTCCAAATTCAACCTTCAAATTCGACCTTCAAGTTCAAACTTCAACTTGAACCTTCAAGTTCATCCTCCAAGTTCAAACTTCAAGTTCAACCTTCAAGTTCAACCTTCTAGTTCAACCTCTAGGTTAAGCTTCAATTCCAACATTCTAGTTCAAACTTCGAGTTCAATCTTCAAGTTCAACCTTAAAGTTCAAACTTCAAGTTGAACCTTCAAGTTCATTTTTCAAGTTCAAAGTTCGAGTTCAACCTTCAAGTTTTCACTTCAAATTGAACCTTCAAGTGCAAACTCCAAGTTCATTTTTCAAGTTCAAACTCCAAGTTCAACCTTCCTGTTTAACCTCCAAGTTCAAACTTCAAGTTCAACCTTCAAGTTCAACCTTCAAGTTCAACCTTCTAGTTCAACCTTCAGGTTAAACTTCAATTTCAACATTCAAGTTCAAACTTCGAGTTCAATCTTCAAGTTCAACCTTCAAGTTCAAACTTCGAGTTGAACCTTCAAGATCATTATTCACGTTCAACCTTCAAGTTCAACCTCCAAGTTCAAACTTCAAGTTCAACCTTCAAGTTCAACCTTCAAGTTCAACCTTCTAGTTCATCCTCCAGGTTTGACTTCAATTCCAACATTCAAGTTCAAACTTCGAGTTCAATCTTCAAGTTCAACCTTCAAGTTCAAACTTCAAGTTGAACCTTCAAGTTCAAACTTCGAGTTCAACCTTCGAGTTCAACCTTCGAGTTCAAACTTCGAGTTCAACCTTCAAGTTCAACCTTCAAGTTCAAACTTCAAGTTCGACCTTCAAATTCAACCTTCTAGTTCAACCTTCAGGTTTAACTTCAATTTCATTATTCGAGTTCAAACTACGAGTTCAACCTTCAAGTTCAAACTTCGAGTTGAACCTCCGAGTTCATAATTCACGTTCAAACTTTGAGTTCAATTCTCAAGTTGAACCTTCGAGTACAACCTTCAAGTTCAACCTTCAAGTTCAAACTTCAAGTCCAAACTTCAAGTTGAAACTTCGAGTCAAATCTTCGAGTTCAACCTTCAAGTTAAACCTACAAGTACAACCTTCAAGTTCAACCTCCAAGTTCAACTTCAAGTTCAAACTTCAAGTTCAACCTTCAAGTTCAACCTTCAAGTACAACCTTCGAGTTCAAACTTCAAGTTCAACCTTCAAGTTCAACCTTCAAGTTCAAACTTCGAGTCAAATCTTCGAGTTCAACCTTCAAGTTAAACCTACAAGTACAACCTTCAAGTTCAACCTCCAAGTTCAACTTCAAGTTCAAACTTAGAGTTCAACCTTCAAGTTCAACCTTCAAGTACAACCTTCAAGTTCAAACTTCAAGTTCAACTTTCAAGTTCAACCTTCAAGTTCAACCTTCAAGTTCAACCTTTGAGTGTAACCTTCGAGTATGAACTTCGAGTTCAAACTCCAAGTTGAACCGTCAAGTTCAACTTCATGTTCGAACTTCAAGTTGTACCTTCAAGTACAACCTTCGAGTTCAATCTTCAAGTTCATTTTCAAGTTCAAACTTCAAGTTCAAACTCCAAGTTCAACCTTCGAGTTCAACCTTCAAGTTCAACCTTCGAGTTCAACCTTCAAGTTCAACCTTCGAGTTGAACCTTCAAGTAAAACTTCAGGTTCAAACTCCAAGTTCAACCTTCAAGTTCAACCTCCAAGTTCAAACATCGAGTTCAACCTTCAAGTTCAATTTTCGAGTTGAACCTTCAAGTATAACATTCAAGTTCAACCTTCAAGTTCAACCTCCAAGTTCAACCTTCGAGTTCAACCTTCAAGTTCAACCTTCAAGTTTAACCTTCAAGTTTAAACTTCAAGTTGAACCTTCAAGTTGAACCTTCAAGTTGAACCTTCAAGTTGAACCTTCAAGTTGAACCTTCAAGTTGAACCTTCAAGTTGAACCTTCAAGTTGAACCTTCAAGTTAAACCTTCGAATTGAACCTTCAAGTTCAACCTTCAAGTTTATTTTCAAGTCCAACTTCAAGTTCAAACTCCAAATTCAACCTTCAAATTCGACCTTCAAGTTCAAACTTCAACTTGAACCTTCAAGTTCGATTTTTGAGTTCAAACTTCAAGTTCAACCTTCAAGTTCAACCTCCAAGTTCAACCTTCAAGTTCAACCTTCAAGTTCAATCTTCGAGTTCAACCTTCGAATTAAACCTTCTTGTTCAACCTCCAAGTTTAATCTATGTTTGAAGTCTATGGTATCTCAAAGTGGAGTGAAAAGATTCATGAACAAGACACACAAAGTCATCTCCACAAATTTATTGACTGAATAATCAGTATCTGTACTCTTAACTCCAAGTTCAACATTCAAGTTCAAACTTCAAGTTCAACCTTCGAGTTCAACCTCCAAGGTCAACCTTCGAGTTCAAACTTCAAGTTGAACCTTCAAGTTCAACCTTCACGTTCAAACTTCAAATTCAACTATCAAGTTGAACCTTCAAGTTCAACCTCCAAGTTCAACCTCCGAGTTCAAACTTCAAGTTCAACCTTCAAGTTAAAACTCCAAATTGAACCTCCAATTACAACCTTCAAGTTCAACCTTCGAGTTCAACCTCCAAGTTGAACTTCAAGTTCAAACTTCAAGTTCAACCTTCAAGTTCAACCTTCAAGTACAACCTTCAAATTCAAACTTCAAGTTCAACCTTCAAGTTCAACCTTCAAGTTCAACCTTCAAGTTCAACCTTCAAGTGTAACCTTCGAGTATGAACTTCGAGTTCAAACTCCAAGTTGAACCGTGAAGTTCAACTTCATGTTCGAACTTCAAGTTGAACCTTCAAGTACAACCTTCGAGTTCAATCTTCAAGTTCATTTTCAAGTTCAAACTTCAAGTTCAACCTTCAAGTTCAACCTTCGAGTTCAACCTTCATGTTCAACCTTCGAGTTCAACCTTCAAGTTCAACCTTCGAGTTGAACCTTCAAGTAAAACTTCAGGTTCAAACTTCAAGTTCAACCTTCAAGTTCAACCTCCAAGTTCAACCTTCGAGTTCAACCTTCAAGTTCAACCTTCAAGTTTAACCTTCAAGTTTAAACTCCAAGTTGAACCTTCAAGTTGAACCTTCAAGTTGAACCTTCAAGTTGAACCTTCAAGTTGAACCTTCAAGTTGAACCTCCAAGTTGAACCTCCAAGTTGAACCTTCAAGTTAAACCTTCGAATTGAACCTCCAAGTTCAACCTTCAAGTTCAACCTTCAAGTTTGTTTTCGAGTCTAACTTCAAGTTCAAATTCCAAATTCAACCTTCAAATTCGACCTTCAAGTTCAAACTTCAATTTGAACCTTCAAGTTCAAACTTCGAACTCAAACTTCAAGTTCCACCTTCAAGTTCAACCTTCAAGTTCAAACTCCAAGTTCAACCTTCAAGTTTAACCTTCAAGTTCAAAATTCGAGTTCAACCTTCGAATTAAACCTTCTTGTTCAACCTCCAAGTTTAATCTATATTAAAAGTCTATGGTATCTCAAAGTGGAGTGAATAGATTCATGAACAAGACACACAAAGTCATCTCCACAAATTCATTGACTGAATAATCAGTATCTGTACTTTCAACTCCAAGTTCAACATTCAAGTTCAAACTTCAAGTTCAACCTTCGAGTTCAACCTCCAAGTTCAACCTCCAAGTTCAACCTTCGAGTTCAAACTTCAAGTTGAACCTTCAAGTTTAACCTTCAAGTTCAACCTCCAAGTTCAACCTCCGAGTTCAAACTTCGAGTTCAACCTTCAAGTAAAAACTCCAAATTGAACCTCCAATTACAACCTTCAAGTTCAACCTTCAAGTTCAACCTTCAAGTTTAACTGCAAGTTCAAACTTCGAATTCAACCTTCAAGTTCAAACTTCGAGTTGAAACTTCAAGTTGAAACTTCAAGTTCAACCATCAAGTCCAGTCTTCAAGTTCAAACTTCAAGTTCAACCTTCGAGTTCAAACTTCGAGTTAAATCTTCATACTTACTCTTCAAGTTGAACCAACAAGTACAACCTTCGAGTTCAACCTTCAAGTTTAACTTCAAGTTCAATTTCCGAGTTCAACCTTCAAGTTCAAACTTCAAGTTTAACCCTCAAGTTCATTCTTCGAGTTGAACCTTCAAGTTCAACCTACCAGTTTAAACTCCAAGTTCGAACTCCAAGTTGAACCTTCAAGTTCAACCTCACGTTCAAACTTCAAGTTAAGTTCAAGTTGTTACGAGTTGATTTCACTCTAACCAAAAAGCACTGCTAAATCTACGGGAATTGAATGATTTTGTACTAAACTCCGAGCTGAACCTTTGAGCATGATTGTGGAGCCCTACGCCAGACTACTTTGCTGAAACAAAGTAACATATCGATCTGACAAAATCTATTTTCTTTCTGGAAGTCAGCAAGCTGATTTGTTCACGGTATAACTCAACCCTCGCCCTTCCTTGTAGAACCACCAGTGCTGCTTTATAATTCTTAAATAATGGAATCAGGCACTTGAAGAATGTTGCATCAGTATTCCACCTTTGTTATTGGTTACATTGTCAAAATTCCTATGTTTATTTAGTGCTAGTAATGAACCTTAACCCAAGATGTGCTTCTTCTTCTTCTTTTGACAATTCACTGATTGTCAAAATTCCTATGTTTATTTAGTGCTAGTAATGAACCTCAACCCAAGATATGCTTCTTCTTCTTCTTTTGACAATTTACTGACAGGGGACATAGCCAGCAGGTTGCTGAGAAGTGTGGTTGGTCAAGGAATGGTGTGTTCCGAAAGAGCGCGTTGCGGCCGCTGGTAATCAAACAGTTTCAATGGTCTGATATGAATTCCGATGTTCCGTGTTCTGTGATGTCATTTAGGCAAATGTGCGATTTCGGCTCCTGATTTGTGTTGTTCTGTGGCTCTATGCTGTCATTTGAGTGATGACTTGATGAGTGATATCGGTCATGAGCATAACTCCTTCTTGGAATCTAGGAGAGAGAGATAACAATATAGTGGGGATTCTTCCTGGCGAATCGGGACTTGATTTTTGGGATTCTGATTTTGGTGACTGGCTACGGGAGAACGTAAAATAGGATTGAAGTCCTTTATTTCGTTGAGTATCGCTTATCGTATTTCGTTTATTTGTCCACTACTAGTGGGATCAAGAGAGACTTCTTCCACTTCATTCTGGACTTGGAGTTCAGAAAATCTCGAAAGAGGATTATTGTGTCTTCTTTCGCCGGCCATCTTCATCACCACGTGAAGCCCACACACCATCCAAAGGTATGTAATATTTCTGGTACTACTCCAAGGATAAGAACTATCAACACCCAAGATGAAAATAGGTTCACAGGTGTTTTCTCTCTTTAGGGCTCCTTGAGGTACTTGGAATTCTTGAGTCACTTGGAATTCTTGAGGTACTTGTAATTCTTGAGGTACTTGGAATTCTTGAGGTACTTGGATTTGTGATGTTAATGGACTTCCTGGTTTACTCAAAGTGTTCTGGTTAACCTACATGATCTAGTCTGAGGCTATCGAGTTGGAGTTACAAGTTTCATCACCTGTATGATTGATCTCTTGGCTGTCAAACAAGAAGTCCAACTAACTAGCTGCTGACTGCTTGCCTGCAGTAGTCACCATAGGATTTACAGCATCTTACTGCTTTGAGCCATCCCGGACTGTACTGTTCAGAAGATGGATTAAACTAGGATCCTGCTCTCTGGAGGGCGTCTTATAGTTTATTTTGGGGCACTACTACCTGGATATTGCAAGAGCTATTAGGATTACGTCATCAGTCAACTGGAAGTTAACCATCAATCTGCAGAAAATTTAGTAAAAAGGCCATTTTTTTTATTAAGCGAAAGTTCTATGTGAACTGAGGTGATCACCAAGGTATAGCCATCAATAATGTGTTATACTATATTTCTCATCAGTGTTGGAAAACCCAACTGCTTGTAAAGTATGAAAAGGGGTCAAATTCATAACTGCAACACCAGAACAGCACCTGTGTTGTGTTTTATTAAACTTAGTAGACATTGAACACTGCCACTTTCATTCACACCAACCTTACTCACCCCACCGCCCACTGAGCTAGTCAGTGTTCCATTTCTTCGGAATGAATGGGGCACTTTAAACACTGAGTTTCATTACAAATATCATTATATTCAACCTCCCCAGCAGGGTTGAAGGGAAAACAACCATTTCCTTTTGAAGGAATCTCTCAGCCAACTTTTAGCCTTCAAAATTTAGTAATAAATTTCAAGTTCAAACTTCAAGTTCAACATTCGAGTTCAACCTTCAAGTTGAACCTTCGAGTATAACTTCAGGTTCAAACTTCAAGTTCAACTTTCAAGTTAAACCTCCAAGTTCAAACTTTATGTTTAACCTTCAAGTTCAACATTCAAATTCAAACTTTAAGTTGAACCTTCAAGTTGAACCTTCAAGATCAAACTTCAAGTTCAACCTTCAAGTTCAAACTTCAAGTTCAACCTTCAAGTTCATTCTTCAAGTTCAAACTCAAAGTTCAACCTTCGAGTTCAAACTTCAAGTTCAACCTCCAAGATTAACTTCTTGTTCAACCTTCAAGTTCAAACTGCAGGTTCAACCTTCAAGTTCAAACTTCAAGTTGAATCTTCAAGTTCAACCTTCAAGTTCAACCTTCAAGTTCAACCTTCGAGTTCAAACCCCAAGTTCAACCTTCAATTTCAACCTTCAAGTTCAATCTTCAAGTTCAATCTTCAAGTTGAACCTTTATGTAAAACCTTCAAGTTTAACTTCGATCCCGAACTTCAAGTTCATCCTTCAAGTTCAAACTTCAAGTTCATCCTTCACGATCAACCTCCACGTTCATACTTCAAGTTGAAACTTCAAGTTCAACCTTCGAGTTGTACCTTCAAGTACAAACTTCGAGTTCAACCTTTGAGTTAAACTTCAAGATCAAACTCCAAGTTCAACCTTCAAGTTCAACCTTCAAGTTGAACGTTCAAGTTCAACTTCAAGTTCAGAGTTCAAGTTCAACCTTCAAGTTCAAACTATAAGTTCAACCTTCAAGTTCAACCTTCAAGTACAATCTTCAAGTAGAACCTTCATGAAAAACCTTCAAGTTCAACTTCGAGTTCTAACTTCAAGTTCATCCTTCAAGTTCAACCTTCAAGTTGAACCTCCGAGTGAAACCTTCGAGTTGAACCTTCAAGTATAACTTCAGGTTCAACCTTCAAGTTCAACCTCCAAGTTCAAACTTCAAGTTCAACCTCCGAGTTTAACCTTCGAGTTCAACCTTCATGTTCAACCTTCAAGTTTAACCTTCAAGTTGAACCATTCAAGTTCAACCTTCAAGTTCAAACTCCAAGTTCAACCTTTAAGTTCAACCTCCAAGTTCAAACTTCAGGTTCAACCGTCGAATTCAACCTCCTATTTCAACCTACAAGTTTAATCTACGGTAGAAGTCCATGGTATTTCAAAGTGGAATGGATAGATTCATAAACAAGACACACAAAGTCATCTCCACAAATTTATTGACTGAATAATCAGTATCTGTACATTCAATTTCAAGTTCAACATTTTAGTTCAAACTTCGAGTTCAACCTTCGAGTTCTACCTTCAAGGTCAACCTTCAAGTTCGAACTTCAAGTTGGAACTTCAAGTTCAACCTTCACGTTCAAGCTTCAAATTCAACTTTCAAGTTGAACCTTCAAGTTCAATCTTCAAGTTCAACCACCGAGTTTAAACTTCAAGTTCAACCTTCAAGTTTAAACTTCAAGTTGAACCTCCAATTACAACCTTCAAGTTCAACCTCCAAGTTCAACCTTCGAGTTTGACTGCAAGTTCAAACTTCGAATTCGACCTTCAAGTTCAACCTTCAAGTTCAAACTTAAAGTTCGAACTTCAAGTTGAAACTATATGTTGAATTTTCAAGTTCAACCTTCAAGTCCAGTCTTCAAGTTCGAACTCCAAGTTCAACCTTCAAGTTCAAACTTCGAGTTGAATCTTCAAGTTTAACCTTCAAGTTGAACCTACAAGTACAACCTTCGAGTTCTACCTTCAAGTTTAACTTCGAGTTCAAACTCCGAGTTCAACCTTCAAGTTAAACCTTCGGGTTCAACCTTCGAGTTCAAACTCCAAGTTCAACCCTCAAGTTCAACTTTCAAGTTCAACCTTTAAGTTCAACCTACGAGTTTAAACTCCAAGTTCGAACTCCAAGTTGGACCTTCAAGTTCAACCTCACGTTCAAACTTCAAGTTCAACCTTCAAGTACAACCTTCAAGTTCAACCTTCAAGTTCAACCTTCAAGTTTGACTTCAAGTTCAAACTTCAATTTCAATATTCAAGTTCAACCTTCAAGTTGAACCTTCAAGTATATCTTCAGGTTCAAACTCCGAGTTCAACCTTCAAGTTCAACCTTCAAGTTCAAACTTCATTTTCAACCTTCAAGTCCAACCTTCAAATACAAACTTTAAGTTGAACCTTCAAGTTGAACCTTCAAGATCAAACTTCAAGTTCAACCTTCAAGTTCAAACTTCAAGTTCAACCTTCAAGTTCTACCTTCAAGTTCGAACTCCAAGTTCAACCTTTGAGTTAAACCTTCAAGTTCAACCTCCAAGTTCAACTTCGAGTTCAACCTTCAAGTTCAAACTGCAAGTTAAATCTTCAACTTCAACCTTCAAGTTCAACCTTCAAGTTCAAACTTCGAGTTGAACCTTCAAGTTGAACCTTCAATTTCAACCTCCAAGTTCAAACTTCAAGTTGAACGTTCAAGTTGAACCTTCAAGTTCAAACTTCGAATTCAACATTCAAGTTCAACCTTCAAGTTCAAACTCCAAGTTGATTCTTCTTCTTCTTCTTCTTCTTCTCTGCACAGGTGGGTGGGTGCGTAGACCCCTGCACTCAGGCCTCTTCAGTCGGGCCCATTGTGCGTTCACTTGTCCTGTGAATCAGCTGGGCATGCCGATTTCTCCGACGAAATTCAGCAGCTTCCTCAGTAGTGTACCTACGTTACCACGAGCCCAAGATGGCCGCCGCCGGAAGTGACGTCACAACCGTTCCTGTGGTAGAAGGTGTTGGCTGCACGGAAGTGACGTCACAAGATGGCCGCCGGAAGTGACAGATGACAGATGACAAGTGACAGATGACAAGTGACAGATGACAAGTGACAGACAGCAGACAAGTGACAGATGATAAGTGACAGGTGACAAGTGACAGATGACTGACAAGTGACAGATGGCATGGAACACAAAGAGTGACAGATGGCATGGAACACAAAGAGTGACAGGTGACAGACGACGAGTGACAAATGACAGACAAGTGACAGATGACATGGAACACAAGGAATGACACGTGGAAGTACTCTGAACTTAGCCCCCTGGACTCTAGACTCTAGAGCTTATGGGCGTGGACATTCTTCTTCTTCTTTTTGGAAAGTGGTTGATGACGTCACAATCTAGTGACTTTGCCCACCAGATTTAGGTTGGTATTACTACAATTGGTAGCACTTTGTTTCAAGGTCACCCGATATGCATGTTGCAGGTGGTCGATGAGTCATCCTTATCTCTACTTCATAGAACAATGCCGCCTTTGTTTGCCATATGTTATCTAGCCTTCCTCTAGAACAATGCCGCCTTTGTTCTCTCGACGCCACTGTCAGCGTTTCTGGGAATTTCGTCGAGTCAGCTATTGGGAAATTGCGACGCAATATTATACGAGAACAATGCCGCCTTTGTTTGCAGGTGTCCGATTACGTAACAACCTCATCCGATTGCATCATCCTTATCTGTGTGAGAACAATGGGTCCATTGTTCTGACGCAGGTGGCCGATGAGTCATCCAATAATGCTAGCTGGGAGACATCCTGAAACAATACCTCTATCTACTTCCTGTCACCACTGACTGTCAGCGTTTCTTGGAATTTCGTCGAGTCAGCTTTTGGGAAATTTACCTCAAGAACAATACCTCCGTTGTTTGCAGGTGGTCGATGACGTCACAACCTCAAGCCCTATATAAGGCGGTCAGAACGTTCGTAAGCGTCATTCCATTCTGAACTTTGACACTGGTCGGTCGATCTGTTCCTTTCTGTTCGGTTGCTCCTGTCTGTTCGGTTGCTCTTGTCTGTTATATTATATTGTGCGTGGGTTGTGCCAGCTGATCATAAAAGGTGAGTTCTTTATTTATTACGTTTCAAGGCCATGTGGGCGACCCTATTTGTGACTAGTGATCATTCCACCCAATACTAGCAGTGTTAGAATATTTTAATTCTCATCAGATGGATGTTTCAGCTATTAACGCTCAAGCTGCTGCCTTCAAACCAACTGTAGCACTAAGTAGCTTGCCCATCAACCAGCCCCACCCCATTGAAAATATCAGGGTGGTCCAGACACGGTTTGGGGAGGCTATTGTGGTGGAACTCGAGGCATCTAGCGTTTTTCTGCCAAGGAGGGTAGTTGGCATATTCAAGCCTCAGCTTCCGGCTTTCACCCCAGGCAAATACAGCCTGATTCACAAGAGGAGTGTCACCGGACCTGCAGTCCTCTTTGAGATTACTGAAAATTAGTGGTGAGTAAAATATTATTTTCTGTTTGATATTTCTCGCAACATGAATGTCAATAGTATTGCTTCTACTAGTGATGCCGTTGTTGAGGAATGTAGAAGGAAAGTGGAAATTTTGAGAAAGAAGACGAACATATCTGCAGAAGAGAGACTGTTATGGAATAGGCAAATAGGGACGCATATAAGAGAATTAAATAGGGCAATCAGGGGGACCAATTCGACAGCAGGGGTTTTGAGAAAATTAGAAACAAATGTGGGGCATTTGAAACGTTTTCAAAGTTTGATTAGGAAGAAGAATCATATTAGGGCGGGACTTGGCAATCGTAAAAATAGAGTTACATGGAGACTTGTTCAATCTGTTTTTGAGAGTAGAGTAAGGACGGCTGTTATAATCAATTTAAGTCATAAGGAGTTGATGCAATTTTTGCAGGACGCATCGCATATTTTCAAAATTCAAATTAAAAAAATATTGAGGGAATTAACCATGCTCAAAGTCAACACCACCTTCTGTGGTGAGTTTATCAAGAAATCGGATGACGCGGAGATTATTGAATTCAAATATTTCAATACAAAGAATGCTACAATGGATGAGGGAACGGATTTAGATTGTTGGTTCACGGAAAATGTGATTGATGCCATAGTGAATAAACTTTCAGAATTCCAGGAGAAGGGTAGTGGCTGGGCCTTGAGGGAGATTGTCACTTTAGAGGTTAATGTTAATAAATTAGAAATTGGCAATGGTTCATCATTCATTGGATTACCTGACCAAATTTCCAAGAAGCAAGCCTGCATCAATGTGAAAAACACTGATGAGGCATGCTTCTTCTGGAGTATCGTGAGCGCTTTACATCCTGCTAACCGTAAGGTAGACAGGCCCAGCTCGTATCCTCATTACAGCCAAGTTTTAAATACCGCAGGCTTGGATGTACCCATCACTCTCAACAATATTCCTAAATTTGAAAAACTCAATGATATTTCGGTGAACGTTTACGCCTTGGAACTGATTCATGTTAGAATGGCAGAGCATTTTGAAGTAGTACCCATAAAACTCACGAAACATAAGCAGCCCAGACATGTCAATCTACTTCTCATTCAAAGTGAATATTTCCCCAAGCCCAACGATCATGATGTCTTGCCTGAAGATGATTACGACGAAGACCTCAGGTATCATTATTGTTGGATTAAAGACATGTCCAGACTGCTATCTTCACAACTAAGTAAGAATAAATCGAAAAAACATTTCTGTGATAGGTGTCTAAATTATTTTTCAAGCGAATCCAAATTGGCAGATCACAGTGTTGTATGCGAGAATGTCAACGACTGCAAAATTTCTTTCCCCAAATACGATTCAGTTGTTTTCAAAAATCATATATATAAGCAAAAGGCCGAATTCATCATCTACGGTGATTTTGAATCGGTTTTGGAGCACTGTGATGACAAAATTTCTCAAAAAATGTCGAAATATCAAAAACATACAGCCTTCAGCGCAGGGTACTATTTCAAATGCTCATATGATGATAGCTTGTCCTATTACAAGAGTCATCGAGGTCCTGATTGCATGGATTGGTTTGCCACAGAAATGGCAGATGTCGCGAAATTTGTACAGTCTAAAATCAAAGACATTATTCCTCTGACTCATTTCCCAGATAAGGTTGGTGTAACACACTGCCATATCTGTGAAAAGGCGTTTGCGGGCACTGATATCATCGTAAAAGACCACCATCATTTCACTGGTGCCTTCAGGGGGTGGGCACATCAATCTTGTAATTTGGGGTACCGCAAGTCCTTCGTAGTGCCCATAGTGTTCCACAATTTTTCTGGATATGATTCTCATTTCCTTCTGAGAGAGATTGCCAAACGTGGACAGGTGAGCGTACTTCCGATAAATATGGGGAAATACATTTCCTTCACCCAACACAACTCTGAAACCGGTATTAAATTCAGATTCATCGACTCCTTGAGATTCCTGGGTGCCAGTTTAGACGAATTGGCATCCAATTTAACGAAGGATAGCTTCCAAAATTTGAGAAAAGAATTCAACCAATTAGACGCATTTAAATTCGATCTACTCACAAAGAAAGGTGTTTTTCCATATGACCACATCAATAGTCCGAGCAAATTGAACGAAACTGAACTTCCACCCATTGAGAACTTTTATAATAAATTGAACGATGAACATATCGATGATGTGAAGTACGCTCATGCTCAAAACGTATGGCAACAATTTGAATGTCAAAATTTAGGTGAATACTCGGATTTATACATGAAAACAGATATACTTCTTCTGGCAGATGTTTTCGAACAATTCAGAGAAGCTGCTTTGAGGACTTATACCTTAGATCCGGCTTGGTATTACACCCTTCCAGGTTATACGTGGGATTGCATGCTGAAGTACACGAAATGTTCGTTACAAATTTTAAAAGATGTTGACATGCTGATGTTTGTCGAAAAGGCGATAAGAGGCGGTATTTCGGTTTGTTGTAACCGCTATTCTGAAGCCAACCATAAGTACACTTCAACATATGATCCTACTAAACCACCAAAGCATCTTCTCTACTTGGACGTTAACAATCTATATGGATGGGCAATGTCAAAGCCCCTCCCTTATGGAGGGTTTGAATGGACCAATGCCAACATTGACGTCACATTGATTCCTGACGATGCGCCAGAAGGATATATCTTACAAGTAGATTTGGAATATCCGGAAAACTTGCACGATCTACATAAAGACTTTCCGTTCTGTGCCGAACACCGCAAGCCACCTGGTTCCAAGTTGGCAAAATTGATGACCACGTTACACCATGAAAAGGAATACATCATCCATTATGTTAATTTGAAACAAGCTCTGGCAAATGGCTTAAAGCTCACCAAAATTCACAGAGTAGCGAAATTCAAACAGTCTACGTGGTTGAAGCCCTACATTGATCTGAATACTGGATTGAGGGCTGCAGCCACCAACACATTCGAAAAAAACCTATATAAACTTATGAATAATGCCGTGTTTGGAAAGACGATGGAAAACATTCGTAAACATCGCGTCGTCAAATTATGTAGATCATGGAATGGACGCTATGGGGCTAAAAATATGATCGCCAGTTCAAAGTTTCGTGGCCGGACGATTTTGGGCGACGATCTGATTGCTATCGAATTGGCTAAATCTGAAATAGTCTTCAACAAACCCCTATACATAGGGATGGCTATTTTGGATTTATCCAAGACGTGCATGTATAATTTCCATTACGATTTCATGCTTCCAACAATGGGGGTGGAGAAATGTAAGTTAATGTATACAGACACCGATAGTTTTATTTACGAACTTGGCTGTGATGATGTATATGCGGAACTTATAAAAAATAACCTGTCCAAATTTGACACATCCGACTACCCTTCTGACAACCCGTATGGAATTCCGCAAGTGAATAAAAAGGTCTTGGGAATGATGAAGGATGAGGCAAATTCGAAAATAATAACACACTTTGTAGGCTTACGTTCAAAAATGTATGCCTACAAAGTGCAGGGGGGTAAAGTCACCAAAAAATCCAAAGGGGTTAAATTCAATGTGGTTAGGAATAAGATATCCTTCAATGATTATGTGGCTTGCTTGAAAGACTTCAAGGAGCAGACAGTCACACAGCGGACAATCCGTTCTTTCAACCATCAAGTATTCAGTATTGAACAGTCGAAAATTGCGCTAAGTCCTTATGACACCAAGAGACACCTACTTCCAAATTGTTATGACACCCTGCCTTTCGGACATTCCTCCATAGCTGACATATGATTCTTCTTCCATATACATTCCTCAACAATATCACCTTCATGTTCTGAGAAATGTCAACTGATAATATTTTACCCCCACCACTGATTTTTTCAATCTAGTTGTATATACGCTTACTAATTTTTATACACTCTATTTATTATATAATGTAGATTTTGTATTTCAGTTTTTGTATACACTATGTATTTTCCACTATGTTCAATAAAAGTTTCTTGAAAATTTGGTTGTTTCATTACTGCAAACGAATGAACCTGCCACAAAACGTCGAAAAACGTCGAAAAACGTCGAAAAGCGTCAAAAAACGTCAAAAACGTCGAAAAAACGTCGAAAAGTGACAAAAAACGTCGAAAAGCGTCAAAACACGTCGAAAAACGTCGAAAAACGTCAAAAAACGTCGAAAAACGTCGAAAAACGTCAAAAAACGTCGAAAAACGTCGAAACGCGTCAAAAAAACGTCAAAACGTCGAAAAAACGTCGAAAAGCGTCAAAAAACGTCGAAAAGTGACAAAAAACGTCGAAAAACGTCGAAAAGCGGCAAAAAACGTCGAAAACGTCAAAAAGCGTCAAAAAACGTCGAAAAACGTCGAAAAACGTCAAAAAACGTCGAAAAACGTCAAAAACGTCACGTTTTCAACGTTTCCAACGAAAGTCAACGATACCTGACTAGGAGTAAAGAAAAGCTGAGTTATTTCCATATTTTATTGTTCCAAATCATTCAGTACATTGTTTTTAAAGTAATACAAATATTCTCTAAGTGCCATGCTCAACAAACTATTATCAGATATTTCACAAAATGCATGTAATGCATCAAAACAGCTTTTATTATTGAAATGAGTCCTTGTCAAATTCAGAATATTGTGATAATAAGCACAAAAGTTAATATCTTCCAACCAAGCCACTCGATGGGCCACTAGTCTTTGGTCGGCTTCAAGGATCTGGGTGACATCTCTTTCGTCCATGTGGAACTCAACCTCGTGTTTTCTGACCAGTAGGAATTTTGTATCATCATACACGAGTTGTGTGATTTCACAAAAATCTCCGCATGGAAAGGTGATCGGATCATACTCATCTGCATGGGTTGGTAACTGTTCGAGGAAGAAATCCATCAATTTCTGTCGCAGCAAGTCGATGAAGATGTTCCACTCCAACACACCAAAAGATATTTTGTTTGGTGTCATGTAAGGTAATATAACTATGGCTGGACTGAATATTCTGGCTGGACTCAAACCGACTTTCAATTCAAAGCCACTCACTGGGAACGATGTGCTGAGCAGATGATGTTTTTCGGCTTTGGCTGCATTCTCGTACATTTCCAACATACTGTCTACGTCTCGATCATAATCACCACTGGATATAGGCGAGAATGGGATATTACTGCTAACTACCGATATACCACTATCTTGACTCGACATGTCGATTAAAACTGAGACTGAAACCGGCTTCGAGCAGCTATTTATATCCCTCCATCTCTCCATGATGATCACACGAAAGGCCCCTGACTTGTTGAAATCTGTCTGTATTTTCCATAAGAATCTACACTAAATCGACATTATCTATCCAACTGTTATGTTTCTTGTCGAGTCCCAACCACTTGACGTACATTCTCTTTCCTCTTTTCTTCAGCACTTTTTCAATAAGGTAAATGTCGGGATTCTTTGTCTTTTGTAATTCCTCCTCATAGAATGCGCCACTGATTGGCTGTCCATGCATGTCTTCGAGTAGGTAAGTAACAGGATTGGTTATCTTCACATTGACAATTTTGAATAACTCTGTCGTCCAGCTAGGTGTATAGCCTTTTTCGAAAATATGTTTCGCCTTAGATATGCGTACAATGTTGCCAACTTTCAGTTTACGTGGACCTGCGATTTTCAAATGGCTAAAGCTTTGGTGTAAAATATCTTTCTCGTTTTCCTTGTTCACCTCTGAGGGTTTGAATCGAGTCGTTGTGTGCTTGGTATTATTGTATTCATCAACGATCTGACGTAATATATCAATCCATTTGTAGGTGCCATTCAGACTGAAATATTTGTATAGTTTGTTTTTCAGCGTTCTTATTACTCGTTCAGCAATGGCAGCCTTTTTAATGCTGAATGTGTTGTAATGGTTGATGTCATATTTTTTCATCAATTTTTTAAACTTGCTGTTGAAGAATTCCGTTCCTTGATCAGACTGTACATTTACTGGTATGCGCTTTCCATGTACCAATATATCGGCGAAAGATTTGGCAACCTCTTCTCCTGTCTTAGTTTTTAGTGGGCGTGTCCAGAGGTACTTGGAAAAGCAGTCAATCACTACCAGAATCATTTTATATCCTTTATTCTGATGGGCATACGGTCTCATCTCAGCCAAATCCATTTGCCATAAATCGTCCAATCCTTTGATTATGGTTCGTCGTCTGGGGTAATTTTTGCGAGCTGGAGCATGCAGCTCATTAACAAGTTGAATCTTGTGTCTCGAAGCCATAATGGTATATCAACTATTTTTATGTCAATTTTTTTATCTCATTGGTGGTCAATTGTGTCTGTTCCAAAGATTCTTCATTCAATATCTCCTCTCTGTCAACAGCTCTCTCAGCCAGCTTGAAATCAGATCTCATTCGTGAAATAACACCATCTACATAATTTTTCGTAGCCATATGTTCCGTTGGAGGATGTCTTGAAATAAACTTTTCAATATCCTTTATTTTGCTATCAATCATTCTCAATGTATCAGTCGACTGCCTGATGATGGTATCCAATGAGACGAGTTTATGTTTCAATTGGACTAATTCGATGATGTTACCGCTGCTGCCAGCTGATCTGCGGCCGAACTTGTCAAGACTCATGATTGACGACTCTCAGTATATAAGGTTAGCTTCACGAAGTTCATTAACGATTGCCACTATTTCATTATCGAGTGATGTGTTTCCAGCTTCCTTAGAAGCAATGAGTAGTTTCAAGCGGTCTACGAGTTCATTTGGATCGTCCCAATAGATATATTCCACGGGGTTTTCGTTGTACGTCAAACCACTACCAATCGTTGAACGCCTACCGCTGTTTTTTCGTATCTGTACAATAAGTGGCTTGATGACGTTCGTATACTTCCATCTCTTAGACCCTTTCAATTTTCCATCCTTGTTTATATAGCGATCACTCAGCTTCAAAATTTCCTTGTAAGCCTGCATATCTTCATCGTTATAATCTGCAGGATCATCATAGAAAATGAGCTGATACACCCCTGGAGTTCCTCGTACTTGTTTACCACCAATCTTTATGAATCCAGTTCTTTTATCAAAGTCAATTTCCTGCGTCCCCAGAAACCATTTCGACGTTTGAGGATCGTAAGTTGGACCATACATCTGATCTATTTTGTCGCTGTAATCCCAATGTTCTCTGAGATATGGATGCACCATGACTGGGTATTGGTCTAGGTATTCATCGATTACATCATATGGAATACTTTGTTCTGGAGTGATATTTTCGTTCAACAGGATATCATCATCATATTCGTATTGATCATCATCATCCACAAAACTTCCGGTTCCACCCACCTCTTCCATTGGAATAAACTGCGTTTGCTGAGCCTGTTCTTCTTCTTTTTTCAGTTCAGGTGGCTCTTCTTTCTTCATACCGGTGCTGAACTGGGCTCTTGCCAGTAAATCACGATTGGCCTTTGACGTTTTCACAATTTCTTCCAATGGTTTGGATATTGGCTTGAACATTTTGTTCAGCGATTCGTCCTCCTCAGATTTACCCAGTTTCAAGGCCAAGTACTTTTTTCTGATTGTACGCGTGAGCTCTGCAATTTTCCGTTTACGTGCTGCAGCCTGATCGTCATCACGTTTGGATGGCATTCTTCTTCTGCGCATGACTTGACTTGACGACCTCATGATGTCGAATGACTACACTTTTATATATTTGTCGAAACCTTGGCGATATCTGCCGTTATGCAAATCAAAATCCTTGACAATCACTAGAGTACCATATGTGACACTCCAACATTCGGAGCACAATTTTTTGAAGACATCAAAGCTCATGTCTGGAGAGACATGTTCATCAAACACATGCTTCAAGTTGATCTCGTCCTGTTTGAACAGCACCACCATGTTACAATTGTCTCTCAATAATTGCTTAGGAATTTTAGAGTAAGTTTGGCAAAGGTAGGCAGCATCGATATCTTTGTGTCTACACATTGAAAAATATTCTCGAATTTTTTGTTGCTCATCACACGCCACATCGTCAAATATGAAAATCGAGTTGGGTTTCGCCTCAGATGGGCTTATTATTTCATCGTTGTCTCTGTACGGAAAATATTCCACCTCCTTCACTGCATCCAACACCTCTTGAAGTAGCTGATATTTCGGTTGATACAACGACTTGGAGTACACGTAGACATTTTTGAATCTCGCGCCATTTCGATTGAAGAGTAACGATAGCATGGCGTTTGTCTTGCCACAACCACTCGGTCCACACATGATTGCTCGAAACGAGTTGGGTAATAATTTTCCATGTTTATTCGGTGTCCTTGGTGACGTGTGAAGGTCCAAATTTTCGATAGGTAGCGTCTGGTCTTGTTGAATGACTATCATCTCGTGATAGAGGTGCAAAGACTCCAATGATTGTGTACAAGGGAGAGGGTGTTTTGAATTCTCTTATAAACAAATTACCATTCGAGGTACACCTACCTGGTGGCTATCAATACTTTTGACGTAAGTACAAAAGTGAGGTTAGAGATTGAATAACTGATTTTACGTTACAGCTGGAACCAAACTTCAGAAACGGCTTGCACGTGGTGATCCTGGCATCAATCCCTTAGACGTTGCCTGCAAACAACACGACATTGCATATTCACAGAACACGTCTTTGGAAGAACGTCATAAAGCGGATTCGGTGTTGGAGAACGCTGCCTGGGAACGTGTGAGGTCGAGAGACGCCAAGTTCGGTGAAAGAGCTGCAGCATTAGTAGTTACTTCCGGGATGAAGGTGAAACGCAAGCTCGGGATGGGATGTTCTTTCAAAAAACATATCGTGGGGAAAATCGGGAAGACGTTGAAGAAGAATCCCTCGACCAATTTGAAACAGGCTGCATCGTTTGCTTTGAAAGCTGCTAGGCATGCCGTTAAACAAGCAGGTGGAAGGAAGAAAGTGAAAATACCACGAATAATTCCTTTCGATGCCAAATCCGGTGGGATTCTACCACTGCTACCAATCTTTGCTGCTCTTGGTGCACTAGGATCTCTAGCTGGAGGTGCTGGAGCAATCGCAAAGACTGTCATTGACGCTAGGAATGCGAAGAAAAAGATGGAAGAAGACCATCGACATAACAAGGCTATGGAAACTATTGGCAAAGGACTGTACTTGAGAAGAAACGCCAAAGGAGGTTTCGGCTTGTTTTTGAAAAAGCAAAAAAACTTCCGATGAAGCTACCCAATCGACCGTTGTATGATGTCGAGTTGACAAAGTATGTTAAATATTTGAGAATCCCACATTTTCGGGGTGTTTTCATGCGTGACAACTTACCAAGCAGTGGACCCCGTCAACGCGAATCTGCAATCCTAAATTTGGACGTGTCAAAGAACCAAGGCACTCATTGGGTAGCTTACAGAAAGATAAATGATGTCGTCGAGTATTTCGATTCATTCGGTAGCCTGAAGCCACCGAGAGAACTTGTCCAATATCTGGGCAAAGTCAAACTCTATTACAATAACGATCCATTCCAGAAATATAACCAAATCAACTGTGGTCATCTCTGTCTGGAGTTCCTGTACAATGGAAGCCGTTTTAGCATATCTCCACCGTGAGAAGGCGTTGCAAGACTTTTCCGCAGAAGAATTGGCACTCTTCCCCATCAACTATCTGATCCAACATGTTAGACCTTGGGAACTCTTGGATGTTTGGCATAAATTACCACAGGACTATAGGAAGAACTTTGATCTAGGAATTCGTTTGCCTTGTTACATCCACTATAATAGACCTGATGCTCGAACCCACGTTGATGGACCGGTCAGCTCACAGTTTGAATGTCATGGTTGTAATTATTTCTTGAAGTGTAGAGTTGTCTTGGAATAAATATTCATAAGTATAGCTGTGTGTCATTAGGTACGTCATGTCTCTACTGTTGACCTTGACGAGTACCACCAACCAGTTCTCTTTCACACCCTCCTCACCGATACTACTGCACCCTCTGAAAAGCTATTACATAGCTGTACTAGGATTCCACACCTATCATTCCATACCGAATATTGATGGTGAAAAGTTCTACTACTACGAGAACGATAATCGTGAAGTGCTAAAAGAGATTCAGTTTCCGACCGGCTGTTATGAGATAGAAAATATTGAGGATTACATTCGGAGACAAATTCAAGAAGCTGATGCAGATTTCACTTTGAAGCCCAACAACAATACTTTGAAGTGTGAAATCTATAGTCGACAACATACCATCAGTTTTGAGGAAGATAACAGCTTTGGTGAGTTGTTGGGATTTTCGAAGAGGATCTTGGAACCTGGCCGAGTTCACTGTTCAGATCGTCCTGTGAACATTCTGAAAGTATCAAGCCTACATTTCGATTGCAACATCACTGAAGGGTCGTTTTATGCAGACAGGCCTGCTCACACTATATTAAGCTTCCCCATCACCGTAGATCCTGGTTACGCTATCAACGAACGTCCAAATACCCCTCTCTATTTACCTGTGAGAAGTAGCCTGAGAGACATCACTAACATTACCGTTAGAGTGCTGGATCAGGACCTAAGACCTGTTAATTTTCGAGGAGAAAAGGGCACCCTACACTTGGACTTGCAAGAACGTTGAATGGGTCTAGTAGTTGATAATAAAAGATTAACCACAAACTCCTCAGTATCAACGGGACCTCCGAAGAGACAGGAGCTCACTCCAGAAAACGTTCTCTTTCTGCAAGCAATCGGATTACGAGTGAAAAATGAACAAGCGCAAGTATATTCGTTCGGAAGAATCAACAGCACCAACATTCAACCACACAAACCCAATTTTCGATCTGTATCGTCGGCCCAGATATGATGAAACTATTCGAAAAGAAGAATATCGCTCCTACATCCCATACGTCAAATCCTTCAATAACAATGATATGGTGGAAATCAACATAAATCAAGCAGACACATTTTTTGCAATGCATGAGTCTTTGCTGGAAATCAAAGGAACGTTGAATGTGCAAGGAGCTGGAAATGTGTACTTGGCCCCCAACTGTGGAGCATTTCTATTCGATTCTTGCAGTTATGTGCAGAGTGCAAGAGAGATAGAAGTAGTCAGAGATCCAGGGATCGTGAGTAGTGTGCGAGGATTCATGTGCTATAAACCTGATGATTCCAAACACTTATCCACAGCCGGATGGACGTATCCTGATAAACCGCTTTTGAATGCAATTGACAAGACATTTAGTTTGTTGATACCACTAAAGCACCTGTTCAACGTTTTCAATGACTACACCTCAATCACCTATGGAAAACAAACAATCCGACTGATTCGAGCTCGTAATGATAACGATTGCGTGATAGTACAGGAACTCCCCAATGGACCTACAACCACTACTACTACAGTTGAAGTACAAATACATAGTGTAGTGCTAAAAGTGAAGCACGTATTTCCGAACGATGAAATCAAACTACAACTGATGCAACCCATCAAAAATGATACACCTATACTGATTCCATTCAGGAAATGGGACCTCAGCCAATTGCCTGCTCTTACGAACGGCGCAAAAAGTGAAATCTGGGCAGTCAAAACGAGCGCTTCGGTGGAACGTCCTCGGTACGTTATTGTGTGCTTTCAGAAATCTAAACGTGACAATGCAGAAGCTGATGCTACCCACTTTGATAACACAAGCATAGTTAGTATCAGATTAGCCCTTAATGGTGAATATTGGCCTAATGAGAGAATGCAGCTGGATTTCGCTAAACAAGACTACACCCTTGCTTACTACAACTATACCAGGTTCTATTCTAGCTATTCACATTCGACGGAGGTTCACCCAATCTTGGATTATGGGGAATTCAAACAGCATGCATTATTTGTGATTGATTGCTCGAGGCAGGAAGAGACCATGAAATCATCGACAGTTGATATAAAGCTTGAAATCGAAGCCGATAAAGGATTCCCTGCTGACACCAAAGCCTATTGCATCATCGTACATGACTGTCTGCTAGAGTACTGCCCTCTAACGGAAGTCGTCAGAACCTTGATTTGAGTATAAATACCAACTGCAAACTGCTCGAGCTCGCATTCGATCGTCAACCGTCATGAGGATCGCACTTGTCGACATTCAAGGCTTCACTCTTGACAGTGTTTTCCACCCGAAAGAGCTGACCATTCAAATTGGCCGCCAGAGATCCAACTTCCTATTCAAACCGCCTACACCGTTTGCTACCATTAGTGGACGTGACAAGAAAACTACATGTTATGTGGAGAAATTCGTTCATGGAATACCATATGATGCTGGTGATGTTGAATATACGGAGCTGAACAACATTTTGGAAAAATATCTCTTGCATTCGGTTGAATGTATGTACGTGAGGGGCAATCAGAAAGCTGACTTTTTGAAGACGAAATGTGAAGAACTTGAAGTATTTCCAACTGTATACGATGTTGCTTTGTATGATGGAACACCCTGTTCCAGTAAAACCTACCAGCAAACTATATCGTACTGCCCCAACCACGCCAATGGAAAATATATGTGTGCCCAGCGGAACGTTGATCAACTTTACCAGTGGTTTATAAATGTTATATTACCTAAATGAAGATGTACTGTGTTTGGCTCAATAAACATTATGATAAGGATGGGAGTTTTATTGAAACACCTTGCATAAGTTCCATCATTTTATTCACGATATATGTACCCAGCTTTCATTAGGCCTTTCACAATCAAAACGAACGTAGCTGCTAATGTCAAACCTAGTAATATGAACATTTTATTAAATTCATTCTGTATTCCTGTTGTGGGGGCTCCTATAGTTTGCCAGTCGGTATCCTCTTCAGATCCACCGGAAAACATCAACTTGAGTTTGAAGAAGGAATTATTCGTCTCTGGTATCTCTTTGTAGAATACTGGTAGACATCCATTGTTCACCAACTTATTCCGCATCGCTGTCCACGATGATCGATTGCAATCTTCTTTCAAGTCATTGAAACATATCGCCATGTTCTTGACATCCTTGGGAACATTTGTATACAATACGTTATTCAAAATTGCTGTCAGAACTATGAATGCCACCCGTGACATTTTGAGGCTGGATGTGTCGTCTCTGCTCAACAGGCACCTCTACTGCTGGTACTCTTCCACAGCTGCTGAAGACTTTATCCCACAAACTCAGATTCTCCAATTGATTCAACACTCTGGTTTTATCTTCGTACAATGTTATGTCTTTGTTCATCTGTCGAACCCGCTCCACAAATTCCTCCAACTTGCTTCTGTACTCGTCTAAGGACATTGTAACACTGATTCAGAGGTCAAGTCTGAATGGTGGTAGTGGTAGCTACGCATGCGCACAGCTGATATAAGCTATTGGGCAGATTCGGCAAACGTTCTTTGAGACACATCCAGTATCCATGATTGAATGGCTCGTGACAACAACAAGTTTGAACATGTCTGTTGGATGACTCATCGGCCACCTGCGTCAGAACAATGGACCCATTGTTCTCACACAGATAAGGATGATGCAATCGGATGAGGTTGTTACGTAATCGGACACCTGCAAACAAAGGCGGCATTGTTCTCGTATAATATTGCGTCGCAATTTCCCAATAGCTGACTCGACGAAATTCCCAGAAACGCTGACAGTGGCGTCGAGAGAACAAAGGCGGCATTGTTCTAGAGGAAGGCTAGATAACATATGGCAAACAAAGGCGGCATTGTTCTATGAAGTAGAGATAAGGATGACTCATCGACCACCTGCAACATGCATATCGGGTGACCTTGAAACAAAGTGCTACCAATTGTAGTAATACCAACCTAAATCTGGTGGGCAAAGTCACTAGATTGTGACGTCATCAACCACTTTCCAAAAAGAAGAAGAAGAATGTCCACGCCCATAAGCTCTAGAGTCTAGAGTCCAGGGGGCTAAGTTCAGAGTACTTCCACGTGTCATTCCTTGTGTTCCATGTCATCTGTCACTTGTCTGTCATTTGTCACTCGTCGTCTGTCACCTGTCACTCTTTGTGTTCCATGCCATCTGTCACTCTTTGTGTTCCATGCCATCTGTCACTTGTCAGTCATCTGTCACTTGTCACCTGTCACTTATCATCTGTCACTTGTCTGCTGTCATCTGTCACTTCCGGCGGCCATCTTGTGACGTCACTTCCGTGCAGCCAACACCTTCTACCACAGGAACGGTTGTGACGTCACTTCCGGCGGCGGCCATCTTGGGCTCGTGGTAACGTAGGTACACTACTTTCCTCAGCTGAGTCACTTTCACATACTTTGGGTGCAGTACAATGCTCCCAAAGGCAGCTTTCCTCTGATGCACCAAGTTGATTCTTCGAAATCAACCTTCAAGTTCAACCTTAAAGTTCAAACCCCAAGTTCAACCTTCAATTTCAACCTTCAAGTTCAAACTTCAAGTTCAACCTTTGAGTTCAACCTTCGAGTTCAAACTTCAAGTTCAACCATAAAGTTCCACCTTCTAGTTCAACCTTCAAGTTCAACTTCAATTTCAACATTCAAGTTCAATCTTCAAGTTCAACCCTCAAGTTCGACCTTCAAGTACAATCTTCAAGTTGAACCTTCATGTAAAACCTTCAAGTTTACCTTCAAGTTCAAACTTCAAGTTCATCCTTCAAGTTCAACCTTCAAGTTCAACCTCCACGTTCATACTTCATGTTGAAACTTCAGATTCAACCTTCAAGTTCAACCTTCGAGTTGAACCTTCGAGTACAACCTCCGAGTTCAACCTTCAAGTTAAACTTGAAGATCAAACTCCAAGTTCAACCTTCAAGTTCAACCTTCAGGTTGAACGTTCAAGTTATAGTCCAAGTTCGAAGTTCAAGATCAACCTTTAAGTTCAACTTTCAAGTTCAAACTTCAAGATGAACCTCCAAGTTCAACCTTCAAGTTCAACCTTTAGGTTCAAACTTCAAGTTCAACCTTCAAGTTAACTTTTCAAGTTGAACCGTCGAGTTCAACCTTCACATTCAAACTTCATGTTAAACCTTCAAGTTCAACCTTCAAGTTCAACCTTCAGGTTCAACCTTCAAGTTCAATCTTCAAGTTCAACCTTCAAGTTCAACCTTCAAGTTCGACCTTCAAGCTAAACCTCCAAGTACAACCTTCAAGTTCAACCTACAAGTTTTACTTCGAGTTCAAACTTCAAGTTCAACCTTCAAGTTCAACCTAAAATTTCAACCTTCTAGTTGAACCTATAACAACTTGTTCGATGTTTTGGAAAAAAGATTTTCATTTGTTATAGGCACGGCAGCTCGTTTGTTTGGGAGCAGGTCGTGAGTTAGTTTTTTTCATTGTTTACTAGTGGGGTTATCCTTTTGTCAGGCGCCACTCAATTTTCACAGCGAATTAATGAGAAAAAAATCCAAGATATGAATATGAGCCAAAATAACTGTTAACAGATTCATTCACCTCAACATACCAACAATAGGTATTCAGAATGGTGGTAAATATGTTCTATGATTGTGAACCAGTACAAGGGTAGATTTGTCTCCATATAGGCCTATTCTTTGGGTTTACAGAGTCTCGAACAGACCCAATAATTCTATTATATGTAAAATCGGATCTCACGCTGTTATGTGTTATTGACAAGTGTTTAAATATCTCATGACATAGGACCGTTAGAAATCACTATTCAAATGTCCTCAGACAGGGAGAAAATATGTATGTTGAATGTCACCAGACAGTGAAACAAACTTCATCTTGAATGTCCTCAGACAGTGAAATGAAAGTATGTTATATGTTGAACGTCCTCAGACAGTGAAGTCAATATGTGTATGTTGAATGTCCTCAAGACAGTGAGAGAATATGGTATGTTGAATGTCCTCAAGACAGAGAAAAAAATGTAAACATAGTCGAAGTCGAAGTTTCTTGTTCTTCCTGTTGTGTGCGTTATACCCGCTTCGATGTTGTCTCATATAATAGTTGCGAACTCATATGCTTTAGAGGTATCCATGTGGGATGATAGAATACAGAGATATGGTGTGCGGACTGATGTTGTCAATGTATCTCCACTTGCCTATTGTTCTCGTTATATGTCCTTCGAAGTCGTCCTATATGGTCAGTGCGATCGTATCTGCAATAACTGTAGGCATGTCAGATGCTAGAATGCGAAGTTAAAGTATAAACATTGTCGAAGTCGAAGTTTCGTGTTCTTTCTGTTGTAAGCGTTATTTCGATTCAGGAAACACTAGACAATGTCTACCTATGAGATGTATAACCGACTTATTATCGAGATTGATGAATTCGAAGTTCTGGCGAACACGCCGATTTACCGACTTTTGATTGTTGAAATCGAAGTTTCTGGTGGTAATGAAAAAGTAAAGTTCTTCACTCGCATATAATAAGCTGTCATATATACCTGTTGAATGGGCATTTGGGATGCTAGAATGGAAAGTTACAAAGTAAACATAGTCGAATAGCCTGTTGTGTGCGTTATACCCGCTTCGATGTCGTCTCATATGATCGTTGCGAACTTATATGCTCCAGAGGTATCTATGTGAGATGATAGAATACAGAGATACAGTGTGCAGACTGATGTTGTCAGAGTATCTTCACTTGTCAATTATTCTCGTTATATGTCCCACGAAGTCTTCTTATATGGTCAGTGCGATCGTATCTGCTATAGCTGTAGGCATGTCAGATGCAAGAATGCGGAGTAACAGTGTGAGCATAGTCGGGGTCGAAGTTTCTTGTTCTGTCTGTTGTGTGCGTTATACCCGCTTCGATGTCGTCTTATATAATAGTTGCGAACTCATATGTTCCAGAGGTATCCATGTGAGATGATAGCATACAGAGATACGGTATGCGGACTGATGTTGTCGGAGTATCTTCACTTGCCTATTGTTCTCGATATATGTCCTTCGAAGTCGTCTCATATTGTCAGTGCGATCATACCTGCCATTGCTGTAGGCATGTCAGATGCAAAAATTCGGAGTTACAGTGTGAACATAGTCGGAGTCAAAGTTTCTTGTTCTGCCTGTTGTGTGCGTTGAAGCCGCTTCGATGTCGTCTTGAATGATCATTGCGAACTACCATGCTACAAATGTATTCATGTGAGATGTTACAATACAGAGATACAATGTGCAGACTGATGTCGAAGTATCTTCACTTGTCAATTGTCCTCATTATATGTTCCTCGAAGTCATCTTATATGGTGAGTGCGATCGTATCTGCTATTGCTGTAGGCATGTTAGATGCTAGAATGCGGAGTTACAGTGTAAGCATAGTCGAGGTCGAAGTTTCTTGTTCTGCCTGTTGTGTGCGTTATATCCGCTTCGATGTCGTCTCATATAGTAGTTGCGGTCTCATATGCTCCAGAGGTATCCATTTGAGATGATAAAATACATAGATACGGTATGCGGACTGATGTCGGAGTATCTTCACTTGCCTATTGTTATCGTTGTATGTCCTTCGAAGTCGTCCTATATGGTCAGTGCGATCGTATCTGCAATAACTGTAGGCATGTCAGATGCAAAAATGCGAAGTTACAGTGGAAACACAGTCGAAGTCGAAGTTTCTTGCTCTCCCTGTTGTTAACGTTATTTTGATTCAGAAAACGCTAGACAATGTCTACCTATGAGATGTATAACCAACTTATTATCAAGATTGATAAATTCGAAGTTTTGGCGAACACGCCGGTTTACCGACTCTTGATTGTTTAAATCGGAGTTTTTGTTGGATATGAAAAAGTATAGTTCTCCACTCGCATATAATGAGCTGTCATATATACTTCTTGAATGAGCATTCTAGATGCTAGAATGCAAAGTTACAAAGTAAACATAGTCGAAGTCAGAGTTTCTTGTTCTGCCTGTTGTGTGCGTTATACCCGATTCGATGTCAACTCATATGATCGTTGCGAACTACCATGCTCCAAAGGTATCCATGTGACATGATACAATACAGAGATACAGTGTGCAGACTGATGGTCTCAAAGTATCTTCACTTGCCTATTGCACTCGTTATATGTCCTTCGAAGTCATCTTATACGGTCAGTGCGATCGTTTCTACTATAGTTATAGGTATGTCAGATTCTAGAATGTGAAGTTACAGTGTAAACATAGTCGGAGTCGAAGTTTATTGTTCTTTCTGTTGTGTGCGTTATACCCACTTCGATGTCGTCTTATATGATCGTTGCGAACATATATGCTACAGAGGTATCTATGTGAGATGATATAATACAGAGATACAGTGTGCAGACTGATGTTGTCGAACTAACTTCACTCGCCTATTGTTCTCGTTATATGTCCTTCGGAGTCGTCTTATTTGGTCAGTGCGATCGTATCTATTATAGCTTCAAGCATGTCAGATGCTGGAATGCTAAGTTACAGTGTAAACATAGTCGTAGTCGAAGTTTCTTGTTCTGCCTGTTGTGTGCGTTATACTTGCTTCGATGTTGTCTTATATGATCGTTGCGAACATATATGCTACAGAGGTATCTATGTGAGATGATACAATACAGAGATACAGTGTGCAGACTGATGTCGAAGTTTCTTCACTCGCCTATTGTTCTCGTTATATGTCCTCTGAAGTCGTACTATATGGTCATTGCGATCGTATTTGCTTTAACTGTAGGCATGTCAGATGCTTGAATTCAAAGTTACAGTGTAAATATAGTCGAAGTTTCTTGTTCTGCCTGTTGTGTACGTTATACCCGTTTTGATGTCGTCTCATATGATCGATGCGAACTGATATGCTCCAGAGGTATCTATGTGAGATGAAAAAATTCAGAGATACAGTGTGCAGACTGATGATGTCGAAGTATCCTTACTTGGTTATTAATCTCGTTATATGTCTTTCAAAGTCTTTCTTTATGGTCAGTGCGATCGTATTTGTTTTATCTGTAGGCATGTCAGATAATAGAATTCAGTGCCACAGTGTAAACATAGTCGAAGTATTTTGTTCTCCCTGTTTAATGCGTCATTTCCGTTTCGATATCGTCTCAAATGATCGATGCGAACTGATTTGCTCCAAAGCTATCTATGTGAGATGATAGAATACAGAGATACAGTGTGCTGACTGATGTTGTCAAAGTATCTTTATTTGTCTATTGTTCTCTCTATGAGTCCTTCAAAGTCGTCTCATATGGTCAGTGCCATCGCATCTGCTATAACTTTATTCATGTCAGATGCTAGAATGCAGAGTTACAGTGTAGACATAGTCGAAGTCGAAGTTTCTTGTTCTGCTCGTTGTGTGCGTAATACCCGATTCGATGTCGTCACATATGATCGTTGCGAACTACCATGCTACAAAGGTATTTATGTGAGATGTAATAATACAGAATTACAGTATGCAGTATGATGTCGAAGTATCTTTACTTGTCAATTGTTCTCGTTATATGTCGCTCAAAGTCGTCTCATATGGTCAGTGCGATCGTATCTGCTATAGCTGTAGACATGTCAGATGCTAGAATGTGGAGTTACAGTGTAAGAATAGTCGGGGTCGAAGTTTCTTGTTCTTGCTGTTGTGTGCGTTATACATGCTTCGATGTCGTCTTATATAATGGTTGCGAACTCATATGCCCCAGAGGTATCCATGTGAGATGATAGAATACAGAGATACGGTGTGTGGACTGATAATGTCTAAGAATCTTCACTTGCCTATTGTTTTCGTTATATGTCCTTCGAAGTCGTCCCATATGGTCAGAGCGATCGTATCTGCAATTACTGTAGGCATGTCAGATGCTAGAATGCGAATTTGAAGTATAAACATAGTCGAAGTCGAAGTTTCTTGTTTCTCCTGTTGTAAGCGTTATCTTGATTCAGGAAACACTAGACAATGTTTACCTATTAGATGTATAACCGACTTATTATCAAGATTGGGAGTTTTGGCGAACACGCCGATTTTCCGAATCTTGATTGTTGGAATCGAAGTTTTTGGTGGATATGAAAAAGTATAGTACTTCACTCACATATGATGAGCTCTCATATATACTTCTCAAATGGGCCTTCGAGATGCTAGAATGCAAAGTTACAAAGTAAACATAATCGAAGTCGAAGTTTCTTGTTCTTCCTGTTGTGTGCGTTATACCCGCTTCGATGTCGTCTCATATAATAGTTGCGAACTCATATGCTCTAGAGGTATCCATGTGAGATGATAGAATATAGAGATACGGTGTGCGGACTGATGTTGTCGAAGTATCTCCATTCGCCTATTGTTCTCGTTATATGTCCTTCGAAGTCGTCCTACATGGTCAGTGCGATCGTATCTGCAATTACTGTAGGCATGTCAGATGCTAGAATGCGAAGTTAAAGTATAAACATTGTCGAAGTCAAAATTTCTTGTTCTCCCTGTTGTAAGCGTTATTTCGATTCAGGAAACACTGGACAATGTCTACCTATGAGATGTATAATCGACTTATTATCAAGATTGATGAATTCGAAGTTTTGGCGAACACGCCGATTTACCGACTTTTGATTGTTGGAATACATACATACATACATAGTCGAAGTTTCTTGTTCTGCCTGATGTGTGCGTTATACCCGTTTTGATGTCGTCTCATATGACGGTGCGAACTGATTTGCTCCAGAGGAATCCATGTAAGGTGGTAGAATACAGAGATACAGTGTGCAGACTGATGTTCTCGAAGTATCTTCACTTTCCTATTGTACTCGTTATATGTCCTTCGAAGTCATTTTATATGGTTAGTGCGATCGTATCTACTATAGCTATAGGCATGTCAGATTCTAGAATGTGAAGTCACAGTGTAAACATAGTCGGAGTCGAAGTTTCTTGTTCTGCCTGTTGTGTGCGTTATACCCGCTTCGATGTCGTCTTATACGACCGTTGTGAGCATATATGCTACAGAGGTATCTATGTGAGATGAAAGAATACAGAGATGCTAGAATGCGAAGTTCCGGTGTGAACATAGTCGAAGTCGAAGTTTCTTGTTCACCCTGTTGTAAGCGTTATTTTTATTCAGAAAACACTAGACATTGTCTACCTATAAGATGTATAACTGACTTATTATCAAAATTGATAAATTCGAAGTTTTGGCGAACACTCTTGATTTTTGGAATCGAAGTTTTTAGTAAATATGAAAGACTCGCTAATAATGAGCTGTCATATATACTCTTTGAATGAGCATTTGTGATGCTAGAATGCAAAGTTACGAAATAAACATAGTCGAAGTCGACGTTTCTCGTTCTGCCTGTTGTGTTCGTTTTATCCGCTTCGATGTCATCTCATATGATCGTTGCGAACTTATATGCTCCAGAGGTATCTATGTGATATGATAGGATACAGAGATACAGTGTGCAGACTGATGTTGTCAAAGTATATTCACTTGCCTATTGTTCTCGTTATATGTCCTTCGGAGTCGTCTTATATGATCAGTGCGATCGTCAGATGCTGGAATGCAAAGTTACAGAGTAAACATAGTCGAAGTCAAAGTTTCTTGTTCTGCCTGTTGTGTGCGTTATTCCCGATACGATGTCGACTCATAATATGATCGTTGCGAACTACCATGCTCCAAAGGTATCCATGTGAGATGATAAAATAAAGAGATACAGTGTGCAGACTGATGTTGTCAAAGTATCTTCACTTGCCTATTGTTCTCGTTATATGTCCTTCGAAGTCGTCTTATATGGTCAGTGCGATCGTACCTGCTATTGCTGTAGGTATGTCAGATGCAAAAATGCGGAGTCACAGTGTAAACATAGTCGGAGTCGAAGTTTCTTGTTCTGCCTGTTGTGTGCGTTATACCCGCTTCGATTTCGTCTTATATGATGTCGTCTTATATGATCGTTGCGAACATATATGCTTCAGAGGTATCTATGTGAGATAAAAGAATACAGAGATACAGTGTGTAGACTGATGTTGTCGAAGTATCTAACTTGCCTATTCTTCTCGTTATATGTCCTTCGATGTCGTCCGATATAGCCAGTGCAATAATCAGCAATAACTGTAGGCATTTCAGATGCTAGAATGCAAAGTTACAGTGTATACATAGTCGAAGTCGAAGTCGTTCTGCCTGATGTGTGCGTTATACCCGTTTTGATGTCGTCTCATATGATCGATGCGAACTGATATGCTCCAAAGTAATCCTTGTGAGGTGATAGAATACAGAGATACAGTGTGCAGACTGATGTTCTCGAAGTATCTTCACTTGCCTATTGTACTCGTTATATGTCCTTCGAAGTCATCTCATATGGTCAGTGCGATCGTATCTACCATGGCTATAGGCATGTCAGATTCTAGTATGTGAAGTTACAGTGTAAACATAGTCGGAGTCGAAGCTCCTTGTTCTGCCTGTTGTGTGCGTTATACCCGCTTCGATGTCGTCTCATATGATCGATGCGAACTGATATGCTCCAAAGTAATCCTTGTAAGGTGATAGAATACAGAGATACAGTGTGCAGACTGATGTTCTCGAAGTATCTTCACTTGCCTATTGTACTCGTTATTTGTCCTTCGAAGTCATCTTATATGGTCAGTGCGATCGTATCTACTATAGCTATAGATTCTAGAATGTGAAGTTACAGTGTAAACATAGTCGGAGTCGAAGCTCCTTGTTCTGCCTGTTGTGTGCGTTATACCCGCTTCGATGTCGTCCCATATGATCGTTGCGAGCATATATGCTACAGAGGTATCTATGTGAGATGCTACAATACAGAGATGAAATGTGCAGACTGATGTTGTCGAACTATCTTCACTTGCCTATTGTTCTTGTTATATGTCCTTCGAAGTCGTCTCATTTTTTCAGTGCGATCGTATCTGCTATACCTTCAAGCATGTCAGACGCTGGAATAATAAGTTACAGTGTGAACATAGTCGGAGTCAGAGTTTCTTGTTCTGCCTGTTGTGTGCATTATACATGCTTCGATGTCGTCTTAAATGATCGTTGCGAACATATATGCTACAGAGGTATCTATGTGAGATGATACAAAACACAGTGTGCAGACTGATGTTGTCGAAGTACCTTCACTTGCCTATTGTTCTCTTTATATGTTTTCTGAAGTCATCCTATATGGTCAGTGCGATCGTATCTGCTATAACTGTAGGCATTTTAGATGCTAGAATGCAAAGTTACAGTGTAAATATAGTCGAAGTCGAAGTTTCTTGTTCTGCCTATTGTGTGCGTTATACCCGCTTCGATGTCGTCTTATATAATAGTTGCGAACTCATATGCTCCAGAGGTATCCATGTGAGATGATGGAATATAGAGATACTGTGTGCGGACTGATGTTGTCGGAGTATCGTCACTTGGCTATTGTTCTCGTTATATGTCCTCCGAAGTCGTCCTATGTGGTCAGTGCGATCGTATCTGCAATTATTGTAGGCATGTCAGATGCTAGAATGCGAAGTTACTGTGTGAACATAGTCGAAGTCGAAGTTTCTTGTTCTACCTGTTGTGAGCGTTATTTTGATTCAGGAAACAATAGACAATGTCTACCTATAAGATGTATAACTGACTTATTATCAAGATTGATAAATTCGAAGTTTTGGCGAACACGCCGGTTCACCGACTCTTGATTTTTGGAATCGAAGTTTTTAGTAGATATGAAAGACTCGTTAATAATGAGCTGTCATATATACTCTTTGAATGAGCATTTGTGATGCTAGAATGCAAAGTTACGAAATAAACATAGTCGAAGTCGACGTTTCTCGTTCTGCCTGTTGTGTTCCTTTTATCCGCTTCGATGTCATCTCATATGATCGTTGCGAACTTATATGCTCCAGAGGTATCTATGTGATATGATAGGATACTGAGATACAGTGTGCAGACTGATGTTGTCAAAGTATATTCACTTGCCTATTGTTCTCGTTATATGTCCTTCGGAGTCGTCTTATATGGTCAGTGCGATCGTCAGATGCTGGAATGCAAAGTTACAGAGTAAACATAGTCGAAGTCAAAGTTTCTTGTTCTGCCTGTTGTGTGCGTTATTCCCGATACGATGTCGACTCATAATATGATCGTTGCGAACTACCATGCTCCAAAGGTATCCATGTGAGATGATAGAATACAGAGATACAGTGTGCAGACTGATGTTGTCAAAGTATCTTCACTTGCCTATTGTTCTCGTTATATGTCCTTCGAAGTCGTCTTATATGGTCAGTGCGATCGTACCTGCTATTGCTGTAGGCATGTCAGATGCAAAAATGCGGAGTCACAGTGTAAACATAGTCGGAGTCGAAGTTTCTTGTTCTGCCTGTTGTGTGCGTTATACCCGCTTCGATGTCGTCTTATATGATGTCGTCTTATATGATCGTTGCGAACATATATGCTTCAGAGGTATCTATGTGAGATGAAAGAATACAGAGATACAGTGTGCAGACTGATGTTGTCGAAGTATCTAACTTGCCTATTCTTCTCGTTATATGTCCTTCGAAGTCGTCCGATATAGCCAGTGCAATAATCAGCAATAACTGTAGGCATTTCAGATGCTAGAATGCAAAGTTACAGTGTATACATAGTCGAAGTCGAAGTCGTTCTGCCTGATGCGTGCGTTATACCCGTTTTGATGTCGTCTCATATGATCGATGCGAACTGATATACTCCAAAGTAATCCTTGTAAGGTGATAGAATACAGAGATACAGTGTGCAGACTGATGTTCTCGAAGTATCTTCACTTGCCTATTGTACTCGTTATATGTAGTTCGAAGTCATCCTATATGGTCAGTGCGATCTTATCTACTATAGCTATAGGCATGTCAGATTCTAGAATGTGAAGTTACAGTGTAAACATAGTCGGAGTCGAAGCTCCTTGTTCTGCCTGTTGTGTGCGTTATACCCGCTTCGATGTCGTCCCATATGATCGTTGCGAGCATATATGCTACAGAGGTATCTATGTGAGATGCTACAATACAGAGATGAAATGTGCAGACTGATGTTGTCGAACTATCTTCACTTGCCTATTGTTCTTGTTATATGTCCTTCGAAGTCGTCTCATTTTTTCAGTGCGATCGTATCTGCTATACCTTCAAGCATGTCAGACGCTGGAATAATAAGTTACAGTGTGAACATAGTCGGAGTCAAAGTTTCTTGTTCTGCCTGTTGTGTGCGTTATACATGCTTCGATGTCGTCTTAAATGATCGTTGCGAACATATATGCTACAGAGGTATCTATGTGAGATGATACAATACACAGTGTGCAGACTGATGTTGTCGAAGTACCTTCACTTGCCTATTGTTCTCTTTATATGTTTTCTGAAGTCATCCTATATGGTCAGTGCGATCGTATCTGCTATAACTGTAGGCATTTTAGATGCTAGAATGCAAAGTTACAGTGTAAATATAGTCGAAGTCGAAGTTTCTTGTTCTGCCTATTGTGTGCGTTATACCCGCTTCGATGTCGTCTTATATAATAGTTGCGAACTCATATGCTCCAGAGGTATCCATGTGAGATGATAGAATACAGAGATACTGTGTGCGGACTGATGTTGTCGGAGTATCGTCACTTGGCTATTGTTCTCGTTATATGTCCTTCGAAGTCGTCCTATGTGGTCCGTGCGATCGTATCTGCAATTATTGTAGGCATGTCAGATGCTAGAATGCGAAGTTACTGTGTGAACATAGTCGAAGTCGAAGTTTCTTGTTCTACCTGTTGTGAGCGTTATTTTGATTCAGGAAACACTAGACAATGTCTACCTATAAGATGTATAACCGACTTATTATCAAGATTGATAAATTCGAAGTTCTGGCGAACACGCCGGTTTACCGACTCTTGATTGTTGGAATCGAAGTTTTTGGTGGATATGAAAAAGTATGGTACTCCACTCACATATAATGCAAAGTTACAGAGTAAACATAGTCGAAGTTTCTTGTTCTGCCTGTTGTGTGCGTTATACTCGCTACGATGTCGTCTGATATGATCGTTGCGATTTTATATACTCCAGAGGTATCTATGTGAGATGATAGAATACAGAGATACAGTGTGCAGATTGATGTTGTCAAAGTATCTTCACTTGCCTATTGTTCTCGTTATATGTCCTTCGAAGTCGTCTCATATGGTCAGTGCGATCGTCAGATGCTGGAATGCAAAGTTACAGAGTAAACATAGTCGAAGTCAAAGTTTCTTGTTCTGCCTGTTGTGTGCGTTATTTCCGATTCGATGTCAATTCATATGATCGTTGCAAACTACCATGCTCCAAAGGTATCCATGTGAGATGATAGAATACAGAGATACAGTGTGCAGACTGATGTTCTCGATGTATCTTCACTTGCCTATTGTACACTTCATATGTCCTTCGAAGTCATCTTATATGGTCAGTGCGATCGTTTCAGATTCTAGAATGTGAAGTTACAGTGTGAACATAGTCGGAGTCGAAATTTCTTGTTTTGCCTGTTGTGTGCGTTATACCCGCTTCGATGTCGTCTTATATGATCGTTGCGAACATATATGCTACAGAGGTATCTATGTGAGATGATACAATACAGAGATGAAGTGTGCAGACTGATGTTGTCGAACTATCTCCACTTGCCTATTGTTCTTGTTATATGTCCTTCGAAGTCGTCTCATTTTCTCAGTGCGATCGTATCTGCTATACCTTCAAGCATGCCAGACGCTGGAATACTAAGTTACAGTGTAAACAAAGTCGAAGTCAAAGTTTCTTGTTCTGCCTGTTGTGTGCGTTATACATGCTTCGATGTCGTCTTGAATGATCGTTGCGAACATATATGCTACAGAGGTATCTATGTGAGATGATAAAATACAGAGATACAGTGTGCAGACTGATGTTGTCGAAGTATCTTCACTTGCCTATTGTTCTCGTTATATGTTTTCTGATGTCGTCCGATCGTATCTGCTATAACTGTAGGCATGTCAGATGCTAGAATGCAAAGTTACAGTGTAAATATAGTCGGAATCGAAGTTTCTAGTATTGAGGCGAACTGATATGCTCCAGAGGTATCTATGTGAGATGAAAGATACAAAGATACAGTGTGCAGACTGATGTTGTCGGAGTACCCTCACTTGCCTATTAATCCCGTTATATGTCCTTCAAAGTCTTTCTATATGGTCAGTGCGATCGTATCTGTTTCAACTGTAGGCATGTCAGATAAAAGAATTCAGAGCCACAGTGTATACACAGTCGAAGTTTCTTGGTCTCCCTGTTTTATGCGTCATTTCCGTTTTGATGTCGTCTAAAATGATCGTTGCGAACTGATATGCTCCAAAGGTATCCTTGTGAGATGATTGAATACAGAGAGAGGAGAGATATAGTGTGCGGACTGATGTTGTCGTTGTGATGGTCAGTGCGATTGTATCTACTATAGCTATAGGCATGTCAGATTCTAGAATGTGAAGTCACAGTGGAAACATAGTCGGAGTCAAAGTTTCTTGTTCTGCCTGTTGTGTGCGTTATACCCGCTTCGATGTCGTCCTATATGATCGTTGCGAACATATATGCTACAGAGGTATCTATGTGAGATGATACAATACAGAGATGAAGTATGCGGACTGATGATGTCGAACTATCTCCACTTGCCTATTGTTCTCGTTATATATCCTTCGAAGTCGTCTCATTCCCTCAGTGCGATCGTATCTGCTATACCTTCAAGCATGTCAGACGCTGGAATACTAAGTTACAGTGTAAACATAGTCGGATTCGCGGAATTTCTAGTGCTGCCTGTTGTGTGCGTTATTCATGCTTCGATGTTGTCTTAAATGATCGTTGCGAACATATATGCTACAGAGGTATCTATGTAAGATGATACAATACAGAGATACAGTGTGCAGACTGATGTTGTCGAAGTATCTCCACTTTCCTATTGTTCTCGTTATATGTTTTCTGAAGTCATCCTATATGGTCAGTGCGATCGTATCTGCTATAACTGTAGGCATGTCAGATGCTAGAATGCAAAGTTACAGTGTAAATATAGTCGAGTCCGAAGATTCTAGTTCTGCCTCTTGTGTGCGTTATACCCGTTTCGATGTCGTCTCATATGATCGATGCGAACTGATATGCTCCAAAGGTATCCATGTGAGATGATAGAATACAGAGATATAGTGTGCGGACTGATGTTGCCGTTGTGATAGTCAGTGCGATCGCATCTGCTATAACTGTAGGCATGTCAGATGCTAAAATGCAAAGTTACAGTGTAGACAAAGTCGAAGTCAAAGTTTCTTGTTCTGCCTGTTGTGTGCGTTATACCCGATTTGATGTCTCCTCATAATATGATCGTTGCGAACTACCATGCTACAAAGTTATTCACGTGAGATGTCACAATACAGAGATACAGTGTGCAGACTGATGTCGAAGTATCTTCACATGTCAATTGTTCTCGTTATATGTCCTTCGAAGTCGTCTTATATGGTCAGTGCGATCGTACCTGCTATTATTGTAGGCATGTCAGAAGCAAGAATGCGGAGGTACAGTGTAATCATAGTCGGAGTCGAAGTTCCTTGTTCTGCCTGTTGTATGCGTTATACCCGCTTCGATGTCGTCTCATATGAAATCGTCTAATATGATCGTTGCGAACATATATGGTTCAGAGGTATCTATGTGAGATGAAAGAATACAGAGATGCTAGAATGCGAAGTTTCGGTGTAAACATAGTCGAAGTCAAAGTTTCTTGTGCTCCCTGTTGTAAGCGTTATTTTTATACAGGAAACACTAGACATTGTCTACCTATAAGATGTATAACTGCCTTATTATCAAGATTGATAAATTCGAAGTATTGGCGAACACGCCGGTTTACCGACTCTTGATTGTTAGAATCGAAGTTTTTAGTAGATATGAAAAAGTATAGAACTCCACTCGCATATAATGAGCTGTCATATATTCTCCTTGAATGAGCATTTGAGATGCTAAAATGCAAAGTTACAGAGTAAACAAAGTCGAAGTCGAAGTTTCTCGTTCTGCTTGTTGTGTTCGTTTTATCGGCTTCGATGTATTCTCATATGATCGTTGCGAACTTTTATGCTCCAGAGGTATCTATGTGAGATGATAGAATATTGCCTATTGTCCTCGTTATATGTCCTTCGAAGTCGTCCTATGCGGTCAGTGCGATCGAAACTGCCATAACTGTAGGCATGTCAGATGCTAGAATGCAAAATTACAGTGTATACATAGTCGGAGTCGAAGTTTTTTGTTCTGCCTGTTGTGCGCGTTATTCATGTTTTGATGTCATCTCATATGATCGATGCGAACTGATATGCTCCAGAGAAATTCATGTGAGGTGATAGAATACAGAGATACAGTGTGCAGACTGATGTTGTCGAAGTATCTCCACTTGCCTATTGTACTCGTTATAAATCCTTCGAAGTCATCTCTTATGGTCAGTGAGATCGTATCTACCATAGCTGTAGGCATGTCAGATCCTAGAATGTGAAGTTACAGTGTGAACATATTCGATGTCGAAGTTTCTTTTCTATGTCCTTCAAAGTCAACTTATATGTTCAGTGCGATCGTATCTGCTATAGCTGTAGGCATGTCAGATGCTAGGAATTAAAGTAACAGTGTAAACATAGTCGAAGTCGAAGTTTCTTGTTCTGCCTGTTGTGTGCGTTATACCCGCTTCGATGTCGTCTTATGTGATCGTTGCAAACATATATGCTCCAGGTATCTATGTGAGATGATAGAATACAGAGATACAGTGTGTGTGCAGACTGATGTTGTCGAAGTATCCTCACTTGCCTATTGCTCTCGTTATAAGTCCCTCAAAGTCGTCTTATATGGTCAGTGCGATTATATCTACTATAGCTGTAGGCATGTAAGATGAACGAATGCGGAGTTACAGTGCAACCAATGTCGGGGTCGAAGGTTCTTGTTCTGCCTGTTGTGTGCGTTATACCCGCTCCGATGTCGTCTCATATGAAGTCGTCTCATATGATCGTTGCGAACATATATGCTTCAGAGGTATCTATGTGAGATGAAAGAATACAGAGATGCTAGGATGCGAAGTTTCGGTGTAAACATTGTCGAAGTCGAAGTTTCTTGTTCTCCCTGTTGTAAGCGTTATTTTGATTCAGGAAACACTAGACAATGTCTACCTATAAGATGTTTAACCGACTTATTATCATGATTGATAAATTCGAAGTCTTGGCGAACACGCCGGTTTACCGACTCTTGAATGTTGGAATCGAAGTTTTTGGTGGATATGAAAAAGTATAGTACTCCACTCAGATATAATGCAAAGTTACAGAGTGAACATAGTCGAAGTCGAAGTTTCTTGTTTTGCCTGTTGTGTGCGTTATACCCGCATCGATGTCGTCTCATATGATCGTTGCGAACTTATATGCTCCAGAGGTATCTATATGAAATGATAGAATACTGAGATACAGTGTGCAGATTGATTTTGTCAAAGTACCTTCACTTGCCTATTGTTCCCGTTATATGTCCTTCGAAGTCGTCTTATATGGTCAGTGCGATCGTCAGATGCTGGATTGCAAAGTTACAGAGTAAACATAGTCGAAGTCGAAGTTTCTTGTTCTGCCTATTGTGTGCGTTATACCCGCTTCGATGTCGTCTTATATAATAGTTGCGAACTCATATGCTCCAAAGGTATCCATGTGAGATGATAGAATACAGAGATACTGTGTGCGGACTGATGTTGTCGGAGTATCGTCACTTGGCTATTGTTCTCGTTATATGTCCTTCGAAGTCGTCCTATGTGGTCAGTGCGATCGTATCTGCAATTATTGTAGGCATGTCAGATGCTAGAATGCGAAGTTACTGTGTGAACATAGTCGAAGTCGAAGTTTCTTGTTCTACCTGTTGTGAGCGTTATTTTGATTCAGGAAACACTAGACAATGTCTACCTATAAGATGTATAACCGACTTATTATCAAGATTGATAAATTCGAAGTTCTGGCGAACACGCCGGTTTACCGACTCTTGATTGTTGGAATCGAAGTTTTTGGTGGATATGAAAAAGTATGGTACTCCACTCACATATAATGCAAAGTTACAGAGTAAACATAGTCGAAGTTTCTTGTTCTGCCTGTTGTGTGCGTTATACTCGCTTCGATGTCGTCTGATATGATCGTTGCGATTTTATATACTCCAGAGGTATCTATGTGAGATGATAGAATACAGAGATACAGTATGCAGATTGATGTTGTCAAAGTATCTTCACTTGCCTATTGTTCTCGTTATATGTCCTTCGAAGTCGTCTTATATGGTCAGTGCGATCGTCAGATGCTGGAATGCAAAGTTACAGAGTAAACATAGTCGAAGTCAAAGTTTCTTGTTCTGCCTGTTGTGTGCGTTATTTCCGATTCGATGTCAATTCATATGATCGTTGCAAACTACCATGCTCCAAAGGTATCCATGTGAGATGATAGAATACAGAGATACAGTGTGCAGACTGATGTTCTCGATGTATCTTCACTTGCCTATTGTACACTTCATATGTCCTTCGCAGTCATCTTATATGGTCAGTGCGATCGTTTCAGATTCTAGAATGTGAAGTTACAGTGTGAACATAGTCGGAATCGAAATTTCTTGTTCTGCCTGTTGTGTGCGTTATACCCGCTTCGATGTCGTATTATATGATCGTTGCGAACATATATGCTACAGAGGTATCTATGTGAGATGATACAATACAGAGATGAAGTGTGCAGACTGATGTTGTCGAACTATCTCCACTTGCCTATTGTTCTTGTTATATGTCCTTCGAAGTCGTTTCATTTTCTCAGTGCGATCGTATCTGCTATACCTTCAAGCATGTCAGACGCTGGAATACTAAGTTACAGTGTAAACAAAGTCGAAGTCAAAGTTTCTTGTTCTGCCTGTTGTGTGCGTTATACATGCTTCGATGTCGTCTTGAATGATCGTTGCGAACATATATGCTACAGAGGTATCTATGTGAGATGATAAAATACAGAGATACAGTGTGCAGACTGATGTTGTCGAAGTATCTCCACTTGCCTATTGTTCTCGTTATATGTTTTCTGATGTCGTCCTATATGGTCAGTGCGATCGTATCTGCTATAACTGTAGGCATGTCAGATGCTAGAATGCAAAGTTACAGTGTGAATATAGTCGGAATCGAAGTTTCTAGTATTGAGGCGAACTGATATGCTCCAGAGGTATCTATGTGAGATGAAAGATACAGAGATACAGTGTGCAGACTGATGTTGTCGGAGTACCCTCACTTGCCTTTTAATCCCGTTATATGTCCTTCAAAGTCTTTCTATATGGTCAGTGCGATCGTATCTGTTTCAACTGTTGGCATGTCAGATAGAAGAATTCAGAGCCACAGTGTATACACAGTCGAAGTTTCTTGGTCTCCCTGTTTTATGCGTCATTTCCGTTTTGATGTCGTCTCAAATGATCGTTGCGAACTGATATGCTCCAAAGGTATCCATGTGAGATGATTGAATACAGAGAGAGGAGAGATATAGTGTGCGGACTGATGTTGTCGTTGTGATGGTCAGTGCGATTGTATATACTATAGCTATAGGCATGTCAGATTCTAGAATGTGAAGTCACAGTGGAAACATAGTCGGAGTCAAAGTTTCTTGTTCTGCCTGTTGTGTGCGTTATACCCGCTTCGATGTCATCCTATATGATCGTTGCGAACATATATGCTACAGAGGTATCTATGTGAGATGATACAATACAGAGATGAAGTATGCGGACTGATGATGTCGAACTATCTCCACTTGCCTATTGTTCTCGTTATATATCCTTCGAAGTCGTCTCATTCCCTCAGTGCGATCGTATCTGCTATACCTTCAAGCATGTCAGACGCTGGAATACTAAGTTACAGTGTAAACATAGTCGGATTCGCGGAATTCCTAGTGCTGCCTGTTGTGTGCGTTATTCATGCTTCGATGTTGTCTTAAATGATCGTTGCGAACTTATATGCTACAGAGGTATCTATGTGAGATGATACAATACAGAGATACAGTGTGCAGACTGATGTTGTCGAAGTATCTCCACTTGCCTATTGTTCTCGTTATATGTTTTCTGAAGTCATGCTATATGGTCAGTGCGATCGTATCTGCTATAACTGTAGGCATGTCAGATGCTAGAATGCAAAGTTACAGTGTAAATATAGTCGAGTCCGAAGATTCTAGTTCTGCCTCTTGTGTGCGTTAAACCCGTTTCGATGTCGTCTCATATGATCGATGCGAACTGATATGCTCCAAGAGTATCCATGTGAGATGATAGAATACAGAGATATAGTGTGCGGACTGATGTTGTCGTTGTGATAGTCAGTGCGATCGCATCTGCTATAACTGTAGGCATGTCGGATGCTAAAATGCAAAGTTACAGTGTAGACATAGTCGAAGTCAAAGTTTCTTGTTCTGCCTGTTGTGTGCGTTATACCCGATTTGATGTCTTCTCATAATATGATCGTTGCGAACTACCATGCTACAAAGTTATTCATGTGAGATGTCACAATACAGAGATACAGTGTGCAGACTGATGTCGAAGTATCTTCACTTGTCAATTGTTCTCGTTATATGTCCTTCGAAGTCGTCTTATATGGTCAGTGCGATCGTACCTGCTATTATTGTAGGCATGTCAGAAGCAAGAATGCGGAGGTACAGTGTAATCATAGTCGGAGTCGAAGTTCCTTGTTCTGCCTGTTGTGTGCGTTATACCCGCTTCGATGTCGTCTCATATGAAATCGTCTAATATGATCGTTGCGAACATATATGGTTCAGAGGTATCTATGTGAGATGAAAGAATACAGAGATGCTAGAATGCGGAGTTTCGGTGTAAACATAGTCGAAGTCAAAGTTTCTTGTGCTCCCTGTTGTAAGCGTTATTTTTATACAGGAAACACTAGACATTGTCTACCTATAAGATGTATAACTGCCTTATTATCAAGATTGATAAATTCGAAGTTTTGGCGAACACGCCGGTTTACCGACTCTTGATTGTTGGAATCGAAGTTTTTAGTAGATATGAAAAAGTATAGAACTCCACTCGCATATAATGAGCTGTCATATATTCTCCTTGAATGAGCATTTGAGATGCTAAAATGCAAAGTTACAGAGTGAACAAAGTCGAAGTCGAAGTTTCTCGTTCTGCTTGTTGTGTTCGTTTTATCGGCTCCGATGTATTCTCATATGATCGTTGCGAACTTTTATGCTCCAGAGGTATCTATGTGAGATGATAGAATATTGCCTATTGTCCTCGTTATATGTCCTTCGAAGTCGTCCTATGCGGTCAGTGCGATCGAAACTGCCATAACTGTAGGCATGTCAGATGCTAGAATGCAAAATTACAGTGTATACATAGTCGGAGTCGAAGTTTTTTGTTCTGCCTGTTGTGCGCGTTATTCATGTTTTGATGTCATCTCATATGATCGATGCGAACTGATATGCTCCAGAGAAATTCATGTGAGGTGATAGAATACAGAGATACAGTGTGCAGACTGATGTTGTCGAAGTATCTCCACTTGCCTATTGTACTCGTTATAAATCCTTCGAAGTCATCTCTTATGGTCAGTGAGATCGTATCTACCATAGCTGTAGGCATGTCAGATCCTAGAATGTGAAGTTACAGTGTGAACATATTCGATGTCGAAGTTTCTTTTCTATGTCCTTCAAAGTCAATTTATATGTTCAGTGCGATCGTATCTGCTATAGCTGTAGGCATGTCAGATGCTAGGAAGCAAAGTAACAGTGTGAACATAGTCGAAGTCGAAGTTTCTGCGTTATACCCGCTTCGATGTCGTCTTATGTGATCGTTGCAAACATATATGCTCCAGGTATCTATGTGAGATGATAGAATACAGAGATACAGTGTGTGTGCAGACTGATGTTGTCGAAGTATCCTCACTTGCCTATTGCTCTCGTTATAAGTCCCTCAAAGTCGTCTTATATGGTCAGTGCGATCATATCTACTATAGCTGTAGGCATGTAAGATGAACGAATGCGGAGTTACAGTGCAACCAATGTCGGGGTCGAAGGTTCTTGTTCTGCCTGTTGTGTGCGTTATACCCGCTCCGATGTCGTCTCATATGAAGTCGTCTTATATGATCGTTGCGAACATATATGCTTCAGAGGTATCTATGTGAGATGAAAGAATACAGAGATGCTAGAATGCGAAGTTTCGGTGTAAACATTGTCGAAGTCGAAGTTTCTTGTTCTCCCTGTTGTAAGAGTTATTTTGATTCAGGAAACACTAGACAATGTCTACCTATAAGATGTTTAACCGACTTATTATCATGATTGATAAATTCGAAGTCTTGGCGAACACGCCGGTTTACCGACTCTTGAATGTTGGAATCGAAGTTTTTGGTGGATATGAAAAAGTATAGTACTCCACTCAGATATAATGCAAAGTTACAGAGTGAACATAGTCGAAGTCGAAGTTTCTTGTTTTGCCTGTTGTGTGCGTTATACCCGCATCGATGTCGTCTCATATGATCGTTGCGAACTTATATGCTCCAGAGGTATCTATATGAAATGATAGAATACTGAGATACAGTGTGCAGATTGATTTTGTCAAAGTATCTTCACTTGCCTATTGTTCCCGTTATATGTCCTTCGAAGTCGTCTTATATGGTCAGTGCGATCGTCAGATGCTGTATTGCAAAGTTACAGAGTAAACATAGTCGAAGTCAAAGTTTCTTGTTCTGCCTGTTGTGTGCGTTATTCCCGATTCGATGTCAACTCAAATGATCGTTGCGAACTACCATGCCCCAAAGGTATCCATGTGAGATGATAGAATACAGAGATACAGTGTGCAGATTGATGTTGTCAAAGTATCTTCACTTGTCTATTGTTCTCGTTATATGTCCTTCGAAGTCGTCTTATATGGTCAGTGCGATCGTCAGATGCTGGAATGCAAAGTTACGGAGTAAACATAGTCGAAGTCGAAGTTTCTTGTTCTGCCTATTGTGTGCGTTATATCTGCTTCGATGTCGTCTTATATGATCGTTGCGAACTTATATGCTCCAGAGGTATCTATGTGAAATGATAAAATACGGAAATACAGTGTGCAGACTGATGTTGTCAAAGTATCTTCACTTGCCTATTGTTCTCGTTATATGTTCTTCGGAGTCGTCCTATATGGTCAGTGCAATCGAATCAGCAATAACTGTAGGCATTTCAGATGCTAGAATGCAAAGTTTCAGTGTATACATATTCGAAGTCGAAGTTTCTTGTTCTGCCTGATGTGTGCGTTATACCCGTCTTGATGTCGTCTCATATAATCGATGCGAACTGATATGCTCCAGAGGAATCCATGTAAGGTGATAGAATACAGAGATACAGTGTGCAGACTGATGTTCTCGAAGTATCTTCACTCGCCTATTGTACACTTTATATGTCCTTCGAAGTCATCTTATATGGTCAGTGCAATCGTGTCTACCATAGCTATAGGCATGTCAGATTCTAGAATGTGGAGTTACAGTGTAAACATAGTCGGAGTCGAAATTTCTTGTTCTGCCTGTTGTGTGCGTTATACCCGCTTCGATGTCGTCTTATATGATCGTTGCGAACATATATGCTACAGAGGTATCTATGTGAGATGATACAATACAGAGATGAAGTGTGCAGACTGATATTGTCGAACTATCTCCATTTGCCTATTGTTCTCGTTATATGTCCTTCGAAGTCGTCTCATTTTTTCAGTGTGATCGTATCTGCTATACCTTCAAGCATGTCAGACGCTGGAATACTAAGTTCTGCAGTTTCTGTCTGACAGTTTTGAAGAGCAGAATGAACAAATAAAAAAGTCTCTTGTAGAAATCAAGGAACTCAAGGACGAAAATCGAAAACTGAAAAAAGAAGTACAAACGATGGAAGAGAGGCTGAATCATATTGAACAAAAGGATAAAATGAAGAATATAGTTTTGGAATACCCAAGCAAGAAGAAGAAGTCAGCGAAACCATGAAAAAACTTTTCAAAGCCATGAAAGTGCAGATTAATGATGGTGATGTTCTGGAAACCTTCCGGCTGAATTCCAATGAAGATGCACCCATTCTACTGAAACTAAAAAATATGGAGGAAAAAAATACACTGATGTCAAAAATTAGGGATCTTAAAGGAATCAAACTGAATGAATGTGGTTTGTCTGGAGGAAATAAAAGTATTTATTTTAATGAAGAGCTTACAAGACAAAACCAACTTCTTTTCAAAAAAGCAAGGGAGTTAAAAAAAGAAAAGAAATATAACAAAGCATATGTCTCAAATGGAAAAATCTATTTGAAGAAGAATGAGAACGATAGACCAATAAGAATCACAAGTGAGACAGACCTAGAGCAGATGTGATAATTGGAAAAATCTTAGTAATAAGTGAAGTATTTAGTAAATAAACTATTGAAATGGCGACTGAAAACTTGAAATTACTCTATATTGATATAAGAAGTTTAAGAAACAAAACCAATGATCTCTGTGATATAATACTAGCTAGCCAGAGAACTATACATATAATAATTCTTACTGAAACCTGGCTGTACTCAAATGAAACCAACTTCTCCAACCTACCTTCATATACAGCAGTACATAATTGCCGAAAATCTAGAGGTGGAGGAACAAGCATATATGTAAGAAATGAGCTGAAATATGTACTAAACAATAAATACAAGATAGCTATCGACGATTGCAATATAATATCAATATATTTACCCCAACCAAACCTAACAATATTCTCTTTATATAGACCACCAAAAAACAAATGCAATATTTTCATACCAGAAATAGATAAACTTCTGGAAAAGCAAAAAAGTCCATGTATTTTAGTAGGAGATATTAACCTGGACCTGCTGAAATCCTCTGTAGCTATAAATTCATATAAACAAGTGGTGGCAATTAATGGATTCCAATTTCAGAACACTTTTAACCAACAAAGCGCTACAAGAACCACAAAAAATAGTGCATCCATACTAGACCACTTGATCACCAATAAAAACATAAAATGCACCATGAAATTAGAAAATCATAAAATTTCAGATCATAAAATTATACACATAGAAACAAAAAAATCCTTCATGACGTATAAGAAACAAAATATTACAAAAACCTACCTAGATATACATAAATGGAGAAATCAAATTGCCGACAAGATTGAAAAAGAGGATTGCACTTCTTTCAAGAATCTATCAAAAATGATGGAAGACACAAAAAAAGATTGCACTAAGGAATCAACAATAAGAATAAGAAATAATAATTACTGGATTACAAATGAATACATACGAAAGATGAAAGAGAGAGACAGACTATATGTAAGGTGGAAAAAAATACAAAATGAAAATACAGAAAATGAATTCAAAAAGTCAAGAAATGAACTGAACAAACTAAGAATAAAACTGCAAAAACAGTATGCAGAGAAAAAATTTCAGGAGACTCAAGGAGACTGCAGGAAAACATGGAAAGTAATCAATGAACTGTGCAGTAAAAGCCACCATGAAAACAAGAAAATACCCAAACTTGTAGATGAACATGGAAACACATTTAATGATGACCAGAGTATTGCAGAGGAGATGAATAGGCACTTCACAACCATTGGGCAATCACTGGCTACCAAAATGAAACAGACACCTGGATTAATATTCCAAGAAGAAGAAGTAGAAGAGAGTATAAGCCTAGGAAACACTGATTTAGCAGAAATAAAAGATATAATAAAAGACATGAAAAACCACTGTGCACCAGGACTTGATGGGGTAACAAAAAAGGACTTAGTAACTCTATTGGACATCATCGGTCCTAAGATTGTGAAGCTAATAAATGATGTGCTGGAAAATGGATGTTTTCCAGAGGAACTTAAAATTGCAAAAATTATTCCTGTATACAAAAAAGGAAATCATGATAATGCACATAACTATAGGCCTATATCACTATTAAGTACCTTTAGTAAAATCTTGGAAAAAGTAATTAAAAAAAAGACTAGTCAAGTTTATTGATAACACATTCAAATATGACAGTAACCAATATGGATTTCAAAAAAATAGTAGCACCCTAGGAGCAACAGTGGACCTGCTGGAATACATAACGAATGAGTTGGATAAAAACAGATATGTTGTCGCTACATTCATAGATCTTCAAAAAGCTTTTGATACTGTCGATATTTCACTACTTATGGAAAAGCTACAAAAAATGGGATTCAGGGGAAAATGCCTGGATCTTTTGAAATCATTTTCCACAGGAAGAAAACAGCAGACCAATGTCAACGGTAAAGTGAGTCACCAGACAAGTGTTAGTGTAGAAGTTGCACAAGGATCAGTGTTAGGGCCCCTCCAGTACTTATTACATGTGCAAAGTCTGAAGTATGCAGGTCTGAAAGCAAAGTATTTCAAATTCTGTGATGACACAGTATTAGTTTTCTCAGGTATGCATGAAAAATATCTTGAAGAAAATGTAAATAGTGAGCTCAAACGTTACTATGACTGGCTGTGTTACAATAAACTAAGTTTAAACGTTGAAAAAACTGTCTACATGGTATTGCAACAAGTAGGAAAGAAACAAATAAATCCACAAATAAAAATAAATGACTCTGTAATTAAGAAAGTTAAAGAATATAAATATCTAGGACTGATAATATCTGCAAATTTATTATGGGATGTGCATGTGAACAGTATTGTTGAAAAAGTGGCTCCAATGCTAGGAGCAATAAGAAGGTGTAATCATATGCTCAACAAAAACTCGAGATATCTCTTATACAATAGCTTTATTGAACCTCATTTGAGATATTTGGTCCCATGTTATGGAAATGCCAGTGTGGATATAATGAATAAACTACAAAGACTGCAAAACAAATCAATAAAAACTATATTCTCTAGAAACTATCTTACACCAAGTGACACATTGTATGAAGACTATCCATTCCTGAAAGTTGAACAACTGAAAAATCTTGAGCAGGCTAAACTCATATATAAAATCAAGGATAAACTTATGAAAACAAGTGTAGAACTGAAGCAAACTAAAGACTATCACAGCTATAACTTGAGATCAACAGATATGTACAGAAACTAACTATTACGAACAAAAAAAGGTCAAAATTCTCCTATTTACCAAAGCGTAAAAATGTATAATCTTATTCCGAAAACTGTATTTGAAGGAAGTGAGAAGGTAGTATATCATAACCTCATGAAGTATTATAGAAGTAGAAACAGTGTAGATGAGTAGGCACATATTGAATTTGAATTGTTAAGGATTTTAGTTTTATAAACATTGTTATCTATTATCCTGTTGTATTTAGGCCTTGTTGCCAGATCTTTGTTATCTGATTTGAGGTCAGAAATGAATTCTTTGAAAAAAAAAAAAAAAAAAAGTTACAGTGTGAACATAGTCGGAGTCAAAGTTTCTTGTTCTGCCTGTTGTGTACGCTATACATGCTTTGATGTCGTCTTAAATAATCTTTGCGAACATATATGCTACAGAGGTATCTATGTGCGATGATACAATACAGAGATGAAGTGTGCGGACTGATGTTGTCGAACTTTCTCCACTTGCCTATTGTTCTCGTTATATGTCCTTCGAAGTAGTCTCATTCCCTCAGTGCGATCGTATCTGCTATACCTTTAAGCATGTCAGACGCTGGAATACTAAGTTACAGTATAAACATAGTCGAAGTCGGAGTTTCTTGTGCTGCCTGTTGTGTGCGTTATTCATGTTTCGATGTTGTCTTAAATGATCGTTGCGAACATATATGCTACAGAGGTATCTATGTGAGATACAGTGTGCAGATTGATGTTGTCGAAGTATCTCCACTTGCCTATTGTTCTCGTTATATGTTTTCTGAAGTCATCCTATATAGTCAGTGCGATCGTATCTGCTATAACTGTAGGCATGTCAGATGCTAGAATGCAAAGTTACAGTGTAAATATAGTCGAAGTCAAAGATTCTAGTTCTGCCTGTTGTGTGCGTTATACCCGTTTCGATGTCGTCTCATATGAGCGAGGGGAACTGATATGCTCCAAAGGTATCCATGTGAGATGATAGAATACAGAGATATAGTGTGCGGACTGATGTTGTCGTTGTGATGGTCAGTGCGATCGCATCTGCTATAACTGTAGGAATGTCAGATGCTAAAATGCAAAGTTACAGTGTAGACATAGTCGAAGTCAAAATTTCTTGTTCTGCCTGTTGGGTGCGTTATACCCGATTCGATGTCGTCTCATAATATGATTGTTGCGAACTACCATGCTACAAAGTTATTCATGTGAGATGTCACAATACAGAGATACAGTATGCAGACTGAAGTCGAAGTATCTTCACTTGTCAATTGTTCTCGTTATATGTATTCCGAAGTCGTCTTATATGGTCAGTGCGATCGTACCTGCTATTGTTGTAGGCATGTCAGACGCAAGAATGCGGAGGTACAGTGTAATCATAGTCGGAGTCGAAGTTCCTTGTTCTGCCTGTTGTGTGCGTTATACCCGCTTCGATGTCGTCTCATATGAAGTCGTCTAATATGATCGTTGCGAACATATATGTTATATGGTGAAATGAGCACACTCAGTATATATCAAGTTACCAGATAACAGCTTCTCAGTATTTTCATATGGTGAGAAGCAGAATCAGCATTGATCATATTTCTATCTGCTTCCTACAATCTCTAGGATCAGCGCTGACGCTGCAGATCCGATATTATAAAAGAACCCTGCGTGGCAACCTTGGTGATTAGTATAGTTAGAATTAGTCTAGTAGTCATATGGCAGAGAGCCATCAGAATTTTCAAGTAACCATTGTCTTTTGAATAAAGTAACTTGTCAAGTAGAAAAGTGTTTTTTAAAAAGTGAAATCTCAAAGTAGAGATATAACAATTGGTGCAGTCGGTAGGATCGGCAAACGTCATCAGAACAAGAAATTGGTCTAACTGACAGCGGTGGATTCCAATCCTCCAACAACGAAGAACCAACAACCCCGAGGAGTCACCACTTGAAGAAGACAGCGGAAGGAACACCTAGTGAAGCCCCTGGCTGGACGACTTCGAGAACACGACGAATCACAGATGAGAAGAACAATACTGTAAGTTATACCGAATCATCTCGTATTTTTTATTTGCACCTTTGAAATTTTGAAACTGTTCGATTATCTATACCCTGAACTTCCCTATACAAAATGGCAGAAAACGGTCTTGGTGAAAACGAAGATCATGAAGTCGAAGTTGAACCGTATAGACTATCAGAAATATTTTCAATCGTACCCGAATTTGAAGGAGATCAAATCTTCCTCAATACATTCCTGAACGCTTGTGACTGTGCGTATCGCATGGCCGTAGTGGATCAGAGACTATTCCTAGTGATTCACATAAAAAATAAGTTGCGTGGGAGAGCCGCACAACTTATAAGTTCAAGAAATCCAAATATATATCATGAAATTAAACATCTGCTAAATTTGCACTCTGGAGATTCTCGTGACCTTACGTCGCTGATACAAGACCTCCAACGCATCAAAAAACTACCGAGCGAAAGTGCTTCGACATTTTTCAACCGTTTGCAAGTACTGAATGCAAAAATGCATTCTTGTGTACAAAAATCTATTCTCACTGCTGAACAAAAGCAAGCACAATCTCATTTAATCGAAACAATGGCACTTAATACATTGCTTACCGGACTCGAACCACGTTTAGGTCAAATAATTCGCACTTTGAATCCAGCAGACTTATTAGAAGCACATATTCGAATAAGACGAGAACTACAGTTGTCGTGCTTTGAAAACCAAAAGAAAGGAACTCAAAGCATTTCACGTCCTCAACAAATGCCTAGGAGACCTCAAATGCTCACAACGACAAGAACTTATCACTCTTGCGGTCGCGCTGGACATATATCTAGCGAATGTCGACTAAGACAACAACGAATGTTACCAAATAATAGTCAAAATTTCACCCAAAATTCTAACCCAAATTTCCAAAGACAACAAAATTTCCAGCAACGTCCAAACCCTTTCCAACAAAACAGACCATCAATGAACGATCAGAATTTCAATAGACCTCAATATCAAAGTCAATACCAACCTCGTCCTTCAGTCATACAACAAAATCCAAATTTCCAAAATCGACAAATCAACAAAGAGCACATGTCGTTAATTACCAAAATCAAGACTATCATACTTCTGATAGCTCCAATCAAATCTATCATACTGCTGATAGTGACACATATGAAGATTTCCAAAATCAATATCATGAAAATCAATACACAAATGACTATTATACCGATAATGGTCAAGAATATGATCAATTGCTTAACTTGAATGAAACTTCTGATTATCAGGATTTTCTTTCCCTCCCGAATCAACACAACCCTCCTGGTCTCAATCCAACAACCCATCAAACACAACCAACCAACCCTATGACCCAATTAGAGACACAAATCCAATCATTGAACATCAACGAATTCAATCCCGATCTGAACTTCCCGGAACAAAACTTCATGTAAGTTCTCTACTGTCCGTGAATTCCAAGAATCTATATTATATTAATGACAGTACGAATACATTCAGAATACTGATAGATACCGGAGCAGGCATATCAATATTCAAACGTAAAACTTGCGAAAAATATCCTCACAGATTTCCAGAAAATATAACAGTTCAAGGCATCACAGATCAAAAAGTCATAATGAACGAATCAACTCTCATTGATTTCAAACAAAATGACCCCCATAAAGTGTACGTCTATGATTTAGATATCGACTTTGACGGTTTATTAGGTTCAGATTTCCTAGAACACTACAATTGTGTTATAGACCTGAAAAACCCACAGCTGATAACTAACTTTAAGACTGTACCATTATCTAAAGTGACAGACAATAATGAACCTGACTACAAAATTCACAACCAAATTTCAATCGAACCTCGTACCGAGAAAATTCTCAAACTCAAATGTAGCCTCGCAAACACTGACGCTATACTGTTAGCGCAAGAAAAAGAAAAAGTTAGACTACCAAATGCCGTAGTACGAATCAACAATAACGGAGAATTTCTCACTTCAGTAATAAACGCTAATGCAATACCAAAAAAGATCGACTTTTCAGACTTTGAACTAGAACCTTTGCCAACCAATGAAACAATTCTTAATCTCAACTCGAACTTCAGAAATTCAGACTCATTTCCGTGTGACAGAATCCAAGAAATCAAAAACCAATTAAGAACTGATCATTTAAATGACGAAGAAAATCAACTGATTACAGACTTATGTTTACAATACTCTGACATATTTTACCTCGAAGGTGACGATCTGACATTCACTAATGAAATAAAACACAGTATAGATACCAAAGATTCCAGGCCCGTATTCACAAAATCATACAGATATCCACAGATACATAAAAGCGAAGTTAAATCACAGATATCAAAAATGTTACAACAAGGTATAATACAACCCTCTATTTCACCGTGGTCATCCCTTGTTTGGGTAGTCCCAAAAAAAATGGATGCCTCCGGCAAACAAAAATGGAGAGTGGTTATCGACTACCGTAAACTCAATGAGCTCACAGTAGACGACAAATACCCTTTGCCTAATATTTCTGACCTTCTTGATCAACTGGGTAAGTGTCAATATTTTACCACGCTTGACCTCGCGTCAGGATTTCACCAAATTGAAATTGACAAAAAAGATATTGCGAAAACAGCATTCTCTGTCGAAAATGGTCATTTTGAATTTGTTCGGATGCCATTTGGCCTCAAGAACGCCCCCTCCACGTTTCAACGTGTGATGGACAATATTCTTTTAGGCATACAAAACGAACGATGTTTAGTCTACATGGACGACATCATAATATACTCACCTACAATACATGAACATATTTCGAGACTGACAGAAGTGTTTAAAAGACTTAGGAAAGCTAATCTGAAAATTCAGCCAGACAAATATGAATTTTCAAGAAAAGAAGTCGCATATCTCGGACATGTAATCACTCAAGACGTAGTCAAACCGAATCCTTCAAAAATCGAATGTATACAAAATTTCCCAGAACCAAAGAACCCGAAAGGAATCAAATCCTTTTCAGGCCTAGCTGGTTATTATAGATGCTTCATTCATAACTCTGCCAAATTATCGAAACAATTGACAAAATTACTCCAGAAAGATATTCTATTCAATTTTGACACCGAATGTAGAAATCCATTCAGCGAATTAAAAACAGCACTCATAACTAGTCCCATTTTGATATATCCAAATTTCGAGGAGCCATTCCTGCTAACTACTGATGCTAGCATGTTTGCAATTGGCGCTATATTATCACAAGGACCCGTAGGTAAAGACCTTCCAATCGCCTACGCATCTCGTACGCTGTGCAATGCTGAAACTAAATACCCCACTATCGAACGAGAATTACTCGCAATTGTGTGGGCAGTGAAACATTTTCGCCCGTATCTTTTCGGTAGAAAATTCAAACTCATCACTGACCATAGACCACTTACTTGGCTCTTTTCAATCAAAGACCCAGGTAGTAGGCTAGCTCGTTGGCGATTAAAACTTGAAGAGTACGATTATCAAATTGAATATAAACCCGGAAAAATTAATAAGAACGCCGATTCTCTTCCAAGAATAAAAATCAATCATTTCCAGGGATGTGCGAATTTGCAGTCAAAATTCTCAATTTTAGCTACAAATAATGACGAAATAATCGAAATCTAAGATTCAGATTCACCCGAACAAACTGAACAAACCACAGACGAACAAACTGAACAAACCGCAGACGAACAAACCGAACGAACGACAGACGAAAACCCCGAATTTTCAGTTGAAACAATTCAAGAAGAATTTGACAGATTTGAAGACCTATACCGAACCCAATCATTGATTGACTATTCCAAAATTGAATTCGACAATTCACAACTATTGGACAAATCAAACAAGAACATCATTGTTTTTCTATGGCAGAATAAACTCAAAGACTTTCATGTTACCATAAACGAAGACATTTTTGAAGAAAACACAGACTTTGACAGTGACATAATAAATGTATTCAGTAGCAAAACAGTCAAAGATCGAAAATATTTCATCATAGTACTACCCTATGATCTGGAAGTAGTTATCGATCGATTATTTCACATAATTTACAAAAATCAAAATCAACTCGATCTCTCTAGAACATATTATGTAGAAAATAATCTGGAATTACCAATTTTAGAATTTTTCTCATTCATATTCTCAGATAAAGATATCAAGCTCAAGATTTGCCAAAACATAACAAAAACACCTGACCCTGATCAAATCCCTATCATTTTAGACCACTGTCATGCAGGAGAGAATAACTCACATAGAGGAATCAATGAAACAGTGAGACGCGTAAAAGAAAAATACAATTGGCATGGATTAGTTAAAGATGTAGAAAATTATGTTAAAGCGTGTGACATCTGTAAAAAGGTTAAAATTTGTAGAAAAAATTTAAGTACACCGTTCGTAATAACTGAAACACCTGGATCACCGTTTGAGAGAATAAACATTGATATTCTCGAAATACCTACAAAATACTATGCACTCACAATCAGAGACGAATTGACCAAGTTTACACAAGCTTACCCTATAGAAAACAAATCAGCTAAATCAGTCGTAAATACGCTATTACTCTACTTTCAACACTACGGAACGCCTTTGAGAATTCATTGCGATCATGGACGAGAATTCACAAATCAACTAATGAAAGACCTTTGCATGCTTTATGACATAAAATTGACATATTCCATTGTGAATCACCCTCAATCTAACGGTTCTTTAGAACGATTCCACGCAACACTCGCTGAAATGATCCGTGTACATATGGCCGAAAATCCCACAGAACACTCACTGAATATTCTTCCATACTCTATAATTTGTTTTAATACTACCAAAAACAAAACTCACGGTTTCACGCCTTATGAACTCGTATTTGGCCATACAGCCAGTAGAGCTCCAGAAACCCTGTATAACGAAAAGAACCTTATTTCCAAATATGTACGAGATCTCAACAACAGAATCTCTTATTTTCACGGAATTGCACGAGCTAAGACGCAAGAACAGAAAGAAAAATCGAAAGTTAGATTCGATAGAAATATTGCTAAAAATATCCCTGAATATAAAATAGGTGACAAAGTATACGTGAAAGAATCACAAATAAAAAATAAACTTGAAAACAAATTCAATGGACCTTTCGAAATAGTCGAATATTTCAGAAATCTGCTATGCTAGCTAATTGGAAAAATAAAAATAAAACAGAAGTCAATTTTGGCAGACTATTGCCGTATCATGAGAATTAATTTATTCACAGAATCGCCCTTCTTCTCGCAGCCGCCAAATCGCAATACACAATCGAACCAATCCAAAGTTCAGTAGGCGTATATTTCCATGAAGAAGGCAACCTCAAAATATCAAACGACAAATGGACACTCCTGGTATACAAAGACCTGACATCAATCAAAGACGCTCTAGACAACAACGACATAATACTCGAAAATATGGTAGATCTATTTGAACAAAATAACCCTCGTATGATCTCATTCAAAGCACAAGTGAAGACACATATCAGTCTTTTGAAACAAATATCCGATTCGCTACAACTAAAATATAAAGAAATATTTGCCGATACAGAAAGCTATGATAGACGAACAAAACGCGGTTTAATTAATGGCGCAGGTACATTCTGGAAAGCAATAACAGGAAACCTTGATTCATCTGATGGTGAATATCTCACAGAATGCATTAACAAGATAACTCATGATGAACACCAAATAGAGAACTTGTTGAAGAACCAAATCTCTGTTACCACCTCAGTTATCAAAAACTCCAATTCAACCATTCAAAAATCACAAGTCGATGAACAAACGTTCAATAATGATATTAAGGAAATAGAAAAATCCATCTACAATATAGAAGATGACCTATCATTCTATCAGGCACAAGTAAAAATACTTGAAGTTCACATTCGCACGTTTGGAAATACTTCACAGTTCAATCATAACGTCAAAAGATCTTATTAGTTCATTGTAATCAATATCTCAATCCCTGAATAAAAATAACTTCCCATTACCTACCTATCTGTCTAGTGTAGCTCAATATTTAGAAATCATAGAACTACAGGCTCATCGAACCGATAATAAAATAGTATTTGTACTCAAAATCCCATTGGTAGAACCAGAAATATATACCCTTTTCCATCTTTACCCAACACCTTTACTAGATAATCGAACAGGCCTCCATCATGTTTTATTGACATTCCAAAAATACATTGCGCAAGACGATGATTCAGTATTGTATATTTCTCTTCAAAATCTGAACGATTGCAAAGTGATAAAGAACTTCGCAACAATATGCTCAGACGTACTACCATACCCAATAGATAGTGACTCAATTTGTGAAGCCCAACTATTTAGACAATTAAGTGAATTGCCAAAAACTTGCCAATCATCCTTGATTTATGCCAAAGACTATAGTGTTCTCGAAATTGACAAGAACCTGTGGCTCATAACAGTGTCAGACCCTCTTCCTGTTACAATCAAATGCACAAACAAAGATGCAGCAACGAAGATAATCAATAGAAATTCGCTATTGAAACTCCAACCCGAATGCAACGCCTTCGTAGGAAGTACCAGAATACATTCCAAATATCTGTTTGATGAAACTAAGAACATCACGTACAGATATCATGCCGTTCGAATCCCATTCGAATGCTATGGCCATCTTCCAGAAAAACACAGTCTACCTGAGTTGAAACCATTGAAACTCAACAATATCAATGTGGACGATTTAAATATTGCCGAACACAAATTAGGCCAATATTCAGATCAATTAGACAAGCTGATTAACGAACCATTTGTGAACAAACACATTTCGTGGTTCACGTACCTCACAATAGCCTTGATCATTTCATTGGTCATCCTGTATATCTTTTGCAAATGCAGACGCAAAAGACCAGTTAGAATAGGTATTACCACTTCCAACGATGGACCATCACAACCACCCTCAAGGAACAGGTTCGCACCGAGAACCCTGGCAAGATTCATCCCCAGAAGAAGACCGTCCATCCACCTGCAAGAACCAGTAGAAGAAGAAGAAATCGAATTGAATCCAAATTATAGTAAAGCAACTGTTTGAGTAAAAGTCGACGCAAAGCCTCAACTTTTTTAATAAAAGGGGAGTTGTTATATGGTGAAATGAGCACACTCAGTATATATCAAGTTACCAGATAACAGCTTCTCAGTATTTTCATATAGTGAGAAGCAGAATCAGCATTGATCATATTTCTATCTGCTTCCTACAATTTCTAGGATCAGCGCTGACGCTGCAGATCTGATATTATAAAAGGACCCTGCGTGGCAACCTTGGTGATTAGTATAGTTAGAATTAGTCTAGTAGTCATATGGCAGAGAGCCATCAGAATTTTCAAGTAACCATTGTCTTTTGAATAAAGTAACTTGTCAAGTAGAAAAGTGTTTTTTAAAAAGTGAAATCTCAAAGTAGAGATATAACATATATGCTTCAGAGGTATCTATGTGAGATAAAAGAATACAGAGATGCTAGAATGCGAAGTTTCGGTGTAAACATAGTCGAAGTCGAAGTTTCTTGTGCTCCCTGTGGTAAGCGTTTTTTTTATTCAGGAAACACTAGACATTCTCTACCTATAAGATGTATAACTGCCTTATTATCAAGATTGATAAATTCGAAGTTTTGGCGGACACGCCGGTTTACCGACTCTTGATTGTTGGAATCGAAGTTTTTAGAAGATATGAAAAAGTATAGTACTCCACTTGCATATAATGAGCTGTTATATATACTCCTTGAATGAGCATTTAAGATGCTAAAATGCAAATTTACAAAGTAAACAAAGTCGAAGTCGAAGATTCTCGTTCTGCCTGTTGTGTTCGTTTTATCGGCTCCGATGTATTCTCATATGATCGTTGCGAACTTTCATGCTCCAGAGGTATCTATGTGAGATAATAGAATACAGAGATACAGTGTGCAGACTGATGTTCTCGAAGTATCTCACTTGCCTATTGTTCTCGTTATATGTTCTTCGAAGTCGTCCTATATGGTCAGTGCAATCGAATCAGCAATAACTGTAGGCATTTCAGATGCTAGAATGCAAAGTAGACACTGTAAGTATACATAGTCGAAGTCGAAGTTCCTTGTTCTGCCTGATGTGTGCGTTATACCCGTCTTGATGTCGTCTCATATGATCGATGCGAACTGATATGCTCCAGAGGAATCCATGTGAGGTGATAGAATACAGAGATACAGTGTGCAGACTGATGTTCTCGAAGTATCTTCACTAGCCTATTGTACACTTCATATGTCCTTCGAAGTCATCTTATATGGTCAGTGCGATCGTATCTTCCATAGCTATAGGTATTTCAGATTCTAGAATGTGAAGTTACAGTGTAAATAAAGTCGAGTCGAAATTTCTTGTTCTGCCTGTTGTGTGCGTTATACCCGCTTCGATGTCGTCTTATATGATCGTTGCGAACATAAATGCTACAGAGGTATCTATGTGAGATGATACAATACAGAGATGAAGTGTGCAGACTGATATTGTCGAACTATCTCCATTTGCCTATTGTTCTCGTTATATGTCCTTCGAAGTCGTCTCATTCTTCCAGTGCGATCGTATCTGCTATACCTTCAAGCATGTCAGACGCTGGAATACTAAGTTACAGTGTAAACAAAGTCGGAGTCAAAGTTTCCTGTTCTGCCTGTTGTGTGCGCTACACATGCTTCGATGTCGTCTTGAATGATCGTTGCGAACATATATGCTACAGAGGTATCTATGTGAGATGATACAATACAGAGATACAGTGTGCAGACTGATTTTGTCGAAGTATCTTCACTTGCCTATTGTTCTCGTTATATGTTCTCTGAAGTCGTCCTTTATGGTCAGTGCGATCGTATCTGCTATAACTGTAGGCATGTCAGATGCTAGAATGCAAAGTTACAGTGTAAATATAGTCGAAATCGAAGTTTCTAGTTTTGCCTGTTGTGTGCGTTATACCTGTTTTGATGTCGTCTCATATGATCGAGGCGAACTGATATGCTCCAGAGGTATCCATGTGAGATGATAAAATACAGAGATACTGTGTGCAGCCTGATGTCGAAGTATCTTCACTTGTCAATTTTTCTCGTTATATCATTATGTCCTTTGGAGTCGTCTTATATGGTCAGTGCGATCGTATCTACTATAGCTATAGGCATGTCAGATTCTAGAATGTGAAGTTACAGTGGAAACATAGTCGGAGTCGAAGTTTCTTGTTCTGCCTGTTGTGTGCGTTATACCCGCTTCGATGTCGTCCTATATGATCGTTGCGAACATATATGCTACAGAGGTATCTATGTGAGATGATACAATACAGAGATGAAGTGTGCGGACTGATGTTGTCGAACTTTCTCCACTTGCCTATTGTTCTCGTTATATGTCCTTCGAAGTCGTCTCATTCCCTCAGTGCGATCGTATCTGCTATACCTTCAAGCATGTCAGACGCTGGAATACTAAGTTACAGTATGAACATAGTCGAAGTCGAAAATTCATGTGCTGCCTGTCGTGTGCGTTATTCATGCTTCGATGTTGTCTTGAATGATCGTTGCGAACATATATGCTACAGAGGTATCTATGTGAGATACAGTGTGCAGACTGATGTTGTCGAAGTATCTTCACTTGCCTTTTGTTCTCGTTATATGTTTTCTGAAGTGATCTTATATGGTCAGTGCGATTGTATCTGCTATAAGTGTAGGCATGTCAGATGCTTGAATGCAAAGTTACAGTGTAAATATAGTTGAAGTCGAAGATTCTAGTTTTGCCTGTTGTGTGCGTTATACCCGTTTCGATGTCGTCTCATAATATGATCGTTGCGAACTACCATGCTACAAAGTTATTCATGTGAGATGTCACAATACAGAGATACAGTGTGCAGACTGATGTCGAAGTATCTTCACTTGTCAATTGTTCTCGTTATATGTCCTTCGAAGTCGTCCTATATGGTCAGTGCGATCGTACCTGCTATTGTTGTAGGCATGTCAGACGCAAGAATGCGGAGGTACAGTGTAATCATAGTCGGAGTCGAAGTTCCTTGTTCTGCCTGTTGTGTGCGTTATACCCGCTTCGATATCGTCTCATATGAAGTCGTCTTATATGATCGTTGCGAACATGTATGCTTCAGAGATATCTATGTGAGATGAAAGAATACAGAGATGCTAGAATGCGAAGTTTCGGTGTAAACATAGTCGAAGTCGAAGTTTCTTGTGCTCCCTGTTGTAGGAGTTATTTTTATTCAGGCAAGACTAGACATTGTCTACCTATAAGATGTATAACTGCCTTATTATCAAGATTGATAAATTCGAAGTTTTGGCGAACACGCCGGTTTACCGACTCTTGATTGTTGGAATCGAAGTTTTTAGTAGATATGGAAAAGTATAGTACTCCACTCGCATATAATGAGCTGTCATATATACTCCTTCAATGAGCATTTGAGATGCTAAAATGCAAAGTTATAAAGTAAACAAAGTCGAAGTCGAAGTTTCTCGATCTGCCTGTTGTGTTCGTTTTATCGGCTCCGACGTATTCTCATATGATCGATGCAAACTCTTATGCTCCAGAGGTATCTATGTGAGATGATAGAATACAGAGATACAGTGTGCAGACTGATGTTCTCGAAGTATCTCACTTGCCTATTGTCCTCGTTATATGTCCTTCGGAGTCGTCCTATACGGTCAGTGCGATCGAATCTGCTATAACTGTAGGCATGTCTAATGCTAGAATATAAAGTTACAGTGTATACATAGTCGGAGTCGAAGTTTTTCGTTCTGCCTGTTGTGTGCGTTATACATGTTTTGATGTCATCTCATATGATCGATGCGAACTGATATGCTCCAGAGAAATTCATGTGAAGTGATAAAATACAGAGAGATACAGTGTGCAGACTGATGTTGTAGAAGTATCTCCACTTGCCTATTGTACTCGTTATAAATCCTTCGAAGTCATCTGATATGGTCAGTGAGATCGTATCTACCATAGCTGTAGGCATGTCAGATTCTAGAATGTGAAGTTACAGTTTGAACTTATTCGAAGTCGAAGTTTCTCTTCTATGTCCTTCAAAGTAAACTTATATGTTCAGTGCGATCGTATCTGCTATAGCTGTAGGCATGTCAGATGCTAGGAAGCAAAGTAACAGTGTAAACATAGTCGAAGTCGAAGTTTCTTGTTCTGCCTGTTGTGTGCGTTATACCCGCTTCGATGTCGTCTTATATAATCGTTGCAAACATATATGCTCCAGGTATCTATGTGAGATGATAGAATACAGAGATACAGTGTGTGTGCAGACTGATGTTGTCGAAGTATCTTCAATTGCCTATTGCTCTCGTTATAAGTCCCTCAAAGTCGTCTTATATGATCAGTGCGATCGTATCTGCTATAGCTGTAGGCATGTAAGATGAAAGAATGCGGAGTTACAGAGCAAGCAATGTCGGGGTCGAAGTTTCTTGTTCTGCTTGTTGTGTGCGTTATACCCGCTTCGATGTCGTCTCATATGAAGTCGTCTTATATGATCGTTGCGAACATATATGCTTCAGAGGTATCTATGTGAGATGAAAGAATACAGAGATGCTAGAATGCGATGTTTCGGTGTAAACATAGTCGAAGTCGAAGTTTCTTGCTCCCCCTGTTGTGAGCGTTATTTTCATTCAGGAAACACTAGACAATGTCTACCTATAAGATGTATAACCGACCTATTATCAAGATTGATAAATTCGAAGTTTTCGCGAACACACCGGTTTACCGACTCTTGATTGTTGGAATCGAAGTTTTTGGTGGATATGAAAAAGAATGGTACTCCACTCACATATAATGCAAAGTAACAGAGTAAACATAGTCGAAGTTTCTTGTTCTGCCTGTTGTGTGCGTTAAACCCGCTTCGATGTCGTCTCATATGATCGTTGCGAACTTATATGCTCCAGAGGTATATATGTGAGATGATAGAATACAGAGATACAGTGTGCAGATTGATGTTGTCGAAGTATCTTCACTTGCCAATTGTTCTCGTTATATGTCCTTCGAAGTCGTCTTATATGGTCAGTGCGATCGTCAGATGCTGGAATGCAAAGTTACAGAGTAAACATGGTTAAAGTCAAAGTTTCTTGTTCTGCCTGTTGTTTGCGTTATTTCCGTTTCGATGTCAACTCATATGATCGTTGCGAACTACCATGCTCCGAAGGTATCCATGTGAGATGATAGAATACAGAGATACAGTATGCAGACTGATGTTGTCAAAGTATCTTCACTTGCCTATTGTTCTCGTTATTTGTTCTTCGGAGTCGTCCTATATTGTCAGTGCCATCGTACCTGCTATTGCTGTAGGCATGTCAGATGCAAAAATGCGGAGTAACAGTGTGAACATTGTCGGAGTCGAAGTTTCTTGTTCTGCCTGTTGTGTGCGTTAAACCCGCTTCGATGTCGTCTTATATGATCGTTGCGAACATAAATGCTTCAGAGGTATCAATGTGAGATGAAAGAATACAGAGATACAGTGTGCAGACTGATGTTGTCAAAGTATCTCCACTTGCCTATTGTTCTCGTTATGTGTCCCTCGAAGTCGTCTTATATGGTCAGTGCGATCGTATCTACTATAGCTATAGGCATGTCAGATTCTAGAATGTGAAGTTTCAGTGTAAACATAGTCGGAGTCGAAGTTTCTTGTTCTGCCTGTTGTGTGCGTTATACCCGCTTCGATGTCGTCTCGAATGATCGTTGCGTCCATATATGCTACAGAGGTATCTATGCGAGATGATACAATACAGAGATACAGTGTGCAGACTGATGTTGTCGAAGTATCTCCACTTGCCTATTGTTCTCGTTATATGTTTTCTGAAGTCGTCCCATATACTCAGTTCGATCGTATCTGCTATAACTGTAGGCATGTCAGATGCTAGAATGCAAAGTTACAGTGTGAATATAGTCGAAATCGAAGTTTCTAGTTTTGCCATGTGGCAAAACAGGTCTCTGTGCCACGATTTCGTGCATATTCCGCGCGCCTCGGAGAAGGACGCTTCCTCGAGTGCTTACAGTCCTCCTTTGATCCCTTCACCCGTCGGAAGATGGCGCACCCGGTACCGTTTCGGTAGATAATTAAAACTAATATTTTGGTAGGAACCACTTTTTTGTTCTTTTGTTTTATCAGGAATCCTTATCGCAGTGAATGAATGCATCAGACTAGCTTCCTCTATTTTAAACCACCAAAGAAGTAACATATGCAATACTGATAATTTTTTATTTTTGCACTCTGCTATTTTAGAGAGCCTATGTTGTGCATTCAAACTCTTCAATAAGTGTTCAAAGTGTCGGCTGGTCTCATTTACAGGTAAGGAAAACTAATATTGTCATTATTACCATATTTGTCCAATTTTGCTGTAAAATACCGCCATTATACGGGGTCGTGTTTTACATGGTTTGTCAGAATGATTCCGGACATCCCGAGCGGGTGGTTGAAAAACATTTTTTGACGTAGGTGATCGTGTTTTTTTTATATCTTTATTAAAAATGTTTTTTAGTCTCAAAATGTTCGTGGAGTCTGTTTTTTTTGTGGCCGCTTTACCCGCCTGTTAATATTTTGTTATATACTTTCGCTATAATGTTTCTCATTTACAGGGTGTTAAAACACCAATTGTCTGCTACGTAAGTAACTCAGCTACAAGAGAACCCCCGCATTTCGACCACTTTTCCCATGTAAATCTCCATAAGAAAAGTTAAGGTTCATTCTGCAATTTTTGGTCCCCTTCAAGGTCATCCGGCTCCGACGGCGAGCAAAGCGAGAGATCCGTTCCAGAGATAACGGTGCGCATTTCATCACATTTTTCACCCAATAATGGCTATATACAGGGTGTATGAGTTGGCTAATAGTTGGGAAAAAAAAATATATATAGAGTGAACCCAAAAGGCGTTATACCTCCTCGACGAGTAGACTACCAGCATATAGACTACCCGCTAACTAATAATTTAATATACTGGATGTTTGAGTTAGCAATAGCGATACAAAAGTATATATATAGGGGTCTCACAGGTACACTCAGCAAACATACGTATGATAGAGTATCCGTTTGATATACAGCAATAATAGCAATACAAACTCATATAGGGCACTCATGACCTGACGTATGACGTATGACAGATGACCAAAAACGACATTTGACAGTTAACAAAGGATTGACGACACGTGACTAGATGACCTGCAAGTAGACTACCCGCTACCTAATAATTTAATTTAATATACAGGATGTTTGAGTTGAAAGAAATATATACAAGGCGTCTCATGAATTATATATCACATTTTTAGTAGATTACAGCCAACGTGTGACAGATGGCAGATAGCATATGATAGATGACATGTGACCTTCCGGTGCTCATTGAGACTAAACGCTCAATTTACGATTGATGGATACCACGTGACGCGCTCGGCAAGAGCAGAGGCCGTCAAAATGGCTACCAGTTCAAAATGGCGCTGAAATGATGATACGTATGATGTTTGACAGATGACGTATATCACGTGACCTTTCAGTGCTTGTTGGCAGAAACACTCACAGTCGAGACAACCTACCAATTTTAATCAAAAAGGCTATTGAAACACATATGGCGATAATGAGAAAATAGAAACTCGCTGCAAAAACTATCTACTATAGGCATGCCTAGCATATATTAAACAAAAATGTCGAACAACTCTTGAACAAAACACGGAAAAAGACTTCGAGGGCTTTTCGATGTTCAACTCGCGAATAATATACAATGTCCTATAAGATTCTAGTCAAAATCAAATCAAGATATGTGAATAACCTACACTTTCACTCATAATGCTGAATATTTGACATACGATGATTAGATGAAAGCCCAGACAGCTCATCCTTTCATGAAACAACAGTCAAAACTCGTAAGGGTTAGGGACGCTATAGGGGTTATGGGCGGGTGGTTTAAGGGTATACCAATACCGCTATAATCACCTTTAATGCCATACAATAAAGCATAAAACGCGATTGTTGAGTCAAAATCGGCGGAGATACATACAAAAATCAATAACAAATCTTAAAATTTACATTGAATTCAGAAATATTTCTCATAAATTTTTCCCTAGATTCTACGGATGTTACAATTTGCGGGCCATCAGAGCCTATGTAAAGCAGATTAGATTTTTCCCTAGATCTAGGTACTTCTTCGAATGTGAATAACAAAACTCGTTCAATAACAGGGTCGATATACAGGGTGTTTGATAAAGGAGAACTCATGAGTAGACCACCACACTTCAGATGGACTTAGCAAACAGATAGCTGACGTATGGCAGATGACGTCAGAAGTCTTCCGGTCACACCTATAGAAGTATTCAGAGGTATTCGGAGGTCTTCAGATCACGCCTTCAGATGTCTTCAGATGTCTTCAGAGGTCTTCAGAGGTCTTCAGATCACGCCTTCAGAGGTATTCAGATGTCTTCAGAGGTATTCAGAGGACTTCAGAGGTATTCAGATGTCTTCAGATGTATTCAAAAGTCTTCAGCTGTATATCAGACACCATAGCGTTCACATCATGGAGTCTAAACCACATTCATCAGAGCAAGCATTAGATAAATATCACTGTGCAGATTATGATAATGCTTATGGACCGGAATATGTTGACGGCAGATGGACACTTGGACATAAGAATCTACGCTTTGAGGACCAATACATAGGCGTAGATAATGTCGATTTTAAAAGTACTCAGGAATCGAAATCATAGAAAGGAACACCCTTTCACCGTCCACCTTGGAATATATCGAAAAACTATTTACACCTAAAACTCATATTACAGCTCAGTGTTTCACCATAGGAGGTATTCTGGTTGGTTCATGAAATATGTCGAAAAACTCTCTACCAAAACTGGTAATTTAAGAGTCAGAGGAACAAGGGGATAGCGTTTAGTGCGATGGGATGTAATCCGCTGGAAGCGAAATGGGTATCATTTTTTGGGTGATCTAATATGAAAGCATACCCGATCAGACCTAAAATGCTTCTGTCATATAGAAATCTTATATATCGTAGGCCAATTCTCATCAAAATTCTCATCAGGAACATCAGTCACGTGACCTGATAGATCGTGAAACAGTTACTTGGTCATAACTGCAGAAATATATGGTTCAACTATACGAGGTGTTTTTTGAAATAATCAGGTATATGTATTCAGCACATCGAAATATCAGATACCTTCAAATTCCCCAAATCAACAGGAAATAGCATCCCCGAAAATCGAACAAAAACAGGAAAACATTAAAACAATCTAAATAATTGAACTCAGCACAAAAAATTCATGTAGATGGAACGTTATAGGATTGTTACAGAGTGAAACTATATAGGTGTAAAATTGGTCTCGCCTCACCTATATGTCATTCGATAGTATAAACATCTCGAGGTTCAAAATTTTCACGCTTATTCCAATACAGCCCAGTATATAAAAAAAATGTGGTTATAAAGCATTTACCTTTAGCTTTTTTCACCTTAGCAGGCTTAGATTCGATGAAAATCTGAATAATGAATGAAAATAGTAAGAAGACAATTCAGATAAAACAAAAACCGCCATCCTCATATTCCCGTACATGATTCTTTGAAAGCACACATCACTACCATCACAAATAATTCACACAAAAGGCATTTTTGAAAAACAACGCCATTTAATCGACGAGAAATTTCACATAACGTCCACGATATGACTGAACAAATATAGAAATAGAAACTTGATAGTCAGCAGGAAACCTGATAACAGCTTCCTATCTTCCAATTAAACGTTGATAATGCATGTTTAGCAGACAAAAAATATGTTTTCAACAATATATGAACCACCACGAGGAAAAATATAATATACAGGACGATTAAAAACCTGAATCAGATGAAATATTTGAGAGACGTATGACTTTACATTATAACAATGCATAGGTTCTCGACTGCGATATCTGAAAACAATATGGCTACCAACAATCAAGAAAAAATACATCCCACCATTGAAAATAAATAGTACTCCTAAGGGTGAACACGCAAATACATTGATATGCGCACAGTTTCAATGTTTGCGAGACATCAATAAAGAATGGAGAACCGTGAATAACCTATATTTCCATGTTATCTTTCATAAAGCTAGTATTGGAACTTGTTAATAATACCGACAATAGATGCGCGAATAGGATACTCTACTTTCTTTACGACATCTTCACAAATGATGCTAGATAGATGACACTTGATAGATACCACTTAACACATGAGGCGTTTTGCAGATGATGTATAAGTAAGAGGAGACATATCACGCATGCGTCAAAACGTGACGAAAACATCACAAAAACAGGCGTGCCATTCTAACCAAATGAAATATGAACAACATAAACCAATTATGAATTGTGATCTCAGGCAAAAATATTCGAAAAGACTAATATACACGACGAAAAATTATTATATCTCTTGCCATCATTCCCAGACAGTTCAAATATCCCATCCTATGCAAAATCGTATCTCGGCTATCATTTGGAATATTCCCCAACTTCATCAAAATAGAATAATCACAAGGCGACATTCTCTTCAAACCGATATAAAGATTCCCCATGCTCATTATAAATAACAATCGAATCCAAACAGCATATGACACAAAGTTCTATCACGAACGTTGCTCCACAGAAACTGGGATTTTCAACCCAGACAAGAAACTTCTCTACAAAATACAGATACGACCTGTTTGAGAATACTGTTCCTTATATGGGTTCAGCACTCACACATAAAGACGAGCCATACCAGAGAGACAAGCCATGCGCCTAATGAGCGATGCCACACTCACTAATTCCTAGAAAACATCTGAACATCATAAATGAAAACTCATAAAATGACTAAGTTCATCATGGGAAGTGTTTCCAAGATCTCCAAATGCGGAATTTCAACCAATTTCATTGATATAAAATGATCACAGGGCACCATTTATTTTCACCCGAAATAAAGATACTATATGAAGATCCTGAACAAGAATTGCAATCAATCACTATACTACGACACCGAGAGCTATCACGAAAGTTTCAACGAAAAAACTATGATTTTTATTTCACGCGAAAAGCTACTATATAAGATACAGATATGGAATTTTTCAGAGTACTGTTCCTACATATTATGGGCTTCAACATCCATACATACTCTGATGCTCTGTTTCTACACTCACTGATTCTCAAACAACATTGTAACATCACCGAAAAGACATCGACCCTCCACTTTTCTACAGATACACAAAAAAATAATTTTCAGAGATTCCTACTATCATCCCATCGCTAGCAATACCAGTCAGACGCACTCAACAAATTCAGAAAACGCATTCTGTTGCCACCAATCTTGAATATGTCGAGCAACTCTTTACCAAAACTCATTAAATGACTGAGTTTACTATAGGAAGTGTTTCTAAGATCTTGAAAAGTTTTAAATTCAATACCTATACCTCCTGTTGTAGCCTGTGCATGATTTTCGAATATAATAGGTATTGCTTTGGTGTGCTTCAAGAGATAAATAATAATGATAATCTGACGCATATTGTAGCACCAAACATTCGTACAACGTATACCAATAATTATGAATTAACTTCTAAGACGAAAATATTTGGAAAATCATCTCTCTCTCTCTCTCTCTCTCTCATCAAGTGAGCCATTCCCAGTTAGATTGAATATCCTATCCCCTTTAAGGTATGCACGACGTTCTTCGAACCTTGTTAGGATTTTCTTTCGTGCGCTCCAAGTGATAAAAAAATATGAACTGATGAAAATGTACCAGAACATGAAAAACGTGAAAAAAATGTTCAAATAGGCTATTATACATTATGGAGAATCGTATCCCAGCTATCGCTCGAAATATTGACCAACTTCATCGATATAAAATAATGATAATGAACTAGATTCTCCACCTGACATATAGAAAATGAAAGATCAGAATCATGAAAAAAAACATTGTCAGAGGAAAAATATTCAAATAGGTTGTTATCCTGTACACTATGGAAAATAAAGTAACTCGGCTATCATTTGAAATATTGCCCAACTTCATCGATATAGAATAATCACAAGGTACCATTCTTTTTAACCGCAATAAAGATACCCTATGCGGATTATGGATAACTATTGAATTCAAACAGTATATGACAGATAGTTCCATCACGAACGCTACTTCACAAAAACTAGGATTTGCAAATACATTGATATACGCAGAGTTTCAATGCTTGCGAGATATCAATAAAGAATGGAGAGCCGTGAATAACCTATATTCTTATGTTATCTCCCATAAAGCTAGTATTGGGCTTTTTTAATGATACTGACAATAGATGCGCGAATAGAATACTCTACTTCATGTACGACATCGTCACAAATTATGCTAGATAGATGACACTTGACAGATGCCATGTGACACCTGAAGCGTTTTTCAGATGATGTATAATTAAGAGAAGTCATATTACGCATGCGTCAAAACGTGACGAAAACATTACAAAAACAGCACGATTGAAATATTGCTTCGATAACATAATATAAGGATGGCACACCATTCTGACCGAATAAAATATGAAGAACATAAACCAATTATGAATTATTGAGGTCTTAGACAAAAATACTCGAAATGACTGATGTACACTGCGAAAATTAATATATCTCTTACTATCATTGTCAGACAGTTTAAGTATCCTATCCTATTCAAAATCATATCTAGGCTATCATTCGAAATATTGCCAAACTTCATCGATATAGAATAATCACAAGGTAGTATTCTTTTCGAACCGAAATAAAGATTCCCAATGCTGATTATAAATAAAAGCTACTCTACGAAATACAGGTACAACCTGTTCAAGAATACTGTTTACTCATATGGGTTCAGCACTCACACATATACGTTGATGCTCCTAGATGCCATCCAGAGAGACTAGCTATGCGCCTGGTGGGCGATGCTACACTCACCAAGTCTTAAAAACATTGAAACATCGCAAATGAGTCGGAGAGAGTCGGAGACCTTTTCTTATTCTACAGATACTTCCGCTCCATTAACAAAATTGAAACATCACAGAAAAGCTGTTACTCTTCAGATATATGTTGAACAACTCTTTACCGAAACTCATAAAACGACTAAGTTTACCAAAGGAAGTAGTTCCAAGATACACCAATGTTCAATACTGCACCTCCTTTTTGGCAACCTCCCTAGGCATGAGCGATGTTTCACGAACCATTCGAATAACGTATAACAATCAGGAATCAACTTCATAGACAAAAATATTCCAACAGGCTATCATGCATTAGGGGAAAATCATATATGTCTTGTCAGGTGAACTTTTCACCAATTTCATTGAGATTATCAGACTCGCTCCGCTCGTCCGACAAACGAACAAACGAACCATCAAAAATTGATCTAACCTATCGTAGCTTGGATAGTCCAGGCCGATATAGCATCAATCTCAACCAATGATGTCAACCTACTCTCTAACCTATCCTGTTAGTGAGTGTGGCATCACTCAACAGGCGGATGACCTGTCTCTCTTGATGGAATCTAGAAGCATTAACGTATATGTGGTTGCTGAACCCCATATGTGAGGACAGTATTCTAAAACAGGTTGTATCTGTATTTTGTAGAGTAGCATGTTGTCTGGAATAAAAATCCTAGTTTTTGTGTTGAAACTTTCGTGATGGATATCCGGGTACCGTATACTGTTTGATTTCAATTCTTGTTCAGGATCAGCATTAGTATCTTCATTTCGGGTAGAAAGAAATGGTACCTTGTGATCATTTCATATCAATGAAATTGGTGAAAAGTTCACCTGACAAGACATATATGATTTTCCCCTAATGCATGATAGCCTGTTGGAATATTTTTGTCTATGAAGTTGATTCCTGATTGTTATACGTTATTCGAATGGTTCGTGAAACATCGCTCATGCCTAGGGAGGTTGCCAAAAAGGAGGTGCAGTGTTGAACATTGGTGTATCTTGGAACTACTTCCTTTGGTAAACTTAGTCGTTTTATGAGTTTCGGTAAAGAGTTGTTCAACATATATCTGAAGAGTAACAGCTTTTCTGTGATGTTTCAATTTTGTTAATGGAGCGGAAGTATCTGTAGAATAAGAAAAGGTCTCCGACTCTCTCCGACTCATTTGCGATGTTTCAATGTTTTTGAGACTTGGTGAGTGTAGCATCGCCCACCAGGCGCATAGCTAGTCTCTCTGGATGGCATCTAGGAGCATCAACGTATATGTGTGAGTGCTGAACCCATATGAGTAAACAGTATTCTTGAACAGGTTGTATCTGTATTTCGTAGAGTAGCTTTTATTCATAATCAGCATTGGGAATCTTTATTCCGGTTCGAAAAGAATACTACCTTGTGATTATTCTATATCGATGAAGTTTGGCAATATTTCGAATGATAGCCTAGATATGATTTTGAATAGGATAGGATACTTGAACTGTCTGACAATGATAGTAAGAGATATATTAATTTTCGCAGTGTACATTAGTCATTTCGAGTATTTTTGTCTAAGACCTCAATAATAATGTTCTTCATATTTTATTCGGTCAGAATGGTGTGCCATCCTTATATTATGTTATCGAAGCAATATTTCAATCGTGCTGTTTTTGTAATGTTTTCGTCACGTTTTGACGCATGCGTAATATGACTTCTCTTAATTATACATCATCTGAAAAACGCTCCAGGTGTCACATGGCATCTGTCAAGTGTCATCTATCTAGCATAATTTGTGACGATGTCGTACATAAAGTAGAGTATTCTATTCGCGCATCTATTGTCAGTATCATTAAAAAAGCCCAATACTAGCTTTTTGGGAGATAACATAAGAATATAGGTTATTCACGGCTCTCCATTCTTTATTGATATCTCGCAAGCATTGAAACTCTGCGTATATCAATGTATTTGCAAATCCTAGTTTTTGTGAAGTAGCGTTCGTGATGGAACTATCTGTCATATACTGTTTGAATTCAATAGTTATCCATAATCCGCATAGGGTATCTTTATTGCGGTTAAAAAGAATGGTACCTTGTGATTATTCTATATCGATGAAGTTGGGCAATATTTCAAATGATAGCCGAGTTACTATATTTTCCATAGTGTACAGGATAACAACCTATTTGAATATTTTTCCTCTGACAATGTTTTTTTTCATGATTCTGATCTTTCATTTTCTATATGTCAGGTGGAGAATCTAGTTCATTATCATTATTTTATATCGATGAAGTTGGTCAATATTTCGAGCGATAGCTGGGATACGATTCTCCATAATGTATAATAGCCTATTTGAACATTTTTTTCACGTTTTTCATGTTCTGGTACATTTTCATCAGTTCATATTTTTTTATCACTTGGAGCGCACGAAAGAAAATCCTAACAAGGTTCGAAGAACGTCGTGCATACCTTAAAGGGGATAGGATATTCAATCTAACTGGGAATGGCTCACTTGATGAGAGAGAGAGAGAGAGAGAGAGATGATTTTCCAAATATTTTCGTCTTAGAAGTTAATTCATAATTATTGGTATACGTTGTACGAATGTTTGGTGCTACAATATGCGTCAGATTATCATTATTATTTATCTCTTGAAGCACACCAAAGCAATACCTATTATATTCGAAGAAAATCATGCACAGGCTACAACAGGAGGTAAAGGTATTGAATTTGAAACTTTTCAAGATCTTAGAAACACTTCCTATAGTAAACTCAGTCATTTAATGAGTTTTGGTAAAGAGTTGCTCGACATATTCAAGATTGGTGGCAACAGAATGCGTTTTCTGAATTTGTTGAGTGCGTCTGACTGGTATTGCTAGCGATGGGATGATAGTAGGAATCTCTGAAAATTATTTTTTTGTGTATCTGTAGAAAAGTGGAGGGTCGATGTCTTTTCGGTGATGTTACAATGTTGTTTGAGAATCAGTGAGTGTAGAAACAGAGCATCAGAGTATGTATGGATGTTGAAGCCCATAATATGTAGGAACAGTACTCTGAAAAATTCCATATCTGTATCTTATATAGTAGCTTTTCGCGTGAAATAAAAATCATAGTTTTTTCGTTGAAACTTTCGTGATAGCTCTCGGTGTCGAAGTATAGTGATTGATTGCAATTCTTGTTCAGGATCTTCATATAGTATCTTTATTTCGGGTGAAAATAAATGGTGCCCTGTGATCATTTTATATCAATGAAATTGGTTGAAATTCCGCATTTGGAGATCTTGGAAACACTTCCCATGATGAACTTAGTCATTTTATGAGTTTTCATTTATGATGTTCAGATGTTTTCTAGGAATTAGTGAGTGTGGCATCGCTCATTAGGCGCATGGCTTGTCTCTCTGGTATGGCTCGTCTTTATGTATGAGTGCTGAACCCATATAAGGAACAGTATTCTCAAACAGGTCGTATCTGTATTTTGTAGAGGAGTTTCTTGTCTGGGTTGAAAATCCCAGTTTCTGTGGAGCAACGTTCGTGATAGAACTTTGTGTCATATGCTGTTTGGATTCGATTGTTATTTATAATGAGCATGGGGAATCTTTATATCGGTTTGAAGAGAATGTCGCCTTGTGATTATTCTATTTTGATGAAGTTGGGGAATATTTCAAATGATAGCCGAGATACGATTTTGCATAGGATGGGATACTTGAACTGTCTGGGAATGATGGCAAGAGATATAATAATTTTTCGTCGTGTATATTAGTCTTTTCGAATATTTTTGTCTGAGATCACAATTCATAATTGGTTTATGTTGTTCATATTTCATTTGGTTAGAATGGCACGCCTGTTTTTGTGATGTTTTCGTCACGTTTTGACGCATGCGTGATATGTCTCCTCTTACTTATACATCATCTGCAAAACGCCTCATGTGTTAAGTGGTATCTATCAAGTGTCATCTATCTAGCATCATTTGTGAAGATGTCGTAAAGAAAGTAGAGTATCCTATTCGCGCATCTATTGTCGGTATTATTAACAAGTTCCAATACTAGCTTTATGAAAGATAACATGGAAATATAGGTTATTCACGGTTCTCCATTCTTTATTGATGTCTCGCAAACATTGAAACTGTGCGCATATCAATGTATTTGCGTGTTCACCCTTAGGAGTACTATTTATTTCCAATGGTGGGATGTATTTTTTCTTGATTGTTGGTAGCCATATTGTTTTCAGATATCGCAGTCGAGAACCTATGCATTGTTATAATGTAAAGTCATACGTCTCTCAAATATTTCATCTGATTCAGGTTTTTAATCGTCCTGTATATTATATTTTTCCTCGTGGTGGTTCATATATTGTTGAAAACATATTTTTTGTCTGCTAAACATGCATTATCAACGTTTAATTGGTAGATAGGAAGCTGTTATCAGGTTTCCTGCTGACTATCAAGTTTCTATTTCTATATTTGTTCAGTCATATCGTGGACGTTATGTGAAATTTCTCGTCGATTAAATGGCGTTGTTTTTCAAAAATGCCTTTTGTGTGAATTATTTGTGATGGTAGTGATGTGTGCTTTCAAAGAATCATGTACGGGAATATGAGGATGGCGGTTTTTGTTTTATCTGAATTGTCTTCTCACTATTTTCATTCATTATTCAGATTTTCATCGAATCTAAGCCTGCTAAGGTGAAAAAAGCTAAAGGTAAATGCTTTATAACCACATTTTTTTTATATACTGGGCTGTATTGGAATAAGCGTGAAAATTTTGAACCTCGAGATGTTTATACTATCGAATGACATATAGGTGAGGCGAGACCAATTTTACACCTATATAGTTTCACTCTGTAACAATCCTATAACGTTCCATCTACATGAATTTTTTGTGCTGAGTTCAATTATTTAGATTGTTTTAATGTTTTCCTGTTTTTGTTCAATTTTCGGGGATGCAATTTCCTGTTGATTTGGGGAATTTGAAGGTATCTGATATGAGAATATTATATTTCGATGTGCTGAATACATATACTTGATTATTTCAAAAAACACCTCGTATAGTTGAACCATATATTTCTGCAGTTATGACCAAGTAACTGTTTCACGATCTATCAGGTCACGTGACTGATGTTCCTGATGAGGATTTTGATGAGAATTGGCCTACGATATATGGGATTTCTATATGACAGAAGCATTTTAGGTCTGATCGGGTATGCTTTCATATTAGATCACCCAAAAAATGATACCCATTTCGCTTCCAGCGGATTACATCCCATCGCACTAAACGCTATCCCCTTGTTCCTCTGACTCTCAAATTACCAGTTCTGGTAGAGAGTTTTTCGACATATTTCATGAACCAACCAGAATACCTCCTATGGTGAAACACTGAGCTGTAATATGAGTTTTAGGTGTAAATAGTTTTTCGATATATTCCAAGGTGGACGGTGAAAGGGTGTTCTTTTCTATGATTTCGATTCCTAAGTACTTTTAAAATCGACATTATCTACGCCTATGTATTGGTCCTCAAAGCGTAGATTCTTATGTCCAAGTGTCCATCTGCCGTCAACATATTCCGGTCCATAAGCATTATCATAATCTGCACAGTGATATTTATCTAATGCTTGCTCTGATGAATGTGGTTTAGACTCCATGATGTGAACGCTATGGTGTCTGATATACAGCTGAAGACTTTTGAATACATCTGAAGACATCTGAATACCTCTGAAGTCCTCTGAATACCTCTGAAGACATCTGAATACCTCTGAAGGCGTGATCTGAAGACCTCTGAAGACCTCTGAAGACATCTGAAGACATCTGAAGGCGTGATCTGAAGACCTCCGAATACCTCTGAATACTTCTATAGGTGTGACCGGAAGACTTCTGACGTCATCTGCCATACGTCAGCTATCTGTTTGCTAAGTCCATCTGAAGTGTGGTGGTCTACTCATGAGTTCTCCTTTATCAAACACCCTGTATATCGACCCTGTTATTGAACGAGTTTTGTTATTCACATTCGAAGAAGTACCTAGATCTAGGGAAAAATCTAATCTGCTTTACATAGGCTCTGATGGCCCGCAAATTGTAACATCCGTAGAATCTAGGGAAAAATTTATGAGAAATATTTCTGAATTCAATGTAAATTTTCCTACAAGATTTGTTATTGATTTTTGTATGTATCTCCGCCGATTTTGACTCAACAATCGCGTTTTATGCTTTATTGTATGGCATTAAAGGTGATTATAGCGGTATTGGTATACCCTTAAACCACCCGCCCATAACCCCTATAGCGTCCCTAACCCTTACGAGTTTTGACTGTTGTTTCATGAAAGGATGAGCTGTCTGGGCTTTCATCTAATCATCGTATGTCAAATATTCAGCATTATGAGTGAAAGTGTAGGTTATTCACATATCTTGATTTGATTTTGACTAGAATCTTATAGGACATTGTATATTATTCGCGAGTTGAACATCGAAAAGCCCTCGAAGTCTTTTTCCGTGTTTTGTTCAAGAGTTGTTCGACATTTTTGTTTAATATATGCTAGGCATGCCTATAGTAGATAGTTTTTGCAGCGAGTTTCTATTTTCTCATTATCGCCATATGTGTTTCAATAGCCTTTTTGATTAAAATTGGTAGGTTGTCTCGACTGTGAGTGTTTCTGCCAACAAGCACTGAAAGGTCACGTGATATACGTCATCTGTCAAACATCATACGTATCATCATTTCAGCGCCATTTTGAACTGGTAGCCATTTTGACGGCCTCTGCTCTTGCCGAGCGCGTCACGTGGTATCCATCAATCGTAAATTGAGCGTTTAGTCTCAATGAGCACCGGAAGGTCACATGTCATCTATCATATGCTATCTGCCATCTGTCATACGTTGGCTGTAATCTACTAAAAATGTGATATATAATTCATGAGACGCCCTGTATATATTTCTTTCAACTCAAACATCCTGTATATTAAATTAAATTATTAGGTAGCGGGTAGTCTACTTGCAGGTCATCTAGTCACGTGTCGTCAATCCTTTGTTAACTGTCAAATGTCGTTTTTGGTCATCTGTCATACGTCATACGTCAGGTCATGAGTGCCCTATGTGAGTTTGTATTGCTATTATTGCTGTATATCAAACGGATACTCTATCATACGTATGTTTGCTGAGTGTACCTGTGAGACCCCTATATATATACTTTTGTATCGCTATTGCTAACTCAAACATTCAGTATATTAAATTATCAGGTAGCGGGTAGTCTATATGCTGGTAGTCTACTCGTCGAGGGGGTATAACGCCTTTTGGGTTCACTCTATATATATATTTTTTCCCCAACTATTAGCCAACTCATACACCCTGTATATAGCCATTATTGGGTGAAAAATGTGATGAAATGCGCACCGTTATCTCTGGAACGGATCTCTCGCTTTGCTCGCCGTCGGAGCCGGATGACCTTGAAGGGGACCAAAAATTGCAGAATGAACCTTAACTTTTCTTATGGAGATTTACATGGGAAAAGTGGTCGAAATGCGGGGGTTCTCTTGTAGCTGAGTTACTTACGTAAACCAAATAAAGCTTATACAAATCTGGGAACGTCTCGAGTACTCTCTTATTGAGGACACCTGTAACCCAAAAGCACCCCTGAGATTAACGAGTTTCAACTCATCTGACGACCAACCCGTGGCCGGAAACTCCCTAGGATGGTGCTCGAGAAAACACCCACAAATTACAACCTGCGGTCCAGAGGGAACATGGATGAGGTAGGACAGCATGACTGTGATTGAATCACAGCCACACCAACATCCCAGCAACAAAAAAAAGGAGGTAACAACTTGAATTTATTAAGTGAGAGCGTCCCTAGAAACGTACCTTCAGCGGAGCAACCCCAGCCAAGATTGCCTTCGCAAAGTTTCAGGTGGCAGGGGGCTACTGGACTCGCAGCTAGTGCTGGGGCAATACCTAAAAATGTTGGATTACAGGGAAACGGAACTGTCCCACCTCAACCAACATTATTCCCAACTGCACCGTCAGTTGATTTAGATTATATAATTTCTGAGGTGGTTAATAAACTGAAAGTAAATGAAAATGGAGGGAACAATAATTGTAGGGTTAGTCCATTGTATAGTAATGTACCGTCAAACTTTGTACCAACAACCACCCCCTCGGGTGCTCCTGGCACAAGTTTTTCGAATTTGGCCCCTCAGGCACCCACAAGTTTCTCGAATTCGGCCCCTCAGGCACCAACAAATTTTTCAAATCATACTGCCCCTCAGGCACCTACAAGTTTTTCGAATTTGGCCCCTCAGGCACCTACATATTTTTCAAATTATACTGCCCCTCAGACACCTACAAATTTTTCAAATTATACTGCCCCTCAGGCACCTAAGAATTTTTCAAATTATACTGCCCCGCAGCCATTTACAAATTCTGCAAGTTTTACTGCCCCTCAGGCCCCTACAATGTTTTCAAACTTGGGTGACCCTCAGGCAGGTACCAGTTTCGCAAACCCTAGTGGTCCTCAGGCCCCTAAAAATTATACCATACCTCAAGTACCTGCATTTTTTCCAAATCAGGGTGCCTCACAAGCCCCAACAAATTTTACAAATTTTAATGCTCCTCTGTTACCAAGTAACCACCAAAACTTTCATGTGGACGAGACCAGCAGGGCAATAAAAATTATTCCCCTGTTTGAAAATGATGGCACATTACATCCTCTGGATTTTTTAAGTTTTGATGTGCATAATAACCCCTTCTTCAGAGTGAAGATAATTTTGAATAACTGTTTGAAACAAACAGCGAAGGTCTGGTTTGATGCATTCTGTCACAACTACCCAAATTGTCAAGTTTTTCGAAATGCTTTCATAAAATATTTCTGGAATGAACAAATTCAAGATGAATATCGTGCAAAAATTGAAAATGGGTTTTGTAAAGATAACGAAAGTTATACGGATCATTTCACATACTGTGTGTCCCTAGCAAAATTCCTGGACCCCCCATTTTCCAATAAAAAATTAATTTCGAAGATTGGCCGCCACTTTCCACCTAGGGTATCAGCTGTCCTTATCGGAGTGGAGATTTGGAGTTGGTAATCGAAAGATTAAGAGAGGCGGACAATTTTTTCAACCCAAATTACAAGAGAGAGACTAAAAGAAATGATAATGATAACAATAATAAAACAAATCCAAACTCTCAAAATAGAATAAACCGACCATTTGGTTTTCACAAAAATAACGAAACTGACAAAGTAAAGCATGTCTCCTACCTGGAATTTGAAGAAAGTATTCCGGAAAACGAGGAGGCCACACACTCATAAGCTCGCAGGGTGTTAGGGCTATCAGCCGAGCGATCAACCTCCCTGCAAATAAAAAAACTCAAAATAACCCCCGAGAAGACCTATTTAAGGACGAAATTTGTGATTTCGAACATTCAGCCAATGATGATCGACTACCAGTAATTTTGATTTCATTGTATGGCTACTCCTATCCAGCCCTTGTCGATAGCGGTAGTCAGGTGTCTGCAATGTCATCTGAGGTTTGGACACAAATGTCAGATTTTCATAGCTCAATACCTCATTTCCCAACTACCGGGATTAAAGTTACTGGAGCATTCAAAACAAAAATGCGCAGAGTGGCCTTACAAGCACAGCTTAACTTTGTGCTTGATGGGGAACCTTTTGCACATGAATTTTTGCTCATCAATGACTTATCATATCCAATAATCCTGGGTGTAGATTTTTTGAGACTATACAGGGTGATGATAAATTCAGATTCATTTTACTTGGTTCTTTGGGATTTTCTCTCCTCGTTTCTATGAAATAAAAGTATTCGTATTATTTCAATATATTTGTAGAGGGACAAATCAGATGATTTGCCCCAAAATGTCACTGCGTTTAACAAATTTTTCTATCAGGGAGTCTAAAAGAAAAATCCAGTAGCTTGTCAGTGACAATTTGTTTGAAAACATTTTCGAAGAAAAGAAATATAGATATATTGAAAAAATATCGAATTTGTACTTATCTTTGGACGTTTCGGGACCGATTCTGCCCCCGTTCTCAACATGTAAATGCATGGTTGCATCATAGGTTATGAACATTCAATAAGATTGAATAATCCAGAACCATTCTTCGTCAAACCGTACCCCATTCCAATGGCTCATCGTGCTGCAGTAGATCAAACCATTTCCCAAATGATCCAATGGAAAATAATAGAGAGGGCCACGACACAATATGTATCCCCCATTATGACCACTGTCAAACGTGATGGTAGTGTAAGGATCTGTCTTGATGCTAGGCGATTGGATTCAGTCATGGAACCGGATTATGAACTTCCTAAACCTATTGATGAAATCACTAAATCCCTGGCTGGCAAGAAAGTGTACTCAAAATCAGATCTTACACATTCTTATTGGCAGATACCCCTGAAAAAATCTGACAGAAAGTATACTGGGTTCATGGTGGGTACTGCCACTTATCAGTTCTGCTGGCTCCCATTTGGCGTGAAAACAGCAGTTGCAGCTTTCACTAGGTGCATCAGCTCCATTTTCGGGAGCTCATATGACTTCCACATCCCATATGTTGATGATTTACTCATCGTGTCCAAAAATTATGAGGAACATTCAGGGCACTTGGCACAGGTTTTTGACAGGTTACAGCAGGTTGGGTTTACCGTCAAGATCAGCAAATGTGCATTTTTTTTCTGAGAAATTACACTTTTTGGGCTATGTCATCAATTCCAGTGGCGTACTTCCAGATGAGGACAGGGTTCAGGCAGTCGTAGATTTTCCTCGACCAAATAATGTAAAGGAGTTGCAGCGTTTCATTGGTGTCTGCAATTATGATAGGCAGTTTTGTCCGAACTTTTCCACCATTCTAGTCCCACTCACAGAGCTTTCACGCAAGGGAACTTCATGGAAGTGGGACACAACTAGAGAAGCTGCTTTCCAACAAGTAAAAAAGCTCCTTAAGGAAACCACCTTGCTGTATTATCCTGATCCAAACCTTCAATGGCATGTCCAGACGGATGCCAGCGATGTGGGACTTGGTGCTCAATTGTTCCAGGTGGTAGATGGAATGCGCCAGGTAGTGGCATGGAGTAGTCGTCTGCTCTTAGATAGGGAAAAAAGATATAGCTCAAATGAAAAGGAGGTCCTCGCGGTGGTATTTGCTTTAAACAAGTGGCGCACCTACTTGTTGGGAAGGGATTTTGTCGTTCATACGGACAACAAGGCCATTGTCTATTTACAAACAGCACGCCTTTTCTCTCTGCGCATCACCAGGTGGGCCCTGGCCCTCCAGGAATTTTTTTTCCAGGTGGTCCATGTTCCTGGGAAACAAAATATCGTTGCTGATGGACTATCCCGTGCGCCAGGCTCCAGGCATCCAACCCCCATGGATAGGTGCTTCCGGATTTCCTCTATCTCCCTCCGGTTGCCGAATGAATTTCTTGAGTTGCTCAAAGACATTTCGAATCTTCAGCAGGATGATGCCAAGCTGAACCAAATCATTGTTTCTCTACCGGAGTCGGAAAAATTACAGTTGTCATTTGTAATGTCTGATTCCATACTATATAAAAAATCCCCAAGCGGTTCATGGCTGTTGTGCATCCCCCAAGCTTTGGTTGACAGGGTTATCACTGTTTTTCACTCAGTGTTAGGACATTGGGGAGTTTTCAAGACGTATGCAGCGTTGCGTAATGAGGTCTGGTGGACAAACATGCATCGCAGGGTCAAGCGGAATGTGTTGGGTTGTGAGGTATGGCAGAAAAGCAAGTCTGCCACAATGCCAAAACCACCCCAAATGCAAATAATTCCGACCGATAAGGATGATATTGTTGCCATGGACATATATGGCCCATTGATTCGCAGTAGAGGTGGTGTGTGTTATATCCTTGTCGTATTGAGATTACTTCCCCACGCATGGGCTGATTCGACGGGTTTTGCATGACAATGCCACCTACTATACCTCTCGACTGTGGAAGGAAACCCTCCAAGGACTAGGAATCCAAATCGTTTATTCATCTGTCCGTCACCCCGAGTGCAACAGCTCGGAACGTGTCATGAAAGAGTTGGGGCGACTTTTTCGCTGCTTCTGTAGCGACAATCACTCCAGGTGGGCGTGGAAAATTCCACGTTTCTCCCAGTTCTTGAACTCGGTCGTGCACGAGTCCACTGGCTTCGCACCGGATGAATTGCAGTTCGGTAAGAAGCGCCTGCGGCTTTTGGCAAATACTGTTCCTCGCCCGCCAGACGGTGACGCCATGGGCCCCTTTCCAGCCGAAAAGCTCGTGTTGGCCGAAGCTACCCTTAGAGGCAGAGCCGCGCGGAGGGCTGCTGCAAATCCAGGACGGGGTGCCGTTCTGTTCGAGGTCGGTGCGCTGGTGTTGCTCAAGGCAAATAATGTGTCCTCGGCGGTACGGACCGAAGCTAAAAAATTCCTCTTACTTTTTGAAGGTCCATATCGCATCAAAAAGAAAGTAAGTGATGCGACTTATGTGCTACAAGAACTCGATACTGACAAAGAGAGAGGCACTTTCCACGCGTCACACTTGCGCCCCTTTCGCCAGTCAGTTGCGGTTGCGGATGCGCCTAACGCATAACCATCCCTCAATCAGGCAAAGCCAAATTTTTGAATTACGTTACGCGCAAAAAAAAAGGGGGTGTAGATGTGGCAAAACAGGTCTCTGTGCCACGATTTCGTGCATATTCCGCGCGCCTCGAAGAAGGACGCTTCCTCGAGTGCTTACAGTCCTCCCTCGATCCCTTCACCCGTCGGAAGATGGCGCACCCGGTACCGTTTCGGTAGATAATTAAAACTAATATTTTGGTAGGAACCACTTTTTTGTTCTTTTGTTTTATCAGGAATCCTTATCGCAGTGAATGAATGCATCAGACTAGCTTCCTCTATTTTAAACCACCAAAGAAGTAACATATGCAATACTGATGATTTTTGATTTTTGCACTCTGCTATTTTAGAGAGCCTATGTTGTGCATTTAAACTCTTCAATAAGTGTTCAGAGTGTCGGCTGGTCTCATTTACAGTTGAGGAAAACCAATATTGCCATTATTACCATATTTGTCCAATTTTGCTGTAAAATACCGCCATTATACGAAGTCGTGTTTTACATGGTTTGTCAGAATGAATCCGGACATCCCGAGCGGGTGGTTGGAGAACATTTTTTGACGTAGGTGATCGTGTTTTTTTTTATATCTTTATTAAAAATGTATTTTAGTCTCAAAATGTTCGTGGAGTCTGTTTTTTTTTGTGGCCGCTTTACCCGCCTGTTAATATTTTGTTATATACTTTCGCTATAATGTTTTTCATTTACAGGGTGTTTAAACACAAATTGTCTGCTACGTAAACCAAATAAAGCTTATACAAATCTGGGAACGTCTCGAGTACTCTCTTATTGAGGACACCTGTAACCCAAAAGCAACCCTGAGATTAACGAGTTTCAACTCAGCCTGTTGTGTGCGTTATACCTGTTTTGATGTCGTTCCATATGATCGAGGCGAACTAATATGCTCCAGAGTTATCTATGTGAGATGATAAAATACAGAGATACAGTGTGCAGACTGATGTTGTCGAAGTAACCTCACTTGCCTATTGAAAACGTTATATGTCCTTCAAAGTCTCTCTATATGGTCAGTGCGATCGTATCTGTTCCAACTCTATGCATGTCAGATACTAGAATACAGTTACAGTGTAAACATAGTCGAAATCGAAGTTTCTAGTTTTGCCTGTTGTGTGCGTTATACCTGTTTTGATGTCGTCTCATATGATCGAGGCGAACTGATCTGCTCCAGAGGTATCTATGTGAGATGAAAGAATACAGAGATGGTAGAATGCGATGTTTCGGTGTAAACATACTCGAAGTCGAAGTTTCTTGTTCCCCCTGTTGTAAGCGTTATTTTCGTTCAGGAAACACTAGACATTGTCTACCTATAAGATGTATAACTGACTTATTATCAAGATAGATAAATTCGAAGTTTTGGCGAACACGCCGGTTTACCGACTCTTGATTGTTGGAATCGAAGTTTTTAATAGCTATGAAAAAGTATAGTACTCCACTCGCATATAATGAGCTGTCATATATACTCCATGAATGAGCATTTGAGAGCTAAAATACAAAGTTACAAAGTAAACATAGTCAAAGTCGAAGTTTCTCGTTCGGCCTGTTGTGTTCGTTTTATCCGCTTCGATGTCGTCTCATATGATCGTTGCGAACTTATATGCTCCAGATGTGAGATGATAGAATACAGAGATACAATAAGCAGACTGATGTTGTCGAAGTATCTCACTTGCTTATTGTTCTCGTTTTATGTCCTTCGAAGTCGTCCTATTTGATCAATGTGATCGTATCTGCTATAACTGTAGGCATGTCAGATGCAAGAATGCTTTGATGTCGTCTTATATGATAGTTGCGAACTCATATGCTCCGGAGGTATGAATGTGAGATGATAGAATACAGAGATACGGTATGCGAACTGATGTAATCGGAGTTTCTCCACTAGCCTATTGTTCTCGTTGTATGTTTTTCGAAGTCGTCCTATATGTTCAGTGCGATCGTATCTGCAATTACTGTAGGCATGCCAGATGCTAGAATGCGAAGTTACAGTATAAACATAGTCGAATCGAAGTTTCTTGCTCCCCCTGTTGTAAGCGTTATACCCGATTTGATGTCGTCCCATATGATCGTTGCGAACTACCATGCTACAAAGGTATTCATGTGAGATGTTACAATACAGAGATACAGTGTGCAGACTGATGTTGAAGTATCTTCACTTGTCAATTGTTCTCGTAAATATGTCCTTCGAAGTCGTCTTATATGGTCAGTGCGATCGTACCTGCTTGTAGGCATGTCAGATGCGAGAATGCGGAGGTACAGTGTAAACATTGTCAGAGTCGAAGTTTCTCGTTCTGCCTGATGTGTGCGTTATACCCGCTTCGATGTCGTCTCATATGAAGGAAGTCGTTGCGAACATATATGCTTCAGAGGTATCTATGTGAGATGAAAGAATACAGAGATGCTAGAATGCGAAGTTTCGGTGTTACCATAGTCGAAATCGAAGCTTCTTGGTCTTTCTGTTGTAAGAGTCATTTTTATTCAGGAAACACTAGAAATTGTCTACCTATAAGATGTATAACCGACTTATTATCAAGATTGATAAATTCGAAGTTTTGGCGAACACGCCGGCTTACCGACTCTTGATTGTTGGAATCGGTGTTTTTGGTAGATATGAAAAATTATAGTATTCCTTGAATGAGCATTTGAGATGCTCAAATGCGAAGTAACAAAGTGAACATAGTCGAAGTCGAAGTTTCTCGTTCTGCCTGTTGTGTTCGTTTTATCCGCTTCGATGTCGTCTCATATGATCGTTGCGAACTTATATGCTCCAGAGGTATCTATGTGGGATGATAGAATATAGAGATACAGTGTGCAGACTGATGTTGTCGAAGTATCTCACTTGCCTATTGTTCTCGTTATATGTCCTTCGAAGTCGTCCTATATGGTCAGTGCGATCGAATCTGCTATAATTGTAGGCATGTCAGATGCTAGAATGCAAAGTAACAGTGTATACATAGTCGGAGTCGAAGTTTCTTGTTCTGCCTCATGTGTGCGTTATACCCGTTCTGATGTCATCTCATATGATCGATGCGAACTGATATGCTCCAGAGAAATTCATGTGAGGTGATAGAAAACAGAGATACAGTGTGCAGACTGATATTGTCGAAGTATCTTCACTTGCCTTCGAAGTCGTCTCATATGGTCAGTGCGATCGTATCTGCTATAGCTGTAGGCATGTCAGAAGCAAGAATGCAAAGGTGTAGTGTGAACATAGTCGAAGTCAGAGTTTTATGTTCTGCCTGTTGTGTGCGTTATTCCTGCTTCGATGTCGTCTTAAAGGAGGATCATTGCGAACTGATATGCTCCAAAAGTATCCATGTGAGATGATAGAATTCAGAGATACAGTGTGCAGACTGATGTTGTCGATGTTTCTCCACTTGCCTCATGTTCTCGTAATATGTCCTCCGAAGTCGTCTTATATAGTCAGTGCGATCGTCAGATGCTATAATGCTAAGTTACAGAGTAAACATAGTCGAAGTCAAAGTTTCTCGTTCTGCCTGTTGTATGCGTTATACCCGATTCGATGTCAACTCATATAATCGTTGCAAACTACCATGCTCGCCTATTGTTCTCGTTATATGTCCTTCGAAGTCGTCCTATTCGATCAGTGCGATCGTATCAGCTATAACTGTAGGCATGTCAGATGCTAGAATGCTTTGATGTCGTCTTATAAAATAGTTGCGAACTCATATGCTCCAGAGGTATCAATGTGAGATGATAGAATACAGAGATACGGTATGCGAACTGATGTTGTCGAAGTATCTCCACTAGCCTATTCTTCTCGTTGTATGTTTCTCGAAGTCGTCCTATATGTTCAGTGCGATCGTATCTGCAAGTACTGTAGGCATGTCAGATGCTAGAATGCGAAGTTACAGTATTGTTACGTTATCCGGGTGCAGAAGCGAACACGACACTATTTATTTTCGAACTGATTTATTTAAATTGAAGAAACACTAATTTATATCGAACTTATAACTACTATTTATGTAAAACGATTTATAACACGCGGTATATAACTGTCTCTCTGACACTCGCTGCTTTGACTATTCACGGCAGTTATTCGGCCGTTTATATATGAGATAACTAGACAGGCTTTGGTTCGAGAACCTTCTCGAATGATTTTCCGTCTCCTTCTTTTTGTTCTAGAAGCTTCTTAGAACAAACCTCTCTCTCTCTAATTGTTCCATCGATTGTTTCCAGAACATTCCAGAATCTTCTGTGACGTTATCTGTCACCGCGGCATATATTGAGAGTTCGGAAATATGCTAGTGCATGTAGGAATCATTGGGAGGTAGGAGAGCAATCTGGGATGCGTGATACAGGATGATCGTTGTACTCCTGCCTTCCTTCTGATGTTTCTAAAGCCCCTCCAAGGGGAATATCATTACACTGCCCCCTCCTTAAAACGCATTCCTCCTGGAATGCATTCTGATCACTATGAAGATAGGGACAACTGTTTTCATTTTTACAACGTGCAGTATGGTAGAAATAGCATGGCACTGTCTTTTCTCTTGGAGTTCCCTTGGAGTTCCAGCAGCATACCAGAATTTCAACTCCGGTGAATCTAGATAAAACCTCTAGCATGTTCCTTACAATTCTCCAATTTAAGCCATCCAGTCCACACCCCAGCTTTGGAACAGCTATCTTCTGTATGTCGTTCTCGAGTATGATGCTTCGCAAGTCGACTAGCGTCTCCCAGAGGTCCTTGTAAGTGGGTTTCTCAGAGGATCTTCCTTTCGTTATAAGATAAAACAGAGACCTTTTTCCTTCAGCGCTGATATCTTCTATTTCTAGTACTCGACCGACGGAGGGACCTTGTTGATGAAGCTCCTCTAACTTCCCGAACTTCCTCATGAACTTGTTCGCTATTCCTTGAGACATCTGAAGATCCTCGGCGACGCAGTGAGCTAGTGCGTATTCTACAGGAATGGCAAAAAGGTCGCGGTGCTCTTCCTTGGTGACGCCAAACCTTGCTTTTGATGAACCACTGTATGTCCCAATGAATTCGTCAAATGTAAGCTCCTTTTCTTCCGGACAAATTTGTTGAACTTGTTGATCTTGTGTTCCCTCGAATGGTGCTAGTTTGTTGAAATGAACGACTCTTCGTTTGCCACTGGGTTCTTTACTGATGCGGTATATGACATCGTTGATCCTCTTCTTGACGGTATAAGGTCCTTCCCAAGATCTCTGTAGTTTTGGACGAATACCTCGTTTCCTTTGTGGATTGTACAACCACACCAAGTCTCCTTCTGCGTATCCTGCACCCCCAGCTCTGATGTCGTACCGGTCTTTCATGCGGTCGCTGGCAATTTCCAGATTAGAACGAACCAATTCATGAATATCGTTCATCTTTCTCATCAGATTCGTAACGTAATCTTCCCCTACTATGTCCTCACCAGGTCTACATCCGAAGACCAAGTCACATGGAAGCCTCATCTCTCGTCCAAATAAAACCTTCGCCGGAGTCTGCCCTGTAGATTCCTGTACCGCAGATCTGTAAGCCATCAAGAAGAAAGGAAGATGTTGATCCCAGTCTTGTTGGTGTTGATCAACGACTTTGCAGAGATACCTCCCTATGGTTCGGTTCATTCCCTCCACCATGCCATCTGACTGTGGATGCAATGGAGTTGTTCTTGTTTTCTTGATTCCTAACTTCTCGCACATCTTCTTAAACACTTCACTCTCGAAGTTCCGGCCCTGATCAGAGTGAAGTTCCAATGGCACCCCAAAACGACTGATGAGTTGATTCATCAGGACATCGGCGACAGTTACGGCTTCCTGGTTAGGGATCGCATACGCTTCCACCCACTTGGTGAAGTAGTCCATGCAGACAAGGATGTATTTATTTCCATTATCAGTCACTGGAAACGGCCCCGCAATATCCATAGCAATCCTCTCGAAAGGGCTCCCAACATTGTACTGTCTCATGGGTGCCCTTGGTTTACGATGAGGCCCATTGCTGGCAAAGCACACGGTGCAGTTACGGCACCACTCCCTGACGTCGTCACTGCAGTTCACCCAGTAGAACCGCTCTCGTACCCGCTGCAGTGTCTTCCTCACTCCTAGATGTCCCCCTGGAGATCCATCATGTACATATCCAAATACTTCCGACAATCGGCTCCTAGGAATGACCAACTGCATCCGATTATCCGACCCATCATCGCTCTCGAGATTCCTCTTGAGCAGGTCATCTTCTAATACCAAGGAGTCCCACTGACTCCAGTACGCCTTCAAAGTCTGTGAAGATGGTGCTACTTCTTGCCAAGAAGGACGGCGATTCGCTTTCTTCCATTCTCGAAGCTTCCGAAGTTCTGGGTCCTATTCTTGCTCTTGCTTGATTGCTGCAGGTAACCAATCTTCATTGACAACGGTGGTTCTGTAAAGGGCTGCTTCCTTATCCTCCAAACGACTACAATGTGAGCACTCAGGTGGACATGGCCTTCTGGACAATGCATCTGCATTCTTATGGCTCGTCCCCACTCGGTGTGTTATCTCGAAGTCATATTCCTGGAGCCTCTCGATCCAACGAGCTACTTGGCCTTCGGGGTTCTTGAAATTCAGGAGCCACTTCAATGCAGCGTGGTCCGTCCTGAGATGGAATTTTCGCCCATAGAGGTACTTATAGAAGTGCTCCACCGATTTTACCATGGCCAATAGTTCCCTCCTGGTAACGCAGTAGTTTCGTTCTGCCTTCGATAGCACCTTGCTGAAGTAACCGATGACTCGCTCTTGCCCATCTTGATACTGCGAAAGGACTCCACCAATGCCGATATTACTGGCATCTGTGTCGAGAATGAATTGTCCCTGTGGAAGTGGATACCCAAGAATCGGTGTCGTGGTCAGGCGTTCTTTCAGAGCATCAAAGGCGGCCTGGCATTCTGAATCCCAGTAAAAGGGACGTGCTTCCTCGGTGAGACGAGTCAGGGGCTTTGCGATATCCGAAAACATTCGAACGTAACGTCGATAATAAGTGCAGAGCACAAGAAAGCTCCTGAGTTGATGCTTATCTCTTGGTACTGGCCATTGCTTCACTGCTCGTACCTTATCAGGGTCGACTTCCACACCCTGCTTTCCTACGATGTGTCCTAAATAGTTAACTCGTTTTTGCAGCAGATGGCATTTCTTCAGATTGAGTGTGAGGTTTGCAGCCTGAAGTCTTTTGAAAACTTCCTCTAGGTTAGCCAGATGTTCTTCAAAAGTTTTACCGATCACGATGATGTCATCCAGATAAACCAGGCATGTCTTCCAGGAGAGTCCCCCCAACACATTCTCCATGATTCGTTCGGAGGTGGCCGGAGCATTGCAGAGTCCGAAAGGCATAACCTTGAATTGCCATAATCCAGTGCCGATGGTGAACGCTGTCTTTTCCTTATCTGCCGGATCCATTTCCACCTGCCAATATCCACTTTTCAGATCCAGTGTGGAGAAAAGATTCGATTCCGCCAATGTGTCGAGTGTGTCGTCAATTCGAGGCAAAGGATAGCTGTCCTTCTTCGTCACATTGTTCAATCGGCGATAGTCCACGCAAAAACGAGTGTTTCCATCTTTCTTCTTCACTAGTACCACTGGTGAAGCCCAAGGACTATTGGATGGCTCGATTACCCCGTCTTGTTCCATATCTTGGATGATCTTTTCTGCAATTTCTCTATTGGCCTGTGGTAATTTTCGGGCTGGTTGACGAATCGGTCTGGTATCCCCCGTATCGATTTTGTGACTGATGATGTTGGTTCTACCTGTTTTTCCATCGGCAGGTATGAAAATGGATCTATACCTCTGCAGTAACTCGGTTAACTTCTTCTTCTGTCGGTTGTTGAGTGAGTCGCTTGCAGCAGAGACGAGTTCTTCATACTTGCCGGCCCCATCAGTGGTTGCTGTCACCTGGTGGATTATGGAGGCTGCTGGGACACATGTTCCAATCTTCGTTCCTTTGCCAATCGTCACAGGGTGATTATTTATGTTGATAAATCGAACAGGTACATGGTCGTCTGCTGACAGTTAAGCCTTGCCGACTAAGATTCCACGTCCGACTTCCTCGTCATGGTTCCAGGGTTCCATGATGATGGGACTGCCTTGCTCCAATGTACCCTCAATACGCGCTGCTACAATGGTCTCGCTTCGTTTCGGTAACAGGACGTCTTCTTCTAACATTACTCCTGCCGCTACCTCCACCCGTGGATGTAAGAAGATCTCTTCGGCACCCACCTTGAGTGTTCTGCTTCTGAAGTCCAGTTGGATCCCGTGCGCACCCATGATGTCCATTCCCAGAATAACATCTTCTTCAATATCCGCCATGATAGCTCGATGTGGAAATTTGACGGTCCCGATCGATATATCCACATCGATTTCCCCATAAACGGTGGCAGCTTCACCCGTAGCAGTTCTCAGACGCCATCTTGAGCTCACAAGTTGCTTTCTTGAAGACGTCAGAAGTCCACGTCGCAGGATCGTCTTCGATGCACCAGTATCCACCAACAATGCGCATTTCTTTCCGTCGATCTGTCCATCCACGTAGACGCTGCTGTTATCACGCCGTAGGGATGCCACAAAGATGAGAGGGTCTTGAGAATGACGGGTCGAAGCTGCCCCCTCAAAGTCGACCCGTTCTAGTTTTCCTGCGGCTGCGTGGAAGATGATCCTTCCTCAGCAGCCTGTTTCGCACGTTTACAAGCTCTTTGGAGGTGACCCAACTCCCCACAATTCCAACAGCGAACTGGTCTCCTCTTCTTATCCAAGAGGCCCTTGATGGTGTTGATCAAAGCTTCATTTGAATCTTGCCTGTGGCTCTCGGCTATGTTCTCGCTGTCATTTATAGCTCGTACCTTCGCGGATCCACGGGAAGCTTCTGCTGCGGCCTCGATCTCAAGCGCAGCTGCCAGAGCACTGGTCAGGTCTTTTGGTCGAGTGAGGCGAACTGCTTTCTGCATTTCAATATCTCGTAGTCCATCTGCGAACGTTTGAACAGCCAAGCATTCCATTAGAGATTCGGGAGCTGATGGATATGCACAATGAACCAATCGTGCAACGTCCACTTCGAATTCTTGCAGGCTCTCGTTGACTCTCTGTCGATGGCTTTTCATTTGTGATTGAAATACTTGCTGAAGATGTTCGTGACCATACCGCATTTCGAGGCGTTTGACGAGATGATCGTAGCTATCGGCTTCTACTTCCGGAATGGCTTGCAAGATGTTCAGTGCATCACCCCGTAGAGCTACTGTAAGAGCTACCACCTTGTCCTTGGATGTCCACCCATTGGCTTTGGAAGCTGCTTCGAACTGCTTCAGATAGTTCGGCCACGATGTTTTTCCATCGAATGTAGGTGGTGTTACTCGATTGGTAGTAGTCACTGCATCTGGCCCAACTGTGGTTTCAATCATGAGTCCTCGACCATTTCCAGACTTCTCCAGCACAGCTATTCTTTCTCTTTCGAGCTGCAGCTCCTTCTTCATTTCTTCTATCTGGGTGGTGAATTGGGTTGATACCTGAGCTATAATGTTATCCTGCTGAGATGCGATCTATTCTTTCTGAGCAACGATCTGTTCTTGCTGAGCAGCAATCTGAGTCATAACTTCTTCCCGATGTGTTGATATCTGAGTCAATACTTCTTCTCGTTGGGCTGATATCTGGGAGGCGATCTGATCTTGCTGAGCAGAAATACGTGCCAGCACCTCTTCTCGTTGAGCGGTCATCTGAGCTGATACCTCATCTCGTTTGGCTGAGATTTGAGAGGCTATCTGATCTTGCTGAGCTGAGATTTTCTCCTGCTGAGCACGCATCTGATCCGCGATCTTATTTTGGTGAGCCACCATCTGATTCGTGATCTTCTCCTGCTGAGCCACCATCTGGCCCGTGATCTTCTCCTGCTGAGCCACCATCTGGTACGCAATGTCCTGTCGCTGAGCCGCTATCTGGTCCATGATCTTCTCCTGCTGGGCCACCATCTGGTCCGCAATGTCCTGTCGCTGCGCAGCTATGTCCTGTCGCTGAGCCGCTATGTCCTGTCGCTGAGCTGCTATCTGTTCCGAGATCCCAGCCAACATCGATTCCGCTGAAGCTGGTTCCTCGAAGGTGAACGTCTCTGGATCTTGACCTACGCTCACCATATACTCTATGAGACGATGCTGAAGTGTAGCCTTGATCCCTGTTGTGTCGAGATCTCTCTCCTCCAACTCGCGTTTCAAGTCCACCACTCTCAACTCGTGTAGTTTCTTCATTGCAACGGTCTGTTCACTTCACACTGGAATATCCCACACCTGACACCAATTGTTACGTTATTCGGGTGCAGAAGCGAACACGACACTATTTATTTTCGAACTGATTTATTTAAATTGAAGAAACACTAATTTATATCGAACTTATAACTACTATTTATGTAAAACGATTTATAACACGCGGTATATAACTGTCTCTCTGACACTCGCTGTTTTGACTATTCACGGCAGTTATTCGGCCGTTTATATATGAGATAACTAGACAGGCTTTGGTTCGAGAACCTTCTCGAATGATTTTCCGTCTCCTTCTTTTTGTTCTAGAAGCTTCTTAGAACAAACCTCTCTCTCTAATTGTTCCATCGATTGTTTCCAGAACATTCCAGAATCTTCTGTGACGTTATCTGTCACCGCGGTATATATTGAGTGTTCGGAAATATGCTAGTGCATGTAGGAATCATTGGGAGGTAGGAGAGCAATCTGGGATGCGTGATACAGGATGATCGTTGTACTCCTGCCTTCCTGCTGATGTTTCTAAAGCCCCTCCAAGGGGAATATCATTACAGTATAAACGAAGTCGAAGTCGAAGTTTCTTGCTCCCCCTGTTGTGAGCGTTATTTTGATTCAGGAAACACTAGACAATGTCTACCTATGAGAAGTATAACCTACTTATTATCAAGATTGATAAACTCAAAGTTTTGGCGAACAGGCCAGATTACCGACTCTTGATTGTTGGAATCGAAGGTTTTGGTGGATATGAAAAAGTATAGTACTTCACTCACATATGATGCAAAGTTACAGAGTAAACATAATCGAAGTCGAAGTTTCTTGTTCTCTCCAGAGGTATCTATGTGAGATGATAGAATACAGAGATACAATGTGCAGACTGATGTTGTCAAAGTATCTTCACTTGCCTATTGTTCTCGTTATATTTCCTTCGAAGTCGTCTTATATGGTCAGTGCGATCGTCAGATGCTGGAATGCAAAGTTACAGAGTGAACATAGTCGAAATCAAAGTTTCTTGTTCTGCCTGTTGTGTGCGTTATTCCCGATTCGATGTCAACTCATATGATCGTTGCGAACTACCATGCTCCAAAGGTATCCATGTGAGATGATAGAATACAGAGATACAGTGTGCAGACTGATGTTGTCGAAGTATCTCCACTTGCCTATTGTTCTCGTTATATGTTCTTCGAAGTCGTCTCATATGGTCAGTGCGATCGTATCTGCTATAGCTGAAGGCATGTAAGATGAAAGAATGCGGAGTAACAGTATAAGCAATGTCGAGGTCGAAGTTTCTTGTTCTGCCTGTTGTGTGCGTTATACCCGATTCGATGTCGTCTTATATAATAGTTGTGAACTCATATGCTCCAGAGGTATCCATGTGAGATGATAGAATACAGAGATACGGTGTGCGGACTGATGTTCTCGGTGTATCTTCACTTGCCTATTGTTCTCGTTATATGTCTTTCGAAGTCGTCCTATATGGTCAGTGCGATCGTATCTGCAATTATTGGAGGCATGTCAGATGCTAGAATGCGAAGTTACGGTGTAAACATGGTCGAAGTCGAAGTTTCTTGTTCTCCCTGTTGTAAGCGCTATTTTGATTCAGAAAATACAAGACAATGTCTACCTATAAGATGTATAACCGACTTATTATCAAGATTGATGATTTCGAAGTTTTGGCGAACACGCCGGTTTACCGACTCTTGATTGTTGAAATCAAAGTTTCAAGTAGACATGAAAAAGTATAGTACTCCACTTGCATATAATGAGCTGTCATATATACTCCTTGAATGAGCATTTGAGATGCTAGAATGCTGACTTACAGAGTACACATAGTCGAAGTCGAAGTTTCTCGTTCTGCCTGTTGTGTGCGTTATACGCGCTTCGATGTCGTCTTATATGATCGTTGCGAACTCATATGCTCCAGAGGAATCTATGTGAGATGATAGAATATAGAGATACAGTGTGCAGACTGATGTTATCGAAGTATCTTCACTTGCCTATTGTTCTCGTTATAAGTCCTTCAAAGTCGTCTCATATGGTCAGTACGATCGTCAGATTCTAGAATGCAAAGTTACAGAGTGATTATAGTCGAAGTCAAGGTTTCTTGTTCTGCCTGTTTTGTGCGTTATAACCGATTCGATGTCAAATCATATCATATCAACCATAGCTGTAGGCATGTTAGATTCTAGAAGGTGAAGTTACAGTGTGAAAATATTCGAAGGCAAAGTTTTTTTTTCTTCCAATTGTGTGAGTTATATTCGCTTCGATGTCGTCCTATATGATCGTTGCGATTATAATATGCTTCGGAAGTATCCATGTGAGATGATAGAATACAGAGAGACAGTGTGCAGACTGATGTTGTCGAAGTATCCTCACTTGCCTATAAAAGTCGTTATATGTCCTTCACAGTCTTTCTTTATGGTCAGTGCGATCGTATCTGTCACAACTATAGACATGTCAGATGCTAGAATTCAGAGCCACAGTGTAAACATAGTCGAAGCAAAGTTTCTTGTTCTTCCTGTTGTATTCGTTATACCCGTTCTGATGTCGTCTCATAATAATATGATCGTTGCGAACTACCATGCTCCAAAGGTATCCATGTGAGATGATAGAATACAGAGAAATAGTGTGCAAACTGATGTTGTCGAAGTATCTTCACTTGCCTATTGTTCTTGTTATAAGTCCTTCGAAGTCGTCTTATATGGTCAGTGCGATCGTATCTGCTATAACTGTAGGCATGTCAGAAGCTAGAATGCGAAGGTGTAGTGTGAACATAGTCGAAGTCAAAGTTTTATGTTCTGCCTGTTGTGTGCGTTATTTCTGCTTCGATGTCGTCTTAAAGGATCATTGCGAACTGATATGTTCCAAAGGTATCCATGTGAGTTTATAGAATACAGAGGTACAGTGTGCAGATTGATGTTGTCGAAGTATCCTCACTTGCCTATAAAAGTCGTTATATGTCCTTCACAGTCTTCATTTATGGTCAGTGCGATCGTATCTGTCACAACTATAGGCATGTCAGATGCTAGAATTCAGAGCCACAGTGTAAACATAGTCGAAGTAAAGTTTCTTGTTCTCCCTGTTGTATTCGTTATACCCGTTTTGATGTCGTCCCATAATAATATGATCGTTGCGAACTACCATGCTCCAAAGGTATCCATGTGAGATGATAGAATACAGAAAAACAGTGTGCAAACTGATGTTGTCGAAGTATCTTAACTTGCCTATTGTTCTCGTTATGAGACCTTCAAAGTCGTCTTATATGGTCAGTGCGATCGTCAGATGCTAGAATGCTAAGTTACAGAGTAAACATAGTCGAAGTCAAAGTTTCTCGTACAGCCTGTAGTGTTCGTTATAACCGCTTCGATGTCGTCTTATATGATCGTTGCGAACTTATATGCTCCAGTGGTATCTATGTGAGATAATAGAATACAGAGATACAGTGTGCAGACTGATGTTGTCGAAGTATCTTCACTTGCCTATTGTTCTCGTTATATGTCCTTCGAAGTCGACTTATATGGTCAGTGCGATCGTCAGATGCTGGAATGCAAAGTTACAGAGTAAACATAGTCGAAGTCAAAGTTTCTTGTTCTGCCTGTTGTGTGCGTTATTCCCGATTCGATGTCAACTCATATGATCGTTGCGAACTACCATGCTCCAAAGGTATCCATGTGAGATGATAGAATACAGAGATACAGTGTGCAGACTGATGTTGTCAAAGTATCTTCACTTGCCTATTGTTCTCGTTATATTATGTTCTTCGAAGTCGTCGTATATGGTCAGTGCGATCGTACCTGCTATTGCTGTAGGCATGTCAGATGCAAAAATGCGGAGTTACAGTATAAAATAGTCGGAGTTTCTTGATCTGCCTCTTGTGTGCGTTATACCCGCTTCGATGTCGTCTCATATGATGTCGTCTTATATGATCGTTGCGGACATATATGCTTGAGAGGTATCTATGTGAGATGAAAGAATACAGGAGATACAGTGTGCAGACTGATGTCGAAGTATTTAACTTGCCTATTCTCCTCGTTATCTGTTCTTCGAAGTCGTCCTATATAGCCAGTGCAATCGAATCAGCTATAACTGTAGGCATTTCAGATGCTAGAATGCAAAGTTATAGAGTAAACATAGTCGAAGTCGAAGTTTCTTGTTCTGCCCGTTGTGTTTGTTATTCCCGATTCGATGTCAACTCATATGATCGTTGCGAACTACCATGCTCCAAAGGTATCCATGTGAGATGATAGAATACAGAGATACAGTCTGCAGACTGATGTTGTCAAAGTATCTCCACTTGCCTATTGTTCTCGTTATATGTTCCCGATTCGATGTCGTCTTATATGATCGTTGCGAACATATATTTATTTATTCAGTATCTTAGGTACATAGTTAACATTTCTCATATTCATTATAATGGTTTGAGTTATCACCAAATTATATTAAATTTTATCAGCACAATGGACTTTGAAATCTGTGTGTGCTGATTATTAATCAACCTCATTTAACGAAACTATAGATACTTGGATACTTTTAGTTATACACCATGAAATAATATTAATAACACTCAATAGTTCTTGCAAACAATGTATAAATAGTCTAATCATTTCAGTTAAGAGTTTACAAGGTATATTGGCTCTCAATTATCCAGTCATGGATTTGCTTTTGAACCTCTTCATATGGTCGACTTCTTAGTGAGTTGGGTAGTGCATTATATACTCTGGTGCCAATAAAACTGATATGTCTCTTAGCGGATATATGTCTCACAGAACTCAATCCTTAGTTATTATTTATCGCACTTCTAGTATTCAATATATGTCCTATTTTAGTTTTGCAGTCTTGATTGGTTAACATGAATCTTATAATATTTTTAACATATAATTGGTGAAAATTTAGTAATTTGCTTTCGTGAAAGAGTAGGTTGCTAGGGTATGTTTCATTTTTGAACTTCATTACTTTGATAATGTACTTTTGAGCTACCATAAGACTCGACATATTAGTTCTGCATGCACTTCCCCACACAATGATGCCATAATTTAATATTGATTCTACCAAGGAATAATAAACCATTTTACATATGTTATAAGGTAGAATGTTCCTTAGTTCATAAAACTTATAAATTACCTTCCTTATTTTCGTTGTAGTATATTCTATATGTTTTTTCCAATCTAACTTTTCATCAATATAAATGCCTAAATACTTTATATTCTGTACTCTTTCTATTTCACAACAGTCACAGTTTCCTATTCCTTCAGTATTAGTACAATCTGATTCATGAACCTTTATGGTTTTGCATTCTGGTAAAGCCTTCTTAGTTAGGGCAAAAGTGATAAACTTGGTTTTGTTAACATTTAGTGAAAGCAGGCTACAGTCTAGTCAAGATTTTATTTTGGAAATGGAGAATTCTGCCTTTATGATAGCTGATCTCCAGGAATTACGAACAGAAAAAACCACAGTATCATCTGCGAAACAGAAGACACTATCCTCATCATCCAGTATAGATAAAATACCATTGACATAGACACTCAACAAAAAAGGACCAAGTACTGTACCCTGTGGCACACCATACTCCGTCGGAAGAGCCTGACTCAGATAATTTCCAATTCTCACTTTTTGGTTTCTTCCACTCAAAAAGGATTTCATTAATTGGTTAGCAATTCCTCTGATACCCATATCGTCAAGTCTTTCCAGCAGTATATGGTGCGCCACAGTGTCGAACGCCTTAGCCAAATCCAAAAAAAATTCCTATTACTTTTTTTCCCTCGTCAAGACTTTTCAGGATTACCTTTGACACTCTGCACAATGCCCGCTCTGTACTGCTGTTAGATTTAAAAGCAAACTGGTTTTGCGAAAAAAGCTTATTTGACTCAATTGTTCTAAAATTGTTGTTCTAAAATTGTTGTTCTAAAATTGTTCTATCCGTCATTCGGTTCCCCCTTACGAGCAACCCTCAGAAGTCTTCGAAAGACTTGTGCGAGCAAGGAATGACGGGGGCCTCACCTTTTAACGTGTGATCCCAAACACTTTCTCAGGCCATCAGGAAAAGTCTGCGTTCGTGGGTCTCGAACCCACGATCTATACCTCGACGTGAATCGATATTGAAGCATCGAAGCACTGAGGTACGCCCTCCAATAAACGATAACATTTTAAATTTAATGCATTTTTCTATTATTTTGTTAATGGTGCTGGTCAAGGCTATTGGCCTATAATTTGTAGTGAGTTCACTGTTACCTTGTTTATATAACGGCACTATAATTGTGTTCTTGAGTATAGATGGGTAGACTCCAGAAGAAAAAATGTGGTTTATTATATGCAAAAGAGGTTTTAGAATATATTTATGATTCTGTTTAATCATCTCAGAAGTGATCAGATCTTCTCCACTTTCCACATTATTTTTCAAGGACTTGATTTGTTCAATCAGATCATTTTCTCTGAGAGGTGTGAGATAGAAGGAATTCAGACTGGTTCAATTTTTTTTTTGCAATATTCTTTCGGCTGTTTTATTTTTGTAGCCACTTTCCGCCCGATATTACTAAAATATTGATTAAATTTATCAGAGATTAAGGCAGGATCACTCAGGGGGTCTCCATCTTCGTTTCTTATTGATTTTATATTTGTTTCATTATGTTTCATTATGTTTTGCGTCATTTGTTGCTTCTTTGATGTGTGTTCAATAGATATAATTCAATGTTCGTCGTGGCATATAGCCAGGAAAGTAGTTGTTTTCTATTGAATTAACTGAAATAGAGTAAATATGCTCATCACATAGAGAATGCGAATTCTCAATGTATTGATTTATATAAATATATATCCATTTTAATATGTTCATGATTTATCTGAGAATATTCCTTTTTATGCCCATTATGTTGTATTTTCATTTTATAGAATTCGTATTTAGTTTTTTTAATAAGTTTTGTTAATGAACTTCGATAGCTTCTATAGTCATTTGAAATTTCTGCATTTCCCGGAAACAATGTGCATTGTTTCTCTTTCAGATCCCTTTTGCGTATAGATATTCAGAGTCCCTTTGTGATCCATGGCTCTAATCTCCGATTCTTATTGCTAATCTTGCGATCATAGGTACAAGAGGCAATTTGGTCTTGCATTAACTTAATAAAATTTGTACTACTTGTCTCCACATTATTAGAAGCCAGAACACTCTCCCAGTTTGTTTCTGACAAAAGTTTTGTAAATTTTTTGTGGTCTACTTTGTTAATGTATTGTAATTTCTGAGGCAATATAGTTTGATTTTTCAATTTTATGTTCAACAATATGGGATAGTGATCTGTGAAGTCTCTAGTCAAAACTAATGAGCTCAATCTATCATGATATTTACTTTTACATTTGATAAACATATAATCTATGCAAGTCGCTGAATTACCCTGTACTCTTGTTGCTTCATTAATAAGGCTAAAAAAACCATAGCTATTCAACATAGTCAAATAGTCACTAATAAAACCACAGTGTATGTTTAGAATATTGAGGTTAATGTCACCAGTAAATAAGTACATCTTTTTAGTGTCTTTCGTACTTCTTTCCAAAATGGTGCTCAAATTACTCACGAAATGATCTTGATTTATAGAAGGTGATCGATACAGTCCTATAATATCTAAACTTTTATCGCACTTTTGTAAAGAGACCTTGATACAATTAATGTTATTTTCCTCTACTATTTGAGATTCCTGAAAAATGCTCTCTCTTACATAAACTGCACATCCATCAAACTTATTAAGAGCACTTTGGTTCCAGATAGCATGATATCCTGATATATTGAAGTCATTTATGTTGCTGATTGTGTGGGTCTCTGACATAACAACCACATCAAATTTCCTCTCCAAAGATTCCAGAAAGACAATAAAGTTATCAAAATTTTTATATATGCTACGAATATTTATATGCATTATATTAATATCACTTGGGGTATCACTGAATTGGGGGATTTGGTTTAGATTATCACACAAGACAGTCTTTTGAGTTTTGTATTCATCCAAGACATTATTCATAGGAGCGAAAACTTAGCATATGCTACAGAGGTATCTATGTGAGATGATGAATGAATATTTGGATGTTCCGACGACATTTTCTCACATGAAACTGAGGTTTGAGCAAACTATCCATGTCATCCGCATTCATCATAGGATCCACCTTGTAAACATGAAGGTGCGTCATCTTTGGGCTTTCAATTCTCTTCCGTTGATTTTCATGGATGTATTCTGACCAACAACCATTTTTTTTGTCGTTTTTCTTGAGTATGACTGTTTCCATTCTCAATTATTATCGGCCTACTCAGCATCTCTTGTTAGATTGATGATATTTTCACACTTTTCTTTAGTTTCATTTTCCAGTAGAGCGAGTGATAGTTTTTCCTGCGTGACTTTGGGGAGTTTGGAAGAACCGGCAACACCGGCAACACTGCTGGATGAGGTTTCAGTTCTATACGGAACATTCGGCTGATGCGACTGTTCCGCTTTTTTGGCATATGATTCCTTGTCTATAGTTTTCATGGGATGCACAGTATTATCGGTTTTTATTTCCTCGGCCTTCTTTGCTAAATCGATTTGATAGTTGAGCATTTCGATTTTTGTACGTAATTCATCAATTATTATGTCTTTTTGTTTTACTACATAGCTGAAAATACTTATGTCTATCTTCTTGTCAGTTGATAAATTTTCGATGGCATCAAAAAAGGCTTGATCATTATCACGTTCACTTACAGTTTGAGATGATGGTTCACAACATATGATCAAATCTTCACCAATAGATTTGACGAAACTGCAATTTCTCGCACAGCTTGAATGGAAGAAACTCTCACAATCAACACATTTCACGCCATTCACTGAGTTTTTCTTACATTTCTTACAATTTCTATTTTTGAGAGAGCTCTCGGACACAACCGTACCGGTAGCCGCCATACTTTTCCAATTTTTCTTTCCAGTAAAGAGGCAATTCTGAGTAACAATTTATGAAGACTCTTTCGTTGGTTGTCTTGATTTCTATCAAATTTTGGGCAGAAAACATACAATAGTCACTCACCTTTTTTTTCAATGAACTAAGAATTATTTCGCGTCACGACGTCGTACAATTTTTCTTGTTTTTCGAGATATAATGTTCGGACTTTCTCCATGTGGTAGGCCTATGCGGAAGTCGACAAGAGTGTTGGGGTATATTTCGATTCAGATTTCCGAGATTTTGTGCCGTTCTCGAGATATTTGAGAAGATATGAATATCACGACTGAAAAATTTCATCAAAAATAATACTTTTCCAATTTTTTTTTCCAGTGAAGAGGCAATTTTGGGCAACAAATTATAAAGACTTTTTTGTTGGTCGTTTTGATTCCTATCGAATTTCGGGCAAAAAACATACACTTGTAACTCACCTTCTTTTATTCAATGAACTTAGAATTATTTCGCGTCATGACGTCGTACTGATTTCTTTGTTTTTCGTGATACGGTGTACGGACTTTCTCCATGTGGTAGGCCTTCGCAAAAGTCGACAGGGGCGTTGGGGTGTTCTTCGATTTAGATTTCCGATATTTAGTGCCGTTCTCGAGATATTTGAGATAATATGAATATCGGGACTTGGAAAAATCCCATCAAAAATAATACTTTTCCAATTCCTTCTCCAGATAAGAGGCAGTTTTGAGTAAAAATGTATAGAGGACTTTTCGTTGATCATCTTGATTTCTATCGAATTTTGGGCAAAAAACATACAATTGTCACTCACCTTTATTCTTTCAATGAACTTGGAATTAATTCGCGTCATGACGTCGTACAATTTTTTTTGTTTTTCGTGATATAATGTTCGGACTTTCTCCATGTGATAGTCCGTTGCGGAAGTCGACAAGAGTGTTGGGGTATATTTCGATTCAGATTTCCGAGATTTTTTGCCGTTCTCGAGATATTTGAGAAAATATGAATATCGGGACTTTGGAAAATTCATCAAAAATAATACTTTTCCAATTTTTTTTCCAGTAAAGAGGCAATTTTGAGCAACAAATTATGAAGACTTCTTCGTTGGTTGTTTTAATTTCTATCGAATTTTGGGCAAAAAACAAACACTTGTCACTCACTTTTTTTTTCAATGAACTTAGAATTATTTCGCGTCATGACGTCGTACTAATTTTTTCGTTTTTCGTGATACGGTGTTCGGACTTTCTCCATGTGGTAGGCCTCTGCGAAAGTCGACAGGGGTGTTGGGGTATTTTTTGATTTGGATTTTTGATATTTATTGCCGTTCTCGAGATATATGAGAAAATATGAATATCGGGAATTGTAAATATCTCATCAAATATATTACTTTTCCAATTTTTTTTCCAGTAAACAGGCAATTTTGAGTAACAATGTATAGAGAATTTTTTTCGTTGATCGTTTTGATTTCTATAGAATTTTGGGCAAGAAACATACAATTGGCACTCACTTTTTTTTTTTCAATGAACTCAGAATTATTTCGCGTTATGATGTCGTACATATTTTTTTGTTTTTCGTGATATAATGTTAGGACTCTCTCCATGTGGAAGGTCGTTGCGGAAGTCGACAGAAGTGCTGGGGTATTTTTCGATTCAGATTTTCGATATTTTTTGCCGTTCTCGAGATATTTGAGGAAATATGAATATCGGGACTTTGGAAAATTCCATCAAGAATAATACTTTTCGAATTTTTTTTTCCCAGTAGAGGCAATTTTGAGTAACAATTAATGAAGAGATTTTCGTTGGTCGTCTTGATTTCTGTCGAATTTTGGGCAAAAAACATACACTTGTCACTCACCTTTTTTTATGCAATGAACTGTGAATAACTTCGCGTCATGACGTCGTACTAATTTTTTTTTTCGTGTATACGGTGTTCGGACTTTCTCCATGTAATAGGTCTGTGCGAAAGTCGACAAGGGTGTTGGATTATTTTGAAATTCATATTCTCGATGTTTTGTGCCGTTCTCGAATTATTTGAGAAAATATGAATATAGGGACTTGAGAAAATCTCATCGAGCAACAATGTATGGAGAAGTTTTTGTTGATCGTCTTGATTCCCATCGAATTTTGGGCAAAAAACATACAATTGTCACTCACCCTCTCTTTTATTTCAATGAACTCAGAATTATTTCGCGTCATGACGTCGTACAAATTTTTTTGTTTTTCGTGATAAAATGTTCGGACTTTTTCCATGTGGTAGGTCGTTGCAAAAGTCGACAGGAGTGTTGGGGTATATTTCGATTCAGATTTTCGATATTGATTGCCGTTCTCGAGGTATTTGAGAAAATATGAATATCGGGACATAAAAAGATTTCAACAAAAATAAAACTCGTTCAATTTTTTCCTTCCAGTAAAGAGGCAATTTTGAGTAAGAATGTATAGAGACTTTTTCGTTGGTCGTCTCGATTTCAATCGAATTTCTGGCGAAAAACATACACTTGTCACTCACTTTCTTTTTCAATGAACTTAGAATTATTTCGCGTCATGACGTCGTACTAATTTTTTTGTTTTTCGTGAAACGGTGTTCGGACTTTCTCCATGTGGGAGGCCTTTGCAAAAGACGACAAGGGTGTTGAAGTATTTCTCGATTTATATTCTCGATGTTTCGTGCCGTTCTCGAGATATTTGAGAAAATATGAATATCGGGACTCGAAAAAATCTCATCAAAAATATTGATTCTCCAATTTTTTTTTTCAGTGAACAGGCAACTTTGAGTAACAATGTATGAGGAATTTTTCGTTGATCGTCTTGATTTCTATCGAATTCTGGGCAAAAAACATATAATTCTCACTCACCTTTTGTTTTCCAATGAATTTACAATTATTTCGCGTCATGACGTCGTACTAATTTTTGTGTTTTTCATGATACAATGTTCAGACTTTCTCTATGTGGTAGGCCGTTGCGAAAGTCGACAAGGGTGTTGGAGTATTTCTTGATTTAGATTTTCGAAATTCATTGGCGTTCTCGAGATATTTGAGAGAATATGTATATCGGGACTTGAAAAAATCTCATCAAAAATATTACTTTTCCAATTTTTATTCCAAAATAGAGGCAATTTTGAGTAAAAAAGAAATCAAGAAGTTCTCGTTGATCATCTTGATTTCTATCGAATTTTGGGCAAAAAACATAATTGTCACTCACCTTTTTTTTTAATGAATTTACAATTATTTCGCGTCATGACGTCGTACTAATTTTTGTGTTTTTCATGATACAATGTTCAGACTTTCTCTATGTGGTAGGCCGTTGCGAGAGTCTACAAGGGTGTTGGAGTATTTCTTGATTTAGATTTTCGAAATTCATTGGCGTTATCGAGATATTTGAGAGAATTTGAATATCGGGACTTGAAACAATCTCATCAAAAATATTACTTTTCCAATTTTTTTTTCAAAAAAGAGGCAATTTTGAGTAAAAATGTATAAAGAAGTTCTCGTTGATCGTCTTGATTTCTATCGAATTTTGGGCAAGAAACATACAATAATTGTCACTCCCTTTTTTTTTTCAATGAACTTGGAATTAATTGGCGTCATGACGTCGTACAATTTTTTTTGTTCTTCGTGATATAATGTTCGGTTTTTCTCCATGTGGTAGGTCGTTGCAAAAGTCGACAAAAGTGTTGGGGTATTTTTCGATTCAGATTTTCGATATTTTGGGCCGTTCTCGAGATATTTGAGGAGATATGAATATCGGGACTTCATCATAAATAATACTTCTCCAATTTTTCTCTTCCAGTGAAGAGGCAATTTTGAGTACCAATGTGAAAAGACTGTCTCGTTGGTCGTCTTGATTTCTATCTTATTTCATTCGAAAAACATACACTTGTGACTCATTTCTTTTTTTTTTTTCAATGAATTCAGAATTATTTCGCGTCTTCACGTCGTCCTAATTCTTTTGTACTTCGTGATACGGTGTTCGGACTTTCTCCATGTGGTAGGCCTATGCGAAAGTCGACAATGGTGTTGGGGCATATTTAGATTTAGATTTTCGATATGTTGTGCCATTTTCGATATTTTGTGCCGTTCTCGAGATATTTGAGGAAATATGATTATCGGGACTTTGGAAAATTCCATCAAAAATAATACTTTTCCAATTTCCTTTCAAGTAAAGAGGCAATTTTGAGTACCAATTGATGTAGACTTTTTATAGAAATAACGCTCACAACAGGGAGAACAAGAAACTTCGACTTCGTATATGTTTACACCGAAACTTCACATTCTAGCATCTCTGTATTCTTTCATCACACATAGACACCTCTGAAGCATATATGTTCGCAACGATCGAATAAGACGACTTCATATGAGACGACATCGAAGCGGGTATAACGCACACAACAGGCAAAACAAGAAACTTCGACTCCGACTATGTTTACACTGAACCTCCGCATTCTCGAATCTGACATGCCTACAACAATAGCAGGTACGATCGCACTGACCATATAAGACGACTTCGAAGGACATATAACGAGAACAATAGGCAAGTGATAATACTTTGACAACATCAGTCTGCAAACTGTATTTCTGTATTCTATCAACTCACATGGATACCTTTGGAGCATGTTAGTTCGCAACGATCATATGAGTTGACATCGAATCGGGTATAACGCACACAACTGGCAGAACAAGAAACTTTGACTTCGACTATGTCTACACTGTAACTTTGCATTCTAGCATCTGACATACCTACAGTTATAGCAGATGCGATCGCACTGACCATCACAACGACAATTTCAGTCCGCACACAATATCTCTGTATTCTCTCATCTCACATGGATACCTCTGGAGCATATCAGTTCGCAACGATCATTTGAGACGACATCAAAACGGGAATGACGCATAAAACAGGAAGAACAAGAAACTTCGACTATGTATACACTGTGGCTCTGGATTCTATTATCTGACATGCCTACAGTTGAAACAGATACGATCGCACTGACCATATAGAAAGACTTTGAAGGACATATAACGAGATTAATAGGCAAGTGAGGGTACTTCGACAACATCAGTCAACACACTGTATCTCTGTATTTTATCATCTAACATAGATACCTCTGGAGCATATCAGTTCGCCTTGATCATATGAGACGACATCAAAACGGGTATAACGCACACAACAGGCAGAACTAGAAACTTCGACTTCGACAATATTAACACTGTAACTTTGCATTCTAGCATCTGACATGCCTACAGTTATAGCAGATACGATCGCACTGACCATATTGGACGACTTCAGAAAACATATAACGAGTACAATAGGCAAGTGAAGATACTTCGACAACATCAGTCTACACACTGTATCTCTGTTATTCATCATCTCAAATAGATACCTCTGGAGCATATCAGTTCGCCTCGATCATATGAGACGAAATCAAAACGGGTATAACGCACACAGCAGGCAGAATTAGAAACTTCGACTTCGACTATATTTACTCTGTAACTTTGCATTCTAGCATCTGAAATGCCTACAGTCAAAGCAGATACGATCGCACTGACCATATAGGACGACTTCAGAAAACATATAACGAGAACAATAGGCAAGTGGAGATACTTCGACAACATCAGTCTGCACACTGTATCTCTGTATTGTATAAATTCACATAGATACCACTGTAGCATATATGTTCGCAACGATCATATGAGAGGACATCGAAGCATGTATAACGCACACAACAGGCAGAACAAGAAACTTCGACTCCGACTATGTTCACACTGTAACTTAGTATTCCAGCGTCTGACATGCCTGAAGGTATAGCAGATACGATCGCACTGAAAAAATGAGACGACTTTGAAGGACATATGACGAGAACAATAGGCAAGAGGAGATAGTTCGACAACATCAGTCTGCACACTCCATCTCTGTATTGTATCATCTCACCTAGATACCTCTGTAGCATATATAATCGCAACGATCATATAAGACGACATCGAAGCAGGTATAACGCACACAACAGGCTGAACAAGAAACTTCGACTCCGACTATGTTTACACTGTAACTACACATTCTAGAATCTGACATGCCTACAGGTATAGCAGATACGATCGCACTGACCATATAAGTTGACTTCGAAGGACATATAACGAGTACAATAGGCGAGTGAAGATACTTCGACAACATCAGTCTGCACACTGTATCTCTGTATTCTCTCATCTCACATGGATACGTATGGAGCATGGTAGTTCGCAACGATCATATGAATTGACATCGAATCAGGAATAACGCACACAACAGGCAGAACAAGAAACTTAGACTTCGACTATGTTCACTCTATAACCTACAGTTATAGCTGATTCGATTGCACTGGCTATATAGGACGACTTCGATGAATATATAACGAGATGAATAGGCAAGTTAGATACTTCGACAACATCAGTCTGCACACTGTATCTCTGTATTCTTTCATCTCACATACCTCTGAAGCATATATGTCCGCTACGATCATATAAGACGACATCATATAAAACGACATCGAAGCGGGTATAACGCACACAAGAGGCAAAAAAATAAACTTCGACTCCGACTATGTTATACTGTAACTCCGCATTTTTGCATCTGACATGCCTACAACAATAGCAGGTACGATCGCACTGACCATATAAGACGACTACGAAGGACATATAACGAGAACAATAGGCCAGTGAAGATACTTTGACAACATCAGTCTGCACACTGTACCTCTGTATTCTATCAACTCACACAACTCACATGGATACCTTTGAAGCATGGTAGTTCGCAACGATCATCTGAGTTGACATCGAATCGGGAATAACGCAAACAACAGACAAAACAAGAAACTTTGACTTCGACTTTGTTTACTCTGTAACTTTGCATTCCAGCATTTGACGATCGCACTGACCATATGAGTCGACTTCGACGAACATATAACGAGAACAATAGGCAAGTGAAGAAACTTCGACAACATCAGTCTGCACACTGTATCTCTGTATTATATCATCTCGAATAGATACCACTGGAGCATATAAGTTCGCAACGATCATATGAGACGACATCGAAGCGATTATAACGAACACAACAGGCTGAACAAGAAACTCTGACTTCGACCATGTTCACTCTGTAGTTTAGCATTTTAGCATCTGACGATCGCACTGACCATATAAGACGACTTTGAAGGTCTCATAACGGGAACAATAGGCAAGTTAAGATACTTCGACAACATCAGTTTGCACACTGTTTCTTTGTATTCTATCACCTCACATGGATACCTTCGGAGCATGGTAGTTCGCAACGATCATATTATTATGGGACGACATCAAAACGGGTATAACGAATACAACATGGAGAACAAGAAACTTCGCTTCGACTATGTTTACACTGTGGCTCTGAATTCTAGCATCTGACATGCCTATAGTTGTGACAGATACGATCGCACTGACCATAAAAAAAGACTGTGAAGGAAATATAACGACTTTTATAGGCAAGTTAGGATACTTCGACAACATCAGTCTGCACACTGTATCTCTGTATTCTATCATCTCACATGGATACTTCCGAAGCATATTATATCGCAACGATCATATAGGACGACATCGAAGCAGTTATAACTCACACAATTGGCAGAAAAAGAAACTTTGCCTTCGAATATTTTCACACTGTAACTTCACATTCTAGAATCTGACATGCCTACAGCTATGGTAGATACGATCGCACTGATCATATGAGATGACTTCGAAGGACATATAACGAGTACGATAGGCAAGTGGGGATACTTCGACAACATCAGTCTGCACACTGTATCTCTGTATTCTATCACCTCACATGAATTTCTCTGAAGCATATCAGTTCGCATCGATCATGTGAGATGACATCAAAACAGGTATAACGCACACAACAGGCAGAACAAGAAACTTCGACTCCGACTATGTCTACACTGTAACTTTGCATTCTAGCATCTGACATGCCTACAGTTATAGCAGATTCGATCGCACTGACCATATAGGACGACTTCGAAGGAAATATAACGAGAACAATAGGCAAGTGAGATACTTCGACAACATCAGTCTGCACACTGTATCTCTGTATTCTCTCATCTCACATAGATACCTCTGGAGCATATAAATTCGCAACGTTCATATAAGACGACATCGAAGCGGATAAAACGAACACAACAGGCAGAACGAGAAACTCCGACTTCGACTATGTTCAAACTGTACCTCCGCAATCTCGCATTTGACATGCCTACAACAATAGCAGGTACGATCGCACTGACCATATAAGACGACTTCGAAGGACATATAACGAGAACAATAGGCAAGTGAAGATACTTTGACAACATCAGTCTGCACACTGTACCTCTGTATTTTATCAACTCACATGGATACCTTTGGAGCATGGTAGTTCGCAACGATCATATGAGTTGACATCGAATCGGGTATATCGCACACAACAGGCAGAACAAGAAACCTTGACTTCGACTATAATCACTCTGTAACTTTGCATTCTAGAATCTGACGATCGTACTGACCATATGAGACGACTTCGAAAGACATATAACGAGAACAATAGGCAAGTGAAGATACTCCGACAACATCAGTCCGCACACCGTATCTCTGTATTCTATCATCTCACATGGATACCTCTGGAGCAAATGAGTTCAAAACTATTATATAAGACGACATTGAATCGGGTATAACGTACAAAACAGGCAGAACAAGAAACTTCGACCTCGACATTGCTTACACTGTAACTTCGCATTCTTTCATCTTACATGCCTTCAGCTATAGCAGATACGATCGCACTGACCATATAAGACGACATCGAAGAACATATAACGAGAACAATAGGCAAGTGGAGATACTTTGACAACATCAGTCTGCACAGTGTATCTCTGTATTCTATCATCTCACATGGATACCTTTGGAGCATGGTAGTTCGCAACGATCATATGAGTTCACATCGAATTGGGAATAACGCACACAACAGGCAGAACAAGAAACTTTGACTTCGACTATGTTTACCCTGTAACTTTGCATTCCAGCATCTGACGATCGCACTGACCATATAAGACGACTTCGAAGGACATATAACGAGAACTATAGGCAAGTGAAGATACTTTGACAACATCAGTCTGCACACTGTATCCTTGTATTATATCATCTCACATAGATACCTCTGGAGCATATAAGTTCGCAACAATCATATGAGACGACATCGAAGCGGGTATAACGCACACAACAGGCAGAATAAGAAACTTCGACTTCGATTATGTTTACTCTGTAACTTTGCATTATATGTGAGTATAGAGTACTATACTTTTTCATATCCACCAAAAATTTCGATTCCAACAATCAAGAGTCGGTAAACCGGCCTGTTCGCCAAAACTTCGAATTTATCAATCTTGATAATAAGTAGGTTATACTTCTCATGGGTTGACATTGTCTAGTGTTTCCTGAATCAAAATTTCGCTTACAACAGGGGGAGCAAGAAACTTCGACTTCGACTATGTTTATACTGTAACTTCGCATTCTAGCATCTGACATGCCTACAGTAATCGCAGATACGATCGCACTGAACATATAGGACGACTTCGAGAAACATACAACGAGAAGAATAGGCTAGTGGAGATACTTCGACAACATCAGTTCGCATATCGGGTCTCTGTAATCTATCATCTCACATGGATACCTCTGGAGCATATGAGTTCGCAACTATTATATAAGACGACATCAAAGCATTCTAGCATCTGACATGCCTACAGTCATAGCAGATACGATCGCACTGATCAAATAGGACGACTTCGAAGGACATATAATAATAGGCAAGTGAAGATACTTCGACAACATCAGTCTACATACTGTAATCTGTATCCTATCATCTCACATGGATACCTTCGGAGCATGGTAGTTCGCTACGATTATATGAGTTGACATCGAATCGGATATAACGCACACAACAGGAAGAACAAGAAACTTTGACTTCGACTATGTTTACTCTGTAACCTAGCATTCTAGCATCTGACGATCGCACTGACCATATAAGATGTTCTGTTCACTCTGTAACTCCGCATTCTAGCATCTGACATGCCTACATATATAGCAGATACGATCGCACAGACCATATGAGACGACTTCGAAGGACATATTACGAGAACATAAGGCAAGTGAAGATACATCGACAACATCAGTCTGCACACTGTATCTCTGTATTCTATCATCTCACATGGATACTTTTGGAGCATATCAGTTCGCAATGATCATTTAAGACGACATCGAAGCAGGAATAACGCACACAACAGGCAGAACATGAAACTTTGACTTCGACTATGTTCACACTACACCTTTGCATTCTAGCTTCTGACATGCCTACAGCTATAGCAGATACGATCGCACTGACCATATAAGACGACTTCGAAGGACTTATAACAAGAACAATAGGCAAGTGAAGATACTTCGACAATATCAGTCTGCACACTGTATCTCTGTATTCTATCACCTCACATGAATTTCTCTGGAGCATATCAGTTCGCAGCGATCATATGAGATGACATGAGAACGAATAAAACGCACACATGAGGCAGAACAAGGTAACTTTGCATTCTAGCATCTGACATGCCTGAAGTTATAGCATATTCGATTGCACTGACCATATTGGACGACTTCGAAGGACATATAACGAGAACAATAGGCAAGTGAGATACTTCGACAACATCAGTCTGCACACTGTATCTCTATATTTTATCATCATATGAGACGACATCGGAGCGGATGAAACGAACACAACAGGCAGAACGAGAAACTTCGACTATGTTTACTTCGTAACTTTGCATTTTAGCATCTCAAATGCTCATTCAAGGAGTACTATACTTTTTCATATCAACCAAAAACTTCGATTCCAACAATCAAGAGTCGGTAAACCGGCGTGTTCGCCAAAACTTTGAATTTATCGATCTTGATAATAAGTCGGTTATACATCTTATAGGTAGACAATGTCTAGTGTTTCCTGAATAAAAATGACTCTTACAACAGGGAAGACAAGAAGCTTCGATTTCGACTATGTTAACACCAAAACTTCGCATTCTAGCATCCCTGTATTCTTTCATCTCACATAGATACCTCTGAAGCATTTATGTTCGCAACGATCATATGAGACGACTTCATATGAGACGACATCGAAGCGGGTATAATGCACACAACAGGCAGAACTAGAATCTTCGACTTCGACTATATTTACACTGTAACTTTGCATTCTAGCATCTGACATGCCTACAGTTATAGCAGATACGATCGCACTGACCATATAAGACGACTCCGAAGGACATAATATAACGAGAACAATTGACAAGTGAAGATACTTCGACATCAGTCTGCACACTGTATCTCTGTATTGTAACATCTCACATGAATACTTTTGTAGCATGGTAGTTCGCAACGATCATATGAGACGACATCAAATCGTTTATAACGCTTACAACAGGGGGAGCAAGAAACTTCGATTCGACTATGTTTATACTGTGATTCCGCATTCTAGCATCTGACATGCTTACAGTAATTGCAGATACGATCGCACTGAACATATAGGACGACTTCGAAAAACATACAACGAGAACAATAGGCTAGTTGAGATACATCGACTACATCAGTTCGCATACCGCATCTCTGTATTCTATCATCTCACATGGATACCTCTGTAGCATATATGTTCGCAACGATCATTCAAGACGACATCGAAGCATGAATAGCGCACATAACAGGCAGAACAAGAAACTTTGACTCCGACTATGTTTACACTGTAACTTAGTATTCCAGCGTCTGACATGTTCGAAGGTATAGCAGATACGATCGCACTGAAAAAATGAGACGACTTCGAAAGACATATAACGAGAACAATAAGCAAATGGAAATAGTTCGACAATATCAGTCTGCACACTTCATCTCTGTATTGTATCATCTCACATAGATACCTCCATAGCATATATGTTCGCAACGATCATATAAGACGACATCGAAGCGGGTATAACGCACACAACAGGCAGAACAAAAAATTTCGACTCCGACTATGTTTACACTGTGACTTCACATTCGAGAATCTGACATGCCTATAGCTATAGTAGATACGATCGCACTGACCATATAAGACGACTTCGAAGGACATATAACGAGAACAATAGGCAAGTGAAGATACTTTGACAACATCAGTCTGCACACTGTATCTCTGTATTCTTTCATCTCACATAAATACCTCCGAAGCATATATGTTCGCAACGATCATATGAGACGACATCATATGAGATTACATTGAAACGGGTATAATGCACACAACAGGCAGAACTAGAATCTTCGACTTCGACTATATTTACACTGTAACTTTGTTCTAGCATCTGACATGCCTACAGTTATAGCAGATACGATCGCACTGACCATATAGAATGACTTCAGAAAACATATAACGAGAACATTAGGCAAGTGAAGATACTTCGACAACATCAGTCTGCACACTGAATATCTGTATTGTATCATCTCACATAGATACCTCTGTAGCATATATGTTCGCAACGATCATTTAAGACAACATCGAAGCATGAATAACGCACACAACAGGCAGCACAAGAAACTTCGACTTCGACTATGTTTACACTGTAACTTAGTATTCCAGCGTCGGACATGCTTGAAGGTATTGCAGATACGATCGCACTTACGGAATGAGACGACTTCGAAGGACATATAACGAGAACAATAGGCAAGTGGAGATAGTTCGACAACATCAGTCCGCACACCTCATCTCTGTTTTGTATCATCTCACATAGATACCTCTGTAGCATATATGTTCGCAACGATCATATAGGACGACATCAAAGCAGGTATAACGCATACAACAGGCAGAACAAGAAACTTCGACTCCGACTATGTTTACACTGTAACTTCACATTCTAGAATCTGACATGCCTATAGCTATAGTAGATACGATCGCACTGACCATATAAGACGACTTCGAAGGACATATAACGAGAACAATAGGCAAATGGAGATAGTTCGACAATATCAGTCTGCAAACTTCATCTCTGTATTGTATCATCTCACATAGATACCTCTGTAGCATATATGTTCGCAACGATCATATAAAACGACATCGAAGCGGGTATAACGCACACAACAGGCAGAACAAGAAATTTCGACTCCGACTATGTTCACACTGTAACTTCACATTCTAGAATCTGACATGCGTATAGCTATAGTAGATACGATCGCACTGACCATATAAGACGACTCCGAAGGACATATAACGAGAACAATAGGCAAGTGAAGATACTTTGACAACATCAGTCTGCACACTGTATCTCTGTATTCTTTCATCTCACATAGATACCTCCGAAGCATATATGTTCGCAACGATCATATAAGACGACATCATATGAGATGACATTGAAACGGGTATAACGCACACAACAGGCAGAACTAGAATCTTCGACTTCGACTTTATTTACACTGTAACTTTGCATTCTAGCATCTGACATGCCTACAGTTATAGCAGATACGATCGCACTGACCATATAGGATGACTTCAGAAAACATATAACGAGAACAATAGGCAAGTGGAGATACTTCGACAACATCAGTCTGCACACTGTATATCTGTATTGTATCATCTCACATAGATACCTCTGTAGCATATATGTTCGCAACGATCATTTAAGACAACATCGAAGCATGAATAACGCACACAACAGGCAGCACAAGAAACTTCGACTTCGACTATGTTTACACTGTAACTTAGTATTCCAGCGTCGGACATGCTTGAAGGTATTGCAGATACGATCGCACTTACGGAATGAGACGACTTCGAAGGACATATAACGAGAACAATAGGCAAGTGGAGATAGTTCGACAACATCAGTCCGCACACCTCATCTCTGTTTTGTATCATCTCACATAGATACCTCTGTAGCATATATGTTCGCAACGATCATATAGGACGACATCAAAGCAGGTATAACGCATACAACAGGCAGAACAAGAAACTTCGACTCCGACTATGTTTACACTGTAACTTCACATTCTAGAATCTGACATGCCTATAGCTATAGTAGATACGATCGCACTGACCATATAAGACGACTTCGAAGGACATATAACGAGAACAATAGGCAAATGGAGATAGTTCGACAATATCAGTCTGCAAACTTCATCTCTGTATTGTATCATCTCACATAGATACCTCTGTAGCATATATGTTCGCAACGATCATATAAAACGACATCGAAGCGGGTATAACGCACACAACAGGCAGAACAAGAAATTTCGACTCCGACTATGTTCACACTGTAACTTCACATTCTAGAATCTGACATGCGTATAGCTATAGTAGATACGATCGCACTGACCATATAAGACGACTCCGAAGGACATATAACGAGAACAATAGGCAAGTGAAGATACTTTGACAACATCAGTCTGCACACTGTATCTCTGTATTCTTTCATCTCACATAGATACCTCCGAAGCATATATGTTCGCAACGATCATATAAGACGACATCATATGAGATGACATTGAAACGGGTATAACGCACACAACAGGCAGAACTAGAATCTTCGACTTCGACTTTATTTACACTGTAACTTTGCATTCTAGCATCTGACATGCCTACAGTTATAGCAGATACGATCGCACTGACCATATAGGATGACTTCAGAAAACATATAACGAGAACAATAGGCAAGTGGAGATACTTCGACAACATCAGTCTGCACACTGTATATCTGTATTGTATCATCTCACATAGATACCTCTGTAGCATATATGTTCGCAACGATCATTTAAGACAACATCGAAGCATGAATAACGCACACAACAGGCAGCACAAGAAACTTCGACTTCGACTATGTTTACACTGTAACTTAGTATTCCAGCGTCGGACATGCTTGAAGGTATAGCAGATACGATCGCACTTAGGGAATGAGACGACTTCGAAGGACATATAACGAGAACAATAGGCAAGTGGAGATAGTTCGACAACATCAGTCCGCACACCTCATCTCTGTTTTGTATCATCTCACGTAGCATATATGTTCGCAACGATCATATAGGACGACATCGAAGCGGGTATAACGCACACAACAGGCAGAACAAGAAACTTCGACTCCGACTATGTTTCCACTGTAACTTCACATTCTAGAATCTGACATGCCTATAGCTATAGTAGATACGATCGCACTGACCATATAAGACGACTCCGAAGGATATAATAATATAACGAGAACAATTGACAAGTGAAGATACTTCGACATCTGTCTGCACACTGTATCTCTGTATTGTAAAATCTCACATAAATACCATTGTAGCATGGTAGTTCGCAACGATCATATGAGACGTTATCAAATCGGGCATAACGCTCACAACAGGCAGAACAAGAAACTTCAACTTCGACTATGTCTACACTGTAACTTTGCATTCTAGCATCTGACATGCCTACAGTTATAGCAGATGCGATCGCACTTACCATCACAACGACAACATCAGTCCGCACACTATATCTCTGTATTCTATCATCTCACATGGATACCTTTGGAGCATATCAGTTCGCAACGATCATTTGAGACGACATCCAAACGGGAATGACGCATAAAACAGGGAGAACTAGAAACTTCGACTATGTATACACTGTGGCTCTGAATTCTATTAACTGACATGCCTACAGTTGAAACAGATACGATCATACTGACCATATAGAAAGACTTTGAAGGACATATAACAACATTAATAGGCAAGTGAGGGTACTTCGACAACATCAGTCTGCACACTGTATCTCTGTATTCTATCATCTCACATGGATACCTTAGAAGCATGGTAGTTCGCAACCATCATATGAGTCGACATCGAATCGGATATAACGCAAACAACAGGCAGAACAAGAAACTTTGACTTCGACTATGTTTACTCTGTAATTTTGCATTCCAGCATCTGACGATCGCACTGACCATATAAGACTACTACGAAGGACATATAACGAGTACAATAGGCAAGTGAAGATACTTCAACATCAATCTGCACACTGTATCTCTGTATTCTATCATCTCACATAGATACCTCTGGAGCATATAAGTTCGCAACGATCATATGAGACGACATCGAAGCGGGTATAACGCACACAACAGGCAGAACAAGAAACTTCGACTATGTTTACTCAGTAACTTTGCATTATATGTGAGTGGAGTACTATACTTTTTCATATCCACCAAAAACTTCGATTCCAACAAGCAAGAGTCGGTTAACCGGCGTGTTCGCCAAAACTTCGAATTTATCAATCTTGATAATAAGTCGGTTATACATCTTAAAGGTAGACATTGTCCAGTGTTTCCTGAATAAAATTAACGCTTACAACAGGGGGACCAAGAAACTCCGACTTCGACTATGTTTACACCAAAACTTCGCATTCTAGCATCTCTGTATTCTTTCATCTCACATAGATACCTCTGATGCATATATGTTCGCAACGATCATATAAGACGACTTTATATGAGACGACATCGAAGCGGGTATAACGCACACAACAGGCAGACCAAGGAACTTCGACTCCGACTATGATTACACTGTACCTCCGCATTCTTGCGACTGACATGCCTACAACAATAGCAGGTACGATCGCACTGACCATATGAGACGACTTCGAAGGACATATAACGAGAACAATTGACAAGTGGAGATACTTCGACATCAGTTTGCACACTGTATCTCTGTATTGTGACATCTCACATGAATAACTTTGTAGCATGGTAGTTCGCAACGATCATATTATGAGACATCAAATCGGGTATAACGCACACAACTGGCAGAACAAGAAACTTTGACTTCGACTATGTCTACACTGTAACGTTGCATTTTAGCATCCGACGTGCCTACAGTTATAGCAGATGCGATCGCACTGACCATCACAACGACAACATCAGTCCGCACACTATATCTCTGTATTCTATCATCTCACATGGATACCTTTGGAGCATTTCAGTTCGCCTCGATCATATGAAACGACATCAAAATGGGATCGACGCATAAAACAGGAAGAACAAGAAACTTCGACTATGTATACACTGTGGCTCTGAATTCTATCAACTGACATGCCTACAGTTGAAACAGATACGATCGCACTGACCATATAGAAAGACTTTGAAGGACATATAACGAGATTAATAGGCAAGTGAGGGTACTTCGACAACATCAGTCTGTACACTGTTTCTCTGTATTTTATCATCTCACATGGATACTTCTGGAGCATATCAGTTCGCCTCGATCATATGAGACGACATCAAAACAGGTATAACGCACAGGCAAAACTAGAAACTTCGATTTCGACTATATTTACACTGTAACTTTGCATTCTAGCATCTGACAGGCCTACAGTTATAGCAGATACGATCGCACTGACCATATGGGACGACTTCAGAAAATATATAACGAGAACAATAGGCAAGTGGAGATACTTCGACAAAATCAGTCTGCACACTGTATCCCTGTATTGTATCATCTCACATAGATACCTCTGTAGCATATATGTTTGCAACGATCATTTAAGACGACATCGAAGCATGTATAGCGCACACAACAGGCAGAACAAGAAACTTAGACTCCGACTATGCTTACACTGTAACTTAGTATTCCAGCGTGTACATGCTCGAAGGTATAGCAGATACGATCGCACTAAGAAAATGAGACGACTTCGAAGGACATATAACGAGAACAATAGGCAAATGGAGATAGTTCGACAATATCAGTCTGCACACTTCATCTCTGTATTGTATCATCTCACATAGATACCTCTGTAGCAAATATGTTCGCAACGATCATATACGACGACATCGAAGCGGGTATAACGCACACAACAGGCAGAAAAAGAAATTTCGACTCCGACTATGTTTACACTGTAACATCACATTCTAGAATCTGGCATGCCTATAGCTATGGTAGATACGATCGCACTGACCATATTAGATGACTTCGAAGGACTTATAAATTGTACAATAGGCGATTGAAGATACTACAAGAACATCAGTCTGCACACTGTATCTCTGTATTCTATCACCTTACATGGATTCCTCTGGAGCATATCAGTTCGCATCGATCATATGTGACGACATCGAAACGGGTATAACGCACACATCAGGCAGAACAAGAAACTTCGACTTCGACTATGTATACACTGTAACTTTGCATTCTAGCATCTGAAATGCCTACAGTTATTGCTGATTCGATTGCACTGACCATATAGGACGACTTCGAAGAACATATAACGAGAACAATAGGCGAGTGAAGATACTTTGACAACATCAGTCTGCACACTCTATCTCTGTATTCTATCATTCCACATAGATACCTCTGGAGCATATAAGTTCGCAACGATCATATGAGACGACATCGAAGCAGGTATAACGCACACAACAGGCAGAACAAGAAACTTCTACTCCGACTATGTTTACTCTGTAACTTTGCATTCCAGCATCTGACGATCGCACTGACCATATAAGACGACTTCGAAGGACATATAACGAGATCAATAGGCAGGTGAAGATACTTTGACAACATCAATCTGCACACTGTATCTCAGTATTCTATCATTTCACATAGATAAATCTGGAGCGTATAAGTTCGCAACGATCATATGAGACGTCATCGATGCGGGCATAACGCACACAACAGGCAAAGCAAGAAACTTCGACTCCGACAATGTTTACTCTGTAACTCTGCATTATATGTGAGTGGAGTACTATACTTTTTCATATCCACCAAAAACTTCGATTCCAACAATCAAGAGTCGGTAAACCAGCGTGTTCGCCAAAACTTCGAATTTATGAATCTTGATAATAAGTCGGTTATACATCTTATAGGTAGACATTGTCTAGTGTTTCCTGATTCAAAATAACTTTTACAATGAGAAACTTCGACTTCGACAATGTTTACACCGAAACTTCGCATTCTAGCATCTCTGCATTCTTTCATCTCACATAGATACCTCTGAAGCATATATGTTCGCAACGATCATATAGGACGACTTCATATGAGACATCGAAGCGGGTATAACGCACACAACAGGCAGAACAAGAAACTTCGACCCCGACATTGGTTGCACTGTAACTCCGCATTCTTTCATCTTGAATGCCTACAGCTATAGCAGATTCGATCGCAATGACCATATAAGACGACTTTGAGGGACTTATAACGAGAGCAATAGGCAAGTGAAGATACTTCGACAACATCAGTCTGCACACACACTGTATCTCTGTATTCTATCATCTCACATAGATACCTGGAGCATATATGTTTGCAACGATCATATAAGACGACATCGAAGCATGTATAACGCACACAACAGGCAGAACAAGAAACTTCGACTTCGACTATGTTTACACTGTTACTTTGCTCCTAGCATCTGACATGCCTACCGCTATAGCAGATACGATCCCACTGAACATATAAGTTGACTTTGAAGGACATAGAAAAGAAACTTTGACTTCGAATATGTTCACACTGTAACTTCACATTCTAGAATCTGAATGGATGATATGGTGTACAGGAATAAAAGGTCTATTCCGGAATACATACACGTATATTCAATGTACTGCTTCTTACATGCTTCGAATAGAAGTGCCATGATCGTGTCCTAGATACTGGCATGCAATATTATAATGACAATTTATATTAATATAAGTATATCCACGTTGATCAAGCTGTATTGCTACCCGTCAATTTACCTTCATACTTTCGTAATAAAGTAAACAAACGAATCGCACTACACCTTACCTTCCGAGAGAATGGACTTCATTTTGGCCATTAATGAGGGACATTCTATACAGTTGGGTATCTTAGAGGATCCTGTCAAAATCGAGTGCATTATTCATTAAATATACAGAAATCGTAAAACCCACTGAAACCTATAACAAATTTATTTATAATCCATTAGAGATTATTAAAATGTATTCCCTTCATAAAGATACCTGCAGAAGCATGAAACACAGTCATAATGACCCCTTGAGCCCAACGAAAAAATTACTACTCTACTATAATGTAACGCCACATGATTAATAAGCATATTTGCTCAATGCGTATGAATATGAATACAATAACATAGGTGCCTGTTTGGCCCTAACCTAGGCTAACTATATGAGTAGACGTCTACTATAATAAAATATCAGTACCTTGATAAATAACGAAAAGTTCTAAGCACATTAGAATCTCCTCGATGAAGATGACTTATATATAAATAGTTGATATAATGTTCATTTTTTATTTTCATGATAAATCTGAATTCTATTTTTGTGTTTTGTCATCTCTTTACCCATTTCGTCCCTGATTGTACAATTTGGACTCTCGCAGAATACCACTGTGGAAGGACCTTCGTACCAAGGATCGAACTTATTTCTGTTCTCATTTGAAACAATAACGAGATCGCCGGCCTTCAGTTTGATTGCTGCAGCTTTCTTATCAAACCGAAGTTTACGCTCTAGCTCAGCTCTTTCAAGATACTCTTTGGCTCTTGCTTGCGTAATTTGTAATCTAAATCGTATTTCCTGATCATATGCATCCACGTTGTACAGGGGATCTACACGAGCTCCTGACAATAATTCAGGTAATACTGCTTTTTTGGCAAAAACAAGTTCAAATGGTGTATAATTATGGTAAGAACTTGGGGTTGTGTTGTAACAAAATGTGTAATAGCTCATCCACTCATTCCAATCAGACCGCTCTTCGTTGATATACATTCGTATATATTCATTAAGGACTCGATGATTTCTTTCGCAACCACCAATGCTTTGACTATGATACGCAGTTGATATCTTATGATCAATTCCGAATAGTTTCATGAGGTTACCTAAAATTTGATTTTTATATTCAGTTCCCATGTCTGTTCGGATCTCTCTCATTGGACCGTAGATAATTATGAATTTCTCAAAAATTGCTTTTGCTATTGTTCTTGCTTCTTTATTTGGAATTGGTATTATCACCACGTATTTGGTCAGTTCGCATTGTAGAGTTACAGCGTATATATTTCCAGAGTTGCTTTTTGGAAATTGTCCTATTGTATCTATGCAAACAATATCGAATGCTTTTTGAGGGGTGGGTGTAATAGTGAAAGGTTCCTAATGACCTAATTTGTTCTTATTCTTTTGACATTTGCTACAAGACTTAACATAATGGTATACATCTCTTGACATATTCTTCCATCTATAGGAAACTCTCAATTTTTTCAGAAGTCGTTTCTGACCGCAGTGTCCTCCTGAAAGTGGATCGTCATGATATATTTTCAATAATTCGTCGCGCTTTTCTTCATCTTTGACTAGTATCGGTGGTATATGTAGTACTACTATCAGTTTTTTCAAAATTTTCTGGCCTATTTCTTTGAATTCATGTACGGTGCACCTATTAAAAATTTCATCATCAATTCTCAATTCAATTTTATCATATCCATGATCGTCCGCCATATTTTCTAGCGTAGACAATATTTTCTCTAAAGAAAAATTGTCATCAACGATCTGAATCGATTGTTGCGCGCTTTCTTCTTTATTACCAATCGATATCCTTAGATATGATGGTCTGATATAAAATTTCAAATTTGGCAATTTCAAGTTGTGTGAATCATCAGATGATTCGTATATTTTGGGTTGTGCTGGCTGATCAAAATTTTGCAGGGATGTTTCTACTTCTTGAATTTTGTCAATTTCGCTATTTTGGTTCCTGGTCATAGCTCTTGTAACTGCAAGAACTTGATAAGCCGTTTCGTTAATTTCCTTTAGTTGATCTATATTTATTCTTGACAGGGCATCTGCGCCAACATTATCTTTGCCCTTTATGTATTGAATTTCGAAATTGAATTCTTCTGAATCTAAACGCATTCGGGTCAATTTTGAAGATGGGTCTTTCATAGAAAATAGATAAATCAAAGGTCTGTGATCCGATTTCACGATAAACTTTTGTCCATACAGATATCGTAAAATTTGTGGACCTATTAGGGCGTTTTTCAAAGTTTCGAAGGATTTTTGAGAATCATCAGTCCAGTTGAAATTAGACGTTTTTCTAGTTAATTTATTCAGTGGCAAAGTTATATCTGCAAAGAATGGAATGAATCTTCGATAATAATTACAAAAAGCAACAAATCGTTTCACTGCGTCTGCGTCTTGTGGCACAGGATGGTTTCTAATTGTATCGTATTTGGAATCATCTGGCAAGATACCTCTATCTGTAATTTTATGGCCAAGGTAAGTAACCTCTTTCCTGAAGAACCTGCATTTTTCAGGATTGAGTTTGAGATTAAACTTCCTGCATGTATAGAAAACATCCCTAAGATTTTTTAAATGGAGATTTTTTGAGCACCCAATCACTATTAGATCATCCATATAGAGAAATGCTTTCTCGGGAGTGACCCCTGAAAATGCTATGGACATCATACGCTGAAAACTATTTGGACTTACAGCTAAGCCAAGAGGTAATCTTGTGAACCTAAAAGGACCTTTGTCAACTGTAAATGATGTTAAATCTCGTGATTCCTCTTCTAATTGAATTTGATGAAATCCAGAAATTAGGTCAATGACAGAAAACCATTTAGCTCGGCCTAGTTGATCTAATATATCATCTATCCTTGGTAGTGGAAATTTATCCGTTACTAGTTTTTTATTGAGTTGACGAAAATCTACTCCTAGACGCCATTTCTTCTCTCCATCGGTCAATTTTTTCGGCACCAACAGCACAGGGCTATTGTATTCCGATGCTGAGGGCTCTATTATATCGTTTTTAATCATATCATCAATTTGTCGATTAATTTCGTCTTTTTGGAATTTGGGAGTTCGATAATTTTTTATGTAAACAGGTGTGTTTTCCGTAGTTTTCAATTTTTGTTTGTAAAAATTATTTACTGTTATCTTATCCGATTTTAAGGCAAAAATATCAGCAAATTCTTCGCATAATTTGACCATATCATCTTTAATAAATTCAGGAATATCCTGATTCATTTGTTTAATCAGAGCTGATTGTCTGTTGTCAGTTGTGGTTTCTATTCGGTAAATAAAAAATTGATCGAAATCAGTAGTTTTGATATCATAATTTTTCAAAATAACACTTTCGAATGTTGTGTTCAATATTCTAATGAGAGGATATTGACTAGACACTATTGTCCTGGCTACATAAACACCATTAGCTAATTCTTGATCTAATACCAAAGCATCTTGTTTCAGTGATTGTAATTTCCTTACATGTCTAATAACTTCACATCTTGGCGGAATGATTAAAATGTCATCTTCAGGACTATCATATATTGGGACATTTACAACTCTTCGATGTAAGTTGAAAGTCATTGTCTATGTTGCATAATTCAAGTTACATTTATATTTTGCTATAAAATCTCTTTCTAGTATTCCATCTGCGGGAATTGGAAAATCATCTTCAACTAAGTGGAAATTATGTTCTATTTGACAACCGTCGATAAAAATTATAGTTTTTGTGGTACCCAATGAAGTGATAAGTCTATCAGTCACACCTTTGATTTTGCTAGCAGTAGATCTATCTACCATCTGATCGACATTAATTTTGGTACGCTTGAACAGGGATATGTCAGCTCCTGTATCTAAGATAAGTAAAACTTTCTCATTTCCTGTCATTTCAGTTTTGAACATCACAAAATTCGAAAGTGATAAATCGACATTGAATATTTTTATATTTCCCCCACCCGAGTTTGTTGGGGGCCAGAACCGTTTCCCTGGTCCGGCTCTGATTCATACGATCTTACTGCATGGTAATTCCTACTACCCCTATAACTACTACGGTTATAATTATTCGCATAATTATTTGAATTGAAATTTCTTCGTCCCCTGCCATATTGCCCAGTACTGTTATTGTTATTTTGATATCGATTTTGACCTCTTCCACGGAAATGATGCCCGAGCCCGGCATTATTATTATTGAATCTTTTATGATTTCGTCTAAAATTTTGTCTCATATGAAGTACCTGATTAGATTGTACTGTAGTATCAGTAATGATATTTACGAATTTGGTGATTGCTGCCTGATACGAAGCGAAACTACCAGCTTCCATTATTATTTTTATTCTATCAGAAGAAGTGTTCTTCACGATTGAATTTACTGTCGTATCAGTAGTGTACGAATCCGCTACTGATGCTGGCACACCTTCACTTATGTATGCTCGTTTTAAACTAGCTGAGAGAGATTCAATTTCTGAGGCATACTTCACAGAATCTTTCGAATTTTTTTCAGGGCCAACAATTTCGCAGCTACTAATTTTGAATTTTCACCCCTAATACCTCTCTTGATCTTATCGACGATGCTTTCTAAAGGAACATCATCCTGGGTGATGAGATCTCTAGCCTTACCAGACAGGCGGGTCTTGACGAAAGCCACGGCATTTTCAGCATGATCTGCCGAAATTGACTGAAGAAGTGACAAGGAGTCTAAAAATGATTGCAACTTTTCGTGCGAACCATCAAATTCATTTGGCAAAATTTTGCTCGCGACATTGAAGAATTCTATTGTTGACGTTGGCATTGTGCCTTCGTCTTCTTCTTCTTCTTCAGTGTCGTCCTCAAGAATATTCACGTTTATGGATTCGATACAAGATGTTGGTACTCGGTACTTAGCACCAAGAACTTGAAAAGATCGTATAACCTTGTCTCTTATCGTTGGAAAAAGTTTTTTAGCGGCAAGTTTCTGTTGCTCGGTCAAAGAGTTCCATGAAAGAGCTAAGGATTGCGTAGACTTATTGAATAAATTGAACAAGTTATTCTTTACTTCTTCACTAACTGTTTCACTCTTGGGTACTTGTTTTCTTAAAACACGTTTCGATTCATTCAAAACATCTTGTTTAATTGCAGATAGTTCAGGAAAAATCTCTTCCCTAGTGGTTCTCATCAAAGAGGATATAATTGCGAATCAGGGGCAGAATTTGTGAACGATAACCACTACATTGACACCTACATAATATAATATTGAAACATATCATTATTCAGCAATTGCAAATGTTTTTCTACCTTGAAAATAATTATAAATTGTTTGTTGCGAAATAGAACAATGAAGATTTTCGATGATTTCGCTAACAGTAAAAGTGTCACATATTTATGATATTTTGTTATCATTCAATTATTCAAATCAAACATTTATTAATAACAAGCGAATGAAAACTGTTGATACGTAATTGAAACAAAAGTCATTACTCTGACACCAAAAAGGTTTAACAACTTACGAATACGAAGTCCATGTTGATAGTTATGCGAACATTTGGTTTCGCAAGAAATGCCTTGTCAGCACCGTATACCAAAGGCTCCTAGGTAGGCTGCGACGTCGCGACGTCTATGATGAGTGATTTCCATTTTGAGCAAAACACGCCCTCGATGAAACACGAAACTTCACTTAGCTGACAACTTTTTAGTCACTGTTCACTCTCAGGCAGGTGACACTGATATTTAAGATGACTGTTCAATGTTTATAATTCTATACCTCGATGGCTGCCATACTTCTTCTGATCTTCCTCTTCATATTTCTTCTATACGCCTTATATATTTTCATTCCCAACTGCAATAACATTATTGCCACAATGATGTATAGAAGAATTTTCACCTCTGTTCCTACTCGGATGCTGCTCTCTTCCACGATAAAGTTCGAGTTCACGACGCCAGGATCGGTTACTTCCTGGTGTTTTGAATTAGTCGTCCCCATATTTCTGATCAGCAACTTCTTCACTTTCCACTTTGGAAAACAGGCAGGATCGCCATGTAATGGGTGATATGGTGTACAGGAATAAAAGGTCTATTCCGGAATACATACACGTATATTCAATGTACTGCTTCTTACATGGTTCGAATAGAAGTGGCATGATCGTGTCCTAGATACTGGCATGCAATATTATAATAACAATTTATATTAATATGAGTATATCCACGTTGATCAAGCTGTATTGCTACCCGTCAATTTACCTTTATACTTTCGTAATGAAGTAAACAAACGAATCGCACTACATGCCTACAGCTATGGTAGATACGATCTCACTGACCATATGAGATGACTTCGAAGGATTTATAACGAGTACAATAGTCAAGTGGAGATACTTCGACAACATCAGTCTGCACACTGTATCTCTGTATTCTATCACCTCACATGAATTTCTCTGGAGCATATCAGTTCGCATCGATCATATGAGATGACATCGAAACATGTATAACGCACACAACAGGCAGAACAAAAAACTTCGACTCCGACTATGTATACACTGTAACTTTGCATTCTAGCATTTGACATGCCTACAGTTATAGCAGATTCGATCGCACTGACCGTATAGGTCGACTTCGAAGGACATATAACGAGAACAATAGGCAAGTGAGATACTTCGAGAACATCAGTTTGCACACTGTATCTCTGTATTCTATCATCTCACATAGATACCTCTGGAGCATAAAAGTTCGCAACGATCATATGAGAATACATCGGAGCCGATAAAACGAACACAACAGGCAGAACAAGAAACTTCGACTTCGACTATGTTTACTTTGTAACTTTGCATTTTAGCATCTCAAATGCTCATTCAAGGAGTATATAGGACAGCCCATTATATGCGAGTTGAGAACTATACTTTTTCATATCTACTGAAAACTTCTATTCCAACAATCAAGAGTCGGTAAACCGGCGTGTTTGCCAAAACTTCGAATTCATCAATCTTGATAATAAGTCAGTCATACATCTTATAGGTAGACAATGTCTAGTGTTTCCTGAATAAAAATAACGCTTACAACAGGGAGCACAATGAACTTCGACTTCGACTATGTTTACACCGAAACTTCGCGTTCTAGCATCTCTGTATTCTTTCATCTCACATAGATTCTGAAGCATATATGTTCGCAACGATCATATAAGACGACTTCATATGGGACGACATCGAAGCGGGTATAACGCACACAACAGGCAGAACAAGGAACTTCGACTCCGACTATGATTACACTGTACCTCCGCATTCTTGCGTCTACAACAATAGCAGGTACGATCGCACTGACCGTATAAGACGACTTCGAAGGACAAATAACGAGAACAATTGACAAGTGAAGATACTTTGACATCAGTCTGCACACTGTGTCTCTGTATTGTGACATCTCACATGAATACCTTTGTAGCATGGTAGTTCGCAACGATCATATTATGAGACGACATCAAATCGGGTATAACGCACACAACAGGCAGAACAAGAAACTTTGACTTCGACTATGTCTACACTGTAACTTTGCATTTATGCATCTGACATGCCTACAGTTATAGCAGATGCGATCGCACTGACCATCACAAAGACAACATCAGTCCGCACACTATACCTCTGTATTCTATCATCTCACATGGATACCTTTGGAGCATATCAGTTCGCAACCATCATTTGAGACGACATCAAAACGGAAATGACGTATAAAACAGGGAGAACAAGAAACTTCGACTGTGTATACACTGTGGCTCTGAATTCTTCAATCTGACATGCCTACAGTTATATATATTTATGGAGAAATTTGAATCATCAAAAATTACCAAAAACAACCTAAAACATGGTGGCGATATGTAGATGATATTTTAATAATTTGGCCTCATAACGTTATGGAGCTAGATAATTTTCTGGATTATGTGAACAATGCCGAACCTACAATAAAGTTCACTTTGGAAATTGAATCTTATAATCAATTACCGTTTCTAGATGTTCTTATTGAAAAGTCAAATAACATCTTTGTGACGAGTGTTTATCGTAAAAAGACCCATACTAACAGATACTTGAACTTTCAATCAAATCATCAGAAAAGTATTAAGAAAGGAATAATCAAATCACTCCATGATAGAGCCAAATCAATATCATCTGACCAACAAATTTTCAATAACGAAGTCCACCACATCAAGAATGTTCTCCAACTCAATTCTTATCCAGAGAATTTTGTCGATAGGACGATTCATCAAATTGAAAACAAACAGGGTCAACCACAACAAAATCAACCATCAATAACGACAAATATAATACCATACATTCTTGGCATATCTGAAAAAATAAAACGTGTTGGTGATAAATTTCAAGTGAAAACTGTGTTCAAAACTGAGAATACAATGAGATCAATTCTAACTCAAACAAAGCCGAAAAATGAAGAACAATTGTAAAAAAATTGTATTTACAGTATACCTTGTGTTTGTGGAAAGTTTTATACAGGTGAAACCAAGAGACCTCTTTCAGTGAGGACAAAGGAACATAAGTACAATATAAAGAAAAGAAACATCGATAAATCGAAACTAGCTGAACATATCCTTACTGAAGACGGACAACATATGGCAGAGTGGAATAATATTAAAATTATTGGAAAAGAAGATAACAACCAGAAGAGAAAAATCAAGGAATCTGCTTGCATTCTTCTGAACGGAGACAATAGCATTGCTTCTTGTTCAGTTGATATAGACAGAACATGGTATTCACTACTGAAATCTGAACATGAAAATGGTAAATTCAAGATCAATTAATGGAAACATCCTGTAACTCATTTGATTGCCAACGTCACCAATTGTCATTGAAAACTGAAAAGCTTCAAGACATTATACGACTTCGCAATTGAAATAATCTCTTCTCATGTTGAAAACGGTAGCAGAACCGGTCCCGAAACGTCCAAAGATAAGTGAAAATTTGATATTTTTTCTATATACCTTTATTTCCCTTCTCCAAAAATTTTTTCAATACAAATTGTCACTGACAAGCTGGTGAATTTTTCTTTCAGGCTCTCTGATAGGAAAATTCTTCAAATGCAGTGACATTTTGGGGCAAATCATCTGATTTGTCCTTACTACACGTATATTGAAATAATATTCATATTTTTATTTTATAGAAACGAGGAGAGAAAATCCCAAAAAATTTGGAATAATGCATATAGAAAGACTTTGAAGGACATATAACGGGATTAATAGGAGAGTGGGGGTACTTCGACAACATCAGTCTGCACACTGTATCTCTGTATCTTATCATCTCACATAGATAGCATGGAGCATATCAGTTCGCCTCGATCATATGAGACGACAACAAATTGGGTATAACGCACACAACAGGCAGAACTAGAAACTTCGATTCCGACTATATTCACACTGTAACTTTGCATTCTAGCATCTGACATGCCAACAGTCATAGCAGATACGATCGCACTGACCTCATAGGACGACTTCAGAAAACATATAACGAGAACAATAGGCAAGTGAAGATACTTCGACAACATCAGTCTGCACACTGTATCTCTGTATTGTATCATCTCACATAGATACCTCTGTAGCATATATGTTCGCAACGATCATTCAAGATGACATCGAAGCATGTATAACGCACACAACAGGCAGAACAAGGAACTTTGACTCCGACTATGTTGACACTATGACTTAGTATTCGAAGGACATATAACGAGAACAATAGGCAAGTGGAGATATTTCGACAACATCAGCCTGCACACTTCATCTCTGTATTGTATCATCTCACATAGATACCGCTGTAACATATATGTTCGCGACGATCATATAAGACGACATCGAAGCGGGTATAACGCACACAACAGGCAGAACAAGAAATTTCGACTCCGACTATGTTTACACTGTAACTTCACATTCTAGAATCTGACATGCCTATAGCTATAGTAGATACGATCGCACTGACCATATAAGATGACTTCGAAGGACATATGAAGTGTACAATAGGCAAGTGAAGATACTTCGAGAACATCAGTCTGCACACTGTATCTCTGTATTCTATCATCTTACATGGATACCTTTGGAGCATAGTAGTTCGAATCGATCATATGAGTTGACATCGAATCGGAAATAACGCACACAAGATGCAGAACAAGAAACTTTGACTTCGACTATGTTCACTCTGTAACTTTGCATTCCAGCATCTGACGATCGCACTGACCATATAAGACGACTTCGAAGGACATATAACGAGAACAATAGGCAAGTGAAAATACTTTGACAACATCAATCTGCACACTGTATCTCTGTATTCTATCATCTCACATAGATACCTCTGGAGCATATAAGTTCGCAACGATCATATGAGACGACATCGAAGCGGGTATAACGCACACAACAGGCAGAACAAGAAACTTCGACTATGTTCACTCTGTAACTTCGCATTATATGTGAGTGGAGTACCATACTTTTTCATATCCACCAAAAACTTCGATTCCAACAATCAAGAGTCGGTAAACCGGCGTGTTCGCCAGAACTTCGAATTCATCAATCTTGATAATAAGTCGGTTATACATCTTATAGGTAGACATTGTCTAGTATTTCCTGAATCAAAATAACGCTCACAACAGGAAGTCCCACATAGATACCTCTGGAGCATATATGTTCGCAACGATCATATAAGACGACATCGAAGCGGGTATAACGCACACAACAGGCAGAACAAGAAACTCCGACTTCGACTATGTTTACACTGTGACTTAGCATTCCAGCATCTGACATGCCTAGAGCTATAGCAGATACGATCGCACTGACCAAATAAGACGACTCCGAAAGACATATAACGAGAACAAAAGGCAAGTGAAGATAGTTCGACAACATCAGTCCGCACACTGTATCTCTGTATTCTATAATCTCACATGGATACCTTTGGAGCATGGTAGTTCTCAACGATCATATGAGTTGACATCGAATCTGGTATAACGCACACAACAGGCAGAACGAGAAACTTTGACTTCGACTATGTTCACTCTGTAACTTAGCATTTAAGCATCTGACGATCGCACTGACCATATATGATGACTTTGAAGGACTCATAACGAGAACAATAGGCAAGTTGAGATACCTCGACAACATCAGTCTGCACACTGTATCTCTGTATTCTATCATCTCCCATGGATACCTCTGGAGCATATCAGTTCGCAAAGATCATATAAGACAACATCGAAACGGGTATAACGAATACAACAGGGAGAACAAGAAAATTCGCGTCGACTATGTTTACACTGTGGCTCTGAATTCTATCATCTGACATGCCTAAAGTTGTAACAGATACGATCGCACTGACCATAAAGAAAGACCGTGAAGGAAGTATAACGACATTTATAGGCAAGTGAGGATACTTTGACGACATCAGTCTGCACACTGTATCTCTGTATTCTATCATCTCACATGGATACTTCCGAAGCATATTATATCGCAACGATCATATAAGACGACATCGAAGCAGTTATCTCACAGAATTGGCAGAAAAACGAACTTTGACTTCGAATATGTTCACACTGTAACTTCACATTCTACATAGAATCTGACATGCCTACAGCTATAATAGATACGATCGCACTGACCATATGAGATGACTTCGAAGGACATATAACGTGTACAATAGACAAGTGGAGATACTTCGACAACATCAGTCTGCACACTGTATCTCTGTATTCTATAACCTCACATAAATTTCTCTGAGGCATATCAGTTCGCATCGATCATATGAGACGACATGACAACATGTATAATGCACACAACAGGCAGAACAAGATACTTCGACTCCGACTATGTTTACACTGTAACTTGCATGCTAGCATCTGACATGCATACAGTTTTAGCAGATTCGATCGCACTGACCATATAGGACGACTTCGAAGGACATATAATGAGAACAATAGGCAAGTTAGATACTTCGACAACATCAGTCTGCACACTGTATCTCTGTATTCTATCATCTCACATATATACCTCTGGAGCATATGATGCAACGATGATATGAGACGACATCGAAGCGGATAAAACGAACACAACAGGTCGAACGAGAAACTTTGACAACGACTATGTTGACTCTGTAACTTTGCATTATATGTGAGTGGAGTACTATACTTTTTCATATCCACCGAAAACTTCGATTCCAACAATCAAGAGTCGGTAAACCGGCGTGTTCGCAAATACTTCGAATTCATCAATCTTGATAATAAGTCGGTTATACATCTCATACGTAGACATTGTCTAGTGTTTCCTGAATCAAAATAACGCTTACAACAAGAAACTTCGACTTCGACAATGTTTACACCGAAACTTCGCATTCTAGCATCTCTGTATAATTTCATCTCACATAGATACCTCTGAAGCATATATGTTCGATTATATAAGACGACTTCATATGAGACATCGAAGCGTGTATAACGCACACAACAGGCAGAACAAGAAACTTCGACCCCGACATTGGTTGCACTGTAACTCCGCATTCTTTCATCTTAAATGCCTACAGCTATAGCAGATACGATCGCACTGACCATATAAGACGACTTTGAGGGACTTATAACGAGAGCAATAGGCAAGTGAAGAAACTTCGACAACATCAGTCTGCACACACACTGTATCTCTGTATTCTATCATCTCACATAGATACCTGGAGCATATATGTTTGCAACGATCATATAAGACGACATCGAAGCAGGTATAACAAACACAACAGGCAGAACAAGAAACTTTGACTTCGACTATGTTTACACTGTTACTCTGCTCCTAGCATCTGACATGCCTACAGCTATAGCAGATACGATCCCACTGAACATATAAGTTGACTTTGAAGGACATAGAAAAAAAACTTCGACTTCGAATATGTTCACACTGTAACTTCACATTCTAGAATCAGACATGCCTACAGCTATGGTAGATACGATCTCACTGACCATATGAGATGACTTCGAAGGATTTATAACGAGTACAATAGGCAAGTGGAGAAACTTCGACAACATCAGTCTGCACACTGTATCTCTGTATTTTATCACCTCACATGAATTTCTCTGGAGCATATCAGTTCGCATCGATCATATGAGATGACATCAAAACATGTATAACGCACACAACAGACAGAACAAAAAACTTCGATTCCGACTATGTATACACTGTAACTCTGCATTCTAGCATTTGACATGCCTACAGTTATAGCAGATTCGATCGCACTGACCGTATAGGTCGACTTCGAAGGACATATAACGAGAACAATAGGCAAGTGAGATACTTCGAGAACATCAGTCTGTATCTCTGTATTCCATCATCTCACATAGATACCTCTGGAGCATGAAAGTTCGCAACGATCATATGAGAATACATCGGAGCCGATAAAACGAACACAACAGGCAGAACAAGAAACTTCGACTTCGACTATGTTTACTTTGTAACTTTGCATTTTAGCATCTCAAATGCTCATTCAAGGAGTATATATGACAGCTCATTATATGCGAGTGGAGTACTATACTTTTTCATATCTACTAAAAACTTCGATTCCAACAATCAAGAGGCGGTAAACCGGCGTGTTCGCCAGAACTTCGAATTTATCAATCTTGATAATAAGTCAATCATACATCTTATAGATAGACAATGTCTAGTGTTTTCTGAATAAAAATACCGCTTACAACAGGGAGCACAATAAACTTCGACTTCGACTATGTTTACACCGAGACTTCGCGTTCTAGCATCTCTGTATTCTTTCATCACACATAGATACCTTTGAAGCATATATGTTCGCAACGATCATATAAAACGACTTCATATGAGACGACATCGAAGCGGGTATAACGCACACAACAGGCAGAACAAGGAACTTCGACTCCGACTATGATTACACTGTACCTCCGCACTCTTGCGTCTGACATGCCTACAACAATAGCAGGTACGATCGCACTGACCATATAAGACGACTCCGAAGGACATATAACGAGAACAATTGACAAGTGAAGATACTTCGACATCAGTCTGCACACTGTATCTATGTATTGTGACATTTCACATGAATACCTTTGTAGCATGGTAGTTCGCAACGATCATATTATGAGACGACATCAAATTGGATATAACGCACACAACAGGCAGAACAAGACACTTCGACTTCGACTATGTCTACACTGTAACTTTGCATTTTTGCATCTGACATGCCTACAGTTATAGCAGATGCGATCGCATTGACCATCACAACGACAACATCAGTCCGCACACTATATCTTTGTATTCTATCATCTCACATGGATACCTTTGGAGCATATCAGTTCGCCTCGATCATATGAGACGACATCGAAACGGGTATAACGCACACAACAGGCAGAACTAGAATCTTCGACTTCGACTATATTTACACTGTAACTTTGCATTCCATCATCTGACATGCCTACAGTTATAGCAGATACGATCGCACTAACCATATAATATGACTTCAGAAAACATAACGAGAACAATAGGCAGGTGAAAATACTTCGACAACATCAGTCTGCACACTGTATCTCTGTATTGTATGATCTCACATAGACACCTCTGTAGCATATATATTCGCAACAATCATTCAAGACAACATCAAAGCATGAATAACGCACACAACAGGCAGCACAAGAAACTTCGACTTCGAATATGTTTACACTGTAACTTAGTATTCCAGCGTCTGACATGCTTGAAGGTATAGCAGATACGATCACACTGAGGAAATGAGACGACTTCGAAGGACATATGACGAGAACAATAGGCAAGTGGAGATAGTTCGACAACATCAGTCTGCACATTTCATCTCTGTATTGTATCATCTCACATAGATACCTCTGTAGCATATATGTTCGCAACGATCATATAAGACGACATCGAAGCGGGTATAACGCACACAACAGGCATAACAAGAAACTTCGACTCCGACTATGTTTCCACTGTAACTTCACATTCTAGAATCTGACATGCCTATAGCTATAGTAGATACGATCGCACTGACCATATAAGACGACTTCGAAGGACATAATAAAAAAACGAGAACAATTGACAAGTGGAGATACTTCGACATCAGTCTGCACACTGTATCTCTGTATTGTGACATCTCACATAAATACCTTTGTAGCATGGTAGTTCGCAACGATCATATGAGACAACATCAAATCGGGCATAACGCACACAACAGGCAGAAAGAGAAACTTCAACTTTGACTATGTCTACACTGTAACTTTGCATTCTAGCATCTGACATTCCTACAGTTATAGCAGATGCGATCGCACTGACCATCACAACGACAACATCAGTTCGCACACTATACCTCTGTATTCTATCATCTCACGTGGATACCTTTAGAGCATATCAGTTCGCAACGATCATTTGAGACGACATCAAAACGGAAATGACGCATAAAACAGGGAGAACCAGAAACTTTGACTGTGTATACACTGTGGCTCTGAATTTTATTATCTGACATGCCTACAGTTGAAACAGATACGATCGCACTGACCATATAGAAAGACTTTGAAGGATATATAACGGGATTAATAGGCAAGTGGGGGTACTTCGACAATATCAATCTGCACACCGTATCTCTGTATCTTATCATCTCACATAGATAGCATGGAGCATATCAGTTCGCCTGGATCATATGATACGACATCAAAACGGGTACAACGCACACAACAGGCAGAACTAGAAACTTCGATTCCGACTATATTTACACTGTAACTTTGCATTCTAGCATCTGACATGCCTACAGTTATAGCAGATACGATCGCACTGACCATATAGGACGACTTCAGAAAACATATAACGAGAACAATAGGCAAGTGAAGATACTTCGACAACATCAGTCTGCACACTGTATCTCTGTATTGTATCATCTCACATAGATACCTCTGTAGCATATATGTTCGCAACGATCATCCAAGACGACATCGAAGCATGTATAACGCACACAACAGGCAGAACAAGAAACTTTGACTCCGACTATGTTTACACTGTAACTCAGTATTCCAGCGTCTGACATGCTTGAAGGTATAGCAGATACGATCGCACTGAAAAAATGGGACGACTTCGAGGGACATATAACAAGAACAATAGGCAAGTGGAGATAGTTCGACAACATCAGTCTGCACACTTCATCTCTGTATTGTATCATCTCACATAGATTCCTCTGTAGCATATATGTTCGCGACGATCATATAAGACGACATCGAAGCGGGTATAACGCTAACAACAGGCAGGACAAGAAATTTCGACTCCGACTATGTTTACACTGTAACTTCAAATTCTAGAATCTGACATGCCTATAGCTATAGTAGATACGATCGCAATGACCAGATAAGACGACTTCGAAGGACATATAACGAGAACAATAGGCAGGTGGAGATAGTTCGACAACATCAATCTGAACACTGTATCTCTGTATTCTCTCATCTCACATAGATACCTCTGGAGCATATAAGTTCGCAACAATTCATATGAGACGACATCGAAGCGGGTATAACGCACACAACAGGCAGAACAAGAAACTTCGACTATGTTTACTCTGTAACTTTGCATTATATGTGAGTGGAGTACCATACTTTTCCATATCCACCAAAAACTTCGATTCCAACAATCAGGAGTCGGTAAACCGGCGTGTTCGCCAGAACTTCGAATTCATCAATCTTGATAATAAGTCGGTTATACATCTTATAGGTAGACATTGTCTAGTGTTTCCTGAATCAAAATAACGCTCACAACAGTAAGAACAAGAAATTTCGACTTCGACTATGTTCACACCGTAACTTCGCATTCTAGCATCTGACATGCTTACAATAATTGCAGATACGATCGCACTGACCATATAGGACGACTTCGAAGGACATATAACGAGAACAATAGCCAAGTGAAGATACTCCGACAACATCAGTCCGCACACCGTATCTCTGTATTCTATCATCTCACATGGATACCTCTGGAGCATATAAGTTCGCAAATATTATATAAGACGACATCGAAGCGGGTATAACGCACACAATACGCAGAACAAGAAACTTCGACTTCGACTATATTTACACTGTGACTTTGCATTCTAGCATCTGACATGCCTACAATTATAGCAGATACGATCGCACTGACCATATAGGACGACTTCAGAAAACATATAACGAGAACAATAGGCAAGTGAAAATACTTCGACAACATCAGTCTGCACACTGTATCTCTGTATTGTATCATCTCACATAGATACCTCTGTAGCATATATGTTCGCAACGATCATTTGAGACGACATCGAAGCATATATAACGGGCAGAACAAGAAACTTCGACTCCGACTATGTTTACACTGTAACTTATTATTCCAGCGTCTGACATGCTTGAAGGTATAGCAGATACGATCGCACTGAAAAAATGAGACGACTTCGAAGAACATATAACAAAAACAATAGGCAAGTGGAGATAGTTCGACAACTTCAGTCTGCACACTTCATCTCTGTATTGTAGCATCTCACATAGATACCTCTGTAGCATATATGCTCGCAACGATCATATGAGACGACATCGAAGCGAAAATAACGCACACAACAGGCAGAACAAGGAACTTCGACTCCGACTATGATTAAACTGTACCTCCGCATTCTTGCGTCTGACATGCCTACAACAATAGCAGGTACGATCGAACTGACCATATAAGACGACTTCGAAGGACATATAACGAGAACAATTGACAAGTGAAGATACTATGTTTGCACTGTGGCTCTGAATTCTAGCATCTGACATGCCTATAGTTGTAACAGATACGATCGCACTGACCATGAAGAGAGACCGTGAAGGAAGTATAACGACATTTATAGGCAAGTGAGGATACTTTGACAACATCAGTCTGCACACTGTATCTCTGTATTCTATCATCTCACATGGATACTTCCGAAGCATATTATATCGCAACGATCATATAAGACGACATCGAAGCAGTTATAACTCACACAATTGGCAGAAATACGAACTTTGACTTCGAATATGTTCACACTGTAACTTCACATTCTACATAGAATCTGACATGCCTACAGCTATGGTAGATACGATCGCACTGACCATATGAGATGACTTCGAAGGACATATAACGTGTACAATAGACAAGTGAAGATACTTCGACAACATCAGTCTGCACGCTGTATCTCTGTATTCGATCACCTCACATGAATTTCTCTGGGGCATATCAGTTCGCATCGATTATATGAGACGACATGACAACATGTATAACGCACACAACAGGCAGAACAAGAAACTTCGACTCCGACAATGTATACACTGTAACTTTGCATTCTAGCATCTGACATGCCTACAGTTATAGCAGATTCGATCGCACTGACCATATAGGACGACTTCGAAGAACATATAACGAGAACAATAGGCAAGTGAGATACTTCGACAACATCAGTCTGCACACTGTATCTCTGTATTCTATCATCTCACATAGATACCTCTGGAGCATATAAGTTCGCAACGATCATATGAGACGAGATCGAAGCGGGTATAACGCACACAACAGGCGGAACAAGAAACTTCGACTCCGACTATGTTTACACAGTAACTCCGCATTTTTTCATCTGACATGCCTACAGCAATAGCAGGTACGATCGCACTGACCACAGAAGACGACTCCGAAGAACATATAACGAGAACAATAGGCAAGTGAAGATACTTTGACAACATTAGTCTGCACACTGTATCTCTGTATTCTATCATCTCACATGGATACCTTTGGAGCATGGTAGTTCGCAACGATCATATGAGTTGACATCGAATCAAGAATAACGCTCAAGAGTCGGTAAACCGGCGTGTTCGCAAAAACTTCGAATTCATCAATCTTGATAATGAGTCAGTTATACATCTTATAGGTAGAAAATGTCTAGTGTTCCCTGATTGAAGATAACGCTTACAACAGGGAGAACAAGAAACTTCGACTTCGGCTATGTTTACACCGTAACTTCGCATTCTAGCATCTCTGTATTCTCTCATCTCACATAGATACCTCTGTTCGCAACGAACATATGAGAAGACTCCATATGAGTCGATATCGAAGGGGGTATAACGCACACAACAGGCAAAACAAGAAACTTCGACTCCGACTATGTTTACACTGTACCTTCGCATTCTCGCATCTGACATGCCTACAACAATAGGAGGTACGATCGCACTGACTATATAAGACGACTTCGAAGGACATATACCGAGAAGAATAGGCAAGTGAAGATACTTTGACATCAGTCCGCAAACTGTATCTCTGTATTCTATCAACTCACATGGATACCTTTGGAGCATGTTAGTTCGCAACGATCATATGAGTTGACATCGAATCGGGTATTACGCACACAACAGGCAGAACAAGAAACTTTGACTTCGACTATGTCTACACTGTAACTTTGCATTCTAGCATCTGACATGCCTACAGTTATATCAGATGCGATCGCACTGACCATCACAACGACAACATCAGTTCGCACATAATATCTCTGTATTCTATCATCCCACATGGATACCTTCGTAGCATATCAGTTCGCAACGATCATTTGAGACGACATCAAAACGGGAATGACGCATAAAACAGGGAGAACAAGAAACTTCGTATATGTATACACTGTGGCTCTGAATTCTATTATCTGACATGCCTACAATTGAAACAGATATGATCGCTTTGACTAAAGACTTCGAAGGAAATATAACGAGATTGATAGGCAAGTGAGGGTACTTCGACAACATCAGTCTGCACACTGTATCTCTGTATTTAATTATCTCACATAGATACCTCTGGAGCATATCAGTTCGCCTCGATCATATGAGACGACATCGAAACGGGTATAACGCACACAACAGGCAGAACTAGAAACTTCGATCTTGAATATAAACTACTCAACACTAATTTCGTCGCACACCAAAATGTCGCCCCTGTTATAATGTGAATAACTTTTTTCACTTTCGATCGATTTGAATTCCGTTCACACTGTTCGATAGCCCAGTTCTCCAGCTATAATCTGGTACTTCATTGAAACATAAGGGTATTCACATAAAATCTCTACATGGTGTTTTCCGACACTGTGCAAAATTTCGGAATATTCAAAAGGCTCTCAAATGGTGAAAAAAAATTGTTTCTCAACTTCGACAACAGAGGCATGAAGATGATCTCATTTCCTCGAGATATTTCACGAATCAACTTCCTATCTCTCTTATTTACAGAGTGATCTCAAAAAATCAACTTTTTGGTTTTGTAGCCATAACTTTTTTCCACGTCAACCGATTTTGGAAATCTTAGGCTCATTTTGAAGATAAAACTTCAGATGAAGATATCTGAATATCAGAATTGACTCAAGATGGCTATCAAAGATCTAGAAATTTCTTGAAAGTGACCCAAATCTGGAACGCCCTCCGAATATCGGTTGGGAGGAGAATTGAATGAAAATCAACTTGTTCTCGGAAAAACAATCCATTCTGGATGCGTCCATATTTTCCTTGCTCTCAGTACTCAAGAATGTGCGTGAGAAAACACTATTGAAACATGATGTTCTTGCAAAAACATCAGACCATTTCTCCTCTGTAATGCATGGCCCGTAACCAACGTTACAAGAATCACAGTAAGTGACTGACAAGTCAGGTTAGACGTCGTTTTCGAATCATAAACAGATTTTGATAGTTTCGATGCCGCATCTAACGCCCGACCAGTTGGAAATGATTCCACAAATGACTCAAATGAGGGAACAAGGTTTATCTTCCCTCCAAATCGCGGATCTGCTAAACACGACAGTCCGATTCATTCAAAGGGCTTCTCCGACACGAATTGTTTGGTTATTGCTGTCGATTCGTTCGGCGCATCATTGCGACTGAAAACTTTACGTCATTGGCAAACTGTTTTCGTGAAACTTTCACCATTTTGAAATGCGTTTTTACAATAAATAAACGTTGTTTGCTTGAATACTTCTCCATATTCTTAAATCGCATGTTATGTTCGTGACAACTGTTAAAAAAATCACTTTATTGAAAAAATCAAAATCCGTTGCTCTTGTTGGTACACCATTTATGATGAGCCTCAGCTGGTCGGGTTTGTCAGTCACTCATTGTGATTCTTGTAACGTTGGTTACGGAGGGCCATGCATTACAGAGGAGAAATGATCTAATGTTTTTGCAAAAACAGGTTTCAATTGTGTTTTTCACGCACAATTCTTGACTACTGAGACCGAGGAAAATATGAACGCATCCAGAATGAATTGTTTTTCCGAGAACAAGTTGATTTTCATTCAATTCTCCTCCTAACCAAGATTCGAAGGGCGTTCCAGATTTGGGTCACTTTCAAGAAAACTCTAGATCTTCGATAGTCATCTTGAGTCAATTCTGATATTCAGATCTCTTCATCTGAAGTTTTATCTTCAAAATGAGCCTAAGATTTCTAAAATCGGTTGACGTGGAAAAAAGTTATGGCTGCAAAACCAAAAAGTTGATTTTTTGAGATCACTCTGTAAATAAGAGAGATAGGAAGTTGATTTCAGAAATATCTCGAGGTAATGAGATCACCTTCATGCCTCTGTTGTCGAAGTTGAGAAAAAAAATGTTTTCACCATTTGAGAGCCTTTTGAATATTCCGAAATTTCGCACAGTGTCAGAAAACACCATGTAGAGATTTTATGTGAATACCCCTATGTTTAAATGAAGTACCAGATTATAGCTGAAGGACTGGGCTATCGAACAGTGTGAACCAAATTCAAATTGTTCTAAACTGAAAAAAGTTATTCACATTATAACAGGGGCGACATTTTGGTGTGCGACGAAATTAGTGTTGAGTAGTTTATTTACACTGTAACTCTGCATTCTAGCATTCGACATGCCTACAGTTATAGCAGATACGATCGCACTGACCATATAGGACGACTTCAGAAAACATATAACGAGTACAATTGGCAATTGAAGATACTTCGACAACATCAGTCTGCATACTGTATCTCTGTATTTTACATCTCACATAGATACCTCTGGAGCATATCAGTTCGCCTCGATCATATGAGACGACATCAAAACGGGTATAACGTACACAACCGGCAGAACTAGAAACTTCTACTTCGATATTTACAATGTAAATTTGCATTCTACCATCTGACATGCCTTCAGTTATAGCAGATACGATCGCACTGACCATATATGATGACTTCAGAAAACATATAAAGAGAACAATAGGCAAGTGGAGATACTTCGACATCAGTCTGCACACTGTATCTCTGTATTGAATCAATTCACATAGATACCTCTGTAGCGTATATGTTCGCAACGATCATATAAGACGACATCGGAGCATGTATAACGGTATAACGCACACATCAGGCAGAACAAGAAACTTCGAATCCGACTATGTTTACACTATAACTTAGTTTTCCAGCGTCCGACATGCTTGAAGGAATAGCAGATAAGATCGCACTAAAAAAATGAGACGACTCCGAAGGACATATAACGAGAACAATATTCAAGTGGAGATAGTTCGACAACATCAGTCTGCACACTTCATATCTGTTATGTATCATCTCACATAGATACCTTTGTAGCATATATGTTCGCAACGATCATATAAGACGACATCGAAGCGGGTATAACGCACACAACAGGCAGAACAAGAAACTTCGACTCCGACTATGTTTACACTTTAACTTCACATTGTAGAACCTGACATGCCTATAGCTATAGTAGATAAGATGACTTCGAAAGACATATATCGAGTGCAATAGGCAAGTGAAGATACTTCGAGAACATCAGTCTGCACACTGTATCTCTGTATTCTATCACCTTACATGGATTCCTCTGGAGCATCAGTTCGCATCGATTATATGAGACGACATCAGAACGGGTATAACGCACACATCAGTCAGAACAAGAAACTTTGACTTCGACTATGTGTACACTGTAACTTTGCATTCTAGTATCTGAAATTCCTACAGTTATAGCTGATTCGATTGCACTGGCTATATAGGACGACTTCGAAGGACATATAACGAGAAGAATAGGCGAGTTAGATACTTCGACAACATCAGTGTGCACACTGTATCTCTGTATTCTCTCATCTCACATAGATACCTCTGTAGCATATATGTTCGCAACGATCATATAAGACGACGTCATATGAGACGACATCGAAGCGGGTATAACGCACACAACAGGCAGAAAAAGAAACTTCGACTCCGACTATGTTTACACTGTTACTCCGCATTTTTGCATGTGACATGCCTACAGCAATAGCAGGTACGATCGCACAAACCACATAAGAACATATAACAAGAACAATAGGCAAGTGAAGATACTTTGACAACATCAGTCTGCACACTGTATCTCTGTATTCTATCATCTCACATGGATACCTTTGGAGCAAGATAGTTCGCAACGATCATATGAGTTGACATCGAATCGGGAATGACGCACACAACAGGCAGAACAAGAAACTTTGACTTCGACTATGTTTACTCTGTAACTTCGCATTCCAGCATCTGACGATCGCACTGACCATATAAGACGACTCCGGAGGACATATAACGAGAACAATAAGCAAGTGAAGATACTTTGACAACATCAGTCTGCACACTGTATCTCTATATTCTATCATCTCACATAGAAACCTCTGAGGCATATAAGTTGGCAACGATCATATGGGACGAGATCGAAGCGGGTATAACGCACACAACAGGAAGAACAAGAAACTTTGACTTCGACTATGTTCACTCTGTAACTTTGCATTATATGTGAGTGGAGTACTATACTATGTTTACTATATGACAGCTCATTATATGCGAATGGGGTACTATACTTTTTTATATCTACTGAAAACTTCGATTCCAACAATCAAGAGTCGACAAACTGGCGTGTTCGCCAAAACTTCGAATTCATCAATCTTGATAATAAGTCAGTTATACATCTTATAGGTAGAAAATGTCTAGTGTTCCCTGAATGAAGATCACGCTTACAACAGGAAGAACAAGAAACTTCGACTTCGACTATGTTCACACCGAAACTTCGCATTCTAGCATCTCTGTATTCTTTTATCTCACATAGATACCTCTGTTCGCAACGATCATATACGACGACTTCATATGAGACGATATCGAAGCGGGTATAACGCACACAACAGGCAGAACAAGAAACTTCGACTCCGACTATGTTTACACTGTACCTCCGTATTCTCGCATCTGACATGCCTACAACAATAGGAGGTACGATCGCACTGACCATATAAGACGACTTCGAAGGACATATACCGAGATCAATAGGCGAGTGAAGATACTTTGACATCAGTCTGCAAACTGTATCTCTGTATTCTATCAACTCACATGGATACCTTTGGAGCATGTTAGTTCGCAACGATCATATGAGTTGACATCGAATCGGGTATTACGCACACAACAGGAAGGACAAGAAACTTTGACTCCGACTATGTCTACACTGTAACTTTGCATTCTAGCATCTGACATGCCTACAGTTATATCAGATGCGATCGCACTGCTCATCACAACGACAACATCAGTCCGCACAATATATCTCTGTATTCTATCATCCCACATAGATACCTTTGGAGCATATCAGTTCGCAACGATCATTTGAGACGACATCAAAACGGGAATGACGCATGAAACAGGAAGAACAAGAAACTTCGACTATGTATACACTGTGGCTCTGAATTCTATTATCTGACATGCCTACAATTGAAACAGATATGATCGCTTTGACTAAAGACTTCGAAGGACATATAACGAGATTGATAGGCAAGTGAGAGTACTTCGACAACATCAGTCTGCACACTGTATCTCTGTATTTTATCATCTCACATAGATACCTCTGGGGCATATCAGTTCGCCTCGATCATATGAGACGACATCAAAACGGGTATAACTCACACAACAGGCAGAATTAGAAACTTCGATTTTGAATATATTTCCACTGTAACTCTGCATTCTAGCATTCGACATGCCTACAGTTATAGCAGATACGATCGCACTGACCATATAGGACGACTTCAGAAAACATATAACGAGTACAATTGACAAGTAAAGATACTTCGACAACATCAGTCTGCATACTGTATCTCTGTATTTTATCATCTCACATAGATACCTCTGGAGCATATCAGTTCGCCTCGATCATATGAGACGACATCAAAACGGGTATAACGTACACAACCGGCAGAACTAGAAACTTCTACTTCGATATTTACACTGTAAATTTGCATTCTAGCATCTGACATGCCTACAGTTATAGCAGATACGATCGCACTGACCATATATGATGACTTCAGAAAACATATAAAGAGAACAATAGGCAAGTGGAGATACTTCTACAACATCAGTCTGCACACTGTATCTCTGTATTGTATCAATTCACATAGATACCTCTGTAGCATATATGTTCGCAACGATCTTATAAGACGACATCATATGAGACGACATCGAAGCGGGTATAACGCACACAACAGGCAGAAAAAGAAACTTCGACTCCGACTATGTTTACACTGTTACTCCGCATTTTTGCATATGACATGTCTACAGCAATAGCAGGTACGATCGCACAAACCACATAAGACGACTTCGAAGAACATATAACGAGAACAATAGGCAAGTGAAGATACTTCGACAACATCAGTCTGCACACTGTATCTCTGTATTCTATCATCTCACATGGATACCTTCGGAGCAAGATAGTTCGCAACGATCATATGAGTTGACATCGAATCGGGAATGACGCACACAACAGGCAGAACAAGAAACTTTGACTTCGACTATGTTCACTCTGTAACTTCTCATTCCAGCATCTGACGATCGCACTGACCATATAAGACGACTCCGAAGGACATATAACGAGTACAATGAGCAAGTGAAGATACTTTGACAACATCAGTCTGCACACTGTATCTCTGTATTCTATCATCTCACATAGATACCTCTGGAGCATATAAGTTGGCAACGGTCATATGGGACGAGATCGAAGCGGGTATAACGCACACAACAGGAAAAACAAGAAACTTCGACTTCGACTATGTTCACTCTGTAACTTTGTATTATATGTGAGTGGAGTACTATACTTTTTCATATCCACCAAAAACTTTGATTCCAACAATCAAGAATCGGTAAACCGGCGTGTTCGCCAAAACTTCGAATTTATTAATCTCGATGATAAGTCGGTTATACATCTTATAGGTAGACATTGTCTAGTGTTTCCTGAATCAGAATGACGCTTACAACAGGGGGAGCAAGAAACTTCGACTTCGGCTATGTTTATACTGTAACTTCGCATTCTAGCATCTGACATGCCTACAGTAATTGCAGATACGATCGCACTGAACATATAGGACGACTTCGAGGAACATACAACGAGAAGAATAGGCAAGTGAAGATACTTCGACAACATCAGTTCGCATACCGTATCTCTGTATTCTATCATCTCAAATGAATACCTCTGGAGCATATGAGTTCGCAACTATTATATGAGACGACATCGAAACATTCTAGCATCTGAGATGCCTACAGTTATAGCAGATACGATCGCACTGATCAAATAGGACGACTTCAAAGAACATATAACAAGAACAATAGGCAAGCGAAGATACTTCGACAACACCAGTCTGCACACTGTATCTCTGTATTCTATCATCTCACATGGATACCTCTGGAGCATATATATTCGTTACGATCATATAAGACGACATCGAAGCGGGTATTACGCACACAACAGGCAGAACAAGAAACTCCGACTTCGACTATGTTTACACTGTAACTCAGCATTCCAGCATCTGACACGCCTGAAGCTATTGCAGATACGATCGCACTGGCCAAATAAGAGGACTCCGAAAGACATATAACGAGAACAAAAGGCAAGTGAAGATAGTTCGACAACATCAGTATGCACACTGTATCTCTGTATTCTATAATCTCACATGGATACCTTCGGAGCATGGTAGTTCGCAACGATCATATGAGTTGACATCAATCGGGTATTACGCACACAACAGGGAGAACAAGAAACTTCGACTATGTTTACTATATGACAGCTCATTATATGCGAATGGGGTACTATACTTTTTATATCTACTGGAAACTTCGATTCCAACAATCAAGAGTCGATAAACTGGCGTGTTCGCCAAAACTTCGAATTCATCAATCTTGATAATAAGTCAGTTATACATCTTATAGGTAGAAAATGTCTAGTGTTTCCTGAATAAAGATAACGCTTACAACAGGGAGAACAAGAAACTTCGACTTCGACTATGTTCACACCGAAACTTCGCATTCTAGCAGCTCTGTATTCTTTCATCTTACATAGATACCTCTGTTCGCAACGATCATATGAGACGACTTCATATGAGACAATATCGAAGCGGGTATAACACACACAACAGGCAGAACAAAAAACTTCGACTCCGACTATGTTCACACTGTAACTCCGCATTCTCGCATCTGACATGCCTAAAACAATAGGAGGTACGATCGCACTGACCATATAAGACGACTTCGAAGGACATATACCGAGATCAATAGGCAAGTGAAGATACTTTGACATCAGTCTGCAAACTGTATCTCTGTATTCTATCAACTCACATGGATACCTTTGGACATGTTAGTTCGTAACGATCATATTAGTTGACATCGAATCGGGTATTACGCACACAACAGGCAGTACAAGAAACTTTGACTTCGACTATGTCTACACTGTAACTTTGCATTCTAGCATCTGACATGCCTACAGTTATATCAGATGCGATCGCACTGACCATCACAACGACAACATCAGTCCGCACAATATATCTCTGTATTCTATCATCCCACATGGATACCTTTGGAGCATATCAGTTCGCAACGATCATTTGAGACGACATCAAAACGGGAATGACGCATGAAACAGGGAGAACAAGAAACTTCGACTATGTATACACTGTGGCTCTGAATTCAATTATCTGACATGCCTACAATTGAAACAGATATGATCGCACTGACTAAAGACTTCGAAGGACATATAACGAGATTGATAGGCAAGTGAGGGTACTTCGACAACATCAGTCTGCACACTGTATCTCTGTATTTAATCATCTCACATAGATACCTCTGGAGCATATCAGTTCGCCTCGATCACATGAGACGACATCAAAACGGGTATAACGCACACAACAGGCAGAACTAGAAACTTCGATATTGAATATATTCACACTGTAACTCTGCATTCTAGCATTTGACATGCCTACAGTTATAGCAGATACGATCGCACTGAACATATAGGACGACTTCAGAAAACATATGACGAGTACAATAGGCAAGTAAAGATACTTCGACAACATCAGTCTGCATACTGTATCTCTGTATTTTATCATCTCACATAGATACCTCTGGAGCATATCAGTTCGCCTCGATCATATGAGACGACATCAAAACGGGTATAACGTGTACAACAGGCAGAACCAGAAACTTCAACTTCGATATTTACACTGTAAATTTGCATTCTAGCATCTGACATGCCTGCAGTTATAGCAGATACGATTGCACTGACCATATAGGACGACTTCAGAAAACATATAAAGAGAAAAATAGGCAAGTGGAGATACTTCGAAAACATCAGTCTGTACACTGTATCTCTTTATTGTATCAATTCACATAGATACCTCTGTAGCGTATATGTTCGCAACGATCATATAAGACGACATCGAAGCATGTATAACGCACACATCAGGCAGAACAAGAAACTTCGAATCCGACTATGTTTACACTGTAACTTAGTTTTCCAGCGTCTGACATGCTTGAAGGAATAGCAGATACGATCGCACTGAAAAAATGAGACGACTCCGAAGGACATATAACGAGAACAATATTCAAGTGGAGATAGTCCGACAACATCAGTCTGCACACTTCATCTCTGTTATGTATCATCTCACATAGATACCTTTGTAGCATATATGTTCGCAACGATCATATAAGCCGACATCGAAGCGGGTATAACGCACACAACAGGCAGAACAAGAAACTTCGACTCCGACTATGTTTACACAGTAACTTCACATTCTAGAATCTGACATGCCTATAGCTATAGTAGATACGATCGCACTGACCATATAAGATGACTTCGAAGGACATATAACGAGTGCAATAGGCAAGTGAAGATACTTCGAGAACATCAGTCTGCACACTGTATCTCTGTATTCTATCACCTTACATGGATTCCTCTGGAGCATCAGTTCGCATAGATTATATGAGACGACATCAAAACGGGTATAACGCACACATCAGGCAGAACAAGAAACTTTGACTTCGACTATGTGTACACTGTAACTTTGCATTCTAGTATCTGAAATGCCTACAGTTATAGCTGATTCGATTGCACTGGCTATATAGGACGACTTCGAAGGACATATAACAAGAAGAATAGGCGAGTTAGATACTTCGACAACATCAGTCTGCACACTGTATATCTGTATTCTTTCATCTCACATAGATACCTCTGAAGCATATATGTTCGCAACGATCATATAAGACGACATCATATGAGACTACATCGAAGCGGGAATAACGCACACAACAGGCAGAAAAAGAAACTTCGACTCCGACTATGTTTACACTGTTACACCGCATTTTTGCATATGACATGCCTACAGCAATAGCAGGTACGATCGCACAAACCACATGAGACGACTTCGAAGAACATATAACGAGAACAGTAGGCAAGTGAAGATACTTTGACAACATCAGTCTGCATACTGTATCTCTGTATTTTATCATCTCACATGGATACCTTCGGAGCACGATAGTTCGCAACGATCATATGAGTTCACATCGAATCGACAATGACGCACACAACAGGCAGAACAAGAAACTTTGACTTCGACTATGTTTACTCTGTGACTTCGCATTCCAGCATCTGACGATCGCACTGACCATATAAGATGACTCCGAAGGACATATAACGAGAACAATAAGCAAGTGAAGATACTTTGACAACATCAGTCTGCACACTGTATCTCTGTATTCTATCATCTCACATAGATACCTCTGGAGCATATAAGTTGGCAACGATCATATGAGACGAGATCTAAGCGGGTATAACGCACACAACAGGAAGAACAAGAAATTTTGACTTCGACTATGTTCACTCTGTAACTTTGCATTATATGTGAGTGGAGTACTATACTTTTTCATATCCACCAAAAACTTTGATTCCAACAATCAAGAGTCGGTAAACCGGCGTGTTCGCCAAAACTTCGAATTTATCAATCTTGATAATAAGTCGGTTATACATCTTATAGGTAGACATTGTCTGTTGTTTCCTGAATCAAAATAACGCTGACAACAGGGGGAGCAAGAAACTTCGACTTCGACTATGTTTATACTGTAACTTCGCATTCTAGCATCTGACATGCCTACAGTAATTGCAGATACGATCGCACTGAACATATAGGACGACCTCGAAGAACATACAACGAGGAGAATAGGCAAGTGGAGATACTTCGACAACATCAGTTCGCATACCGTACTTTGTATTCTATCATCTCACATAGATACCTCTGGAGCATATGAGTTCGCAACTATTATATAAGACGACATCGAAGCATTCTAGCATCTGACATGCCTACAGTTATAGCAGATACGATCGCACTGATCAAATAGGACGACTTCGAAGGACATATAACGAGAACAATAGGCAAGTGAAGATACTTCGACAACATCAGCCTGCACACTGTATCTCTGTATTCTATCATCTCACATGGATATCTTTGGAGCATGTATGTTCGTTACGATCATATAAGACGACATCGAAGCGGGTATAACGCACACAACTGGCAGAACAAAGAACTCCGACTTCGACATGTTTTTACTGTAACTTAGCATTCCAGCATCTGACATGCCTGGAGCTATAGCAGATACGATCGCACTGACCAAATGAGAGGACTCCGAAAGACATATAAAGAGAACAAAAGGCAAGTGAAGATAGTTCGACACCATCAGTATGCACACTGTATCTCTGTATTCTATCACCTCACATGGATTTCTCTGGAGCATATCAGTTCGCATCGATCATATGAGATGACATCAAAACATGTATAACGCACACAACAGGCAGAACAAGAAACTTCGACTCCGACTATGTATACACTGTAACTTTGCATTCTTGCATCTGACATGCCTACAGTTTTAGCAGATTCGATCGCACTGACCATATAGGACGACTTCGAAGGACATATAACGAGAACAATAAGCAAGTGAGATACTTCGACAACATCAGTCTGCACACTGTATCTCTGTATTCTATCATCTCACATAATAACCTCTGGAGCATATAAGTTCGCAACGATCATATGAGACGACATCGAAGCGGATAAAACGAACGCAACAGGCAGAACGAGAAACTTCGACTTCGACTATGTTTACTTTGTAACTTTGCATTCCAGCATCCCGAATGCTTATTCAAGGAGTATATATGACAGCTCATTATATGCGAGTAGAGTACTATACTTTTTCATGTCTACTAAAAACTTTGATGCCAACAATCAAGAGTCGGTGAACCGACGTGTTCGCCAAAACTTCGAATTTATCAATCTTGATAATAAGTCAGTTATACATCTTATAGGTAGACGATGACTAGTGTTCCCTGAATGAAAATAACGCTTACCATAGGGAGAACAAGAAACTTCGACCACGACCATGTTTACACCGAAACTTCGCATTCTAGCATCTCTGTATTCTTTCATCTCACATAGATACCTCTGTAGCATATATGTTCGCATCGATCATTTAGATGACATCGAAGCGGGTATAACGCACACAACAGGCAGAACAAGAAACTTCGACTCCGACTATGTTTACACTGTAACTTCACATTCCAGAATGTGACATGCCTAAAGCTATAGTAGATACGATCGCACTGACCATGTAAGATGACTTCGAAGGACTTATAACGAGTACAATAGGCAAGTGAAGATACTCCGAGAACATCAGTCTGCACACTGTATCTCTGTATTCTATCACCTTACATGGATTCCTCTGAATCATATCAGTTCGCATCGATCATATAAGATGAAATCAAAATGGGTATAACGCACACATCAGGCATAACAAGAAACTTCGACTGATTCGATTGCACTGCCTATATAGGACGACTTCGCATTCTTCAACATCAGTCTGCACACTGTATCTCTGTATTCTATCATCTCACATGGATACCTTTGGAGCATGGTAGTTCGCAACGATTATATGAGTTGACATCGAATCGGGTATAATGCACACAACAGGCAGAACAAGAAACTTTGACTTCGACTATGTTCACTCTGTAACTCAGCATTCCAGCATCTGACGATCGCACTGACCATATAAGACGACTCCAAAGGACATAAAACGAGGACAATAGGCAAGTGAAGATACTTTGACTACATCAGTCTGCACACTGTATCTCTGTATTCTATCATCTCACATAGATACCTCTGGAGCATATAAGTTCGCAACGATCATATGGGACGAGATCGAAGCGGGTATAACGCACACAACAGGCAGAACAAGAAACTTCGACTTCGACTATGATTACACTGTACCTCCGCACTCTTGCGTCTGACATGCCTACAACAATAGCAGGTACGATCGCACTGACCATATAAGACGACTTCGAAGGACATATAATGAGAACAATTGACAAGTGAAGATACTTCGACATCAGTCTGCACACTGTATCTCTGTATTGTGACATTTCACATGAATACTTTTGTAGCATGGTAGTTCGCAACGATCATATCATGAGACGACATCAAATCGGATATAACGCACACAACAGGCAGAACAAGACACTTTGACTTCGACTATGTCTACACTGTAACTTTGCATTTTTGCATCTGACATGCCTACAGTTATAGCAGATGCGATCGCATTGACCATCACAACGACAACATCAGTCCGCACACTATATCTTTGTATTCTATCATCTCACATGGATACCTTTGGAGCATATCAGTTCGCCTCGATCATATGAGACGACATCGAAACGGGTATAACGCACACAACAGGCAGAACTAGAATCTTCGACTTCGACTATATTCACACTGTTACTTTGCATTCCATCATCTGACATGCCTACAGTTATAGCAGATACGATCGCACTAACCATATAATATGACTTCAGAAAACATAACGAGAACAATAGGCAAGTGAAAATACTTCGACAACATCAGTCTGCACACTGTATCTCTGTATTGTATGATCTCACATAGATACCTCTGTAGCATATATATTCGCAACAATCATTTAAGACAACATCAAAGCATGAATAACGCACACAACAGGCAGCACAAGAAACTTCGACTTCGAATATGTTTACACTGTAACTTAGTATTCCAGCGTCTGACATGCTTGAAGGTATAGCAGATACGATCACACTGAGGAAATGAGACGACTTCGAAGGACATATAACGAGAACAATAGGCAAGTGGAGATAGTTCGACAACATCAGTCTGCACATTTCATCTCTGTATTGTATCATCTCACATAGATACCTCTGTAGCATATATGTTCGCAACAATCATATAAGACGACATCGAAGCGGGTATAACGCACACAACAGGCAGAACAAGAAACTTCGACTCCGACTATGTTTCCACTGTAACTTCACATTCTAGAATCTGACATGCCTATAGCTATAGTAGATACGATCGCACTGACCATATAAGACGACTTCGAAGGACATAATAAAGAAACGAGAACAATTGACAAGTGGAGATACTTCGACATAAGTCTGCACACTGTATCTTTGTATTGTGACATCTCACATAAATACCTTTGTAGCATGGTAGTTCGCGACGATCATATGAGACAACATCAAATCGGGCATAACGCACACAACAGGTAGAAGAGAAACTTCAACTTTGACTATGCCTACACTGTAACTTTGCATTCTAGCATCTGACATTCCTACAGTTATAGCAGATGCGATCGCACTGACCATCACAACGACAACATCAGTTCGCACACTATACCTCTGTATTCTATCATCTCACGTGGATACCTTAAGAGCATATCAGTTCGCAACGATCATTTGAGACGACATCAAAACGGAAATGACGCATAAAACAGGGAGAACAAGAAACTTTGACTGTGTATACACTGTGGCTCTGAATTTCATTATCTGACATGCCTACAGTTGAAACAGATACGATCGCACTGACCATATAGAAAGACTTTGAAGGACATATAACGGGATTAATAGGCAAGTGGGGGTACTTCGACAACATCAATCTGCACACCGTATCTCTGTATCTTATCATCTCACATAGATAGCATGGAGCATATCAGTTCGCCTCGATCATATGAGACGACATCAAAACGGGTACAACGCACACAACAGGCAGAACTAGAAACTTCGATTCCGACTATATTTACACTGTAACTCTGCATTCTAGCATCTGACATGCCTACAGTTATAGCAGATACGATCGCACTGACCATATAGGACGACTTCAGAAAACATATAACGAGAACAATAGGCAAGTGAAGATACTTCGACAACATCAGTCTGCACACTGTATCTCTGTATTGTATCATCTCACATAGATACCTCTGTAGCATATATGTTCGCAACGATCATCCAAGACGACATCGAAGCATGTATAACGCACACAACAGGCAGAACAAGAAACTTTGACTCCGACTATGTTTACACTGTAACTCAGTATTCCAGCGTCTGACATGCTTGAAGGTATAGCAGATACGATCGCACTGAAAAAATGGGACGACTTCGAGGGACATATAACAAGAACAATAGGCAAGTGGAGATAGTTCGACAACATCAGTCTGCACACTTCATCTCTGTATTGTTTCATCTCACATGGATTCCTCTGTAGCATATATGTTCGCGACGATCATATAAGACGACATCGAAGCGGGTATAACGCTAACAACAGGCAGAACAAGAAATTTCGACTCCGACTATGTTTACACTGTAACTTCACATCCTAGAATCTGACATGCCTATAGCTATAGTAGATACGATCGCAATGACCAGATAAGACGACTTCGAAAGACATATAACGAGAACAATAGGCAAGTGGAGATAGTTCGACAACATCAATCTGCACACTGTATCTCTGTATTCTCTCATCTCACATAGATACCTCTGGAGCATATAAGTTCGCAACAATTCATATGAGACGACATCGAAGCGGGTATAACGCACACAACAGGCAGAACAAGAAACTTCGACTATGTTTACTCTGTAACTTTGCATTATATGTGAGTGGAGTACCATACTTTTCCATATCCACCAAAAACTTCGATTCCAACAATCAGGAGTCGGTGAACCGGCGTGTTCGCCAGAACTTCGAAATCATCAATCTTGATAATGAGTCGGTTATACATCTTATAGGTAGACATTGTCTAGTGTTTCCTGAATCAAAATAACGCTCACAACAGGTAGAACAAGAAACTTCGACTTCGACTATGTTCACACCGTAACATGGATACCTCTGGAGCATATAAGTTCGCAAATATTATATAAGACGACATCGAAGCGGGTATAACGCACACAATACGCAGAACAAGAAACTTCGACTTCGACTATATTTACACTGTGACTTTGCATTCTAGCATCTGACATGCCTACAATTATAGCAGATACGATCGCACTGACCATATAGGACGACTTCAGAAAACATATAACGAGAACAATAGGCAAGTGAAAATACTTCGACAACATCAGTCTGCACACTGTATCTCTGTATTGTATCATCTCACATAGATACCTCTGTAGCATATATGTTCGCAACGATCATTTGAGACGACATCGAAGCATATATAACGGGCAGAACAAGAAACTTTGAATCCGACTATGTTTACACTGTAACTTATTATTCCAGCGTCTGACATGCTTGAAGGTATAGCAGATACGATCGCACTGAAAAAATGAGACGGTTTCGAAGGACATATAACGAAAACAATAGGCAAGTGGAGATAGTTCGACAACTTCAGTCTGCACACTTCATCTCTGTATTGTAGCATCTCACATAGATACCTCTGTAGCATATATGCTCGCAACGATCATATGAGACGACATCGAAGCGGGAATAACGCACACAACAGGCAGAACAAGGAACTTCGACTCCGACTATGATTAAACTGTACCTCCGCATTCTTGCGTCTGACATGCCTACAACAATAGCAGGTACGATCGAACTGACCATATGAGACGACTTCGAAGGACATATAACGAGAACAATTGACAAGTGAAGATACTATGTTTGCACTGTGGCTCTGAATTCTAGCATCTGACATGCCTATAGTTGTAACAGATACGATCGCACTGACCATGAAGAGAGACCGTGAAGGAAGTATAACGACATTTATAGGCAAGTGAGGATACTTTGACAACATCAGTCTGCACACTGTATCTCTGTATTCTATCATCTCACATGGATACTTCCGAAGCATATTATATCGCAACGATCATATAAGACGACATCGAAGCAGTTATAACTCACACAATTGGCAGAAATACGAACTTTGACTTCGAATATGTTCACACTGTAACTTCACATTCTACATAGAATCTGACTTGCCTACAGCTATGGTAGATACGATCGCACTGACCATATGAGATGACTTCGAAGGATATATAACGTGTACAATAGACAAGTGAGGATACTTCGACAACATCAGTCTGCACGCTGTATCTCTGTATTCGATCACCTCACATGAATTTCTCTGGGGCATATCAGTTCGCATCGATCATATGAGACGACATGACAACATGTCTAACGCACACAACAGGCAGAACAAGAAACTTCGACTCCGACTATGTATACACTGTAACTTTGCATTCTAGCATCTGACATGCCTACAGTTATAGCAGATTCGATCGCACTGACCATATAGGACGACTTCGAAGGACATATAACGAGAACAATAGGCAAGTGAGATACTTCGATAACATCAGTCTGCACACTGTATCTCTGTATTCTATCATCTCACATAGATACCTCTGGAGCATATAAGTTCGCAACGATCATATGAGACGAGATCGAAGCGGGTATAACGCACACAACAGGCAGAACAAGAAACTTCGACTCCGACTATGTTTACACAGTAACTCCGCATTTTTTCATCTGACATGCCTACAGCAATAGCAGGTACGATCGCACTGACCACAGAAGACGACTCCGAAGAACATATAACGAGAACAATAGGCAAGTGAAGATACTTTGACAACATCAGTCTGCACACTGTATCTCTGTATTCTATCATCTCACATGGATACCTTTGGAGCATGGTAGTTCGCAACGATCATATGAGTTGACATCGAATCAAGAATAACGCTCAAGAGTCGGTAAACCGGCGTGTTCGCAAAAACTTCGAATTCATCAATCTTGATAATAACTCAGTTATACATCTTATAGGTAGAAAATGTCTAGTGTTCCCTGAATAAAGATAACGCTTACAACAGGGAGAACAAGAAACTTCGACTTCGGCTATGTTTACACCGTAACTTCGCATTCTAGCATCTCTGTATTCTCTCATCTCACATAGATACCTCTGTTCGCAACGAACATATGAGAAGACTCCATATGAGACGATATCGAAGGGGGTATAACGCACACAACAGGCAAAACAAGAAACTTCGACTCCGACTATGTTTACACTGTATCTTCGCATTCTCGCATCCAACATGCCCACAACAATAGGAGGTACGATCGCACTGACCATATAAGACGACTTCGAAGGACATATACCGAGAAGAATAGGCAAGTGAAGATACTTTGACATCAGTCCGCGAACTGTATCTCTGTATTCTATCAACTCACATGGATACCTTTGGAGCATGTTAGTTCGCAACGATCATATGAGTTGACATCGAATCGGGTATTACGCACACAACAGGCAGAACAAGAAACTTTGACTTCGACTATGTCTACACTGTAACTTTGCATTCTAGCATCTGACATGCCTACAGTTATATCAGATGCGATCGCACTGACCATCACAACGACAACATCAGTCCGCACATAATATCTCTGTATTCTATCATCCCACATGGATACCTTCGTAGCATATCAGTTCGCAACGATCATTTGAGACGACATCAAAACGGGAATGACGCATAAAACAGGGAGAACAAGAAACTTCGTATATGTATACACTGTGGCTCTGAATTCTATTATCTGACATGCCTACAATTGAAACAGATATGATCGCTTTGACTAAAGACTTCGAAGGAGATATAACGAGATTGATAGGCAAGTGAGGGTACTCCGACAACATCAGTCTGCACACTGTATCTCTGTATTTTATCATCTCACATAGATTCCTCTGGAGCATATCAGTTCGCCTCGATCATATGAGACGACATCAAAACGGGTATAACGCACACAACAGGCAGAACTAGAAACTTCGATCTTGAATATATTTACACTGTAACTCTGCATTCTAGCATTCGACATGCCTACAGTTATAGCAGATACGATCGCACTGACCATATAGGACGACTTCAGAAAACATATAACGAGTACAATTAGCAATTAAAGATACTTCGACAACATCAGTCTGCTTACTGTATCTCTGTATTTTACATCTCACATAGATACCTCTGGAGCATATCAGTTCGCCTCGATCATATGAGACGACATCAAAACGGGTATAACGTACACAACCGGCAGAACTAGAAACTTCTACTTCGATATTTACAATGTAAATTTGCATTCTAGCATCTGACATGCCTACAGTTATAGCAGATACGATCGCACTGACCATATATGATGACTTCAGAAAACATATAAAGAGAACAATAGGCAAGTGGAGATACTTCGACATCAGTCTGCACACTGTATCTCTGTATTGAATCAATTCACATAGATACCTCTGTAGCGTATATGTTCGCAACGATCATATAAGACGACATCGAAGAATGTATAACGGTATAACGCACACATCAGGCAGAACAAGAAACTCCGAATCCGACTATGTTTACACTATAACTTAGTTTTCCAGCGTCCGACATGCTTGAAGGAATAGCAGATACGATCGCACTGAAAAAATGAGACGACTCCGAAGGACATATAACGAGAACAATATTCAAGTGGAGATAGTTCGACAACATCAGTCTGCACACTTCATATCTGTTATGTATCATCTCACATAGATACCTTTGTAGCATATATGTTCGCAACGATCATATAAGACGACATCGAAGCGGGTATAACGCACACAACAGGCAGAACAAGGAACTTCGACTCCGACTATGTTTACACTTTAACTTCACATTGTAGAATCTGACATGCCTATAGCTATAGTAGATACGATCGCACTGACCATATAAGATGACTTCGAAGGACATATAACGAGTGCAATAGGCAAGTGAAGATACTTCGAGAACATCAGTCTGCACACTGTATCTCTGTATTCTATCAACTTACATGGATTCCTCTGGAGCATCAGTTCGCATCGATTATATGAGACGACATCAAAACGGGTATAACGCACACATCAGTCAGAACAAGAAACTTTGACTTCGACTATGTGTACACTGTAACTTTGCATTCTAGTATCTGAAATTCCTACAGTTATAGCTGATTCGATTGCACTGGCTATATAGGACGACTTCGAAGGACATATAACGAGAAGAATAGGCGAGTTAGATACTTCGACAACATCAGTGTGCACACTGTATCTCTGTATTCTTTCATCTCACATAGATACCTCTGTAGCATATATGTTCGCAACGATCATATAAGACGACGTCATATGAGACGACATCGAAGCGGGTATAACGCACACAACAGGCAGAAAAAGAAATTTCGACTCCGACTATGTTTACACTGTTACTCCGCATTTTTGCATGTGACATGCCTACAGCAATAGCAGGTACGATCGCACAATCCACATAAGACGAATTCGAAGAACATATAACAAGAACAATAGGCAAGTGAAGATACTTTGACAACATCAGTCTGCACACTGTATCTCTGTATTCTATCATCTCACATGGATACCTTTGGAGCAAGATAGTTCGCAACGATCATATGAGTTGACATCGAATCGGGAATGACGCACACAACAGGCAGAACAAGAAACTTTGAGTTCGACTATGTTTACTCTGTAACTTCGCATTCCAGCATCTGACGATCGCACTGACCATATAAGACGACTCCGGTGGACATATAACGAGAACAATAAGCAAGTGAAGATACTTTGACAACATCAGTCTGCACACTGTATCTCTATATTCTATCATCTCACATAGAAACCTCTGAGGCATATAAGTTGGCAACGATCATATGGGACGAGATCGAAGCGGGTATAACGCACACAACAGGAAGAACAAGAAACTTCGACTTCGACTATGTTCACTCTGTAACTTTGCATTATATGTGAGTGGAGTACTATACTATGTTTACTATATGACAGCTCATTATATGCGAATGGGGTACTATACTTTTTTATATCTACTGAAAACTTCGATTCCAACAATCAAGAGTCGATAAACTGGCGTGTTCGCCAAAACTTCGAATTCATCAATCTTGATAATAAGTCAGTTATACATCTTATAGGTAGAAAATGTCTAGTGTTCCCTGAATGAAGATCACGCTTACAACAGGGAGAACAAGAAACTTCGACTTCGACTATGTTCACACCGAAACTTCGCATTCTAGCATCTCTGTATTCTTTTATCTCACATAGATACCTCTGTTCGCAACGATCATATAAGACGACTTCATATGAGACAATATCGAAGCGGGTATAACGCACACAACAGGCAGAACAAGAAACTTCGACTCCGACTATGTTTACACTGTACCTCCGTATTCTCGCATCTGACATGCCTACAACAATAGGAGGTACGATCGCACTGACCATATAAGACGACTTCGAAGGACATATACCGAGATCAATAGGCGAGTGAAGATACTTTGACATCAGTCTGCAAACTGTATCTCTGTATTCTATCAACTCACATGGATACCTTTGGAGCATGTTAGTTCGCAACGATCATATGAGTTGACATCGAATCGGGTATTACGCACACAACAGGCAGAACAAGAAACTTCGACTCCGACCATGTCTACACTGTAACTTTGCATTCTAGCATCTGACATGCCTACAGTTATATCAGATGCGATCGCACTGCTCATCACAACGACAACATCAGTCCGCACAATATATCTCTGTATTCTATCATCCCACATAGATACCTTTGGAGCATATCAGTTCGCAACGATCATTTGAGACGACATCAAAACGGGAATGACGCATGAAACAGGAAGAACAAGAAACTTCGACTATGTATACACTGTGGCTCTGAATTCTATTATCTGACATGCCTACAATTGAAACAGATATGATCGCTTTGACTAAAGACTTTGAAGGACATATAACGAGATTGATAGGCAAGTGAGGGTACTTCGACAACATCAGTCTGCACACTGTATCTCTGTTTTTTATCATCTCACATAGATACCTCTGGGGCATATCAGTTCGCCTCGATTATATGAGACGACATCAAAACGGGTATAACGCACACAACAGGCAGAACTAGAAACTTCGATTTTGAATATATTTACATTGTAACTCTGCATTCTAGCATTCGACATGTCTACAGTTATAGCAGATACGATCGCACTGACCATATGAGACGACTTCAGAAAACATATAACGAGTACAATTGGCAAGTAAAGATACTTCGACAACATCAGTCTGCATACTGTATCTCTGTATTTTATCATCTCACATAGATACTTCTGGAGCATATCAGTTCGCCTCGATCATATGAGACGACATCAAAACGGGTATAACGTACACAACCGGCAGAACTAGAAACTTCTACTTCGATATTTACACTGTAAATTTGCATTCTAGCATCTGACATGCCTAAAGTTATAGCAGATACGATCGCACTGACCATATATGATGACTTCAGAAAACATAAAAAGAGAACAATAGGCAAGTAGAGATACTTCGACAACATCAGTCTGCACACTGTATCTCTGTATTGTATCAGTTCACATAGATACCTCTGTAGCATATATGTTCGCAACGATCATATAAGACGACATCGAAGCGGGTATAACGCACACAACAGGCAGAACAAGAAACTTCGACTCCGACTATGTTTCCACTGTAACTTCACATTCTAGAATCTGACATGCCTATAGCTATAGTAGATACGATCGCACTGACCATATAAGACGACTTCGAAGGACATAATAAAGAAACGAGAACAATTGACAAGTGGAGATACTTCGACATAAGTCTGCACACTGTATCTTTGTATTGTGACATCTCACATAAATACCTTTGTAGCATGGTAGTTCGCAACGATCATATGAGACAACATCAAATCGGGCATAACGCACACAACAGGCAGAAGAGAAACTTCAACTTTGACTATGCCTACACTGTAACTTTGCATTCTAGCATCTCACGTGGATACCTTTAGAGCATATCAGTTCGCAACGATCATTTGAGACGACATCAAAACGGAAATGACGCATAAAACAGGGAGAACAAGAAACTTTGACTGTGTATACACTGTGGCTCTGAATTTCATTATCTGACATGCCTACAGTTGAAACAGATACGATCGCACTGACCATATAGAAAGACTTTGAAGGACATATAACGGGATTAATAGGCAAGTGGAAGTACTTCGACAACATCAATCTGCACACCGTATCTCTGTATCTTATCATCTCACATAGATAGCATAGAGCATATCAGTTCGCCTCGATCATATGAGACGACATCAAAACGGGTACAACGCACACAACAGGCAGAACTAGAAACTTCGATTCCGACTATATTTACACTGTAACTTTGCATTCTAGCATCTGACATGCCTACAGTTATAGCAGATACGATCGCACTGACCATATAGGACGACTTCAGAAAACATATAACGAGAACAATAGGCAAGTGAAGATACTTCGACAACATCAGTCTGCACACTGTATCATCTCACATAGATACCTCTGTAGCATATATGTTCGCAACGATCATTTGAGACGACATCGAAGCATATATAACGGGCAGAACAAGAAACTTTGAATCCGACTATGTTTACACTGTAACTTATTATTCCAGCGTCTGACATGCTTGAAGGTATAGCAGATACGATCGCACTGAAAAAATGAAACGGTTTCGAAGGACATATAACGAAAACAATAGGCAAGTGGAGATAGTTCGACAACTTCAGTCTGCACACTTCATCTCTGTATTGTAGCATCTCACATAGATACCTCTGTAGCATATATGCTCGCAACGATCATATGAGACGACATCGAAGCGGGAATAACGCACACAACAGGCAGAACAAGGAACTTCGACTCCGACTATGATTAAACTGTACCTCCGCATTCTTGCGTCTGACATGCCTACAACAATAGCAGGTACGATCGAACTGACCATATAAGACGACTTCGAAGGACATATAACGAGAACAATTGACAAGTGAAGATACTATGTTTGCACTGTGGCTCTGAATTCTAGCATCTGACATGCCTATAGTTGTAACAGATACGATCGCACTGACCATGAAGAGAGACCGTGAAGGAAGTATAACGACATTTATAGGCAAGTGATGATACTTTGACAACATCAGTCTGCACACTGTATCTCTGTATTCTATCATCTCACATGGATACTTCCGAAGCATATTATATCGCAACGATCATATAAGACGACATCGAAGCAGTTATAACTCACACAATTGGCAGAAATACGAACTTTGACTTCGAATATGTTCACACTGTAACTTCACATTCTACATAGAATCTGACTTGCCTACAGCTATGGTAGATACGATCGCACTGACCATATGAGATGACTTCGGAGGATATATAACGTGTACAATAGACAAGTGAAGATACTTCGACAACATCAGTCTGCACGCTGTATCTCTGTATTCGATCACCTCACATGAATTTCTCTGGGGCATATCAGTTCGCATCGATCATATGAGACGACATGACAACATGTCTAACGCACACAACAGGCAGAACAAGAAACTTCGACTCCGACTATGTATACACTGTAACTTTGCATTCTAGCATCTGACATGCCTACAGTTATAGCAGATTCGATCGCACTGACCATATAGGACGACTTCGAAGGACATATAACGAGAACAATAGGCAAGTGAGATACTTCGATAACATCAGTCTGCACACTGTATCTCTGTATTCTATCATCTCACATAGATACCTCTGGAGCATATAAGTTCGCAACGATCATATGAGACGAGATCGAAGCGGGTATAACGCACACAACAGGCAGAACAAGAAACTTCGACTCCGACTATGTTTACACAGTAACTCCGCATTTTTTCATCTGACATGCCTACAGCAATAGCAGGTACGATCGCACTGACCACAGAAGACGACTCCGAAGAACATATAACGAGAACAATAGGCAAGTGAAGATACTTTGACAACATCAGTCTGCACACTGTATCTCTGTATTCTATCATCTCACATGGATACCTTTGGAGCATGGTAGTTCGCAACGATCATATGAGTTGACATCGAATCAAGAATAACGCTCAAGAGTCGGTAAACCGGCGTGTTCGCAAAAACTTCGAAATCATCAATCTTGATAATAACTCAGTTATACATCTTATAGGTAGAAAATGTCTAGTGTTCCCTGAATAAAGATAACGCTTACAACAGGGAGAACAAGAAACTTCGACTTCGGCTATGTTTACACCGTAACTTCGCATTCTAGCATCTCTGTATTCTCTCATCTCACATAGATACCTCTGTTCGCAACGAACATATGAGAAGACTACATATGAGACGATATCGAAGGGGGTATAACGCACACAACAGGCAAAACAAGAAACTTCGACTCCGACTATGTTTACACTGTATCTTCGCATTCTCGCATCTGACATGCCTACAACAATAGGAGGTACGATCGCACTGACCATATAAGACGATTTCAAAGGACATATACCGAGAAGAATAGGCAAGTGAAGATACTTTGACATCAGTCCGCAAACTGTATCTCTGTATTCTATCAACTCACATGGATACCTTTGGAGCATGTTAGTTCGCAACGATCATATGAGTTGACATCGAATCGGGTATTACGCACACAACAGGCAGAACAAGAAACTTTGACTTCGACTATGTCTACACTGTAGACATCTGACATGCCTACAGTTATATCAGATGCGATCGCACTGACCATCACAACGACAACATCAGTCCGCACATAATATCTCTGTATTCTATCATCCCACATGGATACCTTCGTAGCATATCAGTTCGCAACGATCATTTGAGACGACATCAAAACGGGAATGACGCATAAAACAGGGAGAACAAGAAACTTCGTATATGTATACACTGTGGCTCTGAATTCTATTATCTGACATGCCTACAATTGAAACAGATATGATCGCTTTGACTAAAGACTTCGAAGGAGATATAACGAGATTGATAGGCAAGTGAGGGTACTTCGACAACATCAGTCTGCACACTGTATCTCTGTATTTTATCATCTCACATAGATTCCTCTGGAGCATATCAGTTCGCCTCGATCATATGAGACGACATCAAAACGGGTATAACGTACACAACCGGCAGAACTAGAAACTTCTACTTCGATATTTACAATGTGAATTTGCATTCTAGCATCTGACATGCCTACAGTTATAGCAGATACGATCGCACTGACCATATATGATGACTTCAGAAAACATATAAAGAGAACAATAGGCAAGTGGAGATACTTCGACATCAGTCTGCACACTGTATCTCTGTATTGAATCAATTCACATAGATACCTCTGTAGCGTATATGTTCGCAACGATCATATAAGACGACATCGAAGCATGTATAACGGTATAACGCACACATCAGGCAGAACAAGAAACTTCGAATCCGACTATGTTTACACTATAACATAGTTTTCCAGCGTCCGACATGCTTGAAGGAATAGCAGATACGATCGCACTGAAAAAATGAGACGACTCCGAAGGACATATAACGAGAACAATATTCAAGTGGAGATAGTTCGACAACATCAGTCTGCACACTTCATATCTGTTATGTATCATCTCACATAGATACCTTTGTAGCATATATGTTCGCAACGATCATATAAGACGACATCGAAGCGGGTATAACGCACATAACAGGCAGAACAAGGAACTTCGACTCCGACTATGTTTACACTTTAACTTCACATTGTAGAATCTGACATGCCTATAGCTATAGTAGATACGATCGCACTGACCATATAAGATGACTTCGAAGGACATATAACGAGTGCAATAGGCAAGTGAAGATACTTCGAGAACATCAGTCTGCACACTGTATCTCTGTATTCTATCACCTTACATGGATTCCTCTGGAGCATCAGTTCGCATCGATTATATGAGACGACATCAAAACGGGTATAACGCACACATCAGTCAGAACAAGAAACTTTGACTTCGACTATGTGTACACTGTAACTTTGCATTCTAGTATCTGAAATTCCTACAGTTATAGCTGATTCGATTGCACTGGCTATATAGGACGACTTCGAAGGACATATAACGAGAAGAATAGGCGAGTTAGATACTTCGACAACATCAGTGTGCACACTGTATCTCTGTATTCTTTCATCTCACATAGATACCTCTGTAGCATATATGTTCGCAACGATCATATAAGACGACGTCATATGAGACGACATCGAAGCGGGTATAACGCACACAACAGGCAGAAAAAGAAATTTCGACTCCGACTATGTTTACACTGTTACTCCGCATTTTTGCATGTGACATGCCTACAGCAATAGCAGGTACGATCGCACAATCCACATAAGACGAATTCTAAGAACATATAACAAGAACAATAGGCAAGTGAAGATACTTTGACAACATCAGTCTGCACACTGTATCTCTGTATTCTATCATCTCACATGGATACCTTCGGAGCAAGATAGTTCGCAACGATCATATGAGTTGACATCGAATCGGGAATGACGCACACAACAGGCAGAACAAGAAACTTTGACTTCGACTATGTTTACTCTGTAACTTCGCATTCCAGCATCTGACGATCGCACTGACCATATAAGACGACTCCGGAGGACATATAACGAGAACAATAAGCAAGTGAAGATACTTTGACAACATCAGTCTGCACACTGTATCTCTATATTCTATCATCTCACATAGAAACCTCTGAGGCATATAAGTTGGCAACGATCATATGGGACGAGATCGAAGCGGGTATAACGCACACAACAGGAAGAACAAGAAACTTCGACTTCGACTATGTTCACTCTGTAACTTTGCATTATATGTGAGTGGAGTACTATACTATGTTTACTATATGACAGCTCATTATATGCGAATGGGGTACTATACTTTTTTATATCTACTGAAAACTTCGATTCCAACAATCAAGAGTCGATAAACTGGCGTGTTCGCCAAAACTTCGAATTCATCAATCTTGATAATAAGTCAGTTATACATCTTATAGGTAGAAAATGTCTAGTGTTCCCTGAATGAAGATCACGCTTACAACAGGGAGAACAAGAAACTTCGACTTCGACTATGTTCACACCGAAACTTCGCATTCTAGCATCTCTGTATTCTTTTATCTCACATAGATACCTCTGTTCGCAACGATCATATAAGACGACTTCATATGAGACAATATCGAAGCGGGTATAACGCACACAACAGGCAGAACAAGAAACTTCGACTCCGACTATGTTTACACTGTACCTCCGTATTCTCGCATCTGACATGCCTACAACAATAGGAGGTACGATCGCACTGACCATATAAGACGACTTCGAAGGACATATACCGAGATCAATAGGCGAGTGAAGATACTTTGACATCAGTCTGCAAACTGTATCTCTGTATTCTATCAACTCACATGGATACCTTTGGAGCATGTTAGTTCGCAACGATCATATGAGTTGACATCGAATCGGGTATTACGCACACAACAGGCAGAACAAGAAACTTTGACTCCGACCATGTCTACACTGTAACTTTGCATTCTAGCATCTGACATGCCTACAGTTATATCAGATGCGATCGCACTGCTCATCACAACGACAACATTAGTCCGCACAATATATCTCTGTATTCTATCATCCCACATAGATACCTTTGGAGCATATCAGTTCGCAACGATCATTTGAGACGACATCAAAACGGGAATGACGCATGAAACAGGAAGAACAAGAAACTTCGACTATGTATACACTGTGGCTCTGAATTCTATTATCTGACATGCCTACAATTGAAACAGATATGATCGCTTTGACTAAAGACTTCGAAGGACATATAACGAGATTGATAGGCAAGTGAGGGTACTTCGACAACATCAGTCTGCACACTGTATCTCTGTTTTTTATCATCTCACATAGATACCTCTGGGGCATATCAGTTCGCCTCGATCATATGAGACGACATCAAAACGGGTATAACGCACACAACAGGCAGAACTAGAAACTTCGATTTTGAATATATTTACACTGTAACTCTGCATTCTAGCATTCGACATGCCTACAGTTATAGCAGATACGATCGCACTGACCATATGAGACGACTTCAGAAAACATATAACGAGTACAATTGGCAAGTAAAGATACTTCGACAACATCAGTCTGCATACTGTATCTCTGTATTTTATCATCTCACATAGATACTTCTGGAGCATATCAGTTCGCCTCGATCATATGAGACGACATCAAAACGGGTATAACGTACACAACCGTCAGAACTAGAAACTTCTACTCCGATATTTACACTGTAAATTTGCATTCTAGCATCTGACATGCCTACAGTTATAGCAGATACGATCGCACTGACCATATATGATGACTTCAGAAAACATATAAAGAGAACAATAGGCAAGTGGAGATACTTCGACAACATCAGTCTGCACACTGTATCTCTGTATTGTATCAATTCACATAGATACCTCTGTAGCATATATGTTCGCAACGATCATATAAGACGACATCATATGAGACGACATCGAAGCGGGTATAACGCACACAACAGGCAGAAAAAAGAAACTTCGACTCCGACTATGTTTACACTGTTACTCCGCATTTTTGCATATGACATGCCTACAGCAATAGCAGATACGATCGCACAAACCACATAAGACGACTTCGAAGAACATATAACGAGAACAATAGGCAAGTGAAGATACTTTGACAACATCAGTCTGCACACTGTATCTCTGTATTCTATCATCTCACATGGATACCTTCGGAGCAAGATAGTTCGCAACGATCATATGAGTTGACATCGAATCGGGAATGACGCACACAACAGGCAGAACAAGAAACTTCGACTTCGACTATGTTTACTCTGTAACTTCGCATTCCATCATCTGACGATCGCACTGACCATATGAGACGACTCCGAAGGACATATAACGAGAACAATGAGCAAGTGAAGATACTTTGACAACATCAGTCTGCACACTGTATCTCTGTATTCTATCATCTCACATAGATACCTCTGGAGCATATAAGTTGGCAACGGTCATATGGGACGAGATCGAAGCGGGTATAACGCACACAACAGGAAGAACAAGAAACTTCGACTTCGACTATGTTCACTCTGTAACTTTGTACTATATGTGGGTGGAGTACTAAACTTTTTCATATCCACCAAAAACTTTGATTCCAACAATCAAGAATCGGTAAACCGGCGTGTTCGCCAAAACTTCGAATTTATCAATCTTGATGATAAGTCGGTCATACATCTTATAGGTAGACATTGTCTAGTGTTTCCTGAATCAGAATGACGCTTACAACAGGGGGATCAAGAAACTTCGACTTCGGCTATGTTTATACTGTAACTTCGCATTCTAGCATCTGACATGCCTACAGTAATTGCAGATACGATCGCACTGAACATATAGGACGACTTCGAGGAACATACAACGAGAAGAATAGGCAAGTGAAGATACTTCGACAACATCAGTTCGCATACCGTATCTCTGTATTCTATCATCTCAAATGAATATCTCTGGAGCATATGAGTTCGCAACTATTATATGAGACGACATCGAAACATTCTAGCATCTGAGATGCCTACAGTTATAGCAGATACGATCGCACTGATCAAATAGGACGACTTCGAAGGACATATAATAAGAACAATAGGCAAGCGAAGATACTTCGACAACACCAGTCTGCACACTGTATCTCTGTATTCTATCATCTCACATGGATACCTCTGGAGCATATATATTCGTTACGATCATATAAGACGACATCGAAGCGGGTATAACGCACACAACAGGCAGAACAAGAAACTCCGACTTCGACTATGTTTACACTGTAACTTAGCATTCCAGCATCTGACACACCTGAAGCTATTGCAGATACGATCGCACTGGCCAAATAAGAGGACTCCGAAAGACATATAACGAGAACAAAAGGCAAGTGAAGATAGTTCGACAACATCAGTATGCACACTGTATCTCTGTATTCTATAATCTCACATGGATACCTTCGGAGCATGGTAGTTCGCAACGATCATATGAGTTGACATCAATCGGGTATTACGCACACAACAGGGAGAACAAGAAACTTCGACTATGTTTACTATATGACAGCTCATTATATGCGAATGGGGTACTATACTTCTTTATATCTACTGGAAACTTCGATTCCAACAATCAAAAGTCGATAAACTGGCGTGTTCGCCAAAACTTCGAATTCATCAATCTTGATAATAAGTCAGTTATACATCTTATAGGTAGAAAATGTCTAGTGTTCTCTGAATAAAGATAACGTCTACAACAGGGAGAACAAGAAACTTCGACTTCGACTATGTTCACACCGAAACTTCGCATTCTAGCAGCTCTGTATTCTTTCATCTTACATAGATACCTCTGTTCGCAACGATCATATAAGACGACTTCATATGAGACGATATCGAAGCGGGTATAACGCACACAACAGGCAGAACAAAAAACTTCGACTCCGACTATGTTTACACTGTAACTCCGCATTCTCGCATCTGACATGCCTACAACAATAGGAGGTACGATCGCACTGACCATATAAGACGACTTCGAAGGACATATACCGAGATCAATAGGCAAGTGAAGATACTTTGACATCAGTCTGCAAACTGTATCTCTGTATTCTATCAACTCACATGGATACCTTTGGACATGTTAGTTCGTAACGATCATATTAGTTGACATCGAATCGGGTATTACGCACACAACAGGCAGAACAATAAACTTTGACTTCGACTATGTCTACACTGTAACTTTGCATTCTAGCATCTGACATGCCTACAGTTATATCAGATGCGATCGCACTGACCATCACAACGACAACATCAGTCCGCACAATATATCTCTGTATTCTATCATCCCACATGGATACCTTTGGAGCATATCAGTTCGCAACGATCATTTGAGACGACATCAAAACGGGAATGACGCATAAAACAGGGAGAACAAGAAACTTCGACTATGTATACACTGTGGCTCTGAATTCTATTATCTGACATGCCTACAATTGAAACAGATATGATCGCACTGACTAAAGACTTCGAAGGACATATAACGAGATTGATAGGCAAGTGAGGGTACTTCGACAACATCAGTCTGCACACTGTATCTCTGTATTTAATCAGTAAATATACTAGGAGAGCACGGCCTCATTTCGACCACTTTTCCCATGTAAATCTCCATAAGAAAATTTAAGGTCAGAAATACCGAAAATGGTCGTCGAGTCAAATGAAAACAGGGTGAGTCCAAAAACCTTTATCATACAGACAGGAGAAAAATTCTGAAACCAACCCATGAGTTCAAATCGAATCTTACAAATTCAAGGTCATCTAGACCATGTGATCACCCAAAAAAAAAATCGCAGAATGTGAAGTCAGGAAGCATGAAACGTAAAAACTACCTGCAACCAGCAGTCAAAACGCCAATCAATAACAAATTGCTATTTACTAAATTATCATCAGGACTATTTATTACAGCTAACACAGGATGTAGAAATTAAACTCAATACGATTTTTGAAAATATATTGGTATAAAATAAAAGGTAAAGCACATATATACATATAATATAAACTATAATTAGCAGTTGACGTTTCAAGGCTCCATTATACTATAGTGCCCCCATGGAAGAGTTTCGCAGGATCCTGGTACAATATACCTCTTGTCATCTTCTGAACTGAGAGCGATTTTCTCTTGAATTATGGAATGAACCTGGTGCTTTTTCGCTCTTATCAAAATTTGAGAAACCTTCTTATGCTCGTGTGTTTCCAGACAGTCGACGTGATCCTCGAAAGTGATAGCTGTTTTAACAACAGACGATTTCACGCCTTTCGCTTTCTTTGCAACACCCATATCCATTATAATATTATTAATCTCGTCCTCATCATGATCTCCCTCCCGTAACTTTGCCCTCTTCTTCTCAAAATCATCATCAGTTACCAGCACCTTTGTAGAGTATAATTTTGATCGTAGACCTACATATTCCATCATTATGACAGAACAATTCTCATCTTTCATCATTCCTAGAACCTTTTCGTTCACCTGAGGAATTCCATGAATATTATCTTCAGGATAGTCAGACGTATCGAAGTGGGTGTGGCAATCTCGCCTCATAACTTCATACGGATTTTTATGGAGCTCATAGATGAGGGAGTCTGTGTCGGTGTAGCAATCAGAACAATCATTACCAAATTCTTTCATCATATAATCGTAATGGAAGCCATATATAGTAGTTCTGGCTAGATCGAGAATTACTTGACCAACGTAAATGGGCTTATTGAGATATTCTTCAAGTTTTTTCAGCTCAACAGCAACTAAATTCTTGTTGAATATAGTACAGTTCTTGAACTCTGGCTCTGAAGTCCATGCTTCAGCGCCATATCTTCCTTCCCATTTCGTTAGAAGCTTAACTTTAATTCTCTTCCGGATGTTTTCTATAGTCTTCCCAAAGACAGCGTTATTCATCAACTTGAATAAATTTTTCTGGAATTCATTTTTAGCAGCCTTTCTCAAACTCGTATTCAGATCAATATATGATTTGAGCCATGTAGATTGCTGAAATTTGAGCAAACGATGAATTTTGGTCAGGACCAACCCATGCTCCAGCGCTTGTTTGAGGGCTCGGTAGTGGATGATGTACTTCTCCTTATTATTCAGCGTCGCCATCAGCTTGGTGTGTTGAGAAGGTCTCGTCGGAGGTTTCATAGTTTTTGGATTGATGTGTTCTGAGCAGAAAGGTAGGTCTTTGTGGGAATCATGAAGGCGTCGTGGGTATTCTAGGTCAACTTGTGAAAAGTATCCTTCTAAAGCATCATCAGCAACGGTTGTAACATCAAGATTAGTGTCGGCCCATTCAAATCCTCCATATGGCAATGCCTGAGACATATCTTAACCGTACTGGTTGTTAACGTCAAAGTACATTAAATATGAGTCAGGCTCTGATGAATCATATGAAGGCATGAACTTGTTGTTTGCCCTAGCTCTTCGTTTCGAACAAATTTGGCTGAGACCTCCACGAATTCCTCGTTCAACAAATAGAAACATATCCACATCCGTAAGCAGCTCCAGTTCTTGGCCGGTTTTATACAGCATAGCATCCCAAGTGAATCCTGGTAGGGTGTAATAATGTGCAGGGTCAAGATTGTAAGTTCTGAGGCAGCTGGTTCGGAATTTTTCGAAAACATCGGTCAACAACATGATGTCAGTCTTCATGTAGATGTCAACATATTGTCCCAAGTCTTGACAATTGAACTCATTCCACACAAGATTGGCTTTCAGATAATGTCTGCGTGGACAGGGTTTTTCGTTCAGTTTGTTGAAGAAAGCATCAATTGGTGGTAGCTGCGTCTCATTGAAGCGTTGAAACGAGTCGATATAGTCATACGGCATCACACCTTTCTTAGTTAGAAGCTGGAGCTGATCTTCGGTGATGTTAGAGAATTGAGACATCAAGTTCGGAAATTCGGTTAGATATGATGCCAACATATCCAGAGAAGAATTCATAAATCGAAAGCTATCGATGAAGCGGAAGCCTATTCGTGAATCTTCATTGTATTTGGTGAAGGAAATATATTTTTCTTTGGTGATTGGCAACAAATCAACCCGACCCTGCATTTTAGATGCTATATCCTCAATGATGAAATTTGCATCATATCCACTCAGATTGTGAAACACAACAGGCACCACATGGCTGTTCTGGTACCGAATATTACAGCTTTCATGCGCTGGACCTCAATAATTTTTTTCCGGAATGAGATGCGTATGGTCGCGAACTTTCTTATCATCAGGTCCAAAAGGTTGTTCACAAATGTGGCAACGTTTAGCTCTTTGAAACTCAACTTCCTGCTCAGCGGTCATGTCGATGTTGTATGGACATAAAAACACCGTAGACATATCCTCAGCCAACTGGTTGAGCTCATCAGCGAACCACGCCATACAGTCCTGCCCTCGGTATGAGCGATAAAAGGAAAGAGAATCGTCATATGAACATTTCATAAAGTATCCTACGGTAGCTGGAACGTGGAGCTGAGGCTTCTTCGAATCATCAGTTTTCATCAAAACAGACTCCAAATCAGCATATACCATGAATGGAGCTTTCTCTTTGTTCTTATGGTTCTTGAATTTCAGAATATTCTTGCTCTCCTCCGGCATTCTGATTGCAGTATCATTCATTCTTACGCAATTCTCAACATGTTTATAGAGTTTTTCGGCAGTGCGGAAGTAATGGAGACAGCGGTCGCAGAAGAATTTACGTCCATTATGATCGCTCAGCTGAGAAGATAGCAGTCTGGATAGATCCTTTATCCAACAATAATGGTACTTGATAGGGGATGAAAGCTTTTCGCAAGCATCTTTTTCATTGAAGTATTGATCCTGGATGAGTAGAAGATTGATATGTCTGTCATTCTTTTCCTTCGTCAAGTATGTGGAAAGAGTCTGAAAGTTTTTGGATTTCTTCTGTAGGATATAGAGATTTATTGATACGTCATTTTGTTTTTCAAAGCGAGGAATCTGCTTGACTGTCATGGGAAACTGAATGCCCTTGAGGTTCAAGACAGTAGACGGATGAGGATACGAGAATGTTCGATCACTATTTTTCCAATCAGCAGGATACAAAGCAGATGTTACCGCCCAAGCAAAACATAATTCATCTTCGTTTTTGACGTTGATACAAGCTTGTTTCCGCTTCATCTGAGTGGGTAATTCAATGTAGGATGATCCAAGTTGAGGAGTAAACTTGTTGATGTTCACCCCCAGATTAATAATGTTCTTTAGCGCCCAGCCTGAATCTCTCTCCTGGAATTCCTTTAACTCGACAAGAATTGGTCTTAGGATTTTATCGTTGAACCACACATTCAAATCGGTATCCTTGTAGATAGGAGAGTTCGAAGTAGTAAAGTACTTGTACTCCCTAAGCACACTATCTCCCTTCACAATTTCAAACTCTCCGCAGAAAACTGAATTGACCTTGACTGCAATATCTTTCCTGAGAGCGTTCTGAATACGTATGCTGAATAGAGCTCGGCAATCAGTCAAAAAGGCTGCAGGATCCTTGTGCTTTAAGTTTGAGATTACTCCAGTCCGAATCCTGCTATTGAAAGCAGACAGAGAATCTGCCCAGCGAACTCTATCCCATGCAGTTTCCTTTCTTGATATAAGTCCAGATCCCGTTTTCTGAAGTATTTTAAACTGGTTTCGGAACGATTTCAGGTTCCTCAGGCAAGCTTCCAAGTGTTGTTTCTCCCCAAAATCTTCGGATTTCCTCAATGCATATTTCACACGCCTCACAGCCTTATGACATTCGCGAAGACCTTCTTTAACTCGATTCTCATCATATGAGGAAGTTTGGAAGCCGAGAAGAGTAGCTATGTGCTTAACCAGCTCAGCAAACAGTGACATAATTTTCTGTGATAACAAAACAATTTGGTTAGCAATGCTGTCACTAATTATTAAAGCTCAACCTCAAATTAACGTATTCATGAAACAGATCCAACTCTTTATATATGAAAGATAGAAGCAAGTGTGGGTAGGATGTAAGGAAAAGCGATATCGCTGGTAGAGAATCAAATGATAAGAGCAGAAATATTCGCCTTGTACTCAACCTCCTAGCTGAGACAGAATGGTGAACCTAACCTCAATTCTCGTATCTATTGGCGCTCGATAAATCAAATGAGCTCTGAAGACACGACTGGTCAATAGGGGCGGCTGCAATAGAATGAGATCATGATGAATGGTGGAACCGTATATGTTATTGCTTTAGGATATTCTAATGCACATCTTACTACCTGAAATACCATGATGTCCTATACCAGCTGAGATAATCAGTTAATTTCATGAAATGATGTGGAAGGCCCTCTCAAAATCGAAATTTGTCTGTGTTACACACCGAATGATTTCACACCAACAAAGTATCGATATCTTTATTCAACCCCAGAGAAATGAGAAAGCACAATGCAAGTGCGTAATGAAGCAGTAATTCATAGCTGTATATAGAACCCATGGAATTTAGAGGCGCGACACATACACTTGAGGTAGATTTCTCAAAGGAAATACGGTTCTTTGATAGCCTTCAGGCAACATTTTCCCCTGAACATGTTATAAGAAACAAACGAACAACACTATTTATACCTGGCTTAACAACGGCAACAACCTCCTTTGCAGAGAGGGATTATTGTCACCAAAGCCGGTACACTCCCCTCGCAAGGGTACCTGACGTGTTTTCGTGCGGGAAAAGTCGACCGTTTCGTTATACTGTCGTACAATATATTCCTGAGAATGATCCATGTACATCTCACTACCTGAAATACCATGAAATACTATACCAGCTAGAATCACCAATTCATTTATTGCTCAACACTTCCTCAGAATCCGAAGAATACCATTATTTCCAGAATATCCACATTTATTCACGATTTCGTTAACAATCTCCACTCTTTACACATGCAGTTCGGAATCACATCAATGTCAAATTTGATTGTCTTGACAAATAATCACCCCTAACACCGCTAGTTACCACAAAAAATGTATATTCAATACAAAAAACATTATTATGATAGGACGCGAAATGATTCAGTTCATTGAAAATAAAAATGATTCACAAGTGTATGTTTTTCGTACAATGTCCGAAAGAAATCGAAATCGCCTTATTACCAAAATATTTGAAATTTTATTATTTTCCTAAATATTGTTGTCCCGATATTGATATTTTTGCAAATATCTCAAGAACGCAACAAAATATCGAGAATCTAGATCCAAAAATACCCTTACAACACTGGTCGTCTTAGGCTTAGTTCATTGAAAAAAAAAATGAGTGACAAGTGTATGTTTTTCGCACGAAATTCAATAGAAAACAAGACGACCAACAAAAAAGTCCCTATACATTGTTATTCAAAATTGCATCATCACTTTAAAAAAAACTGGAAACGTATTATTTTGATGAAATTTTTCTAAGTCCCGATATTCATATTTTACCAAATATCTCGGCACAAAATATCGAAAATCTTAATCGAAAAATACCCCAACACCCCTGTCGACTTTCACAACGGCCTACCACATGGAAAAAGTCCGAAGACTGTATCACGAAAAACAAAAAATTTCAGTATGACGTCATGACGCGGAATAATTCTAAGTTCTTTAAAAAAAAATGAGGGACAAGTGTATGTTTTTCTTACGAAATTCGATAGAAAACAAAACGACTAACGAAAAAGTCCCTATACTTTGTTACTCAGAATTGCATCATCACTTTAAAAAAAAAATGGAAACGTATTTTCTTGATGAAATTTCTTCATGTCCCGATATTCATATTTTCCCAAATATCTCGAGAACGGCACAAAATATCGAAAATCTAAATCGAAAAATACCCCAACACCCCTGCCGACTTTCACAACGGCCTACCACATGGAGAAAGTCCGAAAACTGTATCACGAAAAACGAAAATTTTTCAATATGTCTTGTGATCTTCAATGTCCCTTAGATATTGGTATACCCTATCTTTCAGAACTGCAGCCTTCGAGCATACCATCGAAAACGATTCAATTTCCAAAACCCGGTCACCACTATCCCTTCTCTCTTCCGCGAACATATATCTTCGATGATGCAATCGGATGAGGTTGTTACGTAATCGGACACCTGCAAACAAAGGCGGCATTGTTCTCGTATATTGCGTCGCGAATTATCCAATAGCCGGAATTCCAAGAAACGCTGACAGTGGCATAGAGAGAACAAAGGCGGCATTGTTCTAGAGGAAGGCTAGATAACATATGGCAAACAAAGAAGGCATTGTTCTACGAAGTCGAGATAAGGATGACTCATTGAGCACCTGCAACATGCATATCGGGTGACCTTGAAACAAAGTGCTACCAATTGTAGTTATACCAACCTAAATCTGGTGGGCACAGTCACTAGATTGTGACGTCATCCAGCACCTTTCAAAAAGAAAAAGAAGAATGTCCTAGAACACCCCATAAGGTCTAGAGTCCGGAGTCCAGAGTCTAGGAGGCTAAGTTCAGAGTACTTCCACATGTCATCTGTCATTCCTTGTGTTCCATGTCAAATATCGCTTGTCATCTGTCACTCGTCGTCTGTCACCTGTAACTCTTTGTGTTCCATGCCATCTTGTGACGTCACGTTTTCTACGATTTCGACGTTTTTGACGTTTTCCACGTTTTGACGTACGTCACCAACGTCAGAAACGTCAAAAACGTGGAAAACGTCAAAAACGTGAAAAACGTGAAAAACGTCGACGTTTTTGACGCTTTTCACGTTTCTGACGTTGGTGACGTACGTCAAAACGTCAAAACCGTGAAAAACGTCAAAAACGTCGACGTTTTTCACGTTTTTCACGTTTTTGACGTTTTTCACGTTTCTGACGTTGGTGACGTACGTCAAAACGTCAAAAAACGTGAAAAACGTTAAATACGTCAAAAACGTGAAAAACGTCGACGTTTTTCACGTTTTTGACGTTTTCCACGCTTTTGTCGTTTTTGACGTACGTCACCAACGTCAGAAACGTCAGAAACGTGAAAAACGTCAAAAACGTCGACGTTTTTCACGTTTTTCACGTTTTTGACGTTTTCCACGTTTTTGACGTTTCGACGTTGGTGACGTACTTCGAAACGACAAAAGCGTGGAAAACGTCAGAAAACGTCGACGGTTTTCACGTTTTTGACGTATTTAACGTTTTTCACGTTTTGACGTACGTCACCAACGTCAGAAACGTGAAAAACGTCAAAAACGTGAAAAACGTGAAAAACGTCGACGTTTTTGAAGTTTTTCACGGTTTTGACGTTTTCCACGTTTTTGACGTTTCTGACGTTGGTGACGTACGTCAAAACGTCGAAAACGTCAAAAACGTCGAAATCGTAGAAAACGTGACGTCACAAGATGGCATGGAACACAAAGAGTTACAGGTGACAGACGACGAGTGACAGATGACAAGCGATATATGACATGGAACACAAGGAATGACAGATGACATGTGGAAGTACTCTGAACTTAGCCTCCTAGACTCTGGACTCCGGACTCTAGAGCTTATGGGGTGTTCTAGGACATTCTTCTTTTTCTTTTTGAAAGGTGCTGGATGACGTCACAATCTAGTGACTGTGCCCTCCAGATTTAGGTTGGTATAACTACAATTGGTAGCACTTTGTTTCAAGGTCACCCGATATGCATGTTGCAGGTGCTCAATGAGTCATCCTTATCTCGACTTCGTAGAACAATGCCTCCTTTGTTTGCCATATGTTATCTAGCCTTCCTCTAGAACAATGCCGCCTTTGTTCTCTCTATGCCACTGTCAGCGTTTCTTGGAATTCCGGCTATTGGATAATTCGCGACGCAATATACGAGAACAATGCCGCCTTTGTTTGCAGGTGTCCGATTACGTAACAACCTCATCTGATTGCATCATCCTTATCTGCGTCAGAACAATGGGTTTTTCACGTTTTTGACGTTTTGACGTACGTCACCAACGTCAGAAACGTGAAAAGCGTCAAAAACGTCAACGTTTTTCACGTTTTTCACGTTTTTGACGTTTTCCACGTTTTTGACGTTTCTGACGTTGGTGACGTACGTCAAAACGTGGAAAACGTCAAAAACGTCGAAATCGTAGAAAACGTGACGTCACAAGATGGCATGGAACACAAAGAGTTACAGGTGACAGACGACGAGTGACAGATGACAAGCGATATATGACATGGAACACAAGGAATGACAGATGACATGTGGAAGTACTCTGAAATTAGCCTCCTAGACTCTGGACTCCGGACTCTAGAGCTTATGGGGTGTTCTAGGACATTCTTCTTTTTCTTTTTGAAAGGTGCTGGATGACGTCACAATCTAGTGACTGTGCCCACCAGATTTAGGTTGGTATAACTACAATTGGTAGCACTTTGTTTCAAGGTCACCCGATATGCATGTTGCAGGTGCTCAATGAGTCATCCTTATCTCGACTTCGTAGAACAATGCCTCCTTTGTTTGCCATATGTTATCTAGCCTTCCTCTAGAACAATGCCGCCTTTGTTCTCTCTATGCCACTGTCAGCGTTTCTTGGAATTCCGGCTATTGGATAATTCGCGACGCAATATACGAGAACAATGCCGCCTTTGTTTGCAGGTGTCCGATTACGTAACAACCTCATCCGATTGCATCATCCTTATCTGCGTCAGAACAATGGGTTACGTGGGGCCTTTTGTGTGTTGTTGAATCGTGGATACTCATCGTTCAGTCCGCGGTCCGTCTAGAGTAGTGTGGCAGATATTTAAGAAAATTGAAATTCCATGTGGAATATCAGTATAGTGATGTTAGTGGTGCTGTGCAGTGCTCCCAAATAGAACCTCCAACTGATAAGGTAATTTTTCTTTGTATCAATGATAGTTCGAAGATATATGTTCGCGGAAGAGAGAAGGGATAGTGGTGACCGGGTTTTGGAAATTGAATCGTTTTCGATGGTATGCTCGAAGGCTGCAGTTCTGAAAGATAGGGTATACCAATATCTGAGGAACATTGAAGATCACAAGACATATTGAAAAATTTTCGTTTTTCGTGATACAGTCTTCGGACTTTCTCCATGTGGTAGGCCGTTGTGAAAGTCGTCAGGGGTGTTGGGGTATTTTTCGATTTAGATTTTCGATATTTTGTGCCGTTCTCGAGATATTTGGGAAAATATGAATATCGGGACATGAAGAAATTTCATCAAGAAAATACGTTTCCATTTTTTTTTAAAGTGATGATGCAATTCTGAGTAACAAAGTATAGGGACTTTTTCGTTAGTCGTTTTGTTTTCTATCGAATTTCGTAAGAAAAACATACACTTGTCCCTCATTTTTTTTCAATGAACAGAATTATTTCGCGTCATGACGTCATACTGAAATTTTTTGTTTTTCGTGATACAGTCTTCGGACTTTTTCCATGTGGTAGGCCGTTGTGAAAGTCGACAGGGGTGTTGGGGTATTTTTCGATTAAGATTTTCGATATTTTGTGCCGAGATATTTGGTAAAATATGAATATCGAGACTTAGAAAAATTTCATCAAAATAATACGTTTCCAGTTTTTTTTAAAGTGATGATGCAATTTTGAGTAACAATGTATAAGGACTTTTTTGTTGGTCGTCTTGTTTTCTTTTGAATTTCGTGCGAAAAACATACACTTGTCACTCATTTTTTTTTTCAATGAACTAAGCCTAAGACGACCAGTGTTGTAAGGGTATTTTTGGATCTAGATTCTCGATATTTTGTTGCGTTCTTGAGATATTTGCAAAAATATCAATATCGGGACAACAATATTTAGGAAAATAATGAAATTTCAAATATCTTGGTAATAAGGCGATTTCGATTTCTTTCGGACATTGTACGAAAAACATACACTTGTGAATCATTTTTATTTTCAATGAACTGAATCATTTCGCGTCCTATCATAATAATGTTTTTTGTATTGAATATACATTTTTTGTGGTAACTAGCGGTGTTAGGGGTGATTATTTGTCAAGACAATCAAATTTGACATTGATGTGATTCCGAACTGCATGTGTAAAGAGTGGAAATTGTTAACGAAATCGCGAATAAATGTGGATATTCTGGAAATAATGGTATTCTTCGGATTCTGAGGAAGTGTTGAGCAATAAATGAATTGGTGATTCTAGCTGGTATAGTATTTCATGGTATTTCAGGTAGTGAGATGTACATGGATCATTCTCAGGAATATATTGTACGACAGTATAACGAAACGGTGGACTTTTCCCGCACGAAAACACGTCAGGTACCCTTGCGAGGGGAGTGTACCGGCTTTGGTGACGATAATCCCTCTCTGCAAAGGAGGTTGTTGCCGTTGTAAAGCCAGGTATAAATAGTGTTGTTCGTTTGTTTCTTATAACATGTTCAGGGGAAAATGTTGCCTGAAGGCTATCAAAGAACCGTATTTCCTTTGAGAAATCTACCTCAAGTGTATGTGTCGCGCCTCTAAATTCCATGGGTTCTATATACAGCTATGAATTACTGCTTCATTACGCACTTGCATTGTGCTTTCTCATTTCTCTGGGGTTGAATAAAGATATCGATACTTTGTTGGTGTGAAGTCATTCGGTGTGTAACACAGACAAATTTCGATTTTGAGAGGGCCTTCCACATCATTTCATGAAATTAACTGATTATCTCAGCTGGTATAGGACATCATGGTATTTCAGGTAGTAAGATGTGCATTAGAATATCCTAAAGCAATAACATACGGTTCCACCATTTATCATGATATCATTCTATTGCAGCCGCCCCTATTGACCAGTCGTGTCTTCAGAGCTCATTTGATTTATCGAGCGCCAATAGATACGAGAATTGAGGTTGGGTTCACCATTCTGTCTCAGCTAGGAGGTTGAATACAAGGCGAATATTTCTGCTTTTATCATTTGATTCTCTACCAGCGATATCGCTTTTCCTTACATCCTACCCACAATTGCTTCTATCTTTCATATATAAAGAGTTGGATCTGTTTCATGAATACGTTAATTTGAGGTTGAGCTTTAATAATTAGTGACAGCATTGCTAACCAAATTGTTTTGTTATCACAGAAAATTATGTCACTGTTTGCTGAGCTGGTTAAGCACATAGCTTCCAAACTTCCTCATATGATGAGAATCGAGTTAAAGAAGGTCTTCGCGAATGTCATAAGGCTGTGAGGCGTGTGAAATATGCATTGAGGAAATCCGAAGATTTTGGGGAGAAACAACACTTGGAAGCTTGCCTGAGGAATCTGAAATCGTTCCGAAACCAGTTTAAAATACTTCAGAAAACGGGATCTGGACTTATATCAAGAAAGGAAACTGCATGGGATAGAGTTCGCTGGGCAGATTCTCTGTCTGCTTTCAATAGCAGGATTCGGACTGGAGTAATCTCAAACTTAAAGCACAAGGATCCTGCAGCCTTTTCGACTGATTGCCGAGCTCTATTCAGCATACGTATTCAGAACGCTCTCAGGAAAGATATTGCAGTCAAGGTCAATTCAGTTTTCTGCGGAGAGTTTGAAATTGTGAAGGGAGATAGTGTGCTTAGGGAGTACAAGTACTTTACTACTTCGAACTCTCCTATCTACAAGGATACCGATTTGAATGTGTGGTTCAACGATAAAATCCTAAGACCAATTCTTGTCGAGTTAAAGGGATTCCAGGAGAGAGATTCAGGCTGGGCGCTAAAGAACATTATTAATCTGGGGGTGAACATCAACAAGTTTACTCCTCAACTTGGATCATCCTACATTGAATTACCCACTCAGATGAAGCGGAAACAAGCTTGTATCAACGTCAAAAACGAAGATGAATTATGTTTTGCTTGGGCGGTAACATCTGCTTTGTATCCTGCTGATTGGAAAAATAGTGATCGAACATTCTCGTATCCTCATCCGTCTACTGTCTTGAACCTCAAGGGCATTCAGTTTCCCATGACAGTCAAGCAGATTCCTCGCTTTGAAAAACAAAATGACGTATCAATAAATCTCTATATCCTACAGAAGAAATCCAAAAACTTTCAGACTCTTTCCACATACTTGACGAAGGAAAAGAATGACAGACATATCAATCTTCTACTCATCCAGGATCAATACTTCAATGAAAAAGATGCTTGCGAAAAGCTTTCATCCCCTATCAAGTACCATTATTGTTGGATAAAGGATCTATCCAGACTGCTATCTTCTCAGCTGAGCGATCATAATGGACGTAAATTCTTCTGCGACCGCTGTCTCCATTACTTCCGCACTGCCGAAAAACTCTATAAACATGTTGAGAATTGCGTAAGAATGAATGATACTGCAATCAGAATGCCGGAGGAGAGCAAGAATATTCTGAAATTCAAGAACCATAAGAACAAAGAGAAAGCTCCATTCATGGTATATGCTGATTTGGAGTCTGTTTTGATGAAAACTGATGATTCGAAGAAGCCTCAGCTCCACGTTCCAGCTACCGTAGGATACTTTATGAAATGTTCATATGACGATTCTCTTTCCTTTTATCGCTCATACCGAGGGCAGGACTGTATGGCGTGGTTCGCTGATGAGCTCAACCAGTTGGCTGAGGATATGTCTACGGTGTTTTTATGTCCATACAACATCGACATGACCGCTGAGCAGGAAGTTGAGTTTCAAAGAGCTAAACGTTGCCACATTTGTGAACAACCTTTTGGACCTGATGATAAGAAAGTTCGCGACCATACGCATCTCATTCCGGAAAAAAATTATAGAGGTCCAGCGCATGAAAGCTGTAATATTCGGTACCAGGACAGCCATGTGGTGCCTGTTGTGTTTCACAATCTGAGTGGATATGATGCAAATTTCATCATTGAGGATATAGCATCTAAAATGCAGGGTCGGGTTGATTTGTTGCCAATCACCAAAGAAAAATATATTTCCTTCACCAAATACAATGAAGATTCACGAATAGGCTTCCGCTTCATCGATAGCTTTCGATTTATGAATTCTTCTCTGGATATGTTGGCATCATATTTAACCGAATTTCCGAACTTGATGTCTCAATTCTCTAACATCACCGAAGATCAGCTCCAGCTTCTAACTAAGAAAGGTGTGATGCCGTATGACTATATCGACTCATTTCAACGCTTCAATGAGACGCAGCTACCACCAATTGATGCTTTCTTCAACAAACTGAACGAAAAACCCTGTCCACGCAGACATTATCTGGAAGCCAATCTTGTGTGGAATGAGTTCAATTGTCAAGACTTGGGACAATATGTTGACATCTTCATGAAGACTGACATCATGTTGTTGACCGATGTTTTCGAAAAATTCCGAACCAGCTGCCTCAGAACTTACAATCTTGACCCTGCACATTATTACACCCTACCAGGATTCACTTGGGATGCTATGCTGTATAAAACCGGCCAAGAACTGGAGCTGCTTACGGATGTGGATATGTTTCTATTTGTTGAACGAGGAATTCGTGGAGGTCTCAGCCAAATTTGTTCGAAACGAAGAGCTAGGGCAAACAACAAGTTCATGCCTTCATATGATTCATCAAAGCCTGACTCATATTTAATTTACTTTGACGTTAACAACCAGTACGGTTGGGCTATGTCTCAGGCATTGCCATATGGAGGATTTGAATGGGCCGACACTAATCTTGATTACAACCGTTGCTGATGATGCTTTAGAAGGATACTTTTCACAAGTTGACCTAGAATACCCACGACGCCTTCATGATTCCCACAAAGACCTACCTTTCTGCTCAGAACACATCAATCCAAAAACTATGAAACCTCCGACGAGACCTTATCAACACACCAAGCTGATGGCGACGCTGAATAATAAGGAGAAGTACATCATCCACTACCGAGCCCTCAAACAAGCGCTGGAGCATGGGTTGGTCCTGACCAAAATTCATCGTTTGCTCAAATTTCAGCAATCTACATGGCTCAAATCATATATTGATCTGAATACGAGTTTGAGAAAGGCTGCTAAAAATGAATTCGAGAAAAATTTATTCAAGTTGATGAATAACGCTGTCTTTGGGAAGACTATAGAAAACATCCGGAAGAGAATTAAAGTTAAGCTTCTAACGAAATGGGAAGGAAGATATGGCGCTGAAGCATGGACTTCAAAGCCAGAGTTCAAGAACTGTACTATATTCAACGAGAATTTAGTTGCTGTTGAGCTGAAAAAACTTGAAGTATATCTCAATAAGCCCATTTACGTTGGTCAAGTAATTCTCGATCTAGCCAAAACTACTATATATGGCTTCCATTACGATTATATGATGAAAGAATTTGGTAATGATTGTTCTGCTTCTGCTGGTTCTAGGAATGATGAAAGATGAGAATTGTTCTGTCATAATGATGGAATATGTAGGTCTACGATCAAAATTATACTCTACAAAGGTGCTGGTAACTGATGATGATTTTGAGAAGAAGAGGGCAAAGTTACGGGAGGGAGATTATGATGAGGACGAGATTAATAATATTATAATGAATATGGGTGTTGCAAAGAAAGCGAAAGGCGTGAAATCGTCTGTTGTTAAAACAGCTATCACTTTCGAGGATTACGTCGACTGTCTGGAAACACACGAGCATAAGAAGGTTTCTCAAATTTTGATAAGAGCGAAAAAGCACCAGGTTCATTCCATAATTCAAGAGAAAATCGCTCTCAGTTCAGAAGATGACAAGAGGTATATTGTACCAGGATCCTGCGAAACTCTTCCATGGGGGCACTATAGTATAATGGAGCCTTGAAACGTCAACTGCTAATTATAGTTTATATTATATGTATATATGTGCTTTACCTTTTATTTTATACCAATATATTTTCAAAAATCGTATTGAGTTTAATTTCTACATCCTGTGTTAGCTGTAATAAATAGTCCTGATGATAATTTAGTAAATAGCAATTTGTTATTGATTATCGTTTTGACTGCTGGTTGCAGGTAGTTTTTACGTTTCATGCTTCCTGACTTCACATTCTGCGATTTTTTTTTTGGTGATCACATGGTCTAGATGACCTTGAATTTGTGAGATTCGATTTGAACTCATGGGTTGGTTTCAGAATTTTTCTCCAGTCTGTATGATAAAGGTTTTTGGACTCACCATGTTTTCATTTGACTCGACGACCATTTTCGGTATTTCTGACCTTAAATTTTCTTATGGAGATTTACATGGGAAAAGTGGTCGAAATGAGGCCGTGCTCTCCTAGTATATTTACTTTAATCATCTCACATAGATACCTCTGGAGCATATCAGTTCGCCTCGATCACATGAGACGACATCAAAACGGGTATAACGCACACAACAGGCAGAACTAGAAACTTCGATATTGAATATATTTACACTGTAACTCTGCATTCTATCATTTGACATGCCTACAGTTATAGCAGATACGATCGCACTGAACATATAGGACGACTTCAGAAAACATATAACGAGTACAATAGGCAAGTAAAGATACTTCGACAACATCAGTCTTTATACTGTATCTCTGTATTTTATCATCTCACATAGATACCTCTGGAGCATATCAGTTCGCCTCGATCATATGAGACGACATCAAAACGGGTATAACGTGTACAACAGGCAGAACCAGAAACTTCAACTTCGATATTTACACTGTAAATTTGCATTCTAGCATCTGACATGCCTGCAGTTATAGCAGATACGATTGCACTGACCATATAGGACGACTTCAGAAAACATATAAAGAGAAAAATAGGCAAGTGGAGATACTTCGACAACATCAGTCTGTACACTGTATCTCTTTATTGTATCAATTCACATAGATACCTCTGTAGCGTATATGTTCGCAACGATCATATAAGACGACATCGAAGCATGTATAACGCACACATCAGGCAGAACAAGAAACTTCGAATCCGACTATGTTTACACTGTAACTTAGTTTTTCAGCGTCTGACATGCTTGAAGGAATAGCAGATACGATCGCACTGAAAAAATGAGACGACTCCGAAGGACATATAACGAGAACAATATTCAAGTGGAGATAGTTCGACAACATCAGTCTGCACACTTTATCTCTGTTATGTATCATCTCACATAGATACCTTTGTAGCATATATGTTCGCAACGATCATATAAGACGACATCGAAGCGGGTATAACGCACACAACAGGCAGAACAAGAAACTTCGACTCCGACTATGTTTACACTGTAACTTCACATTCTAGAATCTGACATGCCTATAGCTATAGTAGATACGATCGCACTGACCATATAAGATGACTTCGAAGGACATATAACGAGTGCAATAGGCAAGTGAAGATACTTCGAGAACATCAGTCTGCACACTGTATCTCTGTATTCTATCACCTTACATGGATTCCTCTGGAGCATCAGTTAGCATAGATTATATGAGACGACATCAAAACGAGTATAACGCACACATCAGGCAGAACAAGAAACTTTGACTTCGACTATGTGTACACTGTAACTTTGCATTCTAGTATCTGAAATGCCTACAGTTATAGCTGATTCGATTGCACTGGCTATATAGGACGACTTCGAAGGACATATAACAAGAAGAATAGGCGAGTTAGATACTTCGACAACATCAGTCTGCACACTGTATATCTGTATTCTTTCATCTCACATAGATACCTCTGAAGCATAAATGTTCGCAACGATCATATAAGACGACATCATATGAGACGACATCGAAGCGGGTATAACGCACACAACAGGCAGAAGAAGAAACTTCGACTCCGACTATGTTTACACTGTTAGACCGCATTTTTGCATATGACATGCCTACAGCAATAGCAGGTACGATCGCACAAACCACATGAGACGACTTCGAAGAACATATAACGAGAACAGTAGGCAAGTGAAGATACTTTGACAACATCAGTCTGCATACTGTATCTCTGTATTCTATCATCTCACATGGATACCTTCGGAGCACGATAGTTCGCAACGATCATATGAGTTCACATCGAATCGGCAATGACGCACACAACAGGCAGAACAAGAAACTTTGACTTCGACTATGTTTACTCTGTGACTTCGCATTCCAGCATCTGACGATCGCACTGACCATATAAGATGACTCCGAAGGACATATAACGAGAACAATAAGCAAGTGAAGATACTTTGACAACATCAGTCTGCACACTGTATCTCTGTATGCTATCATCTCACATAATAACCTCTGGAGCATATTAGTTCGCAACGATCATATGAGACGACATCGAAGCGGATAAAACGAACACAACAGGCAGAACGAGAAACTTCGACTTCGACTATGTTTACTTTGTAACTTTGCATTTCAGCATCCCGAATGCTTATTCAAGGAGTATATATGACAGCTCATTATATGCGAGTAGAGTACTATACTTTTTCATGTCTACTAAAAACTTTGATGCCAACAATCAAGATTCGGTGAACCGACGTGTTCGCCAAAACTTCGAATTTATCAATCTCGATAATAAGTCAGTTATATATCTTATAGGTAGACGATGTCTAGTGTTTCCTGAATGAAAATAACGCTTACCATAGGGAGAACAAGAAACTTCGACTTCGACCATGTTTACACCGAAACTTCGCATTCTAGCATCTCTGTATTCTTTCATCTCACATAGATACCTCTGTAGCATATATGTTCGCATCGATCATTTAGATGACATCGAAGCGGGTATAACGCACACAACAGGCAGAACAAGAAACTTCGACTCCGACTATGTTCACACTGTAACTTCACATTCCAGAATGTGACATGCCTAAAGCTATAGTAGATACGATCGCACTGACCATGTAAGATGACTTCGAAGGACTTATAACGAGTACAATAGGCAAGTGAAGATACTCCGAGAACATCAGTCTGCACACTGTATCTCTGTATTCTATCACCTTACATGGATTCCTCTGAATCATATCAGTTCGCATCGATCATATAAGATGAAATCAAAATGGGTATAACGCACACATCAGGCAGAACAAGAAACTTCGACTGATTCGATTGCACTGACTATATAGGACGACTTCGCATTCTTCAACATCAGTCTGCACACTGTATCTCTGTATTCTATCATCTCACATGGATACCTTTGGAGCATGGTAGTTCGCAACGATTATATGAGTTGACATCGAATCGGGTATAATGCACACAACAGGCAGAACAAGAAACTTTGACTTCGACTATGTTCACTCTGTAACTTAGCATTCCAGTATCTGACGATCGCACTGACCATATAAGACGACTCCAAAGGACATAAAACGAGGACAATAGGCAAGTGAAGATACTTTGACTACATCAGTCTGCACACTGTATCTCTGTATTCTATCATCTCACATAGATACCTCTGGAGCATATAAGTTCGCAACGATCATATGGGACGAGATCGAAGCGGGTATAACGCACACAACAGGCAGAACAAGAAACTTCGACTTCGACTATGTTTACTCTGTAACTTCGCATTATATGTGAGTGGAGTACTATACTTTTTCATATCCACCAAGAACTTTGTTTCCAACAATCAAGAGTCGGTAAACCGGCGTGTTCGCCAAAACTTCGAATTAATCAATCTTGATAATAAGTCGGTTATACATCTTATAGGTAGACATTGTCTAGTGTTTCCTGAATCAGAATAACGCTAACAACAGGGGGAACAAGAAACTTCGACTTCGGCTATGTTTATACTGTAACTTCGCATTCTGACATCTGACATGCCTACAGTAATTGCTCTTCGACTGTTCTCTCTCATCCCACATAGATACCTCTGAAGCATATATGTTCGCAACGATTATATAAGACGACTTCATATGAGACGATATCGAAGCGGGTATAACCCACACAACAGGCAGAACAAGAAACTTTGACTCCGACTATGTTCACACTGTACCTCCGCATTCTCGCATCTGACATGCCTACAACAATAGGAGGTACGATCGCACTGACCATATAAGACGACTTCGGAGGACATATACCGAGTACAATAGGCAAGTGGAGATACTTCGACAACATCAGTCTGCACACTGTATATCTGTATTTTATCATCTCACATAGATACCTCCATGCATTCCAGCATCTGACATGCCCGAAGCTATAGCAGATACGATCGCACTGACCAAATGTGACGACTCCGAAAGACATATAACGAGAACAAAAGGCATTTCAACAATCAAGAGTCGGTAAACCGGCGTGTTCGCCAAAACTTCGAATTCATCAATCTTGATAGAAAGTCAGTTATACATCTCATAGGTTGACACTGTCTAGTGTTTCCTGAATCAAAATAACGCTAACAACAGGGGGAACAAGAAACTTCGACTATGTTCACACACTGTACACTGTATCTCTGTATTCTATCATCTCACATAGATACCTCTGGAGCATATAAGTTCGCAACGATCATATGGGACGAGATCGAAGCGGGTATAACGCACACAACAGGCAGATCAAGAAACTTCGACTTCGACTATGTTTACTCTGTAACTTCGCATTTTATGTGAGTGGAGTACTATACTTTTTCATATCCACCAAGAACTTTGATTCCAACAATCAAGAGTCGGCAAACCGGCGTGTTCGCCAAAACTTCGAATTCATCAATCTTGATATTAAGTCGGTTATACATCTTATAGGTAGACATTGTCTAGTGTTTCCTGAATCAGAATAACGCTTACAACAGGGGGAGCAGGAAACTTCGACTTCGGCTATGTTTATACTGTAACTTCGCATTCTAGCATCTGACATGCCTACAGTAATTGCACTTCGACGGTTCTCTTTCATCTCACATAGATACCTATGAAGCATATATGTTCGCAACGATCATATAAGACGACTTCATATGAGACGATATCGAAGCGGGTATAACGCACACAACAGGCAGAACAAGAAACTTCGACTCCGACTATGTTCACACTGTACCTCCGCATTCTCGCATCTAACATGCCTACAACAATAGGGGGTACGATCGCACTGACCATATAAGACGACTTCGGAGGACATATACCGAGTACAATAGGCAAGTGGAGATACTTCGACAACATCAGTCTGCACACTGTATCTCTGTATTTTATCATCCCACATAGATACCTCCATGCATTCCAGCATCTGACATGCCTGAAGCTATAGCAGATACGATCGCACTGACCAAATGAGACGACTCCGAAAGACATATAACGAGAACAAAAGGCATTCCAACAATCAAGAGTCGGTAAACCGGGTGTTCGCCAAAACTTCGAATTCATCAATCTTGATAATAAGTCAGCTATACATCTCATAGGTAGACACTGTCTTGTGTTTCCTGAATCAAAATAACGCTTACAACAGGGGGAGCAAGAAACTTCGACTTCGACTATGTTCACACTGAAACTTCGCATTCTAGCATCTGACATGCTTACAGTTATGGCAGATACGATCGCACTGAACAGATAGGACGACTTCGAAAAACATACAACAGGAAGAATGGGCAAGTGGAGATACTTCGACAACATCAGTTAACATACCGTATGTCTGTATTCTATCATCTCACATGGATACCTCTGGATTAATGAGTTCGCAACTATTATATAAGACGACATCGAGGCATTCTAGCATCAGACATGCCTACAGTTATAGCAGATACGATCGCACTGATCGAATAGGACGACTTCGAAGGACATATAACGAGAACAATAGGCAAGCGAAGATACTCCGACAACATCAGTCTGCACACTGTATCTCTGTATTCTATCATCTCACATGGATACCTTCGGAGCATGGTAGTTCACAACGATCATATGAGTTGAGATCGAATCGGGAATAATGCACACAACAGGCAGAACAAGAAACTTAGACTTCGACTATGTTTACTCTGTAACTTAGCATTCCAGCAACTGACGATCGCACTGACCATATAAGACGACTCCGAAGGACATGAAACGAGGACCATAGGCAAGTGAAGATACTTTGACTACATCAGTCTGCACACTGTATCTCTGTATTCTATCATCTCACATAAATACCTCTGGAGCATATAAGTTCGCAACGATCATATGGAACGAGATCGAAGCGGGTATAACGCACACAACAGGCAGATCAAGAAACTCCGACTTCGACTATGTTCACTCTGTAACTTCACATTCTAGAATCTGACATGCCTATAGCTATAGTAGATACGATCGCACTGACCATATAAGATGACTTCGAAGGACATATAACGAGTGCAATAGGCAAGTGAAGATACTTCGAGAACATCAGTCTGCACACTGTATCTCTGTATTCTATCACCTTACATGGATTCCTCTGGAGCATCAGTTCGCATAGATTATATGAGACGACATCAAAACGAGTATAACGCACACATCAGGCAGAACAAGAAACTTTGACTTCGACTATGTGTACACTGTAACTTTGCATTCTAGTATCTGAAATGCCTACAGTTATAGCTGATTCGATTGCACTGGCTATATAGGACGACTTCGAAGGACATATAACAAGAAGAATAGGCGAGTTAGATACTTCGACAACATCAGTCTGCACACTGTATATCTGTATTCTTTCATCTCACATAGATACCTCTGAAGCATATATGTTCGCAACGATCATATAAGACGACATCATATGAGACGACATCGAAGCGGGTATAACGCACACAACAGGCAGAAGAAGAAACTTCGACTCCGACTATGTTTACACTGTTAGACCGCATTTTTGCATATGACATGCCTACAGCAATAGCAGGTACGATCGCACAAACCACATGAGACGACTTCGAAGAACATATAACGAGAACAGTAGGCAAGTGAAGATCCTTTGACAACATCAGTCTGCATACTGTATCTCTGTATTCTATCATCTCACATGGATACCTTCGGAGCACGATAGTTCGCAACGATCATATGAGTTCACATCGAATCGGCAATGACGCACACAACAGGCAGAACAAGAAACTTTGACTTCGACTATGTTTACTCTGTGACTTCGCATTCCAGCATCTGACGATCGCACTGACCATATAAGATGACTCCGAAGGACATATAACGAGAACAATAAGCAAGTGAAGATACTTTGACAACATCAGTCTGCACACTGTATCTCTGTATTCTATCATCTCACATAATAACCTCTGGAGCATATAAGTTCGCAACGATCATATGAGACGACATCGAAGCGGATAAAACGAACACAACAGGCAGAACGAGAAACTTCGACTTCGACTATGTTTACTTTGTAACTTTGCATTTCAGCATCCCGAATGCTTATTCAAGGAGTATATATGACAGCTCATTATATGCGAGTAGAGTACTATACTTTTTCATGTCTACTAAAAACTTTGATGCCAACAATCAAGATTCGGTGAACCGACGTGTTCGCCAAAACTTCGAATTTATCAATCTCGATAATAAGTCAGTTATATATCTTATAGGTAGACGATGTCTAGTGTTTCCTGAATGAAAATAACGCTTACCATAGGGAGAACAAGAAACTACGACTTCGACCATGTTTACACCGAAACTTCGCATTCTAGCATCTCTGTATTCTTTCATCTCACATAGATACCTCTGTAGCATATATGTTCGCATCGATCATTTAGATGACATCGAAGCGGGTATAACGCACACAACAGGCAGAACAAGAAACTTCGACTCCGACTATGTTTACACTGTAACTTCACATTCCAGAATGTGACATGCCTAAAGCTATAGTAGATACGATCGCACTGACCATGTAAGATGACTTCGAAGGACTTATAACGAGTACAATAGGCAAGTGAAGATACTCCGAGAACATCAGTCTGCACACTGTATCTCTGTATTCTATCACCTTACATGGATTCCTCTGAATCATATCAGTTCGCATCGATCATATAAGATGAAATCAAAATGGGTATAACGCACACATCAGGCAGAACAAGAAACTTCGACTGATTCGATTGCACTGGCTATATAGGACGACTTCGCATTCTTCAACATCAGTCTGCACACTGTATCTTTGTATTCTATCATCTCACATGGATACCTTTGGAGCATGGTAGTTCGCAACGATTATATGAGTTGACATCGAATCGGGTATAATGCACACAACAGGCAGAACAAGAAACTTTGACTTCGACTATGTTCACTCTGTAACTTAGCATTCCAGTATCTGACGATCGCACTGACCATATAAGACGACTCCAAAGGACATAAAACGAGGACAATAGGCAAGTGAAGATACTTTGACTACATCAGTCTGCACACTGTATCTCTGTATTCTATCATCTCACATAGATACCTCTGGAGCATATAAGTTCGCAACGATCATATGGGACGAGATCGAAGCGGGTATAACGCACACAACAGGCAGAACAAGAAACTTCGACTTCGACTATGTCTACTCTGTAACTTCGCATTATATGTGAGTGGAGTACTATACTTTTTCATATCCACCAAGAACTTTGTTTCCAACAATCAAGAGTCGGTAAACCGGCGTGTTCGCCAAAACTTCGAATTAATCAATCTTGATAATAAGTCGGTTATACATCTTATAGGTAGACATTGTCTAGTGTTTCCTGAATCAGAATAACGCTAACAACAGGGGGAACAAGAAACTTCGACTTCGGCTATGTTTATACTGTAACTTCGCATTCTGACATCTGACATGTCTACAGTAATTGCTCTTCGACTGTTCTCTCTCATCCCACATAGATACCTCTGAAGCATATATGTTCGCAACGATTATATAAGACGACTTCATATGAGACGATATCGAAGCGGGTATAACCCACACAACAGGCAGAACAAGAAACTTTGACTCCGACTATGTTCACACTGTACCTCCGCATTCTCGCATCTGACATGCCTACAACAATAGGAGGTACGATCGCACTGACCATATAAGACGACTTCGGAGGACATATACCGAGTACAATAGGCAAGTGGAGATACTTCGACAACATCAGTCTGCACACTGTATATCTGTATTTTATCATCTCACATAGATACCTCCATGCATTCCAGCATCTGACATGCCCGAAGCTATAGCAGATACGATCGCACTGACCAAATGTGACGACTCCGAAAGACATATAACGAGAACAAAAGGCATTTCAACAATCAAGAGTCGGTAAACCGGCGTGTTCGCCAAAACTTCGAATTCATCAATCTTGATAGAAAGTCAGTTATACATCTCATAGGTTGACACTGTCTAGTGTTTCCTGAATCAAAATAACGCTAACAACAGGGGGAGCAAGAAACTTCGACTATGTTCACACACTGTACACTGTATCTCTGTATTCTATCATCTCACATAGATACCTCTGGAGCATATAAGTTCGCAACGATCATATGGGACGAGATCGAAGCGGGTATAACGCACACAACAGGCAGATCAAGAAACTTCGACTTCGACTATGTTTACTCTGTAACTTCGCATTTTATGTGAGTGGAGTACTATACTTTTTCATATCCACCAAGAACTTTGATTCCAACAATCAAGAGTCGGCAAACCGGCGTGTTCGCCAAAACTTCGAATTCATCAATCTTGATATTAAGTCGGTTATACATCTTATAGGTAGACATTGTCTAGTGTTTCCTGAATCAGAATAACGCTTACAACAGGGGGAGCAGGAAACTTCGACTTCGGCTATGTTTATACTGTAACTTCGCCTTCTAGCATCTGACATGCCTACAGTAATTGCACTTCGACGGTTCTCTTTCATCTCACATAGATACCTATGAAGCATATATGTTCGCAACGATCATATAAGACGACTTCATATGAGACGATATCGAAGCGGGTATAACGCACACAACAGGCAGAACAAGAAACTTCGACTCCGACTATGTTCACACTGTACCTCCGCATTCTCGCATCTAACATGCCTACAACAATAGGGGGTACGATCGCACTGACCATATAAGACGACTTCGGAGGACATATACCGAGTACAATAGGCAAGTGGAGATACTTCGACAACATCAGTCTGCACACTGTATCTCTGTATTTTATCATCCCACATAGATACCTCCATGCATTCCAGCATCTGACATGCCTGAAGCTATAGCAGATACGATCGCACTGACCAAATGAGACGACTCCGAAAGACATATAACGAGAACAAAAGGCATTCCAACAATCAAGAGTCGGTAAACCGGGTGTTCGCCAAAACTTCGAATTCATCAATCTTGATAATAAGTCAGCTTTACATCTCATAGGTAGACACTGTCTTGTGTTTCCTGAATCAAAATAACGCTTACAACAGGGGGAGCAAGAAACTTCGACTTCGACTATGTTCACACTGAAACTTCGCATTCTAGCATCTGACATGCTTACAGTTATGGCAGATACGATCGCACTGAACATATAGGACGACTTCGAAAAACATACAACAGGAAGAATGGGCAAGTGGAGATACTTCGACAACATCAGTTAACATACCGTATGTCTGTATTCTATCATCTCACATGGATACCTCTGGATTAATGAGTTCGCAACTATTATATAAGACGACATCGAGGCATTCTAGCATCTGACATGCCTACAGTTATAGCAGATACGATCGCACTGATCGAATAGGACGACTTCGAAGGACATATAACGAGAACAATAGGCAAGCGAAGATACTCCGACAACATCAGTCTGCACACTGTATCTCTGTATTCTATCATCTCACATGGATACCTTCGGAGCATGGTAGTTCACAACGATCATATGAGTTGAGATCGAATCGGGAATAATGCACACAACAGGCAGAACAAGAAACTTTGACTTCGACTATGTTTACTCTGTAACTTAGCATTCCAGCAACTGACGATCGCACTGACCATATAAGACGACTCCGAAGGACATGAAACGAGGACCATAGGCAAGTGAAGATACTTTGACTACATCAGTCTGCACACTGTATCTCTGTATTCTATCATCTCACATAAATACCTCTGGAGCATATAAGTTCGCAACGATCATATGGAACGAGATCGAAGCGGGTATAACGCACACAACAGGCAGATCAAGAAACTCCGACTTCGACTATGTTCACTCTGTAACTTCACATTCTAGAATCTGACATGCCTATAGCTATAGTAGATACGATCGCACTGACCATATAAGATGACTTCGAAGGACATATAACGAGTGCAATAGGCAAGTGAAGATACTTCGAGAACATCAGTCTGCACACTGTATCTCTGTATTCTATCACCTTACATGGATTCCTCTGGAGCATCAGTTCGCATAGATTATATGAGACGACATCAAAACGAGTATAACGCACACATCAGGCAGAACAAGAAACTTTGACTTCGACTATGTGTACACTGTAACTTTGCATTCTAGTATCTGAAATGCCTACAGTTATAGCTGATTCGATTGCACTGGCTATATAGGACGACTTCGAAGGACATATAACAAGAAGAATAGGCGAGTTAGATACTTCGACAACATCAGTCTGCACACTGTATATCTGTATTCTTTCATCTCACATAGATACCTCTGAAGCATATATGTTCGCAACGATCATATAAGACGACATCATATGAGACGACATCGAAGCGGGTATAACGCACACAACAGGCAGAAGAAGAAACTTCGACTCCGACTATGTTTTTTACACTGTTAGACCGCATTTTTGCATATGACATGCCTACAGCAATAGCAGGTACGATCGCACAAACCACATGAGACGACTTCGAAGAACATATAACGAGAACAGTAGGCAAGTGAAGATCCTTTGACAACATCAGTCTGCATACTGTATCTCTGTATTCTATCATCTCACATGGATACCTTCGGAGCACGATAGTTCGCAACGATCATATGGATTCACATCGAATCGGCAATGACGCACACAACAGGCAGAACAAGAAACTTTGACTTCGACTATGTTTACTCTGTGACTTCGCATTCCAGCATCTGACGATCGCACTGACCATATAAGATGACTCCGAAGGACATATAACGAGAACAATAAGCAAGTGAAGATACTTTGACAACATCAGTCTGCACACTGTATCTCTGTATTCTATCATCTAACATAGATACCTCTGGAGCATATAAGTTCGCAACGATCATATGAGACGACATCGAAGCGAATAAAACGAACACAACAGGCAGAACGAGAAACTTCGACTTCGACTATGTTTACTTTGTAACTTTGCATTTCAGCATCCCGAATGCTTATTCAAGGAGTATATATGACAGCTCATTATATGCGAGTAGAGTACTATACTTTTTCATGTCTACTAAAAACTTTGATGCCAACAATCAAGATTCGGTGAACCGACGTGTTCGCCAAAACTTCGAATTTATCAATCTCGATAATAAGTCAGTTATATATCTCATAGGTAGACGATGTCTAGTGTTTCCTGAATGAAAATAACGCTCACCATAGGGAGAACAAGAAACTTCGACTTCGACCATGTTTACACCGAAACTTCGCATTCTAGCATCTCTGTATTCTTTCATCTCACATAGATACCTCTGTAGCATATATGTTCGCATCGATCATTTAGATGACATCGAAGCGGGTATAACGCACACAACAGGCAGAACAAGAAACTTCGACTCCGACTATGTTTACACTGTAACTTCACATTCCAGAATGTGACATGCCTAAAGCTATAGTAGATACGATCGCACTGACCATGTAAGATGACTTCGAAGGACTTATAACGAGTACAATAGGCAAGTCAAGATACTCCGAGAACATCAGTCTGCACACTGTATCTCTGTATTCTATCACCTTACATGGATTCCTCTGAATCATATCAGTTCGCATCGATCGTATAAGATGAAATCAAAATGGGTATAACGCACACATCAGGCAGAACAAGAAACTTCGACTGATTCGATTGCACTGGCTATATAGGACGACTTCGCATTCTTCAACATCAGTCTGCACACTGTATCTCTGTATTCTATCATCTCACATGGATACCTTTGGAGCATGGTAGTTCGCAACGATTATATGAGTTGACATCGAATCGGGTATAATGCACACAACAGGCAGAACAAGAAACTTTGACTTCGACTATGTTCACTCTGTAACTTAGCATTCCAGTATCTGACGATCGCACTGACCATATAAGACGACTCCAAAGGACATAAAACGAGGACAATAGGCAAGTGAAGATACTTTGACTACATCAGTCTGCACACTGTATCTCTGTATTCTATCATCTCACATAGATACCTCTGGAGCATATAAGTTCGCAACGATCATATGGGACGAGATCGAAGCGGGTATAACGCACACAACAGGCAGAACAAGAAACTTCGACTTCGACTATGTTTACTCTGTAACTTCGCATTATATGTGAGTGGAGTACTATACTTTTTCATATCCACCAAGAACTTTGTTTCCAACAATCAAGAGTTGGTAAACCGGCGTGTTCGCCAGTAGAAGGGCTATGCCAGTTCTGGCTCAAGCCAATCAGAGACCAGCATTTGGTTGGAGGCCACGCCCACTGAAAACCAGCGCGAAATTCAAATTATTCATACGACGTCACGTCGCCATCGTGAATAAATAAATTAAAAAAAGCTGTCACCGCTGGGGGGGAATTGAACCAGGGACCTTTGCATTATGAGGCAGCGTATATACGCACTGTGGTATTCCGACCTCCGTGCTATTTCAATTATTTTAATGCTATTCAAACGGGATATCCATAGCTGGCGCGCGCTTATCTTTGCAACGGATCTATCGAGGTACAGTGAAGCGAGAGATGCATTCCAGAGATAAGAAACTTCGCGTGGAAAATAATATCCATCGGTGGCGCGCGCTTATCTTTGCAACGGATCTATCGAGGTAGAGTGAAGCGAGAGATGCATTCCAGAGATGAGAAACTTCGAGTCGAAAATAATATCCATCGGTGGCGCGCGCTTATCTTTGCAACAGATCTATCGAGGTAGAGTAAGGCTCGAGCGCTCGGCGCTGCAACGTTGTCGGACGTATGTGTTTGGATGTCAATATTGTTACATTATTGTGTGTGGCAACGCTGTCTCGCTTCATGGCGTTCGAAGATCCAGCAAAGCGAGAGATCTCGTAGAATGATAAGCGCGCGCTCGTATTGGAAACGAATACTTGGATTATTTATTTATTTTATAGTGGGTGACGCCATGCTGTTGTTTTTTCTTCTGGTATAATGATCACGTGTGTGGGTACTCTCAAAATAGGATTTTTTATGGACAATTCGGAGATGCAAAGTCGCATGGTTTGAGGGATATCGTTCTACCATTGACATATGTCATAAATGGTACATAAATGCGAAATGAAACAACTACGAGGAAGATTATTGTTAGATAATCAATTTATTTCACAGTAAAGCTTTTTTACAAAAATAGCATGATTCTTGAGAAGATGGCGGTCCATCCCAGTGAGTATTTAATGACAATAACAAGATTGAATTTTCATATACAGGGCGTTTGAGTTGATTGAAAATTGAAAAAAATATATACAGAGTGCCCCACAGTTCGCGGTCCCATGTTTCAGCATGGAAGGAGTGTTTTAGTTGAAAGAAATATATACAGGGTGTTTGAGTTGATGAAGATTGAAAAAAAAATATATACAGGGCAGCCCATGGGGGTGAAAGAATACGAAAACGAAGATAAATAATCTATTTATTTAAGTAATCCTTTTCTACAAAAATGACATGCCTCTTGAGAAGATGGCGGTCCATCCCAGTGTGTGGTCCAATCGGGACGATTATAATGAACGAAGCATGGCAGTTTGATTTGTAGGTTAAAGTTGCTGCGATATTCTTGAGGAAGTTTGTGCCATATCATTAATAGGTCACAGGGATCTGCATGTTCAATGATACACTCTACTGGAATATAGTGCAATTCTTGTTCGGTGAATTTTAGCAGAGTGGTAGCAGGAGATTCCAGGAACTCTAAGAGCACAGCTATTTCAGATTTATAACAGAGTGTCTCAATACTGGAGAGTGGATTGCTTTCAATATCAATAGAACGTGGGAGAGTTTTAAAGAGTGAAAATTCCGCTATAATCGACACCAAGCATTGTGTGTCGAGAAATGTGGGAAATTCTTGAATAAAACTAACCTATACCACCATATGAGAAATGTCCATAGAGTGGACGCCACCAATTCGAATAACATAGCTGATTAGCGGATGGCAGTTAATGGATTCAGAAGTCTTTAGATCACACCTATAGAAGTATTCAGAGGTATTCGGAGGTCTTCAGATCACGCCTTCAGATGTCTTCAGATATCTTCAGAGGTATTCAGAGGTATTCAGAGGTCTTCAGATCACGCCTTCAGAGGTATTCAGATGTCTTCAGGGGTATTCAGATGTCTTCAGAGGTATTCAGATGTCTTCAGAGGTATTCAAGAGTCTTCAGTTGTATATCAGACACCATAGCGTTCACATCATGGAGTCTAAACCACATTCATCAGAGCAAGCATTAGATAAATATCACTGTGCAGATTATGATAATGCTTATGGACCGAAATATGTTGACGGCAGATGGACACTTGGACATAAGAATCTACGCTTTGAGGACCAATACATAGGCGTAGATAATGTCGATTTTAAAAGTACTTTGGAATTATTATTTTCCAAGAACCCTCGAAATTACACGCCTCTGGATCACCAGATGTATAAACAGATGCTAGAAATCAGCTCTATTCATAGAGATCGATTGGGCCGGATAAGCTGATAAGAAGAAATTCGATAAAATTATCAGACCCCTCTTCAAAAATAAGACCAAGCCTAAACGTCCAAAGTCGAGCGTGGAGCCTGAAGCCAGTATTGGGAATGAAGAGTACAATATTTCAGATGAATGGACAGATCCGAATATCTTGGTGGATAGACTGAGATATTTAATGGAATCAGATAAGAACAACAACGAGATCGCCTTTATTCTTACTGAACTTGAAAATGTTGGTATAATATCTAAAAAATAAATGATGTCAAAATTATCCGTTTTTTATTCAACATCTGGTAGGCGAGTAGACTCACAATGACTACTCAACTTGGCATACAAAAATATATATTCAAAAACCCTGTACAATGACTGGTAGGTAGTGTGATGAAATCATAAACTTGGTCGACTTGCTGACTGTCTTTGGTCGACTGACATTTTTACGATGATAATCACTCTAAGAGTCACAAAAATGAAAAACGAGGTAGCGACATTTCTTGCTGACCCGCCCTGTATAGCAGAAATATTTTTTAGTGTGGGATATTGAATATTAGGTCTAGGACTAAAAACAGCTCTTGTTTCAGCTTGAACAGCTGTTTTTTGTGTGATTTCGATAGTTCCTTGTATCTCATATGGAACGATAAGAGAATCAATAATAATAGGATTATTTCCTTTATTATCCGTTAATTTCAGTCTATAACTCAGCTGATTTAATCATCTTTCTAGGCTTTGAAAGAATATGATTTTCTGTATACGCCAAATATAGAACAACCACGATAACGGCATCCTGTTTGAACGCTCCAACTTGAACAGCTGTTTGATTTCGGTAGTTCATTGATTTCGTGAAAAGACGATTAGAGAAGCCGTGTATGTCTTTTATACTAACTCGTTAATTGTTGTCTATAGCTCATCTATTGTAAGAGTATCAGATTTTGAAATATTCGGCGGATTCAGTGGCAGATAAAATGCATAACAATGCTTGAATATAATATGCACACATGAAGACTATTTTTATTCATATAAGCCTCTCAATGTATAGGGTGAATCAGTCAGTATAGTCGGACAGTGGACTGAGTTTTACAAAAGAATCATATTATGTGATGCATGAAAGAAATGCTCAATAGATCATATTATCAATAAGCCAAAAAGAAACAACAAGTTGTGTTCTTCTTTGCCAGTAGTCGGACACTTGTCTTTTATCGTGCAGAGTGAATGAAAGCACTCAAGTATGCTGCATAAGTTAAATCATACAAGCATTCTGTGTGAGTTATATACTACGCGTTTTCTATGACTACAGCAAAACTCTTCAGCTTGCTGATTTTCTCACAACTAATAGTCTGTCATTTCATGAAATTCGATATTGGAACATGGTGTATGTTTATGTGGTAATTTTTGTAGAAAAATCAATTTATATCATACTTAACTAGAATACATTGGGCTGATAATTGAATAGGGTGTTCTCCTAGGAAAAAACACCTGAAATTCAATCAAAACTGTATTCGTACTTATTCCTATACCAAAGCAGGCTAATTTCATCGATAACAAATTGGAATGATTATACTAAATATTCCTCAATAAGATTACCAAAGAACCTGCTTAACTTCATGAACCATGTAATAAACGACAAAATTTAAATATATCTCTTCAGCATATTCATTGCTGAATTTATTTGTTATACCAGCCGATAGATGGCGGTACAACTACGTTGCTAAGAGTTACTAACAGCCGTCGGCCGAGCGCCAACAAATATGAGCCTCAAACAACTGTTATCATCTTCCATTGGTTATTGCACTGCACCGAACTTATATATATTTTCAGATTCGAATTGTTACCTTATATCTGCAAATAGGTCGGTCATTCTCAGGATTTCAGAATGAAAATAATTCATACCGTGTCATCCATCACTGTCATCAAATAAAAAACATCTTAAAAGTTTCTCCAAGATGTTCCATATCAAGTACCCTGAATGTCTCTGGTACATCCCGTATCATCCCACAAACATTCTGATGGGATGTTTATAAGACATCGCAAATGCTGACAAGAATGTCCCAAGGAAAATAGGGATTTTCCAGAGTTGTTCCTATCATCCCATATGGATGGTTCTACGACGTCTTACGGATGTAATTGTGTTATTAGGGCATGCGCATGGTGAGCGATGCCACACTCACTAATTCTTAGAAAACATCTGAACAAAACGACTAAGTTCATCATAGGAAGTGTTTCCAAGATCTCCAAATGCGAAATCTCAGCCAATTTCATTGATATAAAATGATCACAGGGCACCATTTATTTTCACCCAAAATAAAGATACTATATGAAGATCCTGAACAAGAATTGGAATCAATCAGTATACTACGACACCCAGATCCATCACGAAAGTTTCAGCGAAAAAACTATGATTTTTATTTCACGCGAAAAGCTACTACACAAGATACAGATAGGACATTTTTCAGAGTACTGTTCCTACATATTATGGGGTTCAACATCCATACATACTCTGATGCTCCTAGATTTCATTCAGAGATACAGTCCATTCGCCTGATTGGTGTTTCTACACTCACTGATTCTCAAACAACATTGTAACATCACCGAAAAGACATCGACCTTTCACTTTTCTACAGATACACAGAAAATAATTTCCAGAGATTTCTACTATCATTCCATCGCTAGCAATACCAGTCAGACGCACTCAACAAATTCAGAAAACGCATTCTGTTGTCACCAATCTGGAATATGTCGAGCAACTCTTTACCAAAACTCAATAAATGACTGAGTTTAATATAGGAAGTGTTTCTAAGATCTTGAAAAGTTTAAAATTCAATACCTATACCTCCTGTTGTAGCCTGTGCATGATTTTCTTCGAATGTAATAGGTATTTGCTCTGGTGTGCTTCAAGAGATAAATAATAATGATAATCTGACGCATATTGTAGCACCAAACATTCAAACAACGTATACCAATAATTATGAATTAACTTCTAAGACGAAAATATTTGGAAAATCATCTCTCTCTTATCGAGTGAGACATTCCAAGTTAGATTGAATATCCTATCCCCTTTAAGGTATGCACGACGTTCTTCGAACATTGTTAGGATCTTCTTTCGTGCGCTCCAAGTGATAAAAAAATATGAACTGGTAAAAATGTACCAGAACATGAAAAACGTGAAAAAAATATTCAAATAGGCTATTATACATTATGGAGAATCGTATTCCAGCTATCACTCGAAATATTGACCAACTTCATCGATATAAAATAATGATAATGAACTAGATTCTCCACCTGACATATAGAAAATAAAAGATCAGAATCATGAAAAAAACATTGTCAGAGGAAAAATATTCAAATAGGTTGTTATCCTGTACACTATGGAAAATATAGTATCTCGGCTATCATTTGAAATATTGCCCAACTTCATCGATATAGAATAATCACAAGGTACCATTCTTTCCAACCGAAATAAAGATACCCTATGCGGATTATGGATAACTATTGAATTCAATCAGTATACTACGACACCCAGATCCATCACGCACGCTGCTTCACAAAAACTAGGATTTGCAAATACATGGATATTATTGGATATACGCAGAGTTTCAATGCTTGCGAGATATCAATAAAGAATGGAGAGCCGTGAATAACCTATATTCTTATGTTATCTCCCATAAAGCTAGTATTGGGCTTTTTTAATGATACTGACAATAGATGCGCGAATAGAATACTCTACTTTATGTACGACATCGTCACAAATTATGCTAGATAGATGACACTTGACAGATGCCATGCGACACCTGAAGCGTTTTTAAGATGATGTATAATTAAGAGGAGTCATATTACGCATGCGTCAAAACGTGACGGAAACATCACAAAAACAGCACGATTGAAATATTGCCTGGATAACATAATATAAGGATGGCACACCATTCTGACCGAATAAAATATGAAGAACATAAACCAATTATGAATTATTGAGGTCTTAGACAAAAATACTCGAAATGACTAATGTACACTGCAAAAATTAATATATCTCTTACTATCATTGCCAGACAGTTTAAGTATCCTATCCTATCCAATATCGTATCTAGGCTATCATTCGAAATATTGTCAAACTTCATCGATATAGAATAATCACAAGGTAGTATTCTTTTCGAACCGAAATAAAGATTCCCAATGCTGATTATAAATAAAAGCTACTCTACGAAATACAGATACAACCTGTTCAAGAATACTGTTTACTCATATGGGTTCAGCACTCACACATATACGTTGATGCTCCTAGATGCCACCCAGAGAGACTAGCCATGCGCCTGGTGGACGATGCTACACTCACCAAGTCTTAAAAACATTGAAACATCGCAAATGAGTCGGAGAGAGTCGGAGACCTTTCCTTATTCTACAGATACTTCCGCTCCATTAACAAAATTGAAACATCACAGAAAATCTGTTACTCTTCAGATATATGTTGAACAACTCTTTACCGAAACTCATAAAACGACTAAGTTTACCAAAGGAAGTAGTTCCAAGATACACCAATGTTCAATACTGCACCTCTTTTTGGCAACCTCCCTAGGCATGAGTGATGTTTCACGAACATAATAAGCATTTTCTTCAGTGCGCTTCAAGTGATGAAAGAATAATAATCCGACACCAATCATAGTACCAACCATTTGAATAACGTATAACATTCAGGAATTAACTTCATAGACAAAAATATTCCAACAGGCTATCATGCATCAGGGAAAATCATATTATATGTCTTGTCAGGTAAACTTTTCACCAATTTCATTGGTATGAAATGATCACAAGGTACCATTTCTTTCTACCCGAAATGCAGATACTAATGCTGATCCTGAACAAGAATTGAAATCAAACAGTATACGATACCCGGATATCCATCACGAAAGTTTCAACACAAAAACTAGGATTTCTATTCCAGACAACATGCTACTCTACAAAATACAGATACAACCTGTTTTAGAATACTGTCTATACATATGGGGTTCAGCAACCACATATACGTTAATGCTTCTAGATTCCATCAAGAGAGACAGGTCATCCGCCTGTTGAGTGATGCCACACTCACTAACAGGATAGGTTAGAGAGTAGGTTGACATCATTGGTTGAGATTGATGCTATATCGGCCTGGACTATCCAAGCTACGATGGGTTAATCTCAAACGAACCACCAAAAAATTGATCTAACCTATCGTAGCTTGGATAGTCCAGGCCGATATAGCATCAATCTCAACCAATGATGTCAACCTACTCTCTAACCTATCCTGTTAGTGAGTGTGGCATCACTCAACAGGCGGATGACCTGTCTCTCTTGATGGAATCTAGAAGCATTAACGTATATGTGGTTGCTGAACCCCATATGTATAGACAGTATTCTAAAACAGGTTGTATCTGTATTTTGTAGAGTAGCATGTTGTCTGGAATAGAAATCCTAGTTTTTGTGTTGAAACTTTCGTGATGGATATCCGGGTATCGTATACTGTTTGATTTCAATTCTTGTTCAGGATCAGCATTAGTATCTGCATTTCGGGTAGAAAGAAATGGTACCTTGTGATCATTTCATACCAATGAAATTGGTGAAAAGTTTACCTGACAAGACATATAATATGATTTTCCCTGATGCATGATAGCCTGTTGGAATATTTTTGTCTATGAAGTTAATTCCTGAATGTTATACGTTATTCAAATGGTTGGTACTATGATTGGTGTCGGATTATTATTCTTTCATCACTTGAAGCGCACTGAAGAAAATGCTTATTATGTTCGTGAAACATCACTCATGCCTAGGGAAGTTGCCAAAAAGAGGTGCAGTATTGAACATTGGTGTATCTTGGAACTACTTCCTTTGGTAAACTTAGTCGTTTTATGAGTTTGGGTAAAGAGTTGTTCAACATATATCTGAAGAGTAACAGATTTTCTGTGATGTTTCAATTTTGTTAATGGAGCGGAAGTATCTGTAGAATAAGGAAAGGTCTCCGACTCTCTCCGACTCATTTGCGATGTTTCAATGTTTTTAAGACTTGGTGAGTGTAGCATCGTCCACCAGGCGCATGGCTAGTCTCTCTGGGTGGCATCTAGGAGCATCAACGTATATGTGTGAGTGCTGAACCCATATGAGTAAACAGTATTCTTGAACAGGTTGTATCTGTATTTCGTAGAGTAGCTTTTATTTATAATCAGCATTGGGAATCTTTATTTCGGTTCGAAAAGAATACTACCTTGTGATTATTCTATATCGATGAAGTTTGACAATATTTCGAATGATAGCCTAGATACGATATTGGATAGGATAGGATACTTAAACTGTCTGGCAATGATAGTAAGAGATATATTAATTTTTGCAGTGTACATTAGTCATTTCGAGTATTCTTGTCTAAGACCTCAATAATTCATAATTGGTTTATGTTCTTCATATTTTATTCGGTCAGAATGGTGTGCCATCCTTATATTATGTTATCCAGGCAATATTTCAATCGTGCTGTTTTTGTGATGTTTCCGTCACGTTTTGACGCATGCGTAATATGACTCCTCTTAATTATACATCATCTTAAAAACGCTTCAGGTGTCGCATGGCATCTGTCAAGTGTCATCTATCTAGCATAATTTGTGACGATGTTGTACATAAAGTAGAGTATTCTATTCGCGCATCTATTGTCAGTATCATTAAAAAAGCCCAATACTAGCTTTATGGGAGATAACATAAGAATATAGGTTATTCACGGCTCTCCATTCTTTATTGATATCTCGCAAGCATTGAAACTCTGCGTATATCCATGTATTTGCAAATCCTAGTTTTTGTGAAGCAGCGTGCGTGATGGATCTGGGTGTCGTAGTATACTGATTGAATTCAATAGTTATCCATAATCCGCATAGGGTATCTTTATTTCGGTTGGAAAGAATGGTACCTTGTGATTATTCTATATCGATGAAGTTGGGCAATATTTCAAATGATAGCCGAGATACTATATTTTCCATAGTGTACAGGATAACAACCTATTTGAATATTTTTCCTCTGACAATGTTTTTTTCATGATTCTGATCTTTTATCTTCTATATGTCAGGTGGAGAATCTAGTTCATTATCATTATTTTATATCGATGAAGTTGGTCAATATTTCGAGTGATAGCTGGAATACGATTCTCCATAATGTATAATAGCCTATTTGAATATTTTTTTCACGTTTTTCATGTTCTGGTACATTTTTACCAGTTCATATTTTTTTATCACTTGGAGCGCACGAAAGAAGATCCTAACAATGTTCGAAGAACGTCGTGCATACCTTAAAGGGGATAGGATATTCAATCTAACTTGGAATGTCTCACTTGATAAGAGAGAGATGATTTTCCAAATATTTTCGTCTTAGAAGTTAATTCATAATTATTGGTATACGTTGTTTGAATGTTTGGTGCTACAATATGCGTCAGATTATCATTATTATTTATCTCTTGAAGCACACCAGAGCAAATACCTATTACATTCGAAGAAAATCATGCACAGGCTACAACAGGAGGTATAGGTATTGAATTTTAAACTTTTCAAGATCTTAGAAACACTTCCTATATTAAACTCAGTCATTTATTGAGTTTTGGTAAAGAGTTGCTCGACATATTCCAGATTGGTGACAACAGAATGCGTTTTCTGAATTTGTTGAGTGCGTCTGACTGGTATTGCTAGCGATGGAATGATAGTAGAAATCTCTGGAAATTATTTTCTGTGTATCTGTAGAAAAGTGAAAGGTCGATGTCTTTTCGGTGATGTTACAATGTTGTTTGAGAATCAGTGAGTGTAGAAACACCAATCAGGCGAATGGACTGTATCTCTGAATGAAATCTAGGAGCATCAGAGTATGTATGGATGTTGAACCCCATAATATGTAGGAACAGTACTCTGAAAAATGTCCTATCTGTATCTTGTGTAGTAGCTTTGCGCGTGAAATAAAAATCATAGTTTTTTCGCTGAAACTTTCGTGATGGATCTGGGTGTCGTAGTATACTGATTGATTCCAATTCTTGTTCAGGATCTTCATATAGTATCTTTATTTTGGGTGAAAATAAATGGTGCCCTGTGATCATTTTATATCAATGAAATTGGCTGAGATTTCGCATTTGGAGATCTTGGAAACACTTCCTATGATGAACTTAGTCGTTTTGTTCAGATGTTTTCTAAGAATTAGTGAGTGTGGCATCGCTCACCATGCGCATGCCCTAATAACACAATTACATCCGTAAGACGTCGTAGAACCATCCATATGGGATGATAGGAACAACTCTGGAAAATCCCTATTTTCCTTGGGACATTCTTGTCAGCATTTGCGATGTCTTATAAACATCCCATCAGAATGTTTGTGGGATGATACGGGATGTACCAGAGACATTCAGGGTACTTGATATGGAACATCTTGGAGAAACTTTTAAGATGTTTTTTATTTGATGACAGTGATGGATGACACGGTATGAATTATTTTCATTCTGAAATCCTGAGAATGACCGACCTATTTGCAGATATAAGGTAACAATTCGAATCTGAAAATATATATAAGTTCGGTGCAGTGCAATAACCAATGGAAGATGATAACAGTTGTTTGAGGCTCATATTTGTTGGCGCTCGGCCGACGGCTGTTAGTAACTCTTAGCAACGTAGTTGTACCGCCATCTATCGGCTGATATAACAAATAAATTCAGCAATGAATATGCTGAAGAGATATATTTAAATTTTGTCGTTTATTACATGGTTCATGAAGTTAAGCAGGTTCTTTGGTAATCTTATTGAGGAATATTTAGTATAATCATTCCAATTTGTTATCGATGAAATTAGCCTGCTTTGGTATAGGAATAAGTACGAATACAGTTTTGATTGAATTTTAGGTGTTTTTTCCTAGGAGAACACCCTATTCAATTATCAGCCCAATGTATTCTAGTTAAGTATGATATAAATTGATTTTTCTACAAAAATTACCACATAAACATACACTATGTTCCAATATCGAATTTCATGAAATGACAGACTATTAGTTGTGAGAAAATCAGCAAGCTGAAGAGTTTTGCTGTAGTCATAGAAAACGCGTAGTATATAACTCACACAGAATGCTTGTATGATTTAACTTATGCAGCATACTTGAGTGCTTTCATTCACTCTGCACGATAAAAGACAAGTGTCCGACTACTGGCAAAGAAGAACACAACTTGTTGTTTCTTTTTGGCTTATTGATAATATGATCTATTGAGCATTTCTTTCATGCATCACATAATATGATTCTTTTGTAAAACTCAGTCCACTGTCCGACTATACTGACTGATTCACCCTATACATTGAGAGGCTTATATGAATAAAAATAGTCTTCATGTGTGCATATTATATTCAAGCATTGTTATGCATTTTATCTGCCACTGAATCCGCCGAATATTTCAAAATCTGATACTCTTACAATAGATGAGCTATAGACAACAATTAACGAGTTAGTATAAAAGACATACACGGCTTCTCTAATCGTCTTTTCACGAAATCAATGAACTACCGAAATCAAACAGCTGTTCAAGTTGGAGCGTTCAAACAGGATGCCGTTATCGTGGTTGTTCTATATTTGGCGTATACAGAAAATCATATTCTTTCAAAGCCTAGAAAGATGATTAAATCAGCTGAGTTATAGACTGAAATTAACGGATAATAAAGGAAATGATCCTATTATTATTGATTCTCTTATCGTTCCATATGAGATACAAGGAACTATCGAAATCACACAAAAAACAGCTGTTCAAGCTGAAACAAGAGCTGTTTTTAGTCCTAGACCTAATATTCAATATCCCACACTAAAAAATATTTCTGCTATACAGGGCGGGTCAGCAAGAAATGTCGCTACCTCGTTTTTCATTTTTGTGACTCTTAGAGTGATTATCATCGTAAAAATGTCAGTCGACCAAAGACAGTCAGCAAGTCGACCAAGTTTATGATTTCATCACACTACCTACCAGTCATTGTACAGGGTTTTTGAATATATATTTTTGTATGCCAAGTTGAGTAGTCATTGTGAGTCTACTCGCCTACCAGATGTTGAATAAAAAACGGATAATTTTGACATCATTTATTTTTTAGATATTATACCAACATTTTCAAGTTCAGTAAGAATAAAGGCGATCTCGTTGTTGTTCTTATCTGATTCCATTAAATATCTCAGTCTATCCACCAAGATATTCGGATCTGTCCATTCATCTGAAATATTGTACTCTTCATTCCCAATACTGGCTTCAGGCTCCACGCTCGACTTTGGACGTTTAGGCTTGGTCTTATTTTTGAAGAGGGGTCTGATAATTTTATCGAATTTCTTCTTATCAGCTTATCCGGCCCAATCGATCTCTATGAATAGAGCTGATTTCTAGCATCTGTTTATACATCTGGTGATCCAGAGGCGTGTAATTTCGAGGGTTCTTGGAAAATAATAATTCCAAAGTACTTTTAAAATCGACATTATCTACGCCTATGTATTGGTCCTCAAAGCGTAGATTCTTATGTCCAAGTGTCCATCTGCCGTCAACATATTTCGGTCCATAAGCATTATCATAATCTGCACAGTGATATTTATCTAATGCTTGCTCTGATGAATGTGGTTTAGACTCCATGATGTGAACGCTATGGTGTCTGATATACAACTGAAGACTCTTGAATACCTCTGAAGACATCTGAATACCTCTGAAGACATCTGAATACCTCTGAAGACATCTGAATACCTCTGAAGGCGTGATCTGAAGACCTCTGAATACCTCTGAATACCTCTGAAGATATCTGAAGACATCTGAAGGCGTGATCTGAAGACCTCCGAATACCTCTGAATACTTCTATAGGTGTGATCTAAAGACTTCTGAATCCATTAACTGCCATCCGCTAATCAGCTATGTTATTCGAATTGGTGGCGTCCACTCTATGGACATTTCTCATATGGTGGTATAGGTTAGTTTTATTCAAGAATTTCCCACATTTCTCGACACACAATGCTTGGTGTCGATTATAGCGGAATTTTCACTCTTTAAAACTCTCCCACGTTCTATTGATATTGAAAGCAATCCACTCTCCAGTATTGAGACACTCTGTTATAAATCTGAAATAGCTGTGCTCTTAGAGTTCCTGGAATCTCCTGCTACCACTCTGCTAAAATTCACCGAACAAGAATTGCACTATATTCCAGTAGAGTGTATCATTGAACATGCAGATCCCTGTGACCTATTAATGATATGGCACAAACTTCCTCAAGAATATCGCAGCAACTTTAACCTACAAATCAAACTGCCATGCTTCGTTCATTATAATCGTCCCGATTGGACCACACACTGGGATGGACCGCCATCTTCTCAAGAGGCATGTCATTTTTGTAGAAAAGGATTACTTAAATAAATAGATTATTTATCTTCGTTTTCGTATTCTTTCACCCCCATGGGCTGCCCTGTATATATTTTTTTTTCAATCTTCATCAACTCAAACACCCTGTATATATTTCTTTCAACTAAAACACTCCTTCCATGCTGAAACATGGGACCGCGAACTGTGGGGCACTCTGTATATATTTTTTTCAATTTTCAATCAACTCAAACGCCCTGTATATGAAAATTCAATCTTGTTATTGTCATTAAATACTCACTGGGATGGACCGCCATCTTCTCAAGAATCATGCTATTTTTGTAAAAAAGCTTTACTGTGAAATAAATTGATTATCTAACAATAATCTTCCTCGTAGTTGTTTCATTTCGCATTTATGTACCATTTATGACATATGTCAATGGTAGAACGATATCCCTCAAACCATGCGACTTTGCATCTCCGAATTGTCCATAAAAAATCCTATTTTGAGAGTACCCACACACGTGATCATTATACCAGAAGAAAAAACAACAGCATGGCGTCACCCACTATAAAATAAATAAATAATCCAAGTATTCGTTTCCAATACGAGCGCGCGCTTATCATTCTACGGGATCTCTCGCTTTGCTGGATCTTCGAACGCCATGAAGCGAGACAGCGTTGCCACACACAATAATGTAACAATATTGACATCCAAACACATACGTCCGACAACGTTGCAGCGCCGAGCGCTCGAGCCTTACTCTACCTCGATAGATCTGTTGCAAAGATAAGCGCGCGCCACCGATGGATATTATTTTCGACTCGAAGTTTCTTATCTCTGGAATGCATCTCTCGCTTCACTCTACCTCGATAGATCCGTTGCAAAGATAAGCGCGCGCCACCGATGGATATTATTTTCCACGCGAAGTTTCTTATCTCTGGAATGCATCTCTCGCTTCACTGTACCTCGATAGATCCGTTGCAAAGATAAGCGCGCGCCAGCTATGGATATCCCGTTTGAATAGCATTAAAATAATTGAAATAGCACGGAGGTCGGAATACCACAGTGCGTATATACGCTGCCTCATAATGCAAAGGTCCCTGGTTCAATTCCCCCCCAGCGGTGACAGCTTTTTTTAATTTATTTATTCACGATGGCGACGTGACGTCGTATGAATAATTTGAATTTCGCGCTGGTTTTCAGTGGGCGTGGCCTCCAACCAAATGCTGGTCTCTGATTGGCTTGAGCCAGAACTGGCATAGCCCTTCTACTTTCGCCAAAACTTCGAATTAATCAATCTTGATAATAAGTCGGTTATACATCTTATAGGTAGACATTGTCTAGTGTTTCCTGAATCAGAATAACGCTAACAACAGGGGGAACAAGAAACTTCGACTTCGGCTATGTTTATACTGTAACTTCGCATTCTGACATCTGACATGCCTACAGTAATTGCTCTTCGACTGTTCTCTTTCATCTCACATAGATACCTCTGAAGCATATATGTTCGCAACGATTATATAAGACGACTTCATATGAGACGATATCGAAGCGGGTATAACCCACACAACAGGCAGAACAAGAAACTTTGACTCCGACTATGTTCACACTGTACCTCCGCATTCTCGCATCTGACATGCCTACAACAATAGGAGGTACGATCGCACTGACCATATAAGACGACTTCGGAGGACATATACCGAGTACAATAGGCAAGTGGAGATACTTCGACAACATCAGTCTGCACACTGTATATCTGTATTTTATCATCTCACATAGATACCTCCATGCATTCCAGCATCTGACATGCCCGAAGCTATAGCAGATACGATCGCACTGACCAAATGTGACGACTCCGAAAGACATATAACGAGAACAAAAGGCATTTCAACAATCAAGAGTCGGTAAACCGGCGTGTTCGCCAAAACTTCGAATTCATCAATCTTGATAGAAAGTCAGTTATACATCTCATAGGTTGACACTGTCTAGTGTTTCCTGAATCAAAATAACGCTAACAACAGGGGGAGCAAGAAACTTCGACTTCGACTATGTTCACACACTGTACACTGTATCTCTGTATTCTATCATCTCACATAGATACCTCTGGAGCATATAAGTTCGCAACGATCATATGGGACGAGATCGAAGCGGGTATAACGCACACAACAGGCAGATCAAGAAACTTCGACTTCGACTATGTTTACTCTGTAACTTCGCATTTTATGTGAGTGGAGTACTATACTTTTTCATATCCACCAAGAACTTTGATTCTAACAATCAAGAGTCGGCAAACCGGCGTGTTCGCCAAAACTTCGAATTCATCAATCTTGATATTAGGTCGGTTATACATCTTATAGGTAGACATTGTCTAGTGTTTCCTGAATCAGAATAACGCTTACAACAGGGGGAGCAGGAAACTTCGACTTCGGCTATGTTTATACTGTAACTTCGCATTCTAGCATCTGAAATGCCTACAGTAATTGCACTTCGACGGTTCTCTTTCATCTCACATAGATACCTATGAAGCATATATGTTCGCAACGATCATATAAGACGACTTCATATGAGACGATATCGAAGCGGGTATAACGCACACAACAGGCAGAACAAGAAACTTCGACTCCGACTATGTTCACACTGTACCTCCGCATTCTCGCATCTAACATGCCTACAACAATAGGGGGTACGATCGCACTGACCATATAAGACGACTTCGGAGGACATATACCGAGTACAATAGGCAAGTGGAGATACTTCGACAACATCAGTCTGCACACTGTATTTCTGTATTTTATCATCCCACATAGATACCTCCATGCATTCCAGCATCTGACATGCCTGAAGCTATAGCAGATACGATCGCACTGACCAAATGAGACGACTCCGAAAGACATATAACGAGAACAAAAGGCATTCCAACAATCAAGAGTCGGTAAACCGGGTGTTCGCCAAAACTTCGAATTCATCAATCTTGATAATAAGTCAGCTATACATCTCATAGGTAGACACTGTCTTGTGTTTCCTGAATCAAAATAACGCTTACAACAGGGGGAGCAAGAAACTTCGACTTCGTCTATGTTCACACTGAAACTTCGCATTCTAGCATCTGACATGCTTACAGTTATGGCAGATACGATCGCACTGAACATATAGAACGACTTCGAAAAACATACAACAGGAAGAATGGGCAAGTGGAGATACTTCGACAACATCAGTTAACATACCGTATGTCTGTATTCTATCATCTCACATGGATACCTCTGGATTAATGAGTTCGCAACTATTATATAAGACGACATCGAGGCATTCTAGCATCTGACATGCCTACAGTTATAGCAGATACGATCGCACTGATCGAATAGGACGACTTCGAAGGACATATAACGAGAACAATAGGCAAGCGAAGATACTCCGACAACATCAGTCTGCACACTGTATCTCTGTATTCTATCAACTCACATGGATACCTTCGGAGCATGGTAGTTCACAACGATCATATGAGTTGAGATCGAATCGGGAATAATGCACACAACAGGCAGAACAAGAAACTTTGACTTCGACTATGTTTACTCTGTAACTTAGCATTCCAGCAACTGACGATGACACTGACCATATAAGACGACTCCGAAGGACATGAAACGAGGACCATAGGCAAGTGAAGATACTTTGACTACATCAGTCTGCACACTGTATCTCTGTATTCTATCATCTCACATAAATACCTCTGGAGCATATAAGTTCGCAACGATCATATGGAACGAGATCGAAGCGGGTATAACGCACACAACAGGCAGATCAAGAAACTCCGACTTCGACTATGTTCACTCTGTAACTTCGCATTATATGTGAGTGGAGTACTATACTTTTTCATATCCACCAAGAACTTTGATTCCAACAATCAAGAGTCATTAAACCGGCGTGTTCGCCAAAACTTCGAATTCATCAATCTTGATAATAAGTCGGTTATACATCTTATAGGTAGACATTGTCTAGTGTTTCCTGAATCAGAATAACGCTTACAACAGGGGGAGCAAGATACTTCGACTTCGACTGTTCTCTTTCATCTCACATAGATACCTCTGAAGCATATATGTTCGCAACGATCATATAAGACAACTTCATATCAGACGATTTCGAAGCGGGTATAACGCACACAACAGGCAGAACAAGAAACTTCGACTCCGACTATGTTTACACTGTACCTCCGCATTCTTGCATCTGACATGCCTACAACAATAGGAGGTACGATCGCACTGACCATATAAGACGACTTCAGAGGACATATACCGAGTACAATAGGCAAGTGGAGATACTTCGACAACATCAGTCTGCACACTGTATCTCTGTATTTTATCATCTCACATAGATACCTCTGGAGCATATCAGTTCGCCTTGATCATATGAGACGACATCAAAACGGGTATAACGTACACAACAGGCAGAACTAGAAACTTCGACTTCGATATTTATACTGTGAATTTGCATTCTAGCATCTGACATGCCTACAGTTATAGCAGATACGATCGCACTGACCATATAGGAAGACTCCAGAAAACATATAACGAGAACAATAGGCAACTGGAGATACTTCGACAACATCAGTCTGCACACTGTATCTCTGTATTGTATCAATTCACATAGATACCTCTGTAGCGTATATGTTCGCAACGATCATATAAGACGACATCGAAGCATGTATAACGCACACATCAGGCAGAACAACAAACTTCGACTCCGACTATGTTTACACTGTAACTTTGTATTCCAGCGTCTGACATGCTTGAAGGAATAGCAGATACGATCGCACTGAAAAAATGAGACGACTCCGAAGGACATATAACGAAAACAATATTCAAGTGGAGATAGTTCGACAACATCAGTCTGCACACTTCATCTCCGTTTTGTATCATCTCACATAGATACCTTTGTAGCATATATGTTCGCAACGATCATATAAGACGACATCGAAGTGGGTATAACGCACACAACAGGCAGAACAAGAAACTTCGACTCCGACTATGTTTACACTGTAACTTCACATTCTAGAATCTGACATGCCTATTGCTATAATAGATACGATCGCACTGACCATATAAGATGACTTCGAAGGACATATAACGAGTGCAATAGGCAAGTGAAGATACTTCGAGAACATCAGTTTGCACACTGTATCTCTGTACTATATCACCTTACATGGATTCCTCTGGAGCATATCAGTTCGCATCGATTATATGAGACGACATCAAAACGAGTATAACGCACACATCAGGCAGAACAAGAAACTTTGACTTCGACAATGTGTACACTGTAACTTTGCATCCTAGCATCTGAAATGCCTACAGTTATAGCTGATTCGATTGCACTGGCTATATAGGACGACTTCGAAGGACATATAACGAGAAGAATAGGCGAATTAGATACTTCGACAACATCAGTCTGCACACTGTATCTCTGTATTCTTTCATCTCACATAGATACCTCTGAAGCATATATGTTCGCAACGATCATATAAGACGACATCATATGAGACGACATCGAAGCGGGTATAACGCACGCAGACAAGTTCGCATTGACCATATAAGACGACTTCCAAACAGGTATATCGCACACAGCTTGCAGAACAAGAATCTTCGACTTCGACCATGTTTACACTGAAACTCTGCAGTCTAGGATCTGACATGTAACATTTGAAGCAGATATCATTGCAGTGACCGTATGAGACGACTTTGAAGGGTATATAACGAGTACAATAAGCAAACGAAGATACATCGACTTCATCGTTTTGCACACTATATCTCTCTATCCTATCATCTGACATTGACACTATTGAAGCAGACAAGTTTGCATTGACCATATAGGACGACTTCCAAGCGGGTATATTGCATACAGTTTGCAGAACAAGAAACTTCGACTTCGACTATGTTCACACTGTAACCCTGCAGTCTTAGCATCTGACATGCATACAGTTGGAGTAGATACGATAGCAGTGACCTTTCAAGATGACTCCAAAGGGTATATAACGAGTTCAATAGGCAAATGAAGATTGATTGATTGATTGATTGATTAATAGCAGAATGATCAGTCAGGGTTTGAAGCCCAAAACACTGCAGCCTTTGGGCCTATTGTATTCCTGATCATGCTGTTGACTTAGGTGAACAGGTTCGCTACCTTGATGAGGTTTAGCAGCCTCTTCACCAGATCATTCTTTGAAAATGCCTCTTGAGAGTTCACTGCTCCCAGAAGGTTGTATCTCCAACGCGCTAGTGCTTCGCACTCCAGTATTACATGGGTGGCAGTTTCCTCCTCCTCATTGCATAGTCTGCATATGGGTTCGTCTGTATAGATGCCCATTTGATGCATATGTTTCCTCAAGGGGCAGTGACCGGTTATTAGTCCCGTCACTCGTTTGATCTGACTTCTGTTTAGGCTCATAATGTCGTTAGTCACTGTTTTGGACAGTGTTCCAACCATCAGTTTACTGTGTCTTTGTCCTGGGACATTGTTCCAGTATGCCTGATGTCTTTCTTGCATCCACCTTGCCAGCCAGCCGCGTATTGAGGTTTTGGGGATACCGAACACAGGTTCCGGCCCCATAAACAACGTCGCAGACCCTTGCCGGGCAAGAGCGTCAGCTGCTTCATTGCCTTCAATTCCCTTATGCCCTGGCACCCATTGAAGAGTTACCTTGTTGTGGTTAGCCAGGGTTAGCAGGCTTTGAAGGCAATCCCAGACCAATTTTGATCTGATTTTATTGCATGTTAGAGATTGAATGGCCGCCTGACTATCTGAGCATATGAGGATTTGTTTACCTCTGTATCCTCTTACGATATTCTCTCTCAGGCATGCCTCAATAGCATGCACCTCTGCCTGGAATACTGAAGCATACCTCCCCAAGGAAGCACACATCCTGGTTCTGGGTCTATCTCCATATATTCCGGCTCCCGTGCCCTCATCAGTCTTAGAACCGTCAGTGTACCATACTAACGTGCCTTCCTGACAGTTAGTCAAGACCCTTTCATCCTAGTAGAGCTGAGTGTTGAAGGGTCTGTAATAGTTATTTCTAGGCAGCATTTTGTCCCTTCCCATATCCATTAGTGGGCTTGAAACTTGGCTGATTATTTTTGTATGTCCCAGGGAGTCACCCCGAGCATACCAGTTGCCGGTACACTCCAGTCTGTATGCCCCATATCCTCGCTTCCGCCCTGATGAAGATTTCAAGAGATATTGAGTATGGTTTCCATAGCAGCGGTAGGAGTGCTGCGCATAGCACCTGTGATGCAGAGACAAGCTAATCTCTGGAGTTTTGGAAGCTCCATTATAGCTGATCTCTGTTCAGTCTTAGGCCACCAGACAAGCGATCCATATACAATCATTGGTCTCACCACAGCAGTATACAGCCAATGTACCATGCGTGGTTTCAGTCCCCATGTGTCACCAATCGCTCTCCGAGAAGCCATTAGTGCCATTTTGCCTTTGCTGACAGTCTTTCGCAGTTGAGTATTCCAGGTTAGCCTAGCATCTAGGGTTACTCCCAGATACTTAACCTCCTGTGTCATACTTAGCTGTGTGTCAAAAAGTCTGGGAACTTTTAGTTTGTCCAGTTTCTTCTTTTTCGTGAAGGCCACAAGTGCAGTTTTACCAGGATTGACCCTGAGGTCTGCCTTTCTGCACCAGCCCTCTACTATCTCCAGGGCTCTTTGCATCAAGTCTGAAATAATCTCAGGATGCTGCCCCTCTACTAGAATGACAACATCATCTGCATACCCCTGTGAGTAAATTCCTACATTGTTCAGTTTTTTCAGGAGTTCGTCAATAACCAGATCCCACAGCAGGGGAGAAAGAACTCCTCCCTGTGGGCAACCCCTAGAAATCGTCACCTCCATAGTTTCACCAAGCAATGTGGATTCCACTGTTCTGTTGTGTAGCATGTTTTTTATCCACCTACATGTGGTGTCTTCCACGCCACGCCCAACAACCGCTGCTACCATGGATATGAAGGGTGTGTGGTCGAATGCCCCTTCAATATCCAGGAAAGCCGCAAGAGCTATGCTCTTGTTGCTTATTGCGGCCTCAAGTTTCCCCACCAGTTGATGAAGTGCCGTTTCACAGGATTTTCCCGATTGATATGCATGCTGGTTTTTATGTAGTGGCCTTTCAATGAGAAAGTTTTCCCTGATATGCATTTCAATTAACTTCTCCATCACCTTCAACATGAATGATGATAGTGTTATCGGCCTGAACGCCTTAGCCTGAGAGTAATCTCTTCCAGGCTTTGGGATGAAGACGATCCTCGCTCTCTTCCATGCAACCGGAATGTACCCCGTTGCCAGGCTTGCTCTCAATATCCCACAAATAAACGGAGCCAGCCGGTCCTTACCCTGCTGTAGCATTGCAGGGATAATTCCGTCCGGTCCCGGCGCCTTGTAGGATTCAAGAGTTTCTATGACCCACAGCAGTTTACTGTGGTCAACAATCTTCTTCGATACCCGCCAGTTTCCAACAGCAGCCCTCATGTGAGGGTTTAGTGGGTCTGGTAGATTATCGTTTTCAATTTCAACCGAATCTGGCAGATGAGCCCGGAGTAGAATCTCCAGAGTTTCCCTGCCAGTTTCAGTATATCTCCCGTCAGGTTTCATTGTATTCCCTATAGGATTAACAGGTGCCTTGGCTAGGATTCGATGGAGGCGTGCTGCTTCAGAGGTTGTTTCCACCTCTCCACAGAAACGCCTCCACGACTCCCTTTTCGCCCTACGGATCTGTTTATTATAATTGGTCAGAGTGATGGAATACTGCCCCCACTCCCCAGTTTTCTTCGCCTTATTGAAAAGTTTGCGTGTTTCTTTTCTTAGCGTATTAAGTTCTTCGTTCCACCAGCTAACGTCTTTGCTGCTGTTGCGCCTTACCAAAGGACAGTTGTCCTGATATGAGGATATTATTGCCTCCTGCAACTGACAGGAGGCTACCTATACATCAGTGCCGTTTTTGATAATCTTCTTGACGTTTCCTAGGTTTATTGTTGAGTCCTCTCTGAATTTCTCCCAGTTCGTACCTCTCGGGTTTCGATAGGCTTCTGTCGGGTGTTCAGTATCTGAAATTTCCATACAGATATACCTATGGTCCGACAAGGACGGTTCCTCAGATACACGCCACCGAGTTACCTGAGAGCTTATTCTAGAAGACGCCAGGGTTATGTCATTGATCTCCTTACGAATTTTGGTAACAAAAGTTGCTTCGTTCCCGCGATTCATTATAACTAAATTCTTAGAAATTATGTAATCTAATAGGAACTCACCCCTTCTGTTTGTGTCGCTGCTCCTCCAAGCTGTGCTGTGAGCATTGGCATCAATGCCAAAGATGTGCTGTAGGTTTGAAAGCCTGCAGTACTCCTCTAGCCTCTCCAGTTCTGCTGACGGAGGTGGCTTGATAGAATCGTATGGCAGATACACTGAGGCTATTATGATTTCCGTCCAGATTCCTCCCATACGTATTTTCAGCCTAATTGCTGCCTGGTCTCTAGAACAGAAATCAAGCAGTTTTAGTGCGTGTAGCTCGTTCTTAACGAAAATGCAGGATCTCACATTCCCTTCCGTCAGATCGTATATTACCTTACCCTTGGCTTCTCCCAGTCCTGAGACTCGTCCCCCGTGAATCCAGGGCTCTTGTATCAGGACTATGTCAACTTCGCCTCGGGACAGGTACCTCACTAAGGCAGCAGTCGCAGCCTTTTTATGCTGCAGGTTTACTTGAAGGACCTGCAGCATCTTCGGCGCTCTTTTTACTTACCACCCTGAAGGTAAGTTGGGATAGGCCTAGGTAGGCTTTGAAGCCTCTCTTGGCCAACTCCTTCAGGTTGAGGTCATCAATTCCAAGAACAAGGGTAATTCCTTGTTTGTCGGAATTGGTGGAAATAATCCTCCAGTCTCCTGTTTTAATGCCCTTGTTCTGGGTTTCCAGGAGCTGTAGGATCCTAGCCGGCTCCTTGGCGTCCAGGAACTCGGTTGGCACCCATACCACAGTCCTGTGAGTTTTGACCACCTTATTAGCGTCATCGACGCTAAGGGCGGCCCCCTCCCAAGGCTTCAGCGTAGGCACCTTCCGCTTGAGCCATTCTCTGGATTCCTCATTTTCGCAGGTTAGGATCAGCACCCCCGATTGAGGGTAGCTGCCTGCGAATTGAGGCCCAGTTCCTGGCTCACATCTCCAGATCTCTCTCGTAATGAAAAGCTGGATTTGCTTCACCTGCTCCAAAGATTGCTTGTCTTCGGGATAGTTGCCCGTAGTCACTGCCATCTTGAAGGAGGTCAGGGCCTTACTGTAACTGCCTCCAGTTGGTGTACTGACGGGTTTAGTTACAGAAGGTCCCGCAGAGACACTCTGTTTGCTCCTCTTAAGGAGCGGCGAAGGTGTGCTGGTCTCGGATCTCCCCCTCTTTTCAGCGGCCTCGCAGACTTTCCCACTTCCCGTTGTGGAGATGGTTTTGTCTGGTCTCTTAAGACATGATGGATTTACGGCCACCAGTGCTTGAGGTTTTTTCGTGGGCCTCCGATTTGACCTAGGCTTCCTAGGAATGATCGGGTCCCCACGAGCCATAGCCGCCTGGATCGCCAGCTTCCTGCGCTGCGCTCCAGACATCTTCACTTTCGTGTCCGGCAGATCCTGAGGGTTTGGAACCGGTGGCTGCTCACGGCTGCCCCCAGATTCCTCCCCTTCCTCTGTCGACTCCATCAGCTCCTGTAGGATGCGCTCTTCCTCCACAGTAACCAAGGTTCGATGTGCCTCAGTTCCCGTTCCAGAAGAGTCGCCCTCCAGAAGCCTATTCTCTGCATCCAATGAAGATGAGGATGGTGTCCCCTCAACCTCCATCAGATGGGCAGGTTCGTCATTATTTTGGTTTTGGTTTTCCATATGGTTCCCACGAGTAATGCGGATGTGTTGGTCGACCTCAGCAGAGCCGTTTACTGAGGCAAGGCTGTTTACTCCAGAGTTTCGCCTGGTTCTCTGGAGGGCTCGTTGTGTGCACATCTCCCATGTACCACGCATCCCATCGGCACGGGTTCCACTCCACCTTAGGATTGGGTGACTTTTCTCATTGTTAGCCTTTGCGAAGCAGCTAGTAGCCGTTTCCCAAAGCCCCCTCCCCCTCGCGACGTGGACGCCAATGAGAGATATCTCCAGAATTTGACAAGGTTATCCAGGCAAATGGAGGAGATATTGGCCTTAGACGCCAAATCTAAGGCCTAGGGTGTATGAAGATACATCGACTTCATTGTTGTGCACACTATATATCTCTATCCTATCATCCAACATGGACACTATTGACGCAGACATATTGGCAATGACCATATAAGAATACGACTCTCTAGCAGGTTTTGAGCACATAGCTTGCAAAACAAGAAACCTCGATTTTAATGTTTACACTGTAACTCTGCAGTATAACATCTGGCATGCATACAGTTGGAGCAGATACGACAGCAGTTCGACTTCGAACATGTTTACACTGTAACTCTGCAGTCTAGCATCTGACATGCATACAGTTGGAGCAGATACGATGGCAGTTACCGTATGAGACTACTTTGGAGGGTATATAACGAGAACAATAGGCAAATGAAGATACATCGACTTCATCGACGTGCACACAATATCTCCCTATCCTATCATCTCACATGGACACTATTGAAGCAGACGAGTTTGCATTGACCATATTAGACGACTTTCAAGTGGGTATTCCGCACACAGCTTGCAGACCAAGAAACTTCGACTTTGACTATGTTCACACTGTTACTCTGCAGTCTTGCATCTGACATGCATACAGTTGAAGCAGATACCATTGCAGTGACCGTATAATACGACTTTGAAGGATATATAACGAGTACAATAGGCAAATGAAGATACATCGACCTCAACGTTCTGCACACTCATCTCTCTATCTTATCATCTTACATTGACACTATTGAAGCAGACAAGTTCGCATTGACTATATGAGACGACTTCCGAGCAGGTATAATGCATACAGTTTGCAGAACAAGAAACTTCGACTTCGTTACACTGTAACTCTGCAGTCTATCATCTGACACGCATACAGTTGAAGCAGATACGATTGCAGTGACCGTATAATTCGAATTTGAAGGGAAAAAAACGAGTACAATAGGCAAATGAAGATACATCGACTCCATCGATGTGCACACTATATCTCTCCATTCTATCATCTTGCATTAACACTATTGAAGCAGACAAGCTCACAATAACCATACGAGACGCCTTCCAAGCAGGTTTAAAGCACCCAGCTTGCAGAACAAGAAACTTCGACTTCGAACATGTTTACACTGTAACTCTGCAGTCTAGCATCTGACATGCATACAGTTGGAGCAGATCCCAGGTAGCACTGGTTAGTGGAATGACGTCATAATGACGTCTTTTTCAGGTCATTATTGATCAATGACGTCCTCGACTCCAGAGGGACCTAAAAATGACGTCTTATTGACGTTCAATATTGGACGTCTTAATGACATCCCTACTAAGTCGTATATTCGACCAAATAAAAAGAAACACTTTTTCATCGTTTGTTAATTGTACATACTAAATTTGTGTTTGTATATACAGTGTTTTCGTGAGTACTGATAAACAAATTCATTTTCAGCCAAATTATGCATTTTTGAGGAATCTGCTGAAAACGGTCGATTTTCATTTTCAATTTGCCATATATTTATGAGAAAAATTGAATATACATATACATGGTGATCCACGTTTGAGTTATGACCATAACGACAATTTTTTTAAATAGAGCACCTTATATATATCACTCAATCTTTGGAATAACCATAAGAAGCAGAATTCGAAAATGTTTAACACAATCATGTGGATTGTATAGGTAAGTGCGTCCAATAAATTTGATGCTTTCGGTAAGTAGTGGATAAATTCATTATTATCCAATATCTACCTATCTCATATATCTCTGAGAAAACAGGGAAGGCTTTTATTTCTAATTCGACGTTTCTACGGAGGAATCATCAAATATAAAGGATGATACACGTTTGTATTATGACGTACACGACACATTTTTCAAACGGATATAAATTATTGAATTTTCGTAATCAAATGTATATCACACGAAGGGTTTGTATACAGGGCGTTCGTTAAATTCAGTTCTCTCGTAAAATTGGTTCGCCATTAAAATATAAAGATGACTATTTCTCTATCCTATCAACTCACATGGATACTATTGGAGCAGACGAGTTCCTGATGCCCATATGAGACGACTCTGAGGGGTATATAGCGAGTACAACAGGCAAATGGGGATACATCGACTTCATCGACGTACACACTATATCTCTCTATTCAATCATCCCACATGGACACTATTGAAGCAGACAAAATTGCATTGACTATATAAGACGACTGTCAAGCGACTATAACGCACGCAGATTGCTGAACAAGAAACATCGTTTTCGACTATGTTTACATTGTAATTCTGCAGTCTAACATGTGACATGCATACAGTTAAAACAGATATGATCGCAGTGACCATATAAGACAATTTTGGAGGGTATATAGCGAGTACAATAGGCAGATGGAGATACATCGACTTCATCGGTGTGCACACTCTTTCTCTCTATCCTATCATCTCACATGGATACTATTGGAGCAGACGAGTTCGCAATGCCCATATGAGACGACTCCCAAGCGGATATAACTTACACAACTTGCACAACAAGAAACTTTGTCTTCGACTACTTTTACACTGTAACTCTGCCTTCTAGCATCTAAAATACATACAGTTGAAGCAGATACGATTGCAGTGACCATATGAGACGAGTTTCAAGCAAGAATACCGCACACAGCTTACAGTAACAGAAACTTCGACTTTGACTATGTTTACACTGTAACTGTGCAGTCTAGAATCTGACATGCAAACAATTGAAGTAGAAACGATGGCAGTGACTGTATAAGATGACTTTGAAGGGTATATAATGAGAACGATAGGCGAACAAAGATACATCGACTTCAACGTTTCGCACACTATATCTTTCTATCTTATCATCTCACATTGACACTATTGAGGCAGACAAGTTTGCATTGATCATATTGGACGACTTCCGAGCAGGTATAACGCATACAGTTTGAAAAAAAAGAAACTTCGACTTCGACTATGTTCACACTGTAACTCTGCAGTCTAGCGTCTGACATGCATACAGTTGAAAAAGGTACGATTGCCGTATAAGACGACTTCAAAGGGTATATAGCGAATTCAATATGCAAATGAAGTAACATCGACTCCATCGATGTGCACACTCTTATACTATCCTATCATCTCACATGGATACTATTGGGGCAAACGAGTTCGCGATGCCAATATGAGACGACTTTTGAGCGGGTATAACGCACACAACTTGCACAACAAGAAACTTCGTCTTCGACTTATTTCACACTGTAATTTTGCCTTCTAGCAACTAACATGCATACAGTTGATGCAGAAACGATTGCAGTGACCGTATGAGACGACTTTAAAAGAATAATAACGAGTTTAATTGGCAAATGAAGATACATCGACTTCATCGTTGTGCACACTATTTCTCCCTATCCTATCATTTTACATGGACACTTTCGAAGCAGAAAAGTTCGCAATGACCATATAAGACGACTCTCAAGCAGGTATTGAGCACACAGCTCGCAGAACAAGAAACCTCGACTTCGAATATTTTTACACTGTAACACTTGGCATGCATACAGTTGAAGCAGATACGACTGCAGTGGCCATATAAGACGACTTTGAAGCAGGTATAAAGCACCCAACTTGCAAAACAAGAAACTTCGACTTTGACATGTTAACACTGTAACTCTGCAGTCTAGCATCTGACATGCATACAGTTGGAGCAGATACGATGGCAGTAACCGTATGAGACTACTCCGAAGGGTATATAACGAGAACAAGGGGAAGCTTTCGTGACTGTTCTATAATAATATTCTTGGAAATATTAGTGGGATGCAGTCTGGACCAATGAATTAATTAGATTTCTTCTATGACATTTTTTTGTCAAATCATTTCATTTTTATTCATACACCTATGTTTTCTTTCTGTGCTAATTTTATATAGAATTTCATGTTTTTAGTCTTGATAAAGAAAATGAAAATTTTCGAAAGCTCGACAAATAACGAAGAAATCTAATTAATTCATTGGTCCAGACTGCATCCCACTAATATTTCCAAGAATATAACGAGAACAATAGGCAAATGAAGATACATCGACTTCATCGACGTGCACACAATATCTCTCTTTCCTATCATCTCACATGGACACTATCGAAGCAGACAAGTTTTTATTGACCATATAAGACGACTTCCAATTGGGTATATCGCACACAGCTTGCAGAACGAGCAACTTCGACTCTCACTATGTTCACACTGTAACATTGCAGTCTTGCATCTGACATGCATACAGTTGAAGCAGATACCATTGCAGTGACCGTATAATACGACTTTGAAGGAAATATAACGAGTACAATAGGCAAATGAAGATACGTCGACTTCAACGTTTTGCACACTCATCTCTCTATCTTAACATTGACACTATTGATGCAGACAAGTTTGAATCGACCATATTGAACGACTTCCGAGCAGGTATAATGCATAGAGTTTGCAGAACAAGGAACTTCGACTATGTTAACACTGTAACTCTGCAGTCTATCATCTGACATACATACAGTTGAAGCCGATACGATTGCAGTGACCGTATAATACGACTTTGAAGGGAAAATAACGAGTACAATAGGCAAATGAAGATACATCGACTTCATCGATGTGCACACTATATCTCTCCATTCCATCATCTCACATTAACACTATTGATGCAGACAAGCTCGCAATAAACATACAAGACGGCTTCCAAGCAGGTATAAAGCACCCAGCTTGCAGAACAAGAAACTTCGACTTCGGACATGTTTACACTGTAACTCTGCAGTCTGACATGCATACAGTTGGAGCAGATACGATGGCAGTGACCTTATAAGACGACTTTGAAGAGTATATAACGAGAACAATGAGCAAATGAAGTTACATCGACGTACACACTATATCGCTCTTTCCTATCATCTCACATGAACATTATTGAAGCAGACGAGTTTGCATTGACCATATGAGTCGAATTCCAAGCGGATATATCGCATACAGCTTGCAGAATGAGAAACTTCGACTTTGACTATGCTTACACTGTAACTCTGCAGTCATGAATCTGACATGCATACATTTGATGCACATACGATTGCAGTGACCATATAAGACGACTCTATAGGGTATATAGCGAGTACAACAGGTCAATGGGGATACATCGAATTCATCGTCGTACACACTATACCTCTCTATTCTATCATCTCACATGGACACTTCTGAAGCAGACAAGTTTGCATTGACCATATGGGACGACTTCTAAGCGGGTATAATGCACACAGATTGCAGAACAAGAAACATCGACTTTGACTATGTTACGATGAAACTCTGCATTCTAGCATCTGACATGCATACAGTTGAAGCAGATATGATCGCAGTGACCGTATAAGACGACTTTGAAGGGTATATAGCAAGAACAATAGGCAGATGAAGATACATCGAGTTGTCACTCTGCAGTCTGGCATCCGACATGCATAAGACGACTTACAAGCGGGTATAACGCATACAGTTTGCAGAACAAGAAACTTCGACTTCGACTACGTTTACACTGTAACTCTTCAGTCCAGCATCTGACATGCAAACAGTTGAAGCAGATACGATGAGAGTGACCGTTCAAGATGACTTTGAAGGGTATATAACGAGTTCGATAGGTAAATGAAGATATATCGACTTCATCGTTGTGCACACTATATCTCACTATCTCACTATAGAAGCAGAGAACTTTGCAATGGCCATAAGAGACGACTTCCAAGCAGGAATAACGCACACAGCTTGCAGTACAAGAAACATCGACGTCGACTATGTTTACACTGTCACTCTGCAGTCTGGCATCTGACATGCATACAGTTGAGGCAGATCTGATCGTAGTGACTATGTGAGACGACTTTGAAGGGTATATATCATGTACGATGGGCAGATGAAAATCAACTTCATCGGTGTGCAAACTCTATCTCTATCCGATCATCTCACATGGATACTATTGAAACAAACGAGTTCGCAATGCCCATATGAGACGACTTCTAAGCAGGTATACCGCACACAACTTGCAGAACAAGAAACTCCGACTTAGTCTATATTCACACAAAAACTCTGCAGTCTAGCTTCTGATATGCATACAGTTGAAGCAGATATGAACGCAGTACCCATATAAGACGACTTTGGAGGGTATAAAGCAAGTACAATAGGCAGATGAAGATACATGAACTTCGTCGAAGTGCACACTATATCTCTGTATCCTATCATGTCACATGAATACTATCGAAGCAGACAAGTTCGCAATGTTCATATGAGACGACATCTAAAAGGGTATAACGCACACAACTTGCAGAACAAGCAACTTCGACTTCGACTAGGTTCACACTGTAACTCTGCAGTCTAGCATCTGACAGGCATACAGTTGATGCAGGAACGATCGCAGTGACAGTATAAGACGACTTTGGAGGTATTATAACGGGTACAATATGCAAATAGGGATACATCGACTACATCGTTTAACACACTATATATCTCTATTCGGTCATCTCACATGGACACTATTGAAGCAGACGAGCTCGCAATGACAATACAAGACGACTTTCAAGCAGGTATAACGCACACAGCTTGTAGAACAAGAAACTTCGACTTCGATCATGTTTATCCTGTAACTCTGCAGTCGAGCATCTGACATGTATACAGTTGACGCAGATACGGTCGCAATGACCATATAAGACGACTTTGGGGTATATAACGAGTACAACAGGCAAATGAAGATACATCGACATAAATTGTTGTGCTCACTATATGTCTCTATATTTTCATCTTACATGGACACTATTGACGCAGATAATTCGCGATGACCATATAAGACGCCGACTCTCAATCAGGTTTTGAGCACAGCTTGCAGAACAAGAAACCTCGACTTCGACAATGTTTACACTGTAACTCTGCAGTATAACATCTAGCATGAATACAGTTGGAGCAGATACGATAGCAGTGGCCATATAAGACGACTCTGGAGGGTATATAGCGGGTACCACAGACAAATGGATATATATCGACTCCATCATCGTTGTGCACACTATATCTCTCTATCCTATCATCTTACATGGACACTATTGAAGCAGACAAGTTCGCAATGACCATATAAGACAACTTTCAAGCAGGTATTATGCACACAGCTTGCAGAACGAAGAAACTTCGACTTCGACCATGTTAACACTGTCACTCTGCAGTCCAGCATTTGACATGCATACAGTTGAATCGTAGTGACCATATAAGACGACTTTGAAGGGTATATATCATATACAATAGGCAGATGAAAATACATCGACTTCATCGTTGTGCACACTCTATATCTATATCCTATCAACTCACATGGATACTATTGGAGCAGACGAGTTCATGATGCCCATATGAGACGACTTTCGAGCGGGTATAAAGCACACAACTTGCACAACAAGAAACTTTGAATTCGACTATGATTACACTGTAACTCTGCCGTCAAGCATCTGACATGCATACAGTTGAAACAGATACGATGGCAGTGACCGAAAAAGACGACTCTGAAGGGTATATAACGAGTTCAACAGGCGAATGAAGTTACATCGACCTCATCGACGTGCACACTCCATCTCCATCCTATCACATGAATACTATTGGAACAAACAGGTTCGCAATGCCCATATAAGACGACTTCTAAGCGGGTATAACGCACACAACTCGCAGAACAAGAAACTTCGACTACGAATATGTTTACACATAAACTCTGCAGCCTAGCTTCTAACATGCATTTAGTTAAAGCAGATATGATCACAGTGACCATATAAGACGACTTTGAAGGGTAAAAAGAGAGTACAATAGGCAGATGAAGATAGATCGACTTCATCGGAGTGCACACTCTATCTCTTCATCCTATCATCTCACATGGATACTATTGAGGCAGACGTGTTCGAAATGCTCATATGAAACGATTTTTAAGCGGGTATTACGCACACAACTTGCCGAACAAGAAAGTTCTATTTCGACTATGTTCACACTGTAACTGCAGTCTAGAATCTGACATGCATACAGTTGATGCAAGAACGATTGCAGTGACCTTATGAGACGACTTTAAAGGGATTATAACATCGACTTCATCGTCTCACACACTATATATCTCTATTCTATAATCTCACTATGTTCTCACTGTCACTCTGCAGTCTAGCATCCGACTCGCATACAGTTGGAGCAGATATGATCGTAGTGACCAAATGACACGACTTTGGAGGGTATATAGCTAGTACAATAGGCAGATGAAGAAACATCGACTTCATCGGTATGCATAAACTATCTCTCTATCCTATCATCTCACATGAACACTATTGAAGCAGACAAGAAACATGGACTTCGACTATGTTAACATGGTAACTCTGCAGTCTAGCATCTGACATGCATACTATTGGAGCAGATATGATCGCAGTGATCATATAAGACGACTTTGAAGGGTATAAAGCAACTACAATAGGCAGATGAAGATACATCGACTTCACCGGTGTGCACACTCTATCTCTCTATCCTTTCATCTCACATGGATACTATTGAAGCAGACGAGTTTGCAATGCCCTAATAAGACGACTTCCAAGCGGGTATAACTCACACAACTTGCACAACAGGACACTTCGTCTTCGACTATGTTTACACTGTGACTCTGCCTTCTAGCATCTAACATGCATGAATGAATGAAGATACATTGACTTCATCGTCGTGCACACTATATCCCTCTTCCCCATCATCTCACATACACACTATTGAAGCAGACAAGTTTGCATTGACCATATAAGACGACTTCCGAGTGGGTATATCGCACACAGCTTGCAGAACGAGAAACTTCGACTTTGACTATGTTCACACTGTGACTTTGCAGTCCAGCACCTGACATGCATACAGTTGGAGCAGATAAGATAGCAGTGACCGTTCAAGATGACTTTGAAGGGTATATAACGAGTTCAATAGGCAAATGAAGATACATCGACTTCATCGTTGTGCACACTATATCTCTATTCGATCATCTCACATCGACACTATCAGAGCAGACAACCTCGCAATAACCATTCAAGACAGCTTTCAAGCAGGTATGAAGCACCCAGCTTGCAGAACAAGAAACTTCGACTTCGAACATGCGTTATACCTGCTTGGAAGTCATCTTGTATGGTCAATGCGAGCTTGTCTGCTCCAAAAGTGTTTATGTGAAATGATAGAATAGAGATTTATAGTGTGTGAGACGATGAAGTCGATGTATCCCCATTTGCCTATTGAACTCGTTATATAACCTTCAAAGTCATCTTGAAAGTTCATTATGTTAGATGCTAGACGACGAAGTTACAGTGTGAACAAAGTCGAAGGCGGAGTTTCTTTTTGTGCAAGATGTGTGCGATATACCCGCTTGGAAGTTATCTTATATGGTCAATGCAAACTCGTATGCTTCAATAGTGTCCATGTGAGATGATAGGAAAGAGAGATATGGTGTGCACGACGACGGAGTCGATGTATCTTCATCTGCCTATTGTTCCCATTATATACCCTCCAATGTCATACGGTCACTGCCATCGTATCTGCTTCAACTGTATGCATGTCAGATTCTAGACTGACTGACTAGAGTTACAATGTAAACATAGTCAAAGTCGAAGTTTCTTGTTCTGCAAGATGTGTGCGATATACACGCTTGGAAGTCGTCTGATATGGTCAATGCGAACTTGTATGCTCCAATGGTCTCCATGTAAGATGATAGGGAAGAGAGATATGGTGTGCACGACGATGAAGTCGATGTATCTTCATTTGCCTATGGTTCTCATTATTTACACTTCAAAGTCGTCTTATACGGTCACTGCCATCGTATCTGCCTCAACTGTATCCATGTCAGATTCTAGACTGCAGAGTTACAGTGTAAACATAGTCTAAGTCGAAGTTTCTTGATCTGCATGCTGTGTGTTTTACCCGCTTGGAAGTCGTTCTATATGGTCAATGCTTACTTGTCTGCTTCGATAGTGTCCATATGGGATGATAGGATGAAGAGGATGGAGAGATATAGTACTACGATGAGGTCGATGTATCCTCATTTTCCTATTGTACTCGCTATATCTTCTTCAGAGTCGTCTTATATGGTCATTGCGATCGTATTTGCGTCAACTGTATATATGTCAGATGATAGACTGCAGAGTTATAGTGCAAAAATGGTCGAAGTCGAAGTTTCTTGTTCTACGAGCTGTGTGCGTTTAACCTGCTTGAAAGTCGTCTTGTATGGTCAATGCGTGCTTGTCTGCTTCAATAGTATCCATGTGAGATGATAGAATAGAGATATATAGTGTGAACGACGATGAAGTCGATGTATCTCCATTTGCCTGTTGTATTCGCTATATACCCTCCAAAGTCGTCTTATATGGTCTTTGCGATAGTATCTGCGTCAACTGTATACATGTCAGATGCTAGACTGCAGAGTTACAGTGTTAACATGGTCGAAGTCGAGGTTTCTTGTTCTGCAAGCTGGGTGCTTCATACCTGCTTGAAAGACGTCTTGTATGGTCATTGCGAGCTTGTCTGCTATATAGTGTGTACGACGATGAAGTCGATGTATCCCCAATTGCCTGTTGTATTCGCTATATAATCTTCAAAGTCGTGTTATATGGTCGTTGCGATAATATCTGCGTCAAGTGTATACTTGTCAGATGCTAGACTGCAGAGTTACAGTGTAAACTACTGTGAACATAGTCAAAGTCGAAGTTTCTTGTTCTGCAAGCTGTGTGCGATATACCCGCTTGGAAGTCGTCTTATATGGTCAATGCGAACTTGTCTGCTTCAATAGTGTCCATGTGAGATGATAGGAAAGAGAGACTCTCCAAAGTCGTCTTATAAGGTCACTACGATCATATCTGCTTCAGCTGTATGCATGTCAGATTCTAGACTGCAGAGTGACAGTGTAAACATAGTCGACGTCGAAGTTTCTTGTTCTGCAAGCTGTGTGCGGTATACCCGCTTGGAAGTCGTCTTATATGGTCAATGCGAACTTGTCTGCTTCAATAGTGTCCATGTGAGATGATAGGAAAGAGAGACTCTCCAAAGTCGTCTTATATGGTCACTACGATCATATCTGCTTCAACTGTATGCATGTCAGATTCTAGACTGCAGAGTGACAGTGTAAACATAGTCGACGTCGAAGTTTCTTGTTCTACAAGCTGTGTGCGTTTTATTTGCTTTGAAGGCGTCTCATATGGGCCTTGCGAACTCGTTTGCTCCAATAGTATCCATGTGAGATGATAGGATAGAGAGATAGAGTGCACTCTGATGAAGTCGATGTATCTTCTATTCATCTGCCTATTGTACTTCTTCATTACCTCCAGAGTTGTCTTATATCGTCACTGCGATCATGTCTGCTTCAACTGTATGCATGTCAGAAGCTAGACGCAGAGTTTCTATGTGAACATAGTCGTGGTCAGAGTTTCTCGTTCTGTAAGGTGTGTGCGTTATACCTGCTTGGAAGTCCTCTCGTATGGTAATTGCGAACTTCTCTTTTTCGGTAGTGTCCATGTGAGATGATAGGATACTAATTAGAGAGATATAGTGTGCACAACGATGGAGTCGATGTATCTTCATTTGCAAATTGAATTCGTTATATACCCTCCAAAGTCATCTCATACGGTCACTGCAATCGTATCTGCTTTAACTGTATGCATGTCAGATGCTAGACTGCAGAGTTCCAGTGTAAACATGGTCGAAGTTCCTTGTTCTGCAAGCTGGGTGCTTTATACCTGCTCGGAAGCCGTCTTGTATAATCATTGCGAGCTTGTGTGCTACAATAGTATCCATGTGAGATGATATAGTGTGCACGTCGATGGGTATCCTCATTTGCCTATTGTTCTCGTTATATACCCTTCAAACTCGTCTTATACGGTCACTGCCATCGTATCTGCTTCAACTGTATGCATGTCAGATGCTAGACTGCAGAGTTACAGTGTAAACATGTTCGAAGTCGAAGTTTCTTGTTCTGCAAGCTGGGTGCTTCATACCTGCTTGGAACTCGTCTTGTATGGTCATTGCGAGCTTGTCTGCTTCGATAGTGTCAATGTAAGAGATTATAATGGAGAGATATAGTCTGCACAACGATGAAGTCGATGTATCTCTATTTGCCTATCGTACTCGTTATATTTCCTTCAATGTCGTCTTATACGGTCACTGCAATCGCATCTACTCTAACTGTATGCATGTTAGATGCTTGACGACAGAGTTACAGTGTAAACATAGTCGAAGTGGAAGTTTCTTGTTGGGCAAGTTGTGTGCGTTATAACCGCTTCCAAGTCGTCTCATATGAGCATCAAAAACTCGTCTGCTTTAATAGTATCCATGTGAGTTGATAGGATAGAGATATAAAGTGTGCACACCGATGAAGTCGATGTATCTTCAGCTGCCTATTGTACATGATATATACCCTTCAATGTCGTCTCATACGGTCACTGCAATCGTATATGCTTCAATTGTATGCATGTCAGATGCTAGACTGCAGAGTTACGTGTTAACATAGTCGAAGTTGAAGTTTCTTGTTCAGCAAAGTGTTTGCATTATACCTGCTTGAAAGTCGTCTTATATGCTCATTGCGAACTTGTCTGCTTCAATAGTGTATATGTTAGATGATAGGATGAAGAAAATATAGTGTGCACAACAATGAAGTCGATATAACCCAATTTGCCCGTTCTACCTGCTATATGCCCTTTAAATCCGTCTAATACGGCCACTGCAATCGTATATGCTTCAATTGTATGCATGTCAGATGCTTGACGGCAGAGTTACAGTGTAAACATTGTCGAAGTCAGTTTCTTGTTGTGCAAGATTTGTGCGTTATACCAGCATGGAAGTCGTCTCATATGGGCATCAAGATCTCGTCTGCTCCAATAGTATCCATGTGAGTTGATTGGATAGAGATATAGGGTGTGCACACCGATGAAGTCGATGTATCTTCAGCTGCCTATTGTACATGATATATACCCTTCAAAGTCCTCTTATATGGTCACAACGATCATATCTGCTTCAACTGTATGCATGTCAGATGCTAGACTGCAGAGTGACAGTATACCTGCTTGGAAGCCGTCTTGTATGGTCATTGCGAGCTTTTCTGCTCCAATAGTGTCAATGTAAAATGATAAAATGGAGAGATATAGTGTTCACAACGAAGAAGTCGATGTATCTTCAATCGCCTATTGTACCTGTTATATTAAATTCAAACTTGTCTTATACGGTCACTGCAATCGTATCAGCTTCGACTGTATGCATGTCAGATGCTTGACGGCAGAGTTACAGTAAACATAGTCGTCTTCTACAATAGTGTCCATGTGAGATGATAGGATAGAGCGATATTTATAGTGTGTATGACGATGAAGTCGATGTATCCCCATTTGCTGTTGTATTCGCTATATACCATTCAAAGTCGTCTTATATGGTCATTGCGATTTTATCTGCGTCAACTCTATACATGTCAGATTCTAGACTGCAGAGTAACAGTGTAAACATGGTCGAAGTCGAAGTTTCATGTTCTGCAAGTTGTGTGCGTTATACCTGCTCAAAAGTCGTCTCATATGGGCATTGCGAACTCGTCTACTTCAATAGTATCCATGTGAGATGATAGGATGGAGAGATGGAGTGTGCACTCTGATGAAGTCGATGTATCTTTATCTGCCTATTGTACTTGCTATATACCCTCCAAAGTTGTTCTATATGGTCACTGCCATCGTATCTGCTCCAACTGTATGCATATCAGAAGCTAGACTGCAGAGTTTCTGTGTGAACATTGTCGTAATCGAAGTTTCTTGTTCTGTGAATTGTGTGCGTTATACCAACTCAGGAGTCGTCTCATATGGGCATTGCATATGGTATCTATGTGAGATGATAAAATAGAGAGATATAGTGTGCACAACGATGAAGTCGATGTATCTTCATTTGCCTATCGTACTCACTATATACCCTTCGAATTCGTCTTTGCGGACTTGTCTGCTCCAATAGTGTCCATGTGAGATGATAGGATAGAGAGATATAGTGTTTACTACGATGGAGTCGATGTATCCCCATTTGCCTGTTGTACTCGCTATATACCCTTCAAAGTCGTCTTATATGGTCATTGCGATCGTATCTGCGTCAACTTTATACATGTCAGATGCTAGACTGCAGAGTTACAGTGTAAACATGGACCAAGTCGAAGTTTCTTGTTCTGCAAGCTGTTTGCGATATACCCGCTCGAAAGTCGTCTCATATGCTCAATGCGAACTTGTCTGCTGCAATAGGGTCCATGTGAGATGATAGGAAAGAGAGATATAGTGTGCACGACGATGAAGCCGATGTTTCTTCGTTTGCCTATTGTACTCGTTATAAACCTTCCGGAGTCGTCTTATACGGTCACTGCAATGGTATCTGTTTCAACCGTATGCATGTCAGATGCTAAACTCCAGAGTTACAGTGTAAACAAAGTCGAAGTCGAAGTTTCTCGTTGTGCAAGTTGTGTGCGTTATACCCGCTTGAAAGTCGTCTCATAGGGTCATTGCGATCTCTTCTGCTTCAATAGTATTCATGTGAGATGATAGAATACAGAGATAGAGTGTGCACACCGATGAAGTCGATGTATCTTCATCTACCTATTGTTCTCGCTATATACCCTTCAAAGTCGTCTTATATGCTCACTGCGATCATATCTGCTTCAACTGTATGCATTTCAGATGCTTGACAGCACAGTTAGAGTGTAAACATAGTCGAAATATGAGTTTATTGTTCTGTGAGTTGTGTGCGTTATACCCGCTTAGGAAACGTCTCATATGAGCATTGCGAACTCGCTTGCTCCAAAAGTATCCATGTGAGATGATTGGATAGAGAGATATAGTGTGCACAACGATGAAGTCTATGTATCTTCATTTGCTCATTGTACTAGCTATATACCCTTCGAATTCGTCTTATATGGTCTTTGCGAACTCGTCTGCTTCAATAGTGTCCATGTGAGAAGATAGGATAGAGAGGTATAGTGTGTAGTACGATGGAGTCGATGTATCCCCATTTGCCAGTTGTACTCGCTATATACCCTTCAAAGTCGTCTCATATGGTCATTGCGATCGTATCTGCTCCAACTGTATACATGTCAGATGCTCGACTGCAGAGTTACAGTGTAAACATAGTCGAAAACGAAGTTTCTTGTTCTGCGAACTGTATGCGTTTTACCCGCTTGAAAGTCGTCTTATATGGTCAATGCAAACTTTTCTGCTTTGATAGTGTCAATGTAAAATGATAGAATAGAGAGATATAGTGCGCAAAACGTAGAAGTCGATGTATCTTCGTTTGCCTATTGAACTCGTTATATACCCTCCAAAAACGTCTCATACGGTCACATAAATGATATCTGCTCCAACTGTATGCATGTCATATGCTAGACTGCAGAGTTACAGTGTAAACGAAGTCGAAGTCGAAGTTTCCTGTTGTGCAAGTTGTGTGCGTTATACCCGCTTGGGAGTCGTCTCATAGGGCCATTGCGAACTCGTCTGCTTCAATAGTATCCATGTGAGATGATAGAATACAGAGATAGGGTGTGCACACCGATGGAAGCGATGTATCTTCATCTGCTTATTGTACTTGCTATATACCCTCCAAAGTCGTCTTTTATGGTCACTGCGATCATATCTGTTCCAACTGTATGCATCTCAGATGCTTGACGGCAGAGTTATAGTGTAAACATAGTCGAATTCGGAGTTTCTTGTTCTGTAAGTTGTGTGCGTTATACCGGCTTTGAAGTCGTCTCATATCGGCATTGAGAACTCGTTTGCTCCAATAGTATCCTTGTGAGATGATAGAATACAGAGATAGAGTGTGCACACCGATGAAATCAATGTATCTTCATCTGCCTATTGTACTTGCTATATACCCTCCAAAGTCGTCTTATATGGTCACTGCGATCATATCTGTTTCAACTGTATGCATGTCAGATGCTTGACGGCAGAGTTATAGTGTAAACATAGTCGAAATCGGAGTTTCTTGTTCTGTAAGTTGTGTGCGTTATACCCGCTTAGAAGTCGTCTTATATGGTCAATGTGAACTTGTCAGCTTCAATAGTGTCAATGTGAGATGATGGGATAGAGAGATTAGTGTGCAAAACGAAGAAGTCGATGTGTCTTCGTTTGCCTATTGTACTCATTATATACCCTTCGAAGTCGTCTTATACGGTCACTGCAATGGTAACTGCTCCAACTGTATGCATGTCAGATGCTAGACTGCAGAGTTACAGTGTAAACATAGTCAAAAACGAAGTTTCTTGTTCTGCAAGCTGTGTGCGATATACCCGCTAGGAAGTCGTCTTATAGGCTCAATGCGATTTTGTCTGCTTCGATAGGGTCCATGTGAGATGATAGGACAGAGGAATATGGTGTGAACGACGATGAAGTCGATGTATCTTCATTTGCCAATTGTTCACGTTATATACACTCCGAAAACGTCTCATACGGTCACTGCCATCGTAGCTGCTTCAACTGTATGCATGTCAGATGCTGAACTGCAGAGTAACAGTGTAGACATACCCAAAGTCTGAAGGTATTGTTTTGCGAGCTGTGTGCGTTATACTCGCTTGAGAGTAGTCTTATATTGTCAATGTGCAGCTACGATGGCAGTGACCGTATGAGACGTTTTCGGAGTGTATATAACGTGAACAATTGGCAAATGAAGATACATCGACTTCATCGTCGTTCACACTATATTCCTCTGTCCTATCATCTCACATGGACCCTATCGAAGCAGACAAAATCGCATTGAGCCTATAAGACGACTTCCTAGCGGGTATATCGCACACAGCTTGCAGAACAAGAAACTTCGTTTTTGACTATGTTTACACTGTAACTCTGCAGTCTAGCATCTGACATGCATACAGTTGGAGCAGTTACCATTGCAGTGACCGTATAAGACGACTTCGAAGGGTATATAATGAGTACAATAGGCAAACGAAGACACATCGACTTCTTCGTTTTGCACACTAATCTCTCTATCTCATCATCTCACATTGACACTATTGAAGCTGACAAGTTCACATTGACCATATAAGACGACTTCTAAGCGGGTATAACGCACACAACTTACAGAACAAGAAACTCCGATTTCGACTATGTTTACACTATAACTCTGCCGTCAAGCATCTGACATGCATACAGTTGAAACAGATATGATCGCAGTGACCATATAAGACGACTTTGGGAGGGTATATAGCAAGTACAATTGGCAGATGAAGATACATTGATTTCATCGGTGTGCACACTCTATCTCTGTATTCTATCATCTCACAAGGATACTATTGGAGCAAACGAGTTCTCAATGCGATATGAGACGACTTCAAAGCCGGTATAACGCACACAACTTACAGAACAAGAAACTCCGAATTCGACTATGTTTACACTATAACTCTGCCGTCAAGCATCTGAGATGCATACAGTTGGAACAGATATGATCGCAGTGACCATAAAAGACGACTTTGGAGGGTATATAGCAAGTACAATAAGCAGATGAAGATACATCGCTTTCATCGGTGTGCACACCCTATCTCTGTATTCTATCATCTCACATGGATACTATTGAAGCAGACGAGTTCGCAATGGCCCTATGAGACGACTCTCAAGCGGGTATAACGCACACAACTTGCACAACAGGAAACTTCGACTTCGACTTTGTTTACACTGTAACTCTGCAGTCTAGCATATGACATGCATACAGTTGGAGCAGATATCATTTATGTGACCGTATGAGACGTTTTTGAAGGGTATATAACGAGTTCAATAGGCAAACGAAGATACATCGACTTCTACGTTTCGCGCACTATATCTCTCTATTCTATCATTTTACATTGACACTATCAAAGCAGAAAAGTTTGCATTGACCATATAAGACGACTTTCAAGCGGGTAAAACGCATACAGTTCGCAGAACAAGAAACTTCGTTTCCGACTATGTTTACACTGTAACTCTGCAGTCGAGCATCTGACATGTATACAGTTGGAGCAGATACGATCGCAATGACCATATGAGACGACTTTGAAGGGTATATAGCGAGTACAACTAGCAAATGGGGATACATCGACTCCATCGTACTACACACTATACCTCTCTATCCTATCTTCTCACATGGACACTATTGAAGCAGACGAGTTCGCAAAGACCATATAAGACGAATTCGAAGGGTATATAGCTAGTACAATGAGCAAATGAAGATACATAGACTTCATCGTTGTGCACAATATATCTCTCTATCCAATCATCTCACATGGATACTTTTGGAACAAACGAGTTCGCATTGCTCATATGAGACGACTCCTAAGCGGGTATATCGCACACCACTCACAGAACAATAAACTCATATTCCGACTATGTTTAAACACTGTAACTCTGCCGTCAAGTATCTGATATGCATACAGTTGAAGCAGATATGATCGCAGTGACCATATAAGACTACTTTGGAGGGTATATAGCGAGAACAATAGGTAGATGAAGATACATCGACTTCATCGGTGTGCACACTTTATCTCTGTATTCTATCATCTCACATGGATACTATTGAAGCAGACGAGTTCGCAATGCCCATATGAGACGACTTCTGAGCACGTATAACACACACAACTTGCAGAACGAGAAACTTCGACTTCGACCATGTTTACACTGTAACTCAGCGGTCTAGCATCTGACATGTATACAATTGACGCTGATACGATCGCAGTGATCATATGAGACGACTTTGGAGAGTATACAGAAAGTACAATAGGCGGGTGAAGATACATCGACTTCATCGGAGTGCACACCCTATCTCTCTATCCTATCATCTCACATGGATACTATTGAAGCAGACGAGTTCGCGATGCTCATATGAGACGACTTCCAAGCCAGGAAAACGCACACAAATTGTAGAACAAGAAACTTCGACTTCGACTATGTTCACACAGAAACTCTGCAGTCTAGCTCCTGACATGCATACAGTTGAAGCAGATTTCATCGCAGTGACCATATAAGACAACTTTAAAGGGTATATAGGAAGTACAATAGGCAGATGGAGATACATCGACTCCATCGGAGTGCACATTCTATCTCTTCATCCTATCATCTCACATGGATATTATTGAAGCAGACGATTTCGCAATGCCTATATGAGACGACTTTTAAGCGGGTATAACGCACACGACTTGCAGAACAAGAAACTTCGACTTCCACTTTGTCCACACTGTAACTCTGCAGTCTAGCATCCGACATGCATACAGTGAATGCAGGAACGATTGCAGTGACCGCATAAGACCACTTTGAAGGGTATAAAGCGAGTACTACAGTCAAATGGGGATTTATCGACTCCATCATATCTCTTTCTCCTTTCATTTCATATGGACACTATTCCAGCAGACACGATGTATCTTCATTTGCAAATTGAATTCGTTTTATACCCTCCAAAGTCATCTCATACGGTCACTGCAATCGTATCTGCTTTAACTGTATGCATGTCAGATGCTAGACTGCAGAGTTCCAGTGTAAACATGGTCGAAGTTCCTTGTTCTGCAAGCTGGGTGCTTTATACCTGCTCGGAAGCCGTCTTGTATAATCATTGCGAGCTTGTGTGCTACAATAGTATCCATGTGAGATGATATAGTGTGCACGTCGATGGGTATCCTCATTTGCCTATTGTTCTCGTTATATACCCTTCAAACTCGTCTTATACGGTCACTGCCATCGTATCTGCTTCAACTGTATGCATGTCAGATGCTAGACTGCAGAGTTACAGTGTAAACATGTTCGAAGTCGAAGTTTCTTGTTCTGCAAGCTGGGTGCTTCATACCTGCTTGGAACTTGTCTTGTATGGTCATTGCGAGCTTGTCTGCTTCAATAGTGTCAATGTAAGAGATTATAATGGAGAGATATAGTCTGCACAACGATGAAGTCGATGTATCTCTATTTGCCTATCGTACTCGTTATATTTCCTTCAATGTCGTCTTATACGGTCACTGCAATCGCATCTACTCCAACTGTATGCATGTTAGATGCTTGACGAAAGAGTTACAGTGTAAACATAGTCGAAGTGGAAGTTTCTTGTTGGGCAAGTTGTGTGCGTTATAACCGCTTCCAAGTCTTCTCATATGAGCATCAAAAACTCGTCTGCTTTAATAGTATCCATGTGAGTTGATAGGATAGAGATATAAAGTGTGCACACCGATGAAGTCGATGTATCTTCAGCTGCCTATTGTACATGATATATACCCTTCAATGTCGTCTCATACGGTCACTGCAATCGTATATGCTTCAATTGTATGCATGTCAGATGCTAGACTGCAGAGTTACGTGTTAACATAGTCGAAGTTGAAGTTTCTTGTTCAGCAAAGTGTTTGCATTATACCTGCTTGGAAGTCGTCTTATATGCTCATTGCGAACTTGTCTGCTTCAATAGTGTATATGTTAGATGATAGGATGAAGAAAATATAGTGTGCATAACAATGAAGTCGATATAACCCAATTTGCCTGTTCTACCTGCTATATGCCCTTTAAATCCGTCTAATACGGCCACTGCAATCGTATATGCTTCAATTGTATGTATGTCAGATGCTTGACGGCAGAGTTACAGTGTAAACATTGTCGAAGTCAAAGTTTCTTGTTGTGCAAGATTTGTGCGTTATACCAGCATGGAAGTCGTCTCATATGGGCATCAAGATCTCGTCTGCTCCAATAGTATCCATGTGAGTTGATTGGATAGAGAGATAGGGTGTGCACACCGATGAAGTCGATGTATCTTCAGCTGCCTATTGTACATGATATATACCCTTCAAAGTCCTCTTATATGGTCACAACGATCATATCTGCTTCAACTGTATGCATGTCAGATGCTAGACTGCAGAGTGACAGTATACCTGCTTGGAAGCCGTCTTGTATGGTCATTGCGAGCTTGTCTGCTCCAATAGTGTCAATGTAAAATGATAAAATGGAGAGATATAGTGTTCACAACGAAGAAGTCGATGTATCTTCAATCGCCTATTGTACCTGTTATATTAAATTCAAACTTGTCTTATACGGTCACTGCAATCGTATCAGCTTCGACTGTATGCATGTCAGATGCTTGACGGCAGAGTTACAGTAAACATAGTCGTCTTCTACAATAGTGTCCATGTGAGATGATAGGATAGAGCGATATTTATAGTGTGTATGACGATGAAGTCGATGTATCCCCATTTGCTGTTGTATTCGCTATATACCATTCAAAGTCGTCTTATATGGTCATTGCGATTGTATCTGCGTCAACTCTATACATGTCAGATTCTAGACTGCAGAGTAACAGTGTAAACATGGTCGAAGTCGAAGTTTCATGTTCTGCAAGTTGTGTGCGTTATACCTGCTCAAAAGTCGTCTCATATGGGCATTGCGAACTCGTCTACTTCAATAGTATCCATGTGAGATGATAGGATGGAGAGATGGAGTGTGCACTCTGATGAAGTCGATGTATCTTTATCTGCCTATTGTACTTGCTATATACCCTCCAAAGTTGTTCTATATGGTCACTGCCATCGTATCTGCTTCAACTGTATGCATATCAGAAGCTAGACTGCAGAGTTTCCGTGTGAACATTGTCGTAATCGAAGTTTCTTGTTCTGTGAATTGTGTGCGTTATACCAACTCAGGAGTCGTCTCATATGGGCATTGCATATGGTATCTATGTGAGATGATAAAATAGAGAGATATAGTGTGCACAACGATGAAGTCGATGTATCTTCATTTGCCTATCGTACTCACTATATACCCTTCGAATTCGTCTTTGCGGACTTGTCTGCTCCAATAGTGTCCATGTGAGATGATAGGATAGAGAGATATAGTGTTTACTACGATGGAGTCGATGTATCCCCATTTGCCTGTTGTACTCGCTATATACCCTTCAAAGTCGTCTTATATGGTCATTGCGATCGTATCTGCGTCAACTTTATACATGTCAGATGCTAGACTGCAGAGTTACAGTGTAAACATGGACCAAGTCGAAGTTTCTTGTTCTGCAAGCTGTTTGCGATATACCCGCTCGAAAGTCGTCTCATATGCTCGATGCGAACTTGTCTGCTGCAATAGGGTCCATGTGAGATGATAGGAAAGAGAGATATAGTGTTTACGACGATGAAGCCGATGTTTCTTCGTTTGCCTATTGTACTCGTTATAAACCTTCCGGAGTCGTCTTATACGGTCACTGCAATGATATCTGTCTCAACCGTATGCATGTCAGATGCTAAACTCCAGAGTTACAGTGTAAACAAAGTCGAAGTCGAAGTTTCTCGTTGTGCAAGTTGTGTGCGTTATACCCGCTTGAAAGTCGTCTCATAGGGTCATTGCGATCTCTTCTGCTTCAATAGTATTCATGTGAGATGATAGAATACAGAGATAGAGTGTGCACACCGATGAAGTCGATGTATCTTCATCTACCTATTGTTCTCGCTATATACCCTTCAAAGTCGTCTTATATGCTCACTGCGATCATATCTGCTTCAACTGTATGCATTTCAGATGCTTGACAGCACAGTTAGAGTGTAAACATAGTCGAAATATTTTCTTTGCGAACTCGTCTGCTTCAATAGTGTCTATGTGAGATGATAGGATAGAGAGGTATAGTGTGTAGTACGATGAAGTCGATGTATCCCCATTTGCCAGTTGTACTCGCTATATACCCCTCAAAGTCGTCTCATATGGTCATTGCGATCGTATCTGCATCAACTCTATACATGTCAGATGCTAGACTGCAGAGTTACAGTGGTAACATGGTCGAAAACGAAGTTTCTTGTTCTGCAAGCTGTGTGCCTGATACCTGCTTGGGAGTCGTTTTATTATGGTCATCGCGAACTTGTCTAATTCAGTAGTGTCCATGTAAGATTATAGGATGGAGAGACATAGTGTGCACAACGATGAATTCGATGTATCTTCATTTGCTTCATGTCTGCTTCGACTATAGGCATGTCAAAAGCTAGACGAAGAGTTTCTGTGTGAACAAAGTTGTAGTCAAAGTTTTTTGTTCTGTAAGTTGTGTGCGTTATTCCCGCTCAGGAGTCGTCTCATATGGGCATTGCGAAATCGTTTGCTTTCATAGTATCCATGTGAGATGATAGGATAGAGAGATATTGTGTGCACAACGATGAAGTTGATGTGTCTCCATTTGCCTATTGAACCCATGATATATCCTTCAAAGTCATCTTATACGGTCACTGTATGTGCTTCAACTGTATGCATGTCAGATGCTAGAATGCAGAGTTACAGTGTGAACATAGTTGAAAACGAAGTTTGATGTTCTGCGAACTGAATGCATATTACCCGCTTGAAAGTCGTCTTATATGGTCAATGTGAACTTGTCTGCTTCAATAGTGTCAATGTGAGATGATGGGATAGAGAGATATAGTGTGCAAAACGAAGAAGTCGATGGGTCTTCGTTTGCCTATTGTACTCATTATATACCCTTCGAAGTCGTCTTATACGGTCACTGCAATGGTAACTGCTCCAACTGTATGCATGTCAGATGCTAGACTGCAGAGTTACAGTGTAAACATAGTCGAAAACGAAGTTTCTTGTTCTGCAAGCTGTGTGCGATATACCCGCTAGGAAGTCGTCTTATAGACTCAATGCGATTTTGTCTGCTTCGATAGGGTGAGATGATAGGACAGAGGAATATAGTGTGAACGACGATGAAGTCGATGTATTTTCATTTGCCAATTGTTTACGTTATATACACTTCGGAAACGTCTCATACGGTCACTGCCATCGTACCTGCTTCAACTGTATGCATGTCAGATGCTGGACTGCAAAGTTACAGTGTAGACATACCCAAAGTCTGAAGGAATTGTTTTGCGAGCTGTGTGCGTTATACTCGCTTAAGAGTAGTCTTATATTGTCAATGTAAACTTGTCTGCTGGAATAGTGTCCATATGAAATGATAGGAGAAAGAGATATGATGGAGTCGATAAATCCCCATTTGACTGTAGTACTCGCTTTATACCCTCCAAAGTGGTCTTATGCGGTCACTGCAATCGTTCCTGCATTGATGATAGGATGAAGAGATGGAATGTGCACTCCGATGGAGTCGATGTGTCTCCATCTGCCTATTGTACTTTCTATATACCCTTTAAAGTTGTCTTATATGGTCACTGCGATGAAATCTGCTTCAACTGTATGCATGTCAGGAGCTAGACTGCAGAGTTTCTGTGTGAACATAGTCGAAGTCGGAGTTCCTTGTTCTACAATTTGTGTGCGTTTTCCTGGCTTGGAAGTCGTCTCATATAAGCATCGCGAACTTGTCTGCTCCAATAGTATCCATGTGAGATGATAGGATAGGGAGATAGGGTGTGCACTCCGATGAAGTCGATGTATCTTCACCTGCCCATTGTACTTTCTGTATACTCTCCAAAGTCGTCTCATATGGTCACTGCGATCGTATCAGCGTCAATTTTATACATGTCAGATGCTAAACTGCTGAGTTACAGTGTAAACATGGTCGAAGTCGAAGTTTCTTGTTCTGCAAGTTGTGTGTGTTATACCCGCTCAGAAGTCGTCTCATATGGGCATTGCGAACACTTCTGATTCAATAGTATTCATGTGAGATGATAGAATACAGAGATAGAGTGTGCACACCGATGAAGTCGATGTATCTTCATCTACCTATTGTTCTCGCTATATACCCTCCAAAGTGTTCTTATATGGTCACTGCGATCATATCTGCTTCAACTGTATGCATTTCAGATACTTGACGGCAGAGTTACAGTGTATGAACATAGTCGAAATATGAGTTTATTGTTCTGGGAGTGGTTTGCGTTATACCCGCTTAGGAGTCGTCTCATATGAGCAATGCGAAATCGTTTACTTCAAAAGTATCCATGTGAGATGATTGGGTAGAGAGATATATTGTGCACAACGATGAAGTCTATGTATCATCATTTGCCTATTGTACTAGCTATATACCCTTCAAATCGTCTTATATGGTCTTTGCGAACTCGTCTGCTTCAATAGTGTCTATGTGAGATGATAGGATAGAGAGGTATAGTGTGTAGTACGATGAAGTCGATGTATCCCCATTTGACAGTTGTACCCGCTATATACCGTTCAAAGTCGTCTCATATGGTCATTGCGATCGTATCTGCATCAACTCTATACATGTCAGATGCTAGACTGCAGAGTTACAGTAATAACATGGTCGAAAACGAAGTTTCTTGTTCTGCAAGTCGTCTTTTATGGTCACTGCGATCATATCTGTTCCAACTGTATGCATGTCAGATGCTTGACGGCAGAGTTATAGTGTAAACATAGTCGAAATCGGAGTTTCTTGTTCTGTGAGTTGTGTGCGTTATACCCGCTTGGAAGTCGTCTCATAGGGCCATTGCGATCTCGTCTGCTTCAATAGTATTCATGTGAGATGATAGAATACAGAGATAGAGTGTGCACAACGATGAAAGCGATGTATCTTCATCTGCCTATTGTACTTGCTATATACCCTCCAAAGTCGTCTTATATGGTCACTGCGATTATATCTGTTCCAACTGTATGCATGTCAGATGCTTGACGGCAGAGTTATAGTGTAAACATAGTCGAATTCGGAGTTTCTAGTTCTGTAAGTTGTGTGCGTTATTTCGGCTTTGATGTCGTCTCATATTGGCATTGCGAACTCGTTTGCTTCGAAAGTATCCTTGTGAGATGATAGAATACAGAGATAGAGTGTGCACACCGATGAAAGCGATGTATCTTCATCTGCCTATTGTACTTGCTATATACCCTCCAAAGTCGTCTATATGGTCACTGCGATCATATCTGTTTCAACTGTATGCATGTCAGATGCTTGACGGCAGAGTTATAGTGTAAACATAGTCGAAATAGGAGTTTCTTGTTCTGTAAGTTGTGTGCGTTATACCCGCATAGGAGTCATCTCATATGAGCAATTCGAACTCGTTTGCTCCAAAAGTATCCATGTGAGATGATTGGATAGAGAGATATATTGTGCACAACGATGAAGTCTATGTATCATCATTCGCCTATTGTACTAGCTATATACCCTTCAAATTCGTCTTATATGGTCTTTGCGAACTCGTCTGCTTCAATAGTGTCCATGTGAGATGATAGGATAGAGAGGTATAGTGTGTAGTACGATGAAGTCGATGTATCCCCATTTGCCAGTTGTACTCGCTATATACCCTTCAAAGTCGTCTCATATGGCCATTGCGATGTATCTGCATCAACTCTATACATGTCAGATGCTAGACTGCAGAGTTACAGTGGTAACATGGTCGAAAACGAAGTTTCTTGTTCTGCAAGCTGTGTGCCTGATACCTGCTTGGGAGTCGTTTTATGATGGTCATCGCGAACTTGTCAAATTCAGTAGTGTCCATGTAAGATCATAGGATGGAGAGACATAGTGTGCACAACGATGAATTCGATGTATCTTCATTCGCTTATTGTACCCATAATAATCCCTTTGAAGTCGTCTTATACGGTCACTGCAATCTGACCTGCATCAACTGTATGCATGTCAGATGCTAGACTGCAGAGTTACAGTTTGAACATATTCGGAGTCGAGGTTTCTTGTTCTGCGAGTTGTGTGCGTTTTACTTGCTTTGAAGGCGTCTCATATGGGCCTTGCGAACTCGTTTGCTCCAATAGTATCCATGTGAGATGATAGGATAGAGAGATAGAGTGCACTCTGATGAAGTCGATGTATCTTCCATTCATCTGCCTATTGTACTTCTTCATTACCTCCAGAGTTGTCTTATATCGTCACTGCGATCGTGTCTGCTTCAACTGTATGCATGTCAGAAGCTAGACGCAGAGTTTCTATGTGAACATAGTCGTGGTCAGAGTTTCTCGTTCTGTAAGGTGTGTGCGTTATACCTGCTTAGAAGTCGTCTCATATGGACATTGCGAACTCGTTTGCTTCAATAGTATCCATGTGAGATGATAGGATAGAGAGATAGAGTGTGCACACTGATGAAATCGATGTAACTTCAGTTGCCTATTGAACTCGTTAAATACTCTTCAGAGTCGTCCCATACGGTCATTGTCATCGTATCTGCTCCAACTGTATGCAGAGTTACAGTGTAAACATAGTCGAAAACGAAGTTTCTTGTTCGGCGAATTGTATGCGTTTTACCCGCTTGAAAGTCGTCTTATATGGTCAATGCAAACTTTTCTGCTCTGATAGTGTCAATGTGAGATAATAGAATGGAGAGATATAGTGTGCAAAACGAAGAAGTCGATGTATCTTCGTTTCCCTATTATACTCGTTATATACCCTTCAAAGTCGTCTTATACGGTCACATGAATGGTATCTGCTTCAACTGTATCCATGTCATATGCTAGACTGCAGAGTTACAGTGTAAACAAAGTCGAAGTTGAAGTTTCTCGTTGAGCATATTGTGTGCGTTATACCAGCTTGGAAGTCGTCTCATAGGGCCACTGCAAACTCGTCTGCTTCGATAGTATCCATTTGAGATGATAGAATACAGAGATAGAGTGTGCACACCGATGAAAGCGATGTATCTTCATCTGCCTATTGTACTTGCTATATACCCTCCAAAGTCGTCTTATATGGTCATTGCGATCATATCTGTTTCAACTGTATGCATGTCAGATGCTTGACGGCAGTGTTATAGTGTAAACATAGTCGAATTCGGAGTTTCTTGTTCTGTAAGTTGTGTGCATTATACCGGCTTTGAAGTCGTCTTATATTGGCATTGCGAACTCGTTTGTGAGATGATAGAATACAGAGATAGAGTGTGCACAACGGTGAAAGCGATGTATCTTCATCTGCCTATTGTACTTGCTATATACCCTCCAAAGTCGTCTTAAATGGTCACTGCGATCATATCTGTTTCAACTGTATGCATGTCAGATGCTTGACGGCAGAGTTATAGTGTAAACATAGTCGAAATCGGAGTTTCTTGTTCTGTAAGTTGTGTGCGTTATACCCGCTTAGAAGTCGTCTCATATGGGCATTGCGAACTCGTTTGCTCCAATAGTATCCATGTCAGATGATAGGATAAAGAGGTATAGTGTGTACTACGATTGAGTCGATGTATCCCCATTTGCCTGTTGTACCCGCTATATATCCTTCAAAGTCGTCTTATATGGCCATTGCGATCGTATTAGCGTCAACTCCATACATGTCAGATGCTAGACTGCAGAGTTACAGAGTAAACATGGTCGAAGTCGAAGTTTCTTGTTCTGAAAGCTGTGTACGTAATAGTTGCTTGAGAGTTGTTTCATATAATCATTGCGAACTCGTCTGCTTCAATACTGTCCATGTAAGATGATGGGATAGAGAGATATAGTGTGCACAACGATGAATTCGATGTATCTACATTCGCCTATTGTACTTATTATAGTCCCTTCAAAGTCATCTTATACGATCACTGCAATCGTGCCTGCATCAACTGTATGCATGTCAGATACTAGACTGCAGAGTTACAGTTTGAACATATTCGAAGTCGAAGTTTCTTGTTCTTCGAGTTGTGTGCGTTATACCCACTCAGGAGTCGTCTCATATGGGCATTGCGAACTCGTCTGCTTCAATAGTATCCATGTGAGATGATAGGATAGAGAGATGAAGTGCACTCCGATGAATTTGATGTATCTTCATCTGCCTATTGTACTTTCTACATACCCTCGAGAGTTGTCTTATATTGTCACTGCGATCATGTCTGCTTCGACTATAGGCATGTCAAAAGCTAGACGAAGAGTTTCTGTGTGAACATAGTTGTAGTCAAAGTTTTTTGTTCTGTAAGTTGTGTGCGTTATTCCCGCTCAGGAGCCGTCTCATATGGGCATTGGGAAATCGTTTGCTTTGTTAGTATCCATGTGAGATGATAGGATAGAGAGATATTGTGTGCACAACGATGAAGTTGATGTGTCTTCATTTGCCTATTGAACCCGTGATATATCCTTCAGAGTCATCTTATACGGACACTGTATGTGCTTCAACTGTATGCATGTCAGATGCTAGACTGCAGAGTTACAGTGTGGACAAAGCGGAAGTCGAAGTTTCTTGTTCTGCAAGTTGTGTGCGTTATACCCGCTTAGAAGTCGTCTCATATAGGCATTGCGATGTCGTCTGCTTCAATAGTATCCATGTGAGATGATAGGATGAAGAGATAGAATGTGCACTCCGATGGAGTCGATGTATCTCCATCTGCCTATTGTACTTACTATATACCCTTTAAAGTTGTCTTGTATGGTCACTGCGATAAAATCTGCTTCGACTGTATGCATGTCAGGAGCTAGACTGCAGAGTTTCTGTGTGAACATAGTCGAAGTCGGAGTTTCTTGTTCTACAATTTGTGTGCGTTTTCCTGGCTTGGAAGTCGTCTCATATGAGCATCGCGAACTCGTCTGCTTCAATAGTATTCATGTGAGATGATAGGATAGGGAGATAGGGTGTGCACTCCGATGAAGTCGATGTATCTTCACCCGCCTATTGTACATTCTGTATACTCTCCAAAGTCGTCTCATATGGTCACTGCGATCGTATCAGCGTCAATTGTATACATGTCAGATGCAGAGTTACAGTGTAAACATGGTCGAAGTCGAAGTTTCTTGCTCTGCAAGTTGTGTGTGTTATACGCGCTCAGAAGTCGTCTCATATGGGCATTGCGAACTCGTCTGCTTCAATAGTATCTATGTGAGATGATAGAATACAGAGATAGAGTGTGCACACCGATGAAGTCGATGTATCTTCATCTACCTATTGTTCTCGCTATATACCCTCCAAAGTAGTCTTTTATGGTCACTGCGATCATATCTGCTTCAACTGTATGAATGTCAGATACTTGACGGCAGAGTTACACTGTATAAACATAGTCGAAATATGAGTTTATTGTTCTGTGAGTGGTGTGCGTTATACCCGCTTAGGAGTCATCTTATATGAGCAATGCGAATACGTTTACTTCAAAAGTATCCATGTGAGATGATTGGGTAGAGAGATATATTGTGCACAACGATGAAGTCTATGTATCATCATTTGCCTATTGTACTAGCTATATACCCTTCAAATTCGTCTTACATGGTCGTTGCGGACTCGTCTGCTTCAATTGTGTCTATGTGAGATGATAGAATAGAGAGGTATAGTGTGTAGTACGATTGAGTCGATGTATCCCCATTTGCCTGTTGTACCTGCTATATATTCTTCAAAGTCGTCTTATATGGCCATTGCGATCGTATCAGCGTCAACTCTATACATGTCAGATGCTAGACTGCAGAGTTACAGTGTAAACATGGTCGAAGTCGAAGTTTCTTGTTCTGAAAGCTGTGTACGTAATACTTGCTTGAGAGTCGTTTCATATAATCATTGCGAACTCGTCTGCTTCAATACTGTCAATGTAAGATGATGGCATAGAGAGATATAGTGTGCACAACGATGAATTCGATGTATCTACATTCGCCTATTGTACTTATTATAATCCCTTCAAAGTCATCTTATACGATCACTGCAATCGTGCCTGCATCAACTGTATGCATGTCAAATACTAGACTGCAGAGTTACAGTTTGAACATATTCGAAGTCGAATTTTCTTGTTCTTCGAGTTGTGTGCGTTATACCCACTCAGGAGTCGTCTCATATGGGCATTGCGAACTCGTCTGCTTCAATAGTATCCATGTGAGATGATAGGATAGAGAGATGGAGTGCACTCTGATGAAGTTGATGTATCTTCATCTGCCTATTGTACTTTCTACATACCCTCGAGAGTTGTCTTATATTGTCACTGCGATCATGTCTGCTTCGACTATAGGCATGTCAAAAGCTAGACGAAGAGTTTCTGTGTGAACATAGTTGTAGTCAAAGTTTTTTGTTCTGTAAGTTGTGTGCGTTATTCCCGCTCAGGACTCGTCTCATATGGGCATTGCGAAATCGTTTGCTTTGATAGTATCCATGTGAGATGATAGGATAGAGAGATATTGTGTGCACAACGATGAAGTTGATGTGTCTTCATTTGCCTATTGAACCCGTGATATATCCTTCAAAGTCATCTTATACGGACACTGTATGTGCTTCAACTGTATGCATGTCAGATGCTAGACTGCAGAGTTACAGTGTGAACATAGTTGAAGACGAAGTTTGTTGTTCTGCGAACTGAATGCGTTTTACCCGCTTAAAAGTCGTCTTATATGGTCAATGTGAACTTGTCAGCTTCAATAGTGTCAATGTGAGATGATGGGATACAGAGATATAGTGTGCAAAACGAAGAGGTCGATGTGTCTTCGTTTGCCTATTGTACTCATTATATACCCTTCGAAGTCGTCTTATACGGTCACTGCAATGGTACCTGCTCCAACTGTATGCATGTCAGATGCTAGACTGCAGAGTTACAGTGTAAACATAGTCAAAAACGAAGTTTCTTGTTCTGCAAGCTGTGTGCGATATACCCGCTAGGAAGTCGTCTTATAGGCTCAATGCGATTTTGTCTGCTTCGATAGGGTCCATGTGAGATGATAGGACAGAGGAATATAGTGTGAACGACGATGAACTCGATGTATCTTCATTTGCCAATTGTTCACGTTATATACACTCCGAAAACGTCTCATACGGTCACTGCAATCGTAGCTGCTTCAACTGAATGCATGTCAGATGCTGGACTGCAGAGTTACAGCGTAGACATACCCAAAGTCTGAAGGTATTGTTTTGCGAGCTGTGTGCGTTATACTCGCTTGAGAGTAGTCTTATATTGTCAATGTAAACTTGTCTGCTGGGATAGTGTCCATATGAAATGATAGGAGAAAGAGATATGATGGAGTCGATAAATCCCCATTTGACTGTAGTACTCGCTTTATACCCTCCAAAGTGGTCTTATGCGGTCACTGCAATCGTTTCTGTATTAACTGTATGCATGTCGGATGCTAGACTGCAGAGTTACAGTGTGGACGAAGTGGAAGTCGAAGTTTCTTGTTCTGCAAGTTTTGTGCGTTATACCCGCTTAGAAGTCGTCTCATATAGGCATCGCGAAATCGTCTGCTTCAATAGTATCCATGTGAGATGATAGGATGAAGAGATAGAATGTGCACTCCGATTGAGTCGATGTATCTCCTTCTGCCCATTGTACTTTCTATATACCCTTTGAAGTTGTCTTATATGGTCACTGCGATAAAATCTGCTTCAACTGTATGCATGTCAGGAGCTAGACTGCAGAGTTTCTGTGTGAACATAGTCGAAGTCAGAGTTTCTTGTTCTACAATTTGTGTGCGTTTTCCTGGCTCGGAAGTCGTCTCATATGAGCATCGCGGACTCGTCTGCTTTAATAGTATCCATGTGAGATGATAGGATAGAGAGATAGGGTGTGCACTCCGATGAAGTCGATGTATCTTCACCCGCCTATTGTACATTCTGTATACTCTCCAAAGTCGTCTCATATGATCAGTGCGATCGTATCAGCGTCAATTGTATACATGTCAGATGCTAGACTGCAGAGTTACAGTGTAAACATGCTCGAAGTCGAAGTTTCTTGTTCTGCAAGTTGTGTGTGTTATACGCGCTCAGAAGTCGTCTCATATGGGCATTGCGAACTTGTCTGCTTCAATAGTATCCATGTGAGATGATAGAATACAGAGATAGAGTGTGCACACCGATGAAGTCGATGTATCTTCATCTACCTATTCTTCTCGCTATATACCCTCCAAAGTAGTCTTATATGGTCACTGCGATCATATCTGCTCAAACTGTATGCATTTCAGATACTTGACGGCAGAGTTACAGTGTATAAACATAGTCGAAATATGAGTTTATTGTTCTGTGAGTGGTGTGCGTTATACCCGCTTAGGAGTCGTCTCATATGAGCAATGCGAACTCGTTTGCTTCGAAAGTATCCATGTGAGATGATTGGATAGAGAGATATATTGTGCACAACGATGAAGCTATATATGCATGTCGGATGCTAGACTGCAGAGTTACAATGTGGACGAAGTGGAAGTCGAAGTTCCTTGTTCTGCAAGTTGTGTGCGTTATACCTGCTCAGAAGTCGTCTCATATGGACATTGCGAACTCGTTTGCTTCAATAGTATCCATGTGAGATGATAGGATAGGGAGATAGAGTGTGCACACTGATGAAATCGATGTAACTTCAGTTGCCTATTGAACTCGTTGAATACTCTTCAGAGTCGTCCTATACGGTCACTGTCATCGTATCTGCTCCAACTGTACGCAGAGTTACAGTGTTAACATAGTCGAAAACGAAGTTTCTTGTTCTGCAAATTGTATGCGTTTTATCTGTTTGAAAGTCGTCTTATATGGTCAATGCAAACTTTTCTGCTCTGATAGTGTCAATGTAAGATAATAGAATGGGGAGATATAGTGTGCAAAACGAAGAAGTCGATGTATCTTCGTTTGCCTATTGTACTCGTTATATACCCTTCAGAGTCGTCTTATACGGTCACATGAATGGTATCTGCTTCAACTGTATGCATGTCATATGCTAGACTGCAGAGTTACAGTGTTAACAAAGTCGAAGTCGAAGTTTCTCGTTGTGCAATTTGTGTGCGTTATACCAGCTTGGAAGTCGTCTCATAGGGCCATTGCGAACTCGTCTGTTTCAATAGTATCCATGTGAGATGATAGAATACAGAGATAGAGTGTGCACACCGATGAAAGCGATGTATCTTCATCTGCTTATTGTACTTGCTATATACCCTCCAAAGTCGTCTTTTATGGTCACTGCGATCATATCTGTTCCAACTGTATGCATGTCAGATGCTTGACGGCAGAGTTATAGTGTAAACATAGTCGAAATCGGAGTTTCTTGTTCTGTAAGTTGTGTGCGTTATACCCGCTTGGAAGTCGTCTCATAGGGCCATTGCGAACTTGTCTGCTTCGATAGTATTCATGTGAGATGATAGAATACTGAGGTAGAGTGTGCACAACGGTGAAAGCGATGTATCTTCATCTGCCTATTGTACTTGCTATATACCCTCCAAAGTCGTCTTATATGGTCACTGCGATCATATCTGTTTCAACTGTATGCATGTCAGATGCTTGACGGCAGAGTTATAGTGTAAACATAGTCGAAATCGGAGTTTCTTGTTCTGTAAGTTGTGTGCGTTATACCCGCTTAGAAGTCGTCTCATAGGGCCATTGCGAACTTGTCTGCTTCAATAGTATTCATGTGAGATGATAGAATACAGAGATAGAGTGTGCACAACGGTGAAAGCGATGTATCTTCATCTACCTATTGTACTTGCTATATACCCTCCAAAGTCGTCTTATATGGTCACTGCGATCATATCTGTTTCAACTGTATGCATGTCAGATGCTTGAAGGCAGAGTTATAGTGTAAACATAGTCGAAATCGGAGTTTCTTGTTCTGTAAGTTGTGTGCGTTATACCCGCTTAGGAGTCGTCTCATATGGGCATTGCAAACTCGTTTGCTTCAATAGTTTCCATGTGAGATGATAGGATAAAGAGGTATAGTGTGAACTACGATTGAGTCGATGTATCCCCATTTGCCTGTTGTACCCGCTATATATCCTTTAAAGTCGTCTTATATGGCCATTGCGATCGTATCAGCGTCAACTCTATACATGTCAGATGCTAGACTGCAGAGTTACAGTGTAAACATGGTCGAAGTCGAAGTTTCTTGTTCTGAAAGCTGTGTACGTAATACTCGCTTGAGAGTCGTTTCATATAATCATTGCGAACTCGTCTGCTTCAATACTGTCCATGTAAGATGATGGGATAGAGAGATATAGTGTGCACAACGATGAACTCGATGTATCTACATTCGCCTATTGTACTTATTATAATCCCTTCAAAGTCATCTTATACGATCACTGCAATCGTGCCTGCATCAACTGTATGCATGTCAGATAATAGACTGCAGAGTTACAGTTTGAACATATTCGAAGTCGAAGTTTCTTGTTCTTCGAGTTGTGTGCGTTATACCCACTCAGGAGTCGTCTCATATGGGCATTGCGAACTCGTCTGCTTCAATAGTATCCATGTGAGATGATAGGATAGAGAGATGGAGTGCACTCCGATGAAGTTGATGTATCTTCATCTGCCTATTGTACTTTCTACATACCCTCGAGAGTTGTCTCATATTGTCACTGCGATCATGTCTGCTTCGACTATAGGCATGTCAAAAGCTAGACGAAGAGTTTCTGTGTGAACATAGTTGTAGTCAAAGTTTTTTGTTCTGTAAAATGTGTGCGTTATTCCCGCTCAGGAGTCGTCTCATATGGGCATTGCGAAATCGTTTGCTTTGATAGTATCCATGTGAGATGATAGGATAGAGAGATATTGTGTGCACAACGATGAAGTTGATGTGTCTTCATTTGCCTATTGAACCCGTGATATATCCTTCAAAGTCATCTTATACGGTCACTGTATGTGCTTCAACTGTATGCATGTCAGATGCTAGACTGCAGAGTTACAGTGTGAACATAGTTGAAAACGGAGTTTGATGTTCTGCGAACTGAAAAACTGAAACTGAAAAAGAGTACGTATACTATATTAATAATATATATTTATTCACCGGAGTTAAAGTAATATGGGTTTCGGCGAAACAGGTATGTATTAAAAACAAAAAACAACCTCGAAATATCTAGTGAATTCGAATGTGTTTTAGTTTTTATTATCTGTTCCGCATGAAATTAAAACACGTCGGTCGTATAAACTTGAGACTGCCAACTTTACGTACTTGTATATAAAAAATTATGATGTATTTGACTTTCAGCTACATTCAAGCGAACCAGATTGATAAAATGCGATACTAAATTCCATATTTTAATTCGAAAATGTTATTAGGATTTCGCCACATCCGGCTCGAAGGACCAAGATGTTGTGCGAATATCCAGAATCATAAAAATTTATGGATCTATTCGCGTGAGATTGAGTGGACTGTATTTCGTGTTGAGAAATGGGAAAATGAAGACGAGAGAGTTTGATGTTCTTACCTTAGGCTTAGGCGACTCATGAAAGAAACCGCTATGCTAGAAGCTGCTGATGTAATCCCGCGATGAGTCTGCAGCGGGCCGGCGCGAAGCTGTTACACAACTGTGCCACAGGTTGTTCAAATGTTGAGGTCTTTCACCATAACATGGAAATTGATTCCACACTAGTAACCGATCACTCGATCACTTTTAGTAACGGATGAGAATAATGAGAATAATGCGGCGAACCCGCACTGAGAAATCGCGTGATTTTACCAAATATGGCGATGCAAGTGGAGACACTTGGAGATAGTCTATCAATGCCCAAAAAACCTGGTGTTGAGCTCTCTGTCCTTTTTCTTCTCCTCGTGGAAGGTGTCGCCGTAGTAAGCGGCGCAAACATTAAACTCTCGTATGCGCGAAAATAATGATATACTGGGTGATTATTATTTAAAGTTACTTATGTTAGTTTATATAAAATATTGAAACGTGAAAAATACAATAATGAAGGAAAAAAAAAAGAAAATTAATGTACTATAGTTATAGGGACAGAACATCCCGCCCACCAAAATGCATAAATGCATTTTCAAGAATCTATAGGGAGTGGGCATATTTTTACTAGTGGTCGCTTGAATGTGCCACCAGCCGTTTTAACGGTTACAACGCGTATTACACCATCACTTCCCGGATGTACTGCTATAATACGACCCATTGGCCAGGACATGGGAGGAGTATGATTATGCTTAATTAGAACAAAAGTACCTGGAGTAATGGAAGGACTAGCTTTTGTCCACTTAGTACGTTGATGCAACGTATGCAGGTATTCCTGGGACCATCGATTCCAGAAATCCTGGTGCATACGCTGCAACAACTGCCAACGAGTGAGACGATTTTGAGGGATATTGGTCAGATCAGATTCGGGAGGCGCGTTCAGAGGTTCCATGGTGAGAGAATGACCTGGAGTGAGGGCAGTGAGGTCCTGAGGGTCATCACTTGAAGGGGTGAGAGGACGGGAATTCAAAAGAGACTCAATTTGGATTATGACTGTATTCAACTCTTCATAGGATAAAATCTGCTCACCAATGACTCTGGTCAGGTGAGTTTTGACAGACTTCACCCCGGCCTCCCACAAACCACCAAAATGGGGGGCAGACGGAGGATTAAAACTCCAATCAATGGATTCTTGAGAAGCGGCAGTCTGGAGAACGTTATTGAGGTGTTTATGAGCACCAATGAAATTACTCCCACAATCACTGTAGAGGTGCTGACAGCGACCTCTACGTACTATAAATCGGCGCAGGGCCGCAAGAAAAGCCTCTGTAGACATATCAGAGGCAAGCTCGAGGTGCAAAGCTTTTGTGACCAAACACACAAATAGGCACAAATATGCCTTCAGGACTTTGGCACCACGAGTTTTTGATAAAGTGATTGTAAATGGCCCAGCGTAATCAACGCCAACGTGAAGAAAGGGTTTAGCTTGTAATATACGGGTAGAGGGTAGGTTCCCCATCGGAGGTTGAACAGAAATGGGATTGGTTCGCCAACATTTGAGGCATTTCGAAATTATGCGGCGAATTACACGTTTAGCTGAGCATATCCAGAACTGTTGGATAAACAGATAGTGAACTTGCTGGATACTAGCGTGAAAATATTTAACGTGAACATTTTCAATGATCAGTGAAGTGAGGCGATTAATGCTGGGTAGGAGAGCGGGAAATCGTCGTTCGTAGGAAATCGGAGCATGAGCCAATCGCCCGCCTACACGAAGAGTGCCATCTTCGTCGATAAAGGGGCTTAATTTTCTAAGAGGCTTAGAGGGCTGTTTACCTTGTCTAATCCGAGATATATCTTCATCAAAATGCTGAGCCTGTATGTGTTTAACAAATACATTCAGTGATTGATGTAGTTCTACAGACATGAGATAACCACGTCGTTTTTTGGAAGAATGACGGCAATTATGAATGAATCGACGAACGTAAGCGACAATGCGCCTCAAACGTTCGAGAGCAGACAACTTATCAAGGAGAGCATCCAAAAGGTGGGAATCAGTAGTGGCGATTAAAGTTAGATTTCGTTCTTCATCCAATGCTTCAGCGGGATACGAACTGGGGGGAAGATGAGACCAATTACGGTTTGGAGAGAGTAAAAAGGATGGGCCCGCCCACCATAGGGAACTATCGAGTAATGCAGAGGGGGAAAGGCCTCGAGAACCTATATCTGCAGGATTTTCCGCAGATGAAACATGAAACCAATGTTCTGCAGCAATTTTCTCCTGAATGTGTGTTACCTGATTGCTCACGAACGTTTTCCATCTATGAGGAGATGAATTCAACCAACAAAGGACAATGGTAGAATCCGACCATGCACAGATTCTGTGAAATGTGAGTTCCGGACGATAAGTGGCTAACACGAAGGAGAATAAGCGAGCTAGAAGAACAGCAGCACATAATTCCAATCTTGGAATGGAGATGGTCTCGAGGGGGGCAACCTTTGATTTGGCACAAACGAAATTAGTGGAAAATTCTGTTTTTCCAGTAGCATGAATAAGATAAATAACTGCACAATACCCTCTTTCAGAGCTATCACAAAACCCATGAAGCTCAAAGTTACTAGAAGTGTTAGGCAATAAGAGCCGGGGAATTTTACACAAGCCAAAGAGGGAAGTTCTTGTGTGAGTTGTTCCCAGATGCGTTTTATGTCATTGGGTGGGGAGGCATCCCAGCCAAGGTTCATGGTCCATAGCCTTTGAATAAGAAATTTAACAAAGAAGGTAAATGGAGATACCAGCCCCAATGAATCGAAAATGCGGGCAAGATTGGATAAAAGATTACGCTTTGTGCAAGTATAATCCACAGACTGTACGGAGAAAGAAAAACAATCTGAAGATGGGTTCCAGTGAAGGCCGAGAATTTCTAGTGGGGTGTCGGCCTCAAAATTCAATGAGTGTGATTCATCAAACAGATGGGAGGCTGGAAAATTTTCCAAAAGGTGGGAATCGTTTGCTGCCCATTTCCGCAGCTCAAATCCGCCCTTTTTCAGTAAGGTTATAAGTTGAGATTGTAACTTCTTAGCAGATTCCAAAGTAGAGGCACCGGTAACAATATCATCTATATAGGTTTGGGTTCGAATAACCTGAGCTGCTTCAGAAAACTCATCAATCTCTTGATCAGCTAAGGTTAATAAGGTTTTTATAGCCAAGTATGGAGCACACGAGAAGCCGTAGGTTACAGTGAGGAGCCTATAATCTTTTATAGGCTCGGAAGGAGAGAAACGCCATAGAATGAATGCGTTGATAATCGGTGTGCTTGGGATTGATGAGAATCTGTCGATACATTTGTTTGATATCGGCAGTGAAAACATACGGATATAAACGAAAATTGAGCAAAATGGTAACGAGGTCTCGCTGAAGTTTGGGACCCGTCAAAAGGCAATCATTGAGTGAAGGCTGTCCTGGATCCTTGGAGGAGGCATTGAAAACTACTCGGAGTTTAGTTGTAGTACTGGAGGGCTTGAGAACGGCATGATGGGGAACATAAAAACTCCTATCAGAACTGGAAGAATTCTCGAGACATTCCATATGTCCAAGGTCGAGGTATTCTCGCATGAACTTGGAGTAGTCTTGATATAGAGAGGGATTTTTGAGAAGACGTCGTTCTAAGCTGAGGAAACGAGACATGGCAATATGTCTCGAACCTGGAAAAGTAGGCTCGCCATTACGAAAAGGGAGTGAAAGTATAAATCTTCCTGTCTCATTTCGATAAAAGGTATCATTGAATGTTACTTCGCAAAGCTGGTCTTCAGGAGATAAACTAGTACTACTTGGGACATTCTCTACCTCCCAAAATCTTCCTAGAATATTTTCTAACGTATTATCGAAACAAGGAAATGATTGAGAAATGGTTAGGGTATTTGAAGCGGTTTCCCAAAAATAGTATTCAAAGCTACAGGATCCTCAGAGTTACCCTCACAACGACCGGTTTGAAGAATATTTGGGAATGAATCTGCACCTATTAAAAGATCAATAGAGCCTGGAAGGTTGAATCTAGGATCTGCTAGACGTAAATTATGGAGATGAGAATAAGACGATGATGAGATAGGGGAATTGGGCAAATCGCCGCAGATTTTTGGGATGACAATAGTTTCTATATTGTAGCTGGGGGTAGATTTACCAATTGGTTTGATGTGGCAGGATATTCCTGTAGAACTGGTGAGTGTGTGTGTCTGTCCGATACCTTGAATGGAGAAATTCAACTGGTATCCAGAGAGGCCTAGACGATTGGCACATTTTTGAGAAATGAAATTACATTGGGAGCCTGAATCTAAGAGAGACCGGACTTGTTGATAGTTTCCTCGACTGTCTAGAATCTCCACGTAGGCTGTAGGCAATAAAACATGGGAGGAACGCGGTACTATACCTGTGAGTACATGAGAGGCGGCAGGAGGAGTACTTTCCCCTTCTATAGCTGAAGAGCTCGTTGGAGACATATTAGATATTGGCCTTGAATGTATCGGTCGGGAGGAGGTGGCATTTGTTTCGAAATGAAGCATGGTGTGATGTTTTTGTTGGCATTTATGGCACGAATAAGTTGATGAACAATATTTTACAGTATGAGAATTGGCAAGACAGTTTGAACACAAGTTTTTATTCTTTACAATGTGATAGCGATCATTGGGAGACTTCGTAAGAAAATCAGGACATTTATAAATCGAATGATCACCTTGGCAAATGATACAACTCGATGAAGTTGTATTTGTCACTAAAGTAGTGCTGGGGTGATAATGTGAAAAACTAGGTTTCGGGAAACTCTCCACTTTTTTGATGGGTTTTATTTTTCTTGTTAAATTAACATTATCCATTGCACTGCAATGTTTATTAAGAAAGTCTATGAGTTGAGAGTAGGTGGGAATAGCGGACGAACCGTGTTGAAGTTCAAATTTAGTAGCAATTGAAATGTCTATACGTTTCAATAGCATTTGCACCAGTATAAAGTCCCAGGAGTCAACTGGTAAGTTCAACAGTTTGAGTGCTGATAAATTATCAGAAAAAATATCCAAAAGGTTCCGTAAATCTTGTGGGTTATGAGATGATAGTTTGGAGGTATTGTCGATGGCTGACCAATGAGCTGCAGCAATCAACCGATCATTTTTGTAACGATTCACTAATGTTTTGTAGGCAATAGAGTAATTTCCAGAAGTCATGAGTAATTTCTGAACAAGTGACAAAGGAGTTCCTCGAAGGGAGGAAATGAGATGATTAAACTTTTCTATATCACTTAATTGAGTATTTGTGTGAATAACAGCATCAAACATATCTAAAAATGAAGAAAATGTTGTTACATCTCCACTGAAGGTTAATAAATGAAGTTTAGTTAAACTGATATTGTTCTTTGGGACTATTGGTGAATTCGAATTTACTTGTTGACTTATGTTGAACAAATTATGGAAAATATTTTTGATTGCATAATAGACCTTCTCAAAATTACGCCTGATTGCATCTTCAGTATCAAATGCTTCGTCAGAAATAATAGGAATAACAGCATTATGTTGTTTGGAAAACTCATTCTTAATAGTTTCGAGAAACTCATATTCAATTTTGAAAATTGAGTGAAAATTCTCATCACCTTCAGCATCGACAGCTGTGTCATGAATTTCCTTCATACGATTTATTTCCGTTTGTCTGAGAATTTGATATTTTTTTATTTTATCCATGGTTGGTAATTGTATCTTAACAGCGGTAGATGTAACAGGAAATTTAAATTGCGAGAACTAATTCACTGTTAACTTGTAATTAATTATTAATTTTTATTACGAATCACCCTGTAACTTCTGGAAATAATGTGTATATATGAAATATAATGGATGGCCACAGAATAACAAACTAATTAAGCAAAATTCATGCCACTGATTTGGAGTAGTGAAAAAAGAGTACGTATACTATATTAATAATATATATTTATTCACCGGAGTTAAAGTAATATGGGTTTCGGCGAAACAGGTATGTATTAGAAACAAAAAACAACCTCGAAATATCTTGTGAATTCGAATGTGTTTTTGTTTTTATTATCTGTTCCGCATGAAATTAAAACACGTCGGTCGTATAAACTTGAGACTGCCAACTTTACGTACTTGTATATGAAAAATTATGATGTATTTGACTTTCAGCTACATTCAAGCGAACCAAATTGATAAAATGCGATACTAAATTCCATATTTTATTTCGAAAATGTTATTATGATTTCGCCACATCTGGCTCGAAGGACCAAAATGTTGTGCGAATATCCAGAATCATAAAAATTTATGGATCTATTCGCGTGAGATTGAGTGGACTGTATTTCGTGTTGAGAAATGGGAAAATGAAGACGAGAGAGTTTGATGTTCTTACCTTAGGCTTAGGCGACTCATGAAAGAAACCGCTACGCTAGAAGCTGCTGATGTAATCCCGCGATGAGTCTGCAGCCGGCCGGCGCGAAGCTGTTACACAACTGTGCCACAGGTTGTTCAAATGTTGAGGTCTTTCACCATAACATGGAAATTGATTCCACACTAGTAACCGATCACTCGATCACTTTTAGTAACGAATGAGATTAATGAGAATAATGCGGCGAACCCGCACTGAGAAATCGCGTGATTTTACCAAATATGGCGATGCAAGTGGAGACACTTGGAGATAGTCTATCAATGCCCAAAAAACCTGGTGTTGAGCTCTCTGTCCTTTTTCTTCTCCTCGTGGAAGGTGTCGCCGTAGTAAGCGGCGCAAACATTAAACTCTCGTATGCGCGAAAATAATGATATACTGGGTGATTATTATTTGAAGTTACTTATGTTAGTTTATATAAAATATTGAAACGTGAAAAATACAATAATGAAGGAAAAAAAAAGAAAATTAATGTACTATAGTTATAGGGACAGAACAGCTTTCAAAACATGAAAACTGCAAAGTTTCGTTCCGAAAGATCATCATCTGTCATTATAACTGCAGGCGAAATTTTGAAAGGCATTATTTCTATCAAGTCCTTCAGAGCACAATCAGAAATAGAAGCTTTCTGGCTGTTTGTAATTATGCAACCTAATATTATTCCTCCTGCTGGAGATTGGGTCGCAAAGAAATATAATTTATGGTTTTGCACGTCGCAATTGCTCGTAGCATCTACGAATAATATTTCTGATGACTGAACTAGGTGCCTTGCAGCACGCTGCATTATTGGGGTGCATAATGAAACAGCATAGTCATCTTCATTATGTGTGATCTTATACAGTACGCCAACAGAATGTTTCAAATTCTGGTCTAAGTGAAAAAACATATTTTCACCTGACCTATCTCCATACTGACCTTTGAAGTAAGATTTCCACAGATTGGAAAAATCTTCTTTACGTAGGTGATAGTGTCGGTCGCATACGACTTCATCGTATTTATCTCCTAGCTCTTCCATTTTATTGAAGCAGAAACTGTTATAGGCTGAAGCAACTGAATGTCCTTTTTCAAATAATTGCAAAATTCCTTTCTTGGTGTCTTCCCCTATTGGTCTTTTTGTCAAAGCTGCTACACTATTTATAGTATGATTGTGATTATTCTTGGTAGTAATTATACATGGCCATACTTTGAGCAAATTGTCAACATGTTTAGGTTGTGTTCGAGGATGAAATACTTGTTTTTCAATAACAACTATTAATTCTGCTGGACAATCAATATTTCTTGAAGAATGTTCTCGTTTTCTGACTCCTTTCAATTTATTCATTTTTGTTTTGAACTGGCAGTGATACATCCTTTTGAACACATGCTGTCTGGCTTTTTCAATTGGAGTAATAATTGTTTTAGTTATGTACCATGTATTTTTTTATACCAGTTCCAGATCGCGAATCCATTGCTAAAAAAGAAGTATACCTAAGAAATATGCCTCATACACGTTCTGATAGTTATCACAGTTTATGAGTATAGAAACAAGCGTTTTTCAAATGCACTTCTAACTTTTTCACTTTGTGATACTAAGTAAGTATAGCAAAAATGATGGATGTAAAATAAAGAACTACTATATAATTCCTATTCAAATCCTACCCCTTTTTTGTAGAGGTAGCAACATCTCAATCTGAGCCGGCTAAATCTGGCTAACGATTTTTTCGCCATATTAAGGTTTGTTAGGTTATGCAGATGAAAAAATGTGCATATTCACTTACCTCAACTTCTTGCTCAGTTTTAAATTGTTTTCGAATTTCACTGGAGTTGATAACATGATATGTATAATTATGAGGCCACTCCATCCATGATTCATTCATTATTCAACAAAGTAAACAGATGATGAAAAACCTCAGCTAATTCGAAATGTCTTTCATGAAGAAAGAAATGCGTGAGATGTGAAATACTTCAGCCAATCGAGCGTACGGTAGTCCGAATGTTGTCATACTACCGAGCGCTCGATACGTGCCGAGATCGGGCGTACCGAATGCGGTATCCTGTGTGCTCGATACAAAAATGCAACCGGGGCAGATGAGCTCATTCAGTAATCCAGAGAGACTCTGGAGAAACGTAGTGAATGCTATCTGGGATAGTCGTAGGGTCGTCCACAATTTCTCCTGAAGCAAGTCGGCTTCCTGATGTCCATCAAGCTTCGGCGTGGTCAATGGCGGCCTACCTGAACGCCCCTCTAGGAAGCAGGCCCACAAATCTTCCGAAAGAAAGATTCAGGGTAAATATACGATAACGATAGAATGATTTAAATGATACTCTCCAAATCAAACCGCCTCCTTGAAATGGTCCAATGACATAATACTGCAATATAAAGTGCTAATGCAGAACTCAACTAATATAGCGCTTTTAACGAATGTCCAAGAATCTTATACTGTGTTGTGCAAAACCATAATTGCAACAGCCACCACCCTCAATGTCAATACTCTCAACCATCCTAACCATCGTAACACGTTCCCCAAAAAAGCAAACGCTGTGTGGTACGACCATGAATGTAAAGCGGCAAAACGTAAGATGAAAGATTCTCTGAAAGTTTGTAGGCAGAATAATTTTTCAGACTCACACAGAACGACATTTCTCACAGCAAAAAAACATTATAAAACAATCATTAAAAATAAAAAGCAGAATCACTGGAGACAAATCACGCAGACTCTCGCTAACTGCAGAAACCCAGTAACTTTCTGGTCCACCATAAAAATATTTCGTGGAAACAAAAATAACTTCAATCTTCCCGCGGATGTATGGGAGCAGTTTTACGCTCACATGTATCCCCCAAGGATAACAGATAACATCATTTTCTTCGGAGTAGACCACCCAATACTTGACTCCCCAATTACCTCGGAGGAGGTTTATTTTGTACTCAATCTGTGCGGAAATAACAAAACACCAGGGTTCGACGGAATCCCATACGAATTTTTCAAAAATTTACCAAATAACTGGATCCTGTTCATTACATGTCTCTTCAATCAAATAATGGAGAAACTTGAAATCCCACAAAATTGGAGTGAAATTGTCATGAAAATGCTGCACAAAAAATACTCTGCAGATGATCCCAATAATTATCGCGGCATTGCTCTTATAAACTGTTTAGAAAAAATTTTCACACATATCCTAAAGATTAGACTTTCTGACTGGGCTGAAGAGAACTATATACTACCGGAATCACAATCGGGTTTCAGGAAGACGAGAGGTTGTATTGACAATGTATTTACTCTGAACGCCATAATACAACTACACCTGAGACTCAGAAAGCGAAAAATATTCGTTGCTTTTGTAGACTTTAAGAGGGCATTCGACTCGCTCAATCATAAACTACTGTGGAAAAAATTGTATGAGTTGGGTATGAGTGTTAGAATAATCTCTATTGCAAAGAGTATATAGACAAAGCATCCATGAGAGTATTGGGCTCGAACAACATGACCCAACCAATTGAAATTACCACGGGAGTACTCCAGGGAGAAACTCTAAGCCCATTATTATTTTCCTTATTTTTATCAGATATTGAAAGCTATTTTATCAACAGTGGTGTGAGGGGCATAAATATTGATAACAAGAAGGATATAATAATGCTGTCATATGCTGACGACGTCGCTATCATTGCTGACACAGAGGTTGATCTCCAGAGAAAACTCAAATGTTTGGAAGAATATGTTGCTCAAAACCAACTCACCATAAATACATCAAAAACAAAAATTGTCGTTTTTGCTAGGAACAGCACGAAAAAAACCAATGAATATAACTTCCGCATTGATAATGAAAAAATTGAAGTGATAAATCATTTTACGTATCTCGGTGTAACCTTTTCGTCTTCTTTGATGTACCGCGAAATGGCCAAAATAACTTCAGACAAAGCCAAACAGGCAAGTGGATCAATTATTCCAATAATGTCCAGAGCAAAAATGAACTCATGGGCTTCACGAATGTATTTATTTGACGCCCTTATAACTAGTATAGTAACAAATTGTCTTCCAGTATGGGGTTTGCGTTACGTTGATATTCTCGAAAGAATTCAGATCACTTTTTTGAAAAGAATCCTTCTACTTCCAAAGAATACACCGGATTTTGCTGTGAGGTTGGAAACTGGAAGAGTGAAGATATCTTACTGCATATTCAAGAATAGTCTTAATTGGCTCATTAAAATATTTCAAATGAATGACAATCGTTTGCCAAAAATAGCTTTACTACGCCTCATATCATTACAGGATAACAACGAACCGAAATATAACTGGATGAGCCAATTGAGAGAATATCTTATCTATGCTGGATACACTGAAGATTGGGGACCAATTGATGGTGCTCTCATTAAGAGAAAAAGGAATTTACTCCTACAAACGTTCGAGAATAAACTAATACAAGAAGACCTCGCTCTACAGGCACGATCTACCTATCTAACGTTTTATACTCATTTAACAATAAGTCCTGGTAGCCAGCCTTACCTAAATCTTAATTTGCCTGTTCATATATCTCGCATACTAGCCCAGCTTCGCTTGAGCAATAAGTACATAATAAAATTCAACTTCAAAGGCTACGCATACAAAATAAATCCTAACGAAATTTGTACAATATGTAATGACGCCTGCCCCGAAACAATCCTCCATATGTTATTTGAATGCCCAATTTATTCTTCAATGAGACCAACAAACCATGATTTTTTCACCAGCCCTGAACTTTTCGTAGATGCGCTCAACAATATAACCCCTCCTACTTCAAAATCAATATTTCAGCACTTATGGAACATTTTGAAATTGAGGTCATTTATTGTGAACGAATGAAATCATTTCATTTACTTATGAACTTGTTTTCTGCATAAAGATTACTCAATGATTTATTGTATTCTGTTTTCATTTTTTTTTTCTTTTCTCTGTAGTAATTAGGTATCAACATTTGGTATAGTTTATGTATATAGATATATATATATATGTAATCAAACTCTTTGTTATTGAAACTGTAGTTTTTTAGAAACAAATAAATTGATTGATTGATTGATTGATTGATTTAAATGAGCCCTATTACCAGAGGAATAAACTTACCTCCAAACTGGATGACCTGCTCACTCCAGAACTTCAAGATTAAATGATTTATTTTTGACGACCTTCTTTCGATAGAAGGCTCGAATGAAATGATGGCTCAGCCGGAAGATGCGTACTATTTCCTTCTGCTCACACCAAACCCATAATGAAAAACTAAAATTCCACCATTTAACCCAGTATTTTGACTTCTGCACACAACAGAAATATATTAAAAACCACATTGCCTGTGACACGTGACTCCTATGAGATTCCTGATTGGTTGATGATTTTGACGATTTCAAGACAACCAGTCGTACCAGCATAGAAATAAAATTAATTTTCCTAACCCTCAATTGACGACTCGAATCTACCTGAGTTCGGGTACGGGGACGGAACCACTGGAACCATTGATCTACATTCAGCTTCTTCCTTACTTCATCTAAAATCAAAGAGGCAGCACTTTCAACCAATAAGAGGATCAAACAACGATAAGGAGACAACGCAAGTGTCATCCTCGACGATTGACATGACTGACATAAGTGACAGGACATAACCATAATATACCCTATCAAGAAAAATATTGATAATCCAAATCTATCTGGAAATACCTAGCGTGTTATTCATTTACTTGGAAAGTTCCTGAGCTGAAATGTATTTACTATATCTTGACCTCACTTGATAACTTTGTTGACTTGATTTTTTTCCATTCTAGATCTACGTGCAATGTTTTAAGAACTCCAAATAACTTCAGGATTTTTAGAGATCCTACATAAACAGTTGGACTCTTCTATTCAGGTAAGTTCATCCGAATTCCTTATTATCTATCAACTCATTAATCTTTGTTTACTTCTAGGTATCTTCAAGATGTACATACCATCAACTGTATTGTTACGACCCTGGCGATCAATCCCAGCTACCTGCGATGAAAGTAAACAAGCCATATTTCTTGGAATAGTAATTAGGTGATTCGACGGCTATTGAGATGACTCGAGAAGATTATCGACCTGTTCACGATATTTCGAGTGGAATCTAGACGTTTTATTAGGTAATATAAATAGATGTTGTTAGGGACAGGAAGGGAAGTCTTTATTTGGAAGCGTTATAATAACGATCGAAGAAGTGTTGTGAATCGAAAGTGTTTAGTACGAGTATTGTAATTATTGTAAGTAGTTAAACAATGCGGTTTGTAGGGAATTTTGGCAGTTGGCCCGCCTAATGGAAACCTATTACATTCATTATGACGTATAACGTTCAGTTCACTTAATAATAATTTTATTTAATTAAAAAAAGATAATCATACCGTATAGGATTTGAACTTTGGATCTCTGGGTTGGCAAGCCGACACGTTACCAAGTGGCTATGGGGGGTCCAATTTATCAACGTGCAAGTGTAGGTACGACTCAACTTGTCCCCCTGTTTTCGAGAGATATTTTTTGGAGGACCATGAGTATGGATATTCGACATATGGATGGGTATATGGATATTTGGGGGGGTTCATTTTGCTTCATTGGGCCAATATGAGCAATTTAAATAAATATATTAGACTTATGAATGAGTTTCAGTAAATATTTCTATGTTCTACATAGATTTGATTTTACGGTACTGCTAGTGTCCTCACTCGGATGTGAGTGGAAACTGTTTGCTATGCTTACCTTCTCCTATTACAGAGGTCTTTTTGAAGAATCCACTCGTATGTGTAACGCTTCAACCTAATTCCGCGAGGTGTCGCTACTGATACTGTTTTCCAAGGTTTGTAGAACTGATGATTATTCTGTGTTTTCAATATTTAATATGTTTTGCTAGTCTATATGGCCGTTTTTTGTGTTCCTAGAGTACCTAATTAAGCGAGGCGTTGCTATACTGATACTGGTTTCAATATTTTCCGTTCTTCAAACCTGCCTTTGATTTCACCGTACCGCTGGGGTCCTCATTCGGACGTGAGTGGAAACTATTTTCTGTGTCTACCTTTCACAGAGGTCTTTTTGAAGAATCTATTCATATGGTTCACGCTTCAACCTAATCCTGCGAGGTGTCGCTACTGATACTGTTTTCAATATTTTATATGTTTTGTTAGTCTATATGGCCGTTTTTTGTGTTCTTAGAGTACCTAATTAAGCGAGATGTCACTACTGATACTGTTTTCAATATTTCCGTTCTTCAAACCTACCTTTGATTTCACCGTACCGCTGGGGTCCTCATTCGGGCGTGAGTGGAAACTGTTTTCTGTGTATACCTTTCACAGAAGTCTTTTTGAAGAATCTATTCGTATGGCTCACGCTTCAACCTAATTCCGCGAGGTGTCGCTACTGATACTGTTTTCAATATTTAATATGTTTTGCTAGTCTATATGGCTGTTTTTGTGTTCCTAGAGTATTCCTTTTCATAAAATAAGTATATGTTACTCCCAAAACATTGAAAAACGCACATTAAACACAAAAAAACGGACCGCAAAGCGTTCTGGATGGCGCCAAAAGACAAAATATGGAAATGATATAATGTTTCGCTTTGTGTACGTTCTTGTTGGAAAATTAGGTATTCTGAAGTCCGATGTACCTATATTCTTTGAAAGTTCCAATTCCCCAATGTTGAATGAAATATAACATTCAGGTACCAGTACGTATAGGTATATCTAAAATGAATAAATAATTGACTTATGCAATGGAAATTAATGAATCTATTGCATCAGCTATACATAAAAGGTTAACATGCACCAGGAAATTGAAATGGAAACATTTTTTCAAAATAAGTGAATGTATATGCAACGGAGAACTATTTATATAAGGTGAAATTCAGTTCGAGAAGTACACAGTTAGTTGAAAACACAGTGAATTTATATACCAAAGAAGAAGAAGAAGCAAACGAATTTGGGGTGAGTGTTTCATTATCATTATTAACTTTTGAAATTTTGATGGAGTTAGATTAAGATAAGTGAATTATTTTTTTAGGTGAGAAATACATGAAATATTCTCTCTAATAGAAATCGTTAATATTGAATGAGAAAAATGAATACTGTTGACGAAAAAATGGTAATATAATCTTGTACGTGGGTGTCTCTTCACTTTTGAATTATTATATTTATATTTTAAGGTTCTAAAAGTGATGAAAACTAATCAAGCTGCTTATATACCAACAAGAGCTACTCTTGGATCTGCTGGTTGTGACTCAAGAACACCTATAGATTTCACTATACCTGCTAGAGAGCGATTACTCGTAGACATTTTTTTAAAAATACAACTCCCCCAAGAAGTGTACGGACGGATTGCACCCAGATCCGGATTAGCGTTAAAATTTGGCATAGATATTCTTGCTGGCGTTATAGATAATGATTATACAGGGTCAATTAAAATTCTGCTATATAATTCATCATCTGAAAAAGTTGATTTCAAAAGAGGGGATAAAATAGCTCAATTGATATGTGAACGATATTCTATTCCAATTATTGAGGAGGTTAATTTTTTGCATGCTACTGAAAGAGGGGAAAGAGGCTTTGGTTCGTCTGACATTCTGCTAAATGATTGTCAATGATGAAAATAATCTCAGTTTCGAATAGTACCTCACAGAGTAAAGATAAATATCTTTCATTGAAAAAAATATGACTTCATTGAAATCAAATTTCATAATTTTGACAGCTATTGTAAATGGTATAATATATACAAATGTACCCAAAGAAGCTCAATATATTGCTATATGTTTCGATATGAAAAATACGAAACTGGATTGCAATAGATCATCGTGGAAAGTGTTGAGCTCATCCAAGGAAAATTATGGTGAATTACCCGTTTTCAGCATAAAAATTCCAGAAGCGAACGCCACTCATTTGAACTAAAAATTGAAGATAATATTTTTTGATCATTCTGAAGCAGATCAATGCCAATGGCAAACTATTCATTTCAATGAAACAAAACAAAATGGAAGTACTATGCAAGAAGGAACATACAGAATGTATTTAATATTATATATAACCTTAGTTTTGGTAATTTTAATATTTCTAATGCTTTTATTCAAAATGGTAGTGTCAAAGTATGATGCCTTTCAGTCGATACCTAATAATTAATCAATTTCATGGTTATTAATTGAGAAATCTTGATTTTTTTCAAATCTTTGAATAAAAAATATATGTATTATTGAAGTGATTGTTTGATTCAACCTTGAGAGAAAAAAAAATAGCCCCCCACACCTTCTTCTGATTATTTAAATAAAACCGTGAGAGGAAAAAAATATAGTATCAGACGAAATGAATGTATTCAAAGACAAAGAAGATATATTTTTGGGTGAACGTAGATTTTATTTGAACCCTAATTATTACGGCTTAGAGCAGCTTATCAAAGAACCCACACGAATTCCCGATGCCAATAACCATTCAGCTAACATACTTGACTTATTCCTCACTAATAATTCAGCACCCTACACCATAGATGTACGAGCTCCACTTGGCAATTCTGACCACACGCTCATCTCCACAACCTGCCCATTTTTCATTCCATCAACTGCTCCGGCACCCCCACGTCTTATATGGCATTACAATTCAGGAGACTGGGACCGTCTCCGCATGTTTTTCTCCGAGTTTCCTTGGCATAGAGTATGCTTTGACTCTGAGGACCCTTCACAGTGTGCTGCGGAAATATCCGAGATCATCATGCTCGGAATGGACACATACATACCTCATTTTTCGAAAAGATCATCACCTTCGAAACCCTGGTTCAACAAAAACTGTTCTAGAACTGTTGCCTTGAAACAAACAGCCTATCATCGCTGGCGCGAAAACCCTAACCTCGCGACTAGAGCAGAATACGTTGATGCCAGGAATAACTGCAGCCAAACAATAGATGCTTCGAAAGAAACATACAATGCCAAGATAAGATCGAAACTCATAGATTGCCCCAATGGCTCCCGTTCGTTTTGGTCCCTTGCTAAAGCGGTCGGAAGAAATTTCACTAATAGTTCATTTCCACCACTGTCCAAATCCGACGGCACATTAGCAACAACATCGCAGGAGAAAGCGAATATTTTTGCAGAGATGTTCGCAGCAAACTCTACTTTAGATTCCCAAGGAAAACTGCCACCAGACATTCCACCCGTTGAGAGTCGAATGCCCGAAATCGTCTTCCGTCAACGCACTATCAGACGAATGTTGCTTGGTCTCAAAACGAATAAGGCTAACGGTCCTGATGGAATTCCACCCATTATCCTCAAAAAATGTGCACCAGAATTAACACCGATTCTCTGCAAGTTGTTTACCATCTCGTACAGGTCGGGTATTTTTCCATCATGCTGGAAGACAGCTAGAGTCCAACCAATCCCCAAAAAAGGGAACAAGAACCTGCCCAACAACTACAGGCCCATTGCCCTGTTATCAGTAATCTCCAAAGTGATGGAGAAAGCCATCAATATTGAGCTTATCAAATATCTGGAGAGCTCAGGAGTCATCAATGATAGACAATACGGCTTTCGCCACCGAAGATCTACTGGAGATCTACTTGCCTACGTCACCCATTTATGGCAATCTTCAATAGAAAAACACGGGGAATCTCTAGCTGTCGCGTTGGACATATCGAAAGCATTCGACCGTGTTTGGCACGAAGGACTCCTCCACAAACTACCATCATACGGCTTACCACCTCAGCTATGCCATCTCTTATCGGGTTTTCTTTCAGGCAGATCGCTTCACGTTGTGGTGGACGGTGTATCGTCTGATACCATTGGCATCAATTCCGGCGTTTCACAAGGATCAATTTTGGCACCAACATTATTCCTGCTTCATATCAATGATCTGTTGGGAGTAACAACTTTTCCCATCCACAGCTTTGCAGATGATAGTACCCTCCATACTGCGTTCTCTTCCAGAATTTCCATTTCTTCCCAGGAAACTAAGAACTCACGGCGCAGGCAGGTCAATGCTTTCAATGAAGATCTTGCTGAAATCACAGCCTGGGGAACGAACAACCTAGTTGAATTCAACGCCACCAAAACTCAAGCCTGCATTTTCTCTAGAAAGGCGGAACTCAGTATGCCCGATATTGTAATGTCTGGCTCCACCATCCCCACCAAGCCCACCATATCTATGCTCGGTATTTCCATCAGCAACACTCTTTCATGGGATAATCATGTCAGATCCATCGCAAAAGCTGCTTCACAAAAACTCGGATTCTTGTTCCGTGCGAAGAGCTACTTTACACCTCAACAGCTTCTCATGATCTACAAAGCGCAGATACGGCCTGTTCTAGAATACTGTTCCCACATATGGGGTTCAGCACCAAAACATACGCTGATGCTCTTAGATTCCATCCAGAGAAGAGCCATTCGCCTGGTGGGTGACGCCACACTCACTCACTCTTTGACATCATTGGAACACCGTAGAAAGGTCGGCGACCTTTCACTTTTCTATCGATACTTCCACGGGAAATGTTCTTCGGAAATCTCTGCAATCATCCCTTCACTAGCAATACCAATCAGACGAACTAGACAAGCCCAGTCAGCACATCCTTACGTCGTCAACCTCGAAAGATGTCGAACAGCACTTTATCAAGACTCCTTCATCCATAGAACGGCTAGGCTCTGGAATTCATTGCCTGTGGAAGTATTCCCAACAACATATAATCTCCAAAAATTCAAAAAAAATTCCAATACCTACCTCCTGTCCCTATCCCCCCTAGGAACGCACGATGTTCTTTGAACATTATAGGGATTCCCTTTCGTGCGCTCCAATCGATGAAAAAAAAAAAATCAAAGTATGTGTCGATCTGTATATCAGTACATTTAGGTTATGTCCCTTGTGTTGTGATAACAGATATTGATAAAGGTGCCACTTTAGTGTTTTCGGAGAAGGAATGGTCTGACTTAGTGAAAAACAGGGAAGCAATTGATAGTTTGCTGGTATCAACAACAGAAATTGTTGATACAATGGATCTTGGAAGATTTGCCATTGAATTCAAACAGGTCGAACCAAATTATAATAATAATATTAGAATTCACAGTGGTGATTCTAGTATGTTTTTAAATTATGAATCATTGTTAAAACTATGGCTTTTCACACCCATTATCCAGCATAGAATGGAGGTTCTAAAATCGCTAAGATTCGATAAAGTCATGAATATGCTTCAATTAGGAGTGAAGAAGGATCTAATTGACTGGTCATTGAAGGTGCTCGATACAATGAAAGAAATAAATCACGAAGTGTATGCACTTGGATTGGAAGTAACGTATCATCATCCCAAACTCCTCTACGAAAACAATGAATAAGTTAGTAACATTTGGTGGTGCAGAGATCCATGTACTATACCTATGGAGTTACGCTTTTCGGGGGACGGCGAGACAAAGTCCTTGGAACATCGTTGCTGGAGATATATCAAGATTAGAGTGACGAATCAGGGAATCAGCTCTATGTTTAAATCATATAATGAATATAGATCATAGGAATAGGGTATATGAATAAATAAATAAAATACCTATATAACTGACTATTCTTTTAATTATCGATTGAATTCTTACAATACGTTTTAAACCTAAACTATATCATTTTCATTTATCCAAGAATTATGTGATGAATCGAAACCCAACCACTGGACAAAGAGTTTTTTCCCCTTCCTACGGATGACTTTTGATACCAAATGAATATCGGGATACTTGGCTTTCTGTAATTCGCAAGTTTTTTGGTGTAGTAGACATTTGAGCTAATACAGATTTCATAGCAGCTGTGATATCTTAACCAGTTTTTCTCTTAACCGGTATTGCCCAGACATATTTACTAAAAGCATTGATGATTACAAGAATGTAATTATATCCCTTGTTTTCTTTTGCAAATTTATTCATAATCGCTAAATCAGCCTGTATCAAGTCATGTAAACCTTTAACTATAACATGTCGTCTTTTATAATTGATTCTGACTGGTTTATGAAGTTCGGCTACAATTTGTGCTTTACTCATTTTTAACTAGCGGACACTGTAACAATATCTCAATAAAAATCGTTGGAGTTGTCCCCAATTTAAAACTCATCTCATCCCCCTTAGCGATGGACTTATTTGCTAGTTGTTGAAATTTGAAAGATGTATTATTATTCATCAAAACTTCTCCACCTCCTGCAACATTATATTGTGTAATGCTTTCAATCCTAGCGGGCATGGGGAATTTGAATACTATACCGCCATTGTCTAATATATAATATTTTTTATTTAAATTGATTTTTTTTTCTCCTCTAAAACGAATCAAAATTTTTACATGGTAATCGAAAGAATCACAAACATAAAACGGAGCATTTAATTGTGATTTCAGTGGTGAGGCGGCCAGCACAGATTCTTCTCCATCTTCTCCTTCTCCTGCTTCTCCTTGAGGTTGAAGAAAATGTTGATTGAATCTATTCAAAGGCATAATGAATACTAAAGTTTAACCTAGAGAGAGAGAGAGAAAGAAAGTCAATCTGTGTTTAGAATCGTTAACAATTCAAATGAGGATAAAGTGGGGGATGTCTTGAATATATATGGTATGAAATTCATGTTGAGAATGAGTATGAATTGTCGTATTTTCAAGAAGAAAATTTGTTGCGTTTGTAGAGCTTTTAAGCTGCAATACTTGGAAACCGACTTCTTTGTAAGCAGACCCATTTTGGTTCTCGAATTTTGTAATTGGTGTATGCAGATAAGACCTACCAAAGTGGTACATAGATTCAAAGACGATCCCCTTGGAGTACTCAATTCACCTGTCCGCGAAACGTTCTGAAAAGGAGGAGGGGAGGGGAGAGAAAAAAATAGAAAGAATAAGGAAATGGAATCGCTGCCAAAATGTGAACTAGATCACAGAATTGAATCGTTCCAAAAGGGGCTGGAGAAGAAAAAAAAGAAGAATGAGAAAATTGGAAACAAGAATCAGAAGGAGGAGGAGAAGGAGGAGGAGGGGGATGAACAATACTGTCAAGATCTTAGGAAGATTATGGATCAACAGGAGGAGGAGAATTGGCAGACAAAAGTTTTCAGAAATGTTGATCGTTTTATTTCTAAATAAAACTCTTATACATTTTTTTTGATGTTATTTTTCTGTTCTATTCATCCTTCTCCAAAGGACATTGAATAACAAATTCTACGTAAAAATGATCTAATGTTTGTGCATTTAGGAAAAATTGAATAACATCACCTTTGTTGAGGACATTTTCCTTCATGAGATTGATAAGAGAATCGTTTTTATTCTGATAGGATATTTTCAATGTGTTGGGGAAACATTTAAAACTTTCAATTTTTCCAGTAACAGGAATCGTATAATTGACACTATTATCATCTAAGATGTAGTGTGTTCGACTAGATGAAATGTTTCTAGTGCCTCGAATAGTTAATATACATTTACTATGGAATTTAGAAGGTTGACAAATAAAATACGGTATTGTTGATGGCTGTCTTGCTGTGACAATATCTTTGGAAGTAGTAGTAGAAGAAGAAGAAGAAGAAGAAGGAGTTTTGAGAAAATGTTGATTGAATTTGTTCAAAGGCATTTTGAATACTAATATAAAAAACCAGTGGTTCTAACATTTTATAAAATTATTGCTCCCTCGCGTAACTCTTCGATAATTGAAATAATTTCATTGTTGTGACCTGTAGTGTTACCAACTGCTTGGGAAGCAACAAGCAAACGTAATCTATCTACCAGCTCGTTATAGTCATCAAAATATTTATAATCAATTGGTTTATTCTCATATTTCATCATCATTGACATTTTAGCACCACCTCCTTTTTTTGTCATCTTTCTGGTTAGCACGCCTTTCGATAAAGATGATGGCACTGAACCAGATCTAGCGCGAGTTTTATCTAAATGAGGCTTTATAATGTAAATATACTTTTCTTTGGTATCATCGGGGAATTTTCTAATTGGTAAATCGGCATTATTATCACGACGATATGCACTAGTCCGTTTTATAATATCTACATAATTTTCAATGTCTTGTTTGGTGTAAGAAATTGGATTCTTCAAAAAATGTAACTCATAAAGTCCTGCAGTTCCATTGTAAGTGATGTCACGTACTTTTACATTGGATCCTATAAAGTCTACTTGAGAATCTCCTATATAGAATTTGTCTTCAACAGGATTATGAAAAAGACCTAAAATATGATCATATTCACTTTTTGTATCTTTTATCATCCCTTCAATATATGTTCGAGGTAATGGTGATTTAAATTGATCAAAATATTCCTGAAGAACTTCTGGATTTGTGATTGTCTGATAAAATTGAGATAGGGTGTCATCGATAAATGCATCTTCTCTGGTTCTATCTGGCAATTCCCCCTCATCATTGCGTGATTCATACGTTTTTTCATTTCTCAAAAAACTTGGTAGCTCTATGACAGATCCATTTTCAGGAGTTGGAGATAAAAATGCTAATTGATTATACGATTCCGGTGATGATACTGGTGTTGACTCAAATTTTTCCAACTTTTCAAACTTTTCTGGTTTTATGGTTTCTGCCGCCGCCTCTAGTAATAGGTTGATATGATTTTTCTAATTGACTTTGCGATCTCGCTGTGTTACCCTTTATAATTTTATACTTTTTTCTTAGTGCGTGCCTGGCTTGCACAAGCTGTTTTGCTAATGGAGGGTCCATTTCGACTGATTCCATTTTAAAAGTTTATCTTCATATATCATGAATGAATGTATCGAAGCCCTTTCTATACCTACCTGAAGACAAACCGCAATCCTTATCAATTACAAAAAAGTCAAACTTTTTCTTCCAACAAGAAGATGTTACTTCCTTGAATTTTTGAAAGTCCATATCAATATTCGCATGGTCATCATAAATATGTTTCAAATTGGTAGTGTCTTGTTGAAATATAATCAATAAATTGGCATTATCACGCAAGAGATGCTTCGGAATAGCAGAGTACGTCTGACAAATATAAAAACAATCTGTTTGTTTATGTCGTCCGAAAGAGTAATAATCTTTGATAATATTTTGATCACAAGTTGCTACATCATCAAATATAATTATAGAATTTGTTTTAATGTTATCTGCTGGAGGTACATCTTCACTATTCTTGTATTCATAATATCCAATTTCACTGAGTGGTTGAAGCAAAGTACGTAGATATCGATACTTGGGTTGATCCAATGACTTTGAGTATAGATAGATATTTTCGAATCTCAATCCGTTAGGATGTTCGATTAGTGACAACATGATGTTTGTTTTGCCGCATCCGCTACTACCTACGATCAATCCTCGTTTGGAATCACCACCGAATAGTTCACCATGTTTTCCAACATTTTGTTTGTTATCATGGAAATCATAATTACCGATGGGTAGGGTAACGTTTTGTTTTCGTAACCTCATAATGGTTCAGACTGAAGAGTATATAAAGGTGTGCTGATATATATAACAGATTAGAATGGTTAAATCCAAGAACGGAGTAAGAGGTCATAAGAGAACGAATAGAGGAAGAGGTTTCGTTAACTCATTAATAGATAAACTACCTTTTGAATTGCATTTACCCAAATATAATTACTGCGGACGTGAGTACGATCAACGCTATCGAGATTTTTTTTTTAACCCTTTCTCTTCTTGTAGCGGGCACTAAATTACAACGAAGATTAGAGCGCGGGGATTCTGGTATAAATTCTCTAGATACTGCATGTAAAGAGCACGATATCGCCTATTCTAAAAGCAAAGATCTCAGTGAAAGGCATCGAGCAGACGAAATTTTGGAAAATAAGGCTTGGGACAGAGTTAAAGCAAAAGACGCCAAACTTGGAGAAAAAGCAGCAGCTTGGTTTGTTACGACTGCAATGAAGGGAAAACGTAAACTTGGAATGGGATTGAAAAAGAAAAATGAAGTGGCTAAAAAATGAACTATCCGTGTCCCAAAAAAAGGAGGATTTTTACCATTTTTACTGCCATTATTGGGCGCCCATGGCGCAGTAGCAGGTGGCGGTGCGGGCATCGCTAAAGCAGTGAACGATGCCAAAACTAATCGTGAACAATCAGCCGAACAAATAAGACATAACAAGGCACTCGAGCAACAAAAATCTGGTAAAGGATATTATCTTAGACCTTATAAGGGGTACGGTTTGCGTAAGAAAAAAGCAACAACAAGTTCAAAGGGGTTTCGACAGCTAGGCCCATATTGGAGAAAAACGAAAAAATAAAATTACCACGACGTATAATGTCAGATAGAGATCTTATCTCGTATGCACGAATATTGAGAATCCCCTATTTCCGTGGTGTATTTATGCGCGATTCATTGCCGAAAAGAATTTCAACAAATGAATCGGGTATAGTTAATCTTGATGTGGGAAGTGGGCCTGGTACTCATTGGACAGCATATTCAAAAAACAATAAGAATGTCACCTATTTTGATAGTTTTGGCAATTTACCACCTCCAAATGAATTAGTAGAATATTTTAGGAGCAATGGTAATGTAATGATCAAATATAATTATGATTCAATTCAAAAATTCAATTCGTATCAGTGCGGACAATATTGTCTAAAATTTTTATATAATCAATACAACTCATAAATATCGTTTCATTTGTTTTGAAACCTTGGTCATGTCATATACCTTTACGCTCAGTGGAGATTCATCAATTTTAAGTGATAATTTCAATCCACCATTGTATTTGAATAAAAATGAAGACTATGGAATTGGATTGATAAATTTCGATACATTCAATAGTATTCCAAATGTAAATGAAACAAACAATGTATTGGTGTGGGGTCTAAATGATGAATTTAAAATCGAAATTCCCATAGGGTCTTATGAAATTGAAGAGATTTTGAGAATTATAAAGAATAAAATGTATGAGAAGGGGGGCACTCAGATACATATCACAACAGACTCAAAGAGATTCACAGTTTCCATTAAAAGTACCGATCGGATAAATTTTAGTATTGATCGTTCCATTGGAATTTTATTAGGATTTCCGAAAACCATACTTGAACCCAACAAAGATTATACCTCAGAGAATAAAGTTAATATCTTGGCAGTTAATACGATTTGTGTGGATTGCAACATTGCAGCAGGATCATTTTTACATGGCGAACCTGTTCACCTAATCCATCAATTTTTTCCCCAAGTTCCAAACGGCTATAAAATAGTAGAGCAACCTCTTACTGTCATCTATTTTCCTGTGAGTATCAAAACAATAAACAATATAACCGTTAGGGTGCTCGATCAAGATAGTAATTTGGTAAATTTTCGCGGTGAGACAATTACAGTTCGTTTACATCTTAGAAAAATTGAATAGCAATGGTGTTACAATTTCATCGATTCCAACCTCCAAACAAAAACTATAAAAAGCTACAGCGACGCACAAAGAAGCCAGATGGTTTTTCATTGCCAAAGAAGACATTAACATACGAAAATCGTCAATTTTTGAAATCTCTTGGCTTTCATGTGCTAGTATAATGGATTTATTGAACGTAACAGGTGAACCGTTTAGTGATACAACGATTGAAGATTATCAGTTTCACACTTATCAACCCTACAACGCTGGAGCCCTTAATTACAATGATGAAGTTCGTATTTCAGTGCAGGAATTAGATGCGTTCACATTACCATGTAACAGCTTCATTCACATAGAAGGAAAAATATTAACAGATCAAAACAAAGTACCTACAAAATTTCAATTCATCAATAATGGTATAGCTTATTTATTCAAAGAACTGAGATATGAATTGAATGGCGTTGTGATAGATTCTATTCGGAACGTCGGACTTGTTTCCACTTTGAAAAATTATTTATCATTAAATGAAAATGAGAGTAAACTATTTAAGAACGGAGGGTGGTTTCCTAAAGATGATGATAAACTTATGATTTATAATAACGGGAATTTCAATGTGTGCATACCGTTGAAACTGTGGTCGGGATTCTTTGAAGACTATCGGAAGATTATAATGAATATGAGACAAGAATTAGTTCTCATTAGAGACAAAGATGACATTGATGCTATTATTGCAACAGATAATTGGGAAAAACCAAAAATTCAAATCACCAAGTTGTATTGGAACGTTCCTCATATAACACCGAGTATTAACGAACAACTACGTTTGAATAAAATAGTTCGTAGTAATGTTGAATTACCCCTTGAATTTAGGAGTTGGGAATTAATAGAATATCCCACTCTGAATGATTCAACACGTCACACTTGGTCTGTAAAAACTTCCTCTCAATTGGAGAGTCCTAGACATATCATCATCGCTTTTCAAAATGCTCGTAAAGGCCAAATTCTAAAAGATATGAGTAAATTCAATCACTGTAATCTGACGAATGTACGAGTATTTTTAAATAGTGAGAGATTTCCGTATCAAGATTTAAATTTAGATTTTGATACAAATCGATTTGCATCGCTATACGAAATGTTTGCCAATTTTCAAGAAAGTTATTATCACATCCAAACCAATCAACCACTATTCGGCCCTAAAGAATTCAAAGACAAAGCTCCAATTATTCATATAGACTGTTCCCACCAAAAAGAAATTATTCAGAGTGGATCTGTCGTTTTACGAATAGAATTTGAAACGTCTGAGCCTACAGGAGATGATGTGTCTGCATATTGCCTAATATTACATGAAAAAGAATTTTACTACAATCCATTGAATAAAATGGTACGATAGGTCTTAATCAGTCAGTCAGTCAGTCAGTCAGTCAGTTGATAATGATACCTCAATACAGATACATGTTAGTTAATTTCCTCCATCAGCTGGATCAACTCAAAGCTGAAATTGAATATTTCGAGAAGAAAAAATTGATTTTACAAAAATTGAAGAATCTCCAAATATGAGGCTAGTAATTGATTTTCAAGGCTTTAAACTGGGGAATAATGAATTTATTGTGAGAGAGCTAGCCTGTTTTGATGGTCATCGTCGTATTAGTCATTTCTTGTTCAAACCACCATTTCCCTTCAACAATCTACCGCACGATTTAAAAAAACAAGCAGCGTGGTTGATGAAGAATCATCACTGCATCGATTGGAATGTTGGATTCACTCCTCCACATCAATTTGGAAAAATCATAAGGTATCTAACTCAAGGTGCAGATGCAGTGTATGTAAAAGGAAGAGAAAAATTCAACTTCATCACGAAATATTGCAGCTGTCCAGTTCATGAATTGGACGACCATCCTCTATTGAAAAAGGAAGTGCCCATGTGTTTTTATCATAATAATCATACAGATGAATGCGTATGCACTTTATCTAATGTATACTTTTTGTATACGCACTTTATAATGAATGAATGAATAAATAAATGTATAAAATGAACAAAACTTTTTTTATTCACCTGCCTCTCTCTGTCTCTCTCTCTCTCTATACCCCCCCTCTATCAACGTTAAATATCTATAAAAAGACGGAAATGCCTTTATTGAATCAGTACACAAGTATATATCTTGTTTTCTTGTATCGTCCAGAAAAGTTGAAAATGAATCAAGAGTCATGCTACTGTATCTATCCGTTGAAGGATCATTGGCATCTTAAACGGAGTTTACATCACTTTAGTGAGGAAGAACTCACAAAGTTTCCTCTTCACTATTTGATTGAAAGAGCACAACCAATCGAACTCTTATATGCATGGAATAAGTTACCTCGGGACTACCGTCTCAATTTTGATCTGCAAGTGAAACTACCCTGTTTCGTCCATTACAACCGACCCGATTGGCAATCGCATGTAGATGGTCCACCAACATCTCAATCAAGATGTCATTTATGCAAATTTGCTCTTGAACAATAATTGTAATTCAGATCTAAATAAAATTTACAAAAATTAAGTTTCTTTGTTTTTTATTCATCAAAAATATACATCAACTGACATCATTAATGTGAGCACATTTTTTATAAATAATTGAAATACATTAATCATCATCATCATCTTCATCCTCATCACAATAATCAATGAAACGATTAAATTTGCTGTTAGCATCATGTAAGTCCATGTCGCATTCATAGCGTAACTTGATTCTGAATAATAATTCTATAAAACTATTTTGACACCACATAGAACTTTTTTGATATATGGAATGAATGTTGCGTGTATCGTAAAGTAAATGGAAATGATCTCTTACAACATGCAAATTCACAATTATATTATTTCTTTTCAAAATATCTAAGAAATAGTGATAACATGATTTACATAAATATAAATTGAAATTTTTAATTCTATATCTATTGACCCATATGCAATATTCAGGTTCTAGAAATGTTGATTCCCAATTACAATGATTGATAACTGCAGTTCGCTCATTTAATGAAAAAATCATACTTCTATGTAGTATATTGGTAGGAAGGTAAGCGTTATCGTTATTAGAACACTCTAAAATTCTTATCCATTTATAATAACTGAATTTTTCAACAATTTCTAAAGTTAAGCTCAAAGGTAATAATAGACTATTGATAAAAAGTATTATTTCTCTTATATTTTGACAAACAGTCGTGATACAAAGTTCTCTCAATTGCATATTGAATAATTCCTGAAACATAAGAAGAATCTATGTACTATAATGACCCCATGGAAGTGTATCAAATGACTGAGGAATAATTATTCGTTTGTCATCATGTGGACTAAGAGCAACTTTTGTTTGTTCTATACTGAATACGTTGTGAGCATAGGAACGGATACTTTGTTGTGATATTGCTTTGTTCTTAAAATCATTCAGACAAGCAACATAATCCTCGAAAGTTATTTCATTCTTCATTACATACTTTTTCACCCCCTTAGATGTTTTCTTAATACCCAAATTCTTGATTTCAATATCTATTCGTTATTTACTCACACCCTTTTTTACCAACTTCTTTTCCAAACGATCCCTTTCTTGCTGAGTAACAAGTGTTTTGAAAGTATACATTTTTGAACGAAGGCCAGCAAAATGTGTAATTATCCTGCCGTTTGTCTCATCTTTCATTTTCCCCGGTATTTTTTTATTCACTAATGGAATATTGTACTCATTATTTTTTTCATAATCAGAGGTATCAAATTTATCAATATGTTTTTTAATTACATCTTTATATACATCGGCACAAGTCAATTCGTGAAAGAAGCTATCTGTGTCTGTGTACATTAACTTGCAACTGTCTGATCCGACTGTAGGTAACATAAAATTATAATGGAAATCATACATACAAAGTTTAGAAATGTCCAAAATAGCCATACCAATGTAAAGAGGTTTATTGAAGATTAATTCAGCTTTTCTCAATTCAATTGCCATAAAATCTTCATCAAAAATGGATCTACTATAGAATCGCGGACTAGCAATCAAATTTTTAGCTCCATAACGACCTTCATAAAAATTTACCAATTTAACGACTCTATGTAGTCTTATATTCTCCATTGTTTTCCCAAAAACAGCATTATTAGCTAATTTATATTGATTTTTTTTTAAGTTAGTCGTAGCCGAAGCCCTTAAACGAGTATTGAGTTCTATATATCTAACCACTCAGACTGCTCAAACTCCAACACTTTATGTATTTTAGTTAGAATCAGACCGTTTGCCAATGCTTGTTTCCAATTTCTGTAATGCAAAATATATCCTTTTTTATCATGCACATCAGCTATCAATTTTGTTAATTTTGATGTTGGAGGAACGGAATGATCTGCACAAAATGGAAAGTCTTTGTGTGAGTCATGTAAATTTTTGGGATATTCCAAATCAACTTGTAAAATGTACCCCACCGATGAATCATCCTGAATCATTGGTACATCAATATTTGTATCAACCCATTTGAAGCCTCCAAATGGTAATGGTTGAGACATAGCCCAACCGTATAAGTTGTTCACATCGAGATACAAAAGTGTTGTGGAAGGTTTTGAGGGATCATAGTTGGGCATGTATTTGTTATTAGCCTCTGAAAATCGACTGCTACAAACCGAAATTCCACCTCTAATCGCCTTTTCTATAAACAATATCATATCAACATCCTTTAAAATTTGTAATTTGCATTTTGTATATTTTAACATAGCATCCCAGGTATATCCTGGCATTGTATAATACCAAGCGGGATCTAAACCATAAGTATTCGATGCAGTTTCCCTAAAATTCTCCATGACATCTGCAAGTAGCAAAATATCAGTTTTCATATACAAGTCACTATAATCTCTTAGAGTTTTCATTTTGAATGCATTCCATACATTTTGTGCATGAATGTAGTCTTCTTCACACAATTCTACATCACTCAATTTGTTATAGAATTTTTCAATGGGTGGCAGTTGAGTATCTTTCAATTTATCTACATTATCTAAATAATCATAGGGGAATACCCCTTTTCTAGACAATAGTTTGAATGTTTCATCATCCAACTCTTTTAACTCTCGCTTCAAATTTTGAAGATTATCCATGCATAAAGTGGATACGAGTTCATTAAGACTCGCACCCATGAATCTGAAAGAATCGATAAATCTAAATTTCATCTTACTATCATTGTCATTGAGAGTGAAAGAAATATATTTTTCCTTGTTCAATGGAAGCACACTCAAAGAGCCTCGTTTGGCCATATCTTTAATAATGAAGTGTGCATCATAATTTGACATATTATGACATATAACTGGTAAAACAAACAATTTCTTAAAAATTAAATTGCAGTTTTGATGCGCAAATCCACGAAACTGACCAGTAAAATGATCATGATCTCTCACGATGACGTCATTCGGTTCAAATATTTTTTCACAAATGTGACAAGTTCTGAAATTTCCGTTTTTATTCGGTTTTTCTATCATGGGTACAATATCTAGTATTTTGTTCTCTACGAACTTCGCAATTCGTTTAATCTCACCTGAGAACCATTCCATGCAATCTTCACCCTCATAACTATTGAAATGAGAAATTGAATCATCATAACAACACTTAAGGTAATAACCTACCGAAAATGCCTTGTGTAGTTGATATTTCGTAGTTGTTTGTGATAATCTTGAATTACACGGTTCTAAAATGGATTCAATATCAACATAGATTACAAAAGGTACTTTCTGCTTGTGAACATAATTCCTAAATTCTACAAAGTCATACTTGGGGAATGATATTCTGCAATCGTTTTTTTTTTCTCACACAATACATAATGAGTTTTCAATTTTTCCTCACTATAGAAATAATTCAAGCAACGATCACATAAATGAATTTTTCGTTTCGTTTTGCTAACTTGCGTCGATATCAGACGCGACATATTTTTTATCCAACAATAGTGAAACTTTATTTCAGTTTCATCATTGTCATCTGGCATTGGTGCTGTATAATCATTCAGTTTGGGAAAATAATGGTTTTGTATTAATAGCAAATTGACATGACGTTCTAATTTACTTTTAGCGAGTCTCACGGGTACTACCACATAAGATGAACCTTTGGTGGAAAGATTCAATTCCAACGCATAAACGTTTACAGATATATTATTCAATTTCTCAAATTTATTTATACGATTCAGTTTCATTGGTATTTCTAAACCTTCAGTATTCAATACTAGACTGTAATGCGGATAGGAAGTTGTATAGCGATTATCTCCTGTGGGTGGATATAAAGCACTAACTATACTCCAGAAGAAGCATGCTTCATCATCATTCTGAATGTTGATACATGCTTTCTTTCTTGAAATTTTTAATGGTATTTTGATAAAAGATGTTCCATTACCAATTTCATATTTGTTTATTGCAACTTCCAACAATAGAATTTTTTGTAATGCCCAACCGCTCTTTTCTTCAGAAAACTCAGACAATTTATTTAAAATGTGATCAACAACATGTTCTTGATACTACACAATGAGATCCGTCCCTTGATCTAAAACTGCATTCGGTGAAATGAAATATTTTTGACTAATTATTTCCTCATCATTTGATTTTTTCACAAAATCACCCCAAAAACAGGTATTTACTTTCAAAGCTGGCATTTCCTTTAGAATTTTGTTGATAATTTTTTTAAACAAATGAAATCCATCAGCAAAAAATGCTTTTATTTCTTTATGCTTTACATTGATGATGACTCCTGTCTTTACTCTGTTATTGAAACAAGAATTGACATCCTCCCAATAAACCTTACGCTCCTTCCTCAACCTCTCATTTTTATTTTTCAACTTAATTAAACACTTTAATCGTTTCAATTGTCCAATTTTTGAAATTATTTTACTTTTCTGTCGAACTTTGAGTTTTAATTTATCCAAAGCTTCATTACACTTTTTTATATGTTGATTGATTGCTTTGATTGAACTCCTTCCAGCGGAATTGCCTTTGATCAATTTAAGCGTTTCATCAATTTTTGACATTGTTCCTCTGAATTCATCCATAATGTATCACTAATTATTTATAAAAAAAGTAACTCACCTCTAAAATTCATTTCAATTCGATTATTTCGAAATATGTGGCAGGATGAGGTTTCCCAACGTTCTTGGTCCCCCTGAATACTACAGCATACTTCCCCGCTGTGAAGTATCGAATATTTGGCTTGTACTCCTGGGTAACTCGTTGGGGCAGGAACACTATGTTTTTCTCTAGTTCAAGTATGACCGTCTCCCCATATTTAGTATTCACTAATTTAGCCGAATATATCGTATTTGGTTCACCCACAACCAAATCTGTCAGCTTTGTAACTGCCTTATCTGTTTCTAGAAGAGAGATTGAATTCATTGCATCAAGATCCATCTATAAAAAAAAACACATACATAATAGAATTTATTTGAATTACTTCGGAGGTTCTTTGTTAGAGGTTTTTGGTCGTGGAATTGTTGATATCAGAGGAATTATTTTCTTTTGATATATAATTTACTTGTCCTGTGCAATAGTATATGTGTAATAGTGGAACAAGGAAAATGAAATGATATTATTAATAAAGAATAACTCACCTTTGATTGTTACTGCTGACACTATACACTCAGATAGATACTCTGATAGTAGTTCTCGATTTGTGAACGTTATTTCTCTCTATATATACTGTTCATATTACCTTCCATATTCTCGTGATTGTTCAGACATTCACTAATCGTACAAACCACATTCTCTTTTGTCATTGACTTTCTAATCTGATTCAACTTTGAATAGATATTGCTCATTTGGAAACGATTCGTAGGATTCTTCATTCGAAATAAATATCTGTTGTTCCAATGTATATTTTGAAAAAGTTTTTGAATAAACTCATTCATTATTATAATTGTTATTATTCAAATCTTCAAAAGAAATATATAACAGACTATGTATATTATTTGAGAAAAATCGATAATCATGCAAGCTGAATTACTCTCAGAAATATCTCATATATTACCCATCATAAGCCAAATATAGGTGATGATTTTGAATTCTGATAATAGCCCATGAGAGGAACCAAACATATTTTATGGTTAGGATCTTCAAATAATAATGAAGATGAATATTTTAGCAACACAAAAAACGGCCGTATAGACTAGCAAAACATATTAAATATTGAAAACAGTATCAGTAGCGACACCTCGCGGAATTAGGTTGAAGCGTAACACATACGAGTGGATTCTTCAAAAAGACCTCTGTAATAGGAGAAGGTAAGCATAGCAAACAGTTTCCACTCACATCCGAGTGAGGACACTAGCAGTACCGTAAAATCAAATCTATCTCCAAAAAATATCTCTCGAAAACAGGGGGACAAGTTGAGTCGTACCTACACTTGCACGTTGATAAATTGGACCCCCCATAGCCACTTGGTAACGTGTCGGCTTGCCAACCCAGAGATCCAAAGTTCAAATCCTATACGGTATGATTATCTTTTTTTAATTAAATAAAATTATTATTAAGTGAACTGAACGTTATACGTCATAATGAATGTAATAGGTTTCCATTAGGCGGGCCAACTGCCAAAATTCCCTACAAACCGCATTGTTTAACTGCTATTGTATAGTAGTGTTCAGAATAAATTATTTTAAGTGTTATACCGAGTGTGAAGTTATTACGGACCCAGAGTGAAATCGTAACAGTGGTGTCAGAAGTGTGGATTTTCGAGGACATTTGAATACGTATGGTGAATACAAGGAGTACGTCATACGACACGATGGAAGACATTATAAAATTCATGAAAAATCAGTTCGCAGAACTAGAGACACGACGACAGGAAGATGAGAAACGTCGTCAAGAAGAGTTACAGAAAATTCTAGAACATCAAGGAAAAGAACGAGAACATCAAGAAAAAGAACGAAAACATCAGAAAATCTTCTTCGAACAAATTCTGCATAAAACTGATAAGCAAATGGATGAGTTAAAGACAGATGTCACCAGAATTGATGACAAGCCTAACCAGAAAGTTTCAAGAATAGATTCCATGCTCGATGCAATCGAAAGAAATGTAGCGAATCAGATCACCTCGCTACGAAGTCAAGATCGCCGTGACAGAGTTGCCACATCGGGTTCTTCCGTGAAACCACCAACTTTTGATGGACAGTCGCCTTGGTCTATGTATCGCCGACAATTTGAGGCTGCAGCAAGTGCAAATAGGTGGAGTGACGAGGAAAAAGCTACTGCACTCATAGTAGCTCTGAGAGGACCAGCTTTGGGGATGTTACAGTCGATCCCAGTTGAACAACAAAACCACTTCGGAGATTTGGTGGCTGCGCTAGAACTCAGGTATGGTGACCAACATCGAGAACAGCTTTACCAGGCTCAGATGGAAAATCGTGTGCAGAAGTCTGGAGAGAGCCTACGGGAGTTCGAAGCAGATGTGAGAAGACTGACTCAATTAGCCTACCCAGAGGCACCAGAGGACTTCAAAGAACAACTGGCGGTGCAGGTATTCATCGACGGGCTGAGAGACTCAGAAATTCAGAAGACTCTGAGGCTTACACACTTTAAGAGGAGTGGTGAAGCCCTAGTAAGATCTCTGGAGGTAGAAGCGGCCTTCAACACCTCTAGGCCAAGAGTGAGAGCTGTGTCCATCGAGGAGCCTTCCGAAGACGTGGACCCAGTGGTGAAAATGTTGAGAAAAGTGCTTGAGGAACTCAAAGAAATTAAGAGTGGGTCTAGTAACCAGCGAAATAGATCCTGCTATCGCTGTGGCAGAACTGGACACCTGATAAGGGACTGTAAGGTGAGAGTACCACCACGATCTTCTTCACCTGCAAGGACGCCATCACGGTCGTGCTCACCTGCGAGGACTAGGTCATCTAGTGAGTCCTCAGATAGATACCAGGAAAATTAGAACTAGCCAGCGTATCGGGGCGCATGCTGGCTAGTAATAGCAAAGCCCCCAGGGTCATTTACATCAAAAGGATAAGAAGAACAACTGATAGCCTGACCATCAAAGGAAAAATCAACCAAATGGATGTAACCTGCACCATAGATACCGGTGCATCAGTTTCTCTGGTACGCAGTGACATTCTCCGGCCTGGAAGTATAAAACCAACCACTTCCAACTTTGTTCTTCGAACGGTCACTGGAGAAAATGCACCAATACGAGGGATGGCTGATATTGAGTTGACGCTTGGAAGACTCCATATAATGAACATGGTATACGTCGCAGATATCGAAGATGAGTTTATCCTCGGCATGGATCTGATGAGTGACTACGGGTTTTCATTCGACAGTGATCAGAAGACCATGAAATTTGGAGGAGAAGAGTTTGTACTAACGACACCGGCCGAGAGGGAGATGTCTGTGAGGCTACGACTAGCGAAGACTGTGAGAATTCCTGGATTCACTGAGAAGATCATCCATGCGCGATTAGAAGAGGACCCTGGGTGCTGCGTTGGATTAGTACAGTCATGTGAGGAATCCCCCAGCAAGCTGTTACTTGCCCGAGCTTTAGTGACCACCGAACGAGACATTCCTGTGAGGATAGCAAATGTGTTACCTACCACCATAACAGCAAGGGAAGGAGACATCATCGGAGCTTGTGAACCAGTCAGTTGGATAGCAAAATGTGATGAGACCAACGAGCAGAGATGGAGGAAACGAGATGACAGTGCATTGAAAGTTCTGGAAACCTCCTTGGACCACTTATCACCAACAGAATATAAAGCTGCCAAGAAATTCATAGCAGACGGAAGTGATATCTTTGAATCAACATCAACAGGGCGGACGAACTTGGTCAAGCACAGAATAGATACTGGTAAAGCTCACCCAATTCGGCAACCATCAAGAAGAATGCCATTTGCTAAGCAACAGGAGGTGGAACAGCTGGTTGACAAAATGATGAAGGATGGGGTAATTGAAGAATCATCCAGCCCTTGGTCTGCACCGGTTGTATTAGTGTCTAAGAAGGATGGATCCACAAGATTCTGTGTGGATTATAGGAAGCTCAATGACGTCACCAAGAAGGATAGCTACCCGTTACCAAGGATTGATGACACTTTGACTACATTGGCTGGCTCCCGATGGTTTTCGACACTGGACTTGATGAGCGGATACTGGCAAGTGGGCATTCACGAAGAAGATAAGGAGAAGACTGCTTTTACGACTGGTAATGGACTGTACCAGTTTACTGTGATGCCTTTTGGACTATGTAATGCCCCAGCAACCTTCGAAAGGCTAATGGAATTGGTACTGCGTGGGCTCACTTGGAAAGCTTGCCTGGTATATCTGGACGATGTTTTGGTCATGGGAAAGAATTTCGAGGAACAACTGAAGAACTTACGGGAAGTGTTCCAGCGATTCAGGAATGCCAACCTCAAACTGAACCTGAAGAAATGTTCACTATTCCAGAAACGAGTAGATTTCTTGGGCCACACGGTAACGTCAGAAGGAATACAAACTGACGAGACAAAGATTCAAGCCATTCGAGACTGGCCAAGACCGAAGGACAAACATGAAGTTAGAAGTTTCTTGGGATTGTGCACTTACTACCGTCGTTTTGTGGAAGGATTTGCTGATATTGCGGCACCACTCCATAGATTGACAGAAGATCGAGTCAACTTCAACTGGTCTGTAGAATGTGAGAAATCCTTCAAGAAATTGAAGGCTGGCCTCTGTTCGAGTCCTACTTTGGGGTTACCACAAGAGAGAGGCTTGTTTATTTTGGACACAGACGCGAGTAACATCGGAATTGGAGCCGTGCTATCACAAGTACAGGATGGTCAAGAAAAGGTTATAGAATACTACAGCAAAGTGATGGCCAAACCAGAAAGGAATTATTGTGTCACCAGGAAAGAACTGCTGGCAATTGTTAAGGCTGTTGACCATTTCCACAAATACTTATACGGGAGAGAATTTCTCATTAGGACGGATCATGCAGCTTTGAGGTGGCTGATGGAGATGAAGAATCCTGAAGGTCAAATAGCAAGATGGCTGGAAAAGCTGAACCAGTATCACTTCAAGATTAAGCATCGCCCAGGAAAACTACACCAGAATGCAGATGCCATGTCCAGAAGACCTTGTTCGGAAACCTGTAAGCATTGTCTGCGCATTGAACATCGAGAAGGAACCGCTGATGTTAGAAAAACCAGACTTGTGACCGATGATAAGTGGCCAGCAGCACACATGAGACGAGATCAGGAGAACGATCCGAATATCGCCGATTTTCTACGTTGGAAAGAAAGAGGAACAGAAAGACCGACATGGAAGGATATCTCGGATAGAGGGCCTGCTTTCAAGGCGATGTGGGCACAATGGGACTCACTAGTTGTGGAGAATGGATTATTGAAGCGAGTTTGGGAATCAGCTGATGGTAGATCAACAATTTCTCAGCTGGTTGTGCCCCACATCAGAGTTAATGAAGTTCTGGAAGAAGTCCATGGCGGAAAATCTGGTGGACATTTTGGAGTTAACAAGACACTGAGTAAAATTCGAGAAAGATTTTACTGGGTTCAATGTCGTGACGACGTGGAAAGTTGGTGTAGAAGATGTCCTGTATGCGAAGCCAGTAAAGGTCCCAGAACGAGATCAAGAGCTGGAATGAAGCAATACAATGTGGGTGCACCGTTTGAAAGGATCGTCATCAATGTAGCCGGACCATTCCCTTTGACTGATGATGGAAATAAATACATCTTGGTTGCTATGGACTACTTCAGTAAGTGGGTAGAAGCATACGGCATGCCAAACCAAGAAGCCTCCACAGTTGCCAGGATATTGGTCGACAACATGTTTTCACGGTTCGGAGTACCAATGGAATTACATTCTGATCAAGGGAGGAATTTTGAGTCGAACTTATTCAAAAAAGTCTGTGATCTAATGGGAATCAGTAAGACGAGAACAACTCCACTACATCCACAATCCGATGGCATGGTCGAAAGATTCAACCGAACTATGGAGAAACATCTTTCCAAAGTAGTCGAAGAGCATCAGAGGGACTGGGACAGGTATCTTCCCTTATTCCTGATGGCGTATAGAGCAGCTGTCCATGATTCAACGAAGCTAACTCCAGCTAGTATAGTCTTTGGAAGAGAACTCCACTTACCTTGTGACTTGGTGTTCGGTTCACCAAGTGTTGAAGAAAAGGAAGTACAAGACAACGCAGATGAGCTCCGGAATGGCTTGATGAAAACTCATGAGACTGCTCGGAAAAGATTGAAATTAGCAAGTGACAAAATGAAGGCACGGTACGATCTCAAAGCCAATTCAGAGGGATTCTTTGAAGGAGATCGAGTTTGGCTGTATAATCCTCGACGGAAGAAAGGCGTATCACCCAAATTAACACCATCTTGGGAAGGACCGTATAAGGTGTTGAAAAGGATCAATGATGTGGTCTATAGAATCCGACGCAGTCCTAGGACAAAGATGAAAGTCGTTCATCTTGAAAGACTGAAGCCTCATCATGGTGAGGAAAGTTCTGTTTTTGATCGGGACGATCAAATTTGAAGAAGGGGGTAAATGTTACGACCCTGACGATCAATCCCAGCTACCTGCGATGAAAGTAAACAAGCCATATTTCTTGGAATAGTAATTAGGTGATTCGACGGCTATTGAGATGACTCGAGAAGATTATCGACCTGTTCACGATATTTCGAGTGATATCTAGACGTTTTATTAGATAATATAAATAGATGTTGTTAGGGACAGGAAGGGAAGTCTTTATTTGGAAGCGTTATAATAACGATCGAAGAAGTGTTGTGAATCGGAAGTGTTTAGTACGAGTATTGTAATTATTGTATAGTAGTGTTCAGAATAAATTATTTTAAGTGTTATACCGAGTGTTAAGTTATTACGGACCCAGAGTAAAATCGTAACAGTATATTCTTCCCAAAATGAATGGAATATTGAGATGAATCTTCTTTACTTGTATATTCTCAACTGAATAAAATATACTATACAGAGTGAGCGTCTTGAGCATATCATAGTGAAGATACCAATTCATTACCTAAATATCACGAAAACCAATATAAATGGACTGGTATCTTCATGTTGGTAAGTTTCATTTAAATTTTTAGGTTTCAGACTGGATATACCATGTAAGATGAAAATGGTCAATTTTCATGTTACACTGCCTCAGACGATTTCATTTTTTGTCCTTTTTTCTCATTTCTCAAGAGATCATTGATAGGTGACATTAATGTTGAAAACTGTGGGATGAACCTCCTATACCAACTACATGAGCCAGTGAATCTTTTACTTCTGTAGTGTTTGTTGGTCTAGGAAAATTCACCATAGCTAGAACTTTTGAAGAATCTGTTTTCAACCCAAATTCATCTACAACAAACCCCAGGTACTTGAGTGAAGTTTTGAAAAATTCGCATTGATTGATATTTACTGTGAGGTTTTTGCTTTTTTCAAAAGCTTTGACACTTTTCTGAGCAATTGAATGTGTTCTTGAAAGGTTGAACTAATAATGATGGCATCATCTAAGTACACGAATACATTGGGTTCCATGTCTGGACTAAAAATGGCGTCCATTAGTCTCTGTTGGCATTGGGCAGCATTGAAAAGACCAAAAGGTATGACATTAAAATGAAATAGGCCCCTTCCAGGGACAGAAAATGCAGTCTTTTCCTAAGATTCATCATCCAAGGGAATCTGCCAAAATGCACTTTTTGAGTCAATTCAACTTACGCCCATCGAAACAGAAACGAATTTCTCCATTAGCCTTCTTCACCAACAGTACTGGAGATGACCATTCACTACTGGATGGTTCAACTACATTAAGAGCTAACATATTGTCCGATTCTTTATTCAAATAACCTAGCATATAAGGTGACATCAAATACTGCCATTGCTTGACAGGTTGAGCATCTCCAGTTTCAATATGGTACGTCAGTTTATTAGTATTCCCCAATTGACCATCTTCAGATAATTCTTTGAATTCTGAAATGACTTTATCAACTACAATTTTCTGGTATCGAGACATATCGTCTAGACTTTTTACTTGATCAGTTGTGAATGACATGTCATTATTCAATCCGACTGAAGCGATATTGACATTGGTACAATCACTGACCTCTCAAGAATTATCTTTGAAATTCAAAATATACGTGAGCCTACTGAATAGTTGCTCCATTACAGCCTCAAAAATGACGATGGATTCATCTTCGAATCGTTTCCTATGCTTTATAGTTTACCAGAGCTCCTCATCATAGTACCTACTCAGGAAATTCTCTTCTGAACGTTCAGATGAAGAGTCCCAATCTCTTACAATATTGTTCTCTTTGACATGACGAAGCCACAGAAGAGCCTTGCCAGAGAATAAGTCAACTGCCGCTTCATACAGTTGCTGTCGAGTAACCTGTCTAGCTTCAGCTAGTTCATACACCCTTTCCAGAAAAGATTTTACCCCTAGAGATTTTTTTGAACCATCAAATTTCAAGTCCTACTTATGAATTGAAGCTGGTTTTGAAGTGCTTGGCAACATGTCAGGATGAATTCTTGGAGAATATGTGTTTACAGATTGATCAAATATGGGTGGTTCTTCTTTGATCCTCTCATATAACTCTGCTTCTAAAGTTAAACAGGAAGCATATGCTTCAATACTGAATTCTGTAGGTGCAGTATTACCTCCAACATTCTTAATTCTGTTTATTCTCATCATAACATGTGCCAAACGAGATCTCAACCTCAAATATGAAGGATCAGTTACTGAGCCATTCAAATAATAATAATAATAATAATAATAATAATAATAATAATAAATCGTCTTTAATGGTGAAGGTACATAGTAGGCGCAGTTTAGCCAAAGGCTACTCTCACACTTAACCTAAGATGTACAGTTGAAGTAAGCTAAATTGTTCAATGGGAAGAAAGAGAAGATGTTCAAACATAATGCATATAACATAATTTATAACATAGACTGTATGTACTTATATGAAATAATGTTACGAGGCAAGTAAAGGCTGAAATAAGAATTAAGAATATTCAAGAAAAGGCATTTAAATTCATGTTAGTATCCAAAAAGTGTTTTTTCAGGATGATTCTCATTTTTGTTTTCGAAAATTGCATGTAATTGATCAACAGTGAGTTGTAGAATTCGACGGAGAGATAAGTGAATGACTTCTGAAACAATGACGTTTTATGACGCGGTACATGAAATTTGTTTTTTGCTCTTACATCGAATGAATGTAGCGTAGATCTAGGAAACAGTTTATTATATAGTGACGAGGGAGTTTTGGAAGTTAGAACTTTGTACACAAAGTTGCATATTATTATTATTAGTACGATTTTGCATTGTCAACCAGTTCAGTTCTATGATTTTGCTAGACACATGATCATATTTTCTCAAAGAGTAGACCAGTCTACAGCAGGAGTTCTGTACTTTCTGTCTCCGATTCAAATCAAATTCATTCGAAAGATTCCTATACACAATATCCCCATAGTTGAACCGTGACAAGACCAAAGATTCTGTGAGAAGTTTCCTGATTGATTGGCTGGAATAATGTCTATTTGAGTAAATGAGTTTGAGAGTACCAAACGATTTTTTAAGCAAATCATTCAAATGCAAATCAAATTTTAGGTCAGAGTCAAAAATAATACCCAGGTTTTTATTAGAGTTCACAACAGGGAGAATGGTATCATCAATTTTAATTTTAAGATTTTGTGAGACAATAGTTCTATTCTTTCTATTACCGGAAAGCATTAAGGGACATTTATTCTTGTTCAATTTCAAATTGTGTTGCGTAGCTGAATTAGTAATGGTTCGTAGGTCAGAATTAATGAGATTATGAATAGCTCCATAGTTGTCGATGTTTAGGTTGGTATATAGTTGTGTATCATCAGCATAAGCCTGAATTTTAGAATACTGTATAGAGGTCAATATATCACTAGTATAAATTATGAATAGTAACGGTCCTAAGATTGACCCTTGAGGCACACCAGAAGAAACATTTCGTGTTGACGACATTTCATTATTATAACATACCGTTTGACAGCGATTCGTGAGATATGAAAGAAATAAAAAGACTACTTCATCCGAAAATCCATAATATTTCAATTTGAAACAAAGTATTGCATGATTCATAGTGTCAAATGCCTTTGAAAAGTCTAATGCAACTAGAGCTGTCAATTCTTTATTATCAGAGTTTCGAATTATGTCATCTGTAACTTGAACGAGAGCTGCTGCTGTGCTATACCCACTTCTAAACCCCGCTTGACAATCTGGAATAATATTATTTTCATTCAAGTATGAAATGACTTGGTGATGGATGACTTTTTCCAATATTTTTGAAAGCGCAGAGAGAATACTTATTGGACGGAGATCGGTGAAGTTCACTGGGTTCGAAACTTTACTCAATGGTCTGACAATAGCAATTTTCCATAAATTAGGAAAATAACATTTTTCTCAGCAACAATTCAAAATATGAGTGAGAAAAGCATCTATAATGATGACTACAATAGTTAATCATATTTATGGATATACCATCAAAACCAGTAGCATTCGATTTAATAGTTGATAAGACTTGCTTCATTTGATCAACAGTTATGAATTTTAGTTTGAAAAGATCCTCTTGATTTTTCAATTTTGGATATTTATTATTATCGTAGAATTTCAAAAATTCATTGTCAATTTCATCATCAATAAATACTGAAGCGAAATAATTATTGATTTCTTCAGGATTCTGCAAGAAATTTGGTAAGTCGGTATTATTTTTTTTATTATTGATATTCTTTAGGTTTTTCCATAATTTTTTAGAGTCATCAGATTTGAATAAACTGTCATAATAAGCCTTCTTTTCACGACGAACAGATGATAGAGTGAAGTTTCTCAAATTTTTGTAGTGTACCCAGTCAGTTTGTGATTTCTAAATCTTGAATTTAGCAAGAGCTTTGTCTCTTTCTTCCATCATTAATTCGATGGGATATGTCAACCAGGGAGCAGGAGCTTTTGTCATACGCGCTGTCTTGATAGGTGCATGTTTATTGAAAACAGAAAGAATCAACCCCGTAAAAAAATCAACTTTATCGTCAACATCATCGATTGTATAAATATCATGGAAAGGTGCACTCTCTAAATCTGTACAAAACCGATTATAATTGAAATTCTTGAAATCTCTATAGGTATGAATTTTTGGTTTTTGTTTGGGACAATCAATTTGAATTTCAGCAAAAACCAGACAATGATCGGAAACAGAGCTTGCATCTTTTACACCCGCGTTACTAACGAATTTCTCATTTGATATGAATATAGATTCTAATAACGTCATACCATTACTTACAATTCTAGTGGGCTCATTGATGAGTTGCGAAAAATTGTAGCCCTTAAAATACTCACTTAAGATATTGTTGGATAACATGTTCACATTCATGTCACCAAAACAGATTATCTCATCAACCATAGGTATTATTTGTGACAGTGAATCATCAATAGAATTGATAAAAGAAGCCAAATTACCTTTCGGAGGGCGATATGTGTTTCCAATAGCAAACGAGATATTATTTATCTTTATTTGTATCCATAATTGTTCACAATTGTCATCGATCCTACTGAGATCAAGCATTCTTGAAGAAATATTATACTCAACGTATATGCCTATTCCTCCACCACGAGTTGGCCTATCTACTCTGAAAAAAATATATCCAGGGATTGCAACAGTTAAATTATCCACTACATCAGTAAGCCATGTTTCAGAAACACCCACTATGTCAAATCCGTCAATAAGATTAGGAACCTCTGCAAAATGCGGTAAAAGTGAGCGGACATTCAATTGACATATTTGCAAATTGCTTTTTATATTAAAATTTCACTTCTAATCTTGCAAACTAGGACATCCTGTACAAACGAAAAATATAAGCAGATATCCTTGAGTTACTCTTGAGGAACCATGGATAAAAGAAAGATAAGAATCATTCACAAAAACCTCATTAACTATCTGGAATCAATTGACTTATGTTGTCTTAAATATTACTGATTGAGATTTCTTCATCATCAAAATTGTACTCTGTATCAACAAGGCTAGTAGCTGATGTACCCGACTCCTCCTCTCCCTTCATGGCTGCTGATAGAACTTCACGTTTGTCAGTCATAGGCCTATTTGTTACAATTCCCCTCAATCTCAATTCATAGTTGACTTCCTCAATTAGTAAATGTCTAGATTTCAATTCAGACTTCATTTCAAAAACTTTTTGTTCCCTTTCAAAAATTAGGTCAAGTAATATATGCCCAGATGTTTATATATACCTAAAAATCATCAGGGTATCTGAATAAATGCACATGAAAACAACCCAATAATATAATCATAATGAAAATCCCCAAAAGAGTAAAGGCTGCAATGCAAAAATACTCTGTGTACTAAATGACTTACCTCCCTACAGGTAGATGATGTTGAACTAAAATGAGGCTGCACAAATCCAGAACTCCAGTGTACAGTACTCCAATAGAATTACAATAAAACTCCAAGTGAACTCCAATAGAATCCTTTGTAAAAATGTTCAATTTTCCACAATGTTCAATTTAACTAGTTTTTTCCAGCTGATGTTGTGATGAAAAGTTTCAAAAATATCACTATCTAATTTTTATAATGACCTAATTCAACAGTCTGAAAATCGGGCTTCACGTTCATGGTGCCTATTATCTATAAAAACTCTTTTGATATTTTGGAAAAGAAAGAGATTTTAATTTGTTATAGACACGGCAGCTCGTTTGTTTGGGAGCACGTCGTGAGTTAGTTTTTTCCATCGTTTACTAGTGGGTGTTCGATATTTGAGTGGACTGTATTTTCTTAGGCAGGTTCAAATCACATAGACCATATGAAGTTAGATTTTAATACGAGAAAGCAACTGCACTCACCTGATGATTCCATGGGGTGTATGCAGGTATGATGTAATAGCCGACTGGCTGCGGTGTTCCTGGTCAGGATATGATGTAAGGCAGAAATATGAAGCTGAAGCAGGTGGTTTTCTGAAAAATTGCTTTTATTGAAAATCTCCGGAGAAGGATTCCTACACTTGTAAGCGGTTATAATGATAAGCACGATGGTAGCAAATCGAATGAGAGAGAAATTTCGTCCTGCTGCGCACAGGTAGACGACACCAATTAACATGCGCGATAATTGGAGTGAGGTGCTTCCTCACCGCGAAAAAATATCCATACTTGAATAAATGGTTCTATACAATTTAACCCAAGCCAATAATAAGGATTCACTCGAACATTCACTACCCACCTTTATGTTAAATAGAAATTTCAACTCAAACAAAAAAAAAATCGTGACAGAATGAAGATTCCGTGAATAAAAATGAGAAAAGAAAGTATATACAGAAAAAAATTGAAACACATTTTATTGAAACTATTATGCCACTGGTAATGGGCATAATTTAACAAGAGGCCTTTCATAAGTTCCTTGTTCAGTTTTAACGGTAGCAACTCTAACAATTGAATCGGTTCCCTCATGTTATGCAATAATTCTCGCAAGTTTCCACTTGAGAGGAGGAGAGTTTTCATATTTGATCACGACTAAATCTCCTATATTCGGAGGATCAATGGTAATAGTCCATTTGTATTTTTGCTGTTAGGTATGTAGGTATTCAGAATGACATCGTTGCCAAAAGCTGGCATGTGAATGCTGAAGCAATTCTCAGAAAGCACGAGTACGTCCCAAGGACGTCCTGAAGCCGTTCGCTTCGGACATTTCAGACGTCCCGGGGACGTCCATTTCAAGTACGGCGTACGTCTTTAGGACGTTTTGGGGACGTACGATGTTACAAAATCGGAAGTCCTCAGAACATACGAATAAGGTCCGTTTCGAGTCTAATCTGGACCATTTGAGGACATTTGGAGGACGTCTGAGGGACGTTCGATTCAGGTCGGTTTCAGGTCTGAAGCCATTATTGGTCAAAAATAAAATTTACTGATTCAGATGATACATTATATATCATATATTGATAGAAGTTCACATGGCAATGAATATTAATTCAAAAACTTTCTCCTTTGGTTTTCTCAGACTTGCACCTATCGATTTCAATTCTTATTTTCTGTGGCACTCATGATCTCAGCAGATCTCTACAGTCAGCTCTATGTGAAGGCTTCGGTGGATTTATGATCCTTCGATATGCCAGGTTTTTGCGCAGCTCCTTGAAAAAAAAACATGAAAATTGGTAGTACTGCGGTAGTATGGAATTTCAGTGTTTTAAACCAAACGATATATCGCAAAATATACGAGTTTTTCACACAGGAAAATGCTATATTATGCTCGAAGAGCATGAATAACTAGGGAAATAATTTCATCACAATTTTCGAAAGCACGTTTTTCGGTGAGCAGGTAACATATAGAGCTTGAGGAAGTTGCGATCAAATTATGAGTTATTCATCAATATTAGACAGAATTTTCCACGGGACAGTGATAACTATCCCTGAAAACTATCAATGTGTTATATATGAATCCAATGAAATATAGGTCCTTCCACTATGGGTGATATTAATGTTGTACTCGATAATGAACTCACCTATATTACAATTCTCGATATCTATGTTGACAAATAGGCAACTGCTAATATTCCACAGCGTTTTCTTATTTGAACTTCACATTTTGCATACAATTACATCATAATAACACAAATAAGCATCTACAAAAACAAAATGGGTGAGGCTACACTAGCACTGTTGCCAGATGAAAATTTGCCAGAGAAGTAGATGGATGGAAAAAAAACACTAGATCATCAAAACTAAACAGTAGATTCTGATCATCATTACAATTTGCTATTATGGATAATAATGAAAAACATGAACACCCATATAAAAACGAAAAAGAAATTTTCGACAGAATTCAAATTAGAAATAAAAGTTTTTCTCTAATCAATCTGAATCTGATAACTTCAGTATATCGATAATTCTTTGTTATATGTGATATCGAAACATGACGATTCTGCCTTGTAGATAAATATGTTTTCGTATGGAGAAAACCAACTGCTGGATGAATCAACTCATTACGCTGCATTGACTTCAACAAATTCAATTAAATATCCTCTTTACGTTTGCTGAAGAATGAGGCAACATATAATAATAAATAATTAAGAACAAAATTTGTCAAGTTGGGAACAATTGGTGGATTGTCTATTTCTACAACCGCTCGTGTGAAATTCTGTCATTTTTTAATTCTACTTTTGGATCGATGAACAAAAGAAAAGTAGAACAGACATGACCAGTAGATCTACTGTTAAAACAGTAGGTCTGGCAACGCTGTACACTAGTACACCTGCTACACGAGTGGTGGTCATGAGATCGTATGAATTCTGACAGCCATGACTTTCGGTATGGATGCATTGTTAGACCGATCAGAACGATTCTAGCAATGGCGGGTAATTCGAATTGTTGTTGTTTGCTGTTGTTGTTCTAAAATTGTTCTATCCGTCATTCGAATTGAATTCAAATCTTCTGAAAGAAGAAGATAAGAGTTGGTGACCGGATTTGACCTGCGTTATCTCTTATGCTCTAACGCAACAACTACTTATACATGCCTGCAGTTGAGGCAGATACGATCACACTGATTATATAAGACGACTTTGAAGGACATATAACAAGAACAATAGGCAAATGGAGATACTCCGACAATACTTCTCTGTATTCTCTCATCTCACATGAATACTTCCATAGCATATTAGTTCGCAACGATCATATGAGATGACATCAGAGCAGATATAACGCACACAACAGGTGGAACAAGAAACTTCGTTTTCGACAATTTTCACAATTCAACTCTGCATTCCAGCATCTGACAAGCATACACTTGAAGCAGAGACGATCGCACTGACCGTATGAAGACGACTTGGGAAGATAAATACGAGTGCACGCTGTATTTCTCCATTCTATCATCTCACATGGATACTATCGGAGCAAAATAGATCGTGAAGGCCATATGAGACGACATCGAAGCGGGCATAACGCACACAACAAGGAGATCAAGAGACTTCGACTTCGACTATGTTTACACTGTGGCACTGAATTCTATCATCTGATATGGCTACCGTTGGAGCAGATACGATTGCACTGATCATATAAGATGACTTCAGAGGACATATAACAAAAACAATAGGCAAGTGAAGATACTTCGACAACATCAGTCTGCACACTGTATCACTGTATTCTTTCATCTCACATGGATATCTCTAGAGCATATCAGTTCGCATCGATCATATGAGACGACATCCAAACGGAAATATCGCACACAACAGGCAGAACAAGAAACTTCGATATCCACTATGTTTACACTGTAACTCTGCATCCTAGCATCTGACATGATCACAGTTATAGCAGATACGATCACACTGACCATATAGGACGACTTCGAAGGACATATAACGAGTACAGTAGGCAAGTGAGGATACTTCGACAACATCATTCTGCACAATGTATCTCTGTATTCTTCCATCTCACATGAATACTTTCGAAGCATATCAATTCCCAACGATTATATAAGTCGACATCAAAGCGGTTATATCGCACACAACAGGCAGAACAAGAAACTTTGACTTCGACTATGTTTACACTGTAACTCCACATTCTAGAAACTGACATGCCTACAGCTATAGAAGATACGATCGCACTGACCATATGAGATGACTTCGGAGGACATGAAACGAGAACAATAGGCAAGTGAGGATACTCCGACAACATCAGTTTGCACACTGTATCTCTTCATTCTATCATCTGACATGGAGACCCCTGGAGCATATCAGTTCGCATCGATCATATGAAACGACCACGAAACGGTAAAACGCACACAACTGGCAGAAAAAAGAACATCGACTTCGACTATGTATACACTGTAACTTCGCATTCTAGCATCTGACATGCCTACAGTTATAGCAGATACGATCGCACTGACCATATAGGACGACATCGACAACATCAGTCCGCACACTGTATCTCTGTATTCTATCATCTCACATGGATTCCTTTGGAGCATATCAGTTCGCGACGATCCTATAAGACGACATCGAAGCGGGTATAACGCACACAACAGGCAGAACGAGAAACTTCGACTCCGACTATGTTTACACTGTAACTCCGCATCCTTTATATATATATGTCAATCCTACACTTTGAGGACCCGTATAACTTATACAACTTATACAACTTATACAATAATATGTCCCCGAAGTGTAATATGTACATAAAATTTATACGCTTATACACATTAGGTTTCCTGGCAATCAGAGTACAAAAGTATGTATACGCCAGTGCTGCCATTTTGTGAGTAATCACCCCATTCGTCAACTTCTTTAACGCTGCGGAGTTATGGGACGACCCAGACAGCACAAGGTGATTCCATGAATGTTCCTAGAATATTCGCATGGAATATTCGAAATATCCTCAGAATGTTCAAATAAAGTGCGCAGCATATTCTGAGAATATTCTGAGAACATGAGAATGGGACGGAAACTCACGTTCTCAGAAGTTTCTCAGAATTTTCTCCAGAATGTAATAAGAACGTTCTCAGCATTTTCGGAAAACATTCTCAGAATGTCCGTTAGGATATTACCAGAATATTCTCAGCATTTTCGCAAAACATCTCGAGAATGTTCCTCAGAATATACTAAGAATTTCCTCAGCATATTCGGGAAACATGCCAAGAATGTTCTCAAGATTATACAGTGCAGACTCGATAATCCGAACTAATGAAAACCAAGGCGATTCGGATTACCAAAAAATTCGGATTACCGAAGCAGTTTTTTTTTTTAAAATTTTTTATTACGAAATTTTGCCGAAAAAAAAACCATCGCATGATAAGTGCAAAATTACCGGGTTTTCAACCGATAAACAGAGATAATATTGTCCACAATCACAACACAATGAACCATTGAAAAATACGAAGTTCAAAAATACACATACGTACATACAGTTGTATTCAATAAAAAGGCGTAGGTACATGTATTAAGGGCGCCGTACATTATGCTATTTCTCGGCAAGTTTGAGGCAATGCAATTTTCTCGCAATTTACGCAATTGATTGCAAGTCGCCGTACATTAAGATATTTCTGAGATATTTATGTCATATTTTCTTGTTCATATTCACTATTTTCAGGTTTTTTGAGCCTTCAATGTACTTTTCGAGGTTATTTGGTGTTTCAGGCCACGTTATGGAGAGAATTTGTATTTTATCAAGATACTACGATGAATATTACTAAAAATTTCACTAAACTTGCGTTGAAATTGCAGGAAAAATAGAACTGGTTCTATCATGAAACTTGCATGAAACTTGCGGTGAAATATCATAGACGCATGCGCATTGTTCGATTCAAAATTGCATTGCACCGAACTTGCTTGTAAATAGCATAATGTACGGCGCCCTTTGAAAAGAGAGGTCAACGTCATCCTAGTTCTAGTTGTTCAAAACTGGCTCAGCCAATGGTTTGTAATTTTGACAACCTATGACAACTGTCAACATATAGTGAAAAACCATTCCCGTTAGCCCGTTTTACGTTAGTTTCTCTCTCTTATACTTGTAACGCTATTTTTTTTAATACAACTGTTCAATATCGAAGCTGAGAATGATTGAAAACTCAAAACATAATGTGAATAAACATCATCACCTTCATAGCAAACAACGTAAACAATCCACTGTACTAGCGTAGTAGCAACATTCGCCGTTCTGGCGCTACGATCTCAATTTCGTTTGGCACCGCGAGAATTTCAAATCATCCCATTTATCAGCCCATTTATAACATAACTGACAGTAGTAATACAAAGCTGGTTGACGGCCAGAGCCGCAATAAAATGCCGCTAGTTAGCGTTGGCGCTGGTGTCGCTGGTGGCGCGAAGTTCAAATTTGCAGATGGCGGCGGCGCTGATGGCGGTAAATTTGAAATCGTGAGGTTATGACATCATCATCATCATGATGAATTTTTAAATAAATAAATAAATTAAAAAAAGCTGTCACCGCTGGGGGAAATTGAACCAGGGACCTTTGCATTATGAGGCAGCGTATATACGCACTGTGGTATTCCGACCTCCGTGATATTTCAATTATTTTAATGCTATTCAAACGGGATATCCATCGCTGGCGCGCGCTTATCTTTGCAACGGATCTATCGAGGTAGAGTGAAGCGAAAGATGCATTCCAGAGATAAGAAACTTCGAGTTGAAAATAATATCCATCGCTGGCGCGCGCTTATCTTTGCAACGGATCTATCGAGGTACAGTGAAGCGAGAGATGCATTCCAGAGATAAGAAACTTCGAGTCGAAAATAATATCCATCGCTGGCGCGCTCCTATCTTTGCAACGGATCTATCGAGGTAGAGTAAGGCTCGAGCGCTCGGCGCTGCAACGTTGTCAAACGTATGTGTTTGGATGTTAATATTGTTACATTATTGTGTGTGGCAACGCTGTCTCGCTTCATGGCGTTCGAAGATCCAGCAAAGCGAGAGATCCCGTAGAATGATAAGCGCGCGCTCGTATTGGAAACGACTACTTGGATTATATATTTATTTTGAAGTGGGTGACGTCATGCCGTTACCTTCATGGCGTTCGAAGTTCCAGCAAAGCGAGAGATCCCTTAGGATGATAAGCGCGCGCGCTCGTATTGGAAACAAATACTTGAATTAATTATTTATTTTATAGTGGGTGACGTCATGCTGTTGTTTTTTCTTCTGGTAAAATGATCACGTGTGTGGGTACTCTCAAAATAGGATTTTTTATGGACAATTCGGAAATGCCAATATACCTATATGCAAAATCGCATGGTTTGATGGATATCGTTCTACCATTGACATATGTCAATAATGGTACATAAATGCGAAATGAAACTACTACTACAGTAAAGCTTTTTTACACAAATAGCATGATTCTTGAGAAGATGGCGGTCCATCCCAGTGAGTAGTCCAATCAGGTCGGTTATAATGGACTAAGCACGGCAGCTTGATTTGGAGGTTGAAGTTGCCACGATATTCATTGGGAAGTTTGTGCCACACAGCCAATAGCCCACAAGCATTAGCATATTCAATGAGGCATTCCACTGGAATGTACTGTAATTCTCCTTCAGTGAATTTCACCAAAGCCATTGCAGGAGATTTCAGAAACTCTAAGAGCACAGCTGATTCAGGTTTCATTATTTTGTTTTTTTTTCATGAATTTGAGCAGAGCAATATAAGTGTATGCTTCTAGTTTCAAGTCAAGTTGCAGACTGATGAAATAACAACACATTCATATTATTCATAGCTTTTTTATTTAGGCAATAAATTACATAACCAATTATATAAAGTATCGACATTGTGAAGACTGCACTGGAACTTTCTTTCGCCACCACCTCGGATATGATCCATGCATGCTGGGGTTGTGGGTTTGAATATAATCGGTGACCACCATGAACCATCAAAGTCTTCCATATTTACGATCTCGCAGCATACTTCCAATTCATCACACTTTCGCTTCAGGAACTGTATCTTTTGATGACCTCTAACATAGATCAAATCTGCTTGCTGAAGGGTATCTAATTGTATTCGATTCAGCTCATCATGTCGCGTAATACATGACATATGACGTATGACAGATGGTGTTTGCAATATGATGTATGTGGGGAGTGGAAGGATACGAAAACAGCTATATATTATAATGAATTATTTTATTTAAGTAATCCTTTTCTACAAAAATGACATGCCTCTTGAGAAGATGGCGGTCCATCCCAGTGTGTGGTCCAATCGGGACGATTATAATGAACGAAGCATGGCAGTTTGATTTGTAGGTTAAAGTTGCTGCGATATTCTTGAGCAAGTTTGTGCCACACCCCTAATAGCCCATGAGGATCTGCATATTCAATGAGACATTCTACTGGATTGTACTGCAATTCTTGTTCAGTGAATTTCGTCAGAGTCAAAGCGGGAGATTTCATAAACTCCAATAGCACAGCTATTTCAGACTTCATGATTTTTCGAGCAGAGCTAAAATATTTCAGATGCTACTAGTTTCGCGTCGAGTTGTAGACTGATGAAATAAATAAAAAAAAAAGAACGAGTCACATATTTCACAGGTTTTTATTCAAATCAGCCATCAAATCATTTTTACAGTAATATAGATATTCTCTGAGAGCGTTACTAGACATGCTATCGCAAACATCACAAAACCCTGATGTAAGCTCTTGTGCACTCAAAACAGTCAGTTTATTTTTTATCCATTCAGCTATTACATTCATAATATTCTGATAAAACATAAAAAAGTCCAAGTCATTGATTGAATTAACTCGATGTGAAACAATGCACATTTCAGCACTCAAAATGTCTGCAACATCTTCCTCCATCAGATCGAATATGACGTGGTATTTGGAGAGGGTCAACATTTTGACACCATCGCAGACATGTTTGGCTACGGTAGCATAGTCTCCACAAGCAGTAATGATCGGCTCATATTCATCAATAAAACCAGGTAGGGGTTGTTCAAAAAAGTCTTGTTGTGCCTTATGCAGCAAATCGATGAAGGTGGCCCATTCCTAAGTACTGAATGAAATTTTCGCTGGGTAGAAGGGTTTCTTCAGGATGATGCTCGGACTAAACTGTCTACCTGGACTGAGTCCACACTGGATTGTGTAAGTGGACAACTGGAACGATGTATTCAGCAGGTGGTGTGATTCGGCTTTCGCTGCTTGTTCAATCATGTCCAAATATGTATTGACATCACCATGATAACCCATCATTGATGATGATGATCTAGAACTACCGTCTTTGAAAAGCACTTCACTAGATGAATAACCAGAGTCTTCACTCATTGTTCTCGAACTGATGTGTTGAAAGTTTCAGTCCTCATTATTCATACCATAACTGTTGACTGATCATAACATCCGGCAGATTGGAATAACAGGTTATTTGTTAGTGATCGATGAAAGGCCCTCTCATAGCCATTGAATGTGTGCTTATTTTCCATATGTTTGCATTATAATTTATCGTTGGAATCAATCCAACTATTGTGTGTATCATCGAATCCCAACCATTTGACAAACACCTTTTTACCTTTTTTCTTAAAACTTTTTTCACTAGATAGATGTCAGGATTTATAGTTTTTTGCAATTCTTCAGGATAAAAAGCACCTTTGATCGGAGTACCATGAAAATCTTCCAAGAGATATGTAGTAGGTTTCGTAATACGAACTTTTACGATTTTAAATAGTTCAGTAGTCCAATTTGGCGTATAATTATTTTCGAAAACATGTTTGGCTTTGCTGATTCTCACAATGTCACCAACGTTGAATTTCCTAATTCCAGCAATTTTTATGTGATTGTAGACGGATTTGAGAATGTCTTGTTCGTTGGCTTTGGTGACGTCACTGGGCTTGCATCTTATCGTCGTATGTTTCGTGTCATTATAATTTTTTGTGATTTCAGGCAGGACATCTATCCAACGGTATGAGCCATTCAAACTAGAGAATTTGTACAGTTTTTCCTTCAATGTTCGTATAACACGTTCAGCAATAGCCGCCTTCATTATGGTGTACGTATGATAATGGTTGATGGAGAACTTTTTCATCAGACTTTGAAACTTTTCGTTGTAGAATTCGGTACCTTGATCGGTTTGCAAATTCTTGGGAATTCTGTTGTTGTAATGCGATAGAATATCAGCAAATGCACGAGCGATTTCAGCACCAGTTTTTGATTTTTGTGGTCTAGTCCATAGGTACTTGGAAAAACAATCAATCACGACCATTATCAGCTTGTGATTCTTATTTACAGAGGCATAAGGTCGCATTTCGGCAAGATCCATTTGCCATAAGTCATCCAAACCTTTGATGATAATGCGGCGCCTTGGAAATTTTTTCCTAGCAGGTCTATGTAATTCATTGACGAGTTGGATTTTTTCTTTAGAATGTGACATATTGACTTCGTTGGATTAGGAGTTCATATGATGGGTTTCACACAGGAGGCTTCCTTTTTGGTGGCGGTGGTGTTGTCGTAGATTTTGGAGTGATGGCAATCTTGGCTAGATCTTTTTTCATTTGATCAATGACATCAGCAAGCTGGCGTTCTTTATCACGGCTGTGTTGTTGCTCAGCCTTCAAATCGTGCAAACTCTTCACAGTGTTGTCAAACTTATCGACAAGTTCTAGAATATTTTTCACATTCAAGTCGATGTCGCTTTCGAGTTTTGGTAGAGAGTTGTTGCGAAGCTGCTCCACATGTATGTTGATCTTGTGCACTATGCCAGACAACTGAACAAAGTTTGTATTGAACGTTGCCAGTTTCAGATCATGAGAATCCACTCTCTTTCGTACATCGATAATTTCGTTGCTGAAGCTAGCAAGGTAATTTTGGATTTTTTCACCGTAATTATCGAAAGCAATCTTGAAATCTAACTTTATTTGCGATTTAACTTCATCCACATATTGTTTGTTTGCAACATCAGCGACATCTGTTGGCAGTTTTACGTTACACATCTTCAAATGACGAACATCAATATCACCGGTTGGAGTATGTGAAAATCCAGATCTGACTGTCACCATCTGAGCTGAGCGTGGAAACGAACCACGTCCGAATTTGTCGAGACTCATTATGCTAATGACTAAAGTATTGTACGTTATCGATAATGGTCGGTACTTTGCCTCGCCAATTATCAGCCCCTTCAGTCATAGACATGCCATGGAAGTGTCACGGAACTGTCACGGAAGTATCAAGGAAGTGTCACGGAAGTGTCAAGGAAGTGTCACGGAAGTATCACGGAACACGGAAATGTCACCGAATCGTCACACATGTTTTATTATGCCTGCCTCTTCTAATTCGTTCAAGATGGCAACAATCTCGTTATCGTTTGATGTATTTCCGGCTTCCTGTGATGCAATGAGCAACTTCAATCTATCTACCAATTCGTTTGGATCATCCCAATACATGTATTCGATAGGTGCTGTGTTGTATGTCAACTTCAAACCACGACCACTGGAATTGGATCTGAACATTGGACGAATAATTTCTACGTATTTGAGTCTAGAGGAGGACTTCATACGTCCTGCAGAATTCAGATGAGCTTTGGTGAGCAATATTATTTGCCTGTATGGGTTCGTATCATCTCTGGCAAAGGATGGATCATTATAGAAGAGTAATTGATAGAGGCCTGGGGTGCCACGGAACCGAAAGCCATCAAGAAGTATATCGCCAGTTCATCGATGGAAATTCATTTCTTTTCCGTTGAGGGACCATTTCGATGTTACTGGATCATATTTGGGGCCATGAACCGTATCGATATTTTCATCATTTGTCCAGTATTCAGTCAGATATTTTTGAGCCATCGCAGGATACTGATCAACGTAATCATGTATTGCAGCCGGTGAGATATTTTCACTCTCTACAAAAAGTTCATCATCAGCATCGTCATAACCATCCTCATCATCATCTTCAGTATGCCCAGCATTATCAGCCACATCCATCATAGGTATGAAATTAGTTTGGATCAAATCCGATTGCTCCCTCTCCACCTCCCCATCCTCTTCCTCCTTCTTCTCCTTCTTCAACCCCAACGACTTTGCTCTGCTTCGCTTGATGTTTGAAAGTGTTCCATCGAGTTTTTCTTCTATGACCTTGGACGCGGAGGCAATTTGTTTCAAAGGCGATGTCAGTGGTTGGAATATTTTCTGTAACGCATCATCATCCTCAGACTTGCCCAATTTTAGTGCTAAATATTTTCTTCTGATTGATTTCGATAGTTCGTTGATTTTTTTCTTGCGCAGCGCATCAGCAACATCATCATGCATCTTGGTTGACGTCATCTTGATGAATGGTCCAGAGATAACAGTCTTATGAACTTATCGAAACCATTTCTATATCTGCCAGCATTCATATCGAAAGTTTTTGCAATCACCATCGCACCATATTGGTTGGAATTCCAACACTCTGAGCACAATGCTTCAAATTGATCGAATGACATGTCTGGTGAGACATGCTCGTCGAACACATGCTTCAAATTCATTTCATCCTGTCGAAATAACACCAACAGGTTACTGTTGTCTCGCACCAGCTGCTTCGGTATCTTAGAAAAAGTCTGGCATAGGTATGCTACGTCAATATCCTTGTGTCTACACATTGAAAAATATTCTCGAATTTTTTGCTGCTTGTCGCATGATACATCATCAAAAATGAATATCGAATTATTTTTCGCTTCTGATGGACTAATGACATCATCATTTTCTTTAAAGGGAAAATACCCAACACCTTCCACTGAATCCAACACTTGTTGCAGCAATTGATATTTCGGTTGGTACAACGACTTTGAATACACGTAAACGTTCTTGAATTTCGCGCCATTTGGATTGAACAGCAGGGAAAGCATCGCATTGGTCTTTCCACATCCGCTTGCTCCGCAGAAGATTGCTCTGAACGAATGGGGAAGCAGTTTCCCATGTTTACTATTTACTGGTGGTTTGGTTGACAAAATTTCATCCAAATTCACAATGGGTAACATCCGTTCTTGTTGAATGATCTTCATCATGTGATGATATATTTTTCATTCCATTAGGTATATGCAGAGTTGCCGAACTTCCTACACGTCAGTCTTCATGTTGCTCTACCACGGAGAGGGTGTGCTTAATTCTCTGATCGATAAACTTCCCATCGGATTACACATTCCAGGCTACAGATTTTGTGGTCCAGGTACCAAACTCGATATAAGAGTTGCAAGAGGAGACACCGGTATCAATCCGTAGGACGACGCGTGTCGAGTACACGATATCGCCTATTCACAAAATTCCTCAATAGAAGACAGGCACAAAGCTGATTGGATATTGGAAAATCGAGCGTGGGAGAGAGTCAAGTCGAAGAACGCTAAATTCAAAGAGAAGGCTGCTGCTTGGCTTGTCACCACCGGAATGAAGGTCAAACGGAAACTTGGCATGGGTCTTGTATCACAGCAATCCCTATCCAACATTATCAAATCCATAAAAAATGTACTATCAAAGTCAGATGGCGGTGGTGGTGGTAGTACAACATCAGGAAGTGGTCTGAATAAATCTGCATTGAGAGCACTCCATGCAGCCAGAATGGCAATCAAGAGGGCTGGCGGTAAAAAAAGAATCAGAGTAACAAGAGGATCTCTAGCTGGAGGAGCCAGAGCATTCGCAAAGACAGTCATTGATGCAAAAAATGCAAAGAAAAAGCTCGACGAAGATCAAAGGCATAATAGAGCAATGGAGGCTATCGGCAAGCAGGGTTCCGGCCTATTTCTACGCAAAACATCGAGAGGATTCGGACTGTACTGGAAGAAACAATCAAAAAACTCAAAAAACTTCTAGACAAGCTACCCAATAAATCAATGTACGATAAAGATGTGATAAAGTATGCCAAACAGCTGAAAATACCATATTTTCGAGGTGTTTTTATGCGGGACACTCTACCTTCCACCGGTCCATGGCTTCGCGAGTGTGCTGTATTGAATTTGGATACCGCCAATCATGCGGGCACTCATTGGGTGACTTACATAAAAAATGATAAAAAAGTCTTATATTTCGATAGTTATGGCAATCTGAAACCGCCCAGAGAATTGGCGCAATATTTGGGTGCCAGCACGAAAATCTTGTACAATAACAATCAATACCAAAATTTCAATCAAAGTAATTGTGGACGTCTATGTTTAGAATTCCTTTTTAATGAGACCAAGTAACTCGGTCATTGTGCATCAGTCATGTCTCTGATCGTGACGTTGAAAGGTCGTACATCTACTCTCTCCATAGACTTTTTGACACCACTTCAACTCGATCCAGACTCTGATTACGGACTAGCATTGTTGGGATTCAATTCATACAACAGTATACCAAACATCGACAAAGGATCAAAGTTTTATCTGCAAGATAAGACCAAGGCGGGAAAGATCATCGATATTCCCGAAGGTTCATACGACATTGTGGACATTGAGACATTCATACGCAAAGAATTGGGCATCTCAAGTGCAAAGGACGTTGATGATATATTCTCGTTGAAGCCCAACAATAATACACTAAAGTGTGAGATTTCGAGCCAAAGGTTTGCCATCGATTTTCGCCCGAAGGATAGCATAGCTCAAGTCTTGGGATTTTCAAATAGATTGTTGAACGCCCAACAAGTCCACACTTCCGATTTGCCGGTCAGCCTAACCAAAGTGAGAACCATTCACATTGATAGCAACGTTACTGCTGGAGCTCTCTACAACGACAGACCATCACATACGATCTACGAGTTTGCAGTTGCAGTCGATCCTGGTTACGCCATAGACGAGACTCCCAGAAATCTAATCTATCTACCTATAGTCAGCAGGCGGGAATTGCCTAACATTACACTCCAGATTCTAGACCAAGATTTCAGGCAGGTGAATTTTAGAGGTGAAGAAATCATCATAAGATTGGAATTGAAGAAACTCGCAAGATGGTACTAGTGTTTGATTACTCCTATAAATCAGATAATATACCATCATCAGCAACATCATCGGCACCAGTTCTCTCGACACCGTACACCAAAGCAGTCGTGTCTTCGAAGAGCAGCAGCAGCAGCAACAGAAAAACATTGACATTATCCAGTGTCCTGTTTCTGAAATCACTCAAAGACTACAATGTTGTTAGCACCCGTGTTCGACGTTTTCCGCAAACCCAGACTCGACGAAAGCATCACTAAAGTGAAATGGCGTACCTATTATCCATATGTGAAATCATTCGAGAACAATGATGTCATCGATATAACGGTTAATCAAGCAGATTCGTGGTTGGCCATGTTTGAAGGCATCATAACCATCAAGGGTAAATTGAAGGTGACCGGTGGTGGTACTGGTACATTAACCCACAATGCTGGAGCTCATCTCTTTGATTCCTGCACCTATGAATCATGTAATAAAGAATTGGACACTGTCAGATATCCTGGAATAACGAGTACTGTGCGAGGATACTTGTGTTATACACCTGAAGACTCACGTCATCTAGCCATAGCAGGCTGGAACTATCCCAATGCTCCGATCTTCAACACCGATGGTACGTTTAGCATGAACAATCCACTGAAACATTTGTTTTCCATCTTCAATGATCATCAAGTGGCAACGTGGGGCAAGCAGTCAATCCGTTTAGTGAGAGCTCGCAATGATGCCAATAGTGTGAAGGTTATCGAGAGAGCGAATACTGCTTTGCAAGGATCTCCTCAGACTCAGAGTATTGCTAAAATAACGATAGAAAGCATCAATTTGAAAGTGCCACATCTCACACCCAACGATGACATAAAGTTGCAGTTGTTGACACGTATCAAAGCAGATGAGTCTATGATGATACCGTTTCGCCGATGGGAATCGCACGAGCTACCAGCACTCACACAAGGATCTACCATAGAAATCTGGTCCGTAAAGACATGTTCTGCATTGGACAGTCCAAGATATGTTATAGTATTTTTCTAAACGGAAAAAGCCGATAATTTGCATGAAGACGTCACCTTGTGCGATGATGCCAACATCAAATCCATACGATTGGCTCTGAATAGCGACTATTATCCGCAAGAAAGAATGCTATTGGACTTTTCCAAAGACCAATATGCCGACGCCCACTTCAACTATACAGAGTTCAACAAGAGCTACCATAACTGTCAGGAAAAGCGCTCTCTAGTAAACTTTGCCGAATTCAAATCCCGACCAATGTTTGTTATCGATTGCTCGAGGCGCTATCTGGGTCTAAAGTCGTCTACAGTTGACATAAAGTTGGACATTGAAGCGACTACAGGCTTCCCTCCCGACACCAAAGCCTATTGCATCATCATTCACGATCAAATCATGGAACATCTCCCACTCAGCGAAATTGTTCGAAATATTGCCTCAGTCAGACGTCAGTTTGCTTCGAAGAGTCATGGAGATCGCACTGATTGACATTCAAGGGTTCATGGTTGATGGTGAATTCATTCCAAAATAAATGACCATTCGCATTGGCAAAAAGACGAGTCATTTTCTATTCAAGCCATCTGTAGAATTTCCGAGTTTAAGCAGAGAAGATAAAAAAATGGCAAATCATGTGGAGCGTTACGTTCATGGTTTAAAATATTCCAGTGGTTATGTGGACTTGAATGAGTTGGATCAAATACTACGAGATAACCTGCAGCAGACAAACATCATCTACGTAAGAGGCCATCAAAAGATTCAGTTTTTGCAGCGAAAATGTGCAGAGTTGGAGATGACCAATCACATTGTTAATTTGGAAGATTTTGACAATTATTGGTGGCAGCCAATAACGTTCCTACAATCCATTCCACCCTGCATGAATCATTTTCATGGAGGAAGGTTCCAGTGCAGTCTCCACAATGTCGATACTTTATATAATTGGTTATGTAATTTATTGCCAAAATAAAAAACTTTATGATAATTTCAGAGTTTTTATTCATCACATCCCTTATTTCTCAGTATAATGAAAATAACATGTGAGATTAAAATGAGTGAACATATTAGTGTACAACAAAGGGTCAAAATTGCAATGATATTGACAGAATCTTGATCATCATCTAGTTTTGCGGGTGATTTCTTCAATGTAAATGTCTGCCAGTCCCCAGTTTCGCCGTCACTGCCATCAGAAAACGATAATTTCAATTTGTAGTCGATGGTGGCCCCATTGACTCGAGGCATGTCGATTGAATATACAGGTAGTTTGTTATCATTGACATGCATTATTTTCATCATCTTCCAATCACATTGTTGTGTACGATTCATATCAAAACATATGCCTGCATTCATCGTATCATATGGTATGTTTGTGTAGAAGACGTTGTTGCTCAGTGCTGTCAATAGAATGAAGCTTGCTTTCAGTATCGCCATCCAACCAACACAGCTGGTTGGATTCTCCTCGATGTAGGAAACGTTGCAACTGAACGTCTTGGTTCTGTGAACACCTTGTCCCAAATACTCAATTGCTCGAAATCTTTGAACAAACAAACTTTCTGCTCATACAATTGGATGTCTGCACTGAGCTTTCTAACTTTCAACCCAAATTCTTCTAGTGCACGTCTGTATTCGTCAGAAGACATGATACAACTGTTTTTTACATCCATACCTTCAACTAATATCTATCCAATCTATCTCTCTCTCTCTCTCTCTCTCTTCTTCTCACTTTTTCATCCTCTCACTCTCTCTTACACTCACTACCCATCCCAATGATACACAGAAAATATCAATAATAGATAGATAGGCAGCATATATTATATTTACATTAATAGCCAGGACAAGTATTACATTTTCATAAGAAAAAACATATTCTGAAAAAAAAGGCATTTTTCATTGTCTTCTTTCGCAAACTACATTTGTAAAGATGATATCATGCTACTAAAATCTGTAACATATTGTTAAAGTAAGTCAAGAATCAATATCTGTATGTTCATCACCAGAATCGATGAATCTCTCATAATGATAATGTGAATCATGTAAATTCATATCACATTCATATCGTTCTTTAAGCCCAAATAATAATTCTGAATATAAAACAGAGGAGTGTAAGTGTAGGTGTATGGGTTTTTTTTTCTTTATTAATGTTTGATGAGTTGATTTACATGAAAAAATTACTCTTTTGCCTGTGTATGACCCCATGGCAATGTGTCAAACGAACCTGGAATCAAATACCGTTTATCATCTTTGGGACTCAGAGCAATTTTTGATTGTTGAATGGTAAACACATTGTGCGCATATGAACGGATAGTACGTTGAGACACTGTTTGTTCTCTGAAATTCTTCAAACAATTCAAATAATCTTCGAACCCAATTTTATTTTTGACAACATTAGTTTTCACCCCTTTCGATTTTTTGACAACCTTACCCACTTGTACTTTATATGCATACATTTTCGAACGTAGTCCTACGAAATTAGTAACGATTTTCCCATTTGCTTCATCTTTTAATAAACCCAACATTTTTTTATTGACTAGTGGCATATTATATTTATTATCTGGAGCATATTCAGATGTGTCAAATTGAGAGAGATCAGCCTTTATAACTTCTTCATATGCATCATCACATTTCAATTCATATATGAAGCTGTCTGTATCCATATATAACAATTTACACCTTTCAATACCCATTTTCGGAAGCATTGAGCTGTTATATGAGTTCTAGGTGTAAATAGTTGTTCAAGTTGCAGCGTTGAATCAGGATGCCGTTATCTTGGTTGTTCTATATTTGGCGTATACAGAAAATCATATTCTTGCAAAGCCTAGAAAGATGATTAAATCAGCTGAGTTATAGACTACAATTAACGGACAATGATTTCATCACACTACCTACTAGTCATTATACAGGGTTTTTTAAATATATATTTTTGTATGCCAAATTGAGTAGTCATTGTGAGTCTACTCGCCTACCAGGTGTTGAATAAAAAACGGATAATTTTGACATCATTTATTTTTAGATATTATACCAACATTTTCAAGTTCAGTAAGAATAAAGGCGATCTCGTTGTTGTTCTTATCTGATTCCATTAAATATCTCAGTCTATCCACCAAGATATTCGGATCTGTCCATTCATTTAAAATATTGTACTCTTCATTCCCAATACTGGCTTCAGGCTCCACGCTCGACTTTGGACGTTTAGGCTTGGTCTTATTTTTGAAGAGGGGTCTGATAATTTTATCGAATTTCTCCTTATCAGCTTGTCCTCGTAATCGCCCTAATTGATCTCTATGAATAGAGCTGATTTCTAGCATCTGTTTATACATCTGCTGATTCAGAGGCGTGTAATTTCGAGGGTTCTTGGACAATAATAATTCCAAAAGACCCAGAGTACTTTTAAAATCGACATTATCTACGCCTATGTATTGGTCCTCAAAGCTTAGATTCTTATGTCCAAGTGTCCATCTGCCGTCAACATATTTCGGTCCATAAGCATTGTCATAATCTGCACAGTGATATTTATCTAATGCTTGCTCTGATGAATGTGGTTTAGACTCCATGATGTGAACGCTATGGTGTCTGATATACAACTGAAGACTCTTGAATACCTCTGAAGACATCTGAATACCTCTGAAGACATCTGAATACCTCTGAAGACATCTGAATACCTCTGAAGGCGTGATCTGAAGACCTCTGAATACCTCTGAAGGCATCTGAAGACATCTGAAGGCGTGATCTGAAGACCTCCGAATACCTCTGAATACTTCTATAGGTGTGATCTGAAGACTTCTGAATCCATTAACTGCCATCCGCTAATCAGCTAGGTTATTCAAATTGGTGGCGTCCACTCTATGGGCATTCCTCATATGGTGGTATAGGTTAGTTTTATTCAAGAATTTCCCACATTTCTCGACACACAATGCTTGGTGTCGATTATAGCGAAATTTTCGCTCTTTGAAACTTTCCCACGTCCTATTGATATTGAAAGCAATCCACTCTCCAGTATTGAGACACTCTGTTATAAATCTGAAATAGCTGTGCTCTTAGAGTTCCTGAAATCTCCTGCTACCACTCTGCTGAAATTCACCGAACAAGAATTGCACTATATTCCAGTAGAGTGTATCATTGAACATGCAGATCCCTGTGACCTATTAATGATATGGCACAAACTTCCTCAAGAATATCGCAGCAACTTTAACCTACAAATCAAACTGCCATGCTTCGTTCTTTATAATCGTCCCGATTGGACCACACACTGGGATGGACCGCCATCTTCTCAAGAATCATGTCATTTTTGTAGAAAAGGATTACTCAAATAAATAGTTTATTTATCTTCGTTTTCGTATTCTTTCACCCCCATGGGCCGCCCTGTATATATTTTTTTCAATCTTCATCAACTCAAATACCCTGTATATATTTCTTTTGACTCAAACACTTCTTCCATGCTAAAACATGGGACCGCGAACCGTGGGACACTCTGTATATATTTTTTACAATTTTCAATCAACTCAAACGCCCTGTATATATTTTTTTTCAATCTTCATCAACTCAAACACCCTGTATATATTTCTTTCAACTCAAACACTCCTTCCATGCTAAAACATGGGACCGCGAACCGTGGGACACTCAGTATATATTTTTTTCAATTTTCAATCAACTCAAACGCCCTGTATATGAAAATTCAATCTTGTTATTGTCATTAAAGTGTTATTGTTCCGGGTTCGATAAGCTCGCGCCAGCGCTACCCCTCTTCCCCGCTAGAACACAGGCCGCGTTCCAGTTAAGATTAAAGCGTGTATTCCCCTATGCTGGTAGTCATGGTCTCTTAGTTCAACTGCTGTGCTTCGTCCATTATAACCGACCTGATTGGACTACTCACTGGGATGGACCGCCATCTCCTCAAGAATCATGCTATTTTTGTAAAAAAGCTTTACTGTGAAATGAATTGATTATCTAACAATAATTTTCCTCGTAGTAGTAGTTTGACATATGTCAATGGTAGAACGATATCCCTCAAACCATGCGACTTTGCATATAGGTATATTGGCATTTCCGAATTGTCCATAAAAAATCCTATTTTGAGAGTACCCACAAACGTGATCATTTTACCAGAAGAAAAAACAACAGCATGACGTCATCCACTATGAAATAAATAATTAATTCAAGTATTTGTTCCCAATACGAGCGCGCGCGCTTATCATTCTAAGGGATCTCTCGCTTTGCTGGAACTCCGAACTCCATGAAGGTAACGGCATGACGTCACCCACTTTAAAATAAATAAATAATCCAAGTATTCGTTTCCAATACGAGCGCGCGCTCATCATTTTACGGGATCTCTCGCTTTGCTGGATCTTCGAACGCCATGAAGCGAGACAGCGTTGCCACACACAATAATGTAACAATATTAACATCCAAACACATACGTCCGACAACGTTGCAGCGCCGAGCGCTCGAGCCTTACTCTACCTCGATAGATCCGTTGCAAAGATAAGCGCGCGCCAGCGATGGATATTATTTTCGACTCGAAGTTTCTCATCTCTGGAATGCATCTCTCGCTTCACTGTACCTCGATAGATCCGTTGCAAAGATAAGCGCGCGCCAGCGATGAATATTATTTTCAACTCGAAGTTTCTTATCTCTGGAATGCATCTCTCGCTTCACTCCACCTCGATAGATCCGTTGCAAAGATAAGCGCGCGCCAGCGATGGATATCCCGTTTGAATAGCATTGAAATAATTGAAATATCACGGAGGTCGGAATACCACAGTGCGTATATACGCTGCCTCATAATGCAAAGGTCCCTGGTTCAATTTCCCCCAGCGGTGACAGCTTTTTTTAATTCATTTATTTATTTAAAAATTCATCATGATGATGATGATGTCATAACCTCACAATTTCAAATTTACCGCCATCAGCGCCGCCGCCATCTGCAAATTTGAACTTTGCGCCACCAGCGACACCAGCGCCAACGCTAACTAGAGGCATTTTATTGCGGCTCTGGCCGTCAACCAGCTTTGTATTACTACTACTGACTCGACAATCTAACTTCTATGTATTACGGTGAAGTTATAGAAATAATGAAATTACAAATAATAGGGTGACACAGGGTATCGGGCCACCCCTGTAACTTCTGCTTTCGTCGTCGGATTCTTCTGAAATTCGGTACAGTTATATAAGCAATCATTTCAGATTTGATCACATTACAATCCAATATAGCGGACTTCCGGTATTTCTGGAAATGCCAGCAACTTTGTTTTTTCAAATGAAACACCCTGTATATTTCTACATATTCAAGTTCAACAGGTCGGAACAAGTGCAATCATTATTTCAAATGTAATTTTTTCGAAAAAAATTAAATTAAAATTGTTTTTTCATTTCACGTCGTGGATGAACGAGATGTGGTCAAGACTATTCACAATGAGTCACACATAACAGAAAAACATAATTTTTTCTGAAAAATTATTTTTTGTGTCACTTATCCAGTAATCTTTTCAGCCACATCACTTTCTGATCAAAAATTATTTTTTTTCAAATGGAACCCTAATGGGCCACCTACCCGTCTCTCTAGAACATACATTAAGGAACAAAATGACATATCATTTCTGTTTTTTGGTGCAGTAACAAATTGTATACATTCAAAAATCAACAACTAGTTATGAATTTCCTTGCAGTTAAAATAATCTTTCAACTAGGTAGGCTGTGGAATGAATGACATTTGACATCAAGATTGCACTCGTTTTGACCTGTTGAACTTGAATATGTAAAAATATACAGAGTGTTCCATTTGAAAAAACAAAATTTCTGGATTTCCAGAAAAACCGGAAGTCCGCCATATTGGATTGTAATGTGATCAAATCCGAAATAGTTGCTTATATAACTGTACCAAATTTCAGAAGAATCCGTTGACGAATGCAGAAGTTACAGGAGTGGCCCGATAACCTGTGTCACCCGGTATATTAACTTGAATCAATCAGATCATAGCTATATTGTATTCAAAAAAAAGTCAGCTAACGCATGAGAATAGATGACACCTCTGAATCTCCTGATGCTTATTTTATTACTAAGCAAACCTCTAATAAGTGTAGAATTCAGAAATTCTGAGTGTAGAGACCGTCAGATATGAAACACTAAAATTCATTGACTTATAATAATATACCAAATATCATTGCTCACTTTCATTATTACGATATCAATAAGACTTCTTTAAGACGTATTCAGGACGTGAGAATCAGATATCTTTAAAACGTCTGAATGATGAACGTCTTTAAGACGCCTTATTCAGGGATTAAGACGTACAGACTTAGATACGATATAATCCAGACGTCTTAAAGCAACTTGTGCTATCTGGGATATAATCGGGAGTCGGCCTCGAACCGGCGAAGGAAGATCCTATCCATTATCAGATGCTCATACCACTAGGCTATTGCGGGACTTGAGAGATTTTATCAAGAATTCATCAGTCAACAGAATTGAAATAGTACAAAAAGGCTTTAATTATATTTGATATTTGATCATATATACGGACATACCTATCATAACTTAGTTGATTTGAGGACGTAGAAAAAGGTGTAGTCTGATAATGTTTCTAGCCACATTACTTCTCCAGTGTTTGATATATTACTGTGAATCGAATATTTGTCGAATATAGGTAAAGAACTGAACTTTATTCGCATTATTGGTGCATCATTGTAATAATATAAGGGTAATGAACAAATATTTAGCTCAAACATGAATTGGTAGACAAAATAACGAGTATATACAATAACCACTACAATATGAGATTTCTTATATAATGGAGCTTGTTCCCAGCGTCGAAACGACAGCGGCGCGATTATGGCATATCTATAACGATCAATTACGGGATGGACGACAAAGAAACATAATAAATAAGCGTACATCGTGGCGGCACAAAAGATGTCATATTGACATTTTGCCGATGTCGGTTTGCCGCTGCCGACACATATCCGCTGCTGGCAGCTATGGCCCGGCTATTTACCGCCTATTCATGTTTGCTGAGATGAGTCATAGCGACCTAGTCGAGGTGGCAATCGATTCATCTTGGCATGTTTTACTAAGAAATGGATATTCGCGAGATTTTTTGCTTTTTTTATGAATTATTGGCATCTGAAAATGGTAATATCGTCTCTCGAAGCATTTTGAATTTTTTTCGCAAGTTATAAAAAGAAATTTTCCAACTCTTAGATAAAAATTCTGAAAAAATTCGAAATGACTGATTTTAATCTGAAGAACAAAAATATGATATCAAATATTCTAATATTTTCACAATAACTTGTTGGTGTTCCGAATAATTAAGGAAAGTGAATTGCTGTTTTTTAGCGTACTTTGATCAGGAATATCTCAAAAACCATGGGTCCTAGCGACCTGGTCGAGGTCGCAATCGATTCAGCTCGGCCTGTTTCACTATGAAATGGGATATTCGCAAGATTTTCCGCTTTTTTCTATGAATTATTGGCATCTGAAAATGGTTAAAATATGAAAATTTTCAATTTTTGGAAAAAATTTCCGAAAAAATTCAAAATGACTGATTTCAATCTGAGAAACAAAAATACGACTTCAAATATTCGAATATTCTCACATAACTTGTTCGTATTTCATATAATCAAAGAAAGTGACTTGCTGTTTTTTAGCGTACTTTGATCAGGAATATCTCAAAAACTATGGGTCCTAGCGACCTGGTCGAGGCCGCAATCGATTCAACTCCGCCTGTTTCACCATAAAATGAGAGATTTACCGCTTGTTTCTATGAATTATTGGCATCTGAAAATGGTTTAAAAATGAAAATTTCCAATTTTTGGAAAAAAATTTCGAGAAAATCCAAAATGACTGATTTCAATCAGAAAAACAAAAATATGACATCAAATATTCGAATATTTTCACAATAACTTGTTCGTATTTCATATAATTAAAGAAAGTGAATTGCTGTTTTTTAGCGTACTTTGATCAGGAAAACTCACAATCTATCAGTCCTAGCGACCTGGTCGAGATCGCAATCGATTCAGCTCGGCCTGTTTCAATATGATTTAAGATATTCGCGAGATTTTCCGCTTTTTTCTATGAATTATTGGCATCTGAAAATGGTTAAAAAATGAAAATTTCCAATTTTTGAATGAAAATTCTGAAACATTCGAAATGACTAATTACAATCTGAAAAACGAGAATATGACATCAAATATTCGAATATTTCCACAATAACTTGTTGGTATTTCATATAATGAAAGAAAGTAAATTGCTGTTTTTTAGCTTACTTTGAGCAGAAATATCTCCAAAACCATGTGTTGTAGCGACCTGGTCGAGGTCGCAATCGATTCAACTCGGCCTGTTTCACTATAAAATGAGATAATCTCGAGATTTTCCGTTTTTTTCTATGAATAATTGGCATCTGAAAATGGTTGTAAAATGAAAATTTCCAATTTTTGGAAAAAATTTCCGAAAAAATCGAAATGACTGATTTCAATCTAAAAAACGAAAATATGACATCAAATATTGAAGAAAGTGAATTGCTGTTTTCTAGCGTACTTTGACCAGAAATATCTCAAAAACTATGTGTTCTAGCGACCTCGTCAAGGTCGCAATCGATTCAACTCGGCCTGTTTCACTATAAAATGAGATATTCGCGAGATTTTCCGCTTTTTTCAATGAATTATTGGCATCTGAAAATGGTTAAAATATGAAAATTTCCAATTTTTGGAAAAAATTTCCGAGAAAATTCAAAATGACTGATTTCAATCTGAGAAACAAAAATATGACATCAATATACGAATATTTTCACAATAACTTGTTCGTATTTCATATAATTGAAGAAAGTGAATTGCTGTTTTTTAGCGTACTTTGACCAGAAATATCTCAAAAACTATGTGTTCTAGCGACCTCGTCAAACTCGCAATCGATTCAACTCGGCCTGTTTCACTATAAAATGAGATATTCGCGGGATTTTCCGCTTTTTTCAATGAATTATTGGCATCTGAAAATGGTTAAAATATGAAAATTTCCAATTTTTGGAAAAAATTTCCGAGAAAATTCAAAATGACTGATTTCAATCTGAGAAACAAAAATATGACATCAATATACGAATATTTTCACAATAACTTGTTCGTATTTCATATAATTAAAGAAAGTGAATTGCTGTTTTTTAGCGTACTTTGACCAGAAATATCTCGAAAACTATGTGTTCTAGCGATTTCGTCGAAGTCGCAATCGATTCAACTCGGCCTGTTTCACTATGGAATCAGATATTCGCGAGATTTTCCGCTTTTCTCGATAAATTATTGGCATCTGAAAATGGTTAAAAAATGAAAATTTCCAATTTCTCACAATAATTTGTTCGTATTTCATATAATTAAAGAAAGTGAATTGCTGTTTTTTAGCGTACTTTGATCAGGAATATCTCAAAAACTATGGGTCCTAGCGACCTGGTCGAGGTCGCAATCGATTCAACTCGGCCTGTTCCACTATGAAATGGGATATTCGCGAGATTTTCGGCTTTTTCCTATGAATTATTGGCATCTGAAAATGGTTGAAAAATGAAAATTTCCAATTTTTGAATAAAAATTCTGAAATATTTCGAAATGACTGATTTCAATCTGAAAAACGAAAATATGACATCAAATATTCGAATATTCTCACAATAACTTGTTCGTATTTCATATAATTAAAGAAAGTGAATTTCTGTTTTTTAGCGTACTTTGATCAGGAATATCTCGAAAACTATGGGTCCTAGCGACCTGGTCGAGGTCTCAATCGATTCAGCTCGGCCTGTTCCACTATAAAATAGGATATTCGCGAGATTTTCGGCTTCTTCCTATGAATTATTGGCATCTGAAAATGGTTGAAAAATGAAAATTTCCAATTTTTGGAAAAAATTTCCGAGAAAATTCAAAATGACTGATTTCAATCTGAAGAACAAAAATAAAACATCAAATATTCGAATATTTCCACAATAACTTGTTCGTATTCCATATAATTGAAGAAAGTGAATTGCTGTTTTTTAGCGTAATTTGATCAGGAATATTTATTTATTTATTTATTTATTTATTTATTTAATGTTACACTGTTCTACAGGTCAAACCCAACTACAGAACAGGGAAATAAGTATAACTAATAATACAGTTTTTCATATTTTGAAAAGTATATAAATATAGGCAAGACCTTAGCTGAAATAAAAAGATTTAATCGTAGAGATAGAGCAATGAAAGATGTCTGGCTGATTATTTGATGAATTATTGTATATAGAACACATGTTATGGAGAGGAGAATATTTCAGAATATTTGTTCGTGGTGTCGGAAGATAGAATGTATTGAAAACTCTAGAAGTTTGTCTAGGCACAGTGAAACTCAGCTTCTGCAAAATGTGTGATTCAGTGATAATGTTATTCACCACTTTGAAAAGGAACACTGTGGATTGACAATCACGACGGCAACTGAGGCTTTTCATAGCATGTCTAGCCAATAATGTATCATGAGGAAACCCGATTGGTGGATATACATTATCAGATCTATAGGAAAGAAGTTTTAGGAAACGACGTTGTACTGATTCAACTTTCTCTATATACAGCTGATGAGACGGATTCCAAATTAAAGATGCATATTCCAGTTTTGATCTGACGAAGGCATAATAAAATGTTTTTGATGTGGCTGAATCGGAAAAATCTCTAGAGATCCGCGCTATGAATCCATACATCCTGTTTGCAGCAGACAAAGTAGCTTCAATATGCGGTGTGAATGAAAGTTTTGTGTCAAAGGTGACACCTAAATCGGTAAATGTGGGCGGACGTTGAAGTATTGTATCACTAATATCATACGGAAATAAAATGAGTTGATTTCTAAGTGTATATGTCATCACATTACATTTGCTAGCGTTCAAAGGTAATTTGTTACTGCAACACCATTGTTCAACGCGTTTCAGATTTAAAGATAACCGTTCACAATCCTCAATATCATTTATCTGACAATATATCTTCAAATCGTCTGCATACATCAAACAATTGACATCAATTACTTCGATAATGTCATTGATAAAGGCATTGAAAAGTAGCGGACCTAGGTTGCTACCTTGAGGGACACCCGAGCTTGCTGCATATTCGACAGACTTGAAACCATTGAACATAACATATTGACGTCTATTAGTAAAATATGAAGCAAAAAGTTGGATAAGTGCCAAGGAAAATCCGTAACGGTATAGTTTCGACAATAATAGTCCATGATCGAGCCTGTCGAATGCCTTTGAGAAATCTGTATATACAACATCAACTTGCAATCGTCTATCAATGCTTCCAGAAATATATTGAGTAATATTGAAAAGGTTGGTGATTGTGGAACGCCCTTTCATGAAACCATGTTGAAGTGGTGTGATTTGACTGCTCAAATGCTGATATAACCTATCATAGAGGAGTATTTCAAAAACTTTGGCAAAATTGCAAATAATGGATATGGGTCTGAAGTTACCGATGTCGAATTTATCGCCTTTTTTGTATATCGGACAAACTTTTGATAATTTCCATAAGTCAGGCATTGTGCAGGTTTTCAAGCAAATATTGATCAATATAGATAATGGACGAACCAAAACATATGCACAATCTCTCACAATCATTGCAGGAAGGTTATCAGGACCCGTGGTCATTTTCGGTTTAATTTGCTTCAGAGCTGCCAACACTTCATTCTCGTCAAAACATTCAATGTTCAAAACCTGTAAATACGGATTGCAATCGGTAAAATCACTCTGTGAACTCATGGTATACGCTTGAGAAAAAAAATCTGCAAAGCCATTCAAAATATCAAGAGGATTCTCTAATAGTTGCCCTTCATAAGACATTTTATCCGAAATGGTGGTGGATCCTTTTTTGCTGTTGATATATGCCCAGAATTTATTAGGATTGTCTTTGATTTCCTCTCCCAGCTGACTTTACAAATTTTTTATAAGCTCTGTCTACATCCAACTTGATTTTGGCTCTTAAACGACTGAATTCGACACGGGCAACAGCATCACCGCTGTTTTTAAACGAGCGCCAATGCTTCGCCTTGAGACGAATTTCTCTAATGATATTATTATCGAACCATGGCGGATATTTTCGCTTGAAGTTAGTATTTCTCAAGGGTACACATTGATTCAATACATTATAAATCTTTCCATATAGATAATTGCAGGCATCATTTGCTCTATCGAAAGCTTCCAGGAAGGTCCAGTCAATATTAGCCATGAGATCATACATACGAGGGAAATCCGCTTTCCTGAAATTGTACACCTTATTGTAGGACGTGACAAAATTTCTTTTCAAGTTATGAACAACATCAGGCTTACAATATATATTAAGTGCAGGGTGATGTTTATCCTCGGGTACTAACGGGTCCGATGATCTCTCAATGCGGCACTCAGTGCTACTACTACAAAAGGTGAGGTCAAGTATTCTTCCATAATCGTTATAAACATGGTTATACTGTGTTAAGTTGTTGATTTCCGAAAAGTTATTGAGAAGAGTATTTATTTCATTCTGTATTCCACCCTGTACATATGAAACATATGAAGGAATATTAAAGTCACCAGTAATGAGAATACAATTATCATATGTGACCTGAATATCAGTAAGTGTTTCAAAAATGATATTATACTTATCGTTAGACAAAGAGGGTGGAATATAAATATTCATTACATAGAAAGAAGTTGAATCAGTCACAATCTTAACCATAACTATGTCCACTGTAGCCAGTTCATGAGGAATCAATGGTGTTATTTCAACCTGTGAGGACAATATCTCAAAAACTATGGGTCCTAGCGACCTGGTCGAGGTCGCAATCGATTCAACTCGGCCTGTTTCACTATGAAATGAGACATTCGCGAGATTTACCGCTTTTTTCTATGAATTATTGGCATCTGAAAATGGTTGAAAAATGAAAATTTCCAATTTTTGGAAAAAAATTTCGAGAAAATCCAAAATGACTGATTTCAATTTGAAAAACAAAAATATGACATCGAATATTCGAATATTTTCCCAATAACTTGTTCGTATTTCATATAATTAAAGAAAGTGAATTGCTGTTTTTTAGCGTCCTTTGATCAGGAATATCTCAAAATCTATGGGTCCTAGCGACCTGGTCGAGGTCGCAATTGATTCAGCTCGGCCTGTTCCACTATGAAATGAGATATTCGCGGGATTTTCCGCTTTTTTCCATGAATTATTGGCATCTGAAAATGGTTAAAAAATGGAAATTTCCAATTTTTGAATGAAAATTCTGAAAAATTCGAAATGACTGATTAGTGATTACAATCTGGAAAACGAGAATATGACATCAGATATTCGAATATATTCACAATAACTTGTTGGTATTTCATACAATCAAAGAAAGTGAATTGCTGTTTTTTAGCGTACTTTGATCAGGAATATCTCAAAAACTATGAGTCCTAGCGACCTGGTCGAGGTCGCAATCGATTCAACTCCGCCTGTTTCACTATAAAATGAGATATTCGCAAGATTTTCCGTTTTTTTCTATGAATTATTGGCATCTGAAAATGGTTAAAAAATGATAATTTACAATTTTTGGAAAAAATTTCCGAGAAAATTCAAAATGACTGATTTCAATCTGAAAAACAATATATTCGAATGATCTCACAATAACTTGTTCGTATTTCATATAATTAAAGAAAGTGAATTGCTGTTTTTTAGCGTACTTTGACCAGAAATATCTCAAAAACTATGTGTTCTAGCGACCTCGTCGAAGTCGCAATCGATTCAACTCGGCCTGTTTCACTATGGAATTAGATATTCGCGAGATTTTTTGCTTTTTTCGATGAATTATTGGCATCTGAAAATGGTTGAAGATTGAAAATTTTCAATTTCTCACAATAACTTGTTCGTATTTCATATAATTAAAGAAAGTGAATAGCTTTTTTTTAGCGTAAATTGATCAGGAATATCTCAAAAACTATGGGTCCTAGCGACTTGGTGGAGGTCGCAATCGATTCAGCTCGGCCTGTTCCACTATAAAATGGGATATTCGCGAGATTTTCGGCTTTTTCCTATGAATTATTGGCATCTGAAAATGGTTGAAAAATGAAAATTTCCAATTTTTGAATAAAAATTCTGAAAAATTTCGAAATGACCGATTCCAATCTGAAAAAACGAAAATATGACATCAAATATTCGAATATTCTCACAATAACTTGTTCGTATTTCATATAAATTAAAAAAGTGAATTGCTGTTTTTTAGCGTACTTTGATCAGGAATATCTCAAAAACTATGGGTCCTAGCGACTTGGTCGAGGTCGCAATCGATTCAGCTCGGCCTGTTCCACTATAAAATAGGATATTCGCGAGATCTTCGGCTTTTTTCCTATGAATTATTGGCATCTGAAAATGGTTGAAAAATGAAAATTCCCAATTTTTGGAAAAAATTTCCGAGAAAATTCAAAATGACTGATTTCAATCTAAAAAACAAAAATATAACATCAAATTTTCGGATATTTCCACAATAACTTGTTCGTATTTCATATAATTGTAGAAAGTGAATTGCTGTTTTTTAGCGTAATTTGATCAGGGATATCTCAAAAACTATGGGTCCTAGCGACCTGGTCGAGGTCGCAATCGATTCAACTCAGCCTGTTCCACTATAAAATGAGATATTCGCGAGATTTACCGCTTTTTTCTATGAATTATTGGCATCTGAAAATGGTTGAAAAATGAAAATTTCCAATTTTTTGGAAAAGAATTTCGAGAAAAATCCAAAATGACTGATTTCAATTTGAAAAACAAAAATATGACATCGAATATTCGAAAATTTTCACAATAACTTGTTCGTATTTCATATAATTAAAGAAAGTGAATTGCTGTTTTTTAGCGTACTCTGATCAGGAATATCTCAAAAACTATGGGTCCTAGCGACTTGGTCGAGGTCGCAATCGATTCAGCTCGGCCTGTTTCACTATAAAATGGGATATTCGCGAGATTTTCGGCATTTTCCTATGAATTATTGGCATCTGAAAATGGTTGAAAAATTAAAATTTCCAATTTTTGAATAAAAATTCTGAAAAATTTCGAAATGACTGATTCCAATCTGAAAAACGAAAATATGACATCAAATATTCGAATATTCTCACAATAACTTGTTCGTATTTCATATATTTGAAGAAAGTGAATTGCTGTTTGTTAGCGTAATTTGATCAGGAATATCTCAAAAACTATGGGTCCTAGCGACCTGGTCGAGGTCGCAATCGATTCAACTCCGCCTGTTTCACTATAAAATGAGATACCCGCGAGATTTTCGGTTTTTTCCTATGAATTATTGGCATCTGAAAATGGTTGAAAAATGAAAATTTCCAATTTTTGAATAAAAATTCTGAAAAATTTCGAAATGACTGATTCCAATCTGAAAAACGGAAATATGACATCAAATATTCGAATATTCTCACAATAACTTGTTCGTATTTCATATAATTAAAGGAAGTGAATTGCTGTTTTTTAGCGTACTTTGATCAGGAATATCTCAAAAACTATGGGTCCTAGCGACTTGGTCGAGGTCGCAATCGATTCAGCTCGGCCTGTTTCACTATAAAATAGGATACTCGCGAGATTTTCGGCTTTTTCCTATGAATTATTGGCATCTGGAAATGGTTGAAAAATGAAAATTTCCAATTTTTGAATAAAAATTCTGAAAAATTTCGAAATGACTGATTCCAATCTGAAAAACGAAAATATGACATCAAATATTCGAATATTCTCACAATAACTTGTCCGTATTTCATATATTTAGAGAAAGTGAATTGCTGTTTTTTAGCGTAATTTGATCAGGAATATCTCAAAAACTATGGGTCCTAGCGACCTGGTCGAGGTCGCAATCGATTCAACTCCGCCTGTTTCACTATAAAATGAGATACTCGCAAGATTTTCGGCTTTTTCCTATGAATTATTGGCATCTGAAAATGGTTGAGAAATGAAAATTTCCAATTTTTGGAAAAAATTTCCGAGAAAATTCAAAATGACTGATTTCAATCTGTAAAACAAAAATATAACATCAAATATTCGAATTTTTTCACAATAACTTGTTCGTATTTCATAAAATTGAAGAAAGTGAATTGCTGTTTTTCAGTGTGATTTGATCAGGGATATCTCAAAAACTATGGGTCCTAGCGACCTGGTCGAGGTGGCAATCGATTCAGCTCGACCTGTTTCACTATAAAATAGAATATTCGCGAGATTTTCGGCTTTTTTCTATGAATTATTGGCATCTGAAAATGGTTGAAAAATGAAAATTTCCAATTTTTGAATAAAAATTCTGAAAAATTTCGAAATGACTGATTCCAATCTGAAAAACGAAAATATGACATAAAATATTCGAATATTCTCACAATAACTTGTTCGTATTTCATATATTTAAAGAAAGTGAATTGCTGTTTTTTAGCGTAATTTGATCAGGAATATCTCAAAAACTATGGGTCCTAGCGACCTGGTCGAGGTCGCAATCGATTCAACTCCGCCTGTTTCACTATAAAATGGGATACTCGCGAGATTCTCGGCTTTTTCCTATGAATTATTGGCATCTGAAAATGGTTGAAAAATGAAAATTTCCAATTTTTGGAAAAAATTTCCGAGAAAATTCAAAATGACTGATTTCAATCTGAAAAACAAAAATATAACATCAAATATTCGAATTTTTTCACAATAACTTGTTCGTATTTCATAAAATTGAAGAAAGTGAATTGCTGTTTTTTAGTGTGATTTGATCAGGGATATCTCAAAAACTATGGGTCCTAGCGACCTGGTCGAGGTGGCAATCGATTCAGCTAGGCCTGTTCCACTATAAAATGGGATATTCGCGAGATTTTCGGCTCTTTCCTATGAATTATTGGCATCTGAAAATGGTTGAAAAATGAAAATTTCCAATTTTTCAATAAAAATTCTGAAAAAATTCGAAATGACTGATTCCAATCTGGAAAACGAAAATATGACATCAAATATTCGAATATTTTCACAATAACTTGTTGGTATTTCATATAATTGGAGAAAGTGAATTGATGTTTTTTAGCTTACTTTGAGCAGAAATATCTCAAAAAACTATGTGAAGCAGCGACCTGGTCGAGGTCGCAATCGATTCAACTTGGCCTGTTTTACTATAAAATGAGATAATCGCGAGATTTTCCGCTTTTTTATATGAATTATTGGCATTTGAAAATGGTTGAAAAATGAAAAATTTCCAATTTTTGGAAAAAATCTCCGGAAAAAATCAAAATGACTGATTTCGATCTGAAAAACAATAATATGACATCGAATATTCGAATATTTGTCCAATTACTTGTTCGTATTTTTATATTATTAAGAAAGTGAATTGCTGTTTTTCAGCGTACTTTGACCAGAAATATCTCAAAAACTATGTGTTCTAGCGACCTGGTCGAGGGTCGCAATCGATTCAGCTCGGCCTGTTCCACTATGAAATGAGATATTTGCGAGATTTTTCCGCCATTTTCTATGTATTATTGGCATCTGAAAATGGTTGAAAAATGAAAATTTCCAATTTTTGGAAAAAATTTCCGAAAAAAATCAAAATGACTGATTTCAATCTGAAAAACAAAAATATGACATCAAATATTGAATATTTGTCCAATAACTTGTTCGTATTTCATATAATTAAAGAAAGTGAATTGCTGTTCTTTAGCGTACTTTGACCAGAAATATCTCAAAAACTATGTGTTCTAGCGACCTGGTCGAGGTCGCAATCGATTCAGCTCGGCCTGTTTCACTATGAAATGAGATATTCGCAAGATTTTCTGCTTTTTTCTATGAATTATTGGCATCTGAAATGGTTAAAAAATGAAAATTTCCAATTTTTGAATGAAAATTCTGAAAAATTCGAAATGACTGATTACAATCTGAAAAACGAGAATATGACATCAAATATTCGAATTTTTTCACAATAACTTGTTCGTATTTCATAAAATTGAAGAAAGTGAATTGCTGTTTTTTAGTGTGATTTGATCAGGGATATCTCAAAAAACTATGGGTCCTAGCGACCTGGTCGAGGTGGCAATCGATTCAGCTAGGCCTGTTCCACTATAAAATGGGATATTCGCGAGATTTTCGGCTCTTTCCTATGAATTATTGGCATCTGAAAATGGTTGAAAAATGAAAATTTCCAATTTTTCAATAAAAATTCTGAAAAAATTCGAAATGACTGATTCCAATCTGGAAAACGAAAATATGACATCAAATATTCGAATATTTTCACAATAACTTGTTGGTATTTCATATAATTGGAGAAAGTGAATTGATGTTTTTTAGCTTACTTTGAGCAGAAATATCTCAAAAACTATGTGAAGCAGCGACCTGGTCGAGGTCGCAATCGATTCAACTTGGCCTGTTTTACTATAAAATGAGATAATCGCGAGATTTTCCGCTTTTTTATATGAATTATTGGCATTTGAAAATGGTTGAAAAATGAAAATTTCCAATTTTTGGAAAAAATCTCCGGAAAAAATCAAAATGACTGATTTCGATCTGAAAAACAATAATATGACATCGAATATTCGAATATTTGTCCAATTACTTGTTCGTATTTTATATTATTAAAGAAAGTGAATTGCTGTTTTTCAGCGTACTTTGACCAGAAATATCTCAAAAACTATGTGTTCTAGCGACCTGGTCGAGGTCGCAATCGATTCAGCTCGGCCTGTTCCACTATGAAATGAGATATTTGCGAGATTTTCCGCCATTTTCTATGTATTATTGGCATCTGAAAATGGTTGAAAAATGAAAATTTCCAATTTTTGGAAAAAATTTCCGAAAAAAATCAAAATGACTGATTTCAATCTGAAAAACAAAAATATGACATCAAATATTGAATATTTGTCCAATAACTTGTTCGTATTTCATATAATTAAAGAAAGTGAATTGCTGTTTTTTAGCGTACTTTGACCAGAAATATCTCAAAAACTATGTGTTCTAGCGACCTGGTCGAGGTCGCAATCGATTCAGCTCGGCCTGTTTCACTATGAAATGAGATATTCGCAAGATTTTCTGCTTTTTTCTATGAATTATTGGCATCTGAAAATGGTTAAAAAATGAAAATTTCCAATTTTTGAATGAAAATTCTGAAAAATTCGAAATGACTGATTACAATCTGAAAAACGAGAATATGACATCAAATATTCGAATATATTCACAATAACTTGTTGGTATTTCATATAATTAAAGAAAGTGAATTGCTGTTTTTTAGTGTACTTTGATCAGGAATATCTCAAAAACTATGGGTCCTAGCGACCTGGTCGAGGTCGCAATCGAGTCAACTTGGCCTGTTTCACTATAAAATGAGATAATCGCGAGATTTTCCGTTTTTTTCTATGAATTATTGGCATCTGAAAATGGTTAAAAAATGAAAATTTCCAATTTTTGGAAAAAATTTCCGAAAAAATTCAAAATGACTGATTTCAATCTGGAAAACAGAAAAATGACTTCGAATATTCGAATATTCCCACAATAACTTGTTCGTATTTCATATAATTAAAGGAAGTGAATTGCTGTTTTTTAGCGTACATTGATCAGGAATATCTCGAAAACTATGGGTCCTAGCGACCTGGTCGAGATCGCAATCGATTCAACTCGGCCTGTTTCACTATAAAATGGGATATTCGCGAGATTTACCGCTTTTTTCTATGAATTATTGGCATCTGAAAATGGTTGAAAAATGAAAATTTCCAATTATTGGAAAAAAATTTCGAGAAAATCCAAAATGACTGATTTCAATTTGAAAAACAAGAATATGACATCGAATATTCGAATTTATTCACAATAACTTGTTGGTATTTCATATAATTAAAGAAAGTGAATTGCTGTTTTTTAGCGTACTTTGATCAGGAATATCTCAAAAACTATGAGTCCTAGCGACCTGGTCGAGGTCGCAATCGATTCAACTCCGCCTGTTTCACTATAAAATGAGATATTCGCGAGATTTTCCGCTTTTTTCTATGAATAATTGGCATCTGAAAATGGTTGTAAAATGAAAATTTTCAATTTTTGGAAAAAATTTCCGAAAGAAATCAAAATGACTGATTTCAATCTAAAAAACGAAAATATGACATCAAATATCCGAATATTTGTCCAATAACTTGTTCGTATTTCATGTAATTAAAGAAAGTGAATTGCTGTTTTTTAGCGTACTTTGACCAGAAATATCTCAAAAACTATGTGTTCTAGCGACCTCGTCAAGGTCGCAATCGATTCAACTCGGCCTGTTCCACTATAAAATGAGATATTCGCGAGATTTTCCGCTTTTTTCAATGAATTATTGGCATCTGAAAATGGTTAAAACATGAAAATTTCCAATTTTTGGAAAAACATTCCGAGAAAATTCAAAATGACTGATTTCAATCTGAGAAACAAAAATATGACATCAAATATTCGAATATTTTCACAATAACTAGAACTATGTGTTCTAGCGACCTCGTCGAAGTCGCAATCGATTCAACTCTGCCTGTTCCACTATGGAATTAGATATTCGCGAGATTTTCCACTTTTTTCGATGAATTATTGGCATCTGAAAGTGGTTTAAAAATGAAAATTTTCCAATTTCTCACAATAACTTGTTCGTATTTCATATAATTGAAGAAAGTGAATTGCTGTTTTTTAGCGTACTTTCATCAGGAATATCTCAAAAACTATGGGTCCTAGCGACCTGGTCGTGGTCGCAATCGATTCAGCTCGGCCTGTTCCACTATAAAATGGGATATTCGCGAAATTTTCGGCTTTTTCCTATGAATTATTGGCATCTGAAAATGGTTGAAAAATGAAAATTTCCAATTTTTTAATAAAAATTCTGAAAAAAATTCGAAATGACTGATTCCAATCTGAAAAACGGTAATATGACATCAAATATTCGAATATTTTCACAATAACTTGTTGGTATTTCATATAATTAAAGAAATCAGGAATATCTCAAAAACTATGAGTCCTAGCGACCTGGTCGAGGTCGCAATCGATTCAACTCCGCCTGTTCCACTATAAAATGAGATATTCGCGAGATTTTCCGCTTTTTTCTATGAATAATTGGCATCTGAAAATGGTTATAAAATGAAAATTTTCAATTTTTGGAAAAAATTTCCGAAAGAAATCAAAATGACTGATTTCAATCTAAAAAACGATAATATGACATCAAATATCCGAATATTTGTCCAATAACTTGTTCGTATTTCATATAATTAAAGAAAGTGAATTGCTGTTTTTTAGCGTACTTTGACCAGAAATATCTCAAAAACTATGTGTTCTAGCGACCTCGTCAAGGTCGCAATCGATTCAACTCGGCCTGTTCCACTATAAAATGAGATATTCGCGAGATTTTCCGCTTTTTTCAATGAATTATTGGCATCTGAAAATGGTTAAAACATGAAAATTTCCAATTTTTGGAAAAACATTCCGAGAAAATTCAAAATGACTGATTTCAATCTGAGAAACAAAAATATGACATCAAATATTCGAATATTTTCACAATAACTTGTTCGTATTTCATATAATTGAAGAATGTGAATTGCTGCTATTTAGCGTACTTTGACCAGAAATATCTCAAGAACTATGTGTTCTTGCGACCTCGTCGAAGTCGCAATCGATTCAACTCTGCCTGTTCCACTATGGAATTAGATATTCGCGAGATTTTCCACTTTTTTCGATGAATTATTGGCATCTGAAAGTGGTTAAAAAATGAAAATTTCCAATTTCTCACAATAACTTGTTCGTATTTCATATAATTGAAGAAAGTGAATTGCTGTTTTTTAGCGTACTTTCATCAGGAATATCTCAAAAACTATGGGTCCTAGCGACCTGGTCGTGGTCGCAATCGATTCAGCTCGGCCTGTTCCACTATAAAATGGGATATTCGCGAAATTTTCGGCTTTTTCCTATGAATTATTGGCATCTGAAGATGGTTGAAAAATGAAAATTTCCAATTTTTTAATAAAAATTTTGAAAAAATTCGAAATGACTGATTCCAATCTGAAAAACGGAAATATGACATCGAATATTCGAATATTTTCACAATAACTTGTTGGTATTTCATATAATTAAAGAAAGTGAATTGCTGTTTTTTAGCGTACTTTGATCAGGAATATCTCAAAAACTATGGGTCCTAGCGACCTCGTCGAAGTCGTAATCGATTCAACTCTGCCTGTTCCACTATGGAATTAGATATTCGCGAGATTTTCCGCTCTTTTCGATGAATTATTGGCATCTGAAAATGGTTAAAAAATGAAAATTTCCAATTTCTCACAATAACTTGTTCGTATTTCATATAATTAAAGAAAGTGAACTGCTGTTTTTTAGCGTACTTTGATCAGGAATATCTCAAAAACTATGGGTCCTAGCGACCTGTTCGTGGTCGCAATCGATTCAGCTCGGCCTGATCCACTATAAAATGTGATATTCGCGAGATTTTCGGCTTTTTTCTATGAATTATTGACATCTGAAAATGGTTGAAAAATGAAAATTCCCAATTTTTTTATAAAAATTCTGAAAAAATTCAAAATGACTGATTCCAATCTGAAAAACACAAATATGACATCAAATATTCGAATATTTTCACAATAACTTGTTGGTATTTCATATAATTAAAGAAAGTGAATTGATGTTTTTTAGCTTACTTTGAGCAGAAATATCTCAAAAACTATGTGATGCAGCGACCTGGTCGAGGTCGCAATCGATTCAACTTGGCCTGTTTCACTATAAAATGAGATAATCGCGAGATTTTCCGCTTTTTTCTATGAATTATTGGCATTTGAAAATGGTTGAAAAATGAAAATTTCCAATTTTTGGAAAAAATCTCCGGAAAAAATCAAAATGACTGATTTCAATCTGAAAAACAAAAATATGACATCAAATATTCGAATATTTGTCTAATAACTTGTTCGTATTTCATATAATTAAAGAAAGTGAATTGCTGTTTTTTAGCGTACTTTGACCAGAAATATCTCAAAAACTATGTGTTCTAGCGACCTCGTCGAGGTCGCAATCGATTCAACTCGGCCTGTGCCACTATAAAATGAGATATTTGCGAGATTTTCCGCTTCTTTCTATGAATTATTGGCATCTGAAAATGGTTAAAAAATGAAAATTTCCAATTTTTGGAAAAAATTTCCGGGAAAATTCAAAATGACTGATTTCAATCTGAAAAACAAAAATATAACATCAAATATTCGAATATCTCCACAATAACTTGTTCGTATTTCATATAATTGAAGAAAGTGAATTGCTGTTTTTTAGCGTAATTTGATCAGGAATATCTCAAAAACTATGGGTCCTAGCGACCTGGTCGAGGTCGCAATCGATTCAGCTCGGCCTGTTCCACTATGAAATGAGAGATTCTCGGGATTTTCCGCTTTTTTCTATGAATTATTTCCATCTGAAAATGGTTGAAGAATGGAAATTTTCAATTTTTGGAACAAATTTCCGAAAAAAATCCAAATGACTGATCTCAATCTAAAAAACAAAAATATGACATCGAATATTCGAATATTTGTCCAATAACTTGTTCGTATCTCATATAATTAAAGAAAGTGAATTGCTGTTTTTTAGCGTACTTTGACCAGAAATATCCCAAAAACTATGTGTTCTAGCGATCTCGTCGAGGTCGCTATTGATTCAGCTTGGCCAGTTCCACTATAAAATGAGATATTCGCGAGATTTTCTGCTTCTTCCTATGAATTATTGGCATCTGAAAATGGTTGAAAAATGAAAATTTCCAATTTTTGGATAAATATTCCGAAAAAATTCAGGATGACTGATTTCAATCTGAAAAACAGAAATATGAGATCGGATATTCGAATATTTGTCCAATAACTTGTTCGTATTCCATATAATTAAAGAAATAAGTGAATTGCTGTTTTTTAGCGTACTTTGACCTTGGATATCTTGAAAACTATGGGTCCTAGCGACCTGGTCGAGGTCGCAATCAGCACGGCCTGTTCTACTAGAAAATGAGATATTCGCGAGATTTTTTGCTCTTTTCTATGAATTATTGGCATCTAAAAATGGTTATATCGTCTCTTGAAGCTGTCTGGGTTATTTTCGCAAGTTGAGAAATGAAAATTTCCAATCCTTGGATAAAAAATCTGAAATATTCGAAATGACTGATTTCAATCTATAAAACAAAAATGTGAGATCAAATCGAGGTCGCAATGTAATCAGCACGGCCTGTTTCACTAGAAAATGAGATATAAGCGAATTTTTTCGCTTATTTCTATGACTTATCAGCATCTGAAAATGGTTATATCGTCTCTCGGAGCTTTCTGAATTTTTTTCGCAAGTTGAAAAATTTCCAATTCTTGGATGGAGATTCGGAAAAAAATCTAAATGACTGATTTCAATCTAAAAAACCAATGAGATCGAATATTCGAATATTTCCATGAATAACTTGTTGGTTATTCATATAACTAAAGAAAGTGAATTGCTGTTTTTAAGCGTACTTTCACCAGGATTTTCCCGGAAACTGTAAAACCTCGCGACCTGGTCGAGGTTGCAATGAAATCAGCACGGCTTGTTTTACTAGAAAATGAGATATTCGCTTTTTTCTATGAATTATTGGCATCTGAAAATGGTTATATCGTCTCTCGAAGCTTGCTGATTTTTTTTCGCAAGTTGAAAAATGAAAATCTCTTATTTTTTTTCATTATATTTTATTATTAATCCTGAAAAAATTGAAAATGTCTGATTTTAATCCAAAGACCAAAAATGTGAGATCGAATATTCGAATATTCTCAAAATAATTTGTTGGTATTCCATATAATAATTAAAGAAAATGAATTCCTGTTTGACTAGAAATATCTTAGCGACCTGGTTGAGGTCGCAATCGATTCAGCTCGGCCTGTTCTACTAGAAACCAGATACCAATTTTGAATAGAGTTGGATCATAAGTACAATACCCATCCGCCATATTCGATCCGCCATCTTGAATTTAATAATATCAACGGAGGAGTCATAATCTCTGACACCGAACACCCCTAGAAACCAAATTTGAATTTAATACTAATACTAATTACAAAATCCACCATTTTGGATCCGCCATCTTGAATTTCCTAATTTTGACGAAGGACCCATCATCCCTGATCACGACAACTCCTTGGTGCCAATTTTGTATAGAATCGGATCATAATAACAAAACTCGTCCGCCATATTGCTCCCGCCATCTTGAATTTCCAAACTCTTTCAAATTTTGACGTGGGAATCATAATCTCTATCCCAGAAAACTATGAAATTCCAATTTCTAGTAATTGGATAGGTGACTGCTTGAGTCTACTGGTTGCTGGGGTCGTTTATTTTTCTTTTCTCCACTTTCACTTGGTTGCAGTGGTTGCCAAATTCAGTATACAGGTGAAAATATATGGAAAATATGTAATTATCACGTAATTTGAAATATCCATTCATGGATATGGACCAAAAATACCTGAAAAAGACTTATCAAAAATGCACATTTCATTGGAAAAGGTACTCAAGACATCTGATGTACGTCTCTGAGTACTAATAAGATGACTGTTTTAAAGACATACTCACGTAGTGGAATACATTTTTCGTCTCAGAGATGTATTTTGACCTGATGGGCATAGACTAACAGATAACAATAACGTCAATATAAAATAAATTGTAGGAAATAAGGAAATATATATCTTACATCGAGCCCTTCTATATCTCTACAAAATATAATATACATTTGAACATCAATCATTGGCTTGGAATTTGAGAAAGCTGAATAAGACTGCTGAATGTGGAATTTATTATTATCATCACCAAACATCTACTGATGATATAGATTGAGTAAGTAACACGATGTCATGAAGATGAAAAAGTTGTAACCTACAACTATCCGTCAAAGATCAGCAACAGAATAATCAGTTCGTTCCCAAACTGTAGTATGAATACATTTTGAAAACGTACTCGAAGTGAACGATGTTTGCAAATGCTACAGTATCGGTACTTTGTACTCAAAGCGCACTATACTTTGGGTACGTCCCCAAAATGACCACGTTGGGTCCGAACTGTAGGAGTTTTGAAATATTTTGGGTCCAAAGGTTAGGATTGACATATATATATATATATATATATATATATATAAATATGTGAGGGGCAATATTATGGAATAAATTCATTTTTACGAGAATAGGCAACTTTTGAGACAAATCCCGAAACACGTCGATTTTTATTTCCAAATTATGATTTTGTGGCAGATATGTCATACTAGTGACGTCATCCATCTTTGCGTGATGACGTAATCGATGATTTTTTTAAATGAGAATAGGGGTCGTGTGATAGCTCATTTAAAAGGTTATTCAATTCTCTATTCAGTGATACGAACATCAACATAATTATTTATACAGGGTGGCCAAAAAAATATTTAATTTGTAAATGAAATTAATTTTCACAAAAAGAAGTATTATAATTTATTAAATACAAAATTACATTGTACTACTGTCGGAAAACAGAAAAAAAAAATTATTTGACAAATAAAAATTGCTTTTCGCTTAAATTAAATGTTCAAATTGCCACCCACCGGCCTCTTGGCAGTAATGGAACCGATGAATACATTCTTCTTGAACATTGTGGATCATTTCTGGAGGTATATTACGAATTTCCAATCTAATTCTATTTCTTAAATCTTGTAAATTCTGTGGTCTATCGATGTAAACTTTTGATTTTAAGTAACCCCATAGGAAAAAATCAAGTGGTGTAAGATCTGGAGATCTTGCAGGCCACTCTATTGTTCCTCGTCGACCAATCCATCTCCTAGGGAAACATCTGTTTAAAAAATCACGAACAGGACGTGCAAAGTGCGGAGGTGCACCGTCTTGCTGAAACCATATGTTTTCATTTGGCGAATTACGATCATTTTCATTTGGAAACATGTCTGTAAGGGCGGGTATAAGTTCATTTTGTAAAAAATCAAGATATATTTGCCCCGTAAGAGACCCATCGAAGAAAAAAGGACCTATAATTCTATCCTCGACTATCCCTGCCCACACGTTTAGTTTTTGAGGGTGCTGAGTGTGTACCGCAGTCATCCAATGAGGATTATCTTGACTCCAATATCTGCAGTTTTGCCGATTCACTGTTCCATTTAAACAGAAGGTTGCTTCATCAGAAAAAAGGATTTCACGAATGAAGCGTGGATTTTGATTACATAAATCTTGCATTACTTCACAAAACTGCATTCGGCGATCTGGATCATCCTCATTGATTTCGTGGACATTATGAATTTTATACGGATGATATTTCTCTTTTTTCAGCACACGTAAAACAGACCTTTTAGAAATGTTTGTATCAGCTGCAATTTGCCTAGAATTAATTTGAGGATTCTCTGCCACACTTAATAATACAGACAGTTTCACATCCTCATTCATTGGTGGACGACCAGCATTTGCAACATGTTTCACGTGTCCAGTTTCTCTAAATTTCTTCTCAATTTTACTAACAGTGGATTGTGTGATAGGCGTATTAGGATATTTTATGGTAAATAAATTACATACTTCTTGTTGTGTTCTGGTTCTATCTCCATATCCAACCATAATTAATACTTCGATTCTTTGTGTTTCAGTTAATGGGGCCATTATTTATTTATTTCATGCAATAAACTAGTCCTTATGAGAAAATGTCAAGAACTGACTTACATTTGACCCAAGCCAACTCGATTTGTAAAAACTATACTTTTTGCTATCTTTTTAGTTCTCATTATTTATTTGCCTAATATCGGAATTTATTTTTGTTTCTTCATAGTAGTAGAAAGCACACCAGTTCTAAACATTTATTTATAAACTGTTTCAAGTGTTTCAATAGTAGACAAAATCAATGAGGATGATCCAGATCGCCGATAGACCACACATTTCCAAGATTTGACAAATAGCATTACATTGGAAATTCGTAATTCGACTCCAGAAATGATCCACAATGTTCAAGAAGAATGTATTCGTCCGTTCAATTACTGCCAAGAGGCAGGTGGGTGGCAATTTGAACATTTAATTTAAGCGAAAAGCAATTTTTATTTGTCAACTAATTTGTTTTTCTGTTTTCCGACAGTAGTACAATGTAATTTTGTATTAATTAAATGATAATACTTCTTTTTGTGACAATTAATTTCATTTACAAATTAAATATTTTTTTGGCCACCCTGTATAAATAATTATGTTAATGTTCATATCACTGCATAGAGAATTGAATAACCTTTCAAATGAGCTATCACACGACCCCTATTCTCTTAAAAAAAATCATCGATTACGTCATCACGCAAAGATGGATGACGTCACTAGTATGACATATCTGCCACAAAATCATAATTTGGAAATAAAAATCGACGTGTTTCGGGATTTGTCTCAAAAGTTGCCTATTCTCGTAAAAATGAATTTATTCCATAATATTGCCCCTCACTGTATATATATAGTAATGATATTCCCCTTAAAGGGGCTTCAGAAACATCAGCAGGAAGGCAGGAGTACAACGATCATCCTGTATTACGCATCCCAGATTGCTCTCCAACCTCTCAATGATTCCTACATACACTAGCATATTTCCGAACACTCAATATATGCCGCAGTGACAGATAACGTCACAGAAGATTCTGGAATGTTCTGGAAACAATCGATGGAACAATTAGAGAGAGAGGTTTGTTCTAAGAAGCTTCTAGAACAAAAAGAAGGAGATGGAAGATCATTCGAGAAGGTTCTCCAACCAAAGCCAGCCATGTGTTCCCATATATAAGACAGCCGAACAACTGAGTCAGTCAGTCGAGCAGCGAGTGTCAGAGAGACAGTTATATACCGCGTGTTATAAATCGTTTTACATGAATAGTAGTTATAAGTTCGTTATAAATTAGTGTTAACGTAACAATTGGTGTCAGAAGTGTGGGATATTCCAGTGTGAAGTGAACAGATCGTTGTGATGAAGAAACTACACGAGTTGAGAGTGATGGACTTGAAACGCGAGTTGGAGGAGAGAGATCTCGACACAACAGGGATCAAGGCTACACTTCAGCATCGTCTCATAGAGTATATGGTGAGCGTAGGTCAGGACCCAGAGACGTTCACCTTCGAGGAACCAGCTTCAGCGGAATCGATGTTGGCTGGGATCTCGGAACAGATAGCGGCTCAGTGACAGGACATAGCAGCTCAGCGACAGGACATTGCGGACCAGATGATGGCTCAGCAGAAAAAGATCACGGACCAGATAGCGGCTCAGCGACAGGACATTGCGGATCAGATGGTGGCTCAGCAGGAGAAGATCACGGATCAGATGGTGGCTCACCAAGAGAAGATCGCGGATCAGATGCGTGCTCAGCAGGAGACAATCTCAGCTCAGCAAAATCAGATAGCCTTTCAAATCTCAGCCCAACGAGACGAGGTATTAGCTCAGATGACCGCTCAACGAGAAGAGGTGCTGGCACGTATTTCTGCTCAGCAAGATCAGATCGCCTCCCAGATATCAGCACAACGAGAAGAAGTATTGACTCAGATATCAACACATCGGGAAGAAGTTATGACTCAGATCGCTGCTCAGCAAGAACAGATCGTTGCTCAGCAAGAACTGATCGTGTCTCAGCAGGACAAGATTATAGCTCAGGTTTCAACCCAATTCACCACCCAGATAGAAGAAATGAAGAAGGAGCTACAGCTCGAAATAGAAAGAATAGCTGTGCTGGAGAAGTCTGAAAATGGTCAAGGACTCATGATTGAAACCACAGTAGGGCCAAATGCAGTGACTACTACCAATCGAGTAAAACCACCTACATTCGATGGAAAAACATCGTGGCCGAACTATCTGAAGCAGTTCGAAGCAGCTCCCAAAGCCAATGGGTGGACATCCAAGGACAAGGTTGTGGCTCTGACAGTAGCTCTACGGGGTGATGCATTGAACATCTTGCAAGCCATTCCGGAAGGTGAAGTCGATAGCTACGATCATCTCGTCAAACGTCTCGACATGCGATATGGCCATGAACATCTGCAGCAAGTGTTTCAATCACAAATGAAGAGCCGTCGACAGAGAGCCATCGAGAGTCTTCAAGAATTCGAAGTGGACGTAGCCCGATTGGTCCACTGCGCCTACCCGTCAGCCCCAGAGTCCCTTATGGAATGTCTAGCCGTTCAAACGTTCGTGGATGGATTGCGGGATATCGAAATGCAGAAAGCAGTACGCCTGACTCGACCAAAAGACCTCACCAGTGCTCTGGCAGCTGCGCTTGAGATCGAGGCCGCAGCAGAAGCTTCCCGTGGATCAGCGAGAGTCCGAGCAATGAACGACAGCGGAAACATAGCTGAAAATACCAGGCAAGATCCTACTGAAGCCTCAATCAGCGCCATCCAGGGCCTCTGGAATAAGAAGAGAAGACCGGTACGTCGTTGGAATTGCGGGGAGTTGGGCCACTTCCAGAGAGCTTGTAAACGTGCGGAACAGGCTGCTGAGGAAGGATCATCTTCCACGCAGCCGCAGGAAAACTAGAGCGGGTCGACTTCGAGGGGGCAGCTTCGACCCGTCATTCTCAAGACCCTCTCATCTTTGTGGCATCCCTACGGCGTGATAACAGCAGCGTCTACGTAGATGGACTGATCGACGGAAAGAAATGCGCATTGTTGGTGGATACTGGTGCATCGAAGACAATCCTGCGACGTGGACTTCTGACGTCTTCAAGAAAGCAACTTCCGAACTCAAGATGGCGTCTAAGAAATGGTACGGGTGAAGCTGCCACCGTTTATGGGGAAGTCGATGTGGATATATCGATTGGGACCGTCAAATTTCCACATCGAGCTATCATGGCAGATATTGAAGAAGATGTTATTCTGGGAATGGACATCATGGGTGCGCAAGGAATTCAACTGGACTTCAGAAGCAGAACACTCAAGGTGGGTGCCGAAGAGATCTTTTTGCATCCACGAGTGGAGGTAGCGGCAGGGGTAACGTAAGAAGAGGACGTACTGTTACCGAAACGGAGTGAGACTATTGTAGCAGCTCGGATTGAGGGTACATTGAAGCAAGGCAGTCCCATCATCATGGAACCCTGGAACCATGATGAAGAAGTAGGACGAGGAATCTTAGTCGGCAAGGCTTTACTGTCAGCAGACGACCATGTACCTGTTCGATTTATCAACATAAATAATTACCCTGTGACGATTGGCAAAGGGACGAAGATTGAAACCTGTGTCCCGGTTGCCTCCATAATCCACCAGGTGACAGCAACCACTGATGAGGCCGGCAAGTATGAAGAACTCGTCTCTGCCACGAACGACTCACTCAACAACCGACAGAAGAAGAAGTTAACCGAGTTACTGCAGAGGTATAGATCCATTTTCATACCTGCCAATGGAAAAACAGGTAGAACCAACATCGTCAGTCACAAAATTGATACGGGAGATACCAGACCGATTCGTCAACCAGCCCGAAGATTACCACAGGCCAAGAGAGAAATTGCAGAAAAGATCATCCAGGAAATGGAACAAGACGGGGTAATCGAGCCATCCCATACCCAACTAGCATTTTCAGTCACAGGCACCATGGTTCAAGAAACTATTACCTATATTTAGTGATAATAACGTATTTATCACTTATTTCAGAACTTCATAGTATAAATGTCAGTGATAGTTATTTAGTGAGTGAAAATTACGTAGTTTTTACACTAGATAATAACTTCAAAGTGAGAAATTCTCATGGTTTATTACGAAGTAACTATTTCGAAACTGTCACTCCTCAAAACTACTCTTAAGGTTTCGGAACTTTGGATATATTATTACGGTAACGCTTACCACCCCAAGAAGGCTTCACAGTTGCAATTACTCTATGGTCACCAATTAGGTTTCTACGACGTTGTCGTTACTTGATCGATCACCTAATGATTCAGTCAATTCTTGGTGATATTTCAAGTAACATATTGGTAATTCCTACTCAAACAATTCCTTCATAGTTGAAACAACTTTTCGGTAATTATATTCAGTTGAAGTTACCAATACATAGGTTATCATAACTGACGAGTTCCAAAAGTAACTTTCTGATTCATTTTCGATTGGAAGCCATATTGATTGATGTGATAACCATTTGAACAGGAAATAATTTTGGTTTTTCTTGTTGATAAACATCATTTTATGAAGAATAATAGCATTCGTTCGATCACAAATTGCATAATAATGGAAATTAACATGATTTACGATGATTTTTGAAAAATAGCCGAATGAAATAAAACCATATTTTTGGTGAAATGAGCCGTATTTTGTGGGCGCATCTTGAATTTCGAGGCAAAATCATCACATTTATCGAAAAACTGAATGTTGTTCGAATTTTTCAAGTTCGAGTATCAATTATTTCGCGTGTTTGTCCTTGTATTATTTATTGAATGGTTAGGCATATTGGACTTGTTCATTTTTCGTGAATGTGAACTTCATGGATGAAATGAAGAATAATAAAGAGAGAAAATAATATTTTTATGAAGTGGAAAAGAAATAGAAAGTCAGGTAGAAAAATTTACTACATCTTTACGTAATTTCGACGTCGACGGGTCGTAAGCATTACGTAATTGTGTGAGTTCCCGCTACGTCGGCAAACCGTAATAATTACTCGTGATTTGTTCCCCATTTTGGTCGTAAATACGTAGTAACGACGTAATTATAACGTAACCGCAACTAGTAAATATTACTTAATAGTCGACCCAATAGTCGTAATTACGTAATCGCGACTATAAATGCTAGTTGGGTAGTCCTTGGGCTTCACCAGTGGTACTAGTAAAGAAGAAAGATGGAAACACTCGTTTCTGTGTGGACTATCGCCGATTGAACAACATAACGAAGAAGGACAGCTATCCTTTGCCTCGAATTGACGACACACTCGACACGTTGGCGGAATCGAATCTTTTCTCCACTCTGGACCTGAAAAGTGGATATTGGCAGGTGGAAATGGATCCGGCAGATAAGGAAAAGACCACTTTCACCATTGGCACTGGGTTATGGCAATTCAAGGTCATGCCTTTCGGACTCTGCAATGCTCCGGCTACCTTCGAACGAATCATGGAGAATGTGTTAAGGGGACTCTCCTGGAAGACATGCCTAGTTTATTTGGATGACATCATCGTGATCGGTAAAACTTTTGAAGAACATCTGGTTAACCTAGAGGAAGTTTTCAAGAGACTTCAGGCTGCAAACCTCACACTCAATCTGAAGAAATGTCATCTGCTGCAGAAACGGGTTAACTACTTGGGACACGTCGTAGGAAGGCAGGGTGTGGAAGTCGACCCTGAGAAAGTACGAGCAGTGAAGCAATGGCCAGTACCAACAGATAAGCATCAACTCAGGAGCTTTCTTGGACTCTGCACTTATTATCGACGTTACGTTCGAATGTTTTCGGATATTGCAAAGCCTCTGACTCGTCTCACCGAGGAAGCATGCCCCTTCCACTGGGATCCAGAATGCCAGGTCGCCTTTGATGCTCTGAAGGAACGCTTGACCATGACACCGATTCTTGGGTATCCACTTCCACAAGGACAATTCATTCTTGACACAGATGCCAAGCAAGGTGCTATCGAAGGCAGAACGAAACAACTGCGTTACCAGGAGGGAACTATTGGCCATGGTGAAATCAGTGGAGCATTTCTATAAGTACCTCTATGGGCGAAAATTCCTTCTCAGGACGGACCACGCTGCATTGAAGTGGCTCCTGAATTTCAAGAACCCCGAAGGCCAAGTAGCTCGTTGGATTGAGAGGCTCCAGGAATATGACTTCGAGATAGCACACCGAGTGGGGACAAGCCATAAGAATGCAGATGCATTGTCCAGAAGGCCATGTCCACCTGAGTACTCACATTGCAGTCGTTTGGAGGATAAGGAAGCAGTCCTCTATAGAACCACCGTTGTCAATGGAGATTGGTTACCTGCGGCAATCAAGCAAGAGCAAGAAAAGGACCCAGAACTTCGGAAGCTTCGAGAATGAAAGAAAGCGAATCGCCGCCCTTCTTGGCAAGAAGTAGCACCATTTTCACAGACTTTGAAGGCGTACTGGAGTCAGTGGGACTCCTTGATATTAGAAGATGACCTGCTCAAGAGGAATATCGAGAGCAATGATGGGTCGGATAATCGGATGCAGTTGGTCATTCCTAGGAGCCGACTGTCGAAAGTACTTGGATATGTACATGATGGAACTTCAGGGGGACATCTAGGAGTGAAGAAGACACTGCAGCGGGTACGAGAGCGGTTCTACTGGGTGAACTACAGTGACGACGTCAAGAAGTGGTGCCGTAAATGCACCGTGTGCTTTGCCAGCAATGAGCCTCATCGTAAACCAAGGGCACCCATGAGACAGTACAATGTTGGAAGCCCTTTCGAGAGGATTGCCATGGATATTGCGGGGCTGTTTCCACATGACTGATAATGGAAATAAATACATCCTTGTCTGCATGGACTACTTCACCAAGTGGGTAGAAGCGTATGCGATCCCTAACCAGGAAGCCGTAACGGTCGCCGATGTCCTAATGAATCAACTCATCAGTCGTTTTGGGGTGCCATTGGAACTTCACTCAGATCAGGGCCGGAACTTTGAGAGTGAAGTGTTCAAGAAGATGAGCGAGAAGTTAGGAATCAAGAAAACAAGAACAACTCCATCACATCCACAGTCAGATGGCATGGTGGAGCGAATGAACCGAACCATAGGGAGGTATCTCTGCAAAGTCGTAGATCAACACCAACAAGACTGGGATCAACATATTCCTTTCTTCTTGATGGCCTACAGATCTGCAGTACAGGAATCTACAGGACAGACTCCGGCGAAGGTTCTATTTGGACGAGAGATGAGGCTTCCATGTGACTTGGTCTTCGGATGTAGACCTGGTGAGGACATAGTGGGGGAAGATCACGTCACGAATCTGATAAAAAAAATGAACGATATTCACGAATTGGTTCGCCCTAATCTGAAAATCGCCAGCGATCGCATGAAAGACCGATACGACATCAGAGCTGGGGGTGCAGGATACGCAGAAGGAGACTTGGTGTGGTTGTACAATCCACATAGGAGACGAGGTATTTGTCCAAAACTACAGAGATCTTGGGAAGGACCTTATACTGTCAAGAAGAAGATCAACGATGTCATCTACCGCATCAGTAAAGAACCAAGTGGCAAACCAAGAGTCGTTCATTTCAACAGACTAGCACCATTCGAGGGAACACAAGATCAACAAGTTCAACAAATTTGTCCAGAAGAAGAGGAGCTTACATTCGACGAATTCATTGGGACATACAGTGGTTCATCAAAAGCAAGGTTTGGCGTCACCAAGGAAGAGCACCGCGACCTTTTTTGCCATTCCTGTAGAATACGCACTAGCTCAATGCGTCGCCGAGGATCTCCAGATGTCTCAAGGAATAGCGAACAAGTTCATGAGGAAGTTCGGGAAGTTAGAGGAGCTTCATCAACAAGGTCCCTCCGTCGGTCGAGCACTAGAAATAGAAGATATCAGCGCTGAAGGAAGAAGGTCTCTGTTTTATCTTATAACGAAAGGGAGATCTTCTGAGAAACCCACTTACAAGGACCTCTGGAAGACCCTAGTCGACTTGCGAAGCACCATACTCGAGAAAGACATACAGAAGATAGCTGTTCCAAAGCTGGGGTGTGGACTGGATGGCTTGAATTGGAGAGTTGTAAGGAACATGGTAGAGGTTTTATTTAGATTCACCGGAGTTGAAATTCTGGTATGCTGCTGGAACTCCAAAGGAACTCCAAGAGAGAAGACAGTGCCATGCTATTTCTACCATACTGCAAGTTGTAAAAATGAAACCAGTTGTCCCTATCTTCATAACGATCAGAGTGCATTCCAGGAGGAATGCGTTTTAAGGAGGGGGCAGTGTAATGATATTCCCCTTAAAGGGGCTTCAGAAACATCAGCAGGAAGGCAGGAGTACAACGATCATCCTGTATTACGCATCCCAGATTGCTCTCCAACCTCTCAATGATTCCTACATACACTAGCATATTTCCGAACACTCAATATATGCCGCAGTGACAGATAACGTCACAGAAGATTCTGGAATGTTCTGGAAACAATCGATGGAACAATTAGAGAGAGAGGTTTGTTCTAAGAAGCTTCTAGAACAAAAAGAAGGAGACAGAAGATCATTCGAGAAGGTTCTCCAACCAAAGCCAGCCATGTGTTTCCATATATAAGACAGCCGAACAACTGAGTCAGTCAGTCGAGCAGCGAGTGTCAGAGAGACAGTTATATACCGCGTGTTATAAATCGTTTTACATAAATAGTAGTTATAAGTTCGTTATAAATTAGTGTTTCTATAGTTCAAATAAATCAGTTCGAAAATAAATAGTGTCTTGTTCGCTCCTGCACCCGAATAACGTAACAATATATATATATATCTTCATTTAGTTGAAAAACTGATTCATTCACAATAGTAAATACATTCACATATAAATAAACTCAGATTAACATGAAAAAATACAATCAGTCTGAATAAAAAATACATACGTGTAAATAAAAACTACTAAAAAAATAATAATTATATACTAATTTTTCATTAAATAATCCTTCAATCGTATTTTGAATGTATTTATCGAACCACTCTCTTTAATTTCTTGTGGGAGGTCAATAAAACAATCTACTCCTTTATAAAATAAGGAATTATGTGTACTATTTTTTTTATTTTTTATTTTATTCATTATTCTAGCATCTGATGTGCCTACAGCTATAGCAGATACGATCGCACTGACCATATGAGACGACTTCGAAGGACATATAACGAGAATAATAGGCAAGTGGAGATACTTCGACAACATCAGTGTGCACATTGTATTTCTGTATTCTTTCATCCCACATGGATACTTTTGGAGCATGGTAGTTCGCAACGATCATATGAGATGACATCGAATCGAGTATAACGCACACATCAGGCAGATCAAGAAACTTCGACTTCGACTATGTTCACACTGTAACTTTGCATTCTCACATCTAATATGCATACAGAAGATACGATCCCACTGACCATATTAGCCACCATGTATTCTATCATCTCACATTGATACGTCTGGAGCATATCAGTTCGCAACGATCATATGAGACGACATCAAAACGGGTATAACGCACACAACAGGCAGAACAAGAAACTTCGACGTCGACTATGTTCACACTGTCACCTCCGCATTCTAGCATCTGACATGCCTATAGTTACAGCAGGGCATATAACGAGAACGATAGGCAAGTGGAGATACTTCGACAATATCATTCCGCACACCGTCTCACTGTATTCTATCATCTAACATGGATACCTTTGTAGCATGGTAGTTCGCAACGATCAAATGAGACAGACATCGAATTGTGTATAACGCACACAACAGGCAGAACAAGAAACTCCGACTTCGACTTTGTTCACACTGTTACTTTGCGTTCCAGCATCTGACATGCCTACAGTTATACCAGATACGATCGCACTGACCATATGAGACGTCTCTGATGGACTCATAACGAGAACAAGAGGCAAGTGGAGATAATTCGAAAACTTCAGTACGCACACTGTCTCTCTGTATTTTTTCATCTCATATGGATACCTGTGGAGCATATCAGTTCGCAACGATCATATGAGACGACATCGAAGCAGGTATAACGCACACAACAGGCAGAACAAGAAACTCCGACTTCGACTATGTTCACACTGTAACGCTTCGTTTCAGCATCTGAGGAGCCTACAGTTATAGCAGATACGATCGCAATGACCATATAAGATGACTCTGGAGGACTCATAATGAGAACAATAGGCAAGTGAAGATACTTCGAAAACTTCAGTACGCCCAGTGACCATATAAAAGGAGTTCGAAGAACATATTTGAGAACAATAGGCAAGTGAAGATACTTCGACAACATCAGTCTGTACACTGTATCTCTGTATTCCATCATCTCACATGGATACATCTGTGGCATCTATGTTCGCAACGATTATATGAGACGACTTCGAAGCGGGTGTGAAGCACACAACAGGCAGAACAAGAAACTTCGACAACGACTATGTTCACACTGTGATTACGCATTCTAGCATCTGACATGCCTACAGCTATAGCAGATACGATTGCACTGACCATATAAGACGACTTCGAAGGACATATAACGAGAACGATAGGCAAGTGAAGATACTTCGAAAAAATCAGTGTGCACACTGTATCTCTGTATTTTAACATCTCACATGGATACCTCTGGAGCATTGAACGATCATATGAGTTGACATCGAATCAGGTATAACGCACACAACAGGCAGAACAAGAAACTTTGACTCCGACTATGTTCACACTGTAATTTTGCATTCTTGCATCTGACATGCTCACAGTTATGGCAGATACGATCGCAATGACCATATAAGACGACCTTGGAAGACTTATAATGCGAACAATTGGCAAGTGAAGATACGTCAACAACGTCAGTCCGCACACTGTATCTGTATTCTATCATCTCACATGGATACCTTTGGAGCATATCATTTCGCAACGATTTCAAAGGACACTATAGACTACTCTCAAGCTTGTATAACGTACACAGCTTGCAGAACAAGAAACTTCGATTTCGACTATGTTAACACTGTAACTCTCTAGTCTAGCATCTGACATGCATACAGTTGAAGCATATACGATTGCAGTGACCGTATGAGACGACATTGAAGGGTATTTAACGAGTATATTAGGCAAATGAAGATACATCGACTTCATCGTTGTGCACACTGAATCTCTCCATCTCAACATATCACATTGACAGAATCGAAGCAGACAAATTTGCATTGACCATATGAGACGACTCTCAAGCGGGTATAACGCACACGATTCGCAGAACAAGAAACCTCGACTTCGACTATTTTTACACTGTAACTCTGCAGTCTAGCATCTGGCATGCATAGAGTTGAAGCAGATACGATGGCAGTGACCGTATAGACGTTTTTGAAGGGTATATAACGAGTACAACAGGCAAATGGGAATAAATCGACTTCATCGTCGTACACACTACATCTCTCTATTCTATCATCTCACATGGATACTAGTTAAGCAGACAAGTTCGCAATAACCACATGAGACGACGTCCAAGCAGGTATATCGCACACAACTAGCAGTACAAAAATCTTCGACTACGACTATTTTTACACAGAAACTCTGAAATCTAGCATCTGACATGCTCACAGTTCAGCAGATACGATGACAGTGACCGTATGAGACGACTTTGAACACTGTTACTCCGCATTCTAGCATCCAACATGCCAACAGCTATAGCAGATACGATCGCACTGAACAAATGAGACGACTTCAAGGGACATATAACGAGAACGATCGACAAGTGAAGATACTTCGACATCAGTCTGGACACTGTATCTCACATGAATACCTTCGTAGCATGGTAGTTCGCAACGATCATATAAGACGACATCAAATCGGGTATAACGCACACAACAGGCAGAACAAGAAACTTCGACTTGTCTACACTGTAACTACACTGTAACTCTGCATTCTAGCATCCGACATGCCTACAGTTATAGCAGATGCGATCGCACTGACCATATGAGACGACTTCGAAGGACCTATAACGAGAACAATAGGCAAATGAAGATTCTTCGACGACATCAGTCCGCACACTGTATCTCTATATTCAATCATCTCACATGTATACCTTTGGTGCATATCAGTTCGCAACGATCATTTAAGACGACATCGAAACAGGAATGACGCATAAAACAGGGAGAACATGAAACTTCGACTATGTTTACACGGTGGCTCTCAATTCTATTATCTGACATGCCTACAGTTGAAACAGATACGATCGCACTGACCATATAAGACGACTTCAGAGGACATATAACGAGAACAATAGGCAAGTGAAGATACTTCGACAACATCAGTCTGCACACTGTATCTCTGTATTGTATCATCTCACATAGATACTCCTGTAGCATTTATGTTTGCAACGATCATATAAGACGACATCGAAGCAAGTATAACGCACACAACAGGCAGAACAAGAAACTTCGACTTCGACTATGTTCACACTGTAACTTCTCATTCAAGAATCTGACATGCCAATAGCTATAGTAGATACGATCGTAATGACCATATTAGATGACTTCGAATCGAATATAACGAGAACAATAGGCAAGTGAAGATACTTCGAGAACATCAGTCTGCACACTGTATCTCTGTATTCTATCACCTCACATGGATTCCTCTGGAGCATATTAGTTTGCATCGATCATATGAGACGACATCAAAACGAGTATAACGCACACAACAAGCAGAACAAGAAACTTCGACTCCGACTATGTATTCACTATAACTTTGCATTCTAGCATCTGACATTCCTACAGTTATAGCAGATTCGATCGCACTGACTATTTAGGACGACTCCGAAGGACATTTAACGAGAACAATAGGCAAGTGAGATACTTCGACAACATCAGTCTGCACACTATGTCTCTGTATTGTTTCATCTCTAATAGATACCTCTGATGCATATATGTTCGCAATGATCATATGAGACGACATCATATAAGACGACATCGAAGCGGGTATAACGCACACAACAGGCAGAACAAGAAACTACGACTCCGACTATGTTTTCACTGTAATTCCGCATTCTTGCATCTGACAGCAATAGCCGGTACGATCGCACTGACCATATAAGACGACTTCGAAGGACATGTAACGAGAACAATAGGCAAGTGAAGATACTTTGACAACATTAGTCTGCACACTGTATCTTTGTATTCTATCATCTCACATGGATACCTTTGGAGCATGGTAGTTCGCAACGATCATATGAGTCGATATCGAAGCGTGTATAAAGCAGACAACAGGCAGAACGAGAAACTTTGACTTCGACTATGTTCACTTTGTAACTCTGCATTCTAGCATCTTGAATGCCTATTCGAGAAGTATATATGACAGCTCATCATATGCGAGTGGAGTACTTCACTTCTTCATATCCACCAAAAACTTCGATTCCAACAATCAAGAGTCGGTAAACCGGCGTGTTCGCCAAAACTTCGAATTCATCAATCTCGATAATTAGTCGGTTATACATCTCATAGGTAGACATTGTCTAGTGTTTCCTGAATCAAAATAACGCTTACAACAGGGTGAGCAAGTAACCTCGACTGTGTTTGCACTAACTTCGCATTCTAGCATCTGACATGCCTACAGTAATTGCAGATACGATCGCACTGACCATATAGGACGACTCCGTAGGACATACAACGAGAACAATAGGCAAGTGAAGATACTTCGACAACATCAGTCTACATACCGTATCTCTGTATTCTATCATCTCACATGGATACCTCTGGAGCAAATGAGTTCGCAACTATTATATAAGACGACATCGAAGCGGGTATAACGCACACAACAGGCAGAACAGGAAACTTCGACCTCGACTATGCTTACACTGTAACTCCGCATTCTAGCATCTGACATGTCTACAGCTATAGCCGATACGATCGCACTAACCTTATAGGACGACTTCGAGGGACATATAACGAGAACAATTGACAAGTGAAGATACTTCGACATCAGTCTGCACACTGTATCTCTGTATTGTTACATCTCACATGAATACCTTTGTAGCATGGTAGTTCGCAACGATCATATAAGACGACATCGAAGCAGGTATGACGCATACAACAGGCAGAACAAGAAACTTCGACTCCGACTATGTTTACACTGTAACTCCGAATTTTTGCATCTGACATGCCTACAGCAATAGCAGGTACGATCACACTGACCATATAAAATGACTTTGAAGCACATATATCGAGAATAATAAGCAAGTGAAGAACCTCCGACAACATCAGTTCGCATACCGTATCTGATTAGGAACACTGGAATATGAACACTTCAACAAGAGGGAAAACACAAGAAGAGAGGCTATGTGAGTTCTGGACCAAGCCAATCAGAGGCCAGCATTTAATTGGAGGCCACGCCCACTAAAAACCGGCGCGAAATTCAAATTATTCATACGTCATCACGTCGCCATCGTGAATAAATAAATAAAAAGAGCTGTCACCGCTGGGGGATTGAACCAGGGATCTTTGCATTATGAGGCAGCGTATATACGCACTGTGGTATTCCGACCTCCGTGATATTTCAATAATTTTAATGCTATTCAAACGGAATATCTATCGCTGGCGCGCGCTTATCTTTGCAACGGATCTATCGAGGTAGAATGAAGCGAGAGATGCATTCCAGAGATAAGAAACTTCGAGTCGAAAATAATATCCATCGCTGGCGCGCGCTTATCTCTGCAACGGATCTGTCGAGGTAGAGTGAAGCGAGAGATGCATTCCAGAGATAAGAAACTTCGAGTCGAAAATAATATCCATCGCTGGCGCGCGCTTATCTTTGCAACGGATCTATCGAGGTAGAGTGAAGCGAGAGATGCATTCCAGAGATAAGAATCTTCGAGTTGAAAATAAATGAATGCGCACATCGGTGGTCGTCTCCTCGCTGCTGTTTCGTCACACCGATGCTACAGATCCGTTTCAAAGATAAGAGAGAAGGCTCGAGCGCTCGGCGCTGCAACGTTGTCGGACGTATATGTTTGTATGTTAATATTGTTACATTATTGTGTGTGGCAACGCTGTCTCGCTTCATGGCGTTCGAAGATCCAGCAAAGCGAGAGATCCCGTAGAATGATAAGCGCGCGCTCGTATTGGAAACGAATACTTGGATTATTTATATATTTTAAAGTGGGTGACGTCATGCCGTTACCTTCATGGCGTTCGGAGTTCCAGCAAAGCGAGAGATCTCTTAGAATGATGAGCGCGCGCGCTCGTATTGGAAACAAATACTTGAATTAATTATTCATTTCATAGTGGGTGACGTCATGCTGTTGTTTTTTTTTTTCTTCTGGTAAAATGATCACGTGTGTGGGTACTCTCAAAATAGGATTTTTAATGGACAATTCGGAAATGCCAATATACCTATATGCAAAGTTCATTTTCATTTATCCAAGAAATATGTGATGAATCGAAACCCAACCACTGGACAAAGAGCTGTTTCCCATTTCTACGAATGACTTTTGATAATGACAGATGGTGTTTGCAATATGATGTATGTGAGGAGTGGAAGGATACGAAAACAACTATATATTATAATGAATTATTTTATTTAAGTAATCCTTTTCTACAAAAATGACATGCCTCTTGAGAAGATGGAGGTCTATCCCAGTGTGTGGTCCAATCGGGACGATTATAATGAACGAAGCATGGCAGTTTGATTTGTAGGTTAAAGTTGCTGCGATATTCTTGAGGAAGTTTGTGCCACACCCCTTATAGCCCATAAGGATCTGCATATTCAATGAGACATTCTACTGGAATGTACTGCAATTCTTGTTCAGTGAATTTTGTCAGAGTCAAAGCGGAAGATTTTATAAACTCCAATAGCACAGCTATTTCAGACTTCATGATTTTTAGAGCAGAGCTAAAATATTTCAGATGCTACTAGTCTCGCGTCAAGTTGTATACTGATGAAATGGAAAAAACTAGTCACATTTTTCACAGGCATTTATTCAAATCAGCCATCAAATCATTTTTACAGTAATATAGATATTCTCTGAGAGCGTTACTAGACATGCTATCGCAAACATCACAAAACCCTAATATAAGCTCTTGTGCACTCAAAACAGTCAGTTTATTTTTTATCCATTCAGCTATTACATTCATAATATTCTGATAAAAAACATAAAAAAGTCCAAGTCATTGATTAAATTCACTCGATGTGAAACAATGCACATTTCAGCACTCAAAATGTCTTCAACATCTTCTTCCATCAGATCGAATATGACGTGGTATTTGGAGAGGGTCAACATTTTGACACCATCGCAGACATGTTTGGCTACGGTAGCATAGTCTCCACGAGCAGTAATGATCGGCTCATATTCATCAATAAAACCAGGTAGGGGTTGTTCAAAAAAGTCTTGTTGTGTCTAATGCAGCAAATCGATGAAGGTGGCCCATTCGTAAGTACTGAATGAAATTTTCGCTGGGTAGAAGGGTTTCTTCAGAATGATGGCCGGACTTAATTGTCTAGCTGGACTGAGTCCACACTGGATTGTGTAAGTGGACAACTGAAATGATGTATTCAGCAGGTGGTGTGATTCGGCTTTCGCTGCTTGTTCAATCATGTCCAAATACGTATCAACGTCACCATAATAACCCATCATTTATGATGATGATCTAGAACTACCGTCTTCGAAAAGCACTTCACTAGATGAATAACCAGAGTCTTCACTCATTGTTCTCGAACTGATGTGTTGAAAGTTTCAGTCCTCATTATTTATACCATAACTGTTGACTGATCATAACATCCGGCAGATTGGAATAACAGGTTATTTGTTAGTGATCGATGAAAGGCCCCTCACACCCATTGAATTTGTGCTAGTTTTCCATATGATTACATTATAACTTGTTGGTGGAATCAATCCAGCTGTTGTGTGTATCATCGAATCCTAGCCATTTGACAAACACCTTTTTACCCCTCTTTTCCACTAGATAGATGTCAGGATTTATAGTTTTTTGCAATTCTTCAGGATAAAAGGCACCTTTGATTGGTGTACCACGCAAATCTTCCAAGATGTATGTAGTAGGTTTCGTAATACGAACTTTTACGATTTTAAATAGTTCAGTAGTCCAATTTGGTGTATAATTCTTTTCGAAAACATATTTGGCTTTGCTGATTCTCACAATGTCACCAACGCTGAGTTTCCTAATTCCAGCAATTTTCATTTGATTGTAGACGGATTTGAGAATGTCCTGTTCGTTGGCTTTGGTGACGTCACTGGGCTTGCATCTAATCGTCGTATGTTTCGTGTTATTATAATTCTTTGTGATTTCAGGCAGGATATCTATCCAACGGTATGAGCCATTCACACTGAGGAATTTGTACAGTTTTTCCTTCAATGTTCGTATAACACGTTCAGCAATAGCCGCCTTCATTATGGTGTACGTATGATAATGTATGATGGAGAACTTTTTCATCAGACTTTGAAACTTTTCGTTGTAGAATTCGGTACCTTGATCGGTTTGCAAATTCTTGGGAATTCTGTTGTTGGAATGCGATAGAATATCAGCAAATGCACGAGTGATTTCAGCACCAGTTTTTGATTTTAATGGTCTAGTCCATAGGTACTTGGAAAAACAATCAATTACGACCATTATCAGCTTGTGATCCTTATTAACAGAGGCATAAAGTTGCATTTCGACTAGATCCATTTGCCATAAGTCATCCAAACCTTTGATGATAATGCGGCGCCTTGGGAATTTTTTCCTAGCAGGTCTATGTAATTCATTGACGAGTTGAATTTTTTCTTTAGAATGTGACATATTGACTTCGTTGGATTAGGATGGGTTTCACACAGGAGGCTTCCTTTCTGGCATTTATACTATTATACACTTAATACAATCATTAGACTTTTCTGTGTATTCTTTTCCCACACCCTTGTCTGGATGATGTGTACGAGAAAGAGAGAGAGAGAGACGAAAAAAGAAAGGAAGACAGAAAGGGAGAGAGAGAGAGAGAGGGAAAGAGATGAAATAAGATGTGGGTTGAAAGTATGGATGTAAAAAACAGTTGTATCATGTCTTCTGACGAATACAGACGTGCACTAGAAGAATTTGGGTTGAAAGTTAGAAAGCTCAGTGCAGACATCCAATAGTATGAGCAGAAAGTTTGTTTGTTCAAAGATTTCGAGCAATTGAGTATTTGGGACAAGGTGTTCACAGAACCAAGACGTTCAGTTGCAACGTTTCCTACATCGACAAGAATACAACCAACACAGCTACTAGATGGCTATACTGAAAGCAAGCTTCATTCTATTGACAGCTCTGAGCAACAACGTCTTCTACACAAACATACCATATGATACGAGGAATGCAGGCATATATTTTGATATGAATCGTACACAACAATGTGATTGGAAGATGATGAAAAGAATGCATGTCAATGATAACAAACTACCTGTATATTCAATCGACATGCCTCGAGTCAATGGGACCACCATCGACTACAAATTGAAATTATCGTTTTCTGATGGCAGTGACGGCGAAACTGGAGACTGGCAGACATTTACATTGAAGAAATCACCCGCAAAATTAGATGATGATCAAGATTCTGTCAATATCATTGCAATTTTGACACTTTGTTGTACACTAATATGTTCACTCATTTTAATCTCACATGATATTTTCATTATACTGAGAAATAAGGGATGTGATGAATAAAAACTCTGAAATTATTATGAAGTTTCTCATTTTGGCAATAAATTACATAACCAATTATATAAAGTATCGACATTGTGGAGACTGCACTGGAACCTTCCTCCATGGAAATGATTCATGCAGGGTGGACTGGATTGTAGGAACGTTATTGGCTGCCACCAAGAATTGTCAAAATCTTCCAAATTAACAATGTCAATGTCAACCAGTGCGGTCTCCATGACTCTTCGAAGCAAACTGACGTCTGACTGATGCAGCAACACCTAACTAGGCAATATTTCGAACAATTTCGCTGATTGGGAGATGTTCCATGATTTGATCGTGAATGATGATGCAATAGGCTTTGGTGTCAGGAGGGAAGCCTGTAGTCGCTTCAATGTCCAACTTTATGTCAATTGTAGACGACTTTATGCCTAGATGGCGCCTCGAGCAATCGATAACAAACATTGGTCGGGGTTTGAATTCGGCAAAGTTTACTAGAGAGCGCTTTTCTTGACAGTTATGGTAGCTCTTGTTGAACTCTGTATAGTTGAAGTGGGCGTCGACATATTGGTCTTTGGAAAAGTCCAATAGCATCCTTTCTTGCGGATAATAGTCGCTATTCAGAGCCAATCGTATTGATTTGATGTTGGCATTATCGAACAAGGTGACGTCTTCATGCAAATTATCGGCGTTTTTCGTTTGGAAAAATACTATAACATATCTTGGACTGTCCAATGCAGAACATGTCTTTACGGACCAGATTTCTATGGTAGATCCTTGTGTGAGTGCTGGAAGCTCGTGCAATGCCCATCGACGGAACGGTATCATCATAGACTCATCTGCTTTGATACGTGTCAACAACTGCAACTTTATGTCATCGTTGGGTGTGAGATGTGGCACTTTCAAATTGATGCTTTCTATCGTTATTTCAGCAATACTCTGAGTCTGAGGAGATTCTTGCAAAGCAGTATTCGCTCTCTCGACAACCTTCACACTATTGACATCATTGCGAGCTCTCACTAAACGGATTGACTGCTTTCCCCACGTTGCCACTTGATGATCATTGAAGATGGAAAACAAATGTTTCAGTGAAATGTTCATGCTAAACGTACCATCGGTGTTGAGGATCGGAGCATTGGGATAGTTCCAGCCTGTTATGGCTAGATGACGTGAGTCTTCAGGCGTATAACACAAGTATCCTCGCACAGTACTCGTTATTCCAGGATATCTGACAGTGTCCAATTCTTTATTACATAATTCATAAGTGCAGGAATCAAAGAGATAAGCTCCAGCATTGTGGGTAAATGTACCAGTACCACCACCGGTCACCTTCAATTTACCCTTGATGGTAATGATACCTTCAAACATGGCCAACCACGAATCTGCTTGATTAACCGTTACATCGATGACATCATTGTTCCCGAATGATTTCACATATGGATAATAGGTACGCCATTCCACTTTAGTGATGCTTTCGTCGAATCTGGGTTTGCGGAAAACGTCGAACACGGGTGCTAACAACATTGTAGTCTTTGAGTGATTTCAGAAACAGGACACTGGAAAATGTCAATGTTTTTCTGTTGCTGCTCTTCGAAGACACGACTGCTTTGGTGTACGGTGTCGAGAGAACTGGTGCCGATGATGTTGCTGATGATGGTATATTATCTGATTTATAGGAGTAATCAAACACTAGTACCATCTTGCGAGTTTCTTCAATTTCAATCTTATGATGATTTCTTCACCTCCAAAATTCACCTGCCTGAAATCTTGGTCTAGAATCTGGAGTGTAATGTTGGGCAATTCCCGCCTGCTGACTATAGGTAGATAGATTAGATTTCTGAGAGTCTCGTCTATGGCGTAACCAGGATCGACTGCAACTGCAAACTCGTAAATCGTATGTGATGGTCTATCGTTGTAGAGAGCTCCAGCAGTAACGTTGCTATCAATGTGAATGGTTCTCACTTTGGTTATGCTGACCGGCAAATCGGAAGTGTGGACTCGTTGTGCGTTCAACAATCTATTTGAAAATCCCAAGACTTGAGCTATGCTATCCTTCGGGCGAAAATCAATGGCGAACTGTTTGCTCGAAATCTCACACTTCAGTGTATTATTGTTAGGCTTCAACGAGAATATATCATCAACGTCCTTCGCACTTGAGATGCCCAATTCTTTGCGTATGAATGTCTCAATGTCCACAATGTCGTATGAACTTTCGGGAATATCGATGATCTTTCCCGCCTTGGTCTTATCTTGCAGATAAAACTTTGATCCTTTGTCGATATTTGGTATACTGTTGTATAAATGGAATCCCAACAATGCTAGTCCGTAATCAGAGTCTGGATCGAGTTGAAGTGGTGTCAAAAAGTCTATGGAGAGCGTAGATGTACGACCTTTCAACGTCACAATCAGAGACATGACTGATGCACAATGACCGAGTTACTTTGTCTCATTAAAAAGGAATTCTAAACATAAACGTCCACAATTACTTTGATTGAAATTTTGGTATTGATTGTTATTGTACAAGATTTTCGTGCTGGCACCCAAATATTGCGCCAATTCTCTGGGCGGTTTCAGATTACCATAACTATCGGAATATAAGGCTTTTTTATCATTTTTTATGTAAGCCACCCAATGAGTGCCCGCATGATTGGCGGTATCCAAATTCAATACAGCACACTCGCGATGCCATGGACCGGTGGAAGGTGGAGTGTCCCGCATAAAAACACCTCGAAAATACGGTATTTTCAGCTGTTTGGCATACTTTATCACATCTTTATCGTACATTGATTTATTGGGTTGCTTGTCTAGAAGTTTTTTGAGTTTTTTGATTGTTTCTTCAAGTACAGTCCGAATCCTCTCGATGTTTTGCGTAGAAATAGGCCGGAACCCTGCTTGCCGATAGCCTCTATTGCTTTATTATGTCTTTGATCTTCTTCGAGCTTTTTCTTTGCATTTTTTGCATCAATGACTGTCTTTGCGACTGCTCCGGCTCCCCAGCTAGAGATCCTAGGGCCCCCAAGGCGACAAAGATTGGTATCAATGGTAGTATACCGCCACTGTGTGAAAGAGGTATGATTCTTGGTACTCTGATTCTTTTTTTACCGCCAGCCCTCTTGACTGCCATTCTGGCTGCATGGAGTGCTTTCAATGCAGATTTATTCAGACCACTTCCTGATGTTGTACTACCACCACCACCACCACCACCACCATCTGACTTTGATAGTACATTTTTTATGAATTTGATAATGTTGGATAGGGATTGCTGTGATACAAGACCCATGCCAAGTTTTCGTTTGACCTTCATTCCGGTGGTGACAAGCCAAGCAGCAGCCTTCTGTTTGAATTTAGCGTTCTTCGACTTGACTCTCTCCCACGCTCTATTTTTCAATATCCAATCAGCTTTGTGCCTGTCTTCTATTGAGGAATTTTGTGAATAGGCGATATCGTGTTCTCGACACGCGTCGTCCAACGGATTGATACCGGTGTCTCCTCTTGCAAGTCTTTTATCGAGTTTGGTACCTGGACCACAAAATCTGTAGCCTGGAATGTGTAATTCGATGGGAAGTTTATCGATCAGAGAATTAAGCACATCCTCTCCGTGGTAGAGCAACATGAAGACTGATGTGTAGGAAGTTCGACAACTCTGCATATACCTAATGAAATAAAAAATATATCATCACATGATGAAGATCATTCAACAAGAACGGATGTTACCCATTGTGAATTTGGATGAAATCTTGTCAACCAAACCACCAGTAAATAGTAAACATGGGAAACTGCTTCCCCATTCGTTCAGAGCAATCTTCTGCGGACCAAGCGGATGTGGATAGACCGATGCGATGCTCTCCTTGCTGTTCAATCCAAATGGCGCGAAATTCAAGAACGTTTACGTGTATTCAAAGTCGTTGTACCAACCGAAATATCAATTGCTGCAACAAGTGTTGGATTCAGTGAAAGGTGTTGGGTATTTTCCCTTTAAAGAAAATGATTAGTCCATCAGAAGCGAAAAATCATTCGATATTCATTTTTGATGATGTATCATGCGACAAGCAGCAAAAAATTCGAGAATATTTTTCAATGTGTAGACACAAGGATATTGACGTAGCATACCTATGCCAGACTTTTTCTAAGATACCGGAGCAGCTGGTGCGAGACAACAGTAACCTGTTGATGTTATTCCGACAGGATGAAATGAATTTGAAGCATGTGTTCGACGAGCATGTCTCACCAGACATGTCATTCGATCAATTCAAAGCATTGTGCTCAGAGTGTTGGAATTCCAACCAATATGGTGCGATGGTGATTGCAAAAACTTTCGATATGAATGCTGGCAGATATAGAAATGGTTTCGATAAGTTCATAGGACTGTGATCTTTGGACCATTCATCAAGATGACGTCAACCAAGATGCATGATGATGTTGCTGATGCGCTGCGCAAGAAAAAAATCAACGAACTATCGAAATCAATCAGAAGAAAATATTTAGCACTAAAATTGGGCAAGTCTGAGGATTGTAACGTTTTTATTTTCCCACTAGTGTAAACTCCATTTAAACGTTACTCGTTTGAGATATCATTAGTCAAACACTGAATGATTCATGTAACTTTATTTCGAATCTTACCTTGACAATTCATAGTTAAATATTACCATGTACTACACCACCTTGAATGTTCATTGTCTCTCCCTGTATCTCCCTGCATAATACATCTGGAACGTTGTTTCAGTTGAACCTGCAACAGAAGAAACAAAAGTTGTTCAATATATAATAATTCTAACAACAGTAATGAATGTTACATGAGAACATAACTCAACATTCTTTAATAATGAAAATAGACTTACCAGTTTTATCAACAATTTCCAGAGTACTGCATGAATTTCTATTCTTTAGGATGATGCTCATCTGCTTTTAAATAAATCCAAAAGTGTTTAGTTTTGATTCTGAAAGGTATAGAGACAGTGTTGGATTTCTGCTAAACAATTACTATGATATTGATCAAGATGTTTTTCTTGGGAGTAACGTGTGCTTACCTTCCATGTACATATTGTCCGTCCTTCTGGTTTTGGGTATATGTCTTTGTATAATAATGATTTTATTTTCACATATTTTGCCAAGTTATTCAATGTTTATCTTCAGGAAATAGTGTGGTTAGGATTTTAAACGTCAGATTATTTTCGTCTTCTTGGTTCGGAATCTTGCAATTCTTCATCTTCTGATTTTCATCTGTGTGCCGACGAAGATGACAGATAAAATTTTCACGAGCTACTACGTCATCGAAAGAACACCATCTAGCAGCCAAATTCCTTCGAAGAACTATTAGGATACTGGCTGGAACGACTCATTGATAGATGTCTTTATTGTTCTGAGGTTTATGACAGATTTTTGCCTGGTTCTGGAAGAAAGTGTGCTATGAGGTCCTTCTCCATTTTGCACGCCTGGGAAGCAGACATGCAATTTTGAAGTGCTCTTTGATAAATTTTTTTGAATGGCGAAATCGACATAATTTTTGGAGATACATGACTGTTTTTCGATGGGGCTAAATATGACACGTAAGTGTATTTTATTTTGGATGCTCTCCCGTTCGATTCCTGACCTGGTGCCTGACTTGATACCTGCCGCTAACCTGATGTCTGACATGCTGATTCCTGCTACCAACCTGATCTGCGACCATGTGGCCAACGTCTTGGACTTTTTCATGAAAAACCCTCTAATCACTAGAGGTGAGTTTTCTTATTTCATATATGCATATGTGTGAACATTCGTTCCTAATTTATTATAGGGTTTTCTGGCATTATGGTTTTTCCTGGAACTGATCTCTACTGGACAATTCTTTCATGTCACCATCAGGCTGCTGTGTATAAACATTTCGTCCTGAGAAATTTGGGGCCTTGTCCTGGTAGCAGCATGGTTGTTCACTGCTGATCCACCATGACCCACCACTTCTCTTACCATTAGCAGCACATTCTATTCATCTACCTACCCACTACATTTCACGGACTACTGGATCTTCATTGGATGACAGGCCAGTTATAAACCTTCGATTTAGTTTATTTTTCTTTCATATATTGAATTTTACAAAGTTTAGCACTCAAATGATTTGAAATATTGAGGAAACATCTACATATTGTTCAAGCCCTATTGAACAACTAAAATTGATCAAATTTAACACACATATATCCCCAAAAAATTCATGAATTTTCCCCAGGGTATCGTTTTACTGCAACATACTTACAACATGTTTATTTGAATATTACCATTACTCAAGTGGGCTTTTTGAGGATTTTCGTACCAGAATATTTAAATCTCATATCAACTTTTTAATATTTCAAATATCAATCAATATAACCAGTGAAATTCAACTGTAAATAGCTGATGTGTACATAGAGTGTATTTTATAATTGGGTACTTACTACATTATGTGTCAAATAATATTTGATATCAATTAAATTCTCCTAGGTAAAATGTTTCTTTTATTGCACTGATGTGGCTTCTCTCAACTTTTCAGGTTTCTGATTTTTATCCAAAGCAAACACCTAGCTTGAAAGAATCAGTGGCGTCCAATCTTGAATTCTGAATAATAATTTGTAATACATATTTTTTTTCTATTATTAACTTTAAATTAGATATTCCATATTTCAATATTACGATAAAAAATTCTTTATAACTAGCAATCAACTCACAACCCATATGCCGCCGATGTAAAGCTGCCGTAAGCATGGGAAACATACATTTTTCTCCTTTTTAAAAAAAAAAATACGTTTCACAAATGGCGCCTCAACGTGTAGGGCCTGATTGCAAATTTTTGTTGTTATTGTAATATTTGAGAAGAGAGAAGGCAAACAGTGAATTAAAAGGAAATTATATTTGAGAAGAGAGAAGGCAAACAGTGAATTAAAAGGAAATTTCATCGTCTATTTTTTTTTGTGACACATCAACTATTTACAACAAATTTTTTTTTGAAGGGTACTTAGATGAATGAATTCTTTCGCTCTTGCATATGAAAACACATTTGATCTTGGTACATGTCTTGGCACTTTTGGTGTATTGAATTAGTGTTATTTTCCCTTAAATGGATTTAACAAAAAAACATTTTTTTTATACCAATAATTTTGAGTTATTGAATTTAAATTAGCCTTCATAGCTAATATTTTTTTTTTTTGATTGAATTTCTCCATGCAGAGATTTTCTTTTGCTTTGTGTTGAGTTCAAGGTGACGATCTTGACTCATTACTTTTCAATGATTTATCAATTATGATATTTTTTTTTTGACATCTACACAGATGGTCAATTTTTGATTTTTGAAAATCATAATATTTTGAGTTTGGTTTCTTTTGTTAGAAATACTTAGAAACTGTTGTGTTTTGAGAATTTCAAAAGTGAAATTCAAAATTTTTTTGCTTGGTATGAGAACCAATACTGTCTTACATATTTTTTTGGTTGAAATACAGGTTGTGTATAGGTGAGACAGTGAACACCCTTTGTGTTGTGTAGTACAATACATAATATTTGAATAATTTTGTTATATTTTGATAAATATTTTTGATAATTTCGGCAAAATGGACTTGGAAAAATTTAAGGTCAATCATTTAGTAGACTATGAACTTGATTATGAACTTGCAATCCGAAAGGTTACCACAGCACGTAATGTTTCTGAAAAACGTAAAATGCTACGAAGACTTTTGGAGAGAGAGATGGTGATTCCTGATAATACAGTTGATCTGAATAATTATGCTTTTGATTGTGAGAGAGAACAAGATGAGATAAATAATACTTTTACACAGATTGCAGCAAACGTAATCGATTTTGCAGACATTGGAGACCCCAATGATAATCTTTTTTTGAGAACACAGTCTAGACTCAGTCATGTCACTAAGAGAATACTCAGGTTGGAAAAATTTCTACTGATAGAAGGTAGAGTACCCCAAAATCGGGTTACAGATTTCAAAACTTTTAAGACAGAGGCTTTTGCTACCTCTTTAACATTAGAAGCTGACCTATATGGTAATATTAAAGTTAATGAACCTGGTAACACCAGTAATATTTCAATACCTCCTGTAGTTAACGTAGTACCTCAAGTTGTGAGTTGTTCTAAAAGTACTGTTCCAATTTCGAACTGGGGAATAAAATTTAATGGAGATTCTAGAACTTTGTACGATTTTTTAGAACGTGTTACTGAACTTGCTCAGTCACGTAAAGTATCAGAAAGTAATTTATTTGAATCAGCTGTAGAACTTTTCGAAGGTGATGCCTTTGTATGGTTTCGTAGTATCAAAACTTTTGTAAATGATTGGGAATCACTTGTCGCTCTCCTCAAAAGAGACTTCCTGCATATGAACGCTGACGAGGAGATCTGGGAGCAGGTAAAGAAACGCAAACAGAGACGTAACGAACCTGTAGCCATTTATATTGCTCATATGGAAGCACTTTTTCGTAGACTTTCTCATACTCCAGCAGAAGTCACAAAGGTCAAATATTTGAGACAAAACCTCCTGCCTGAGTTCATTGGTCAGTTGGCGCTGATAGACATCAACACATTCTCCGAATTTTCAGCATACTGTAGGAAGTTAGAAGAAGCTAACTATCTTAAGAATAAAAATAATCCCAGTTTACAAGTTTCTGAACTCTCTGGCCAAGATAGTACACATAGAGTAAATTTCAGGAATGATAATAGGAATCGGTTTCAGAACAGAAATTTTAGAAAAACTTTTAGAAACAGGCATCAGAATCATAACCCTAGACCTAATGATAATATTCCATCAACGTCTAGCAGTTCTAATATTCCATCAACGTCTAGCACTTCTAGCCAAAATAATAATAGTTCGAATACAAGTAGGTATGAAAATAATCCTTCTAGAGAAAATAAAAGTGTAGTCTGCTGGAACTGCAACTTAGCGAACCATCTGTTCCAAGATTGTAAGGCGAAGAGAAAAGTTTTCTGTTTTAGATGTGGCTTACCCAATGTAAAATCAGCAACTTGTCCAGAGTGTTCAAAAACAAAAAAACTAGTTTGGAGAGATTTGTTTTGTGACCAGCAAAGTCTCGTTTCCCGTCAGGTCACTAATGATAGAGATTTTATTTTTTCTCATAATGTTGAAGTAAATCCTATAAGTAATAATGAATCTAAGTCAAATGTAAGTTCAAGTAGTAAACTTTTAAGTTCAAATAGTAAACTTTCAAGTTCAAATATAGACGTTTTGCCAGTTTTTGTGAATAAACCATTAGATAACCGACCTTATATAAAACTTCAACTGATTGATCAGGATATAACTGTTTTATTTGATAGTGGGGCTAATGCCTCTATCATTGGTTCTGGTGGTTTAAATATTTTGGAGAACTTAAATTTAAAAATTATTCCAGTTGCTCAAAAGCATGTTAGTACAGCGGATGGTACAAAGAAAATTGTCAAAGGTGTAGTTGACCTACCCATTGTTATTGGAGATTTTTGTCAAATAATCACTGCATTTGTTGTTCCATCATTACCTCAAGCTTTCATATTTGGTGTAGATTTTGCAAGACAATTTAATCTTTGTGTAGACTTCAAGGATAGTACTTGGCACATTCAATCTGGTGATGCTATAGTCAACGTAGTGGACAATTTGAATTTTTCAACAGTCATGCCAAATTTGTGGTCATTAGATGAGCTTTCAGCTGACGAACGGGCTCAGGCAGAGGCTGTTATCAAATCATTTGATCAGATTAATAGTAAAAACAGATTAGGGCGTACTGATAAAATCAGTCTCACTATAGATACCGGTGATGAACCACCTTTTCGAAAAAGACCTTTCGTTTTGTCTCCCTATATGCAGGACGTGTTAAATAAAGAACTTGATGAAATGTTAGATCTTGGAGTAATTGAGCCGTCAAATAGTCCCTATTGTTCGCCAGTACTTCTAGTAAAGAAGAAAAATAATGAATACCGTTTTTGTTTTGATGGACGTCCTCTAAATGCTATAACCAAGCATGATAGTTATCCCCTTCCGAATATTGAGAGAATTTTAGCTTCACTTAGAGATGCCAGATATATTTCTTCCATCGATTTACGTAAATCGTTTTGGCAGGTGCCACTGGACCCAAATTCACGGGAAAAAACTGCTTTTAGCGTTATAGGTAGGGGCCAGTTTCAATTTGTTACAATGCCTTTTGGACTTTCAAATGCGGCGCAAACGCAACAGCGGTTAGTTGACGCAATTTTTGGACCTAAGTACGAGCCTAAAATGTTCTCATATATCGACGATATAATAATAACTGGGTCAACTTTTGAAGAACACATTAGTCTTTTGAAGGAGGTTAAGGAAAAATTGTCAGAAGCAAACTTAACTATCAATCTTGATAAGTGCGAATTTTTCAAAACAGAATTGAAGTTTCTTGGGTTTATCGTGGGTTCGAATTCCCTCCGCACAGATCCCGATAAAATTGCTAGTATGGTTAACTATCCTCGCCCGAAAACAACTACTGAGATTAAAAGATTTGTGGGACTTTGTTCATGGTATCGTCGGTTCATTCAAAATTTTTCTACCATTTTATCACCTATTAATGACCTTTTGAAAGGCAAGAAGAAAAACCAAACTATAACTTGGAATGAAGCTGCTGAAGCATCTTTTGTTAAGATTAAGCAACTATTAGTATCATCACCAATTTTATGTCAGCCAGACTTCAGTAAAAGATTCACCATTCAGAGTGATGCTTCAAACACAGGTTTAGGTGGGGTTTTGACTCAAGTAATCGATGGGGATGAACGAGTAATTGCATATGCCAGTCGTACGTTATCCAAAACCGAGCGAAACTATTCTACAGTAGAGAAGGAACTTTTGGCTCTAATTTTTTGTATAGAAAAATTCAGACCGTATATAGAGGGCGTGAGATTTACCGCTATAGTAGACCATTATTCCTTGTTATGGCTTAACAATTTACAAAATCCTTCAGGAAAACTCCAGAGGTGGGCAGTAAAATTGCGCCAACACTCTTTCGATTTAATTCACCGCCCTGGAAGTCATAATGTATTACCCGATTTTTTATCTAGGATAGTTCCGGAAAATGAACAAGTTGAGGATAATTTTGAGCTCGCTTTGTTTGATATTGACACTGATAGAATTGACCCATGGTTTGACGATCTTAGAGAGGAAATTCTGAAAGACCCAGAGAAATTCCCGCAGTGGAAGGTTGAGGATGACTACGTATTCAAGTTTGCACCTTCTAATTTACCATTGAAATCAAACATGTCAGAATGGAAGTATTTAGTCCCTAAACCGCAGAGGTTTGACGTAATCAAATCCTGTCACGACCCGCCACTGTGTGCACATCTCGGATTTTTCAAGACTTTACATAGGGTACAAGAACGTTTTTATTGGCCAAAAATGCGCCACGATATTTTGAAATTCGTAAGATCATGTCAAGTTTGCGGTGCTCAAAAAACGCCCAGTACAGGTCGTATGGGATTAATGGGTAATGAAAAACAAGTGAATTGGCCTTTTCAAATAATAGGGATGGATTTAATTGGCCCGTTGCCACCTTCAAAGAAACAGAATAGATGGATTCTAGTTATCTCGGATTGGTTCTCCAAATATAATCTCTTGTATCCGTTGAGGAATGCTAAGGCACCTCTTATTGAGAAAATTGTAGAAAACGAAGTATTTTTAAATTATGGGATACCACAGTACATTATTTGCGACAATGGTGTACAGTTTACGAGTAAAAATTTCAAGAAACTGTGTGATAAATATGAGGTTCAAAAGATTTGGTATAATGCCGTTTATTCACCACAGTGTAATTTCGTAGAAAGGAATAATCGAACAATTGAGACAGCGATACGTAGCTATATTGACGAACACCGTGACTGGGATATAGAAATTCATAAAATTCGTCAGGCTATCAATACCGCTAAACATGAGATTACTGGTTATTCCCCTTCATTTCTAGTATTCGGTCGACACGTCCCTATATCGGGAAAATTTTATGATGGTACAGAGTCCAGAGATGATATTGAAATATCGCCTGGAGATAGAAATTCGTACGCTGCAAATCTCAATGGTTTGAGCGATATTTTTGTAGACGTTCGGAAAAAGCTGCATGAAGCATACGACAAGAATTGTCGAACTTATAACTTGCGAAAACGCAATGTAGAATTTTTTGTAGGAGATAAAGTTTGGCGACGCAATAAAGCTAAGTCAAACAAGGGGGAAATGTTTGCCTCTAAACTTGCCCCCAGATTTATCTCTTCACGTGTTAAGAAGAAATGTTCACGTCTGGTGTATGATCTAGTAGATTTGGAATCAGGTTCTAAAGTCGGTAAATGGCATATCAAGGACTTGAAAACCTACCATGGACCTGAACCTCCTGACGTATATGAGGAAGATTCCTCAGCTTCAGATTAAAAGTTTGAACTTTTATTCATTCAATGTAAATATTCATTATCCCCGAGCTAAAAGCTTAATAGTGTTTCCTCGCGAGAAACATTTGTTTTTTTGCCTTGGCCATGGCAAAACATTTTTTTTGTAATTTTCTTGAGTGAAATTCATCCCGAAGTTTCAAGTAAATTTCATATTAATTCCCTTTGTATATATAATTCTAGTGAAAAGAACATGTATACTTTTCAAGATAAAAAAAAAGTTTGTGTTTGTGGAAGGCCCTATACCAATTTTGACTACTACCAATTTTGACAGTTACCAATTTTGACATTTACCGAATTTGTACCTATATTTTAGGCGTGTGATACGCGTAGTTATCAGTCCACGAAAACACAAATTACATAGATAAGTCTTATTGAAATTTTTGAGAGTTCTTACTTATCCAATACTTGGAAAAAATATGTGAATATTTTTTTTTATGCTTTTTAGATCTCAGTTTTAATGAAAAATTCTAATGAAGATCTAAATGGTTAACATTATCAAATTTTTCATGTAGATGAAAAGTTTTTTTTTGTTTAGTCAAAATAGTCTATCCTGATAGCCTATTTTTTTTTAAGAGGGGGGTAGTGTAACGTTTTTATTTTCCCACTAGTGTAAACTCCATTTAAACGTTACTCGTTTGAGATATCATTAGTCAAACACTGAATGATTCATGTAACTTTATTTCGAATCTTACCTTGACAATTCATAGTTAAATATTACCATGTACTACACCACCTTGAATGTTCATTGTCTCTCCCTGTATCTCCCTGCATAATAAATCTGGAACGTTGTTTCAGTTGAACCTGCAACAGAAGAAACAAAAGTTGTTCAATATATAATAATTCTAACAACAGTAATGAATGTTACATGAGAACATAACTCAACATTCTTTAATAATGAAAATAAACTTACCAGTTTTATCAACAATTTCCAGAGTACTGCATGAATTTCTATTCTTTAGGATGATGCTCATCTGCTTTTAAATAAATCCAAAAGTGTTTAGTTTTGATTCTGAAAGGTATAGAGACAGTGTTGGATTTCTGCTAAACAATTACTATGATATTGATCAAGATGTTTTTCTTGGGAGTAACGTGTGCTTACCTTCCATGTACATATTGTCCGTCCTTCTGGTTTTGGGTATATGTCTTTGTATAATAATAATTTTATTTTCACATATTTTGCCAAGTTATTCAATGTTTATCTTCAGGAAATAGTGTGGTTAGGATTTTAAACGTCAGATTATTTTCGTCTTCTTGGTTCGGAATCTTGCAATTCTTCATCTTCTGATTTTCATCTGTGTGCCGACGAAGATGACAGATAAAATTTTCACGAGCTACTACGTCATCGAAAGAACACCATCTAGCAGCCAAATTCCTTCGAAGAACTATTAGGATACTGGCTGGAACGACTCATTGATAGATGTCTTTATTGTTCTGAGGTTTATGACAGATTTTTGCCTGGTTCTGGAAGAAAGTGTGCTATGAGGTCCTTCTCCATTTTGCACGCCTGGGAAGCAGACATGCAATTTTGAAGTGCTCTTTGATAAATTTTTTTGAATGGCGAAATCGACATAATTTTTGGAGATACATGACTGTTTTTCGATGGGGCTAAATATGACACGTAAGTGTATTTTATTTTGGATGCTCTCCCGTTCGATTCCTGACCTGGTGCCTGACTTGATACCTGCCGCTAACCTGATGTCTGACATGCTGATTCCTGCTACCAACCTGATCTGCGACCATGTGGCCAACGTCTTGGACTTTTTCATGAAAAACCCTCTAATCACTAGAGGTGAGTTTTCTTATTTCATATATGCATATGTGTGAACATTCGTTCCTAATTTATTATAGGGTTTTCTGGCATTATGGTTTTTCCTGGAACTGATCTCTACTGGACAATTCTTTCATGTCACCATCAGGCTGCTGTGTATAAACATTTCGTCCTGAGAAATTTGGGGCCTTGTCCTGGTAGCAGCATGGTTGTTCACTGCTGATCCACCATGACCCACCACTTCTCTTACCATTAGCAGCACATTCTATTCATCTACCTACCCACTACATTTCACGGACTACTGGATCTTCATTGGATGACAGGCCAGTTATAAACCTTCGATTTAGTTTATTTTTCTTTCATATATTGAATTTTACAAAGTTTAGCACTCAAATGATTTGAAATATTGAGGAAACATCTACATATTGTTCAAGCCCTATTGAACAACTAAAATTGATCAAATTTAACACACATATATCCCCAAAAAATTCATGAATTTTCCCCAGGGTATCGTTTTACTGCAACATACTTACAACATGTTTATTTGAATATTACCATTACTCAAGTGGGCTTTTTGAGGATTTTCGTACCAGAATATTTAAATCTCATATCAACTTTTTAATATTTCAAATATCAATCAATATAACCAGTGAAATTCAACTGTAAATAGCTGATGTGTACATAGAGTGTATTTTATAATTGGGTACTTACTACATTATGTGTCAAATAATATTTGATATCAATTAAATTCTCCTAGGTAAAATGTTTCTTTTATTGCACTGATGTGGCTTCTCTCAACTTTTCAGGTTTCTGATTTTTATCCAAAGCAAACACCTAGCTTGAAAGAATCAGTGGCGTCCAATCTTGAATTCTGAATAATAATTTGTAATACATATTTTTTTTCTATTATTAACTTTAAATTAGATATTCCATATTTCAATATTACGATAAAAAATTCTTTATAACTAGCAATCAACTCACAACCCATATGCCGCCGATGTAAAGCTGCCGTAAGCATGGGAAACATACATTTTTCTCCTTTTTAAAAAAAAAATACGTTTCAGGATGATGATGCGTTACAGAAAATATTCCAACCACTGACATCACCTTTGAAACAAATTGCCTCCGCGTCGAAGGTCATAGAAGAAAAACTCGATGGAACACTTTCAAACATCAAGCGAAGCAGAGCAAAGTCGTTGGGGTTGAAGAAGGAGAAGAAGAAGGAGAAGAAGGAGGAAGAGGATGGGGAGGTTGAGAGGGAGCAATCGGATTTGAATCAAACTAATTTCATACCTATGATGGATGTGGCTGATAATGCTGGGCATACTGAAGATGATGATGAGGATGGTTATGACGATGCTGATGATGAACTTTTTGTAGATAGTAAAAATATCTCACCGGCTGCAATACATGATTACGTTGATCAGTATCCTGCGATGGCTCAGAAATATCTGACTGAATACTGGACAAATGATGAAAATATCGATACGGTTTATGGCCCCAAATATGATCCAGTAACATCGAAATGGTCCCTCAACGGAAAAGAAATGAATTTCCATCGAAGAACTGGAGATATACTTCTTGATGGCTTTCGGTTCCGTGGCACCCCAGGCCTCTATCAATTACTCTTCTATAATGATTCATCCTTTGCCAAAGATGATACGAACCTATACAAGCAAATACTCTTGCTCACCAAAGCTCATATGAATTCTGCAGGACGTATGAAGTCCTCCTCTAGACTCAAATACGTAGAAATTATTCGTCCAATGTTCAGATCCAATTCCAGTGGTCGTGGTTTGAAGTTGACATACAACACAGCACCTATCGAATACATGTATTACGATGATCCAAACGAATTGATAGATAGATTGAAGTTGCTTATTGCATCACAGCAAGCCGGAAATACATCGAACGATAACGAGATTGTTGCCATCTTGAACGAATCAGAAGAGGCAGGCATAATGAAACATGTGTGACGATTCGGTGACATTTCCGTGTTTCGTGACACTTCCGTGACACTTCCGTGATACTTCCGTGACACTTCCTTGACACTTCCGTGAACTTCCGTTACACTTCCGTGACACTTCCTTGACACTTCCGTGACAGTTCCGTGACACGTCCATGGCATGTCTATGAGTGACGGGGCTAATTGGCGAGGCAAAGTGCCGACCATTATCGATAACGTAGAATACTTTTGTCATTAGCATAATGAGTCTCGACAAATTCGGACGTGGTTCGTTTCCACGCTCAGCTCAGATGGTGACAGTCAGATCTGGATTTTCACATACTCCAACCGGTGATATTGATGTTGGTCATTTGAAGATGTGTAACGTAAAACTGCCAACAGATGTCGCTGATGTTGCAAACAAACAATATGTGGATGAAATTATATCGCAAATAAAGTTAGATTTCAAGATTGCTTTCGATAATTACGGTGAAAAAATCCGAAATTACCTTGCTGGCTTCAGCAACGAAATTATCGATGTACGAAAGAGAGTGGATTCTCATGAACTGGCAACGTACAATACAAACTTTGTTCAGTTGTCTGGCATAGTGCACAAGATCAACATACATGTGGAGCAGCTTCGCAACAACTCTCTACCAAAACTCGAAAGTGACATCGACTTGAATGTGAAAAATATTCTAGAACTTGTCGATAAGATTGACAACACTGTGAAGAGTTCGCACGATTTGAAGGCTGAGCACCAACACAGCCGTGATAAAGAACGCCAGCTTGCTGATGTCATTGATCAAATGAAAAAAGATCTGGCCAAGATTGCCATCACTCCAAAATCTACGACAACACCACCGCCACCAAAAAGGAAGCCTCCTGTGTGAAACCCATCATATAAACTCCTAATCCAACGAAGTCAATATGTCACATTCTAAAGAAAAAATCCAACTCGTCAATGAATCACATAGACCTGCTAGGAAAAAATTTCCAAGGCGCCGCATTATCATCAAAGGTTTGGATGACTTATGGCAAATGGATCTAGCCGAAATGCGACCTTATGCCTCTGTTAATGAGGATAACAAGCTGATGATGGTCGTAATTGATTGTTTTTCCAAGTACCTATGGACTAGACCATTAAAATCAAAAACTGGTGCTGAAATCGCTCGTGCATTTGCTGATATTTTATCGCATTCCAACAACAGAATTCCCAAGAATTTGCAAACCGATCAAGGTACCGAATTCTACAACGAAAAGTTTCAAAGTCTGATGAAAAAGTTCTCCATCAACCATTATCATACGTACACCATAATGAAGGCGGCTATTGCTGAACGTGTTATACGAACATTGAAGGAAAAGCTGTACAAATCCTTTAGTTTGAATGGCTCATACCGTTGGATAGATGTCCTGCCTGAAATCACGAAAAATTATAATAACACGAAACATACGACGATTAGATGCAAGCCCAGTGACGTCACCAAAGCCAACGAACAAGACATTATCAAATCCGTCTACAATCACATAAAAATTGCTGGAATTAGGAAACTCAGCGTTGGTGACATTGTGAGAATCAGCAAAGCCAAATATGTTTCCGAAAAGAATTATACACCAAATTGGACTACTGAACTATTTAAAATCGTAAAAGTTCGTATTACGAAACCTACTACATACATCTTGGAAGATTTGCGTGGTACACCAATCGAAGGTGCCTTTTATCCTGAAGAATTGCAAAAAACTATAAATCCTGACATCTATCTAGTGGAAAAAGTTTTAAGAAAGAGGGGTAAAAAGGTGTTTGTCAAATGGCTAGGATTCGATGATACACACAACAGCTGGATTGATTCCACCAACAAGTTATAATGTAATCATATGGAAAACTAGCACAGATTCAATGGGTGTGAGGGGCCTTTCATCGATCACTAACAAAAAACCTGTTATTCCAATCTGCCGGATGTTATGATCAGTCAACAGTTATGGTATAAATAATGAGGACTGAAACTTTCAACACATCAGTTCGAGAACAATGAGTGAAGACTCTGGTTATTCATCTAGTGAAGTGCTTTTCGAAGACGGTAGTTCTAGATCATCATCATCAATGATGGGTTATTATGGTGACGTTGATACGTATTTGGACATGATTGAACAAGCAGCGAAAGCCGAATCACACCACCTGCTGAATACATCGTTCCAGTTGTCCACTCACACAATCCAGTGTGGACTCAGTCCAGCTAGACAATTTAGTCCGGCCATCATTCTGAAGAAACCCTTCTACCCAGCGAAAATTTCATTCAGTACTTACGAATGGGCCACCTTCATCGATTTGCTGCATAAACACAACAAGACTTTTTTGAACAACCCCTACCTGGTTTTATTGATGAATATGAGCCGATCATTACTGCTTGTGGAGACTATGCTACCGTAGCCAAACATGTCTGCGATGGTGTCAAAATGTTGACCCTCTCCAAATACCACGTCATATTCGATCTAATGAAAGAAGATGTTGCAGACATTTTGAGTGCTGAAATGTGCATTGTTTCACATCGAGTAAATTTAATCAATGACGGACTTCTTTATGTTTTATCAGAATATTATGAATGTAATAGCTGAATGGATAAAAAATTAACTGACTGTTTTGAGTGCACAAGAGCTTATACTAGGGTTTTGTCATGTTTGCGATAGCATGTCTAGTAACGCTCTCAGAGAATATCTATATTACTGTAAAAATGATTTGATGGCTGATTTGAATAAATGCCTGTGAAAAATGTGACTAGTTTTTTTCATTTCATCAGTATACAACTTGACGCGAGACAATCTGAAATATTTTAGCTCTTCTCGAAAAATCATGCAGTCTGAAATAGCTGTGCTATTGGAGTTTATAAAATCTCCCGCTTTGACTCTGACAAAATTCACTTAACAAGAATTGCAGTACATTCCAGTAGAATGTCTCATTGAATATGCAGATCCTTATGGGCTATTAGGGGTGTGGCACAAACTTCCTCAAGAATATCGCAGCAACTTTAACCTACAAATCAAACTGCCATGCTTCGTTCATTATAATCGTCCCGATTGGACCACACACTGGGATGGACCTCCATCTTCTCAAGAGGCATGTCATTTTTGTAGAAAAGGATTACTTAAATAAAATAATTCATTATAATATATAGTTGTTTTCGTATCCTTCCACTCCCCACATACATCATATTGCAAACACCATCTGTCATTATCAAAAGTCATCCGTAGAAAGGGAAAACAGCTCTTTGTCCAGTGGTTGGGTTTCGATTCATCACATATTTCTTGGATAATTGAAAATGGACTTTGCATATAGGTATATTGGCATTTCCGAATTGTCCATGAAAAATCCTATTTTGAGAGTACCCACACACGTGATCATTTTACCAGATGAAAAAAAAACAACAGCATGACGTCACCCACTATAAAATAAATAATTAATTCAAGTATTTGTTTCCAATACGAGCGCGCGCGCTTATCATTCTAAGGGATCTCTCGCTTTGCTGGATCTTCGAACGCCATGAAGGTAATGGCATGACGTCACCCACTTTGAAATGAATAAATAATCCAAGAATTCGTTTCCAATACGAGCACGCGCTTATCATTCTACGGGATCTCTCGCTTTGCTGGATCTTCGAACGCCAAGAAGCGAGACAGCGTTGCCACACACAATAATGTAACAATATTAACATCCAAACACATACGTCCGACAACGTTGCAGCGCCGAGCGCTCGAGCCTTCTCTCTTATCTTTGAAACGGATCTGTAGCATCGGTGTGACGAAACAGCAGCGAGGAGACGACCACCGATGTGCGCATTCATTTATTTTCAACTCGAAGTTTCTTATCTCTGGAATGCATCTCTCGCTTCACTCTACCTCGATAGATCCGTTGCAAAGATAAGCGCGCGTCAGCGATGGATATTATTTTCGACTCGGAGTTTCTTATCTCTGGAATGCATCTCTCGCTTCACTCTACCTCGATAGATCCTTTGCAAAGATAAGCGCGCGCCAGCGATGGATATTCCGTTTGAATAGCATTGAAATTATTGAAATATCACGGAGGTCGGAATACCACAGTGCGTATATACGCTGCCTCATAATGCAAAGGTCCCTGGTTCAATCCCCCAGCGGTGACAGCTTATTTTAATTTATTTATTCACGATGGCGACGTGACGACGTATGAATAATTCGAATTTCGCGCCGGGTTTTAGTGGGCGTGGCCTCCAATTAAATGCTGGCCTCTGGTTGGCTTGGTCCATAACTCACATAGCCCCTCTACTAACACAATTTGAAAAATCTTTAAAATACCTTCATGCTCTTGATTTGTTATACGATACCATTATCAAATTCGAAAAGAGAAAATGCTTCTTCGATAGAAGAAGAAGAAGAAGAAGAGGATTACTTAAATAAAATAATTCATTATAATATATAGTTGTTTTCGTATCCTTCCACTCCCCACATACATCATATTGCAAACACCATCTGTCATTATCAAAAGTCATCCGTAGAAAGGGAAAACAGCTCTTTGTCCAGTGGTTGGGTTTCGATTCACCACATATTTCTTGGATAATTGAAAATGGACTTTGCATATAGGTATATTGGCATTTCCGAATTGTCCATGAAAAATCCTATTTTGAGAGTACCCACACACGTGATCATTTAACCAGAAGAAAAAAAAAACAACAGCATGACGTCACCCACTATAAAATAAATAATTAATTCAAGTATTTGTTTCCAATACGAGCGCGCGCGCTTATCATTCTAAGGGATCTCTCGCTTTGCTGGATCTTCGAACGCCATGAAGGTAATGGCATGACGTCACCCACTTTGAAATAAATAAATAATCCAAGAATTCGTTTCCAATACGAGCACGCGCTTATCATTCTACGGGATCTCTCGCTTTGCTGGATCTTCGAACGCCAAGAAGCGAGACAGCGTTGCCACACACAATAATGTAACAATATTAACATCCAAACACATACGTCCGACAACGTTGCAGCGCCGAGCGCTCGAGCCTTCTCTCTTATCTTTGAAACGGATCTGTAGCATCGGTGTGACGAAACAGCAGCGAGGAGACGACCACCGATGTGCGCATTCATTTATTTTCAACTCGAAGTTTCTTATCTCTGGAATGCATCTCTCGCTTCACTCTACCTCGATAGATCCGTTGCAAAGATAAGCGCGCGTCAGCGATGGATATTATTTTCGACTCGGAGTTTCTTATCTCTGGAATGCATCTCTCGCTTCACTCTACCTCGATAGATCCTTTGCAAAGATAAGCGCGCGCCAGCGATGGATATTCCGTTTGAATAGCATTGAAATTATTGAAATATCACGGAGGTCGGAATACCACAGTGCGTATATACGCTGCCTCATAATGCAAAGGTCCCTGGTTCAATCCCCCAGCGGTGACAGCTTATTTTAATTTATTTATTCACGATGGCGACGTGACGACGTATGAATAATTCGAATTTCGCGCCGGGTTTTAGTGGGCGTGGCCTCCAATTAAATGCTGGCCTCTGGTTGGCTTGGTCCATAACTCACATAGCCCCTCTACTAACACAATTTGAAAAATCTTTAAAATACCTTCATGCTCTTGATTTGTTATACGATACCATTATCAAATTCGAAAAGAGAAAATGCTTCTTCGATAGAATACATCCAAAATCCATCCATCTACTATTTTCCTCACTTCAACTAAGAATTCACCTATATTGGTAGCTTGTATGATAATTAATTCTTAACTTATTGGATATTCACAAAATAAAAATAAACTATTTATGTTTCTCGAGAGCCCTTACTTTTGACATGTTTATTATGCTACATGAATTGCCCTATTCAGAATATAAATTCTCAAGTCTCCTAGCCTAGACTGATACCATTTCCTTAAAGAAATAAATGTCAACTAATTGATGGGCATGCAAAAGATCGCTTCTCTGAGAATTATATTCACGACGTGTGGTTTTTATTCACATCTATAGGGAAGAAGGATGTATCTCCAATGAAAAACCCTATACCCACACGACTTTTATGCTCAAACTAACAATACCTACTTGACATATCCTGGAGTCCCCCATTCATAAGACTTATTGATGCAGAGAGTGAAACTTTTACGATAGTTTTGGAATAGGAGCTGAATCACGGGTGGTCGAGAATTATGGTCAATAGGACACTATTAGCAGTTTATGAAAGCTATATATTTCGTAATAGAGAAAATTAGGCATGAATTGAGTGTGGCCCTAGTCAAATTTAATGACTCTCGATTTCACTCTCTGACAGATTTCTTGAAAATGAATTCTCAGTAATTTGAAATGGAAAAGAGACAATTGATTTCATTTAATCACTAAAGCCCAATGAAAATCTATATTGAATTATGAATTGAATAATTTGCATTCTTACATACTCTAGAGGTATCCATGAGGAATGAAAGAATACAGAGATATAGTGTGAAGAATGATGTTGTCGAATTATCTTCGCTTGCCTATTGTTCTCGTTATATGTCCTTTGAAGTCATCTTATATGGTCAGTGCGATCGTATCTGTTTCAACTGTAGGCACATCATATGCTAGAATTCAGTGCCACAGTGTGAACATAGTCGATGTCGAAGTTCCTTGATCTCCTTGTTGTGTGCGTTATGCCCGCTTTGATATCGTCTCATATGGTCTTCACGATCTATTCTCATTCAATAGTATCCATGTGAGATGATAGGATGGAGAAATACAGCGTGCACTCTTATTTATCCTCCCGAATCGTCTGCATACGGTCAGTGCGATCGTATCTGCAGCAACTGTATGCTTGTCAGATGCTGGAATGTAGAGTTGAATTGTGAACATTGTCGAAGTCGCAGTTTCTTGTTCCACCTATTGTGTGCGTTATATCTGCTTTGATGTCATCTCATATAATCGTTGTGAACTAATATGCTACGGAAGTATTCATGTGAGATGAGAGAATACTGAGAAGTATTGTTGAAGTATCTCCATTTGCCGCAGCCGGGATTGGCACAGTGGGATAGCGTCCGTCTCACGACCGCAAGGTCGTGGGTTCGATTTCCAGCACGGGCAAGGAACTTTTTTCAATATTTTATTCACGAATTGAATATTGTAAAGTTTCGGAGCATCGGCTGGGGATAGTCCTGCGCGATTCGCTGTTGCGTTCCAATTAACAGTGCTGCTCCTAAAGTGGCGCATGGAGTTAGTAACAAAGCCTACACAGAACACGCAGAAATATATGATGATGTGGTTGTGAGCATCAGAGAAGAAGTAGGCGGTGTATGTAGGTGGGTGTGGAAAACTACCAGCTGAGCATGAGAGCGGGCCAGCTGCTTAAGTAGACCTCGGTTTCGGGGGTTAACGATGATAGTTAGCAGGCCTGCCACTGCGCATATGGTAGTGAGTACATTACTAGCCTACAAAACACAGCTGAAAAACTCTGAAAAGAGAGCTGATGGGCGGTGCCTGAAAAGGATGTTAGCCAGCTCTCTTGAGCGAACCACATCAGTCATTGAAAACACTTGGGGTTTGCAAAAAGGTCCCATTGGGGACTAGTTGCTGACGTGGAAACGTCCCCCACCAGTACCAGTACCAGTACCAGTATCTCCATTCGCCTATTGTTCTCGTTATATGTCCTTCAAAGTCGTTTTATATAATCAGTGCGATCGTATCTGCTTCAACTGCAGGCATGTTGGATGCTAGAATTCAGTGCCCCTGTTGTGTGCGTTATACTCGATTTGATGTCGTCTCATATGATCGTTGCAAACTACCATGCCACAAAGGTATTCATGTGAGATGTTATAATACAGAGATACTGTTCAAGATGTTTAAGAAATGAATCACACCGTATGAGTTTTGGTCGGCTATGAATCGTATCTTAGGAACAAGAAATAAATAAATAAAAAGGAAAAAGAGATTCTGTAATTTTCCGAGAATAAATATTGTTTTAACAAAAAGTCTCATCCTTTGATAAGTTGGTCAATGAAATAAATACAGTCTACCATATTGTTAACTAATAACAAACCAGCTAAAGCACAGGATGAACAAAATGGTCCTTCAATGAGCTGGATCTGGTTGATGCTGTGGGGAGCAGTATGCAGTGAGACACTGTCTGAAACACCACACCAGGTCAGGGTATCCTATCACTATCCTTTTCCCTTTCCCATTATAATTGTCTTGATTTGAAGCAATATCATTCCATGTAAGTTCAATTGAGAACATTTTCATATAATTCATCATAATTTTGACATTTTATATCGCGTCTGTCACTCTAATCATATCCGTACATTGAGTACTCAAAAAACAAATTTGCTAATATTTATTGATAGCGAAATCTAGGATTTGATTGAATAAAGTGAATCATCATTCCCAAGTTGAGGTTTGATTTCAGTTGAATGATCATAATTCCATTTCAAAGTTGAATGATCCTAGCACCATGGCAGAATTAGAGGTTTTGGTGCAACGAAGAGGTATATACAAAGGGCAACTCACAAAATTTGTGACATTTGTGAATTTTTTGACAAATCATCCTGAAAGGGTAGGTGAAATAAAATTGCGTCTTTCAAAGTTGGATTCTCTATACAATGCGTTCAGTGAAGTGCAAACACGAATCGAATTGTCAGAATTCACTGATAATCAATTGAATGAACGAAATTTATTTGAAGATAAATATTTCAAAATAGTGAAAATAGCATCGGGCATGTATGTTGTATCATTACACGGTGATTCAAGTATACCAGTTCCAAATGTTCAGAAACAAGAAGCTTTACCTCAAATCAAACTGAATTTGCAGGAGATTATGGCGGATGGTATTCATTTTATGACACATTCAAAACTTTGATTCATGATAATATTTCATTGAATAATATTCAAAAATATCATTACCTACAAGCGTCTGTAAAAGGCGAAGCATTTCACGTCATACAATCACTTCAGGTGTCTGGAGCAAATTATTTATTGGCCCTAGAATTGTTGAAGGCGAGATATGAAAATAAAAAGGTAATAATAAAATCACACATGAAAGCTATTTTTGAATTGCAGATGGTGATAAGAAATCCTCATTCATCTTGGAGAGGATTTCTAGATGAATTTCAGGAACACTTTCATACTCTGAAGAATTTGAATCAACCAGTAGATACATTGGATACTATATTATTATATCTGCTCAACTCAAGGTTAGATGTTGATACAAAAAGAGAATGGGAAATCAAAACCAATCAAATTGAAGATCCTTCTATCAATGATTTTATAGGTTTTTTAACAAATAGGTGTCTACTACTAGAGTCGTTGGATAGCAAACCAATCACTTCTATCCGTAAAAAACCATCTGATTTCAAACCCCAGTTTCATGCCTCAACAATTGATAATATAGTTCGCCCCATTCGCAAAAATAATCACTACATATCGTCATGCCGCAAATTTATGGAAAAAGATCCACAATTACGCTATAATGAAATAAAAACACTAAAATTGTGCACGAATTGCCTTAGAGCGGAACATTCAAATACAGGGTGTCAATCTTCGAAGACATGTTGTTATTGTAACAAAAAGCATCATCCTTTATTGCATTTTGATCAATCGGGCTTCCAAAGTAATCCAGTAAGTAATTCAGATTCTTCGACAGGGCGTCAAGCTCATTGCTCGGTTTCATCATCAATTCCACAAATAAGTGAGATTCTGAGTACAACATCCAATTTTATAACAGAAGATTTATTAAATCAATTAAATTTTAATGAAGTTCCTATCGACATTCCTGTTCAAGAAATAAGTTCAACCACATTAAATATTTATGCAAAAACTGATGCCACATTGAAATCAATTCATAATGAATACTCGTTTACTAACTCATTCTTGATAATAAGTGAAATCACTGAAAATGTTCCGCAATTATCCTTCAAATCGAATTTATTTGAAATTCCTGCTAATATCATACTAGCTGATCCAGAATTTTTCGAATCAAGCAAGATTGATCTCTTATTAGGTGCTGGTATATTTTTCGATTTGTTGAGTGTAGGTCAAATAAAATTGGAAAAAAATCAACCAATTCTACAGAAATTCACATTGGGATGGATAATTTCTGGACCTATGGGCGTAAATATGCCTGAAAAAACCTATTGTAGTTTAACTACAAATAAAGATCTTCATATTCAGCTAGAAAAATTTTGGGTTGTTGAACACAGCTTCTCACATACAAGACGTACACAAGAAGAGATCAATTGCAAAAATTATCTCATTGAGAACTATTATCGTGATATGGTAACTGAAAGATTTTCAGTAAAATTACCACTGAAAGATAATTATACCCAACTGGGCGATTCATTACAATCAGCTTCAAAGAGATTTTATGCAATTGAACAAAAACTCTTGAAGAACGAGTCACTCAGAAATGCATATACAGAGTTCATGAATGAATATATTTCTTTAGGGCATATGTCTCAAATCATTTCACCAGAAGAGAATGTTGAAAACATAAAGTATTATCTACCCCACCACTGTGTGATAAATGAATCATCTTTGAAAACGAAATTACGTGTTGTATTCGATGGTTCCGCAAAATCATCATCCAATTTATCTTTGAATGATGTACAAATGATTGGTCCTGTTATACAAAATGATCTCTTTTTAATTCTGTTACGAATGCGTAAGTACAATATTGTCATCAAGGCTGATATTGCTGAAATGTACCGGCAGGTTGAGGTTCATCCTGAAAATCGAGATCTCCAAAGAATGTTATGGCGATCAAATTCGAATAATCCACTTCTGCATTATAGACTCAATACTTTAACTCATGGAACGTCGTCAGCATCTTTTTCAAGTACCAGATGTCTCCAACAAATAGCTTCTGATGATATGTCATTATATCCTGCCACTTGCAAAACAATTTCAAAAGATTTTTATGTTGATGATTAAATAACAGGTGTTGATGATATGGAAGCTGCTCATAGGTTGATATCAGAAATTAATACCCTATTGAGTGATGCCTGTTTTGATCTTCGCAAGTGGGTGTCAAATAACCACGATATATTCTCAAATATTTCAGATAAAAATGATTCAAATCTCCAAAATTTCATCATTACAAATGACAAGCATAGTAAAACTTCGGGAATCCTATGAGATGCAATGTCTGATAACTTTCTTCATTCTACTGATACCTTGACAAGTGATTTCAAAAATATATCTAAACGTCAAATATTGTCGATAATATCCCAAATATTTGACCCTTCAGGTCTTATTGGCCCAGTAATAGGCAAGTCCAAGTTAATCATGCAACAATTATGGGAGCTTGAGCTTAATTGGAATGAATCAATTCCTCTCAATTTATTGACCGAATGGACTCGTTTTTATCAACAGCTATACTATCTCAAGTTCATTCAGATACCTAGACAAGTCATTTTAGCTCATTACACTAAAGTAGAGATTTATGCATTCAGTGACGCATCACAAGTTGCTTATGGTACTTCCATATATTAACGAAGTCAGAATGTTCCTGGAGTTCGTCTAATGACAGCAAAATCACGTGTCTCACCTCTGAAAACTTTGTCATTGCCTAAACTTGAACTTTGTGGGTCTTTGCTCATGGTACAGCTTGTTCAGAAAGTATTGAAATCTTTAGATTTTCACATAAGGGACATAAATTATTATACCGACTCAACCATAGTTCTGCAATGGATAGCTACAGAACCTGCCAATCTGAACACGTTTGTCGCAAATAGCTGAAATTCAGGAATTCTCTTCATTAACTCAGTGGCATCATGTACGATCTGGGGATAATTTTTTTTTTTTTGTAAAATTTGTATATCGCTACTTCGAAGTTGGAAACCAACTCCCCAGAAGTCGAAACTTGTGCGGGGTTAGGAAGAGCGGGACCTACAGCTTATAGTGGAATCCGAACTTCGAGGGCATCGAGGTGCTGCCAGGATTACAACCATGAATCACACATTTCAAAGATAAATGCTCAGCCGATAGCCGGATTCGAACCGACAGTACCTCTGCATCGTGAACGGCTATCTAGCGAATTTCAGAGCATAGACAAACTCGGCCACGGAGCCCCTGCAGATATTATATCTCGGGCTTTGGAGCCCAGACAATTGATTGATCTACCTCTTTGGTGGAAAGACCCTTCTTGGCTGAGTGAGAGTGAGGTTAACTTACCCTCTGAGAATCTATCTCCGTTAGCAGAAATTCCAGAACTTAAGAAAAAAGTATTAATTACTACTAACATTTCAAATGATTTTTCATTTTCTAAATACTCTTCTTTGCTCAATTTACAACATATAGTTGCTTATTGTATTAGATTTAAGCATGACTCAACTAGAAATGAATGAAAAACAATTGGGAAATTAACCATCGAAGAGTTAGAGAATAGTATCATTATTTTGGCTAAGATGGCTCAATTAACTGAATTCACTGTAGAAGTAAAGGCATTGAAGAATAATGAAACTATTTCAAAATCTAGTAGTCTCAATTCCTCAGATCCTTTCATTGATTAAATGGATGTCGTGAGAGTTGGTGGAAGGCTCCGAAATTCGGATCTTTCATACAAGCATAAATTTTCTATTGTAATTCCATATGATCACCCATTCACATATTAAATCGTTCGTCATGAACGAAAAATTATTTCATGCTGGCCAAGAAGCCACATAAGCAGCCATTCGCAGAGAATATTGGCCTATTAGAGGTAAACAAATCGTTAGAAAAATTCTGAAGCAATGCATAACTTGTTTCAGATCAAACTCTATCCCAAGTGAACAAAAAATGGAAAATTTGCCTTCTCCTAGAGTAACTAGACCTACCCGCATTTTTCCAATTTGTGGAGTTGATTACGCTGGTCCTTTTTCAATTAGAGATGACAAACTACGAAATAAAAAATCAATAAAATGCTACATTCGTATTTTTATCTGCTTCAGTTCCAAAGCTGTGCATATAAAACTGGTAACTGATTTAACCACTGAATGTTTTCTGAACAGCCTAAAAAGATTTGTATCTCGCCGTGGTTTGTGCCAAGACATATATTCAGATAATGCCACAAATTTCGTGGGCGCTGATAGAGAATTGCGAAGACTATCAACTCTTCATCATGAAGATGAAATAACTGATTTTTCAACTAAAAACAAAATAACTTGGAAATTCATTCCCCCACGTTCTCCTAACTTTGGAGGTCTATGGGAGGCAGCCGTAAAATCGACGAAATATCATTTGAAACGTATATCATCCAATGCAAATTTAACATATGAGAAATTTTATACGTTGCTCAAACAAATTGAGGCAATTATAAATTTTTGTCCCCTTTACCCCCTATCATCTGACCCAAATGACCTGGAACCCTTAACCCCTGGCCATTTTCTGGTTGAAGCATCCATGCATGCTCCTCCGCAAGAGGATCTCAGTGCATGCAATCCATCATATTTATCCAGATATGAACATGTCCAGAAAATGATCCAACATTTTTGGCAGCGGTGGTCCAATGAGTATCTTCACTATTCGCAGCAGAGTACTAAATGGAAGATTTCAAGTAACCATCCTGATCTAATGGGTGCATTGGTCCTTCTGAAAGAAGAAAACACTCCTCCTCATTTCTGGCGAATAGGAAGAATCGTTCAAACCTATCCTGGCGAAGATGGAATAGTGCGAGTTCTAAGTATAAAGACAAGAAACGGCATAGTGAAGCGTGCTATAACAAAAGTATGTCTGTTGCCGACCGAGCTATAGTACATTGAAAAGAGTACGTCCTTTCAAGTGGGCCGGTATGTTCGAGATGTTCAAGGAACGAATCTCACCGTATGAGTTTTGGTCGGCTATGAATCGCATCTTAGGAACAAGAAATTAATGAATAAAAAGTAGAAAGAGATTCTGTAATTTTCCGAGAATAAATATAATATTAACAAAAATTCTCATCCTTTGATGAGTTGGTCAATGAGATAAATACAGTCTACCATATAGGATGAACATATACAGTGTCCAGACTGATGTAGAAGTGTCTTCACTTGTCAATTGTTCGCGTTATATGTCCCTCGAAGTCTTCTTATATGATCAGTGCGATCGTATCTGCTATAGCTGTAGGCATGTCAGATGCTAGAATGTGGAGTAACAGTGTAAGCATAGTCGGGGTCGGAGTTTCTTGTTCTGTCTATTGTGTGCGTTATGCCCGCTACGATGTCGTCTTATATGATAGTTGCGAACTCATATGCTCCAGAGGTATCCATGTGAGATGATAGAATACAGAGATACGGTATGCGGACTGATGTTGTCGAAGTATCTTCACTTGCCTATTGTTCTCGTTATATATCCTTCGAAGTCGTCTAATAGGGTCAGTGCGATCGTACCTGCTTCTGCTGTAGGCATGTCAGATGCAAAAATTTGGAGTTACAGTGTAAACATAGTCGGAGTCGAAGTTTTTTGTTCTGCCTATTGTGTGCGTTATACCCGCTACGATGTCGTCTTATATGATCGTTGCCTACTACCATGCTACGAAGGTATCCATGTGAGATGGTATAATACAGAGATACAGTGTGCAGACTGATGTTGTCGAAGTATCTTCACTTGTCAATTGTTCTCGTTAAACGTCCCTCGAAGTCGTCTTATATGGTCAGTGCGATCGTATCTGCTATAGCTGTAGACATGTCAGATGCTAGAATGCGGAGTTACAGTGTAAGCATAGTCGGGGTCGAAGTTTCTTGTTCTGCCTGTTTTGTGCGTTATACATGCTTCGATGTCGTGTTATATAATAGTTGCGAACTCATATGCTCCGAAGGTATCCATGTGAGATAATAGAATACATAGATACGGTGTGTGGACTGATGTTGTCTAAGTATCTTCACGTGCCTATTGTTCTCGTTATATGTCCTTCGAAGTCGTCCTATATGGTCAGTGCGATCGTATCTGCAATTACTGTAGGCATGTCAAATGCTAGAATGCGAAGTTAAAGTATAAACATTGTCGGAGTCAAAGTTTCTTGTTCTCCCGTTGTAAGCATTATTTCAATTCAGGAAACACTAGACAATGTCCACCTATGAGATGTATAACCGACTTATTATCAAGATTGATGAATTCGAAGTTTTGGCGAACACGCCGATTTACCGACTTTCGATTGTTGGAATCAAAGTTTCTGGTGGTAATGAAGAAGTAAAGTACCCCACTCGCATATAATAAGCTGTCATATATACTTCTTGAATGGGCATTTGGGATGCTGGGATGCTAGAATGCAAAGTTACAAAGTAAACATAGTCGAATAGCCTGTTGTGTGCGTTATACCCGCTTCGATGTCGTCTCATAATGATCGTTGCGAACTTATATGCTCCAGAGGTATCTATGTGAGATGATAGTATACAGAGATACAGTGTGCAGACCGATGTTGTCGGATTATCTTCACTTGTCAATTGTTCTCGTTATATGTCCCTCGAAGTCTTCTTATATGGTCTTGCGATCGTATCTGCTATAGCTGTAGGCATGTCAGATGCAAGAATGCAGAGTAACAGTGTAAGCATAGTCAGGGTCTTAGTTTCTTGTTCTGTCTGTTGTGTGCGTTATACCCGCTTCGATGTCGTCTCATATAATAGTTGCGAACTCATATGCTCCAGAGGTGTCCATGTGAGATGATAGCATACAGAGATACGGTATTCGGACTAATGTTGTCGGAGTATCTTCACTTGCCTATTGTTCTCGTTATATGTCCTTCGAAGTCGTCTCGTATTGTCAGTGCGATCATACCTGCTATTGCTGTAGGTATGTCAGATGCTAAAATTCGGAATTTCAGTGTGAACATAGTCGGAGTCGAAGTTTCTTGTTCTGCCTGTTGTGTGCGTTACACCCGCTTCGATGTCGTCTTAAATGATCATTCCGAACTACCATGCTACGAAGGTATTCATGTGAGATGTCACAATACAGAGATACAGTGTGCAGACTGATGTCGAAGTATCTTCACTTGTCAATTGTTCTCGTTATATGTCCCTCGAAGTCGTCTTATATGGTCAGTGCGATCGTATCTGCTATTGCTATCTGCCTATTGATCTCGTCATATGTCTTTCAAAATCTTTCTATATGGTCAGTGCGATCGTATCTGTTTCATCTGTAGGCATGTCAGATAATAGAATTCATAGCCACAGTGTAAACATAGTCGAAGTTTCTTGATCTCCCTGTTTTATGCGTCATTCCCGTTTTGATGTCGTCTCAAATGATCGATGCGAACTGATATGCATCAAAGGTATCTATGTGAGATGATAGAATACAAAGATACAGTGTGCTGACTGATGTTGTCAAAGTATCTTTATTCATCTATTGTTCCCGTTATAAGTCCTTCAAAGTCGTCTCATATGGTCAGTGCCATCGCATCTGCTATAACTTTATTCATGTCAGATGCTAGAATGCAAAGTTACAGTGTAGACATAGTCGAAGTCGATGATTCTTATTCTGCCTGTTGTGTGCGTTATACATGCTTCGATGTCGTCTTATATAATAGTTGCGAACTCATATGTTCCAGAGGTATCCATGTGAGATGATAGAATACAGAGATACGGTGTGTGGACTGATGTTGTCTAAATATCTTCACTTGCCTATTGTTCTCGTTATATGTCCTTCAAAGTCGTCCCATATGGTCAGTGCTATGTATCTGCAATATTTGTAGGCATGTCAGATGCTAGAATGCGAAGTTTAAGTATAAACATAGTCGAAGTCGAAGTTTCTTGTTTCCCCTGTTGTAAGCGTTATCTTGATTCAGGAAACACTAGATAATGTTTACCTATAAGATGTATAACCGACTCATTATCGAGATTGATAAATTGGGAGTTTTGTCGAACACTCCGATTGACCGACTTCTGATTGTTGGAATCGAAGTTTTTGGTGGATATGAAAAAGTATAGTACTCCACTCGCATATGATGAGCTCTCATATATACTTCTTGAATGGGCATTTGAGATGCTAGAATGCAAAGTTACAAAGTAAACATAGTCGAAGTCGAAGTGTCTTGTTCTTCCTGTTGTGTGCGTTATACCCGCTTCGATGTCGTCTCATATAATAGTTGCGAACTCATATGCTCTAGAGGTATCCATGTGAGATGATAGAATACAGAGATACGGTGTTCGGACTGATGTTGTCGAAGTATCCACACTTGCCTATTGTTCTCGTTACATGTCCTTCGGAGTCGTCCTATATGGTCAGTGCGATCGTATCTGCAATTACTGTAGGCATTTCAGATGCTAGAATGCGAAGTTAAAGTATAAACATTGTCGAAGTCAAAGTTTCTTGTTCTCTCTGTTGTGAGCGTTATTTCAATTCAGGAAATACTAGACAATGTCTACCTATGAGATGTATAACCGACTTATTATCAAGATTGATGAATTCGAAGTTTTGGCAAACACGCCGATTTACCGACTTTTGATTGTTGGAATCGAAGTTTCTGGTGGTAATGAAAAAGTAAAGTACTCCACTCGCATATAATAAACTGTCATATATACTTCTTGAATGGGCATTTGGGATGCTAGAATGCAAAGTTACAAAGTAAACATAGTCGAATAGCCTGTTGTGTGCGTTATACCCGCTTCGATGTCGTCTCATATGATCGTTGCGAACTCATATGCTCCAGAGGTATCTATGTGAGATGATAGAATATAGAGATACAGTGTGCAGACTGATGTTGTCGAAGTATCTTCACTTGTCAATTGTTCTCGTTATATGTCCTGTTACCTTCAAAATCTGCACTACAGATATAAAGGGGTTTTCTTGTCTTAGAAAGCCTGAGCTTCAGTTACCTTTCATAGAATCCAAATCACAATAAAGAGAAAAGATGTTACTTACAGTTTAATTCCAGAATTTACCAATAGCACTGAGTTATACACTAAATATTCAGCCAAACATTTGAACCAGCTTGTAGAAGTCCATTTCACAATACTCTTCCAACTATTATCATCTTTTGGAAATGGAAGCACAGCAAATTTTCTCTCCTAGTTTTCACTTTTATGTTCACGTTGATAATTAATGCATTCATAATTTAGTCTTGGGTTCCTTCATCATATTCCTTGTGGGTGATTTCATAGACAATACCTGCAATGAAAAGTAGGTAGAGTTATTTTGGGGAATGTAAACAAAACGAAAGTACACTTACAGTATTAGCACGGCATTGGATATTCCAGTTATGTCCTGGGACAATCGCCTTTATTTGAATGTATCGATATTTGACATTGAATTCATGGGTCTTTTAGACTCTGACGCAAATTTTACTTTCATGAATGGAGAGGGTTGGGAAATTTTGAAAAGTCTCGGAGTAGAATTATTACCCCCACCCATAAAGAATTGTTTTGTAGCTAATAGTCAGGGTTGTTCAATTATTGGTTCCGTTTCTGTTCCTGTTAATTAACAGGGTAAAGTATGTGTTTCAGAAATATTGATAGTTCCGAGTTTGTCTCACATGTTAGTGTTAGGTATAGATTTTTGGGTTCTAATGAATTTAATTTCTGATTTACGGAAAAGTTGTTGGTCTTTCCAAACCAATTGTCCAAGTAATGTATTGTATGCCAGCCAAAGAGAACTGTTGGAAGGCTTAACCAATAAGTATTTTACTTTGATGGGTGATAAGATTGGGTGTACTAGTCTAGTAGAACATAAAATCATAACCGACGGTGAACCGGTCAGGTTGAGGCCTTATAGATATTCTCCCATAGTCCAGAAGCGCATCGATGACGAGATCGAGTCTATGCTCAAGGATGACATTATCGAAAATTCAGATTCCGCTTGGTCTTCGCCTGTTTTCCTGGTGCCTAAGGAACAGGATAAATGGCGGTTTTGCGTGGACTACCGTGCCCTTAATCGCGTGACTAAAAAGGACGCGTACCCCATCCCTTTTATTGCTACTATTCTTGACAAGCTTCGTAATGCCAAGTATCTAAGCTCGTTGGATATTCGCTCTGCCTACTGGCAAGTTTCTGTGGCCCCTGACTCCCGTGATAAAACAGCCTTCACAGTCCCTGGGCGAGGTCTTTACCAATTTAAGAAGATGCCATTCGGCCTAACGAACGCCCCGGCAACCTGGCAAAGATTTTTAGATCGTCTACTCGGCGCTGAAATGGAGCCGCATTGTTTTGTATATCTGGACGATATAATCGTTCTCACAGATACATTCGAGAAGCACGTCGAGATCTTAGAGACAATTTTTCAGCGACTAGTTTCAGCTGGGTTGACACTATCCCCCGACAAATGTAAGTTTTGCAGGAGTGAGTTGAGGTACCTTGGCTATGTTGTCGATAAATATGGTTTACACGTTGACCCTCAGAAGGTCAGTGCTATCTTGAACATAAAACCCCCCACGAATACTACCGAGGTACGTCGAATTATCGGGATGGCATCATGGTATCGACGATTCTTACCCTCCTTTTCAACCGTTATCGCGCCACTGACTGCTTTGTTGTGTGAGAGTGAGAAGTGGAATTGGTCAGAGGACTGCGAGAAATCCTTCCAGTCTATCAAAAATTCGTTGGCTTCAGCTCCAGTGTTAGTATGCCCAGATTTTTCGAAACCTTTTATCGTCCAGACAGACGCTTCGGCGTATGGTATTGGTGCCGTTCTCGCTCAGGAGTCTGAAGATGGTGAGCATGTAGTCTGTTACATTTCTCGTTCTCTGTCAAAGACGGAGAAAAATCACTCCACCACGGAGCGCGAACTCCATGCGGTCATATATGCCTGTGAAAACTTGAGACCCTATTTAGAAGGATACAGTTTTGAGGTGATTACAGATCATCACAGCCTGGTGTGGTTACACAATTCGAGGGAACCCACAGGTCGTTTAGCTCGTTGGGAACTTCGATTGCAACAATTCAATTTTGAGGTTATTCACCGTAAAGGCCGCGACCATGTCATCCCCGATATCTTGAGTCGATCTGTTCCAGAGATAGTTGTCATTGATGACCAAAACCCCACTCCTCAACCTATGCCTACGGATAAATGGTATCAGTCACTCTTCCAAAAAATTAGGGCCGACCCGCTGAAGTTTCCTCAGTGGCGTTACAAAGATAATGTACTCTATAAGTATGTTAGGTGTTCGTATCCTGGCCTACGCGAGGACTCAGAGTTCTGGAAGATCGTAGTTCCGAGAGATCAAAGGCGAGAACAACTGGAGAAGAATCACGATGATATCACCGCGGGCCATTGTGGTGTATATGAAACGTACGAGCGCCTCAGAATGCGTTATTTTTGGCCGAAGATGAGGGCCGATGTTGCGCGTTATATCCGGCATTGTCATACCTGTTTGGCAAATAAGCCAGTGTTCCGACCCCCGGCGGGTATGTTAGGTGAGCCACCTGAAGTTAAGAGACCATGGGCAACAATAAGCATTGATCTTTTTGAACCCTTACCTCGATCGTCTCAAGGGTACCGTTTCGTGTTGGTCGTCTTAGACACCTTTAGCAAGTTTCCGCTTTTCTATCCCCTCCGATCAGCAACGGCTGTTGCGGTTTGTAAGGTTATCGAGGAACAGATTTTTCTTCATCACGGTTGTCCACAATTTGTTCTTTGCGACAACGGAGTCCAGTTCAGAAGTCACCAGTTTACAACCTTGTGTCGCTCTTACTCTGTCGAGATTCGATTCAGTCCCGCATATCACTCACAGGCTAACCCTGTCGAACGGGTGAATGGGGTGTTGAAAACTATGCTCAGATGTTACATCGAAGACAATCACAAGAAGTGGGACTGTCTCCTTCCGAAGGTAGGTTGTGCTATACGATCATCTGTCCATGAAGTCACTGGTTTGACCCCGTATTTTGTTAATTTTTCTAGAGAATACATTGGCGCTGGCGATTTACATGCCTACAATAACCTGACAGAACGTACCCCTCCCGAATTGGTATCGAGATCGGAACAGATGCTAGGAGTCTACCGAGATGTCCAAGAACGAATCCGTAAGACCCGTGTTGCGACTGAACATCGCTATAACCTGAGGCATCGCCACGTGGATTTCGCCGTGGGCGATCGAGTATATCGAACGAATCACGTTCTCTCGAATGCTCCCAATGACTTCACGGCCAAATTTGCCAACAAATTCGTAGGTCCGCTGGTTGTGAAAACCAAATTATCTCCTACTACATATGAGCTCGTCGATGAGCAGGGACGTTCAAAGGGAACATGGCATGTGAAGGATCTTAAGGCGAAACCGCCTGATTCCGACTCAGAGTCTGACTAATCGGCACTGGCAAAACGGACATCACTGGACATTGGTTGTGATTAGGGATTATCAGTCAGATTAGTTACGTGATTTTCCAGTTTCAATTACCTCATGTACGGAAAGAAAAGGGACACGATATTGTGGATCATGAAAAAAAAAGGACCCATTTTTATTCCGTTCTATCGATTTGAAAAGCGTTTTCAAAGGATCAAAACTTACGTAGTTCACCTTCTGATCATTTTAGGCATTTTTTTTTGTAAGTTATCATATTTTCCATTATAGGCCTACATTTTCGTTATCGAGAATTCCAAGATGAGTCTTTCGGGAATCAGTGGCTGTGCAGAGACGGCATGAGAATATCTCTGTAGGGTATTGTCCCTGGCGGTAAAAGTCCGACCGAATGCGTCGTCTGAGTGAAAGGACACCTGTTTTTACTTTTGACGTGCACCTTTTGGGATACGAACCATCTTAGTTTTCCGAATAGTGCATTGTTGTGTTCTTCGCATTGTTGCCAGTCAGAATTCAAATATAATTTTTTTTGAGTAGATTACTCATCTCACTCAGTAGAGATTACGTGCACGTCTTTTTGGGATACGAATCATCGTAGTTTTCAGAATAGTGCATTGTTGTTTTCTTCGCGTTGTTGTCAGTAAGAATTCCAATATATATATTTTTGTAGATTACTCATCTTACTCAGAAGAGATTTACGGGTAAATCTCTTGGGAGTAGAGGGGAAGTTGTTACCTTCAAAATCTGCACTACAGATACAAAGGGGTTTTCTTGTCTTAGAAAGCCTGAGCTTTAGTTACCTTTCATAGAATCCAAGTCACAATAATAAGAAAAGATGTTACTCACAGTTTAATTCCAGAATTTACCAATAGCACTGAGTTATGCACTAAATATTCAGCCAAACATTTGAACCAGCTTGTAGAAGTCCATTTCACAATACTCTCCCAACTATTATCATGTTTTCGAAATGGAAGCACAGCAAATTTTCTCTCCTAGTTGTCACTTTTATGTTCACGGTGATAATTAATGCATTCATAATTTAGTCTTGGGTTCCTTCATCATATTCCTTGTGGGTGATTTCATAGACAATACCTGCAATGAAAAGTAGGTAGAGTTATTTTGGGGAATGTAAACAAAACGAAAGTACCCTTACAGTATTAGCACCGCCTTGGATATTCCAGTTATATCCAGGTACATTCCAACATATTCGATGTTAATTTGTTTCAGGAAACCAAACTAACTTTATTTTCATTGTTTCGACAGCAAGTTCATTTTAACTATTTTTAGAATGACAAGAATGACGTTAAATCGGTACATATTGCCTACCATGCAATTGACCGACCACATGAAATCATCCGACGACTGTAAAAGAGTGCGGGTAATATCCACCGCGTGCGCTGAAACTACTTTACCACTCAGGTTCGCATGAAATTTATAGTTTCACATATTCCTATAGAATATAGCTCAAGAGCAATCAAATAATGACAATTTCCCTCCTTGAGACAACCATGGTAATTGATCGAGTTCGGATTTCTTCCGTATCGTCACGAATCACCGATAGGTGCTGCCCTCTATGTCTTCCTGGAACATTTTTTTTCGTCAACGAGCTATCTTTTTTCTCGTTTTCCTGTTTGCAGGAGCGTTATTTCTGCCAGGAGCAGTGATTATTCCTGTTAACTCTCCAAGTTAGGAAGTTACCCTACATTGGGGGATTATAAAATCAGCTGCAAATTAAGTTGAAGATTTTGGTGTAGTGTTGAGTATACCGTCATTATGTTTTTTGAAAAATCTTCAACTATCGACTTGTTCGGATTCAAAACCGGCAGAACCACTATCTTGCAATCATCGCCTCAATCTTGAGGTGACGACTCTACAAACAGCCACCTTCCAACCACGTAAGTGTTCCTTATATTTTTTTAACATTTCAAGAAGATATTTGGTGCCTTTCCTTGTTTCTGTTGTTCTGGAGTCCTATTAGATTTTAATTAGTACTCCCACCTTACATAGGGCTGTTAGCGGTTAGCTGGTAGCTGGTAGCTGTTAGCTTTTGTTGTTGCTGCTGTGCCTGACCTACTGGTGGTGTCCATGACCAGTTATGAGTGCCAAAGACCAGAGATCATACCACCTACCTCTACCCCTATCGTCCTCTAGTTCCAGTTGGGTTGTCTAGGACAGTCGCCCCTAGAGCTCAACCATAGCTCAAGGAGTCAGCTAAGTGGAAACTTTATGCACTGACCTTTGTTTTCATTGTATATTTTGCTCGGGCCTCTTTATAGATTGTGTTCAGGTTCGATTGTAGGCTCTTGAATTCACCTCACCACCTATTTACCTAAATTTACAGCCACCAGGCCATTTACTGTGCTGCAGGTGAATTCTGACAGCTCTAGGACTGATTACTCGATTATAGGGCCCTCAGCCAATTAAGCAATTTCGATGTGATGATTATTGATGAATTGATTGATTTCCCTCCCCCTCCAATCGAGATCTCCCTCGAGAGTGGTATCAGTACATGCCAAAGGTTATAATAACACAGGTAATTCATAATTTATGTCAATTATTAGATCCTAAAATATTGTACTTTTCTGCTTGAAACAAGATTTATCGCTTGGAATTCTCGATTTCATCAATATAGTGAATTTCTACTGGAAAACTTGATATAGTGGTTTTATTGGCCCAACCCAGCAGCTATCTATCAGAGAACTCACAGAGCAGTCGGCTGTGTGCTACTACCATAGGTTCTTACAATGGGGCAGTAGTAGTGCACATCAAATCTTTCTTGTTTTCTTCGTCTTAAATCATATACCAGTTATTTCATGCAGTCCTATAGTAGTTACAGAGGGAATTGGTATATCTTGGTAGCTTGAATTACTTTTCTTCAAGTTGGAGTACCTTATGTAAAGACTATTTGCTGTAACTTCAAGTATAGCCCCAATAAGATTTATGAGGTAACAGTCCCTCGAAGTCTTCTTATATGGTCAGTGCGATCGTATCTGCTATAGCTGTAGGCATGTCAGATGCTAGAATGCGGAGTAACAGTGTTAACATAGTCGGGGTCGAAGTTTCTTGTTCTGTCTGTTGTGTGCGTTATACATGCTTCGATGTCGTCTTATATAATATTTGCGAACTCATATGCTCCAGAGGTATCCATGTGAGATGATAGAATACAGAGATACGGTGTGTGGACTGATGTTGTTAAAGTATCTTCACTTGCCTATTGTTCTTGTTATATGTCCTTCGAAGTCGTCCCAATGGTCAGTGCGATCGTATCTGCAATTATTGTAGGCATGTCAGATGCTAAAATGCGAAGTTGAAGTATAAACATAGTCGAAGTCAAAGTTTCTTGTTTCCCCTATTATTGTAAGCGTTATCTTGATTTAGGAAACACTAGACAATGTTTACCTATAAGATGTATAACCAACTTATTATCAAGATTGATAAATTGGAAGTTCTGGCGAACACGCCGATTTACCGACACTTGATTGTTGGAATCGAAGTTATTGGTGGATATGAAAAAGTATAGTACTCCACTCGCATATGATGAGCTTTCATATATACTCATTGAATGGGCATTTGAGATGCTAGAATGCGAAGTTACACAGTAAACATAGTCGAAGTCGAAGTTTCTTGTTCTTCCTGTTGTGTGCGTTATACCTGCTTCGATGTCATCTCATATAATAGTTGCGAACTCATATTCTCTAGAGGTATCCATGTGAGATGATAGAATACAGAGATACGGTATGCGGACTGATGTTGTCTCAGTAACTCCACTTGCCTATTGTTCTCGTTGTATGTCCTTCGAAGTCGTCTTATATGGTCAGTGCGATCGTATCTCCAATCACTGTAGGCATGTCAGATGCTAGAATGCGAAGTTAAAGTATAAACATTGTCAAAGTCAAAGTTTCTTGTTCTCCCTGTTGTGAGCGTTATTTCGATTCAGGAAACACTAGACAATGTCTACCTATGAGATGTATAACCGACTTATTATCAGGATTGATGAATTCGAAGTTTTGGTGAACACGCCGATTTACCGACTTTTGATTGTTGGAATCGAAGTTTCTGGTGGTAATGAAAAAGTAAAGTAATCCACTCGCATTCAATAAGCTGTCATATATACTTCTTGAATGGGCATTTGAGATGCTAGAATGCAACATTACAAAGTAAACATAGTCGAATAGCCTGTTGTTGCGTTATACCCGCTTCGATGTCGTCTCATATGATCCTTGCGAACCTATATGCTCCAGAGGTGTCTATGTGAGATGATAGAATTCAGAGATACAGTGTGCAGACTGATGTTGTCGAAGTATCTTCACTTGTCAATTGTTCTCGTTATATATCCCTCGAAGTCTTCTTATATGGTCAGTGCGATCGTATCTGCCGTAGCTGTAGGAATGTCAGACGCTAGAATGCGGAGTTACAGTGTAACATAGTTCAGGTCGAAGTTTCTTGTTCTGCCTCTTGTGTGCGTTATACCCGCTTCGATGTCGTCTTATATAATAGTTGCGAACTCATATGCTCCAGAGGTATCCATGTGGGATGATAGAATGCGGAGATACGGTGTGTGGACTGATGTTGTTTAAGTATCTTTACTTGCCTATTGTTCTTGTTTTATGTCCTTCGAAGTCGTCCCAATGGTCAGTGCGATAGTATCTGCAATTACTGTAGGCATGTCAGATGCTAAAATGCGAAGTTGAAGTATAAACATAGTCCAGGTCGAAGTTTCTTGTTCTGCCTCTTGTGTGCGTTATACCCGCTTCGATGTCGTCTTATAAAATAGTTGCGAACTCATATGCTCCAGAGGTATCCATGTGAGATGAAAGAATACAGAGATGCTAGAATGCGAAGTTTCGGTGTAAACATTGTCGAAGTCGAAGTTTCTTGTTCTCCCTGTTGTAAGCGTTATTTTGATTCGGGAAACACTAGACAATGTCTACCTATAAGATGTATAACCGACTTATTATCAAGATTGATGAATTCGAAGTCTTGGCGAACACGCCGGTTTACCGACTCTTGATTGTTGGAATCGAAGTTTCTGGTGGATATGAAAAAGAATAGTACTCCACTCACATATAATGCAAAGTTACAGAGTAAACATATTCGAAGTCGAAGTTTCTTGTTTTGCCTGTTGTGTGCGTTATACCCGCATCGATGTCGACTCATATGATCGTTGCGAACTTATATGCTCCAGAGGTATCTATGTGAAATGATAGAATACTGAGATACAGTGTGCAGATTGATGTTGTCAAAGTATCTTCATTTGCCTATTGTTCTCGTTATATGTCCTTCGAAGTCGTCTTATATGGTCAGTGCGACCGTCAGATGCTGGATTGCAAAGTTACAGGGTAAACATAGTCGAAGTCAAAGTTTCTTGTTCTGCCTGTTGTGTGCGTTATTCCCGATTCGATGTCAACTCAAATGATTGTTGCAAACTACCATGCTCCGAAGGTATCCATGTGGGATGATAAAATACAGAGATACAGTGTACAGATTGATGTTGTCAAAGTATCCTCACTTGTCTATTGTTCTCGTTATATGTCCTTCGAAGTCGTCTTATATGGTCAGTGCGATCGTCAGATGCTGGAATGCAATGTTACAGAGTAAACATAGTCGAAGTCGAAGTTTCTTGTTCTGCCTGTTGTGTGTGTTATATTCGCTTCGATGGAGTCTTATATGATCGTTGCGAACTTATATGCTCCAGAGGTATCTATGTGGAATGATAGAATACAGAGATACAGTGTGCAGACTGATGTTGTCAAAGTATCTTCACTTGCCTATTGTTCTCGATATTTGTTCTTCGAAGTCGTCCTATATGGTCAGTGCAATCGAATCAGCAATAACTGTAGGCATTTCAGATGCTAGACTGCAAAGTTACAGTGTATAAATAGTCGAAGTCGAAGTTTCTTGTTCTGCCTGATGTGTGCGTTATACCCGTCTTGATGTCGTCTCATATGATCGATGCGAACTGATATGCTTCAGAGGAATCCATGTAAGGTGATAGAATACAGAGATACAGTGTGCAGACTGATGTTCTCGAAGTACCTTCACTCGCCTATCGTACACTTTATATGTCCTTCGAAGTCATCTTATATGGTCAGTGCGATCGTATCTACCATAGCTATAGGCATGTCAGATTCTAGAATGTAAAGTTACAGTGTAAACATAGTCGGAGTCGAAATTTCTTGTTCTGCCTGTTGTGTGCGTTATACCCGCTTCGATGTCGTCTTATATGAACGTTGCGAACATATATGCTACAGAGGTATCTATGTGAGATACAGTGTGCAGACTGATGTTGTCGAAGTATCTTCACTTGCCTATTGTTCTCGTCATTCTCGTCATATGTTTTCTGAAGTCATCCTATATGGTCAGTGCGATCGTATCTGCTATAACTGTAGGCATGTCAGATGCTAGAATGCAAAGTTACAGTGTAAATATAGTCGGAGTCGAAGATTCTAGTTCTGCCTGTTGTGTGCGTTATACCCGTTTCGATGTCGTCTCATATAATCGAGGGGAACTGATATGCTCCAAAGGTATACAAGTGAGTTGATAGAATACAGAGATATAGCGTGCGGACTGATGTTGTCGTTGTGATGGTCAGTGCGATCGCATCTGCTATAACTGTAGACATGTCAGATGCTTAAATGCAAAGTTACAGTGTAGACATAGTCGAAGTCAAAGTTTCTTGTTCTGCCTGTTGTGTGCGTTATACCCGATTTGATGTCGTCTCATAATATGATCGTTGCGAACTACCATGCTACAAAGTTATTCATGTGAGATGTCACAATACAGAGATACAGTGTGCAGACTGATGTCGAAGTATCTTCACTTGTCAATTGTTCTCGTTATATGTCCTTCGGAGTCGTCTTATATGGTCAGTTCGATCGTACCTGCTATTGTTGTAGGCATGTCAGACGCAAGAATGCGGAGGTACAGTTTTATCATAGTCGGAGTCGAAGTTCCTTGTTCTGCCTGTTGTGTGCGTTATACCCGCTTCGATGTCGTCTCATATGAAGTCGTCTTATATGATCGTTGCGAACATATATGCTTCAGAGGTATCTATGTGAGATGAAAGAATACAGAGATGCTAGAATGCGAAGTTTTGGTGTAAACATAGTCGAAGCCGAAGTTTCATGTGCTCCCTGTGGTAAGCGTTATTTTCATTCAGGAAACACTAGACATTCGGGTCGATTCTGTTTGCAAATAGCAATATGGTTGTAGAGAAGATATTGCTATCATAGCAAGATTCGAAAAAGTGGAATTCTGATCATCGATTTTCGGCAATATGATCTGTCAATTTCAATGACATCTGGTCAGCTTTCTTGCTATCTCGGCAACATCAATTTTGTGCTTGCTATCTTATAACAAGGTAGTGGATTCTTTGTTTTTGCACTACAAATTCTTTCAATTGTATGAAACATTCAGAAAAAAGTGGATTAAAAACATATGAGAGTTCAGTTGTGTCACAGACTACTCGAAAACCTTTCCTCAATGTTTCAATTCGTAGAATAATTATTGAAAAACATAAATTGTTGATTACAAACATATAGGATAGGTTTACTACTGTGACCAACTACTTGAAAACCTTTTCTCGAAGTTCCAATTTGTTGAGGAAATATGAGACTACAATTTCGGCATATCAGAGAAATTTTAGTTGCCTGATGGATAGTTTATCAAGTTATTCTGCTTGAATATTGAGAAAAAAAATAACGATTATCTTCATCCGGCTTTTAGTTGTTTTCTCATTTGGGGGACATGATTCATTACTTGCCAGTCGCACAACGACGACCAGATTCAGCAAATACAAAATATCTCGAGTTGAACAATATAATTTTGTAAAATGTCAGCGCAGGACTGACTAATTTGAGAGGTTAGATAATCATGAACCCTTCTTCTTCATGAAATAATGGCAAAATCGATACCTAACACTTAAACAATGAGTTGAAAACAGTGTTGTCAGCTCAAAAATTCTCAATTTTTCAACAATATTGATATCACTTGAACTTATAACCAGTCTTGCAGTTACTCTGCAAACAGAATACATAACTTTATAGATATATTGCTGTATGTTATGATCATAACAATATAATTATCTTTGCAATGTTAAATATAACAAGATCCGAACAGAATCGACCCGAATGTCTACCTATAAGATGTATAACTGCCTCATTATCAAGATTGATAAATTCGAAGTTTTGGCGAACACGCCGGTTTACCGACTCTTGATTGTTGAAATCGAAGTTTTTAGTAGATATGAAAAAGTATAGTACTTCACTTGCATAAAATGAGCTGTCATATATACTCCTTGAATGAGCATTTGAGATGCTGAAATGCAAAGTTACAAAGTAAACAAAGTCGAAGTCGAAGATTCTCGTTCTGCCTGTTGTGTTCGTTTTATCGGCTCCGATGTATTCTCATATGATCGTTGCGAACTTTAATGCTCCAGAGGTATCTATGTGAGATAATAGAATACAGAGATACAGTGTGCAGACTGATGTTCTCGAAGTATCTCACTTGCCTTTTGTTCTCGTTATATGTTCTTCGAAGTCGTCCTATATGGTCAGTGCAATCGAATCAGCAATAACTGTAGGCATTTCAGATGCTAGAATGCAAAGTTACAGTGCATACATAGTCGAAGTCGAAGTTTCTTGTTCTGCCTGATGTGTGCGTTATACCCGTCTTGATGTCGTCTCATATGATCGATGCGAACTGATATGCTCCAGAGGAATCCATGTGAGGTGATAGAATACAGAGATACAGTGTGCAGACTGATGTTCTCGAAGTATCTTCACTAGCCTATTGTACACTTCATATGTCCTTCGAAGTCATCTTATATGGTCAGTGCGATCGTATCTTCCATAGCTATAGGTATTTCAGATTCTAGAATATGAAGTTACAGTGTAAATATAGTCGGAGTCGAAATTTCTTGTTCTGCCTGTTGTGTGCGTTATACCCGCTTCGATGTCGTCTTATATGATCGTTGCGAACATATATGCTACAGAGGTATCAATGTGAGATGATACAATACAGAGATGAAGTGTGCAGACTGATATTGTCGAACTATCTCCATTTGCCTATTGTTCTCGTTATATGTCCTTCGAAGTCGTCTCATTTTTTCAGTGCGATCGTATCTGCTATACCTTCAAGCATGTCAGACGCTGGAATACTAAGTTACAGTGTAAACAAAGTCGGAGTCAAAGTTTCCTGTTCTGCCTGTTGTGTGCGCTACACATGCTTCGATGTCGTCTTGAATGATCGTTGCGAACATATATGCTACAGAGGTATCTATGTGAGATGATACAATACAGAGATACAGTGTGCAGACTGATTTTGTCGAAGTATCTTCACTTGCCTATTGTTCTCGTTATATGTTCTCTGAAGTCGTCCTTTATGGTCAGTGCGATCGTATCTGCTATAACTGAAGGCATGTCAGAAGCTAGAATGCAAAGTTACAGTGTAAATATAGTCGAAATCGAAGTTTCTAGTTTTGCCTGTTGTGTGCGTTATACCTGTTTTGATGTCGTCTCATATGATCGAGGCGAACTGATATGCTCCAGAGGTATCCATGTGAGATGATAAAATACAGAGATACTGTGTGCAGCCTGATGTCGAAGTATCTTCACTTGTCAATTGTTCTCGTTATATCATTATGTCCTTCGGAGTCGTCTTATATGGTCAGTGCGATCGTATCTACTATAGCTATAGGCATGTCAGATTCTAGAATGTGAAGTTACAGTGTAAACATAGTCGGAGTCGAAGTTTCTTGTTCTGCCTGTTGTGTGCGTTATACCCGCTTCGATGTCGTCCTATATGATCGTTGCGAACATATATGCTACAGAGGTACCTATGTGAGATGATACAATACAGAGATGAAGTGTGCGGACTGATGTTGTCGAACTTTCTCCACTTGCCTATTGTTCTCGTTATATGTCCTTCGAAGTCGTCTCATTCCCTCAGTGCGATCGTATCTGCTATACCTCCTAGCATGTCAGACGCTGGAATACTAAGTTACAGTATGAACATAGTCGAAGTCGAAGTTTCATGTGCTGCCTGTCGTGTGCGTTATTCATGCTTCGATGTTGTCTTGAATGATCGTTGCGAACATATATGCTACAGAGGTATCTATGTGGGATACAGTGTGCAGACTGAAGTTGTCGAAGTATCTTCACTTGCCTTTTGTTCTCGTTATATGTTTTCTGAAGTGATCCTATATGGTCAGTGCGATTGTATCTGCTATAAGTGTAGGCATGTCAGATGCTTGAATGCAAAGTTACAGTGTAAATATAGTTGAAGTCGAGGATTCTAGTTCTGCCTGTTGTGTGCGTTATACCCGTTTCGATGTCGTCTTATATGATCGAGGGGAACTGATATGCTCCAAAGGTATCCATGTGAGATGATAGAATACAGAGATATAGTGTGCGGACTGATGTTGTCGTTGTGATGGTCAGTGCGATCGCATCTGCTATAACTGTAGGCATGACAGATGCTAAAATGCAAAGTTACAGTGTAGACATAGTCGAAGTCAAAGTTTCTTGTTCTGCCTGTTGTGTGCGTTATACCCGATTTGATGTCGTCTCATAATATGATCGTTGCGAACTACCATGCTACAAAGTTATTCATGTGAGATGTCACAATACAGAGATACAGTGTGCAGACTGATGTCGAAGTATCTTCACTTGTCAATTGTTCTCGTTATATGTCCTTCGAAGTCGTCCTATATGGTCAGTGCGATCGTACCTGCTATTGTTGTAGGCATGTCAGACGCAAGAATGCGGAGGTACAGTGTAATCATAGTCGGAGTCGAAGTTCCTTGTTCTGCCTGTTGTGTGCGTTATACCCGCTTCGATGTCGTCTCATATGAAGTCGTCTTATATGATCGTTGCGAACATGTATGCTTCAGAGGTATCTATGTGAGATGAAAGAATACAGAGATGCTAGAATGCGAAGTTTCGGTGTAAACATAGTCGACGTCGAAGTTTCTTGTGCTCCCTGTTGTAAGAGTTATTTTTATTCAGTAAAGACTAGACATTGTCTACCTATAAGATGTATAACTGCCTTATTATCAAGATTGATAAATTCGAAGTTTTGGCGAACACGCCGGTTTACCGACTCTTGATTGTTGGAATCGAAGTTTTTAGTAGATATGAAAAAGTATAGTACTCCACTCGCATATAATGAGCTGTCATATATACTCCTCCAATGAGCATTTGAGATGCTTAAATGCAAAGTTATAAAGTAAACAAAGTCGAAGTCGAAGTTTCTCGATCTGCCTGTTGTGTTCGTTTTATCGGCTCCGACGTATTCTCATATGATCGATGCAAACTCTTATGCTCCAGAGGTATCTATGTGAGATGATAGAATACAGAGATACAGTGTGCAGACTGATGTTCTCGAAGTATCTCACTTGCCTATTGTCCTCGTTATATGTCCTTCGGAGTCGTCCTATACGGTCAGTGCGATCGAATCTGCTATAACTGTAGGCATGTCTAATGCTAGAATGCAAAGTTACAGTGTATACATAGTCGGAGTCGAAGTTTTTCGTTCTGCCTGTTGTGTGCGTTATACATGTTTTGATGTCATCTCATATGATCGATGCGAACTGATATGCTCCAGAGAAATTCATGTGAAGTGATAAAATACAGAGAGATACAGTGTGCAGACTGATGTTGTAGAAGTATCTCCACTTGCCTATTGTACTCGTTATAAATCCTTCGAAGTCATCTGATATGGTCAGTGAGATCGTATCTACCATAGCTGTAGGCATGTCAGATTTTAGAATGTGAAGTTACAGTGTGAACATATTCGAAGTCGAAGTTTCTCTTCTATGTCCTTCAAAGTCAACTTATATGTTCAGTGCGATCGTATCTGCTATAGCTGCAGGCATGTCAGATGCTAGGAAGCAAAGTAACAGTGTAAACATAGTCGAAGTTTCTTGTTCTGCCTGTTGTGTGCGTTAAACCCGCTTCGATGTCGTCTTATATGATCGTTGCAAACATATATGCTCCAGGTATCTATGTGAGATGATAGAATACAGAGATACAGTGTGTGTGCAGACTGATGTTGTCGAAGTATCTTCAATTGCCTATTGCTCTCGTTATAAGTCCCTCAAAGTCGTCTAATATGGTCAGTGCGATCGTATCTGCTATAGCTGTAGGCATGTAAGATGAAAGAATGCGGAGTTTCAGTGCAAGCAATGTCGGGGTCGAAGTTTCTTGTTCTGCTTGTTGTGTGCGTTATACCCGCTTCGATTTCGTCTCATATGAAGTCGTCTTATATGATCGTTGCGAACATTTATGCTTCAGAGGTATCTATGTGAGATGAAAGAAAACAGAGATGCTAGAATGCGATGTTTCGGTGTAAACATAGTCGAAGTCGAAGTTTCTTGCTCCCCCTGTTGTGAGCGTTATTTTCATTCAGGAAACACTAGACAATGTCTACCTATAAGATGTATAACCGACTCATTATCAAGATTGATAAATTCGAAGTTTTCGCGAACACACCGGTTTACCGACTCTTGATTGTTGGAATCGAAGTTTTTGGTGGATATGAAAAAGTATGGTACTCCACTCACATATAATACAAAGTAACAGAGTAAACATAGTCGAAGTTTCTTGTTCTGCCTGTTGTGTGCGTTAAACCCGCTTCGATGACGTCTCATATGATCGTTGCGAACTTATATGCTCCAGAGGTATATATGTGAGATGATAGAATACAGAGATACAGTGTGCAGATTGATGTTGTCGAAGTATCTTCACTTGCCAATTGTTCTCGTTATATGTCCTTCGAAGTCGTCTTATATGGTCAGTGCGATCGTCAGATGCTGGAATGCAAAGTTACAGAGTAAACATAGTTAAAGTCAAAGTTTCTTGTTCTGCCTGTTGTTTGCGTTATTTCCGTTTCGATGTCAACTCATATGATCGTTGCGAACTACCATGCTCCGAAGGTATTCATGTGAGATGATAGAATACAGAGATACAGTGTGCAGACTGATGTTGTCAAAGTATCTTCACTTGCCTATTGTTCTCGTTATTTGTTCTTCGGAGTCGTCCTATATTGTCAGTGCCATCGTACCTGCTATTGCTGTAGGCATGTCAGATGCAAAAATGCGGAGTAACAGTGTGAACATTGTCGGAGTCGAAGTTTCTTGTTCTGCCTGTTGTGTGCGTTGAACCCGCTTCGATGTCGTCTTATATGATCGTTGCGAACATAAATGCTTCAGAGGTATCAATGTGAGATGAAAGAATACAGAGATACAGTGTGCAGACTGATGTTGTCAAAGTATCTCCACTTGCCTATTGATCTCGTTATGTGTCCCTCGAAGTCGTCTTATATGGTCAGTGCGATCGTATCTACTATAGCTATAGGCATGTCAGATTCTAGAATGTGAAGTTACAGTGTAAACATAGTCGGAGTCGAAGTTTCTTGTTCTGCCTGTTGTGTGCGTTATACCCGCTTCGATGTCGTCTCGAATGATCGTTGCGTCCATATATGCTAGAGGTATCTATGTGAGATGATACAATACAGAGATACAGTGTGCAGACTGATGTTGTCGAAGTATCTTCACTTGCCTATTGTTCTCGTTATATGTTTTCTAAAGTCGTCCCATATGGTCAGTTCGATCGTATCTGCTATAACTGTAGGCATGTCAGATGCTAGAATGCAAAGTTACAGTGTGAATATAGTCGAAATCGAAGTTTCCAGTTTTGCCATGTGGCAAAACAGGTCTCTGTGCCACGATTTCGTGCATATTCCGCGCGCCTCGGAGATGGACGCTTCCTCGAGTGCTTACAGTCCTCCCTTGATCCCTTCACCCGTCGGAAGATGGCGCACCCGGTACCGTTTCGGTAGATAATTAAAACTAATATTTTGGTAGGAACCACTTTTTTGTTCTTTTGTTTTATCAGGAATCCTTATCGCAGTGAATGAATGCATCAGACTAGCTTCTTCTATTTTAAACCACCAAAGAAGTAACATATGCAATACTGATAATTAGAGAGCCTATGTTGTGCATTTAAACTCTTCAATAAGTGTTCAAAGTGTCGGCTGGTCTCATTTACAGGTAAGGAAAACTAATATTGCCATTATTACCATATTTGTCCAATTTTGCTGTGAAATACCGCCATTATACGGGGTCGTGTTTTACATGGTTTGTCAGAATGAATCCGGACATCCCGAGCGGGTGGTTGGAGAACATTTTTTGACGTAGGTGATCGTGTTTTTTTTATATCTTTATTAAAAATGTATTTTAGTCTCAAAATGTTCGTGGAGTCTGTTTTTTTTGCGGCCGCTTTACCTGCCTGTTAATATTTTGTTATATACTTTCGCTATAATGTTTCTCATTTACAGGGTGTTAAAACACAAATTGTCTGCTACGTAAACCAAATAAAGCTTATACAAATCTGGGAACGTCTCGAGTACTCTCTTATTGAGGACACCTGTAACCCAAAAGCACCCCTGAGATTAACGAGTTTCAACTCATCTGACGACCAACCCGTGGCCGGAAACTCTCTAGGATGGTGCTCGAGAAAACACCCACAAATTACAACCTGCGGTCCAGAGGAAACATGGATGAGGTAGGATAGCATGACTGTGATTGAATCACAGCCTCACCAACATCCCCAGCAACAAAAAAAAGGAGGTAACAACTTGAATTTATTAAGTGAGAGCGTCCCTAGAAACGTACCTTCAGCGGAGCAACCCCAGCCAAGATTGCCTTCGCAACGTTTCAGGTGGCAGGGGGCTACTGGACTCGCAGCTAGTGCTGGGGCAATACCTAAAAATGTTGGATTACAGGGAAACGGAACTGTCCCACCTCAACTAACATTATTCCCAACTGCACCGTCAGTTGATTTAGATTATATAATTTCTGAGGTGGTTAATAAACTGAAAGTAAATGAAAATGGAGGGAACAATAATTGTAGGGTTAGTCCATTGTATAGTAATGTACCGTCAAACTTTGTACCAACAACCACCCCCTCGGGTGCTCCTGGCACAAGTTTTTCGAATTTGGCCCCTCAGGCACCTACAAGTTTCTCGAATTTGGCCCCTCAGGCACCAACAAATTTTTCAAATCATACTGCCCCTCAGGCACCTACAAGTTTTTCGAATTTGGCTTCTCAGGCACCTACATATTTTTCAAATTATACTGCCCCTCAGACACCTACAAATTTTTCAAATTATACTGCCCCTCAGGCACCTAAGAATTTTTCAAATTATACTGCCTCGCAGCTATTTACAAATTCTGCAAGTTTTACTGCCCCTCAGGCCCCTATAATGTTTTCAAACTTGGGTGACCCTCAGGCAGGTACCAGTTTCGCGAACCCTAGTGGTCCTCAGGCCCCTAAAAATTATACCATACCTCAAGTACCTGCATTTTTTCCAAATCAGGGTGCCTCACAAGCCCCAACAAATTTTACAAATTTTAATGCTCCTCTGTTACCAAGTAACCACCAAAACTTTCATGTGGACGAGACCAGCAGGGCAATAAAAATTATTCCCCTGTTTGAAAATGATGGCACATTACATCCTCTGGATTTTTTAAATTTATTGGAAACAAGTTTTGATGTGCATAATAACCCCTTCTTCAGAGTGAAGATAATTTTGAATAACTGTTTGAAACAAACAGCAAAGGTCTGGTTTGATGCATTCTGTCACAACTACCCAAATTGTCAAGTTTTTCGAAATGCTTTCATAAAATATTCCTGGAATGAACAAATTCAAGATGAATATCGTGCAAAAATTGAAAATGGGTTTTGTAAAGATAACGAAAGTTATACGGATCATCTCACATACTGTGTGTCCCTAGCAAAATTCCTGGACCCCCCATTTTCCAATAAAAAATTAATTTCGAAGATTGGCCGCCACTTTCCACCTAGGGTATCAGCTGTCCTTATCGGAGTAGAGATTTGGAGTTGGTAATCGAAAGATTAAGAGAGGCGGACAATTTTTTCAACCCAAATTACAGGAAGGAGACTAAAAGAAATAATAATGATAACAATAATAAAACAAATCCAAACTCTCAAAATAGAATAAACCGACCATTTGGTTTTCACAAAAATAACGAAACTGACAAAGTAAAGCATGTCTCCCACCTGGAATTTGAAGAAAGTATTCCGGAAAACGAGGAGGCCACACACTCATAAGCTCGCAGGGTGTTAGGGCTATCAGCCGAGCGATCAACCCCCCTGCAAATAAAAAAACTCAAAATAACCCCCGAGAAGACCTATTAAAGGACGAAATTTGTGATTTCGAACATTCAGCCAATGATGATCGACTACCAGTAATTTTGATTTCATTGTATGGCTACTCCTATCCAGCCCTTGTCGATAGCGGTAGTCAGGTGTCTGCAATGTCATCTGAGGTTTGGACACAAATGTCAGATTTTCATAGCTCAATACCTCATTTCCCAACTACCGGGATCAAAGTTACTGGAGCATTCAAAACAAAAATGCGCAGAGTGGCCTTACAAGCACAGCTTAACTTTGTGCTTGATGGGGAACCTTTTGCACATGAATTTTTGCTCATCAATGACTTATCATATCCAATAATCCTGGGTGTTGATTTTTTGAGACTATACAGGGTGATGATAAATTTAGATTCATTTTACTTGGTTCTTTGGGATTTTCTCTCCTCGTTTCTATGAAATAAAAGTATTCGTATTATTTCAATATATTTGTAGAGGGACAAATCAGATGATTTGCCCCAAAATGTCACTGCGTTTAACAAATTTTTCTATCAGGGAGTCTAAAAGAAAAATCCAGTAGCTTGTCAGTGACAATTTGTTTGAAAACATTTTTGAAGGAAAGAAATATAGATATATTGAAAAAATATCGAATTTGTACTTATCTTTGGACGTTTCGGGACCGATTCTGCCCCCGTTCTCAACATGTAAATGCATGGTTGCATCATAGGTTATGAACATTCAATAAGATTGAATAATCCAGAACCATTCTTCGTCAAACCGTACCCCATTCCAATGGCTCATCGTGCTGCAGTAGATCAAACCATTTCTCAAATGATCCAATGGAAAATAATAGAGAGGGCCACGACACAATATGTATCCCCCATTATGACCACTGTCAAACGTGATGGTAGTGTAAGGATCTGTCTTGATGCTAGGCGATTGGATTCAGTCATGGAACCGGATTATGAACTTCCTAAACCTATTGATGAAATCACTAAATCCCTGGCTGGCAAGAAAGTGTACTCAAAATCAGATCTTACACATTCTTATTGGCTGATACCCCTGAAAAAATCTGACAGAAAGTATACTGGGTTCATGGTGGGTACTGCCACTTATCAGTTCTGCTGGCTCCCATTTGGCGTGAAAACAGCAGTTGCAGCTTTCACTAGGTGCATCAGCTCCATTTTCGGGAGCTCATATGACTTCCTCATCCCATATGTTGATGATTTACTCATCGTGTCCAAAAATTATGAGAAACATTCAGGGCACTTGGCACAGGTTTTTGACAGGTTACAGCAGGTTGGGTTTACCGTCAAGATCAGCAAATGTGCATTTTTTTTCTGAGAAATTACACTTTTTGGGCTATGTCATCAATTCCAGTGGCGTACTTCCAGATGAGGACAGGGTTCAGGCAGTCGTAGATTTTCCTCGACCAAATAATGTAAAGGAGTTGCAGCGTTTCATTGGTGTCTGCAATTATGATAGGCAGTTTTGTCCGAACTTTTCCACCATTCTAGCCCCACTCACAGAGCTTTTACGCAAGGGAACTTCATGGAAGTGGGACACAACTAGAGAAGCTGCTTTCCAACAAGTAAAAAAGCTCCTTAAGGAAACCACCTTGCTGTATTATCCTGATCCAAACCTTCAATGGCATGTCCAGACGGATGCCAGCGATGTGGGACTTGGTGCTCAATTGTTCCAGGTGGTAGATGGAATGCGCCAGGTAGTGGCATGGAGTAGTCGTCTGCTCTTAGATAGGGAAAAAAGATATAGCTCAAATGAAAAGGAGGTCCTCGCGGTGGTATTTGCTTTAAACAAGTGGCGCACCTACTTGTTGGGAAGGGATTTTGTCGTTCATACGGACAACAAGGCCATTGTCTATTCACAAACAGCACGCCTTTTCTCTCTGCGCATCACCAGATGGGCCCTGGCCCTCCAGGAATTTTCTTTCCAGGTGGTCCATGTTCCTGGGAAACAAAATATCGTTGCTGATGGACTATCCCGTGCGCCAGGCTCCAGGCATCCAACCCCCATGGATAGGTGCTTCCGGATTTCCTCTATCTCCCTCCGGTTGCCGAATGAATTTCTTGAGTTGCTCAAAGACATTTCGAATCTTCAGCAGGATGATGCCAAGCTGAACCAAATCATTGTTTCTCTACCGGAGTCGGAAAAATTACAGTTGTCATTTGTAATGTCTGATTCCATACTATATAAAAAATCCCCAAGCGGTTCATGGCTGTTGTGCATCCCCCAAGCTTTGGTTGACAGGGTTATCACTGTTTTTCACTCAGTGTTAGGACATTGGGGAGTTTTCAAGACGTATGCAGCGTTGCGTAATGAGGTCTGGTGGACAAACATGCATCGCAGGGTCAAGCGGAATGTGTTGGGTTGTGAGGTATGGCAGAAAAGCAAGTCTGCCACAATGCCAAAACCACCCCAAATGCAAATAATTCCGACCGATAAGGATGATATTGTTGCCATGGACATATATGGCCCATTGATTCGCAGTATAGGTGGTGTGTGTTATATCCTTGTCGTATTGAACTTGTTCACCAAGCACGTCACGCTGTACCCACTGAAAAAGTCCACTTCTAGGGCAATGCTCAACCGGCTCACCAAAGATTACTTCCCCACGCATGGGCTGGTTCGACGGGTTTTGCATGACAATGCCACCTACTATACCTCTCGACTGTGGAAGGAAACCCTCCAAGGACTAGGAATCCAAATCGTTTATTCATCTGTCCGTCACCCCGAGTGCAACAGCTCGGAACGTGTCATGAAAGAGTTGGGGCGACTTTTTCGCTGCTTCTGTAGCGACAATCACTCCAGGTGGACGTGGGAAATTCCACGTTTCTCCCAGTTCTTGAACTCGGTCGTGCACGAGTCCACTGGCTTCGCACCGGATGAATTGCAGTTCGGTAAGAAGCGCCTGCGGCTTTTGGCAAATACTGTTCCTCGCCCGCCAGACGGTGACGCCATGGGCCCCTTTCCAGCCGAAAAGCTCGTGTTGGCCGAAGCTACCCTTAGAGGCAGAGCCGCGCGGAGGGCTGCTGCAAATCCAGGAGGCAAATCTGTTCGAGGTCGGTGCGCTGGTGTTGCTCAAGGCAAATAATGTGTCCTCGGCGGTACGGACCGAAGCTAAAAAATTCCTCTTACTTTTTGAAGGTCCATATCGCATCAAAAAGAAAGTAAGTGATGCGACTTATGTGCTACAAGAACTCGATACTGACAAAGAGAGAGGCACTTTCCACGCGTCACACTTGCGCCCCTTTCGCCAGTCAGTTGCGGTTGCGGATGCGCCTAACGCATAACCATCCCTCAATCAGGCAAAGCCAAATTTTTGAATTACGTTACGCGCAGAAAAAAAAGGGGGTGTAGATGTGGCAAAACAGGTCTCTGTGCCACGATTTCGTGCATATTCCGCGCGCCTCGAAGAAGGACGCTTCCTCGAGTGCTTACAGTCCTCCCTCGATCCCTTCACCCGTCGGAAGATGGCGCACCCGGTACCGTTTCGGTAGATAATTAAAACTAATATTTTGGTAGGAACCACTTTTTTGTTCTTTTGTTTTATCAGGAATCCTTATCGCAGTGAATGAATGCATCAGACTAGCTTCTTCTATTTCAAACCACCAGAGAAGTAACATATGCAATACTGATAATTTTTTATTTTTGCACTCTGCTATTTTAGAGAGCCTATGTTGTGCATTTAAAGTCTTCAATAAGTGTTCAGAGTGCCGGCTGGTCTCATTTACAGGTAAGGAAAACTGATATTGCCATTATTACCATATTTGTCCAATTTTGCTGTAAAATACCGCTATTATACGGGGTCGTGTTTTACATGGTTTGTCAGAATGAATCCGGACATCCCGAGCGGGTGGTTGGAGAACATTTTTTGACGTAGGTGATCGTGTTTTTTTTTATATCTTTATTAAAAATGTATTTTAGTCTCAAAATGTTCGTGGAGTCTGTTTTTTTTTGTGGCCGCTTTACCCGCCTGTTAATATTTTGTTATATACTTTCGCTATAATGTTTTTCATTTACACGGTGTTAAAACACAAATTGTCTGCTACGTAAACCAAATAAAGCTTATACAAATCTGGGAACGTCTCGAGTACTCTCTTATTGAGGACACCTGTAACCCAAAAGCAACCCTGAGATTAACGAGTTTCAACTCAGCCTGTTGTGTGCGTTATACCTGTTTTGATGTCGTTCCATATGATCGAGGCGAACTAATATGCTCCAGAGTTATCTATGTGAGATGATGAAATACAGAGATACAGTGTGCAGACTGATGTTGTCGAAGTAACCTCACTTGCCTATTGAAAACGTTATATGTCCTTCAAAGTCTCTCTATATGGTCAGTGCGATCGTATCTGTTCCAACTCTAGGCATGTCAGATGCTAGAATGCAAAGTTACAGTGTAAACATAGTCGAAATCGAAGTTTCTAGTTTTGCCTGTTGTGTGCGATATACCTGTTTTGATGTCGTCTCATATGATCGAGGCGAACTGATCTGCTCCAGAGGTATCTATGTGAGATGAAAGAATACAGAGATGGTAGAATGCGATGTTTCGGTGTAAACATACTCGAAGTCAAAATTTCTTGTTCCCCCTGTTGTAAGCGTTATTTTCGTTCAGGAAACACTAGACTTTGTCTACCTATAAGATGTATAACTGACTTATTATCAAGATTGATAAATTCGAAGTTTTGGCGAACACGCCGGTTTACCGACTCTTGATTGTTGGAATCGAAGTTTTTAATAGCTATGAAAAAGTATAGTACTCCACTCGCAAATAATGAGCTGTCATATATACTCCATGAATGAGCATTTGAGATGCTAAAATACAAAGTTACAAAGTAAACATAGTCAAAGTCGAAGTTTCTCGTTCGGCCTGTTGTGTTCGTTTTATCCGCTTCGATGTCGTCTCATATGATCGTTGCGAACTTATATGCTCCAGATGTGAGATGATAGAATACAGAGATACAGTAAGCAGACTGATGTTGTCGAAGTATCTCACTTGCTTATTGTTCTCGTTTTATGTCCTTCGAAGTCGTCCTATTTGATCAGTGTGATCGTATCTGCTATAACTGTAGGCATGTCAGATGCAAGAATGCTTTGATGTCGTCTTATATGATAGTTGCGAACTCATATGCTCCGGAGGTATGAATGTGAGATGATAGAATACAGAGATACGGTATGCGAACTGATGTAGTCGATGTTTCTCCACTAGCCTATTGTTCTCGTTGTATGTTTTTCGAAGTCGTCCTATATGTTCAGTGCGATCGTATCTGCAATTACTGTAGGCATGTCAGATGCTAGAATGCGAAGTTACAGTATAAACATAGTCGAATCGAAGTTTCTTGCTCCCCCTGTTGTAAGCGTTATACCCGATTTGATGCCGTCCCATATGATCGTTGCGAACTACCATGCTACAAAGGTATTCATGTGAGATGTTACAATACAGAGATACAGTGTGCAGACTGATGTCGAAGTATCTTCACTTGTCAATTGTTCTCGTTATATGTCCTTCGATGTCGTCTTATATGGTCAGTGCGATCGTACCTGCTTGTAGGCATGTCAGATGCGAGAATGCGGAGGTACAGTGTAAACATTGTCAGAGTCGAAGTTTCTCGTTCTGCCTGATGTGTGCGTTATACCCGCTTCGATGTCGTCCCATATGAAGGAAGTCGTTGCGAACATATATGCTTCAGAGGTATCTATGTGAGATGAAAGAATACAGAGATGCTAGAATGCGAAGTTTCGGTGTTAACATAGTCGAAATCGCAGCTTCTTGGTCTTTCTGTTGTAGGAGTCATTTTTATTCAGGAAACACTAGAAATTGTCTACCTATAAGATGTATAACCGACTTATTATCAAGATTGATAAATTCGAAGTTTTGGCGAACACGCCGGCTTACCGACTCTTGATTGTTGGAATCGGTGTTTTTGGTAGATATGAAAAATTATAGTACTCCTTGAATGAGCATTTGAGATGCTCAAATGCGAAGTTACAAAGTGAACATAGTCGAAGTCGAAGTTTCTCGTTCTGCCTGTTGTGTTCGTTTTATCCGCTTCGATGTCGTCTCATATGATCGTTGCGAACTTATATGCTCCAGAGGTATCTATGTGGGATGATAGAATATAGAGATACAGTGTGCAGACTGATGTTGTCGAAGTATCTCACTTGCCTATTGTTCTCGTTATATGTCCTTCGAAGTCGTCCTATATGGTCAGTGCGATCGAATCTGCTATAATCGTAGGCATGTCAGATGCTAGAATGCGAAGTAACAGTGTATACATAGTCGGAGTCGAAGTTTCTTGTTCTGCCTCATGTGTGCGTTATACCCGTTCTGATGTCATCTCATATGATCGATGCGAACTGATATGCTCCAGAGAAATTCATGTGAGGTGATAGAATACAGAGATACAGTGTGCAGACTGTTATTGTCGAAGTATCTTCACTTGCCTTCGAAATCGTCTCATATGGTCAGTGCGATCGTATCTGCTATAGCTGTAGGCATGTCAGAAGCAAGAATGCAAAGGTGTAGTGTGAACATAGTCGAAGTCAAAGTTTTATGTTCTGCCTGTTGTGTGCGTTATTCCTGCTTCGATGTCGTTTTAAAGGATCATTGCGAACTGATATGCTCCAAAAGTATCCATGTGAGATGATAGAATTCAGAGATACAGTGTGCAGACTGATGTTGTCGATGTTTCTCCACTTGCCCTATGTTCTCGTAATATGTCCTCCGAAGTCGTCTTATATAGTCAGTGCGATCGTCAGATGCTAGAATGCTAAGTTACAGAGTAAACATAGTCGAAGTCAAAGTTTCTCGTTCTGCCTGTTGTATGCGTTATACCTGATTCGATGTCAACTCATATAATCGTTGCAAACTACCATGCTCGCCTATTGTTCTCGTTATATGTCCTTCGAAGTCGTCCTATTTGGTCAGTGCGATCGTATCAGCTATAACTGTAGGCAGGTCAGATGCTAGAATGCTTTGATGTCGTCTTATAAAATAGTTGCGAACTCATATGCTCCAGAGGTATCAATGTGAGATGATAGAATACAGAGATACGGTATGCGAACTGATGTTGTCGAAGTATCTCCACTAGCCTATTCTTCTCGTTGTATGTTTCTCGAAGTCGTCCTATATGTTCAGTGCGATCGTATCTGCAAGTACTGTAGGCATGTCAGATGCTAGAATGCGAAGTTACAGTATTGTTACGTTATTCGGGTGCAGAAGCGAACACGACACTATTTATTTCCGAACTGATTTTTTTAAATTGAAGAAACACTAATTTATATCGAACTTATAACTACTATTTATGTAAAACGATTTATAACACGCGGTATATAACTGTCTCTCTGACACTCGCTGTTTTGACTATTCACGGCAGTTATTCGGCCGTTTATATATGAGATAACTAGACAGGCTTTGGTTCGAGAACCTTCTCGAATGATTTTCCGTCTCCTTCTTTTTGTTCTAGGAGCTTCTTAGAACAAACCTCTCTCTCTAATTGTTCCATCGATTGTTTCCAGAACATTCCAGAATCTTCTGTGACGTTATCTGTCACCGCGGCATATATTGAGTGTTCGGAAATATGCTAGTGCATGTAGGAATCATTGGGAGGTAGGAGAGCAATCTGGGATGCGTGATACAGGATGATCGTTGTACTCTTGCCTTCCTGCTGATGTTTCTAAAGCCCCTTCAAGGGGAATATCATTACACTGCCCCCTCCTTAAAACGCATTCCTCCTGGAATGCATTCTGTTCACTATGAAGATAGGGACAACTGTTTTCATTTTTACAACGTGCAGTATGGTAGAAATAGCATGGCACTGTCTTTTCTCTTGGAGTTCCCTTGGAGTTCCAGCAGCATACCAGAATTTCAACTCCGGTGAATCTAAATAAAACCTCTAGCATGTTCCTTACAATTCTCCAATTCAAGCCATCCAGTCCACACCCCAGCTTTGGAACAGCTATCTTCTGTATGTCGTTCTCGAGTATGATGTTAATAAGGCAAGAGTTTAAGGAAAAGACCATCGCCATTCACTCCGACAGCCAAGCGGCTATAAAAGCAATCAGCTCCATGCAGATCAATTCCAAACTCGTCTGGGACTGCTTGGAAACCCTACAAGAGCTGGGCAGTCAAAACAGACTGTACTTAGCCTGGGTACCAGGCCACACAGGCTACAAGGGCAACGAAGAGGCTGACTCACTAGCCCGAGAAGGAGCAAGATGTGCTCCTATCGGTCCAGAACCTTTCTGTGGTATAGCGAAAGCGCTGCAAAGAACAAATAACAGCACTTGGATGAAGAAGTAGTCTCGAGAATGGTGGAACAAGGCGCCGGGAATGAGACAGGCCAAAGAGTTCATTAAAGAACCATTGCCAAAATTCACGGAGTACCTACTAAGCCAGAATAGGAGAACAACAAGGATCTTGGTTGGGCTCCTGACAGGGCACTGTAGACTCAACAAACACATGAACAACATCGGATTGGCGGACACAACCATATGCAGGTTTTGCCAAGAAGATGAGGAAACCTCAGCACACATACTGTGCTACTGCGAAGGCCTGACTAGGCTAAGGTTTTCGACGATAGGGGAGGAAAAACCACAGCCCTCTCAATATATGGAGGACCTGAGGTCTGGCCTATGGAGTCTAGTAATAAGGATGGGTTTAGACAAGGAACTCTAACATAACATGAGGGCACACACAATAGATCTGTAAAGGTCGCAGTGGAGAGGCTCCTAGTAGCACATGAGCCCCATATCAATCTAATGATGCTTCGCAAGTCGACTAGCGTCTCCCAGAGGTCCTTGTAAGTGGGTTTCTCAGAAGATCTTCCTTTCGTTATAAGATAAAACAGAGACCTTTTTCCTTCAGCGCTGATATCTTCTATTTCTAGTTCTCGACCGACGGAGGGACCTTGTTGATGAAGCTCCTCTAACTTCCCGAACTTCCTCATGAACTCGTTCGCTATTCCTTGAGACATCTGAAGATCCTCGGCGACGCAGTGAGCTAGTGCGTATTCTACAGGAATGGCAAAAAGGTCGCGGTGCTCTTCCTTGGTGACGCCAAACCTTGCTTTTGATGAACCACTGTATGTCCCAATGAATTCGTCGAATGTAAGCTCCTTTTCTTCCGGACAAATTTGTTGAACCTGTTGATCTTGTGTTCCCTCGAATGGTGCTAGTTTGTTGAAATGAACGACTCTTTGTTTGCCACTGGGTTCTTTACTGATGCGGTATATGACATCGTTGATCCTCTTCTTGACGGTATAAGGTCCTTTCCAAGATCTCTGTAGTTTTGGACAAATACCTCGTTTCCTTTGTGGATTGTACAACCACACCAAGTCTCCTTCTGCGTATCCTGCACCCCCAGCTCTGATGTCGTACCGGTCTTTCATGTGGTCGCTGGCAATTTTCAGATTAGAACGAACCAATTCATGAATATCGTTCATCTTTCTCATCAGATTCGTAACGTAATCTTCCCCTACTATGTCCTCACCAGGTCTACATCCGAAGACCAAGTCACATGGAAGCCTCATCTCTCGTCCAAATAAAACCTTCGCCGGAGTCTGCCCTGTAGATTCCTGTACCGCAGATCTGTAAGCCATCAAGAAGAAAGGAAGATGTTGATCCCAGTCTTGTTGGTGTTGATCAACGACTTTGCAGAGATACCTCCCTATGGTTCGGTTCATTCGCTCCACCATGCCATCTGACTGTGGATGCAATGGAGTTGTTCTTGTTTTCTTGATTCTTAACTTCTCGCACATCTTCTCAAACACTTCACTCTCGAAGTTCCGGCCCTGATCAGAGTGAAGTTCCAATGGCACCCCAAAACGACTGATGAGTTGATTCATCAGGACATCGGCGACAGTTACGGCTTCCTGGTTAGGGATCGCATACGCTTCCACCCACTTGGTGAAATAGTCCATGCAGACAAGGATGTATTTATTTCCATTATCAGTCACTGGAAACGGCCCCGCAATATCCATAGCAATCCTCTCGAAAGGGCTTCCAACATTGTACTGTCTCATGGGTGCCCTTGGTTTACGATGAGGCCCATTGCTGGCAAAGCACACGGTGCATTTACGGCACCACTCCCTGACGTCGTCACTGCAGTTCACCCAGTAGAACCGCTCTCGTACCCGCTGCAGTGTCTTCCTCACTCCTAGATGTCCCCCTGAAGATCCATCATGTACATATCCAAATACTTCCGACACTCGGCTCCTAGGAATGACCAACTGCATCCGATTATCCGACCCATCATCGCTCTCGAGATTCCTCTTGAGCAGGTCATCTTCTAATACCAAGGAGTCCCACTGACTCCAGTACGCCTTCAAAGTCTGTGAAGATGGTGCTACTTCTTGCCAAGAAGGACGGCGATTCGCTTTCTTCCATTCTCGAAGCTTCCGAAGTTCTGGGTCGTTTTCTTGCTCTTGCTTGATTGCTGCAGGTAACCAATCTTCATTGACAACGGTGTTTCTGTAAAGGGCTGCTTCCTTATCCTCCAAACGACTACAATGTGAGCACTCAGGTGGACATGGCCTTCTGGACAATGCATCTGCATTCTTATGGCTCGTCCCCACTCGGTGTGTTATCTCGAAGTCATATTCCTGGAGCCTCTCGATCCAACGAGCTACTTGGCCTTCGGGGTTCTTGAAATTCAGGAGCCACTTCAATGCAGCGTGGTCCGTCCTGAGATGGAATTTTCGCCCATAGAGGTACTTATAGAAGTGCTCCACCGATTTTACCATGGCCAATAGTTCCCTCCTGGTAACGCAGTAGTTTCGTTCTGCCTTCGATAGCACCTTGCTGAAGTAACCGATGACTCGCTCTTGCCCATCTTGATACTGCGAAAGGACTCCACCAATGCCGATATTACTGGCATCTGTGTCGAGAATGAATTGTCCCTGTGGAAGTGGATACCCAAGAATCGGTGTCGTGGTCAGGCGTTCTTTCAGAGCATCAAAGGCGGCCTGGCATTCTGAATCCCAGTGGAAGGGACGTGCTTCCTCGGTGAGACGAGTCAGGGGCTTTGCGATATCCGAAAACATTCGAACGTAACGTCGATAATAAGTGCAGAGCCCAAGAAAGCTCCTGAGTTGATGCTTATCTCTTGGTACTGGCCATTGCTTCACTGCTCGTACCTTCTCAGGGTCGACTTCCACACCCTGCTTTCCTACGATGTGTCCTAAATAGTTAACTCGTTTTTGCAGCAGATGGCATTTCTTCAGATTGAGTGTGAGGTTTGCAGCCTGAAGTCTTTTGAAAACTTCCTCTAGGTTAGCCAGATGTTCTTCAAAAGTTTTACCGATCACGATGATGTCATCCAGATAAACCAGGCATGTCTTCCAGAAGAGTCCCCCCAACACATTCTCCATGATTCGTTCGAAGGTGGCCGGAGCATTGCAGAGTCCGAAAGGCATAACCTTGAATTGCCATAATCCAGTGCCGATGGTGAACGCTGTCTTTTCCCTATCTGCCGGATCCATTTCCACCTGCCAATATCCACTTTTCAGATCCAGTGTGGAGAAAAGATTCGATTCCGCCAATGTGTCGAGTGTGTCGTCAATTCGAGGCAAAGGATAGCTGTCCTTCTTCGTCACATTGTTCAATCGGCGATAGTCCACGCAAAAACGAGTGTTTCCATCTTTCTTCTCCACTAGTACCACTGGTGAAGCCCAAGGACTATTGGATGGCTCGATTACCCCGTCTTGTTCCATATCCTGGATGATCTTTTCTGCAATTTCTCTATTGGCCTGTGGTAATTTTCGGGCTGGTTGACGAATCGGTCTGGTATCCCCCGTATCGATTTTGTGACTGATGATGTTGGTTCTACCTGTTTTTCCATCGGCAGGTATGAAAATGGATCTATACCTCTGCAGTAACTCGGTTAACTTCTTCTTCTGTCGGTTGTTGAGTGAGTCGCTTGCAGCAGAGACGAGTTCTTCATACTTGCCGGCCCCATCAGTGGTTGCTGTCACCTTGTGGATTATGGAGGCTGCTGGGACACATGTTCCAATCTTCGTTCCTTTGCCAATCGTCACAGGGTAATTATTTATGTTGATAAATCGAACAGGTACATGGTCGTCTGCTGACAGTAAAGCCTTGCCGACTAAGATTCCACGTCCGACTTCCTCGTCATGGTTGCAGGGTTCCATGATGATGGGACTGCCTTGCTCCAATGTACCCTCAATACGCGCTGCTACAATGGTCTCGCTCCGTTTCGGTAACAGGACGTCTTCTTCTAACATTACTCCTGCCGCTACCTCCACCCGTGGATGTAAGAAGATCTCTTCGGCACCCACCTTGAGTGTTCTGCTTCTGAAGTCCAGTTGGATCCCGTGCGCACCCATGATGTCCATTCCCAGAATAACATCTTCTTCAATATCCGCCATGATAGCTCGATGTGGAAATTTGACGGTCCCGATCGATATATCCACATCGATTTCCCCATAAACTATGGCAGCTTCACCCTTAGCAGTTCTCAGACGCCATCTTGGGCTCACAAGTTGCTTTCTTGAAGACGTCAGGAGTCCACGTCGCAGGATCGTCTTCGATGCACCAGTATCCACCAACAATGCGCATTTCTTTCCGTCGATCTGTCCATCCACGTAGACGCTGCTGTTATCACGCCGTAGGGATGCCACAAAGATGAGAGGGTCTTGAGAATGACGGGTCGAAGCTGCCCCCTCAAAGTCGACCCGTTCTAGTTTTCCTGCGGCTGCGTGGAAGATGATCCTTCCTCAGCAGCCTGTTTCGCACGTTTACAAGCTCTTTGGAGGTGACCCAACTCCCCACAATTCCAACAGCGAACTGGTCTCCTCTTCTTATCCAAGAGGCCCTTGATGGTGATGATCAAAGCTTCATTTGAATCTTGCCTGTGGCTCTCGGCTATGTTCTCGCTGTCATTTATAGCTCGTACCTTCGCGGATCCACGGGAAGCTTCTGCTGCGGCCTCGATCTCAAGCGCAGCTGCCAGAGCACTGGTGAGGTCTTTTGGTCGAGTGAGGCGAACTGCTTTCTGCATTTCAATATCTCGTAGTCCATCTACGAACGTTTGAACAGCCAAGCATTCCATTAGAGATTCGGGAGCTGATGGATATGCACAATGAACCAATCGTGCAACGTCCACTTCGAATTCTTGCAGGCTCTCGTTGACTCTCTGTCGACGGCTTTTCATTTGTGATTGAAATACTTGCTGAAGATGTTCGTGACCATACCGCATTTCGAGGCGTTTGACGAGATGATCGTAGCTATCGGCTTCTACTTCCAGAATGGCTTGCAAGATGTTCAGTGCATCACCCCGTAGAGCTACTGTAAGAGCTACCACCTTGTCCTTGGATGTCCACCCATTGGCTTTGGAAGCTGCTTCGAACTGCTTCAGATAGTTCGGCCACGATGTTTTTCCATCGAATGTAGGTGGTTTTACTCGATTGGTAGTAGTCACTGCATCTGGCCCAACTGTGGTTTCAATCATGAGTCCTCGACCATTTCCAGACTTCTCCAGCACAGCTATTCTTTCTCTTTCGAGCTGCAGCTCCTTCTTCATTTCTTCTATCTGGGTGGTGAATTGGGTTGATACCTGAGCTATAATGTTATCCTGCTGAGATGCGATCTATTCTTTCTGAGCAACGATCTGTTCTTGCTGAGCAGCAATCTGAGTCATAACTTCTTCCCGATGTATTGATATCTGAGTCAATACTTCTTCTCGTTGGGCTGATATCTGGGAGGCGATCTGATCTTGCTGAGCAGAAATACGTGCCAGCACCTCTTCTCGTTGAGCGGTCATCTGAGCTGATACCTCGTCTCGTTTGGCTGAGATTTGAGAGGCTATCTGATCTTGCTGAGCTGAGATTTTCTCCTGCTGAGCACGCATCTGATCCGCGATCTTATCTTGGTGAGCCACCATCTGATCCGTGATCTTCTCCTGCTGAGCCACCATCTGGCCTGTGATCTTCTCCTGCTGAGCCACCATCTGGTCCGCAATGTCCTGTCGCTGAGCCGCTATCTGGTCCGTGATCTTCTCCTGCTGGGCCACCATCTGGTCCGCAATGTCCTGTCGCTGCGCAGCTATGTCCTGTCGCTGAGCCGCTATGTCCTGTCGCTGAGCTGCTATCTGTTCCGAGATCCCAGCCAACATCGATTCCGCTGAAGCTGGTTCCTCGAAGGTGAACGTCTCTGGATCTTGACCTACGCTCACCATATACTCTATGAGACGATGCTGAAGTGTAGCCTTGATCCCTGTTGTGTCGAGATCTCTCTCCTCCAACTCGCGTTTCAAGTCCACCACTCTCATCTCGTGTAGTTTCTTCATTGCAACGGTCTGTTCACTTCACACTGGAATATCCCACACCTGACACCAATTGTTACGTTATTCGGGTGCAGAAGCGAACACGACACTATTTATTTTTGAACTGATTTATTTAAATTGAAGAAACACTAATTTATATCGAACTTATAACTACTATTTATGTAAAACGATTTATAACACGCGGTATATAACTGTCTCTCTGACACTCGCTGTTTTGACTATTCACGGCAGTTATTCGGCCGTTTATATATGAGATAACTAGACAGGCTTTGGTTCGAGAACCTTCTCGAATGATTTTCCGTCTCCTTCTTTTTGTTCTAGAAGCTTCTTAGAACAAACCTCTCTCTCTAATTGTTCCATTGATTGTTTCCAGAACATTCCAGAATCTTCTGTGACGTTATCTGTCACCGCGGCATATATTGAGTGTTCGGAAATATGCTAGTGCATGTAGGAATCATTGGGAGGTAGGAGAGCAATCTGGGATGCGTGATACAGGATGATCGTTGTACTCCTGCCTTCCTGCTGATGTTTCTAAAGCCCCTCCAAGGGGAATATCATAACAGTATAAACAAAGTCGAAGTCGAAGTTTCTTGCTCCCCCTGTTGTGAGCGTTATTTTGATTCAGGAAACACTAGACAATGTCTACCTATGAGAAGTATAACCTACTTATTATCAAGATTGATAAACTCAAAGTTCTGGCGAACAGGCCAGATTACCGACTCTTGATTGTTGGAATCGAAGTTTTTGGTGGATATGAAAAAGTATAGTACTTCACTCACATATAATGCAAAGTTACAGAGTAAACATAATCGAAGTCGAAGTTTCTTGTTCTCTCCAGAGGTATCTATGTGAGATGATAGAATACAGAGATACAATGTGCAGACTGATGTTGTCAAAGTATCTTCACTTGCCTATTGTTCTCGTTATATTTCCTTCGAAGTCGTCTTATATGGTCAGTGCGATCGTCAGATGCTGGAATGCAAAGTTACAGAGTGAACATAGTCGAAATCAAAGTTTCTTGTTCTGCCTGTTGTGTGCGTTATTCCCGATTCGATGTCAACTCATATGATCGTTGCGAACTACCATGCTCCAAAGGTATCCATGTGAGATGATAGAATACAGAGATACAGTGTGCAGACTGATGTTGTCGAAGTATCGCCACTTGCCTATTGTTCTCGTTATATGTTCTTCGAAGTCGTCTCATATGGTCAGTGCGATCGTATCTGCTATAGCTGAAGGCATGTAAGATGAAAGAATGCGGAGTAACAGTATAAGCAATGTCGAGGTCGAAGTTTCTTGTTCTGCCTGTTGTGTGCGTTATACCCGATTCGATGTCGTCTTATATAATAGTTGTGAACTCATATGCTCCAGAGGTATCCATGTGAGATGATAGAATACAGAGATACGGTGTGCGGACTGATGTTCTCGGAGTATCTTCACTTGCCTATTGTTCTCGTTATATGTCTTTCGAAGTCGTCCTATATGGTCAGTGCGATCGTATCTGCAATTATTGGAGGCATGTCAGATGCTAGAATGCGAAGTTACGGTGTAAACATGGTCGAAGTCGAAGTTTCTTGTTCTCCCTGTTGTAAGCGCTATTTTGATTCAGAAAATACGAGACAATGTCTACCTATAAGATGTATAACCGACTTATTATCAAGATTGATGATTTCGAAGTTTTGGCGAACACGCCGGTTTACCGACTCTTGATTGTTGAAATCAAAGTTTCAAGTAGATATGAAAAAGTATAGTACTCCACTTGCATATAATGAGCTGTCATATATACTCCTTGAATGAGCATTTGAGATGCTAGAATGCTGACTTACAGAGTACACATAGTCGAAGTCGAAGTTTCTCGTTCTGCCTGTTGTGTGCGTTATACGCGCTTCGATGTCGTCTCATATGATCGTTGCGAACTCATATGCTCCAGAGGAATCTATGTGAGATGATAGAATATAGAGATACAGTGTGCAGACTGATGTTATCGAAGTATCTTCACTAGCCTATTGTTCTCGTTATAAGTCCTTCAAAGTCGTCTCATATGGTCAGTACGATCGTCAGATTCTAGAATGCAAAGTTACAGAGTGATTATAGTCGAAGTCAAGGTTTCTTGTTCTGCCTGTTTTGTGCGTTATACCCGATTCGATGTCAACTCATATCATATCAACCATAGCTGTAGGCATGTTAGATTCTAGAAGGTGAAGTTACAGTGTGAAAATATTCGAAGGCAAAGTTTTTTTTTCTGCCAATTGTGTGAGTTATATTCGCTTCGATGTCGTCCTATATGATCGTTGCGATTATAATATGCTTCGGAAGTATCCATGTGAGATGTTAGAATACAGAGAGACAGTGTGCAGACTGATGTTGTCGAAGTATCCTCACTTGCCTATAAAAGTCGTTATATGTCCTTCACAGTCTTTCTTTATGGTCAGTGCGATCGTATCTGTCACAACTATAGGCATGTCAGATGCTAGAATTCAGAGCCACAGTGTGAACATAGTCGAAGCAAAGTTTTTTGTTCTTCCTGTTGTATTCGTTATACCCGTTCTGATGTCGTCTCATGATAATATGATCGTTGCGAACTACCATGCTCCAAAGGTATCCATGTGAGATGATAGAATACAGAGAAATAGTGTGCAAACTGATGCTGTCGAAGTATCTTCACTTGCCTATTGTTCTTGTTATAAGTCCTTCGAAGTCGTCTTATATGGTCAGTGCGATCGTATCTGCTATAGCTGTAGGCATGTCAGAAGCTAGAATGCGAAGGTGTAGTGTGAACATAGTCGAAGTCAAAGTTTTATGTTCTGCCTGTTGTGTGCGTTATTCCTGCTTCGATGTCGTCTTAAAGGATCATTGCGAACTGATATGCTCCAAAGGTATCCATGTGGGTTTATAGAATACAGAGGTACAGTGTGCAGATTGATGTTGTCGAAGTATCCTCACTTGCCTATAAAAGTCGTTATATGTCCTTCACAGTCTTTATTTATGGTCAGTGCGATCGTATCTGTCACAACTATAGGCATGTCAGATGCTAGAATTCAGAGCCACAGTGTAAACATAGTCGAAGCAAAGTTTCTTGTTCTCCCTGTTGTATTCGTTATACCCGTTTTGATGTCGTCCCATAATAATATGATCGTTGCGAACTACCATGCTCCAAAGGTATCCATGTGAGATGATAGAATACAGAAAAACAGTGTGCAAACTGATGTTGTCGAAGTATCTTAACTTGCCTATTGTTCTCGTTATGAGACCTTCAAAGTCGTCTTATATGGTCAGTGCGATCGTCAGATGCTAGAATGCTAAGTTACAGAGTAAACATAGTCGAAGTCAAAGTTTCTTGTGCAGTCTGTAGTGTTCGTTATAACCGCTTCGATGTCGTCTTATATGATCGTTGCGAACTTATATGCTCCAGTGGTATCTATGTGAGATAATAGAATACAGAGATACAGTGTGCAGACTGATGTTGTCGAAGTATCTTCACTTGCCTATTGTTCTCGTTATATGTTCCCGATTCGATGTCGTCTTATATGATCGTTGCGAACATATATTTATTTATTCAGTATCTTAGGTACATAGTTAACATTTCTCATATTCATTATAATGGTTTGAGTTATTACCAAATTATATTAAATTTTATCAGCACAATGGATTTTGAAATCTGTGTGTGCTGATTATTAATCAACCTCATTTAACGAAACTATAGATACTTGGATACTTTTAGTTATACACCATGAAATAATATCAATAACACTCAATAGTTCTTGCAAACAATGTATAAATAGTCTAATTATTTCAGTTAAGAGTTTACAAGGTATATTGGCTCTCAATTATCCAGTCATGGATTTGCTTTTTAACCTTTTCATATGGTCGACTTCTTAGTGAGTTGGGTAGTCCATTATATACTCTGGTGCCAATAAAACTAATATGTCTCTTAGCGGATATATGTCTCACAGAACTCAATCCTTAGTTATTATTCATCGCACTTCTAGTATTCAATATATGTCCTATTTTAGTTTTAATTGATTAACATGAATCTTATTATATTTTTTACATATAATTGGTGAAAATTTAGTAATTTGCTTTCGTGAAAGAGTAGGTTGCTAGGGTATGTTTCATTTTTGAACTTCATTACTTTAATAATGTACTTTTGAGCTACCATAAGACTCGACATATTAGTTCTGCATGCACTTCCCCACACAATGATGCCATAATTTAATATTGATTCTACCAAGGAATAATAAACCATTTTACATATGTTATAAGGTAGAATGTTCCTTAGTTCATAAAACTTATGAATTACCTTCCTTATTTTCGTTGTAGTATATTCTATATGTTTTTTCCAATCTAACTTTTCATCAATATAAATTCCTAAATACTTTATATTCTGTACTCTTTCTATTTCACAACAGTCACAGTTTCCTATTCCTTCAGTATTAGTACAATCTGATTCATGAACCTTTATGGTTTTGCATTCTGGTAAAGCCTTCTTAGTTAGGGCAAAAGTGATAAACTTGGTTTTGTTAACATTTAGTGAAAGCAGGCTACAGTCTAGCCAAGATTTTATTTTGGAAATGGAGAATTCTGCCTTTATGATAGCTGATCTCCAGGAATTACGAACAGAAAAAACCACAGTATCATCTGCGAAACAGAAGACACTATCCTCATCATCCAGTATAGATAAAATACCATTGACATAGACACTCAACAAAAAAGGACCAAGTACTGTACCCTGTGGCACACCATACTCCGTCGGAAGAGCCTGACTCAGATAATTTCCAATTCTCACTTTTTGGTTTCTTCCACTCAAAAAGGATTTCATTAATTGGTTAGCAATTCCTCTGATACCCATATCGTCAAATCTTTCCAGCAGTATATGGTGCGCCACAGTGTCAAACGCCTTAGCCAAATCCAAAAAAATTCCTATTACTTTTTTTCCCTCGTCAAGACTTTTCAGGATTACCTTTGACACTCTGCACAATGCCCGCTCTGTACTGCTGTTAGATTTAAAAGCAAACTGGTTTTGCGAAAAAAGCTTATTTGTTCTAAAATTGTTGTTCTAAAATTGTTCTATCCGTCATTCGGTTGCCCCCTTACGAGCAACCCTCAGAAGTCTTCGAAAGACTTGTGCGAGCAAGGAATGACGGGGGCCTTACCTTTTAACGTGTGATCCCAAACACTTTCTCAGGCCATCAGGAAAAGTCTGCGTTCGTGGGTCTCGAACCCACGATCTATACCTCGACGTGAATCGATATTGAAGCATCGAAGCACTGAGGTACGCCGGCCAATAAACGATAACATTTTAAATTTAATGCATTTTCCTATTATTTTGTTAATGGTGCTGGTCAAGGCTATTGGCCTATAATTTGTAGTGAGTTCACTGTTACCTTGTTCATATAACGGCACTATAATTGTGTTCTTGAGTATAGATGGGTAGACTCCAGAAGAAAAAATGTGGTTTATTATATGCAAAAGAGGTTTTAGAATATATTTATGATTCTGTTTAATCATCTCAGAAGTGATCAGATCTTCTCCACTTTCCACATTATTTTTCAAGGACTTGATTTGTTCAATCAGATCATTTTCTCTGAGAGGTGTGAGATAGAAGGAATTCAGACTGGTTCAATTTTTTTTTCTTGCAATATTGTCTTTCGGCTGTTTTATTTTTGTAGCCACTTTCCGCCCGATATTACTAAAATATTGATTAAATTTATCAGAGATCAAGGCAGGATCACTCAGGGGGTCTCCATCTTCGTTTCTTATTGATTTTATATTTGTTTCATCATGTTTCATTATGTTTTGCGTCATTTGTTGCTTCTTTGATGAGATTCCAAAGTTTTTTTGAATCATGCCCATTATGTTGTATTTTCATTTTATAGAATTCTTATTCAGTTTTTTTAATAAGTTTTGTTAATGAACTTCGATAGCTTCTATAGTCATTTGAAATTTCTGCATTTCCCGGAAACAATGTGCATTGTTTCTCTTTCAGATCCCTTTTGCGTATAGATATTCAGAGTCCCTTTGTGATCCATGGCTCTAATCTCCGATTCTTATTGCTAATCTTGCGATCATAGGTACAAGAGGCAATTTGGTCTTGCATTAACTTAATAAAATTTGTACTACTTGTCTCCACATTATTAGAAGCCAGAACACTCTCCCAGTTTGTTTCTGACAAAAGTTTTGTAAATTTTTTGTGGTCTACTTTGTTAATGTATTGTAATTTCTGAGGCAATATAGTTTGATTTTTCAATTTTATGTTCAACAATATGGGATAGTGATCTGTGAAGTCTCTAGTCAAAACTAATGAGCTTAATCTATCATGATATTTACTTTTACATTTGATAAACATATGATCTATGCAAGTCGCTGAATTACCCTGTACTCTTGTTGCTTCATTAATAAGGCTAAAAAAACGAACTCATATGCTCCGGAGGTATGAATGTGAGATGATAGAATACAGAGATACGGTATGCGAACTGATGTAGTCGATGTTTCTCCACTAGCCTATTGTTCTCGTTGTATGTTTTTCGAAGTCGTCCTATATGTTCAGTGCGATCGTATCTGCAATTACTGTAGGCATGTCAGATGCTAGAATGCGAAGTTACAGTATAAACATAGTCGAATCGAAGTTTCTTGCTCCCCCTGTTGTAAGCGTTATACCCGATTTGATGCCGTCCCATATGATCGTTGCGAACTACCATGCTACAAAGGTATTCATGTGAGATGTTACAATACAGAGATACAGTGTGCAGACTGATGTCGAAGTATCTTCACTTGTCAATTGTTCTCGTTATATGTCCTTCGATGTCGTCTTATATGGTCAGTGCGATCGTACCTGCTTGTAGGCATGTCAGATGCGAGAATGCGGAGGTACAGTGTAAACATTGTCAGAGTCGAAGTTTCTCGTTCTGCCTGATGTGTGCGTTATACCCGCTTCGATGTCGTCCCATATGAAGGAAGTCGTTGCGAACATATATGCTTCAGAGGTATCTATGTGAGATGAAAGAATACAGAGATGCTAGAATGCGAAGTTTCGGTGTTAACATAGTCGAAATCGCAGCTTCTTGGTCTTTCTGTTGTAGGAGTCATTTTTATTCAGGAAACACTAGAAATTGTCTACCTATAAGATGTATAACCGACTTATTATCAAGATTGATAAATTCGAAGTTTTGGCGAACACGCCGGCTTACCGACTCTTGATTGTTGGAATCGGTGTTTTTGGTAGATATGAAAAATTATAGTACTCCTTGAATGAGCATTTGAGATGCTCAAATGCGAAGTTACAAAGTGAACATAGTCGAAGTCGAAGTTTCTCGTTCTGCCTGTTGTGTTCGTTTTATCCGCTTCGATGTCGTCTCATATGATCGTTGCGAACTTATATGCTCCAGAGGTATCTATGTGGGATGATAGAATATAGAGATACAGTGTGCAGACTGATGTTGTCGAAGTATCTCACTTGCCTATTGTTCTCGTTATATGTCCTTCGAAGTCGTCCTATATGGTCAGTGCGATCGAATCTGCTATAATCGTAGGCATGTCAGATGCTAGAATGCGAAGTAACAGTGTATACATAGTCGGAGTCGAAGTTTCTTGTTCTGCCTCATGTGTGCGTTATACCCGTTCTGATGTCATCTCATATGATCGATGCGAACTGATATGCTCCAGAGAAATTCATGTGAGGTGATAGAATACAGAGATACAGTGTGCAGACTGTTATTGTCGAAGTATCTTCACTTGCCTTCGAAGTCGTCTCATATGGTCAGTGCGATCGTATCTGCTATAGCTGTAGGCATGCCAGAAGCAAGAATGCAAAGGTGTAGTGTGAACATAGTCGAAGTCAAAGTTTTATGTTCTGCCTGTTGTGTGCGTTATTCCTGCTTCGATGTCGTTTTAAAGGATCATTGCGAACTGATATGCTCCAAAAGTATCCATGTGAGATGATAGAATTCAGAGATACAGTGTGCAGACTGATGTTGTCGATGTTTCTCCACTTGCCCTATGTTCTCGTAATATGTCCTCCGAAGTCGTCTTATATAGTCAGTGCGATCGTCAGATGCTAGAATGCTAAGTTACAGAGTAAACATAGTCGAAGTCAAAGTTTCTCGTTCTGCCTGTTGTATGCGTTATACCTGATTCGATGTCAACTCATATAATCGTTGCAAACTACCATGCTCGCCTATTGTTCTCGTTATATGTCCTTCGAAGTCGTCCTATTTGGTCAGTGCGATCGTATCAGCTATAACTGTAGGCAGGTCAGATGCTAGAATGCTTTGATGTCGTCTTATAAAATAGTTGCGAACTCATATGCTCCAGAGGTATCAATGTGAGATGATAGAATACAGAGATACGGTATGCGAACTGATGTTGTCGAAGTATCTCCACTAGCCTATTCTTCTCGTTGTATGTTTCTCGAAGTCGTCCTATATGTTCAGTGCGATCGTATCTGCAAGTACTGTAGGCATGTCAGATGCTAGAATGCGAAGTTACAGTATTGTTACGTTATTCGGGTGCAGAAGCGAACACGACACTATTTATTTCCGAACTGATTTTTTTAAATTGAAGAAACACTAATTTATATCGAACTTATAACTACTATTTATGTAAAACGATTTATAACACGCGGTATATAACTGTCTCTCTGACACTCGCTGTTTTGACTATTCACGGCAGTTATTCGGCCGTTTATATATGAGATAACTAGACAGGCTTTGGTTCGAGAACCTTCTCGAATGATTTTCCGTCTCCTTCTTTTTGTTCTAGGAGCTTCTTAGAACAAACCTCTCTCTCTAATTGTTCCATCGATTGTTTCCAGAACATTCCAGAATCTTCTGTGACGTTATCTGTCACCGCGGCATATATTGAGTGTTCGGAAATATGCTAGTGCATGTAGGAATCATTGGGAGGTAGGAGAGCAATCTGGGATGCGTGATACAGGATGATCGTTGTACTCTTGCCTTCCTGCTGATGTTTCTAAAGCCCCTTCAAGGGGAATATCATTACACTGCCCCCTCCTTAAAACGCATTCCTCCTGGAATGCATTCTGATCACTATGAAGATAGGGACAACTGTTTTCATTTTTACAACGTGCAGTATGGTAGAAATAGCATGGCACTGTCTTTTCTCTTGGAGTTCCCTTGGAGTTCCAGCAGCATACCAGAATTTCAACTCCGGTGAATCTAAATAAAACCTCTAGCATGTTCCTTACAATTCTCCAATTCAAGCCATCCAGTCCACACCCCAGCTTTGGAACAGCTATCTTCTGTATGTCGTTCTCGAGTATGATGTTAATAAGGCAAGAGTTTAAGGAAAAGACCATCGCCATTCACTCCGACAGCCAAGCGGCTATAAAAGCAATCAGCTCCATGCAGATCAATTCCAAACTCGTCTGGGACTGCTTGGAAACCCTACAAGAGCTGGGCAGTCAAAACAGACTGTACTTAGCCTGGGTACCAGGCCACACAGGCTACAAGGGCAACGAAGAGGCTGACTCACTAGCCCGAGAAGGAGCAAGATGTGCTCCTATCGGTCCAGAACCTTTCTGTGGTATAGCGAAAGCGCTGCAAAGAACAAATAACAGCACTTGGATGAAGAAGTAGTCTCGAGAATGGTGGAACAAGGCGCCGGGAATGAGACAGGCCAAAGAGTTCATTAAAGAACCATTGCCAAAATTCACGGAGTACCTACTAAGCCAGAATAGGAGAACAACAAGGATCTTGGTTGGGCTCCTGACAGGGCACTGTAGACTCAACAAACACATGAACAACATCGGATTGGCGGACACAACCATATGCAGGTTTTGCCAAGAAGATGAGGAAACCTCAGCACACATACTGTGCTACTGCGAAGGCCTGACTAGGCTAAGGTTTTCGACGATAGGGGAGGAAAAACCACAGCCCTCTCAATATATGGAGGACCTGAGGTCTGGCCTATGGAGTCTAGTAATAAGGATGGGTTTAGACAAGGAACTCTAACATAACATGAGGGCACACACAATAGATCTGTAAAGGTCGCAGTGGAGAGGCTCCTAGTAGCACATGAGCCCCATATCAATCTAATGATGCTTCGCAAGTCGACTAGCGTCTCCCAGAGGTCCTTGTAAGTGGGTTTCTCAGAAGATCTTCCTTTCGTTATAAGATAAAACAGAGACCTTTTTCCTTCAGCGCTGATATCTTCTATTTCTAGTTCTCGACCGACGGAGGGACCTTGTTGATGAAGCTCCTCTAACTTCCCGAACTTCCTCATGAACTCGTTCGCTATTCCTTGAGACATCTGAAGATCCTCGGCGACGCAGTGAGCTAGTGCGTATTCTACAGGAATGGCAAAAAGGTCGCGGTGCTCTTCCTTGGTGACGCCAAACCTTGCTTTTGATGAACCACTGTATGTCCCAATGAATTCGTCGAATGTAAGCTCCTTTTCTTCCGGACAAATTTGTTGAACCTGTTGATCTTGTGTTCCCTCGAATGGTGCTAGTTTGTTGAAATGAACGACTCTTTGTTTGCCACTGGGTTCTTTACTGATGCGGTATATGACATCGTTGATCCTCTTCTTGACGGTATAAGGTCCTTTCCAAGATCTCTGTAGTTTTGGACAAATACCTCGTTTCCTTTGTGGATTGTACAACCACACCAAGTCTCCTTCTGCGTATCCTGCACCCCCAGCTCTGATGTCGTACCGGTCTTTCATGTGGTCGCTGGCAATTTTCAGATTAGAACGAACCAATTCATGAATATCGTTCATCTTTCTCATCAGATTCGTAACGTAATCTTCCCCTACTATGTCCTCACCAGGTCTACATCCGAAGACCAAGTCACATGGAAGCCTCATCTCTCGTCCAAATAAAACCTTCGCCGGAGTCTGCCCTGTAGATTCCTGTACCGCAGATCTGTAAGCCATCAAGAAGAAAGGAAGATGTTGATCCCAGTCTTGTTGGTGTTGATCAACGACTTTGCAGAGATACCTCCCTATGGTTCGGTTCATTCGCTCCACCATGCCATCTGACTGTGGATGCAATGGAGTTGTTCTTGTTTTCTTGATTCTTAACTTCTCGCACATCTTCTCAAACACTTCACTCTCGAAGTTCCGGCCCTGATCAGAGTGAAGTTCCAATGGCACCCCAAAACGACTGATGAGTTGATTCATCAGGACATCGGCGACAGTTACGGCTTCCTGGTTAGGGATCGCATACGCTTCCACCCACTTGGTGAAATAGTCCATGCAGACAAGGATGTATTTATTTCCATTATCAGTCACTGGAAACGGCCCCGCAATATCCATAGCAATCCTCTCGAAAGGGCTTCCAACATTGTACTGTCTCATGGGTGCCCTTGGTTTACGATGAGGCCCATTGCTGGCAAAGCACACGGTGCATTTACGGCACCACTCCCTGACGTCGTCACTGCAGTTCACCCAGTAGAACCGCTCTCGTACCCGCTGCAGTGTCTTCCTCACTCCTAGATGTCCCCCTGAAGATCCATCATGTACATATCCAAATACTTCCGACACTCGGCTCCTAGGAATGACCAACTGCATCCGATTATCCGACCCATCATCGCTCTCGAGATTCCTCTTGAGCAGGTCATCTTCTAATACCAAGGAGTCCCACTGACTCCAGTACGCCTTCAAAGTCTGTGAAGATGGTGCTACTTCTTGCCAAGAAGGACGGCGATTCGCTTTCTTCCATTCTCGAAGCTTCCGAAGTTCTGGGTCGTTTTCTTGCTCTTGCTTGATTGCTGCAGGTAACCAATCTTCATTGACAACGGTGTTTCTGTAAAGGGCTGCTTCCTTATCCTCCAAACGACTACAATGTGAGCACTCAGGTGGACATGGCCTTCTGGACAATGCATCTGCATTCTTATGGCTCGTCCCCACTCGGTGTGTTATCTCGAAGTCATATTCCTGGAGCCTCTCGATCCAACGAGCTACTTGGCCTTCGGGGTTCTTGAAATTCAGGAGCCACTTCAATGCAGCGTGGTCCGTCCTGAGATGGAATTTTCGCCCATAGAGGTACTTATAGAAGTGCTCCACCGATTTTACCATGGCCAATAGTTCCCTCCTGGTAACGCAGTAGTTTCGTTCTGCCTTCGATAGCACCTTGCTGAAGTAACCGATGACTCGCTCTTGCCCATCTTGATACTGCGAAAGGACTCCACCAATGCCGATATTACTGGCATCTGTGTCGAGAATGAATTGTCCCTGTGGAAGTGGATACCCAAGAATCGGTGTCGTGGTCAGGCGTTCTTTCAGAGCATCAAAGGCGGCCTGGCATTCTGAATCCCAGTGGAAGGGACGTGCTTCCTCGGTGAGACGAGTCAGGGGCTTTGCGATATCCGAAAACATTCGAACGTAACGTCGATAATAAGTGCAGAGCCCAAGAAAGCTCCTGAGTTGATGCTTATCTCTTGGTACTGGCCATTGCTTCACTGCTCGTACCTTCTCAGGGTCGACTTCCACACCCTGCTTTCCTACGATGTGTCCTAAATAGTTAACTCGTTTTTGCAGCAGATGGCATTTCTTCAGATTGAGTGTGAGGTTTGCAGCCTGAAGTCTTTTGAAAACTTCCTCTAGGTTAGCCAGATGTTCTTCAAAAGTTTTACCGATCACGATGATGTCATCCAGATAAACCAGGCATGTCTTCCAGAAGAGTCCCCCCAACACATTCTCCATGATTCGTTCGAAGGTGGCCGGAGCATTGCAGAGTCCGAAAGGCATAACCTTGAATTGCCATAATCCAGTGCCGATGGTGAACGCTGTCTTTTCCCTATCTGCCGGATCCATTTCCACCTGCCAATATCCACTTTTCAGATCCAGTGTGGAGAAAAGATTCGATTCCGCCAATGTGTCGAGTGTGTCGTCAATTCGAGGCAAAGGATAGCTGTCCTTCTTCGTCACATTGTTCAATCGGCGATAGTCCACGCAAAAACGAGTGTTTCCATCTTTCTTCTCCACTAGTACCACTGGTGAAGCCCAAGGACTATTGGATGGCTCGATTACCCCGTCTTGTTCCATATCCTGGATGATCTTTTCTGCAATTTCTCTATTGGCCTGTGGTAATTTTCGGGCTGGTTGACGAATCGGTCTGGTATCCCCCGTATCGATTTTGTGACTGATGATGTTGGTTCTACCTGTTTTTCCATCGGCAGGTATGAAAATGGATCTATACCTCTGCAGTAACTCGGTTAACTTCTTCTTCTGTCGGTTGTTGAGTGAGTCGCTTGCAGCAGAGACGAGTTCTTCATACTTGCCGGCCCCATCAGTGGTTGCTGTCACCTTGTGGATTATGGAGGCTGCTGGGACACATGTTCCAATCTTCGTTCCTTTGCCAATCGTCACAGGGTAATTATTTATGTTGATAAATCGAACAGGTACATGGTCGTCTGCTGACAGTAAAGCCTTGCCGACTAAGATTCCACGTCCGACTTCCTCGTCATGGTTGCAGGGTTCCATGATGATGGGACTGCCTTGCTCCAATGTACCCTCAATACGCGCTGCTACAATGGTCTCGCTCCGTTTCGGTAACAGGACGTCTTCTTCTAACATTACTCCTGCCGCTACCTCCACCCGTGGATGTAAGAAGATCTCTTCGGCACCCACCTTGAGTGTTCTGCTTCTGAAGTCCAGTTGGATCCCGTGCGCACCCATGATGTCCATTCCCAGAATAACATCTTCTTCAATATCCGCCATGATAGCTCGATGTGGAAATTTGACGGTCCCGATCGATATATCCACATCGATTTCCCCATAAACTATGGCAGCTTCACCCTTAGCAGTTCTCAGACGCCATCTTGGGCTCACAAGTTGCTTTCTTGAAGACGTCAGGAGTCCACGTCGCAGGATCGTCTTCGATGCACCAGTATCCACCAACAATGCGCATTTCTTTCCGTCGATCTGTCCATCCACGTAGACGCTGCTGTTATCACGCCGTAGGGATGCCACAAAGATGAGAGGGTCTTGAGAATGACGGGTCGAAGCTGCCCCCTCAAAGTCGACCCGTTCTAGTTTTCCTGCGGCTGCGTGGAAGATGATCCTTCCTCAGCAGCCTGTTTCGCACGTTTACAAGCTCTTTGGAGGTGACCCAACTCCCCACAATTCCAACAGCGAACTGGTCTCCTCTTCTTATCCAAGAGGCCCTTGATGGTGATGATCAAAGCTTCATTTGAATCTTGCCTGTGGCTCTCGGCTATGTTCTCGCTGTCATTTATAGCTCGTACCTTCGCGGATCCACGGGAAGCTTCTGCTGCGGCCTCGATCTCAAGCGCAGCTGCCAGAGCACTGGTGAGGTCTTTTGGTCGAGTGAGGCGAACTGCTTTCTGCATTTCAATATCTCGTAGTCCATCTACGAACGTTTGAACAGCCAAGCATTCCATTAGAGATTCGGGAGCTGATGGATATGCACAATGAACCAATCGTGCAACGTCCACTTCGAATTCTTGCAGGCTCTCGTTGACTCTCTGTCGACGGCTTTTCATTTGTGATTGAAATACTTGCTGAAGATGTTCGTGACCATACCGCATTTCGAGGCGTTTGACGAGATGATCGTAGCTATCGGCTTCTACTTCCAGAATGGCTTGCAAGATGTTCAGTGCATCACCCCGTAGAGCTACTGTAAGAGCTACCACCTTGTCCTTGGATGTCCACCCATTGGCTTTGGAAGCTGCTTCGAACTGCTTCAGATAGTTCGGCCACGATGTTTTTCCATCGAATGTAGGTGGTTTTACTCGATTGGTAGTAGTCACTGCATCTGGCCCAACTGTGGTTTCAATCATGAGTCCTCGACCATTTCCAGACTTCTCCAGCACAGCTATTCTTTCTCTTTCGAGCTGCAGCTCCTTCTTCATTTCTTCTATCTGGGTGGTGAATTGGGTTGATACCTGAGCTATAATGTTATCCTGCTGAGATGCGATCTATTCTTTCTGAGCAACGATCTGTTCTTGCTGAGCAGCAATCTGAGTCATAACTTCTTCCCGATGTATTGATATCTGAGTCAATACTTCTTCTCGTTGGGCTGATATCTGGGAGGCGATCTGATCTTGCTGAGCAGAAATACGTGCCAGCACCTCTTCTCGTTGAGCGGTCATCTGAGCTGATACCTCGTCTCGTTTGGCTGAGATTTGAGAGGCTATCTGATCTTGCTGAGCTGAGATTTTCTCCTGCTGAGCACGCATCTGATCCGCGATCTTATCTTGGTGAGCCACCATCTGATCCGTGATCTTCTCCTGCTGAGCCACCATCTGGCCTGTGATCTTCTCCTGCTGAGCCACCATCTGGTCCGCAATGTCCTGTCGCTGAGCCGCTATCTGGTCCGTGATCTTCTCCTGCTGGGCCACCATCTGGTCCGCAATGTCCTGTCGCTGCGCAGCTATGTCCTGTCGCTGAGCCGCTATGTCCTGTCCCTGAGCTGCTATCTGTTCCGAGATCCCAGCCAACATCGATTCCGCTGAAGCTGGTTCCTCGAAGGTGAACGTCTCTGGATCTTGACCTACGCTCACCATATACTCTATGAGACGATGCTGAAGTGTAGCCTTGATCCCTGTTGTGTCGAGATCTCTCTCCTCCAACTCGCGTTTCAAGTCCACCACTCTCATCTCGTGTAGTTTCTTCATTGCAACGGTCTGTTCACTTCACACTGGAATATCCCACACCTGACACCAATTGTTACGTTATTCGGGTGCAGAAGCGAACACGACACTATTTATTTTTGAACTGATTTATTTAAATTGAAGAAACACTAATTTATATCGAACTTATAACTACTATTTATGTAAAACGATTTATAACACGCGGTATATAACTGTCTCTCTGACACTCGCTGTTTTGACTATTCACGGCAGTTATTCGGCCGTTTATATATGAGATAACTAGACAGGCTTTGGTTCGAGAACCTTCTCGAATGATTTTCCGTCTCCTTCTTTTTGTTCTAGAAGCTTCTTAGAACAAACCTCTCTCTCTAATTGTTCCATTGATTGTTTCCAGAACATTCCAGAATCTTCTGTGACGTTATCTGTCACCGCGGCATATATTGAGTGTTCGGAAATATGCTAGTGCATGTAGGAATCATTGGGAGGTAGGAGAGCAATCTGGGATGCGTGATACAGGATGATCGTTGTACTCCTGCCTTCCTGCTGATGTTTCTAAAGCCCCTCCAAGGGGAATATCATAACAGTATAAACAAAGTCGAAGTCGAAGTTTCTTGCTCCCCCTGTTGTGAGCGTTATTTTGATTCAGGAAACACTAGACAATGTCTACCTATGAGAAGTATAACCTACTTATTATCAAGATTGATAAACTCAAAGTTCTGGCGAACAGGCCAGATTACCGACTCTTGATTGTTGGAATCGAAGTTTTTGGTGGATATGAAAAAGTATAGTACTTCACTCACATATAATGCAAAGTTACAGAGTAAACATAATCGAAGTCGAAGTTTCTTGTTCTCTCCAGAGGTATCTATGTGAGATGATAGAATACAGAGATACAATGTGCAGACTGATGTTGTCAAAGTATCTTCACTTGCCTATTGTTCTCGTTATATTTCCTTCGAAGTCGTCTTATATGGTCAGTGCGATCGTCAGATGCTGGAATGCAAAGTTACAGAGTGAACATAGTCGAAATCAAAGTTTCTTGTTCTGCCTGTTGTGTGCGTTATTCCCGATTCGATGTCAACTCATATGATCGTTGCGAACTACCATGCTCCAAAGGTATCCATGTGAGATGATAGAATACAGAGATACAGTGTGCAGACTGATGTTGTCGAAGTATCGCCACTTGCCTATTGTTCTCGTTATATGTTCTTCGAAGTCGTCTCATATGGTCAGTGCGATCGTATCTGCTATAGCTGAAGGCATGTAAGATGAAAGAATGCGGAGTAACAGTATAAGCAATGTCGAGGTCGAAGTTTCTTGTTCTGCCTGTTGTGTGCGTTATACCCGATTCGATGTCGTCTTATATAATAGTTGTGAACTCATATGCTCCAGAGGTATCCATGTGAGATGATAGAATACAGAGATACGGTGTGCGGACTGATGTTCTCGGAGTATCTTCACTTGCCTATTGTTCTCGTTATATGTCTTTCGAAGTCGTCCTATATGGTCAGTGCGATCGTATCTGCAATTATTGGAGGCATGTCAGATGCTAGAATGCGAAGTTACGGTGTAAACATGGTCGAAGTCGAAGTTTCTTGTTCTCCCTGTTGTAAGCGCTATTTTGATTCAGAAAATACGAGACAATGTCTACCTATAAGATGTATAACCGACTTATTATCAAGATTGATGATTTCGAAGTTTTGGCGAACACGCCGGTTTACCGACTCTTGATTGTTGAAATCAAAGTTTCAAGTAGATATGAAAAAGTATAGTACTCCACTTGCATATAATGAGCTGTCATATATACTCCTTGAATGAGCATTTGAGATGCTAGAATGCTGACTTACAGAGTACACATAGTCGAAGTCGAAGTTTCTCGTTCTGCCTGTTGTGTGCGTTATACGCGCTTCGATGTCGTCTCATATGATCGTTGCGAACTCATATGCTCCAGAGGAATCTATGTGAGATGATAGAATATAGAGATACAGTGTGCAGACTGATGTTATCGAAGTATCTTCACTAGCCTATTGTTCTCGTTATAAGGTTTTCAAAGTCGTCTCATATGGTCAGTACGATCGTCAGATTCTAGAATGCAAAGTTACAGAGTGATTATAGTCGAAGTCAAGGTTTCTTGTTCTGCCTGTTTTGTGCGTTATACCCGATTCGATGTCAACTCATATCATATCAACCATAGCTGTAGGCATGTTAGATTCTAGAAGGTGAAGTTACAGTGTGAAAATATTCGAAGGCAAAGTTTTTTTTTCTGCCAATTGTGTGAGTTATATTCGCTTCGATGTCGTCCTATATGATCGTTGCGATTATAATATGCTTCGGAAGTATCCATGTGAGATGTTAGAATACAGAGAGACAGTGTGCAGACTGATGTTGTCGAAGTATCCTCACTTGCCTATAAAAGTCGTTATATGTCCTTCACAGTCTTTCTTTATGGTCAGTGCGATCGTATCTGTCACAACTATAGGCATGTCAGATGCTAGAATTCAGAGCCACAGTGTGAACATAGTCGAAGCAAAGTTTTTTGTTCTTCCTGTTGTATTCGTTATACCCGTTCTGATGTCGTCTCATGATAATATGATCGTTGCGAACTACCATGCTCCAAAGGTATCCATGTGAGATGATAGAATACAGAGAAATAGTGTGCAAACTGATGCTGTCGAAGTATCTTCACTTGCCTATTGTTCTTGTTATAAGTCCTTCGAAGTCGTCTTATATGGTCAGTGCGATCGTATCTGCTATAGCTGTAGGCATGTCAGAAGCTAGAATGCGAAGGTGTAGTGTGAACATAGTCGAAGTCAAAGTTTTATGTTCTGCCTGTTGTGTGCGTTATTCCTGCTTCGATGTCGTCTTAAAGGATCATTGCGAACTGATATGCTCCAAAGGTATCCATGTGGGTTTATAGAATACAGAGGTACAGTGTGCAGATTGATGTTGTCGAAGTATCCTCACTTGCCTATAAAAGTCGTTATATGTCCTTCACAGTCTTTATTTATGGTCAGTGCGATCGTATCTGTCACAACTATAGGCATGTCAGATGCTAGAATTCAGAGCCACAGTGTAAACATAGTCGAAGCAAAGTTTCTTGTTCTCCCTGTTGTATTCGTTATACCCGTTTTGATGTCGTCCCATAATAATATGATCGTTGCGAACTACCATGCTCCAAAGGTATCCATGTGAGATGATAGAATACAGAAAAACAGTGTGCAAACTGATGTTGTCGAAGTATCTTAACTTGCCTATTGTTCTCGTTATGAGACCTTCAAAGTCGTCTTATATGGTCAGTGCGATCGTCAGATGCTAGAATGCTAAGTTACAGAGTAAACATAGTCGAAGTCAAAGTTTCTTGTGCAGTCTGTAGTGTTCGTTATAACCGCTTCGATGTCGTCTTATATGATCGTTGCGAACTTATATGCTCCAGTGGTATCTATGTGAGATAATAGAATACAGAGATACAGTGTGCAGACTGATGTTGTCGAAGTATCTTCACTTGCCTATTGTTCTCGTTATATGTTCCCGATTCGATGTCGTCTTATATGATCGTTGCGAACATATATTTATTTATTCAGTATCTTAGGTACATAGTTAACATTTCTCATATTCATTATAATGGTTTGAGTTATTACCAAATTATATTAAATTTTATCAGCACAATGGATTTTGAAATCTGTGTGTGCTGATTATTAATCAACCTCATTTAACGAAACTATAGATACTTGGATACTTTTAGTTATACACCATGAAATAATATCAATAACACTCAATAGTTCTTGCAAACAATGTATAAATAGTCTAATTATTTCAGTTAAGAGTTTACAAGGTATATTGGCTCTCAATTATCCAGTCATGGATTTGCTTTTTAACCTTTTCATATGGTCGACTTCTTAGTGAGTTGGGTAGTCCATTATATACTCTGGTGCCAATAAAACTAATATGTCTCTTAGCGGATATATGTCTCACAGAACTCAATCCTTAGTTATTATTCATCGCACTTCTAGTATTCAATATATGTCCTATTTTAGTTTTAATTGATTAACATGAATCTTATTATATTTTTTACATATAATTGGTGAAAATTTAGTAATTTGCTTTCGTGAAAGAGTAGGTTGCTAGGGTATGTTTCATTTTTGAACTTCATTACTTTAATAATGTACTTTTGAGCTACCATAAGACTCGACATATTAGTTCTGCATGCACTTCCCCACACAATGATGCCATAATTTAATATTGATTCTACCAAGGAATAATAAACCATTTTACATATGTTATAAGGTAGAATGTTCCTTAGTTCATAAAACTTATGAATTACCTTCCTTATTTTCGTTGTAGTATATTCTATATGTTTTTTCCAATCTAACTTTTCATCAATATAAATTCCTAAATACTTTATATTCTGTACTCTTTCTATTTCACAACAGTCACAGTTTCCTATTCCTTCAGTATTAGTACAATCTGATTCATGAACCTTTATGGTTTTGCATTCTGGTAAAGCCTTCTTAGTTAGGGCAAAAGTGATAAACTTGGTTTTGTTAACATTTAGTGAAAGCAGGCTACAGTCTAGCCAAGATTTTATTTTGGAAATGGAGAATTCTGCCTTTATGATAGCTGATCTCCAGGAATTACGAACAGAAAAAACCACAGTATCATCTGCGAAACAGAAGACACTATCCTCATCATCCAGTATAGATAAAATACCATTGACATAGACACTCAACAAAAAAGGACCAAGTACTGTACCCTGTGGCACACCATACTCCGTCGGAAGAACCTGACTCAGATAATTTCCAATTCTCACTTTTTGGTTTCTTCCACTCAAAAAGGATTTCATTAATTGGTTAGCAATTCCTCTGATACCCATATCGTCAAATCTTTCCAGCAGTATATGGTGCGCCACAGTGTCAAACGCCTTAGCCAAATCCAAAAAAATTCCTATTACTTTTTTTCCCTCGTCAAGACTTTTCAGGATTACCTTTGACACTCTGCACAATGCCCGCTCTGTACTGCTGTTAGATTTAAAAGCAAACTGGTTTTGCGAAAAAAGCTTATTTGTTCTAAAATTGTTGTTCTAAAATTGTTCTATCCGTCATTCGGTTGCCCCCTTACGAGCAACCCTCAGAAGTCTTCGAAAGACTTGTGCGAGCAAGGAATGACGGGGGCCTTACCTTTTAACGTGTGATCCCAAACACTTTCTCAGGCCATCAGGAAAAGTCTGCGTTCGTGGGTCTCGAACCCACGATCTATACCTCGACGTGAATCGATATTGAAGCATCGAAGCACTGAGGTACGCCGGCCAATAAACGATAACATTTTAAATTTAATGCATTTTCCTATTATTTTGTTAATGGTGCTGGTCAAGGCTATTGGCCTATAATTTGTAGTGAGTTCACTGTTACCTTGTTCATATAACGGCACTATAATTGTGTTCTTGAGTATAGATGGGTAGACTCCAGAAGAAAAAATGTGGTTTATTATATGCAAAAGAGGTTTTAGAATATATTTATGATTCTGTTTAATCATCTCAGAAGTGATCAGATCTTCTCCACTTTCCACATTATTTTTCAAGGACTTGATTTGTTCAATCAGATCATTTTCTCTGAGAGGTGTGAGATAGAAGGAATTCAGACTGGTTCAATTTTTTTTTCTTGCAATATTGTCTTTCGGCTGTTTTATTTTTGTAGCCACTTTCCGCCCGATATTACTAAAATATTGATTAAATTTATCAGAGATCAAGGCAGGATCACTCAGGGGGTCTCCATCTTCGTTTCTTATTGATTTTATATTTGTTTCATCATGTTTCATTATGTTTTGCGTCATTTGTTGCTTCTTTGATGAGATTCCAAAGTTTTTTTGAATCATGCCCATTATGTTGTATTTTCATTTTATAGAATTCTTATTCAGTTTTTTTAATAAGTTTTGTTAATGAACTTCGATAGCTTCTATAGTCATTTGAAATTTCTGCATTTCCCGGAAACAATGTGCATTGTTTCTCTTTCAGATCCCTTTTGCGTATAGATATTCAGAGTCCCTTTGTGATCCATGGCTCTAATCTCCGATTCTTATTGCTAATCTTGCGATCATAGGTACAAGAGGCAATTTGGTCTTGCATTAACTTAATAAAATTTGTACTACTTGTCTCCACATTATTAGAAGCCAGAACACTCTCCCAGTTTGTTTCTGACAAAAGTTTTGTAAATTTTTTGTGGTCTACTTTGTTAATGTATTGTAATTTCTGAGGCAATATAGTTTGATTTTTCAATTTTATGTTCAACAATATGGGAAAGTGATCTGTGAAGTCTCTAGTCAAAACTAATGAGCTTAATCTATCATGATATTTACTTTTACATTTGATAAACATATGATCTATGCAAGTCGCTGAATTACCCTGTACTCTTGTTGCTTCATTAATAAGGCTAAAAAAACCATAGCTATTCAACATAGTCAAATAGTCACTAATCAAACCACAGTGTATGTTTAGAATATTGAGGTTAATGTCACCAGTAAATAAGTACATCTTTTTAGTGTCTTTTGTACTTCTTTCCAAAATGGTGCTTAAATTACTCACAAAATGATCTTGATTTATAGAAGGTGATCGATACAGTCCTATAATATCTAAACTTTTATCGCACTTTTGTAAAGAGACCTTGATACAATTAATGTTATTTTCCTCTACTATTTGAGATTCCTGAAAAATGCTCTCTCTTACATAAACTGCACATCCATCAAACTTATTGAGAGCACTTTGGTTCCAGATAGCATGATATCCTGATATATTGAAGTCATTTATGTTGCTGATTGTGTGGGTCTCTGACATAACAACCACATCAAATTTCCTCTCCAAAGATTCCAGGAAGACAATAAAGTTATCAAAATTTTTATATATGCTACGACTATTTATATGCATTATATTAATATCACTTGGGGTATCACTGAATTGGGGGATTTGGTTTAGATTATCACACAAGACAGTCTTTTGAGTTTTGTATTCATCCAAGACATTATTCATAGGAGCGAAAACTTAGCATATGCTACAGAGGTATCTATGTGAGATGATGAATGAATATCTGGATGTTCCGACGACATTTTCTCACATGAAACTGAGGTTTGAGCAAACTTTCCATGTCATCCGCATTCATCATAGGATCCACCTTGTAAACATGAAGGTGCGTCATCTTTGGGATTCCTTTCAATTCTCTTCCGTTGATTTTCATGGATGTATTCTGACCAACAACCATTTTTTTTGTCGTTTTTCTTGAGTATGACTGTTTCCATTCTCAATTATTATCGGCCTACTCAGCATCTCTTGTTAGATTGATGATATTTTCACACTTTTCTTTAGTTTCATTTTTCAGTAGGGCGAGTGATAGTTTTTCCTGCGTGACTTTGGGGAGTTTGGAAGAACCGGCAACACCGGCAACACTGCTGGATGAGGTTTCAGTTCTATACGGAACATTCGGCTGATGCGACTGTTCCGCTTTTTTGGCATATGATTCCTTGTCTATAGTTTTTATGGGATGCACAGTATTATCGGTTTTTATTTCCTCGGCCTTCTTTGCTGAATCGATTTGATAGTTGAGCATCTCGATTTTTGTACGTAATTCATCAATTATTATGTCTTTTTGTTTTACTACATAGCTGAAAATACTTATGTCTATCTTCTTGTCAGTTGATAAATTTTCGATGGCATCAAAAAAGGCTTGATCATTATCACATTCACTTACAGTTTGAGATGATGGTTCACAACATATGATCAAATCTTCACCAATAGATTTGACGAAACTGCAATTTCTCGCACAGCTTGAATGGAAGAAACTCTCACAATTAACACATTTCACGCCATTCACTGAGTTTTTCTTACATTTCTCACAATTTCTATTTTTGAGAGAGCTCTCGGACACAACCGTACCGGTAGCCGCCATACTTTTCCAATTTTTCTTTCCAGTAAAGAGGCAATTCTGAGTAACAATTTATGAAGACTCTTTCGTTGGTTGTCTTGATTTCTATCAAATTTTGGGCAGAAAACATACAATAGTCACTCACCTTTTTTTTCAATGAACTAAGAATTATTTCGCGTCACGACGTCGTATAATTTTTCTTGTTTTTCGAGATATAATGTTCGGACTTTCTCCATGTGGTAGGCCTATGCGGAAGTCGACAAGAGTGTTGGGGTATATTTCGATTCAGATTTCCGAGATTTTGTGCCGTTCTCGAGATATTTGAGAAAATATGAATATCGGGACTGAAAAATTTCATCAAAAATTCTACTTTTCCAATTTTTTTTTCCAGTGAAGAGGCAATTTTGGGCAACAAATTATAAAGACTTTTTTGTTGGTCGTTTTGATTCCTATCGAATTTCGGGCTAAAAACATACACTTGTAACTCACCTTCTTTTATTCAATGAACTTAGAATTATTTCGCGTCATGACGTCGTACTGATTTCTTTGTTTTTCGTGATACGGTGTACGGACTTTCTCCATGTGGTAGGCCTTCGCGAAAGTCGACAGGGGCGTTGGGGTGTTCTTCGATTTAGATTTCCAATATTTAGTGCCGTTCTCGAGATATTTGAGATAATATGAATATCGGGACTTGGAAAAATCCCATCAAAAATATTACTTTTCCAATTCCTTTTCCAGATAAGAGGCAGTTTTGAGTAAGAATGTATAGAGGACTTTTCGTTGATCGTCTTGATTTCTATCGAATTTAGGGCAAAAAACATACAATTGTCACTCACCTTTATTTTTTCAATGAACTTGGAATTAATTCGCGTCATGACGTCGTACTAATTTTTTTGTTTTTCGTGATACGGTGTTCGGACTTTCTCCATGTGATAGGCCTTTGCAAAAGTCGACAAGAGTGTTGGGGTATATTTCGATTCAGATTTCCGAGATTTTTTGCCGTTCTCGAGATATTTGAGAAAATATGAATATCGGGACTTTGGAAAATTCATCAAAAATAATACTTTCCCAATTTTTTTTCCAGTAAAGAGGCAATTTTGAGCAACAAATTATGAAGACTTCTTCGTTGGTTGTTTTAATTTTTATCGAATTTTGGGCAAAAAACAAACACTTGTCACTCACTTTTTTTTTCAATGAACTTAGAATTATTTCGCGTCATGACGTCGTACTAATTTTTTCGTTTTTCGTGATACGGTGTTCGGACTTTCTCCATGTGGTAGGCCTCTGCGAAAGTCGACAGGGGTGTTGGGGTATTTTTTGATTTGGATTTTTGATATTTATTGCCGTTCTCGAGATATATGAGAAAATATGAATATCGGGAATTGTAAATATCTCATCAAATATATTACTTTTCCAACTTTTTTTCCAGTAAACAGGCAATTTTGAGTAACAATGTATAGAGAATTTTTTTCGTTGATCGTTTTGATTTCTATCGAATTTTGGGCAAGAAACATACAATTGGCACTCACTTTTTTTTTTCAATGAACTCAGAATTATTTCGCGTTATGATGTCGTACATATTTTTTTGTTTTTCGTGATATAATGTTAGGACTCTCTCCATGTGGAAGGTCGTTGGGGAAGTCGACAGAAGTGTTGGGGTATTTTTCGATTCAGATTTTCGATATTTTTTGCCGTTCTCGAGATATTTGAGGAAATATGAATATCGGGACTTTGGAAAATTCCATCAAGAATAATACTTTTCGAATTTTTTTTCCCAGTAGAGGCAATTTTGAGTAACAATTAATGAAGAGATTTTCGTTGGTCGTCTTGATTTCTGTCGAATTTTGGGCAAAAAACATACACTTGTCACTCACCTTTTTTTATGCAATGAACTTTGAATAATTTCGCGTCATGACGTCGTACTAATTTTTTTTTTCGTGTATACGGTGTTCGGACTTTCTCCATGTAATAGGTCTGTGCGAAAGTCGACAAGGGTGTTGGATTATTTTGAGATTCATATTCTCGATGTTTTGTGCCGTTCTCGAATTATTTGAGAAAATATGAATATAGGGACTTGAGAAAATCTCATCGAGTAACAATGTATGGAGAAGTTTTTGTTGATCGTCTTGATTTCCATCGAATTTTGGCCAAAAAACATACAATTGTCACTCCCCCTTTTTTTTATTTCAATGAACTCAGAATTATTTCGCGTCATGACGTCGTACAAATTTTTTCGTTTCTCGTGATATAATGTTCGGACTTTCTCCATGTGGTAGGTCGTTGCAAAAGTCGACAGGAGTGTTGGGGTATTTTTTGATTCAGATTTTTGATATTGATTGCCGTTCTCGAGGTATTTGAGAAAATATGAATATCGGGACATAAAAAGATTTCAACAAAAATAAAACTCGTTCAATTTCTTCCTTCCAGTAAAGAGGCAATTTTGAGTAAGAATGTATAGAGACTTTTTCGTTGGTCGTCTCGATTTCAATCGAATTTCTGGCGAAAAACATACACTTGTCACTCACTTTCTTTTTCAATGAACTTAGAATTATTTCGCGTCATGACGTCGTACTAATTTTTTTGTTTTTCGTGAAACGGTGTTCGGACTTTCTCCATGTGGGAGGCCTTTGCAAAAGACGACAAGGGTGTTGAAGTATTTCTCGATTTATATTCTCGATGTTTCGTGCCGTTCTCGAGATATTTGAGAAAATATGAATATCGGGACTCGAAAAAATCTCATCAAGAATATTGATTTTCCAATTTTTTTTTTCAGTGAACAGGCAACTTTGAGTAACAATGTATGAGGAATTTTTCGTTGATCGTCTTGATTTCTATCGAATTCTGGGCAAAAAACATATAATTCTCACTCACCTTTTTTTTTCCAATGAATTCACAATTATTTCGCGTCATGACGTCGTACTAATTTTTGTGTTTTTCATGATACAATGTTCAGACTTTCTCTATGTGGTAGGCCGTTGCGAAAGTCGACAAGGGTGTTGGAGTATTTCTTGATTTAGATTTTCGAAATTCATTGGCGTTCTCGAGATATTTGAGAGAATATGTATATCGGGACTTGAAAAAATCCCATCAAAAATATTACTTTTCCAATTTTTATTCCAAAAAAGAGGCAATTTTGAGTAAAAAAGGAATCAAGAAGTTCTCGTTGATCGTCTTGATTTCTATCGAATTTTGGGCAAAAAACATATAATTGTCACTCACCTTTTTTTCTAATGAATTTACAATTATTTCGCGTCATGACGTCGTACCAATTTTTGTGTTTTTCATGATACAATGTTCAGACTTTCTCTATGTGGTAGGCCGTTGCGAGAGTCTACAAGGGTGTTGGAGTATTTCTTGATTTAGATTTTCGAAATTCATTGGCGTTATCGAGATATTTGAGAGAATTTGAATATCGGGACTTGAAAAAATCTCATCGAAAATATTACTTTTCCAATTTTTTTTTCAAAGAAGAGGCAATTTTGAGTAAAAATGTATAAAGAAGTTCTCGTTGATCGTCTTGATTTCTATCGAATTTTGGGCAAGAAACATACGATAATTGTCACTCCCTTTTTTTTTCAATGAACTTGGAATTAATTGGCGTCATGACGTCGTACAATTTTTTTTGTTCTTCGTGATATAATGTTCGATTTTTCTCCATGTGGTAGGTCGTTGCAAAAGTCGACAGAAGTGTTGGGGTATTTTTCGATTCAGATTTTCGATATTTTGGGCCGTTCTCGAGATATTTGAGGAGATATGAATATCGGGACTTCATCATAAATAATACTTCTCCAATTTTTCTCTTCCAGTAAAGAGACAATTTTGAGTAACAATGTGAAAAGACTGTCTCGTTGGTCATCTTGATTTCTATCTTATTTCATGCGAAAAACATACACTTGTCACTCATTTCTTTTTTTTTTTCAATGAATTCAGAATTATTTCGCGTCTTCACGTCGTCCTAATTTTTTTGTACTTCGTGATACGGTGTTTGGACTTTCTCCATGTGGTAGGCCTATGCGAAAGTCGACAATGGTGTTGGGGTATATTTCGATTTAGATTTTCGATATGTTGTGCCATTTTCGATAATTTGTGCCGTTCTCGAGATATTTGAGGAAATATGATTATCGGGACTTTGGAAAATTCCATCAAGAATAATACTTTTCCAATTTTTTTTCAAGTAAAGAGGCAATTTTGAGTACCAATTGATGTAGACTTTTTATAAAAATAACGCTCACAACAGGGAGAACAAGAAACTTCGACTTCGTCTATGTTTACACCGAAACTTCACATTCTAGCATCTCTGTATTCTTTCATCTCACATAGACACCTCTGAAGCATATGTGTTCGCAACGATCAAATAAGACGACTTCATATGAGACGACATCGAAGCGGGTATAACGCACACAACAGGCAGAACAAGAAACTTCGACTCCGACTATGTTTACACTGAACCTCCGCATTCTCGAATCTGACATGCCTACAACAATAGCAGGTACGATCGCACTGACCATATAAGACGACTTCGAAGGACATATAACGAGAACAATAGGCAAGTGATAATACTTTGACAACATCAGTCTGCAAACTGTATTTCTGTATTCTATCAACTCACATGGATACCTTTGGAGCATGTTAGTTCGCAACGATCATATGAGTTGACATCGAATCGGGTATAACGCACACAACTGGCAGAACAAGAAACTTTGACTTCGACTATGTCTACACTGTAACTTTGCATTCTAGCATCTGACATACCTACAGTTATAGCAGATGCGATCGCACTGACCATCACAACGACAATTTCAGTCCGCACACAATATCTCTGTATTCTCTCATCTCACATGGATACCTCTGGAGCATATCAGTTCGCAACGATCATTTGAGACGACATCAAAACGGGAATGACGCATAAAACAGGAAGAACAAGAAACTTCGACTATGTATACACTGTGGCTCTGGATTCTATTATCTGACATGCCTACAGTTGAAACAGATACGATCGCACTGACCATATAGAAAGACTTTGAAGGACATATAACGAGATTAATAGGCAAGTGAGGGTACTTCGACAACATCAGTCAACACACTGTATCTCTGTATTTTATCATCTAACATAGATACCTCTGGAGCATATCAGTTCGCCTCGATCATATGAGACGACATCAAAACGGGTATAACGCACACAACAGGCAGAACTAGAAACTTCGACTTCGACAATATTAACACTGTAACTTTGCATTCTAGCATCTGACATGCCTACAGTTATAGCAGATACGATCGCACTGACCATATTGGACGACTTCAGAAAACATATAACGAGTACAATAGGCAAGTGAAGATACTTCGACAACATCAGTCTGCACACTGTATCTCTGTTATTCATCATCTCAAATAGATACCTCTAGAGCATATCAGTTCGCCTCGATTATATGAGACGAAATCAAAACGGGTATAACGCACACAGCAGGCAGAACTAGAAACTTCGACTTCGACTATATTTACTCTGTAACTTTGCATTCTAGCATCTGAAATGCCTACAGTTAAAGCAGATACGATCGCACTGACCATATAGGACGACTTCAGAAAACATATAACGAGAACAATAGGCAAGTGGAGATACTTCGACAACATCAGTCTGCACACTGTATCTCTGTATTGTATAAATTCACATAGATACCACTGTAGCATATATGTTCGCAACGATCATATGAGAGGACATCGAAGCATGTATAACGCACACAACAGGCAGAAAAAGAAACTTCGACTCCGACTATGTTCACACTGTAACTTAGTATTCCAGCGTCTGACATGCCTGAAGGTATAGCAGATACGATCGCACTGAAAAAATGAGACGACTTTGAAGGACATATGACGAGAACAATAGGCAAGAGGAGATAGTTCGACAACATCAGTCTGCACACTCCATCTCTATATTGTATCATCTCACCTAGATACCTCTGTAGCATATATAATCGCAACGATCATATAAGACGACATCGAAGCAGGTATAACGCACACAACAGGCTGAACAAGAAACTTCGACTCCGACTATGTTTACACTGTAACTACACATTCTAGAATCTGACATGCCTACAGGTATAGCAGATACGATCGCACTGACCATATAAGTTGACTTCGAAGGACATATAACGAGTACAATAGGCGAGTGAAGATACTTCGACAACATCAGTCTGCACACTGTATCTCTGTATTCTCTCATCTCACATGGATACGTATGGAGCATGGTAGTTCGCAACGATCATATGAATTGACATCGAATCGGGAATAACGCACACAACAGGCAGAACAAGAAACTTAGACTTCGACTATGTTAACTCTATAACTTTGCATTCTAGCATCTGAAATGCCTACAGTTATAGCTGATTCGATTGCACTGGCTATATAGGACGACTTCGATGAATATATAACGAGATGAATAGGCAAGTTAGATACTTCGACAACATCAGTCTGCACACTGTATCTCTGTATTCTTTCATCTCACATAGATACCTCTGGAGCATATATGTCCGCTACGATCATATAAGACGACATCATATAAGACGACATCGAAGCGGGTATAACGCACACAAAAGGCAGAAAAATAAACTTCGACTCCGACTATGTTATACTGTAACTCCGCATTTTTGCATCTGACATGCCTACAACAATAGCAAGTACGATCGCACTGACCATATAAGACGACTACGAAGGACATATAACGAGAACAATAGGCCAGTGAAGATACTTTGACAACATCAGTCTGCACACTGTACTTCTGTATTCTATCAACTCACAAAACTCACATGGATACCTTTGAAGCATGGTAGTTCGCAACGATCATCTGAGTTGACATCGAATCGAGAATAACGCACACAACAGACAAAACAAGAAACTTTGACTTCGACTTTGTTTACTCTGTAACTTTGCATTCCAGCATTTGACGATCGCACTGACCATATGAGTCGACTTCGAAGAACATATAACGAGAACAATAGGCAAGTGAAGAAACTTCGACAACATCAGTCTGCACACTGTATCTCTGTATTCTATCATCTCGAATAGATACCACTGGAGCATATAAGTTCGCAACGATCATATGAGACGACATCGAAGCGATTATAACGAACACAACAGGCTGAACAAGAAACTCTGACTTCGACCATGTTCACTCTGTAGTTTAGCATTTTAGCATCTGACGATCGCACTGACCATATAAGACGACTTTGAAGGTCTCATAACGGGAACAATAGGCAAGTTAAGATACTTCGACAACATCAGTTTGCACACTGTTTCTTTGTATTCTATCACCTCACATGGATACCTTCGGAGCATGGTAGTTCGCAACAATCATATGAGACGACATCGAAGCGGGTATAACGCACACAACAGGCAGAATAAGAAACTTCGACTTCGATTATGTTTACTCTGTAACTTTGCATTATATGTGAGTATAGAGTACTATACTTTTTCATATCCACCAAAAACTTCGATTCCAACAATCAAGAGTCGTTAAACCGGCCTGTTCGCCAAAACTTCGAATTTATCAATCTTGATAATAAGTAGGTTATACTTCTCATGGGTTGACATTGTCTAGTGTTTCCTGAATCAAAATTTCGCTTACAACAGGGGGAGCAAGAAACTTCGACTTCGACTATGTTTATACTGTAACTTCGCATTCTAGCATCTGACATGCCTACAGTAATCGCAGATACTATCGCACTGAACATATAGGACGACTTCGAGAAACATACAACGAGAAGAATAGGCTAGTGGAGATACTTCGACAACATCAGTTCGCATATCGGGTCTCTGTAATCTATCATCTCACATGGATACCTCTGGAGCATATGAGTTCGCAACTATTATATAAGACGACATCAAAGCATTCTAGCATCTGACATGCCTACAGTCATAGCAGATACGATCGCACTGATCAAATAGGACGACTTCGAAGGACATATAATAATAGGCAAGTGAAGATACTTCGACAACATCAGTCTGCATACTGTAATCTGTATCCTATCATCTCACATGGATACCTTCGGAGCATGGTAGTTCGCAACGATTATATGAGTTGACATCGAATCGGATATAACGCACACAACAGGCAGAACAAGAAACTTCGACTTCGACTATGTTTACTCTGTAACTTAGCATTCTAGCATCTGACGATCGCACTGACCATATAAGATGTTCTGTTCACTCTGTAACTCCGCATTCTAGCATCTGACATGCCTACATATATAGCAGATATGATCGCACTGACCATATGAGACGACTTCGAAGGACATATTACGAGAACATAAGGCAAGTGAAGATACATCGACAACATCAGTCTGCACATTGTATCTCTGTATTCTATCATCTCACATGGATACTTTCGGAGCATATCAGTTCGCAATGATCATTTAAGACGACATCGAAGCAGGAATAACGCACACAACAGGCAGAACATGAAACTTTGACTTCGACTATGTTCACACTACACCTTTGCATTCTAGCTTCTGACATGCCTACAGCTATAGCAGATACGATCGCACTGACCATATAAGACGACTTCGAAGGACTTATAACAAGAACAATAGGCAAGTGAAGATACTTCGACAATATCAGTCTGCACACTGTATCTCTGTATTCTATCACCTCACATGAATTTCTCTGGAGCATATCAGTTCGCAGCGATCATATTATGAGATGACATGGGAACGAATAAAACGCACACATGAGGCAGAACGAGGTAACTTTGCATTCTAGCATCTGACATGCCTGAAGTTATAGCATATTCGATCGCACTGACCATATTGGACGACTTCGAAGGACATATAACGAGAACAATAGGCAAGTGAGATACTTTGACAACATCAGTCTGCACACTGTATCTCTATATTTTATCATCATATGAGACGACATCGGAGCGGATGAAACGAACACAACAGGCAGAACGATAAACTTCGACTTCGACTATGTTTACTTCGTAACTTTACATTTTAGCATCTCAAATGCTCATTCAAGGAGTACTATACTTTTTTATATCAACCAAAAACTTCGATTCCAACAATCAATCAACACATGGATACTTTCGGAGCATATCAGTTCGCAGTGATCATTTAAGACGACATCGAAGCAGGAATAACGCACACAACAGGCAGAACATGAAACTTTGACTTCGACTATGTTCACACTACACCTTTGCATTCTAGCTTCTGACATGCCTACAGCTATAGCAGATACGATCGCACTGACCATATAAGACAATAGACAAATGGAAATAGTTCGACAATATCAGTCTGCACACTTCATCTCTGTATTGTATCATCTCACATAGATACCTCCATAGCATATATGTTCGCAACGATCATATAAGACGACATCGAAGCGGGTATAACGCACACAACAGGCAGAACAAGAAATTTCGACTCCGACTATGTTTACACTGTGACTTCACATTCGAGAATCTGACATGCCTATAGCTATAGTAGATACGATCGCACTGACCATATAAGACGACTTCGAAGGACATATAACGAGAACAATAGGCAAGTGAAGATACTTTGACAACATCAGTCTGCACACTGTATCTCTGTATTCTTTCATCTCACATAAATACCTCCGAAGCATATATGTTCGCAACGATCATATGAGACGACATCATATGATTACATTGAAACGGGTATAATGCACACAACAGGCAGAACTAGAATCTTCGACTTCGACTATATTTACACTGTAACCTTGTTCTAGCATCTGACATGCCTACAGTTATAGCAGATACGATCGCACTGACCATAAAGAATGACTTCAGAAAACATATAACGAGAACATTAGGCAAGTGAAGATACTTCGACAACATCAGTCTGCACACTGTATATCTGTATTGTATCATCTCACATAGATACCTCTGTAGCATATATGTTCGCAACGATCATTTAAGACAACATCGAAGCATGAATAACGCACACAACAGGCAGCACAAGAAACTTCGTCTTCGACTATGTTTACACTGTAACTTAGTATTCCAGCGTCGGACATGCTTGAAGGTATTGCAGATACGATCGCACTTACGAAATGAGACGACTTCGAAAGACATATAACGAGAACAATAGGCAAGTGGAGATAGTTCGACAACATCAGTCCGCACACCTCATCTCTGTTTTGTATCATCTCACATAGATACCTCTGTAGCATATATGTTCGCAACGATCATATAGGACGACATCGAAGCAGGTATAACGCATACAACAGGCAGAACAAGAAACTTCGACTCCGACTATGTTTACACTGTAACTCCACATTCTAGAATCTGACATGCCTATAGCTATAGTAGATACGATCGCACTGACCATATAAGACGACTTCGAAGGGCATATAACGAGAACAATAGGCAAATGGAGATAGTTCGACAATATCAGTCTGCAAACTTCATCTCTGTATTGTATCATCTCACATAGATACCTCTGTAGCATATATGTTCGCAACGATCATATAAGACGACATCGAAGCGGATATAACGCACACAACAGGCAGAACAAGAAATTTCGACTCCGACTATGTTCACACTGTAACTTCACATTCTAGAATCTGACATGCGTATAGCTATAGTAGATACGATTGCACTGACCATATAAGACGACTTCGAAGGACATATAACGAGAACAATAGGCAAGTGAAGATACTTTGACAACATCAGTCTGCACACTGTATCTCTGTATTCTTTCATCTCACATAGATACCTCCGAAGCATATATGTTCGCAACGATCATATAAGACGACATGACAACATGTATAACGCACACAACAGGCAGAACAAGAAACTTCGACTCCGACTATGTATACACTGTAACTTTGCATTCTAGCATCTGACATGCCTACAGTTATAGCAGATTCGATCGCACTGACCATATAGGACGACTTCGAAGGACATATAACGAGAAAAATAGGCAAGTGAGATACTTCGACAACATCAGTCTGCACACTGTATCTCTGTATTCTATCATCTCACATAGATACCTCTGGAGCATATAAGTTCGCAACGATCATATGAGACGACATCGAAGCGGGTATAACGCACACAACAGGCAGAACAAGAAACTTCGACTCCGACTATGTTTACACAGTAACTCCGCATTTTTTCATCTGACATGCCTACAGCAATAGCAGGTACGATCGCACTGACCACAGAAGACGACTCCGAAGAACATATAACGAGAACAATAGGCAAGTGAAGATACTTTGACAACATCAGTCTGCACACTGTATCTCTGTATTCTATCATCTCACATGGATACCTTTGGAGCATGGTAGTTCGCAACGATCATATGAGTTGACATCGAATCAAGAATAACGCTCAAGAGTCGGTAAACCGGCGTGTTCGCAAAAACTTCGAATTCATCAATCTTGATAATAAGTCAGTTATACATCTTATAGGTAGAAAAAGTCTAGTGTTCCCTGAATAATGATAACGCTTACAACAGGGAGAACAAGAAACTTCGACTTCGGCTATGTTTACACCGTAACTTCGCATTCTAGCATCTCTGTATTCTCTCATCTCACATAGATACCTCTGTTCGCAACGAACATATGAGAAGACTCCATATGAGTCGATATCGAAGGGGGTATAACGCACACAACAGGCAAAACAAGAAACTTCGACTCCGACTATGTTTACACTGTACCTTCGCATTCTCGCATCTGACATGCCTACAACAATAGGAGGTACGATCGCACTGACCATATAAGACGACTTCGAAGGACATATACCGAGAAGAATAGGCAAGTGAAGATACTTTGACATCAGTCCGCAAACTGTATCTCTTATTCTATCAACTCACATGGATACCTTTGGAGCATTTTAGTTCGCAACGATCATATGAGTTGACATCGAATCGGGTATTACGCACACAACAGGCAGAACAAGAAACTTTGACTTCGACTATGTCTACACTGTAACTATGCATTCTAGCATCTGACATGCCTAAAGTTATATCAGATGCGATCGCACTGACCATCACAACGACAACATCAGTCCGCACATAATGTCTCTGTATTCTATCATCCCACATGGATACCTTCGTAGCATATCAGTTCGCAACGATCATTTGAGACGACATCAAAACGGGAATGACGCATAAAACAGGGAGAACAAGAAACTTCGTATATGAATACACTGTGGCTCTGAATTCTATTATCTGACATGCCTACAATTGAAACAGATATGATCGCTTTGACTAAAGACTTCGAAGGAGATATAACGAGATTGATAGGCAAGTGAGGGTACTTCGACAACATCAGTCTGCACACTGTATCTCTGTATTTTATCATCTCACATAAATACCTCTGGAGCATATCAGTTCGCCTCGATCATATGAGACGACATCAAAACGGGTATAACGCACACAACAGGCAGAACTAGAAACTTCGATCTTGAATATATTTACACTGTAACTCTGCATTCTAGCATTCGACATGCCTACAGTTATAGCAGATACGATCGCACTGACCATATAGGACGACTTCAGAAAACATATAACGAGTACAATTGGCAATTAAAGATACTTCGACAACATCAGTCTGCATACTGTATCTCTGTATTTTACATCTCACATAGATACCTCTGGAGCATATTAGTTCGCCTCGATCATATGAGACGACATCAAAACGGGTATAACGTACACAACCGGCAGAACTAGAAACTTCTACTTCGATATTCACAATGTAAATTTGCATTCTAGCATCTGACATGCCTACAGTTATAGCAGATACGATCGCACTGACCATATATGATGACTTCAGAAAACATATAAAGAGAACAATAGGCAAGTGGAGATACTTCGACATCAGTCTGCACACTGTATCTCTGTATTGAATCAATTCACATAGATACCTCTGTAGCGTATATGTTCGCAAAGATCATATAAGACGACATCGAAGCATGTTTAACGGTATAACGCACACATCAGGCAGAACAAGAAACTTCGGATCCGACTATGTTTACACTATAACTTAGTTTTCCAGCGTCCGACATCCGACATGCTTGAAGAAATAGCAGATACGATCGCACTAAAAAAATGAGACGACTCCGAAGGACATATAACGAGAACAATATTCAAGTGGAGATAGTTCGACAACATCAGTCTGCACACTTCATATCTGTTATGTATCATCTCACATAGATACCTTTGTAGCATATATGTTCGCAACGATCATATAAGACGACATCGAAGCGAGTATAACGCACACAACAGGCAGAACAAGAAACTTCGACTCCGACTTTGTTTACACTTTAACTTCACATTGTAGAACCTGACATGCCTATAGCTATAGTAGATACGATCGCACTGACCATATAAGATGACTTCGAAGGACATATAACGAGTGCAATAGGCAAGTGAAGATACTTCGAGAACATCAGTCTGCACACTGTATCTCTGTATTCTATCACCTTACATGGATTCCTCTGGAGCATCAGTTCGCATCGATTATATGAGACGACATCAATACGGGTATAACGCACACATCAGTCAGAACAAGAAACTTTGACTTCGACTATGTGTACACTGTAACTTTGCATTCTAGTATCTGAAATTCCTACAGTTATAGCTGATTCGATTGCACTGGCTATATAGGACGACTTCGAAGGACATATAACGAGAAGAATAGGCGAGTTAGATACTTCGACAACATCAGTGTGCACACTGTATCTCTGTATCCTTTCATCTCACATAGATACCTCTGTAGCATATATGTTCGCAACGATCATATAAGACGACGTCATATGAGACGACATCGAAGCGGGTATAACGCACACAACAGGCAGAAAAAGAAACTTCGACTCCGACTATGTTTACACTGTTACTCCGCATTTTTGCATGTGACATGCCTACAGCAATAGCAGGTACGATCGCACAAACCACATAAGACGAATTCGAAGAACATATAACAAGAACAATAGGCAAGTGAAGATACTTTGACAACATCAGTCTGCACACTGTATCTCTGTATTCTATCATCTCACATGGATACCTTCGGAGCAAAATAGTTCGCAACGATCATATGAGTTGACATCGAATCGGGAATGACGCACACAACAGGCAGAACAAGAAACTTTGACTTCGACTATGTTTACTCTGTTACTTCGCATTCCAGCATCTGACGATCGCACTGACCATATAAGACGACTCCGGAGGACATATAACGAGAACAATAAGCAAGTGAAGATACTTTGACAACATCAGTCTGCACACTGTATCTCTATATTCTATCATCTCACATAGAAACCTCTGGAGCATATAAGTTGGTAACGATCATATGGGACGAGATCGAAGCGGGTATAACGCACACAACAGGAATAACAAGAAACTTCGACTTCGACTATGTTTACACTGTACCTCCGTATTCTCGCATCTGACATGCCTACAACAATAGGAGGTACGATCGCACTGACCATATAAGACGACTTCGAAGGACATATACCGAGATCAATAGGCGAGTGAAGATACTTTGACATCAGTCTGCAAACTGTATCTCTGTATTCTATCAACTCACATGGATACCTTTGGAGCATGTTAGTTCGCAACGATCATATGAGTTGACATCGAATCGGGTATTACGCACACAACAGGCAGAACAAGAAACTTTGACTCCGACTATGTCTACACTGTAACTTTGCATTCTAGCATCTGACATGCCTACAGTTATATCACATGCGATCGCACTGCTCATCACAACGACAACATCAGTCCGCACAATATATCTCTGTATTCTATCATCCCACATAGATACCTTTGGAGCATATTAGTTCGCAACGATCATTTGAGACGACATCAAAACGGGAATGACGCATGAAACAGGAAGAACAAGAAACTTCGACTATATATACACTGTGGCTCTGAATTCTATTATCTGACATGCCTACAATTGAAACAGATATGATCGCTTTGACTAAAGACTCCGAAGGACATATAACGAGATTGATAGGCAAGTGAGGGTACTTCGACAACATCAGTCTGCACACTGTATCTCTGTATTTTATCATCTCACATAGATACCTCTGGGGCATATCAGTTCGCCTCGATCATATGAGACGACATCAAAACGGGTATAACGCACACAACAGGCAGAACTAGAAACTTCGATTTTGAATATATTCACACTGTAACTCTGCATTCTAGCATTCGACATGCCTACAGTTATAGCAGATACGATCGCACTGACCATATAGGACGACTTCAGAAAACATATAACGAGTACAATTGGCAAGTAAAGATACTTCGACAACATCAGTCTGCATACTGTATCCCTGTATTTTATCATCTCACATAGATACCTCTGGAGCATATCAGTTCGCCTCGATCATATGAGACGACATCAAAACGGGTATAACGTACACAACCGGCAGAACTAGAAACTTCTACTTCGATATTTACACTGTAGATTTGCATTCTAGCATCTGACATGCCTACAGTTTTAGCAGATACGATCGCACTGACCATATATGATGACTTCAGAAAACATATAAAGAGAACAATAGGCAAGTGGAGATACTTCGACAACATCAGTCTGCACACTGTATCTCTGTATTGTATCAATTCACATAGATACCTCTGTAGCATATATGTTCGCAACGATCATATAAGACGACATCATATGAGACGACATCGAAGCGGGTATAACGCACACAACAGGCAGAAAAAGAAACTTCGACTCCGGCTATGTTTACACTGTTACTCCGCATTTTTGCATATGACATGCCTACAGCAATAGCAGGTACGATCGCACAAACCACATAAGACGACTTCGAAGAACATATAACGAAAACAATAGGCAAGTGAAGATACTTTGACAACATCAGTCTGCACACTGTATCTCTGTATTCTATCATCTCACATGGATACCTTCGGAGCAAGATAGTTCGCAACGATCATATGAGTTGACATCGAATCGGGAATGACGCACACAACAGGCAGAACAAGAAACTTTGACTTCGACTATGTTTACTCTGTAACTTCGCATTCCAGCATCTGACGATCGCACTGACCATATAAGACGACTCCGAAGGACATATAACGAGTACAATGAGCAAGTGAAGATACTTTGACAACATCAGTCTGCACACTGTATCTCTGTATTCTATCATCTCACATAGATACCTCTGGAGCATATAAGTTGGCAACGGTCATATGGGACGAGATCGAAGCGGGTATAACGCACACAACAGGAAGAACATGAAACTTCGACTTCGACTATGTTCACTCTGTAACTTTGTATTATATGTGAGTGGAGTACTATACTTTTTCATATCCACCAAAAACTTTGATTCCAACAATCAAGAATCGGTAAACCGGCGTGTTCGCCAAAACTTCGAATTTATCAATCTTGATGATAAGTCGGTTATACATCTTATAGGTAGACATTGTCTAGTGTTTCCTGAATCAGAATGACGCTTACAACAGGGGGAGCAAGAAACTTCGACTTCGGCTATGTTTATACTGTAACTTCGCATTCTAGCATCTGACATGCCTACAGTAATTGCAGATACGATCGCACTGAACATATAGGACGACTTCAAGGAACATACAACGAGAAGAATAGGCAAGTGAAGATACTTCGACAACATCAGTTCGCATACCGTATCTCTGTATTCTATCATCTCAAATGAATACCTCTGGAGCATATGAGTTCGCAACTATTATATAAGACGACATCGAAACATTCTAGCATCTGAGATGCCTACAGTTATAGCAGATACGATCGCACTGATCAAATAGGACGACTTCGAAGGACATATAACAAGAACAATAGGCAAGCGAAGATACTTCGACAACACCAGTCTGCACACTGTATCTCTGTACTCTATCATCTCACATGGATACCTCTGGAGCATATATATTCGTTACGATCATATAAGACGATATCGAAGCGGGTATAACGCACACAACAGGCAGAACAAGAAACTCCGACTTCGACTATGTTTACACTGTAACTTAGCATTCCAGCATCTGACACGCCTGAAGCTATTGCAGATACGATCGCACTGGCCAAATAAGAGGACTCCGAAAGACATATAACGAGAACAAAAGGCAAGTGAAGATAGTTCGACAACATCAGTATGCACACTGTATCTCTGTATTCTATAATCTCACATGGATACCTTCGGAGCATGGTAGTTCGCAACGATCATATGAGTTGACATCAATCGGGTATTACGCACACAACAGGGGAACAAGAAACTTCGACTATGTTTACTATATGACAGCTCATTATATGCGAATGGGGTACTATACTTTTTTATATCCACTGGAAACTTCGATTCCAACAATCAAGAGTCGATAAACTGGCGTGTTCGCCAAAACTTCGAATTCATCAATCTTGATAATAAGTCAGTTATACATCTTATAGGTAGAAAATGTCTAGTGTTCCCTGAATAAAGATAACGCTTACAACAGGGAGAACAAGAAACTTCGACTTCGACTATGTTCACACCGAAACTTCGCATTCTAGCAGCTCTGTATTCTTTCATCTTACATAGATACCTCTGTTCGCAACGATCATATAAGACGACTTCATATGAGACGATATCGAAGCGGGTATAACGCACACAACAGGCAGAACGAAAAACTTCGACTCCGACTATGTTTACACTGTAACTCCGCATTCTCGCATCTGACATGCCTACAACAATAGGAGGTACGATCGCACTGACCATATAAGACGACTTCGAAGGACATATACCGAGATCAATAGGCATGTGAAGATACTTTGACATCAGTCTGCAAACTGTATCTCTGTATTCTATCAACTCACATGGATACCTTTGGACATGTTAGTTCGTAACGATCATATTAGTTGACATCGAATCGGGTATTACGCACACAACAGGCAGGACAAGAAACTTTGACTTCGACTATGTCTACACTGTAACTTTGCATTCTAGCATCTGACATGCCTACAGTTATAGCAGATACGATCGCACTGATTGAATAGGACGACTCCGAAGGAAATATAACGAGAACAATAGGCATGTGAAGATATTCCGTCAACATCAGTCTGCACACTGTATCTCTGTATTCTATCATCTCACATGGATACCTTCGGAGCATGGTAGTTCACAACGATCATATGAGTTGACATCGAATCGGGAATAATGCACACAACAGGCAGAACAAGAAACTTTGACTTCGACTATGTTTACTCTGTAACTTAGCATTCCAGCATCTGACGATCGCACTGACCATATAAGACGACTCCGAAGGACATGAAACGAGGACCATAGGCAAGTGAAGATACTTTGACTACATCAGTCTGCACACTGTATCTCTGTATTCTCTCATCTCACATAAATACCTCTGGAGCATATAAGTTCGCAACGATCATATGGAACGAGATCGAAGCGGGTATAACGCACACAACAGGCAGATCAAGAAACTTCGACTTCGACTATGTTCACTCTGTAACTTCGCATTATATGTGAGTGGAGTACTATACTTTTTCATATCCACCAAGAACTTTGATTCCAACAATCAAGAGTCGGTAAACCGGCGTGTTCGCCAAAACTTCGAAATCATCAATCTTGATAATAAGTCGGTTATACATCTTATAGGTAGACATTGTCTAGTGTTTTCTGAATCAGAATAACGCTTACAACAGGGGGAGCAAGATACTTCGACTTCGACTGTTCTCTTTCATCTCACATAGATACCTCTGAAGCATATATGTTCGCAACGATCATATAAGACAACTTCATATCAGACGATATCGAAGCGGGTATAACGCACACAACAGGCAGAACAAGAAACTTCGACTCCGACTATGTTTACACTGTACCTCCGCATTCTTGCATCTGACATGCCTACAACAATAGGAGGTACGATCGCACTGACCATATAAGACGACTTCAGAGGACATATACCGAGTACAATAGGCAAGTGGAGATACTTCGACAACATCAGTCTGCACACTGTATCTCTGTATTTTTCATCTCACATAGATACCTCTGGAGCATATCAGTTCGCCTCGATCATATGAGACGACATCAAAACGGGTATAACGTACACAACAGGCAAAACTAGAAACTTCGACTTCGATATTTATACTGTAAATTTGCATTCTAGCATCTGACATGCCTACAGTTATAGCAGATACGATCGCACTGACCATATAGGACGACTCCAGAAAACATATAACGAGAACAATAGGCAACTGGAGATACTTCGACAACATCAGTCTGCACACTGTATCTCTGTATTGTATCAATTCACATAGATACCTCTGTAGCGTATATGTTCGCAACGATCATATAAGACGACATCGAAGCATGTATAACGCACACATCAGGCAGAACAACAAACTTCGACTCCGACTATGTTTACACTGTAACTTTGTATTCCAGCGTCTGACATGCTTGAAGGAATAGCAGATACGATCGCACTGAAAAAATGAGACGACTCCGAAGGACATATAACGAGAACAATATTCAAGTGGAGATAGTTCGACATCAGTCTGCACACTTCATCTCCGTTTTGTATCATCTCACATAGATACCTTTGTAGCATATATGTTCGCAACGATCATATAAGACGACATCGAAGTGGGTATAACGCACACAACAGGCAGAACAAGAAACTTAGACTCCGACTATGTTTACACTGTAACTTCACATTCTAGAATCTGACATGCCTATAGCTATGATAGATACGATCGCACTGACCATATAAGATGACTTCGAAGGACATATAACGAGTGCAATAGGCAAGTGAAGATACTTCGAGAACATCAGTTTGCACACTGTATCTCTGTACTCTATCACCTTACATGGATTCCTCTGGAGCATATCAGCTCGCATCGATTATATGAGACGACATCAAAACGAGTATAACGCACACATCAGGCAGAACAAGAAACTTTGACTTCGACAATGTGTACACTGTAACTTTGCATTCTAGCATCTGAAATGCCTACAGTTATAGCATATTCGATCGCACTGAATCTGACATGCCTATAGCTATAGTAGATACGATCGCACTGACCATATAAGACGACTTCGAAGGACATATAACGAGAAGAATAGGCGACTTAGATACTTCGACAACATCAGTCTGCACACTGTATCTCTGTATTCTTTCATCTCACATAGATACCTCTGAAGCATATATGTTCGCAACGATCATATAAGACGACATCATATGAGACGACATCGAAGCGGGTATAACGCACGCAGACAAGTTCGCATTGACCATATAAGACGACTTCCAAACAGGTATATCGCACACAGCTTGCAGAACAAGAATCTTCGACTTCGACACTATGCAGTCTAGGATCTGACATGTATCATTTGAAGTAGATATCATTGCAGTGACCGTATGAGACGACTTTGAAGGGTATATAACGAGTACAATAAGCAAACGAAGATACATCGACTTCATTGTTTTGCACACTATATCTCTCTATCCTATCATCTGACATTGACACTATTGAAGCAGACAAGTTTGCATTGACCATATAGGACGACTTCCAAGCGGGTATATTGCATACAGTTTGCAGAACAAGAAACTTCGACTTCGACTATGTTCACACTGTAACCCTGCAGTCTTAGCATCTGACATGCATACAGTTGGAGTAGATACGATAGCAGTGACCTTTCAAGATGACTCCAAAGGGTATATAACGAGTTCAATAGGCAAATGAAGATCGATTGATTGATTGATTGATTAATAGCAGAATGATCAGTCAGGGTTTGAAGCCCAAAACACTGCAGCCTTTGAACCTATTGTATTCCTGATCATGCTGTTGACTTAGGTGAACAGGTTCGCTACCTTGATGAGGTTTAGCAGCCTCTTCACCAGATCATTCTTTGAAAATGCCTCTTGAGAGTTCACTGCTCCCAGAAGGTTGTATCTCCAACGCGCTAGTGCTTCGCACTCCAGTATTACATGGGTGGCAGTTTCCTCCTCCTCATTGCATAGTCTGCATATGGGTTCGTCTGTATAGCTATCTGAGCATATGAGGATTTGTTTACCTCTGTATCCTCTTACGATATTCTCTCTCAGGCATGCCTCAATAGCATGCACCTCTGCCTGGAATACTGAAGCATACCTCCCCAAGGAAGCACACATCCTGGTTCTGGGTCTATCTCCATATATTCCGGCTCCCGTGCCCTCATCAGTCTTAGAACCGTCAGTGTACCATACTAACGTGCCTTCCTGACAGTTAGTCAAGACCCTTTCATCCCAGTAGAGCTGAGTGTTGAAGGGTCTGTAATAGTTATTTCTAGGCAGCATTTTGTCCCTTCCCATATCCATTAGTGGGCTTGAAACTTGGCTGATTATTTTTGTATGTCCCAGGGAGTCACCCCGAGCATACCAGTTGCCGGTACACTCCAGTCTGTATGCCCCCATCCTCGCTTCCGCCCTGATGAAGATTTCAAGAGATATTGAGTATGGTTTCCATAGCAGCGGTAGGAGTGCTGCGCATAGCACCTGTGATGCAGAGACAAGCTAATCTCTGGAGTTTTGAAAGCTCCATTATAGCTGATCTCTGTTCAGTCTTAGGCCACCAGACAAGCGATCCATATACAATCATTGGTCTCACCACAGCAGTATACAGCCAATGTACCATGCGTGGTTTCAGTCCCCATGTGTTACCAATCGCTCTCCGAGAAGCCATTAGTGCCATTTTGCCTTTGCTGACAGTCTTTCGCAGTTGAGTATTCCAGGTTAGCCTAGCATCTAGGGTTACTCCCAGATACTTAACCTCCTGTGTCATACTTAGCTGTGTGTCAAAAAGTCTGAGAACTTTTAGTTTGTCCAGTTTCTTCTTTTTCGTGAAGGCCACAAGTGCAGTTTTACCAGGATTGACCCTGAGGTCTGCCTTTCTGCACCAGCCCTCTACTATCTTCAGGGCTCTTTGCATCAAGTCTGAAATAATCTCAGGATGCTGCCCCTCTACTAGAATGACAACATCATCTGCATACCCCTGTGAGTAAATTCCTACATTGTTTAGTTTTTTCAGGAGTTCGTCAATAACCAGATCCCACAGCAGGGGAGAAAGAACTCCTCCCTGTGGGCAACCCCTAGAAATCGTCACCTCCATAGTTTCACCAAGCAATGTGGATTCCGCTGTTCTGTTGTGTAGCATGTTTTTTATCCACCTACATGTGGTGTCTTCCACGCCACGCCCAACAACCGCTGCTACCATGGATATGAAGGGTGTGTGGTCGAATGCCCCTTCAATATCCAGGAAAGCCGCAAGAGCTATGCTCTTGTTGCTTATTGCGGCCTCAAGTTTCCCCACCAGTTGATGAAGTGCCGTTTCACAGGATTTTCCCGATTGATATGCATGCTGGTTTTTATGTAGTGGCCTTTCAATGAGAAAGTTTTCCCTGATATGCATTTCAATTAACTTCTCCATCACCTTCAACATGAATGATGATAGTGTTATCGGCCTGAACGCCTTAGCCTGAGAGTAATCTCTTCCAGGCTTTGGGATGAAGACGATCCTCGCTCTCTTCCATGCAACCGGAATGTACCCCGTTGCCAGGATTGCTCTCAATATCCCACAAATAAACGGAGCCAGCCGGTCCTTACCCTGCTGTAGCATTGCAGGGATAATTCCGTCCGGTCCCGGCGCCTTGTAGGATTCAAGAGTTTCTATGACCCACAGCAGTTTACTGTGGTCAACAATCTTCTTCGATACCCGCCAGTCCCCAACAGCAGCCCTCATGTGAGGGTTTAGTGGGTCTGGTAGATTATCGTTTTCAATTTCAACCGAATCTGGCAGATGAGCCCGAAGTAGAATCTCCAGAGTTTCCCTGCCAGTTTCAGTATATCTCCCGTCAGGTTTCATTGTATTCCCCATAGGATTAACAGGTGCCTTGGCTAGGATTCGATGGAGGCGTGCTGCTTCAGAGGTTGTTTCCACCTCTCCACAGAAACGCCTCCACGACTCCCTTTTCGCCCTACGGATCTGTTTATTATAATTGGTCAGAGTGATGGAATACTGCCCCCACTCCCCAGTTTTCTTCGCCTTATTGAAAAGTTTGCGTGTTTCTTTTCTTAGCGTATTAAGTTCTTCGTTCCACCAGCTAACGTCTTTGCTGCTGTTGCGCCTTACAAAAGGGCAGTTGTCCTGATATGAGGATATTATTGCCTCCTGCAACTGACAGGAGGCTACCTATACATCAGTGCCGTTTTTACCCATACGTATTTTCAGCCTAATTGCTGCCTGGTCCCTAGAACAGAAATCAAGCGGTTTTAGTGCGTGTAGCTCGTTCTTAACGAAAATGCAGGATCTCACATTCCCTTCCGTCAGATCGTATATTACCTTACCCTTGGCTTCTCCCAGTCCTGAGACTCGTCCCCCGTGAATCCAGGGCTCTTGTATCAGGACTATGTCAACTTCGCCTCGGGACAGGTACCTCACTAAGGCAGCAGTCGCAGCCTTTTTATGCTGCAGGTTTACTTGAAGGACCTGCAGCATCTTCGGCGCTCTTTTTACTTACCACCCTGAAGGTAAGTTGGGATAGGCCTAGGTAGGCTTTGAAGCCTCTCTTGGCCAACTCCTTCAGGTTGAGGTCATCAATTCAAGAACAAGGGTAATTCCTTGTTTGTCGGAATTGGTGGAAATAATCCTCCAGTCTCCTGTTTTTAATGCCCTTGTTCTGGGTTTCCAGGAGCTGTAGGATCCTAGCCGGCTCCTTGGCGTCCAGGAACTCGGTTGGCACCCATACCACAGCCCTGTGAGTTTTGACCACCTTATTAGCGTCATCGACGCTAAGGGCGGCCCCCTCCCAAGATCGACTTCATCGGAGTGCACACTCTATCTTTCTATCCTATCACATGGATACTATTTAGGCAGACGAGTTCGCAGACGAGTTCGCAATGCTCATTTGAGACGATTTTCAAGCGCACTCAACTTGCCGAACAATAAAACTTCGACTTGTACTATGTTCACACTGTAACTCTGCAGTCTAGAATCTGACAAGCATACAATTGATGCAAGAACGATTGCAGTGACCGTATGAGACGACTTTGAAGGGATTATAACGGGTACAATAAGCAAATGGGGATACATCGACTTCATCGTCTCACACACTATATATCTCTATTCTATCATCTCATATGGACACTATTGAAGCAGACAAGCTCGCAATGACCATACAAGATGACTTCCGAGCAGGTATAACGCACACAGCTTGTAAAACAAGGAACTCCGACTTCGACCATGCTTACACTGTAACTCTGCAGTCTAGCATCTGACATGTATACAGTTGATGCGAATACGATCGCAATGACCATATAAGACGGTTCTGAAGGGTATATTTCGAGTACATCAGGCAAATGAGGATACATCGACTTCATCGACGTACACACTATATCTCTCTATTCAATCATCTCACATGGACACTATTGAAGAAGACAAAATCGCATTAACTATATAAGACGACTGTCAAGCGGGTATAACGCACGCAGTTTGCTGAACAAGAAACATCGACTTCGACTATGTTTACATTGTAACTCTGCAGTCTAACATCTGACATGCATAGAGTTGAAACAGATATGATGGCAGTGATCATATAGGCAAATGAAGATACATCGACTTCATCGATGTGCACACTATATCTCTCCATCTTACATTAACACTATTGATGCAGACAAGCTCGCAATAAACATACAAGACGGCTTCCAAGCCGATATAAAGCACCCAGCTTGCAGAACAAGAAACTTCGACTTCGAACATGTTTACACTGTAACTCTGCAGTCTAGAATCTGATATGCATACAGTTGGAGCAAATACGATGGCAGTGACCTTATAAGACGACTTTGAAGGGTACATAACGAGAACAATAGGCAAATGAAGATACATCGACGTACACACTATATCGCTCTTTTCTATCATCTCGCATGGATAAAAGACGACTTCCAAGCGGATATATCGCATACAGCTTGCAGGACAAGAAACTTCGACTTTGACTATGTTCACACTGTAATTATGCAGTCTAGCATCTGAAATGCAGACAATTGAAGCAGATACGACGGCAGTGACCGTATGAAACGTTTTTGAAAGGAATATAATGAGTACAATAGGCAGATGAAGATACATCGACTTCATCGGTGTGCACACTCTATCTCTCAATCCAATCATCTCACATGGATATTATCGAAGCAGACGAGTTCGCAATGCCCATATGAGACGACTTCCAAGCGGGTATAACTTACACAACTTGCACAACAAGCAACTTCGTCTTCGATTTTGTTTAAAATGTAACTCTGCCTTCTAGCATCTAACATGCATCATACAGTTGAAACAGATACGATTGCAGTGATCATATAAAACGAGTTTTGAGCGGGTATAACGTTCACATCTTGCAGAAAAAAAACTTCGACTATGACTATGTTCACACTATAACTCTGCAGTCTAGAATCTGACATGCATACAGTTGAAACAAATACGATTTCAGTGACCGTATGAGACGACTTTGAAGGGTATATAATGAGAACAATAGGCAAGTCGAGAAACATCGACTTCATCGTCGTGCACACTATATCTCTCTTCCCCATCATCTCACATAGAGACTGTTGAAGCAGACAAGTTCGCATTGACCATATAGGAGGTTTTCCAAACAGGTATATCGCACACAGCTTGCAGAACAAGAATCTTTGACTTCGACTATGTTTATACTGAAACTCTGCAGTTTAGCATCTGACATGCATACAGTTGAAGCAGATACCATTGCAGTGAACGTATTATATGACTTCGAATTGAATATAACGAGTACAATAGGCAAATAGAGGTACATCGACTTCATCGATGTGCACACTATATCTCTCCATTCTATCATCTTACATTGACACTATCGAAGCAGACAAGCTCGCAATGACCATAGAAGACGGCTTCCAAGCAGGTATTAAGCACTCAGCTTGCAGAACAAGAAACTTCGACTTCGAACATGTTTACACTGTAACTCTGCAGTCTAGCATCTGACATGCATACAGTTGGAGCAGATACGATGGCAGTTACCGTTACCGCACACAATATCTCCCTATCCTATCATCTCACATGGACACTATTGAAGCAGACGAGTTTGCATTGACCATATTAGACGACTTTCAAGTGGGTATTCCGCACACAGCTTGCAGACCAAGAAACTTCGACTTTGACTATGTTCACACTGTTACTCTGCAGTCTTGCATCTGACATGCATACAGTTGAAGCAGATATCATTGCAGTGACCGTATAATACGACTTTGAAGGATATATAACGAGTACAATAGGCAAATGAAGATACATCGACTTCAACGTTCTGCACACTCATCTCTCTATCTTATCATCTTACATTGACACTATTGAAGCAGACAAGTTCGCATTGACTATATGAGACGACTTCCGAGCAGGTATAATGCATACAGTTTGCTGAACAAGAAACTTCGACTTCGACTATGTTTACACTGTAACTCTGCAGTCTATCATCTGACACGCATACAGTTGAAGCAGATACGATCGCAGTGACCGTATAATTCGAATTTGAAGGGAAAAAAACGAGTACAATAGGCAAATGAAGATACATCGACTCCATCGATGTGCACACTATATCTCTCCATTCTATCATCTTGCATTAACACTATTGAAGCAGACAAGCTCACAATAACCATACAAGACGCCTTCCAAGCAGGTTTAAAGCACCCAGCTTGCAGAACAAGAAACTTCGACTTCGAACATGTTTACACTGTAACTCTGTAGTCTAGCATCTGACATGCATACAGTTGGAGCAGATCCCAGGTAGCACAGGTTAGTGGAATGACGTCATAATGACGTCTTTTTTAGGTCATTATTGGTCAATGACGTCCTCGACTCCAGAGGGACCTAAAAATGACGTCTTATTGACGTTCAATATTGGACGTCTTAATGACATCCCTACTAAGTCGTATATTCGACCAAATACTTTTTCATCGTTTGTTAATTGTACATACTAAATTTGTGTTTGTATATACAGTGTTTTCGTGAGTACTGATAAACAAATTTATTTCCAGCCAAATTATGCATTATTGAGGAATCTGCTGAAAACGGTCGATTTTCATTTCCAATTTGCCATATATTTATGAGAAAAATTGAATATACATATATATGGTGATCCACGTTTGAGTTATGACCATAACGACAATTTTTTTAAATAGAGCACCTTATATATATCACTCAATCTTTGGAATAACCATGGGAAGCAAAATTCGAAAATGTTTAACACAATCATGTGGATTGTATAGGTAAGTGCGTCCAATAAATTTGATGCCCTCGGGAAGTAGTGGATAAATTCATTATTATCCAATATCTACCTATCTCATATATCTCTGAGAAAACAGGGGAGGCTTTTATTTCTAATTCGACGTTTCTACGGAGGCATCATCAAATATAAAGGATGATACACGTTTGTATTATGACGTACACGACACATTTTTCAAACGGATATAAATTATTGAATTTTCGTAATCAAATGTATATCACACGAAGGGTTTGTATACAGGGCGTTCGTTAAATTCAGTTCTCTCGTAAAATTGGTTCGCCATTAAAATATAAAGATGACTATATCTCTATCCTATCAACTCACATGGATACTATTGGAGCAGACGAGTTCCTGATGCCCATATGAGACGACTCTGAGGGGTATATAGCGAGTACAACAGGCAAATGGGGATACATCGACTTCATCGACGTACACACTATATCTCTCTATTCAATCATCCCACATGGACACTATTGGAGCAGACAAAATCGCATTGACTATATAAGACGACTGTCAAGCGGGTATAACGCACGCAGATTGCTGAACAAGAAACATCGACTTCGACTATGTTTACATTGTAATTCTGCAGTCAACATCTGACATGCATACAGTTGAAACAGATATGATCGCAGTGACCATATAAGACAATTTTGGAAAGTATATAGCGAGTACAATAGGCAGATGGAGATACATCGACTTCATCGGTGTGCACACTCTTTCTCTCTATCCTATCATCTCACATGGATACTATTGGAGCAGACGAGTTCGCAATGCCCATATGAGACGACTCTCAAGCGGATATAACTTACACAACTTGCACAACAAGAAACTTTGTCTTCGACTTCTTTTACACTGTAACTCTGCCTTCTAGCATCTAACATACATACAGTTGAAGCAGATACGATTGCAGTGACCATATGAGACGAGTTTCAAGCAAGAATACCGCACACAGCTTACAGTAACAGAAACTTCGACTTTGACTATGTTTACACTGTAACTGTGCAGTCTAGAATCTGACATGCAAACAATTGAAGTAGAAACGATGGCAGTGACTGTATAAGATGACTTTGAAGGGTATATAATGAGAACAATAGGCGAACGAAGATACATCGACTTCAACGTTTCGCACACTATATCTTTCTATCTCATCATCTAACATTGACACTATTGAGGCAGACAAGTTTGCATTGATCATATTGGACGACTTCCGAGCAGGTATAACGCATACAGTTCGAAAAAAAAGAAACTTCGACTTCGACTATGTTCACACTGTAACTCTGCAGTCTAGCGTCTGACATGCATACAGTTGAAAAAGGTACGATTGCCGTATAAGACGACTTTAAAGGGTATATAACGAATTCAATATGCAAATGAAGTAACATCGACTTCATCGATGTGCACACTCTTATACTATCCTATCATCTCACATGGATACTATTGGGGCAAACGAGTTCGCGATGCCAATATGAGACGACTTTTGAGCGGGTATAACGCACACAACTTGCACAACAAGAAACTTCGTCTTCGACTCATTTCACACTGTAATTTTGCCTTCTAGCAACTAACATGCATACAGTTGATGCAGAAACGATTGCAGTGATCGTATGAGACGATTTTAAAAGAATTATAACGAGTTTAATTGGCAAATGTAGATACATCGACTTCATCGTTGTGCACACTATTTCTCCCTATCCTATCATTTTACATGGACACTTTCGAAGCAGAGAAGTTCGCAATGACCATATAAGACGACTCTCAAGCAGGTATTGAGCACACAGCTCGCAGAACAAGAAACCTCGACTTCGACTATTTTTACACTGTAACATCTGGCATGCATACAGTTGAAGCAGATACGAGTGCAGTGGCCATATGAGACGACTTTGAAGCAGGTATAAAGCACCCAACTTGCAAAACAAGAAACTTCGACTTTGACATGTTAACACTGTAACTCTGCAGTCTAGCATCTGACATGCATACAGTTGGAGCAGATACGATGGCAGTAACCGTATGAGACTACTCCGAAGGGTATATAACGAGAACAAGGGGAAGCTTTCGTGACTGTTCTATAATAATATTCTTGGAAATATTAGTGGGATGCAGTCTGGACCAATGAATTGATTAGATTTCTTCTATGACATTTTTTTGTCAAATCATTTCATTTTTATTTATACACCTATGTTTCCTTTCTGTGCTAATTTTATATAGAATTTCATGTCTTGATAAAGAAAATAAAAATTTTCGAAAGCTCGACAAATAACGAAGAAATCTAATTAATTCATTGGTCCAGACTGCATCCCACTTATATTTCCAAGAATATAACGAGAACAATAGGCAAATGAAGATACATCGACTTCATCGACGTGCACACAATATCTCTCTTTCCTATCATCTCACATGGACACTATCGAAGCAGACAAGTTTTTATTGACCATATAAGACGACTTCCAAGTGGGTATATCGCACACAGCTTGCAGAACGAGCAACTTCGACTCTCACTATGTTCACACTGTAACATTGCAGTCTCGCATCTGACATGCATACAGTTGAAGCAGATACCATTGCAGTGACCGTATAATACGACTTTGAAGGAAATATAACGAGTACAATAGGCAAATGAAGATACATCGACTTCAACGTTTTGCACACTCATCTCTCTACTTAACATTGTCCCTATTGATGCAGACAAGTTTGAATCGACCATATTGAACGACTTCCGAGCAGGTATAATGCATAGAGTTTGCAGAACAAGGAACTTCTACTATGTTAACACTGTAACTCTGCAGTCTATCATCTGACATACATACAGTTGAAGCCGATACGATTGCAGTGACCGTATAATACGACTTTGAAGGGAAAATAACGAGTACAATAGGCAAATGAAGATACATCGACTTCATCGATGTGCACACTATATCTCTCCATTCCATCATCTCACATTAACACTATTGATGCAGACAAGCTCGCAATAAACATACAAGACGGCTTCCAAGCAGGTATAAAGCACCCAGCTTGCAGAACAAGAAACTTCGACTTCGGACATGTTTACACTGTAACTCTGCAGTCTGACATGCATACAGTTGGAGCAGATACGATGGCAGTGACCTTATAAGACGACTTTGAAGGGTATATAACGAGAACTATGAGCAAATGAAGTTACATCGACGTACACACTATATCGCTCTTTCCTATCATCTCACATGGACATTATTGAAGCAGACAAGTTTGCATTGACCATATAAGTCGACTTCCAAGCGGATATATCGCATACAGCTTGCAGAATGAGAAACTTCGACTTTGACTATGCTTACACTGTAACTCTGCAGTCATGAATCTGACATGCATACATTTGATGCACATACGATTGCAGTGACTATATAAGACGACTCTATAGGGTATATAGCGAGTACAACAGGTCAATGGGGATACATCGAATTCATCGTCGTACACACTATACCTCTCTATTCTATCATCTCACATGGACACTATTGAAGCAGACAAGTTTGCATTGACCATATGGGACGACTTCTAAGCGGGTATAATGCACACAGATTGCAGAACAAGAAACATCGACTTTGACTATGTTACGATAAAACTCTGCATTCTAGCATCTGACATGCATACAGTTGAAGCAGATATGATCGCAGTGACCGTATAAGACGACTTTGAAGGGTATATAGCAAGAACAATAGGCAGATGAAGATACATCGAGTTGTCACTCTGCAGTCTGGCATCCGACATGCATAAGACGACTTACAAGCGGGTATAACGCATACAGTTTGCAGAACAAGAAACTTCGACTTCGACTACGTTTACACTGTAACTCTGCAGTCCAGCATCTGACATGCAAACAGTTGAAGCAGATACGATGGCAGTGACCGTTCAAGATGACTTTGAAGGGTATATAACGAGTTCGATAGGCAAATGAAGATATATCGACTTCATCGTTGTGCACACTATATCTCTCTATTCCATCATCTCACATGGACACTATAGAAGCAGAGAACTTTGCAATGGCCATAAGAGACGACTTCCAAGCAGGAATAACGCACACAGCTTGCAGTACAAGAAACATCGACGTCGACTATGTTTACACTGTCACTCTGCAGTCTGGCATCTGACATGCATACAGTTGAGGCAGATCTGATCGTAGTGACTATGTGAGATGACTTTGAAGGGTATATATCATGTACGATGGGCAGATGAAAATCAACTTCATCGGTGTGCAAACTCTATCTCTATCCGATCATCTCACATGGATACTATTGGAACAAACGAGTTCGCAATGCCCATATGAGACGACTTCTAAGCAGGTATACCGCACACAACTTGCAGAACAAGAAACTCCGACTAAGTCTATATTCACACAAAAACTCTGCAGTCTAGCTTCTGATATGCATACAGTTGAAGTAGATATGAACGCAGTACCCATATAAGACGACTTTGGAGGGTATAAAGCAAGTACAATAGGCAGATGAAGATACATCGACTTCGTCGAAGTGCACACTATATCTCTGTATCCTATCATGTCACATGAATACTATTGAAGCAGACAAGTTCGCAATGTTCATATGAGACGACATCTAAAAGGGTATAACGCACACAACTTGCAGAACGAGCAACTTCGACTTCGACTAGGTTCACACTGTAACTCTGCAGTCTAGCATCTGACAGGCATACAGTTGATGCAGGAACGATCGCAGTGACAGTATAAGACGACTTTGGAGGGATTATTACGGGTACAATAGGCAAATAGGGATACATCGACTACATCGTTTTACACACTATATATCTCTATTCGGTCATCTCACATGGACACTATTGAAGCAGACAAGCTCGCAATGACAATACAAGACGACTTCCAAGCAGGTATAACGCACACAGCTTGTAGAACAAGAAACTTCGACTTCGATCATGCTTTTCCTGTAACTCTGCAGTCTAGCATCTGACATGTATACAGTTGACGCAGATACGGTCGCAATGATCATATAAGACGACTTTGGGGTATATAACGAGTACAACAGGCAAATGAAGATACATCGACATAAATTGTTGTGCTCACTATATGTCTCTATATTTTCATCTTACATGGACACTATTGACGCAGATAATTCGCAATGACCATATAAGACGCCGAGCACAGCTTGCAGAACAAGAAACCTCGACTTCGACAGTGTTTACACTGTAACTCTGCAGTATAACATCTAGCATGAATACAGTTGGAGCAGATACGATAGCAGTGGCCATATAAGACGACTCTGGAGGGTATATAGCGGGTACCACAGACAAATGGGGATATATCGACTCCATCATCGTTGTGCACACTATATCTCTCTATCCTATCATCTTACATGGACACTATTGAAGCAGACAAGTTCGCAATGACCATATAAGACAACTTTCAAGCAGGTATTATGCACACAGCTTGCAGAACGAAGAAACTTCGACTTCGACCATGTTAACACTGTCACTCTGCAGTCCAGCATTTGACATGCATACAGTTGAATCGTAGTGACCATATAAGACGACTTTGAAGGGAATATATCATATACAATAGACAGATGAAAATACATCGACTTCATCGTTGTGCACACTCTATATCTCTATCCTATCAACTCACATGGATACTATTGGAGCAGACAACTTCATGATGCCCATATGAGACGACTTTCGAGCGGGTATAAAGCACACAACTTGCACGACAAGAAACTTTGAATTCGACTATGTTTACACTGTAACTCTGCCGTCAAGCATCTGACATGCATACAGTTGAAACAGATACGATGGCAGTGACCGAATAAGACGACTCTGAAGGGTATATAACGGGTTCAACAGGCGAATGAAGTTACATCGACCTCATCGACGTGCACACTCCATCTCCATCCTATCACATGAATACTATTGGAACAAACAGATTCGCAATGCCCATATAAGATGACTTCTAAGCGGGTATAACGCACACTACTCGCAGAACATGAAACTTCGACTACGAATATGTTTACACATAAACTCTGCAGCCTAGCTTCTGACATGCATTTAGTTAAAGCAGATATGATCACAGTGACCATATAAGACGACTTTGAAGGGTATAAAGAGAGTACAATAGGCAGATGAAGATAGATCGACTTCATCGGAGTGCACACTCTATCTCTTTATCCTATCATCTCACATGGATACTATTGAGGCAGACGTGTTCGAAATGCTCATATGAAACGATTTTTAAGCGGGTATTACGCACACAACTTGCCGAACAAGAAAGTTCTATTTCGACTATGTTCACACTGTAACTGCAGTCTAGAATCTGACATGCATACAGTTGATGCAAGAACGATTGCAGTGACCTTATGAGACGACTTTAAAGGGATTATAACATCGACTTCATCGTCTCACACACTATATATCTCTATTCTATAATCTCACTATGTTCTCACTGTCACTCTGCAGTCTAGCATCCGACTCGCATACAGTTGGAGCAGATATGATCGTAGTGACTAAATGACACGACTTTGGAGGGAATATAGCTAGTACAATAGGCAGATGAAGAAACATCGACTTCATCGGTATGCATAAACTATCTCTCTATCCTATCATCTCACATGAACACTATTGAAACAGACAAGAAACATGGACTTCGACTATGTTAACATGGTAACTCTGCAGCCTAGCATCTGACATGCATACTATTGGAGCAGATATGATCGCAGTGATCATATAAGACGACTTTGAAGGGTATAAAGCAACTACAATAGGCAGATGAAGATACATCGACTTCACCGGTGTGCACACTCTATCTCTCTATCCTTTCATCTCACATGGAAACTATTGAAGCAGACGAGTTTGCAATGCCCTAATAAGACGACTTCCAAGCGGGTATAACTCACACAACTTGCACAACAGGACACTTCGTCTTCGACTATGTTTACACTGTGACTCTGCCTTCTAGCATCTAACATGCATGAATGAATGAAGATACATTGACTTCATCGTCGTGCACACTATATCTCCCTTCCCCATCATCTCACATACACACTATTGAAGCAGACAAGTTTGCATTGACCATATAAGACGACTTCCGAGTGGGTATATCGCACACAGCTTGCAGAACGAGAAACTTCGACTTTGACTATGTTCACACTGTGACTCTGCAGTCCAGCACCTGACATGCATACAGTTGGAGCAGATAAGATAGCAGTGACCGTTCAAGATGACTTTGAAGGGTATATAACGAGTTCAATAGGCAAATGAAGATACATCGACTTCATCGTTGTGCACACTATATCTCTATTCGATCATCTCACATCGACACTATCAGAGCAGACAACCTCGCAATAACCATTCAAGACAGCTTTCAAGCAGGTATGAAGCACCCAGCTTGCAGAACAAGAAACTTCGACTTCGAACATGCGTTATACCTGCTTGGAAGTCATCTTGTATGGTCAATGCGAGCTTGTCTGCTCCAAAAGTGTTCATGTGAAATGATAGAATAGAGATATATAGTGTGTGAGACGATGAAGTCGATGTATCCCCATTTGCCTATTGAACTCGTTATATACCCTTCAAAGTCATCTTGAAAGTTCATTATGTTAGATGCTAGACGACGAAGTTACAGTGTGAACAAAGTCGAAGGCGGAGTTTCTTTTTGTGCAAGATGTGTGCGATATACCCGCTTGGAAGTTGTCTTATATGGTCAATGCAAACTCGTATGCTTCAATAGTGTCCATGTGAGATGATAGGAAAGAGAGATATTGTGTGCACGACGACGGAGTCGATGTATCTTCATCTGCCTATTGTTCCCATTATATACCCTCCAATGTCATCTTATACGGTCACTGCCATCGTATCTGCTTCAACTGTATGCATGTCAGATTCTAGACTGACTGACTAGAGTTACAGTGTAAACATAGTCAAAGTCGAAGTTTCTTGTTCTGCAAGATGTGTGCGATATACCCGCTCGGAAGTCGTCTCATATGGTCAATGCGAACTTGTATGCTCCAATGGTCTCCATGTGAGATGATAGGGAAGAGAGATATGGTGTGCACGACGATGAAGTCGATGTATCTTCATTTGCCTATGGTTCTCATTATTTACACTTCAAAGTCGTCTTATACGGTCACTGCCATCGTATCTGCCTCAACTGTATCCATGTCAGATTCTAGACTGCAGAGTTACAGTGTAAACATAGTCTAACTTGTCTGCTTCGATGGTGTCCATGTGAGATGATAGGATGAAGAGGATGGAGAGATATAGTACTACGATGAGGTCGATGAATCCTCATTTTCCTATTGTACTCGCTATATCTTCTTCAGAGTCGTCTCATATGGTCATTGCGATCGTATTTGCGTCAACTGTATACATGTCAGATGATAGACTGCAGAGTTATAGTGCAAAAATGGTCGAAGTCGAAGTTTCTTGTTCTACGAGCTGTGTGCGTTCAACCTGCTTGAAAGTCGTCTTGTATGGTCAATGCGTGCTTGTCTGCTTCAATAGTATCCATGTGAGATGATAGAATAGAGATATATAGTGTGAACGACGATGAAGTCGATGTATCGCCATTTGCCTGTTGTATTCGCTATATAATCTTCAAAGTCGTGTTATATGGTCGTTGCGATAATATCTGCGTCAAGTGTATACTTGTCAGATGCTAGACTGCAGAGTTACAGTGTAAACTACTGTGAACATAGTCAAAGTCGAAGTTTCTTGTTCTGCAAGCTGTGTGCGGTATACCCGCTTGGAAGTCGTTTTATATGGTCAATGCGAACTTGTCTGCTTCAATAGTGTCCATGTGAGATGATAGGAAAGAGAGACTCTCCAAAGTCGTCTTATATGGTCACTACGATCATATCTGCTTCAACTGTATGCATGTCAGATTCTAGACTGCAGAGTGACAGTGTAAACATAGTCGACGTCGGAGTTTCTTGTTCTGCAAGCTGTGTGCGGTATACCCGCTTGGAAGTCGTCTTATATGGTCAATGCGAACTTGTCTGCTTCAATAGTGTCCATGTGAGATGATAGGAAAGAGAGACTCTCCAAAGTCGTCTCATATGGTCACTACGATCATATCTGCTTCAACTGTATGCATGTCAGATTCTAGACTGCAGAGTGACAGTGTAAACATAGTCGAAATCGAATTTTCTTTTTCTACAAGCTGTGTGCGTTTTACTTGCTTTGAAGGCGTCTCATATGGGCCTTGCGAACTCGTTTGCTCCAATAGTATTCATGTGAGATGATAGGATAGAGAGATAGAGTGCACTCTGATGAAGTCGATGTATCTTCTATTCATCTGCCTATTGTACTTCTACATTACCTCCAGAGTTGTCTTATATCGTCACTGCGATCATGTCTGCTTCAACTGTATGCATGTCAGAAGCTAGACGCAGAGTTTCTATGTGAACATAGTCGTGGTCAGAGTTTCTCGTTCTGTAAGGTGTGTGCGTTATACCTGCTTGGGAGTCGTCTCGTATGGTAATTGCGAACTTCTCTTTTTCAGTAGTGTCCATGTGAGATGATAGGATACTAATGAGAGAGATATAGTGTGCACAACGATGGAGTCGATGTATCTTCATTTGCAAATTGAATTCGTTATATACCCTCCAAAGTCATCTCATACGGTCACTGCAATCTGCTTTAACTGAATGCATGTCAGATGCTAGACTGCAGAGTTCCAGTGTAAACATGGTCGAAGTTCCTTGTTCTGCAAGCTGGGTGCTTTATACCTGCTCGGAAGCCGTCTTGTATAATCATTGCGAGCTTGTGTGCTACAATAGTTTTCATGTGAGATGATAAAATACAGAGATAGAGTGTGCACACCGATGAAGTCGATGTATCTTCATCTACCTATTGTTCTCACTATATACCCTTCAAAGTCGTCTTATATGCTCACTGCGATCATATCTGCTTCAACTGTATGCATTTCAGATGCTTGACAGCACAGTTAGAGTGTAAACATAGTCGAAATATGAGTTTATTGTTCTGTGAGTTGTGTGCGTTATACCCGCTTAGGAGTCGTCTCATATGAGCATTGCGAACTCGCTTGCTCCAAAAGTATCCATGTGAGATGATTGAATAGAGAGATATAGTGTGCACAACGATGAAGTCTATGTATCTTCATTTGCTCATTGTACTAGCTATATACCCTTCGAATTCGTCTTATATGGTCTTTGCGAACTCGTCTGCTTCAATAGTGTCCATGTGAGAAGATAGGATAGAGAGGTATAGTGTGTAGTACGATGGAGTCGATGTATCCCCATTTGCCAGTTGTACTCGCTATATACCCTTCAACGTCGTCTCATATGGTCATTGCGATCGTATCTGCTCCAACTGTATACATGTCAGATGCTCGACTGCAGAGTTACAGTGTAAACATAGTCGAAAACGAAGTTTCTTGTTCTGCGAACTGTATGCGTTTTACCCGCTTGAAAGTCGTCTTATATGGTCAATGCAAACTTTTCTGCTTTGATAGTGTCAATGTAAGATGATAGAATAGAGAGATATAGTGCGCAAAACGTAGAAGTCGATGTATCTTCGTTTGCCTATTGAACTCGTTATATACCCTTCAAAAACGTCTCATACGGTCACATAAATGGTATCTGCTTCATCTGTATGCATGTCATATGCTAGACTGCAGAGTTACAGTGTAAACAAAGTCGAAGTCGAAGTTTCCTGTTGTGCAAGTTGTGTGCGTTATACCCGCTTGGGAGTCGTCTAATAGGGCCATTGCGAACTCGTCTGCTTCAATAGTATCCATGTGAGATGATAGAATATTGAGATAGAGTGTGCACACCGATGAAAGCGATGTATCTTCATCTGCTCATTGTACTTGCTATATACCCTCCAAAGTCGTCTTTTATTGTCACTGCGATCATATCTGTTCCAACTGTATGCATGTCAGATGCTTGACGGCAGAGTGATAGTGTAAACATAGTCGAAATCGGAGTTGCTTGTTCTGTAAATTGTGTGCGTTATACCCGCTTGGAAGTCGTCTCATAGGGCCATTGCGAACTCGTCTGCTTCAATAGTTTTCATGTGAGATGATAGAATACAGAGATAGAGTGTGCACAACGATGAAAGCGATGTATCTTCATCTGCCTATTGTACTTGCTATATACCGTCCAAAATCGTCTTATATGGTCACTGCGATCATATCTGTTCCAACTGTATGCATGTCAGATGCTTGACGGCAGAGTTATAGTGTAGACATAGTCGAATTCGGAGTTTCTTGTTCTGTAAGTTGTGTGCGTTATACTGGCTTTGAAGTCGTCTCATATCGGCATTGCGAACTCGTTTGCTTCAATAGTATCCTTGTGAGATGATAGAATACAGAGATAGAGTGTGCACACCGATGAAATCGATGTATCTTCATCTGCCTATTGTACTTGCTATATACCCTCCAAAGTCGTCCTATATGGTCACTGCGATCATATCTGTTTCAACTGTATGCATGTCAGATGCTTGACGGCAGAGTTATAGTGTGAACATAGTCGAAATCGGAGTTTCTTGTTCTGTAAGTTGTGTGCGTTATACCCGCTTAGAAGTCGTCTTATATGGTCAATGTGAACTTGTCAGCTTCAATAGTGTCGATGTGAGATGATGGGATAGAGAGATATAGTGTGCAAAACGAAGAAGTGGATGTGTCTTCGTTTGCCTATTGTACTCATTATATACCCTTCGAAGTCGTCTTATACGGTCACTGCAATGGTAACTGCTCCAACTGTATGCATGTCAGATGCTAGACTGCAGAGTTACAGTGTAAACATAGTCAAAAACGAAGTTTCTTGTTCTGCAAGCTGTGTGCGATATACCCGCTAGGAAGTCGTCTTATAGGCTCAATGCGATTTTGTCTGCTTCGATAGGGTCCATGTGAGATGATAGGACAGAGGAATATAGTGTGAACGACGATGAAGTCGATGTATCTTCATTTGCCAATTGTTAACTGTATGCATGTCGGATGCTAGACTGCAGAGTTACAGTGTATACAAAGTGGAAGTCGAAGTTTCTTGTTCTGCAAGTTGTGTGCGTTATACCCGCTTAAAAGTCGTCTCATATAGGCATTGCGGAATCGTCTGCTTCAATAATATCCATGTGAGATGATAGGATGAAGAGATAGAATGTGCACTCCGATGGAGTCGATGTATCTCCATCTGCCTATTGTACTTCCTATATACCCTTTAAAGTTGTCTTATATGGTCACTGCGATGGAATCTGCTTCAACTGTTTGCATGTCAGGAGCTAGACTGCAGAGTTTCTGTGTGAACATAGTCGAAGTCGAAGTTTCTTGTTCTACAATTTGTGTGCGTTTTCCTGGCTTGGAAGTCGTCTCATATGAGCATCGCGAACTCGTCTGCTTCAATAGTATCCATGTGAGATATAGGATAGAGAGATAGGGTGTGCACTCCGATGGAGTCGATGTATCTTCACCCGCCTATTGTACTTTCTGTATACTCTCCAAAGTCGTCTCATATGGTCACTGCGATCGTATCAGAGTCAATTGTATACATGTCAGATGCTAGACTGCTGAGTTACAGTGTAAACATGGTCGAAGTCGAAGTTTCTCGTTCTGCAAGTTGTGTGTGTTATACCCGTTCAGAAGTCGTCTCATATGGGCATTGCGAACTCGTCTGCTTCAATAGTATCCATGTGAGATGATAGAATACAGAGATAAAGTGTGCACACCGATGAAGTCGATGTATCTTCATCTACCCATTGTTTTCGCTATATACCCTCCAAAGTAGTCTTATATGGTCACTGCGATCATATCTGCTTCAACTGTATGCATTTCAGATACTTGACGGCAGAGTTACAGTGTATAAACATAGTCGAAATATGAGTTTATTGTTCTGTGAGTGGTGTGCGTTATACCCGCTTAGTAGTCGTCTCATATGAGCAATGCGAACTCGTTTGCTCCAAAAGTATCCATGTGTATCCATTGTACCCATAATAATCCCTTCAAAGTCGTCTTATACGGTCACTGCAATCTGGCCTGCATCAACTGTATGCATGTCAGATGCTAGACTGCAGAGTTACAGTTTTAACATATTCGGAGTCGAGGTTTCTTGTTCTGCGAGTTGTGTGCGTTTTACTTGCTTTGAAGGCGTCTCATATAGGCCTTGCGAACTCGTTTGCTCCAATAGTATCCATGTGAGATGATAGGATAGAGAGATAGAGTGCACTCTGATGAAGTCGATGTATCTTCTATTCATCTGCCTATTGTACTTCTACATTACCTCCAGAGTTGTCTTATATCGTCACTGCGATCATGTCTGCTTCAACTGTATGCATGTCAGAAGCTAGACGCAGAGTTTCTATGTGAACATAGTCGTGGTCAGAGTTTCTCGTTCTGTAAGGTGTGTGCGTTATACCTGCTTAGAAGTCGTCTCGCGAACTCGTTTGCTTCAATAGTATCCATGTGAGATGATAGGATAGAGAGATAGAGTGTGCACACTGATGAAATCGATGTAACTTCAGTTGCCTATTGAACTCGTTAAATACTCTTCAGAGTCGTCCTATATGGTCATTGTCATCGTATCTGCTCCAACTGTATGCAGAGTTACAGT